>OX365957.1:22392856-23712556 GCA_947247005.1 Spisula solida
ATAGTAAATCTTTGATCAGAATGTACAGGTTAGATTCCATTATGAATTGGTGACGATGCAATCTGACTAAAGTACTTGATCTTCTTTACTTGAAGATCTGCATGATGACCACCTGTACAAGTTCCTGTTTTCAGAAATCGGAATTTCCACTATCGCTATTTATGTTTATTTATAATTCAGCCAATCATATCGCTCGTTACATTGGTACTTTGGTCGTATTAATAAACAGTAAATTACAAACAAAACAGCTTTAGTGTGCTTTTTGAGTAATCCTGATTAATTCGGCCATAATCCCATTGTAGAATTTGATTATCAATTGTGAAAGCTTGGCCATTTCTGTTTGTCTCCGGTAAATATTGCAATCCATAAAGACCGAGGTGATCAGAACGAAGTAGGCGCGTAAGATGCATGAGTTCACGATAACTACCGTATTTTAAAAACAGAATCAAATCACTTTCAGAATTCTGAAAGCAAGGTGCTGATTGGTTAATGGGAAAGGTCGCCTGAGGTGACCTTCTATTGGTCGCCGCCAGATCCTTATGTGTAGCGGGTTTGAGGATATGATTTTAATCAGATTGGTAACAATGTTCCATGATTGGTCCATTCTAAAAAAAGCTAAATTGTTGATATCCTATCTGGTTACTATGGCAACCAAATCCCAAGTTTCAGTTTGAAAATATATGGTTCTATAACTAGATTAATGTGTACAGGTGAGCTATACAGGCTTATCTTGGCCCTCCAGTTGCAGAATGTCAGTCACCCGTACATGAGCAACAACCTGAATATGTTGATGTTCATGATTCGGAAAGACTAATAGCTGCAATAATGTTTGCCACACAGTGGTATGGAAGATTGCTCTAATTTATTTTCCTTTAATTTCAGACAAGCTTGCTACATGGAGACATTATATTGTGGATGAATGTTTCAGTATATGAAGTTGGCACAAGGGGTTTACTGCGGTTATGACTCATATTCAGCATGAAGTGTATTCAGCATGTAGTGTGTAGTTAACTTTGGAAGAACATGTGTTACCAACTAAAAGTGTGTGAAATACTGGTATCTTCTTACCTCATCAGATTTAGGGCTTTTAATAAGGATTCATACATTATTGGCCGAGTCGGAAACGTATGTTTTTAGTTATTTTCTTTGTAGTGTAAAGTGAATATTTTATACTTCTAACATTTTTGCATGATTTGTAAAGTGCTATATACATGTAGTAAATTTGATGAAATTGTTTTTATTATTTTGTCTAAAATTATGTTATAGTCCATTTGATACAAACAATTTCATATGGATACTGGATTATAGCATTGTTACAGTATAAGAATACACAAACATGAATGTAATTTAATTGATGTACAGTTAGTTAAGGGATCACATTGTCAGGATGCTGTTTCATGTTTTAGCATATTGGCTAATACAGTATTCTAGCATTTTGTAAGTGACCTATAGGACCATAAACATTCAGCGCTCCGCTTCCAGACATTTTTGTCGAACCCGCTTGCGGTGAGCGAGCCTTAGTCACCACTTTTGCTTATATTTGGCATGAATGTTTACCTCTATCAAGGAGGAGTGTCATGCGCAACCCCCGTGTTCCTATCTCAAAGGTCACGGTTTGAGGTCAAAGGTCAAATTGAAGCTTGTCCGGACCATAACTTTGTCATACATTGACCAATCTTTCTTATATTTGACATGAATGTGAACCTTCATGAGACGTAGTGTTATGCCCAAACCCCAGGTTCCTCTCTCAAAGGTCAAGGTCACAGTTGGAGGTCAAAGGTCAAGTTGAAGTTATACCATTACTTTGTCATGCATTGACCAATCTTGCTTATAATTGACATGAATGTTAACCTTCATGAGCTGGAATATCATGCCCGTCCCCCAGGTTTCTATCTCAAAGGTCAAGGTCACAGTTGGAGGTCAAGGGTCAAATTGAAGGCTTATTAAAGTTGTAGCCTTTTTTCAATGTGCACCGAGGCTCGACATAATTTGCCCAAGGGCATGAGTTTCTAGTTTAAACGGTATTTAATGTATAGTTCATTTCTTCTTACAAACAAGCTTTTTCTTTTATGTTAACTGTTCTTTAATTTGACTTACTGCTATGAAACTGCTTGATTCAAAACTTCAAACAGAAATTATTAGAGAAAATGTTTGGAATTCCTTTGCATTGCATATATTATTGTTCAGAATAAGGGATAATTATTATACCCCCAGATTATAACTTAGTATATGGGGGCTATTTTGGAGTCATGCTTTAGGTTGGACGGTTGATGGGTCTGTCAGTTAGCGTTATTTCTCTGTTACCAATGGTCGGATTTCAACGAAACTTTGCAAGAATGATCAGTACCAAGTGTAGTTGTGAATATTGTCGGCACACATTGGTCAGATCAATATTAAGGTAGTTATGGCCCTTTGTTTTTTACACTTTTAAATATTTCTCTGTTACAAATAGTAGGATTTCAATGAAACTTCGTGAATGATCAGTACTAAGTCTAGTGGTGCATATTGTCGGCACATGTTGGTCAGATCAATTTTAAGGTAGTTATGGCCCTTTGTTTTTAACACTTAAACATTTTCTCCACGCTATTTCTCTGTTACCAATGGTCGGATTTCAACAACAATGTGCATGGATGATCAGAACCAAGTCTAGTTGTGCATACAATTGGCACACGTTGGTCAGATAATTTTTAAGGGAGTTATGGCCCTTTGCTTTTTACACTTATAAATTTTGTCCACGCTATTTCTTTGTTAGCAATGGTCAGATTTCATTGAAACTTTGCATGAATGATCTGTACCAAGTCTAGTTGTGCATATTGTTGGTACACGTTGGTTGGATCCCATTTAAGGGAGTTATGGCCCTTTGTTTATTTACACTTAATTTTGTCTGCGCTTTTTCTCTGTTACCAATGGTCAGATTTTAACAAAATTTTGCATGAATTATCAGTACCAAGTCTAGTTGTGCATATCGTCGGCACACTTCGGTCTGCACTTTTCTCTGTAACTATTGGTTGGATTTCAATGAAAGCTTACATTATTTATTAATTACGAAGTCCAGTTTTGCATATTGTCAGAGCACATTGCAGTGACTGTCAAGCAGTATCTGGGGTATTTATCACATTCAGTAATATTTTTTGTTTTTATTCGGATCTGGTGTGTGTTAGTTATTACCCTTGTAATGATGAAATTTATGCAACTCTTTATTCGATTAAAATGTTTGGATGATCATTATTTACATCACAATACGGTCTTTTTCGTAGTAAATTAGACCAAAATGTTAAGACGTCCTAACGAGTTTGCACTGTATGTATACTGTACATATCATATAACTAAAATGGCATAATTGCGATCAAAATTTTGGACGTCCAAACAATTCTGTTTCCTGAGTGTACATATTTTGACTATATTTGGTCCAAATGTTTGGACGTCCAAACATCTTCGTTTTCAGAAAGAACACATTATGAGTATATTTGGACCAAATGTTTGGACGTCCAAACATTTTCATTTTCAGAAAGTTGTGCAGCTTTTGAGTATATTTGACTGAAATGTTTGGACGTCCAAACATTTTCATTTTTTCAGAAAGTTGACAATTTGAATTTTTGACTAAAATGTTTGGATGTCCAAACATTCTGTTTTTAGGATGTATACATTGTGACTATGTGACTATATTGATCTAAAATAATCAAATGTTTGGACGTCCAAACATTTTCATTTTCAGAAAGTTGACAATTTGAATATTTTTGACCAAAATGTTTGGACGTCCAAACATTTTCATTTTTTCATAAAGTTGACAATTTGAATAGTTTTGGCTAAAATGTTTGGACGTCCAAACATTCTGTTTTTAGGATGTACACATTTTGACTATATTGATCTAATATAATCAAAATGTTTGGACGTCCAAACATTTTCATTTTTTCAGAAAGTTGACAATTAGAATATTTTTGGCTAAAATGTTTGGACGTCCAAACATTCTGTTATTAGGATGTACACATTTTTGACCAAAATGTTTGGACGTCCAAACATTCTGTTTTTAAGGATGTACACATTTTGACATTATTGATCTAAAATAATCAAATGTTTGGACGTCCAAACATTTTCATTTTCAGAAAGTTGACTATTTGAATATTTTTGACTAAAATGTTTGAACGTCCAAACATTCTGTTTTTAGGATGTACACATTTTGACATTATTGATCTAAAATAATCAAATGTTTGGACGTCCAAACATTTTCATTTTCAGAAAGTTGACTTTTTGAATATTTTTAACCAAAATGTTTGGACGTCCAAACATTTTCATTTTTTTAGAAAGTTGACAATTAGAATATTTATGACTAAATTGTTTGGACGTCCAAACATTCTGTTTTTAAGGATGCACACATTTTGACTATATTGATCTAAAATAATCAAATGTTTGGATGTCCAAACATTTTCATTTTCAGAAAGTTGAATATTTTTGACTAAAATGTTTGGACGTCCAAACATTCTGTTTTTAAGGATGTACACATTTTGACTATATTGATCTAAAATAATCAAATGTTTGGACGTCCAAACATTTCCATTTTCAGAAAGTTGACTATTTGAATATTTTTGACTAAAGTGTTTGGACGTCCAAACATTCTGTTTTTAGGATGTACACATTTTTACTATATTGATATAATGTAATCAAATTGGTTGGACGTCCAAACATTTTCATTTTCAGAAAGTTGTGCAGCTTTTGAGTATATTTGACTGAAATGTTTGGACTGCTCAAATTGTGCACACTCTGGAAACGAAAATGTTTGGACGTCCAAACATTTTGAATAAATCTTGTGAAAATATTCACACCCTGGAAATACAATTGTTTGGACGTCCAAACATTTTTCATTTTTGTATGATATTTGCAAAATAAAGTATGAAAATGTTAACCTGTGTTTCTTGTTTTGTCTTTTGAGGGTTACATTTGTAGACGTGTTTTGATTTTTTTTTCAATTTAGGTTGACATTTGTGACCCCTATTTGCTCATTTTGGGCTCTAAAAAAGGGAATTGGTGTCAATTCCTTTTTTAAAAAAACATCAGTTATATGTTATTGAAAGACAATTTCTTTACGCAGTGGAAACAATATTGATATCTTCGTAGATTTAGACAAATAAATAAGTTTTAATACATTGTAACAGACATATTGTTCATAATAATTTGAAGCTTGAGCTTGATCTTGAATGTTTGAGATCAGTTTCAGTATCGAGTACAATACAGCCTTTTTATAAGAAAATAAGTGTTTTGAACATTTGTAATCTATTATCTAGTAAATGTTTATTTATTATTTGCTTTCAATGGATTACGGCGATTTTTCAGTGAAAATAACAGTGAAATTACCACTTTGTTATTTTCACTGTTTTAGAAGCTGGTTCCAGTATCGTTCAGAAAAAGAAACGTAACGTCAACGACGCCGGGCTTTAAAATGTACGTTACGTCATCATGACGTCACAATTGTCACGTCGTGACGTTCCAATTTCGACGTGATTTTTCTAATTAGGCCAATTACGGTACCCTTTTAAGAGAAATTGAAGCATATAATAAACAGAAAATTTGTTGATTTTTGGTGAAAGATCAATTTTATTTCACTCGTGATCACATAAAATTATATTTTCACTCGTGGCTACGCCACTCTTGAAAATATTGATTTTCTGTGATCACTCGGTGAAATAAAATACGATCTTACACCAAAATCAACAAATATCCTCTATGTATTCTTTAAATGCTCAGGAAAATAGATTTCTTAGCTTTACAAACTTTTTAATACTTTTACAAAATTGCAAAACAAAATGGAGCTTAAGTTTGATCTTATGTTCTTACTTCTAGAGTCGAAGTCCAGAGGAGATGGATTTAACATCATGTTGTGAGAAATGTTCCTGCGACCCAGCTTGTCAACTCATCGGCAATTGTTGTCCAGATATGACACTGACTCCAGATGTCGAGCCGAAGTACCCGTGTGTATCTCTGGCTACATATTTCAATGAGCCAAGAGGTCTGTTTGAAACACCTTGGGGTAACCTGATCTCATATCGTATAATAGATAGCTGTCCAAATGCCGTGCTTGATGGTGTCTATCCTAGGTGCTCAGACCTTGTTTTCTTGGAGGATTATATAGTTGTCTCCGACCCAGTAACCGGTCTGGTATATGGGAATAAACATTGTGCACGGTGTAATCGCGTTAATCGTGAGGACCTGATCGAGTGGAATTTGATCACAGACTACAATCCTTATTCAAGTTATCAGAACATTGAAGAGTGGCATGATCATATTTTGAGAAATGGTTCACTGACTCCATATCATCCAGAACCGTCAGTTGGTCAGCTGGTGCGATGCCAACGGCAACGAGTTTTAAACCGTTGCAACGTCACCGGGAATTGGAATATGTGCAATATTGATGTGAAAATCGCCTGTGAACTAGAAGAAACCAATACAAACAGCATGTATACACATGAATTAAAACCTACATCATACAGTAGGATATATAAGAATGTGTACTGTTTCCTATGCAATACACCACTTGGTGACGTAACCCCAGGTCTATGTGAAAAGGCAGATCCTGAGCTACCTAGATCCTTCGGAATGTCAGTTTTCATAAACTTTAAGCCACAATCCCCTAGAGACAAAATACAGACGGAACAGTGCGATTCGTCCAAAATATGGAATCCATTTAACGTAAGAACACATTTTTACCATTTATTTTGTTACGAAAAATACGAAAGGGTATAATCGTTGATTTACTTTCAGTTTATTATGGATTCTATGTACAGATAGTCAAACACATTCTGCATTATATAGGCTTATATTATTTTAAATGTGCCAAGTATACAACGGATGCTTCATAGAAATTATAGGCCGCTTATATTTCCATACGCAAAGTAGCGGGAATTCAAAATTCTGTAACCTTTAGACTACCTGAGGAAATATTAACTATCATTCACGTTTAAGTTGTAATTGTTTAGCCATGACATGAGTTTACGGTTCGTATTCTAGAAAATGTATGCATGACGTTTATATATACTCAAAATTTGATCAAGGTCCTCAACTTTTCTTCTTGAATATTTTGCAAATTGAATAAAATGGACTGAGGGAAATTTCAGAAACAGATTGTAACATCTGCAATATTGTAAACGGATAAACACGTCTTCAAATATTTATGTCGAAGTGCTGATAAAATGTTTGTGCTGTCCTCTAGCATATGTGATAACTGACTGTGGCCGTTTCTTTAGCTATTTTGGGTCTTACACATTCACTGGGTACACCGTCTATTTTTAGACCCGGAGAAACCGTTACTCGACACGGCTTATGATTCGCGTTAATGCAGTTTCGGCGAGGTAAAAATATTAAATTTTAAAATTATTTACTTGGTAGTGAACCTGAAAAGTGGTGCAACGTACATATTAAAGGACGCCTTTCAATTTCAGGTTGTCATCATTTTCTCTAAAACGATTCGTCAATTAAACAAAATAGCAGATACCATTTTTTCATTTGTTACTTAACCGAGTTAGTTTGTTTATTTGGCGAATCTTTTCAGAGAAAATGATGACAGCCTGAACGTGTAACCCGTTAATTTTGTTTTTATAGATCACAATGTGGTACATGTAGATAGAAAATCAAATATTTACCTCGCAAAAATGCAATCACGCGATTAAAGAGCTGTGCCGAGTAACGGTTTTCCGGTTCTACAAATAGACGGTGTATCGAGTGGCATTATGAGGATAGAAAAAGGACAACACTTTCTATGTTATTCTTGCTACTTTAGTCCATGTCAATAATGCTTATCAATTACGTGAAAAATGACGTCCTTTTCGTCGCCTGAGTAAAGAAGTGTTCTATCTCCATTTTTGACAACAATGCTATTTTTATATCACTGAAATCGTCTTGTCCAGATCTACAATAATATCTTATCTAATAATAAATCCGCCCAACAAAAACGAAGTTACCCAGTAATGATGTGCTCTATCAACACCAAATATATCAACTATTGATTCTTATACTGTTTCAACTGCAGGAGTTGAAGCAGTTCACCTGTAAGCATTATATCTAGCCAATCAAATGAATAATTTGTACATCATGTGACTCTTAGTGCCTGAGTAATTATTTGCTCTGTCTCCATTACTGTCAATAAAGAACTGCTCTATCTCCATAAATGTCAATAAAGAACTGTTCTATCTCCATAAATTTCAATAACGAACTGTTCTATCTTCATAAATTTCAATAACAAACTGTTCTATCTTCATAAATTTCAATAACGAACTGTTCTATCTCCATAAGTTTCAATAAAGAACTGCTCTATCTCCAGTATTTGGAGATAGAGCAGTTCACCTGTAAGAAATAATGAAATATTATGACTAAATCTCCAAACATAAAAATATAAATAAATAAACACATACAACATTTTATAAATATCTAACTTGATATTCTAAGTCTATTCTTAACGCTGAATATTCGCGTATAAAATTATCCACATATATTGAACAATAGCAGAAAAATCACCTACTGAATCTCAATTTCTCAAAATATTGAAAATGGTAGATAGAGCAACGTTCCACTCAGGCGACGGAGTATTTCGGAATTTAGCAGCAGATTAGATGATATTTTTTATAATTGCACGACGCTTTCTTTTAAAATCGGGTTTGTTCAGTTACAGTTCTTTTGTGTGTGTGTTCTTTTTTGTGGTTTTCGTGCTAATCTGTTTTTGTAGAGTGCTGCCTTCCTTGTCCGATTTTCGTTTTTCAGGCATAGTCACCTTTGAATGACAAATAAAGTGACATTGATTTCTGTGTTTTGCAGGGTTCCTGTCTGAGTGTAAGATGCCCAATCACTACTTATGCATACAACGGAAAATGTGAAGATCTATTTAGGCATTTACCCCGCCAGGCATTTAAACTCATGTTTCGGTTGAAAACGAATGCCGACAACTATTCCGGTGAAGTAGATACATTTTTGGGGCGCGCTGTTACGAGCATTCTGGCGAACGCTGACTGCTTTCATTGTGAAACAAGCTTGAGATATGATAACGTGTCTACCTATTTTCTAACGTATGACCTGACTTCACAGTTGTCTTGCAGTGAAGAGTTTCTAGTATCAAAGATGAAGCAGTTTCTCAAACGCTCGCCCATCCGTCTACGTTTTCGAAATATTACACAAATTATCATGGTTCCGGAGCTAGATGTAAGACCCGAAGAATTACTGTATGTTCGTTCACTTTTAAGGGTTGGTTACTGTACTCAACTTTACTTTACCGTTACCTGGGCAATGGTTGATAAATGTCCTAGGATCCCTTTCTCGTCACTCGACATAAACGAAGTTACAACAGGCATCACAACTGAAAGGAATGGGACTATTTGTGTTGATGAATATTTCAGAATTATGACGTCATTGAATAACTGTGATAGAGTAGTCCCATGTCACATGATGGCAGTTGTCGGATGCGTGCTTATCATCGCCATTTATCTTTTAATCTAAAACTACGACGGATTTTGCTGTTCGTTATGTGAACTGCAAGTTTCACAGTGTCCTTAGTAGGATCAAAGTTTGCTGCCCGTGGCATATACTATCTATGTGAACGTGGTCTAATGGACATACATGTTCAATTTCCTTAGATCCGTTTTAACTGATTCGTAGCGAAAATGCATGATTAGCAAGACAAAGATCTTTTGAAAATAATTTTTTTTTTCACTAGGCCTACTTTAATCACTATTTAAATATATTTTTATAGTACAGTAGGCCTAGTGAAAAAAAAATTATAAATGCAAGTTCCTGTGGTCTGGAATACAACACCCGTTGAACTTAGAAAGTACAGTAGAGCCTAGACTTAAGTCGCATTCAGTAGACCATAGTTACGGTTCCAGGAAACGTATGTGGTCAGCCATATTACAATACATGACTGTTGTACCTTTTGCAGACGTCAACACATAACTTTAATCTTGAAGTTAAAAGTTAAATTAGTGTGCATTGTGTAAAGGAGAGTTCATTGAGGGTTGTCTGTGAGTTTCATTGTAAATGATTCTGTCAATGAAAAGTTAAAAGAGTAAGTTGCATTTCTTTTCGGTCAGCCCTCGTATACTAGTAACTAACAACAATCATGCAGAACTACATTTTTACAAGAGAAATAGAATGCTCTTCGACCGATTAACATGAATAACGCAGTATTCTCCCTTTGTTGGCATGATTGCCTACTTGTATTATATTATTCAAGTCCTGAAAATGGAATATATAGTTGTTCGTATATGGCTGATTGGCTCAAGTTGGGAAGTCAAGGAAAATAACTGAGCGATTTAAGTTCAATCATCCAATTTAAAAGAAGACAAGGAGTTACTTTTACTATATAGTATACATTCATAATTTATGATTTACAATATATTGGTATCCGTAAAGGCATACAAATAGAACATGTGGACATAAAGGTGCAATGAAGATGTTAGAGAGGAGTGTTTAGGAATATGACATTTCTGACCTTTCTTGATGCTCCCCGCTAACTGCTTATATAATTTACAGAAAAATAATTACATGTACAGTCAGTCGTTTTTGTGGTTTTAGAGAATGTCCGTTCATATTTCAAAGATGTTCGGTAGGTTACCTTTTTATATAGTTGTGTATTTTTTTTAAATTTGATTTTATATCCCGAAAAGTGCCAGGATCGTGTATCGTCAAAGTACTAACGGGTATGTTACAAAATCACACACATACAAATAGCATTCTGTAACAACCGCATATTATCACCAGATATGTTGGATCGGCGTTCTTTGACTATAAAAAACATTAAATTTTATTAATAGTGTACACCCCTTTATCACATTCGTATTTGTTATAAAACAATTATCTTGTGTGTGTAACTTTTATACCACCGTAAGCGCTTTGATGTAACAGAGCCTAGGACCTCTAGTATTAATTTTGATAATAGCAATACATGTAATACTATTTGAAAATTATGATCATGATTATCAAAGAATGGTTGATCTTTTTGAGTCAGTCTGGACCCATATTGTAGCTGCAGGTACGACTGATGGTGTAATCTGGGTTGACCAGGTAGCTGCTGTTTCTGTTGATGATGATATAATGTGGATTTGACCAGGTAGCTGCTATCACTGCTGATGATATAATGAGGGATTGACCAGCCTTGCGTTCAAGGAAACCTTACGTGGCGAACATTTCGCACCTGGTACGCACATGTCATTCGTTGAACGGTGTGTTTAAAAAAAACATTTTTGACACGTACGCCAAATTTGGCTAACCATATCCGGAGGTGGTGTGCGTGTATTAATGTAATTAAACAGAATGGCGGACAGGGGCAAACAAAAGAATGTGAATAGTAAAACCCGTGCATTCGTACATATTTCGAACTGAGAACGAAAAAAAGGTACTGTATTTATTGTTTGCCGCAAACGAAGCGTACAAGAAGGATTATAGCGATAAAAATCCGTGATGTTTAAACATGTTTGCAGGTAGCTTTCCTTGAACGTAAGGCAGGTAGCTGCTGTTATTTCTGCAGATGATATAATGTGGATTTGATCAGGTAGCTGCTGTATCTGTTGATGATGATATAATGTGGATTTGACCAGGTAGCTGCTGTTACTTCTGCAGATGATATAATGTGGGTTTGACCAGGTAGCTGCTGTTACTTCTGCAGATGATATAATGCGGGTTTGACCAGGTAGCTGCTGATACTTCTGCAGATGATATAATGCGGGTTTGACCAGGTAGCTGCTGTTACTTCTGCAGATGATATAATGTGGGTTTGACCAGGTAGCCGCTGTTACCTCTGCTGATGATATAATGTGGATTTGACCAGGTAGCTGCTGTTACTTCTGCAGATGATATAATGTGGGTTTGACCAGGTAGCTGCTGTTACTTCTGCAGATGATATAATGCGGGTTTGACCAGGTAGCTGTTATCACTGCTGATGATATACATGTAATGTGGATTTGACCAGGCAGCTGCTGTTACCTCTGCTGATGATATAATGCGGGTTTGACCAGGTAGCTGCTGTTACTGTTGATGATGATATAATGTGGATTTGACCAGGTAGCTGCTGTTACTTCTGCAGATGATGTAATGCGGGTTTGACCAGGTAGCTGTTATCACTGCTGATGATATACATGTAATGTGGATTTGACCAGGTAGCTGCTGTTATTGTTGATGATGATATAATGCGGGTTTGACCAGGTAGCTGTTGTTACTGTTGATGATGATATAATGCGGGTTTGACCAGGTAACTGTTGTTACTGTTGATGATGATATAATGTGGGTTTGACCAGGTAGCTGTTGTTAATGTTTATGATGATATAATGTGGATTTGACCAGGTAGCTGCTGTTACTGTTGATGATGATATAATGTGGGTTTGACCAGGTAGCTGCTGTTACTGTTGATGATGATATAATGCGGGTTTGACCAGGTAGCTGCTGTTACTGTTGATGATGATATAATGTGGATTTGACCAGGTAGCTGCTGTTACTGTTGATGATGATATAATGCGGGTTTGACCAGGTAACTGCTGTTACTGTTGATGATGATATGATGTGGATTTGACCAGGTAGCTGCTGTTACTGTTGATGATGATATAATGCGGGTTTGACCAGGTAACTGCTGTTACTGTTGATGATGATATAATGCGGGTTTGACCAGGTAGCTGCTGTTACTGTTGATGATGATATAATGCGGGTTTGACCAGGTAGCTGTTATCACCAGGTTATTGACCAGTTAGCTGCTGTTACCTCTGCTGATGATATAATGCGGGTTTGACCAGGTAGCTGCTGTTACTTTTGATGATGATATAATGTGGATTTGACCAGGTAGCTGCTGTTACTGTTGATGATGATATAATGTGGGTTTGACCAGGTAGCTGCTGTTACTGTTGATGATGATATAATGTGGATTTGACCAGGTAACTGCTGTTACTGTTGATGGTGATATAATGTGGATTTGACCAGGTAACTGCTGTTACTGTTGATGGTGATATAATGCGGGTTTGACCAGGTAGCTGTTATCACCAGGTTATTGACCAGGTAGCTGCTGTTACCTCTGCTGATGATATAATGCGGGTTTGACCAGGTAGCTGCTGTTACTGTTGATGATGATATAATGTGGATTTGACCAGGTAGCTGCTGTTACTGTTGATGATGATATAATGTGGATTTGACCAGGTAGCTGCTGTTACTGTTGATGATGATATAATGTGGGTTTGACCAGGTAGCTGCTGTTGCTGTTGATGATGATATAATGCGGGTTTTACCAGGTAGCTGTTATCACCAGGTTATTGACCAGGTAGCTGCTGTTTCCTCTGCTGATGATATAATGTGGGTTTGACCAGGTAGCTGCTGTTACTGTTGATGATGATATAATGCGGATTTTACCAGGTAGCTGTTATCACCAGGTTATTGACCAGGTAGCTGCTGTTACCTCTGCTGATGATATAATGTGGGTTTGACCAGGTAGCTGGTGTTACTGTTGATGATGATATAATGCGGGTTTGACCAGGTAACTGCTGTTTCTGTTGATGATGATATAATGCGGGTTTGACCAGGTAGCTGCTGTTGCTGTTGATGAATTCTGTTTGAATTCTTTTGCAAACAGTTTTTCTAAAATATATATAAGAAACACGTGGTCAAACAGAAATTTGTTTAAGTGCATGCATACAGCTGACAGCTTGAGTGCGTTGCCATTGCTCATTCTTGCGAGGTTTTATGTTCTTCATAAAAGGCAATCGACAGAGGATACATTCCAACAAAAACGAGCATAATTCATGCCTTGCACGAGAACCACGTGCACAAAAGCTATTTCGCACAAACAGTTCCGCATGAATGATTTTGTACCTGAAAATCGAAAGAATCATGTGTGGAATGAAAACATAAACGCAATTTCATATCTATTGATTGAATATATCACATAGTATCAAATTTTATAGGGTGGCCAATTAGACATTCGGCCTAGTGTAGTTCTTCTTTGGCAAATACGAACATGTAGAAAATTGTTATGCTTTGGTCTAGATTTTTACACAAATTGTTGGCTGATATATGAAAATATGTGAACTTGTATAATTATACATGTAGAATGATAGGCATAATTATATGCCTTTTCTTTAATAAACTATACATAATATACTCTTTATTACTGAGAAATCTTGCGATCCCACTTAATAAAGGTTAAGCCACTTATCTGTTCTGTTATGTTTTCTTCTTTAATGTTATGGCTGTTAATAGTGAAATCTACCATGGCAACATATTTGATGAGGCAATGTTCACTATATGATTCGAGATTCCAAACAATCTGCAAGGTAAGAACATAAATTTAAACAAGAGCCAAAATGTCACAAAATACGCCCGTCTCGAGGCATGGTGTGTCTCAGGGCATGGTGACAATCCAACATTTTTTCTTAATTAAAGAACCATAACCCAAGAAGGCCTAGGCTGATTTGGTCTATAATTGAACTTGTCCAAGATATTATACCTATAAACATTGTCACCAAGTTTGAAGATACTCAGACGAAATCTCTTTGCACTAGAGAACAGACAGACCAATTTCACATTTGGTTGTTATAGGGCAATAACCTAAGAACTTAAGAAGGTCTATATCGATTTAGCCTATAATTGCACACTTGGCCTAGGTAGTATACTCATAAACACTGTCACCAACTTTGAAGACGATCAAATGAAAACTGTTTAAACTAGAGTACACACAAGGTCAATTTCATACTTTTTTAGCTCACCTGTCACAAAGTGACAGAGTGAACTTTTGTGATCACTCGTCGTCCGTCCGTCCGTGCACAATTAATTGTGTAGACACAAGAGGTCACAGTTTTAGCTTTATTATTATGAAACTTGGTCACAATGATCATCTCAACACAATCTAGGTCAAGTTCGATATTGGGTCATCCGGGGTCAAAAACTAGGTCACAAGGTCAAATAATAGAAAAACCTTGTGTAGTCACTAGAGGTCACAATTTTGGCCTAATCTTTATGAATCTTGGTCACAATGATTATCTCAACAAAATCTAGGTCAAGTTCGATATTGTGTTATCTGGGGTCAAAAACTAGGTCACAAGGTCAAATCATAGAAAACTCTTGTGTAGTCACTAGAGGTCACAATTTTAACTTAATCTTTATGAAACTTGATCACAATGATCATGTCAACACAATCTATGTCAAGTTCGATATCGGGTCATCCGGGTTTAAAAACTAGGTCACAAGGTCAAATCATAGAAAAACCTTGTGTAGTCACTAGAGGTCACAATTTTGGCCTGATCTTTATGAAACTTGGTCACAATGATCATGTCAACAAAATCTAGGTCAAGTTTGATATTGGTCATCTGGGGTCAAAAACTAGGTCACAAGGTCAAATCATATAAAAAACTTCTGTAGTCCCTAGAGGTCACAATTTGGTCTAATATTTATGAAACTTGGTCACAATGATCATCTCAACAAAATCTAGGTCAAATTCGATATTGGGCATTCCCCGTCAAAAACAAGGTCACAAGGTCAAATCACTTTAATATGTCATTGGGTCTAAATGTGATGTAAATTCTAAAGCATAAGACAATATGAGAACCTTGTACATGCAATAGAGGCTACCATTAGGGGTGCATGAACTACTAGGACAGGTGAGCGACCTATGGCCCTTTAGGCCCTCTTGTTGGTAATTAAAGGACCATAACCCAATAAGGCCAATGCCGATTTGGCCTATAATTGAAAACAAAAATATATATATAAAATATAATCGAACTTGGCCTAGATATTATGCCCATAAACATTGTCACTAAGTTTAAAGACGATCGGATGAAAACTGTTTGCCTTATGGTACAGACAAGGCCATTTTCATACTTTTTTGGTAATTAAAGGTCCATAACCAAATAAGGCCTAATCCGATTTTGCCTATAATCATATTTGGCCTAGATATTATGCCCATTAGCATACTAGTATTAGTCACAACGTTTGAAGACGATCGCATGAAAACTGTTTGCGTTAGAGCACAGACAATGCCTATTTCATACTTATTTGGGAATTAAAGGCCAATAACCAAATAAGGCCTAGGCCAATTTGGCTATAATCAATCCTGGCCTAGATATTATGCCCATAAGCATTGTCACAAAGTTTGAAGACGATCGGATGAAAAATCTGAGAATTAGAGTACAGACAGACTGCTGGATGCCGCCGACCGCCCGACCGCCCGACCGCCCGTACAAAATCGATATTTTAAGAAAAAATATGTCTAAAAACTTTTCTTTAGGCCCGTACTTATGGTAAACAAGCTTTATCAACTTCAGTTAGGTCAACATGACCAGTTCTGATTTTCATGAAAATAGGCTCTTAAGAAGCGTATTGTGATGCAATTTCAAATATGCATGAGTCTTATATGATCGTAAGTCGCGCCTCAGGAATTTGAAATTCTATCCATAAAATATCATAGCAGTTGATCTAATCAAAATCATATATATATACTGGAATCCTGTAGCCAGTGCTAATAAAATAAAAGCTACAAGCGATTAAGTTAGCTCATACTTATATGTATCTCTTTTTATCATTCTAAGCCAGCGATATGCGCCACCGAAGGGCAATATTTTCTTACAGAACTATCCTAGAGGTACCTCGGCCGTGTGCCTGGTATTATAGTAGTGTGCCAGATTTCAATACAATAGGAGTGATCACCGTATTCATAGGCAAAATGCCCACCAGCTATCTATTGGATGAATGAAAAATACAAAACCTGCCATTCACCAATAGCTATAGTACTAATCCCTTTGTATGCAAACATGGTCTCTCCTATCAGGCACTGTAAAACATCAACCAATTATTAGCAGAAAGGACCAAGTTGTATTGCAATTATATTGAACGTTAACGTTTTCAGTGTAGCAATACCACGTGACTTTTGACTACAGGTTCAAGACGAAATTTGCTTAACTTCGAAAACAAAAATAGCAATACGTATTTTATTTCTTCATCGATTTCTATGAAATATACGCCACGCTAAGGGAAAAATTATTGAATTCCTTGAAATATAAGATATTTTGCAGCAGCTTGGCCGTTTTTCCAGCACATAATTAGATCGCTTATTTCATCAGATAATAGGAGAGTGATTTTGTGTGTGACCAAAACATTTCGGCTATATGAAACGCTGTTGGATAAGTTTCAGAGATGATTGACTTGGTATTTATAGAAATATATCATGTAAGTAAATTAACATCACTGTAGTGGGATTGCACGCGATTCAACTCTGACATTGACCATCGGTTGGAAAATATGATCGGATGTTCTATGAAGACCATTGTCCGACCTAAGGCTAAACATAAACACTCCATTTTGCTAATACTTCGGTCCCTCAGACTGTTATAAATGTATAGACGTTTTTAAAGTTGTGTTTTTATACAAGATAAATGTCTTGGCTACTAATATAAATATATCTTTGACCATTTAGTCCAAATGGTTTGCCAGTCGGCAGTCGACTTCAGGTGCTGTTGTAATATTTCTTCATTTCTTACACCACTTTCTCTTATGATTAAGATAATTTGGGTAGCTGAAATCGAACTCACCAGTGTGTAACCGTGTCACTAAATAATTTAATTTCTCAAGTCTGCAACATGTTTTTAACAACAATAATTATGCTACATTGAAAGTATACATATACATTAAGGATATTCATATCAAAAAATGAAAAATTATTGAAAATTGTATTTTTTTTGTGTCACAATACCGCAAAACGTACTCATTTAATTTAATATAAATCACATTGTTGTGTTCTCCAGTCTATTACCCAGGTGCTCGATTATTTCCCTAATCAATCAAATTAATGGTATGCACATATTGCATCAAAACGTTGGACCACTTTATTACTAAAATTGACACATTTGATTTACACACAGCTGATTATTTTAAAGTGTAATGTGTGTGTGTATCTGTTGATTTAGCTAACAAAGGGCACATAAGGATGACAGTTGAAAATCAATGGGTTTGACAATGACTTGTTTTGATTGCAACTAATCCCATGAATAGAAAGTTTCTTCAATGATGAAACAAATCAGAATTTTAAGTTTACATGATTTAATATTCAGTAGTTTATGGAAACATATAATTGATATACAATTATTCTAAAGTCGAGCACCTGGATAATAGATTGGAGAACATAGCAATGTGTTTTATATTCAACTTGAGTGCCTACTGAGTACTTTTCGCAGGATTTTGACACAAAAATTGGCGATTTTCAATGTGTGATAAAACACTTTTTTACAAATGCATTTTCATTTTTTGATACGTACACATATTTTTATGAATATACATATTTCAATATTATACATGTAGTGTAATAATTTCGGCAGAAAATTATATTGCAGTTTTGAAATTATATTGATTACGTGCTATATCCCTATAGTTGACACACAATGATATTTATAAATATATTATGGATGTGAATGGAAACATTTGAGACTAGTATTATAAACTAATAACTACTATTTTTCTGTAGCCGCGGGTCGTGTCAAACAATTAAATGGATAATTTTTTTGATATAATAATAATAAAAAAATAAAAAAAATATATATTCTGATGAAGGCGCAAGCCGAAACGTAAATTATAATATAAAAATACGGAACACGTGTTGTTGTCGAGTTATTCACAACTATTAATATAATAATAAATTTTTTGTAAATCATGTGACCCTTATCAGCTTATCTAAATATGCAAAAATACTATGTGTTACAATATCAAACGTTTACAAAGTTGGTAAAGTTCTGTGTAGAGGTTGGGGCTTCTAAGTCCAAAACGACAGATAATTCTGACACAATGCTTGATATAGTTACCAACTCCTGTGTAGGGATTGGGATCATGATGGTGAACCAAACTGCTAAGTATCAAAGGAATATGCTCTTTGAAAATATTTGATGTTGTAGCTAAACTTTAACTTCGACTTCTAGGCAATTTGGACAAATGATTGACAGAGTGTGTTTTTTCAAATTCCATATTGCTTTGATACTATGCACACTTGTTCACTCTTACACAGGATGAGTTGATGATTCAAAATCACCGTAAACTTCTTTATCCAGTTTAAAATACACACACGCCTGCCTCATAGATTGTTACATCCAAAATTGTTCATCATAAGTTCACCTTTTAAGTAAAGTCCTCATTTTCTAATATTATTCCGTCAATAAATGGGAAAACGTAATAATTTCAAATCCGCCACACACCAGCCAGCAAACTAAAACGAGGTTTTCAGGTCACGTGTCATTGTGTCTTAGTAACCTTGTTTGGCTTTTACCGCTTATATTCGTTTATTTCCGCACATCCCGGACAGTGGAACACACTTACGAACAAACCGGAACACTGTCCGGAACATGTTCTTTCTGTGCCCGCCACAGAGGTGGTGCAGCCAGAACAGTCACGTGATTACAGCAAGAACAATGGCCGCTTGTGTCATAAAATAGAATATATAAAAAATTATTTTCCAATTATGGACCATTGCGGGCAAACAGTCGCACTTAAATATCAACATGCATATTTCTTCCTCCAATATTACGGCTGCAACTACAATTTTGGTCGTCTTTAACATTTTACTTTCTGTTCCGTTTTGTTCGTAAGGTGTTTGGAGTAGAACATCCCGCACAGTGTGTGGAACAGACGTTCCGAACATACCCACTATGTGCTCTCATTTAAAGGGAAAGCCAGTATACGAAATATAGAAATGCCATAGATTCCCAAGTTAAGTATGTAATAGCATGAAATATAAACAATGTATATGTCCCTTATTTGTCGTGGTCAATCAGACACCCAGAATCACTAGTTGGTCTATTTGTCGAACATACAACAGAAATGCGTTTGAAAAATAGCGTAGTTTTTTTTATTCTTGAAGTACAGTTTTAGTCGTGTAGATCTACAAGATGATAAATTTCTAGTAGCTTCTCCTTTAAAATCTTAAATTTGAAGCACGAGGATTTCGTGATAGATTTAATGAATATTTGTAAATATACACTATACATTTACGCCTATATTACACATCAAATCGCGTACACTTTTAACACGTCATCCTTGAATATCCGTGCTTATCCGTTGTCCAATTAGAGTTGTTATTTTAACTATAGATCAAAGCAATCTTGTTACGATGCAATTACGAAAACTCTGAAAACATTAAAAAATATTATTAACATCACTGTATGGTACGGAGATATTAACTTGATCCGAATCTTTAAGTATGCATACTTATAGTTCAAGGTTGCGTTGTATCAGGTTATTGACGCATACTATTTATTCTCAAAAATACATTTATTCATCAAAACATTTTTTTCAAAAAGTTCACACAATACAAACAAATAAAAATCAATTAATTGATATAAACACATTTTCAAAATAGTTGCAAATTACGATATTGGTTGAGATTTGCAGGCACTTGTTTCTTGATCAGATGACTTGGTTGTGGAAAAATTACATTGGTTTAAATCGAAGTGATTTCAGAGTTGGTATGTAATACGAATACGATGTTCTTGTACGCCTATAATTTTCGCCCAACCAATATCAGACAGTTGCCTGGAGTTATTTATAAAGACAACAATACATGTACATGTATGTAATAGATCTGCAAAAGAATGTAACACATATTACATGTTTCAAAGCTTAGCTGCAGATTAAAATATAAATTTAATTTATCCAGTGTAGGAATATCAATATTGCGCCCCCCATCCTGATATGATCGATCAAGAAATCAGCAAGACCTACTGTTGGGAAGATATGATGAATGCAACTGATAAAATATTACAGGGACATGCCCTGGAACTGAAGTGTCGTGAATAGCAATCAAATTGGTATCATTTTAATACCTAAGTCAAATAATGAAAAGGTTACGAAATATCCCGCTAGTTTTTTAAAAAAAAAAATTCAAGAATAACTAAACATCATTGTCGTCAATAAAGAGTAATTTTTTAAGTCAAATTCTTCTTTTACTTTTCGGTAATAGTTGGTTTTACAAGTGATAAACACGATTGTGTTGTATGCAAACCAAGACACTCCTGTTTCTGGGCATGCCCCTTGAAGTGCTTTAGTTTGAAGATGGACACTCCCAGTCAGATATACAACATTTATGGTTTAATATCACTATTTAATCCCATTAAATTAGATGAAATATAAATTAGACCCAGAAAACAATTCCTGGATACGGCCCTGTGTCCCATAGTAAAGGATAATTGATCACTAATGTTCATCATGTATGGCAAACAGATTCACTATGGGGCTCATGTCCAAGCTTTATCTATGCCCCTTGCCCTAGATATGAGGTAAAATTTCAGTGCTTTCTTGCGAACGTATCCTATTTTTGCTGCTGATTTGTTGTAATAGGGTTTCTGCTTTCTTATAAATGCTGACACAGTAAGTGACTCTGACGTATACCTATGGACTGTTCATTTGGATAAAAGTTCACCTTATTACCTTTACTTCTTACTAAGCTTTGTTGTAGATTGATCTCAAACATAATATTTATATTGATATTTTCGTCCTCGGTGGTTGTTAATGAATATTTGAAGGTTGCCTGCTTCCCTATTATTAGTAAACTCACCACTTTCTCTCCGCTTTCATTATTTCATTGCGATGTTCTTCGATTTTCACAAGAATTTCATCACCTCTGACTTAAAAACCTTTCTGTCTTAAAATGAACGCTCCGACAACAATACGACAATAATACCTTATCAAATGATGACATTTTCCACGTAAGTCAGCAAAAAACGGAAATGGCGCCATGGGTAAAATGATGACGTCACTTCTAGCGATCGCTTTTAATACACGCTCTCACAAAAGAACAGTCACATTCATTAAATATTAAATAATTTGTTAGGGTTTTATGTAGGTCTACATTTTTTGGGGACACCCTGTATATACATTTATATATGTGGTTGTACAAATAATTTAACAAGCCATTGAGAATTGCATGCAATACAGAAGTCCCCTACCGGTTTGAAGCCAAGACCCTTTAAATTTTCACTGTTACTGTTGCCATGGCAACGACAAAAAACTAATTACATATGCATAAGTCCCTTATTGTCCCCTATCCTCATACCAAGTTTCATAAACCTAAACCTGGCTTTGAAACTGTTCGAGTTTGTATCAAGATCCTAATTTTGGACGGGCGGACCCGACAGACCCGAAAACATATAACCTACTCCAATTGAAAACCTGGACTAATATAAATTTAATACATGGATATTATATTTACGCCTACATTGACTTGTACCGCAGCAAAATTAAAATTAGCAGCACAATCTAGAACAAGAGCACCGCCTACGAGTGGTGGACGCTTGCCATTTTCGCTAATCTGTGAGTCGAAATTCTTAGAGTACAAAGGGCAGATAACTAATTAAGACAGGTCACAGGGAACTCACCTTATGATGGTGACTATGTTGAGTTTTAAGAATATACCTCTGATAGTTTTTGAGTAATTGACATTTTTGTGTAAAGATTCAAAGTCAGAAAAGAAGAATAACTCTTATAAAATGCTGGATATATTTGTTTTCTCTTGTCAGTAGATGTAGGTTATCACATTCCACAAGTGTATTGACTTTCATGTTGAAAGCTTTGATAGTGTTTAGGAAAATTCAGTTTATGTGTAAAAAATGCCACTATTTCTATGTACTAAGTCCAAACCAGAGCAGATTATAATTCCATAGATATAGGTCATAGAGTTGTCAGTCTTGTCACTATAGACTCATATCGTGATGGTCAATAACTACGTTGAGTTTCAATATGATACCGATGATAGTCTTTGAGAAAATGACTCTGATAATAAACTTAACCACCGCACACACAGACGCACAGGCAGAAGCACACATACTCTCGGGTACACTCGGATACACCCGGATACATGTATTACGTAATAGTTTTAAAAAGACGTCTTTACCGTACGTATACTGATAATCAAGTAGTTGATTAACACTTAACCACTGAACAGTTATATTTAAAGTGTCATAAAAGAGGCCGAGCTATAAAATAATAAGTTTGCAGTCATGCGATCTGAAGTTATACATAAAGGATGTTCATAAGATATTCTGAAGTGTGCTATTTGCTAAGTATGAGATAAGAGAAATAACACTTTTACGCCAAGTGTACTGGTCCTGATCCCTGGGTCAAAACTCCATGTCTACGCACCTAGTAAGATGTTGGCGTGCGCTTTGAAGTCATTGCTGCGGTTAATAGAATGTGTGACCTCTGTAGCTCGATGGTGAGCGCGCTTGCCGTCTAATCTGGCGACCCGGATTCAAATCCGGACGGAGGCACACATATATGCCTGCCATATTTCAGCGTGAATCTGACTGGCAAATAAAGGCTATGGTCGGCATTTAAAAAAAAGGTTTCCGAGGGGACAATTACGTCATGAGTTAAACGGCTTGAACAAAGCAGTTCCATCATATGACATCTTTGTGAAACTGCAAGCGTATAAGCGCTCATTCGATTTACGCTAATACCATTCTGTCTTACTTAAAACAAATGTGTTCTTAGTTTTCATTAAGTGAAGCAAACATTACGTTGTACGTAAAGTATCAAACAACTTCGTAATAAATTAATGATAAATGAACAAGGACATACACGCTGATGTAGTATCTGCCCGATCTCCACGTGGTTTGCTCGACACCGTCGCGTGCATGCCATTCAAATAATAAACATACTGCCTTAATGATCTTTAATCAGGTCCGTTTATTTATCAGCGTGGTGTGTTATTTAAAGAATAGAGAGCTCATAAAATTCAATTAATCAGAATAAAAATGATAACATTTTAATCTTTGATTTTCTGTGTAAATGTTAATCAACTCATACACAAACGTATCGCTAACTACAAATATTTATTCACTGCAGACTGGACTAAAATCTACTCAGGGTACGTATAACTTTCGCAATTTATTGCCTCGGCTCGACAAGGCAGATTTTATTGCCAATCAAGGAGGTTGGACTGGCTTGTATTGAAGTTGTATTCGTTGCTTAGACATTTTTCAACGAGTACTTGATCGTATGCATGAGGAAAATGTTTCAATTTATGTACTGACTGGCATTTGATATAAGTGTTTCCTTGTTACGGTATGGTTAATTATATGTAATCTGTAAATACTCAGTGGACTTCGGGAGTAGCTGGGATTTTTTGAACAGATACGTAAGGTAGGCAAGATCTTTTGAAATGTTCATGTTACAGTAAATTGAGGTAAAATAAGTTCATGCATAGTTATTGGCACTGCTGTATTAATACTTACACTGAGTTTATTGTGTTCATCATCAGTGCTGGTATGCACAAAGCATATTAAGGAAAAACTTAGATATTTTGTCTTAAGTTAAAAAATTGAGCAGCACTTATTTCCCTAGAAACAAAGCATATAACCCATGTTTTCTTTGTGATTATTGTAGCGCTTTACATAATGCTTCTAAACAATGTACTACATTGATAATCTTGATTTTCCTGTTGAGCTAATGACTACGCTTAATGAAATTTTAAGATTTTAAGAAAATTCTTAGTTATCCCTTAAGATGCTTTGTGAATACCACCCCTAGATAATAATTGACGGAAAACTTTCACGCAGTGCTAGCAGTTTTATCCTGTTCTTTACGTGTCGATAATGATCAACTAGTTCTGTTGAATGCTGACTTCACTGCCTTGTTAGTACGAGAACGTTATATAGCGTGTGCTCGGTTCCGTTACCAGGAAGAGAAATGCTTCTGGTGATGTTTTAAAACGAGAGAATGATTCAAAAGTATATTTTCTGACCGCCATTTGAATAAAGTAACAGCAGCCAGTAAAGCTATATAGTATATACAATGTTGCATTACGAGCATAGGTGGTCGCATACGTTTTTGAGTATCCATCTTCTTTATTCAAATTGTAAAAACATCGATACAGCCGCCGGTGTATACGTTACAAGAACACGAAACTCTATTTTATTGTTAAACATTTTATCCCACTGCTGGCTTCTGACATTTAAAATTTATAGGGACCCTTTAGATAAGAATTAATTCCCGAAATGTGGTTACGACAGGGCCCATTAATTATGTTATCGAGACTCTTCTCGAGATTTACAAGGTTCGAAATTCTATGTCCAGAATATATACCCGATGTCGCACACATTGACAAGTGCATACTATAATAACGTTAGAATGATTACGTCAACCTGGCGCAAGTTGTAAAAATTATGAACAAAGCCAACGACGTCACGTGTCTATGACATCGTTTTACTTTTGAACATTATTTCCGAAGTCTTCCCCGTGGAGATATATGCAACGACGATGGCAGTGATAATAGGAATTGTCAAGCGATTAAAACTGGTGTATGACTTATCCCATGAAACAACTTGCCCCCTAGAGAGAGATAGTCCGGGTTATTTTGGATCATCCCTCGTACGTAATAAACGGTTCAGAAATTGCGTAATGTTAGTCAATCCAAGCAAAGCAAATGAATAGCACAAGCCCGTTATCTCGCTAAAACGACACTACATAATGTTATAGTAAATAAAATGTTGGATTACGATAATGGAAAATGAAAAAAAATATAATGAGCATTTATTGGTTACAGTGACAATCAAATTAAAACAGGGTATAAATATATACATTGTTTATTAATACAGTAATATAACGTGTCAATGTGTCAACTGTGTAACACCACATGTAACTACCTAGGTTGCAATGAACGTGACAAATCGTTTATACAACACACTCTTTATTTACAAACATTCAATTCGTTTTATGTATTTAAAATATGTAGAACGTTCCCGGTATTAATATATATTCAGCTGCCATCAGAAATAAAAAGTCCAAAGTTAAGTTTAGTTGCTTATGATTTTCCAGATCCTAATACATTGTAGTTCAACAATCTATCTGTCAATATCCTCTCTATCTATCGCTGTAACTTTGTCACAAACTCGGAATCAATATCCAAGTCACCATTCGTCTTCGGTGGCATAGAGGTAAGGCGTGCGCTTCGGGGTCGAGAGGTCCCGGGTTCAGCCCCCGTCTGGACCACTGTTAATTTCTCTGAGCAAGAATAACAAACATGCTCCACTTGACCAAGGTGTCAATTGGTACCTTTTAGGGCTGTGTCTGAGCATGTTCGATTGTTCTCGGCGCTGCAGATTGATGTTGGCTGCACCAGGAGAGAAATAGTCTCCCCAGGGAGACTCGAACGCAGGTTTCCATAGGTCAGAGGAAGTTAAAATTTTAAAGGGTGGCTAATCGACTGAACTGTTTAAAGCAGCCCTAGAAAATGGTAATGATCACACATCGATGTGACAACTTCCTTCTCTGTCCGTAACTTCAAAGCTCGTTCTGGCCTCCCCTCAACTCTCCCTCTAACCCGGTGCACACGGGTTTCATAGCGTCGCGACAAATCGGTTAATCTCGTTTTAAAGTTTCTCAAGAACAATCGAAACAAAATTGAAACAATGGATACACATAAAAATGACGACGATAATGGAATTAATAATCAAAACAGGTGATAATGAGTCTAATTAAACAAAAGTAAGACACTGAACATATCAAAAGTAAGCTTAGTGTCTTGTCTCATATTACATGTATATAAAAAAAACCAGATGAGAAATTCATTATTGCTCCGCTCTTGTTTATACTAATTTGTTTTAGGTCGATTGGGAAACTCGTTTTTCCAACTTATATTAAACTCTCTCGACACCTCATTTCTGATGTTATTCATGAGGGTATGAGAGAGAACACCAGCTTCCTTTCATGCTGAGCGTCTAGCAAGGGAATTACCGGTATCATTTTTATTACGTCTTTGGTATGACACGGCCTGTGATCGAACCCGGGACCTCCCGCGCTCGAAGCGGACGCTCATCCATTACGCTATCGGGGAGGCTTTTCTGCTTCGATAGCACGTGTTTAACTCATCGTATAGTGATTGGATTAGTTAGGAACAATTGATTCCGCACAGAAAAATTACCGATAAGTTTGAAGAAATTTTTCTATAATTTTTATAAAACTACTTTGGTCTAATCATCTGTTAACAGGTGGTTGATTATACCGTCCAGCCACTTACTATTGCAGGTGTCCAATGCCTGAGTCATATTTTATAACCAGTGTACAACCGTTGTTTTATGTTACTTTCACAAAGCTCGTACGATATCCGTACGAATTTATCAACTCGAACGAGTTCACACTTTTAAATCCTAACGGTCTTTATTTGTTCGTAGAATCTGGTCACACGGACCACCAACGATCTATGGAGATGCACTCTTACGATGTCCGTACGTTGACCGTACGAGTAAAGAAAATCCGTACGGTGCTCGTACGAGTTAAGAAAATCCGTACGGTACTCGTACGATTCTTCGGTGTCCGTACGGGCTACGTACGGACGCCGTGCGAGTTTGCCAAAATCAACTCGTACGTAGCTCGTAGGACAAATGTGACCTTAGCATTACAGCTGTGTATAACTTCAATCGGGTCTTTTCTGAAATATAAGCTTTAAAGTATGTGAGCACAAAATAAGGATATCATAGTAGTACCCAACATATCTGAATGTCGTCGCTTTGTGGGTCTGTAAGGGTATTGTCAAAATGAACAAAATGTACGATAATATTTATTAAAAATCCACTAGCAATTGAACAAATTTATGATTTTAACACTTTCAACTTGTTATTGAATTACGGCCACAAAAATTCAATACTCATGTTGGTAACACAAGTTACAACAAAGAACGAAACGTTTGCCAGCCCAGCATTATTTATGAAGTAATTGAACGCACATTTTAAACAAACGAGTTCCATGACAGGTCACAAGTAGAAACCATATACTAAATGGATCGGAACAGTTACATATGATTTTGATTGACTTTTGAAGTACCCTCAAGTCGCGCTACTTTAACTTGTTATCTGTTACGAACCATTTCATTGAAAATATAAATTGATCAAAAAGGCACGGTTTTGACAGATGTAGAAATCGCTGTGGGTTAAGTTATATTTTAAAATAAATAGCTTTTGGAGTTGAAGATTAAAAACATGAGTTATAAATTTGGACCAGGGTTAACGAACAAAGGTAGACGTTCAATTTATTATATATTTTGAGTGAACTGTTGTTTTTTCTGCACTTAAGAAAATGAAGTTTAAATGTTAAATATATCATACATATATTTTATTACTATCTTCTATCTTTTGTCCCAGTTTAGCTTAGACTGTACGAATTTAAAATATTCCAACTGAATGACGATATTATGGCAAAGTAGAGTGTCCAACACAAAGAATCAGACAAAAGATTCGTTTTTCTTAAGACATGAATGATATTTAACGCATAAAACTAGACATTCAAAGGAACAACATATATAAGTAGGATTCAAGTTTCAAGTCAAAATCGGAAAATTACACAAGCCACCATCAACTATACGAATTTGGTAAATGTCTTTATTTGTTAAAATATTTGAAAACATTTCGTGTAAGCATTAAATATTTAGGAAACGACTTTCTTGTTAGCATCTTCCTTTCCTGTCAACTTTTTTGAAAATTTCTATTTTTTTAGCGTTAACTATTTGGGAAATGCCTTTCCTTTTTACATCAACTGTTTAGAAAATTACTTTTTTGTTAGCATTAATTATTTGGGACATGCATTTCTTGTTAGCCTCAACTATATAGAAAATTCCTTTTTTATTAGCATTAACTATTTGGGAAATGCATATTTTGCATGTTAGCATCAACTGTTCCTTCCTTTTTAGCATCAAACATTTTGGAAATGTCTTTCCCGGTAGCATCAACTATTTGGAAAAGCATTAACTATTTGGAAAATGTCTTTCCTGTTTACATCAACTATTTGGGAAACGCCTCTCCTGTTTACATCTTCTTTTTGAGAAATATCTTTCTTCTTAGCAAAAGGTTTGTTGCGCATCGAGTTTGAAATTCTATATCTGAATCGGAAGGATTCAAACATAAAATAATTGAAAATTAATAACTATTGATTGTTTCCAATGAATCAAACATCTTTACTTCACTGATAATGTATTATGCTCTAAATCCAATGGGAAATACGAAACTGTCAAACTGTTCGCAAACATATTGATTAAAAACGTAGTTTTCTCGATAACCGTCGCGTAATGAAAAACGCTAGAAATGCTACAATAAAAGCAGAATTATATCAATGTGAAAGGTTTATTTATATATATATATAATTAATCAAGGCATATCTTCATGGTTCTTATTTTAAAATGATTGGTTTAAAGTCCCTCTGGTCCACAGTATTTCTGTCATAAGGAGACTATTCAGTCTTCAGTCACATTATCCTGATACTTGCGGAACCAGCATTTATCTGGAACTCACTATACTTCGAGTATCGGATGTCCCGGGTACGATTTCAGTCCGTGTTATACCAAAGACGAAATAAAAATGAAACGAGCAATTCCCTTGTATTGCTAGATGCTCAATACAAAAGGGGACTGGCTTCTCTTCTCTGGCGATGCATAACATCTGGAATGATTCACCGAGACGGTGATTAATATAAGTTGAAATAACTTGTTTTACAATCGACCTAAGATAACTAACTTATAAATGGAGAAGCTCCGTAGTTAAACAACATTCATGATAGGCCTACATTGGATGTAAAAAGATCTAGTTTTATGGAGATACAAATAATAAAAAAGCACACTTTTTATGTACATGAATATAGAACCATAAGTTTAGTACACAGCAGTTTCTAGCTAAATTGTTGTGATGAACTGTACAGTAGCTAGGTCCAATAATCACAATTAAGATTCTTTAAAGAATTGAAATCGTTGGTACGCCAAAGAAGGGACACAAACATCTTGACATCTGTAGGGAACAGCTGTTATTTCTACCATATTTATAATAATAATAATATAGTAATAATAATAATAATAATAATAAAGACTAAATATTTAAAGAGGCAACGGCTGTTTATATTGACGTTAAAAGAAGTGGTGGGTCTATATGCTATGGTAACCGGAGAGTAGGTCTTAATTGTCCAAGGTGACAGTGCACTAACTTCCGTGCAGTTTATTCATATCATGCATGAAAGTTTTAACACTCCATTAAAATCGACAGAAACATTAAGCGATTTTTCTTAAATATAGTATACATGTAAATGCATTATTCTCCAATAGCGCATTTAGTGAGTTAAATGTACAAAAACAGCTATGAATATTTTTAATCTTATAGAAAATAATGTGCGTCAACATGTCTTCATGATCAAAAAAATATATTCAAAATAACGAATAATAATTTACCGCTGCCCGTGATTTATTACAGCAATGAAAACTTATAAGGTTAAGGGAAACAACTCGTTCAAGCTTGTTATATTAACGACTGTCACGAGACGGAGGGGAAGCTTTATCCACCATATTTGCTCCGCCCTCGATTATAAAGATAACCCCGTGTTTTGTTCTCTATCTACAACCGTTAAACTTATCATTATGTCCTTGACATTAATCTTGTTTTTGTTTATCAAACTGATTTTTCTGTCATAGATTAGAGGACAAATTACAATTAAGCTGAATCCATGCACGCGCGTACGCTTTCATTTGTAGAATAATCCGTTTAAGCGTGACTTTCTAGTACAATGTATAATCAACAATCGTGTCTATGAATTTGACACACTAAATCACTTTTATTATCAGGTATTAACTAATCTTTCATGAATATTGTGTCCCTACCGAGGGCTTAAATGCTGCTATAACGTTTCATTCGAAACATCTGTTTATCTTGCAAATATTAATCGCTTGACATTTATTTAAATAATCTAGCTTTTATAAAAAGAGACCAGCAAAATACTTTAATACATTACATGTATTTGGCATATAAATACGAGAGTTGTTTTAGTAAATCGTAGAACTTGGGTTATTTGCAAAAACGAATGAACGCATGTTCTCTAAAGTTTCACACCTGTTAAATACATCGTTCTTTTGTATGCTCGTACATTTTCAATAACATTTCGCTTGAAACAAAAACACATGACCAATTGATACAATAACACCTTTTAAAACACACTACGGCGCACACTTAATGTAACGTCAAATACCCTTCACACTTTCTCGAAATAGGCTTACATTATGTACATTCTCATTTTCCCCCCAAATGAACAAATTTCTAAGCGTCCGTTAGAAGTATGTGCTCATTTAGACATGACCCATGTCCAAAACATATTTTTCAGTACAAGTGATGCGATTGATTCGCTGCATTCGTATATTCTGTTTACAACTGTCGGTACTTATACGATAGTACAATCTACAGACAAATCAAAGCAATAAAGAAGCGGCGAAGTCACCTACAATATTATGTCGATTTCACAAGAACGAAGTTTGAATATTAACCACTGGTTTCCATATTTCAAGTAATACGTACGTACGTACGGACGGACGGACGGACGTTCCAACATTTGGGGTTTACGGGGCTTTTTCTTTGATCTTTATGTGTTTTTTTTCGACTGGTTTATGTAGATTTCCTTCTTTATTTAACTAAAATTATGGACGGAATGAACCTTATAAACCATTGGCTGTTAGCCCGGACGGACGAACAACATCAATGCTATATGCTCCCACTTATAAATAAGTGTGGGGGGCACAACTAAATACAGACTACATAGGAATATGCATCTAACTCAATGTCCATACATTTTTACTCTGCAGAGAAATTATCCACGATGCCACAAGCGACTAATATGAAAGTATGGAGGGATAAAGAATTGTCTCCCGTTGGTCCGGGCACGGTCTTCAATAAAGTGTCGGAAATCAGCGCATCAACTAGGGAAAGGTATGTCTATGATTACTGAGTATCTCATAACGGGGATTGTATTCGGTTTAACTTACTATTAGATTTGTACTGATTTCCAAGTGACATCCTCATGGCCAGGCTCCATTTTCATAGATAGTAATAGAAATTTTATTTCTGAAAAAACGCGAATTTACAGACCTTCTGCCAACAGTTACTGTCCATATTGTTGAAGACACAGTCCGTGACAAATGCCATAGAAAAACATCGAGGCAACATAGTTAGTCTGCCACTGTGTCAGTATAAACTGTATTGTACAGGCATTCTACTATACGTCAAAAGGACATATTAAGTTACAAGAGTACTTTACAATACATGAGTCTCCATACAGACAGCGCGTCGCTTCACCACAGTGGGGCAGCCATACCCTACAGTGTCATAGTAATCACAGGATCCAGTATTTCCAGGGTTGTCAACAATACTGTACATAGTGACTGTTTATTATTTTAGAAGGAAGTTGTACAGTGTTGCATGCAACACTTGATTTGTATTTGTAACATGTTTACTTGTTTATTTTTAGGGCAATGCTCATAAACAAAAATGAGGAAAATCGTTTGGAACGTATCATGCGCCTGATTGACAAGGAGCATAGATTCACCACCAATTTACGGAACAAAGTTATCCAACGTACATCTAATACATTGAAGGAAAAGAAAGCAATGTCACAGCTATTGGAAGGTGATTACAAGGTGAAAAACTTCATCACTATGCGTCAGGGTTTTGATTCTAGTACGATAGACAGTAAAGAACTTGCGAGGCGTTACGTCATAGAGTCACGTGTTTTTAATTCCGGTTTCAACATGAAAGCGATGAAACCCGAGGTATACCGAAGAATCCGGAAGTTGGATCCAAATCATAAATATAAAGTATTTAAGAAACGCTTACTTGCTGATGTTAAGGGACAAAATGTGGAAATAAATCGATCAATATCTGATCAAGCGTTTGATCAAATGTTACATGACCGTAAACATTGGCGAAAATACAATTATCCACCGACGCATGACGTATGGTCTGACGACACATTACCCAGCATTCCTGTGTGCGAAAACGAGACTGAAACTGATCACGATCGCAATGAAACAGGTCACGTGCAAGATGATGCGAACAACAAAACTGATAAGGATACAGAGGTGAATGCAGATTCCAGAGAAAAATCCATTGTATTGGAGCGAAGGTTACCTCGGAGAGCGCCGGACGCTTTCAGTATGACAATGCGTACATTAGGTCCGGTTTATTTCCAGTCGACTGTTAGCACGGAACAAATTGTGTGACAGGGGTCCGTTATGTTAAGACTAATTATTTTAACCATTAAACATTCTGGTATGCAGACATTTTGGAACATTAAACATGGCATTGTATATTTTTATTTATAGTATATGCACTTCTTGGGTATGCTTTAGTTGTGATTGCATATATTCACGTGATTGTGCGACGGACGACGGACGTGATAATGTTGACACAATACATTGCTTCAAGAAAGTTTATAGAAAGAAGCAGCTAAAGGTCACTTGCAACATACATGCACAATCCACATCTTCCACATCAAACCTTAATGATCCAGTTATTTTGTTAGTTTTTGTTATGAAGTTTTAATTTGAATCCTTTATATTTTATTTCACATTGTTCCGCTTATAATTATAAGTCCGGTAAATAAAGGTCGATTTAAATTATAACTCTAATGCAACTTGAAAGAGGGCTTGTCACCACACGATATATAGGTGCAGGTATTGACAAACACAATTTACCTGGAACTCCGTGAACGCAGTCCGTGCTTACCCGCCGAACCGTCGGGTGTAATATTTTAATACGTTTTTAGCAGTACTTACAACGACGGAAACACACGGACGTACTGTAGAAGGTTAATGAGATTCAATTGTGTTTGTCAATAGATAAAATACTATATGTGTATTTTTAGGTTATGCATGTTACCTATAGCAGAAAGATGAAATTACAATTATGCCACTTCAAAAAGTAATATTTATGTTGTTCAAAAGATATTGTCATTGGATGCACTATATTTGGCCTCTCAGTATTCACAAACCACCTAGATATTTCCAGACCAGTCAGATAGAATTGTGACCAAAAAGGTTACTACATGTAGAAGTTAAATCAACAGCGTACTCCAAGATGATTAGATGTATGTTCAAAAACCGTATATAGCTATACGTTATCTCAAAATAAAACTAGGCTTGACCTACATTCAATTTGGTGGAAACAGATATCAATTGCTCAATTTTCACGCAATGCATGTATAATTATGCTGCATGATCTTCACAGGGGTACTATGGTGTACCCAGCAAAATTGCAAACACCAGACGGAGACTCTACAACAACAAGCTGTCTTGCGACGCCATTGACGGGGTTGGCTCATCCCGGCATGCATTTATCACTTATTTATAACATGGGAAGCCATTTGATGAAAACGCATACATCTGTTAGTTAAAGTCACTGCCATATAACACTCTCATTGCGACAAAGTTTTTGTAAGTCTGCCTGAGCATAGCTAATCTTTAACGTCACTTCATGTGTGGACATGTTGAATAATTTGCAATTTAACACCAGTTTATTTGTAAGAAGGTCATCCTTTACATGGTTAAAATATCCTCCTTTACGTGCACAAATGGGGTTTAAACGCATCACTTATTCATACATCGCCGTACATGTTAAATGTTTGATACAGAACACTAAAAACATTTAATTTACTTAATACATGTACTAAGAATGATTGTAGAGTTTGGGTTGAAATGGGTTATCTGAGTAGTACTCGGGTCTAGGACAGGGCATAACATATCGAGTACCTGTTAGACGACTATGGGACACAACCACGACACATGGCGCTAGTATCACACTCTACCCAGCAAACTGGGCAGTCATCAAATCACAAATCGCTACACCCCGTCCGACATAAAAGTCGTCAACCACATTTGAAGATCAAACACTGCTGTCACCATTGTAGCAGAACAAGGGTTTGGGAGGAATGTTGTTGTCATTAGTTATAATTGACAAAATTATCTACACTATTGATTTTTGTTGATGTTTTAAATCACATTTATTTTTCATTATTATACACTTACGGGATTTGAAAAAAGAACACGTTACAAACATTTTTCCAGTCGCTGTGGAGCATCATTCTCATTACTGTCACCTCTACAGTCGCGTCTGTCACCAGAGAAAAGACAAATAGCCAAATTTTCGGGTTAATCAGGTGTCAAGGTCATGTCATTTTTATTTTCTGTTGTTAAATTTAGCCCGGCCAATTTATGTTTGTCCAACCACGTATAGTATCAATTGATAAATCAGGGCTGTATGAATGTCAAAATGTCATCACTTTATATTTGGAACAGCCGTACAGGGCAACAATTATATTGTTTAAGTCACAAAAAACACTATTTCTTGAGAAATGCTATCTACAGAGTTGATGTATTTAGACAGATATATAAATCATGTAAGTGTTACAACTATCAAACTATAAAGGGACCACCTACATAAAGCTGATTCTCGCTACACAATCTTTAATTCACAATACTGTAAAATAAGAAATATTCGCGAGGTCGAAATTTTGCCTTAAGTAGTTTCAAAATTCAGAAAGAGCAATTTTATGTTATACGCGAATATAAATTTTAAAGAAATTTACGATTTCGAAAATAGCGAAAATTAATTCCTCGCAAAAAGCTTTGAATTTAGAGTATGTCACCATTGCATTTTAACTTATTCATAATAGTGTATCCTTTCCGCTACCATAGCGTACTAATGCAGAGTGGCCGGGATGGCCCCTTCCGAAGTTGCCCAAATTTGGGGATTTTGCTGTCATGGGTACACAGGCATCACAGGCTAAAGGATATTACGGACCCAAGATCGTGAATTGCATTAACATTAAGCGCCAAAAATTTTGTTTTTTTATAGAAGGAATATAAGGCTAGACAAATGGGTCAGGATCAGTGCCCTAAAGGGACCCAAAAGTAGGCCTACCTACCAAGCTAAAAAAGAAGTTTTTCGCACAAGGGTCACCGTCACATCGTCATTTCCGGTGACCTTTAGTCGAAATGTTGACACTTTTTTCTACTTTCACTTTGGGGCAGGTGTGAAGCATCCGGATGTATCGAGTTTTTATCAGTGCTGCAAGTCAATAGTGTCTCAGAGACGGGGTATAGGGACCATATGAATTTCTCACAGCCCCCCCCCCCCCAAATCGTCATAGCGGAAAGGATATAGGTCCTATCAATGAGTCAGCATTGGACTTTAATTTAAACATGTATTGGTGGTCGTTGAACCTTTATTTATATAGGGCACTATCTGACGTTTTTCTTTTGCAAGCGGAAATATTTAGGTTAGATAAACATCGTGTTGTTTTATGTTTGTTTAATTTTAAATTTGTTGAAAAAATACTATACTTTAATTTTAAATCTATTTTCTTGTTATAATATACACTGATGGTATTGCGAAATTCTTCGTACTGATAAATTATTTATATTGGTTCGACATAAAATTTTGGTTGATTTAAAATTGAAAGTCTGTGCGTATAGTGTTCGCGGCAACTTCAACAACACACCCATGGAAATTTGTTCCACAATAATAAGCATGGGTTTAATATATGCTATAATACGAACATATACTTCAATTAATTAATAAACACCGGAGTGAAGTTTTAAAAAAACATTAAGTTCGGATGATAAGAAGATCTACCGGGTATCACAGCATACATCACCAGGAATATCAAAATTAGGATTTATAAAAACACCCTATTGTATATTATTGCACTTTAAGAAAGAACGATTTAAATTTAATCTCGAAAATTCAGAAAAAAATCACCTGAAACATAAACTACATCTATAGATATATATATTTTTATATTTCCTTTTGGTCGTTGAAATATTGCGGGTATTTTGTGTGTTATAAATTGTTCAGTTCGTTGTTCTCAGACTAAGCATGCCTTAGTTGAATTAAATCCGTTAACTGTTGGCTTTATTTGTGATCTGAATATATTGAATTATCTAACTAAGGACTCCGTAAAATATCAAGGCAACATATCCTTCAACGAGTTGAACCGGTTTAAATATTTACAGTTGCCCCGGTTTTTTTCGGAATCCGATTATAGGTCTATATGAATTCAGGTTTTACATTTGGGAATTTCCACACAATCCCTTCGCTAATTCCGTTAATAGAGGACGAGAGAGCTTTCCTGTGTTCGTTTCTGGAAACCTTTCCAGAAAAATATAATACTTCGGAAGAACAGTGAACATTTTAGTTTTGTCATTATGGACGTCTTCACAGAACGCGCGCACCTGTTCTTCTGTAACGTCGCGTCCTTTCTCACGGATAAGACATGCGCATATCACTTGGTAGTAAACTTCATCCGGTATAGGAACGACAACTACGTTGGCAATTCCAGGACACAAAATGATAGAATCTTCTAATATTTCTGGGGCGACATTCATTCCACCAGATATAATCATATTGGATTTTCTTCCATAGACATAAAAATCACCATCTTCTGTCATCATGCCAATATCGTCCGTTTTATACCAGCCATCACGTGATTTGGCAGCCGCCGTTTTGATTGGATCGTTATAGTATTCTTGGAACACGCCTTCTGACTTTATATATATTTCACCTCTCGTATTTACCGCTACAACTTCTTCATCTTCATCGACTACTTTGACTTCAATCGCTGGTCCTTCAATAAGTTTACCACACCAATACTCCTTAAAATCTTTCTCAGTCAGATTTATTCCAACAGAAAGACCAAAGAATTCTGACCCACCATACGCAACAACGACATTTTGCACAAGCGGTCCAATAGCTTTTGAAATGTTTTTGGTCAATGGTTGGCCACCTGTAAACAGACTTTGCATGGGCCAATCTTCGGGAATTTCTTCCTGAAATGTAAATAGAAATAGTCAGTAACATGACCATCCGTACGTAACTATACGGACAATGCTGTGTTTTACGTATAGAACAGTATTTAAATATGTTCTGTAAGATTTACTGTTTGGTTGTCATGGCAACCTGAGTTCCACATGGATCCACTAGAGAAATCAAAAGAGCCCCTCTCCAGACAGAGCAACTGCTATATAAGTAAGGTTTCAATGTAACATTTAGCCTAGTGGTTACAACTGAAATTATTTAAACAAAATCTTGACGACGCACGATTGACATGCCAATCCGAATAGCTCGCATGATGAGCTTCAAACTCAATTCGTTCGTGCGCGTTTTTGACTGTTTGTTTTCGGGGAATGCGTTAAGGTGCGTCTAGACAGTACATTTTGATTTATACATTTTGACCAAACAAGTCATGATGCAACATGTATTGTGTAGTTACGCGCAGTACGCTTCTGCCACACATTTTCTTGAGATGTACAACTCAATTAGAGGGAAGCATCGTGTGCGTCATAAGTAATGTTAGGCTTGATGTACATCTTGTGGAATGACCATCCTAAACTTATACACCAAAAATGTACTGTCTAGACACACCTTTACTTGTCAGGTGATGTCCGTTCAAACTTGTTTTAAACATTCAATGTGTACACACTGTGACTGTATACAAACTGTTCGTTTACTAGCATTGACCCGTGTCTTCGGTTATTTTTTTATTTATTCGTTAACGTTCATTTTCCCTAACCGATTCCAGGTACTGTTTTATCAAAGCATTTACGGAAATCTTAAACTTACGTTCAAATTTAAATTCTTTATACATCTTTAACAACTACACATGGTGATGAAGGGTTGTTCAATATTATTTATTATTCAGGCAAGGAACCCCTACAAAACATACGTGTCCCCTATGATTAGGTCTTAAAGAAAAACAAAGATTTTAAATTTGTACGTAAGTTTACGATGTCCGTAAGTGCTTTGATAAAACAGTACCCAGTTACTTCACCCAGTTAGAGGTCATCCTCATAACGGTTATTGACCCGATATTTAATGTTTGTGTACATCAGAGTGTCCTATATACATGTACATGTATAACGCAACGTTAATGCTACGATGACACTTAGTAGAAATTTGAAGGTATGTCTGCTAAGCCAAACTGAACAATTTACAATTAAACTGCAGTACAACCTCTCCAGAGCGGCCGTCTGTGGAGCATTACGATATCAATAAATTAAACTACATCGAGGTTTTGTTTAAAATACAGCATTTTTGCCTGTTTTGTCACGCAATGAAACACTAACAATGCAAGTTTTTTAGCTGCAATTTTATCACAATGGTATACTATATGTAGTAGCTTTAAATCGAAGAGGATGCGAATGCCTGGGAGAGATAATATTCGGATGACTATAATCGTTTAAAGTAGTAGATTTTAATGGACTGGGTACTGCTTTATCAAAGCACTGACGAACACCTTTAGTTACGCTCAAATTTAGACTATTTATAGTTTCATAACAATTGCAAATTGGTCACCAATATGCCGGTTTGCATAGGAGTTCTGAATCAGTATTAGTATTGCAGCTTCATTTACCACACTTTATAGCTGCAAAGGAATTACAAAGAATTCAAATATGAACGTAACTTTACGAATTTCGTATGAAAGTGCTTTGATAAAACAGTACCCTGGTGCTTACCTTTCTGTCAAGTAGAGCATGTATCCTTGGTGGTAATATCGTCATCATGTTGCATTTCTCTCTCACGATTATGTCGATAAAGCCAGCTATTTGGTCCTCTGGTACAGGGTCGAATCCATTAATTGTCACCCGCTTTTGACCGCATACGATCGACCACGGGAAGCCACCGATCCAGGTAAATGGGCGGTCATTGAACTGGGTGTTCTTTTGTTCCAGATATCCACCGGCGCCAGTAGTAGGCTGGTTTGGAAACATCAAATTACGTTGAGAGAGCGCTATCAGCTTTGGGGCACCAGTGCTTCCGGATGTTTGGAGAAGTAATGCCAATGCATCTTCATCGATTTCCGGTAGAGACACGTCTGGGTGGTTTGTGTTTATGAGGTCATCTAATGGCCTGACACCATCCATACGTGCGTGGCGTCCTTTCTCACAACTGATGATATATCTTAAGTTAGGCATCTTGGCGGACGAGGTAGTTCCATCAGTGGAATACGCATCAAGTAACGATTTGACAAGGTTCCAGTTTTCACCATCTTCTCCGGAATCCATCACTAACATAGAACAGTTGTCAAGCTTTTTCATGGTCGCCAGGAAATCACTACCGTCTTTATAAGTAAAGGAGAGGCTAGCCACACATGCACCTGCAATCAAGGTACCAAACGCGATGTACAGCCATTCTGGACAACTTTTCAGGTTAAGAGCAACTATCTCTCCAGGTTTAACACCAAGCTGTATCAAAGACTTGGCAACAGCAACAGATTTTTCATACAGTTCAAGCCACGTAACCGCTTCTCTCCGTCCTGTGTAAGACGCAAAAATAACAGATTCATAATCACCCAGAATATCAGCGTACTTTTTAAGGCACTCTATTAAAGTGGTAAGTCCATCGTCAACAAATGTTTTTTCCTGTTTTATGTAACTTAGTGAATACATTGCGCATGAACTTGATCTGTCTGATTTACGGTATAACTAAATGAAAATGAAAACTTCAAGTAGAGTAAATAATACTACTACAAGTAAACGGCTGAATTTGAGATTTACGAGGGGTGACCAACAAATACTCGGATAAACGCTACGAGATCTTTGGTTCGTGACCAGTATTGCTGAAACGGTGTCAGATAAGGTATTGACGAATTAGAAATACAAATACATTTAAAGCAATAATTTTAGACCGATATTTGACCGAAGTATCAAGTTAAATGTTACGTCACTATGGATACATCGAGTCCAGCGTCATCATGACGTCATTGCACAATTTAACATTCTCATTCGTAGTATATACGCTCATTTCATGTTGCATTGTGTATTCAATGATTCTTAAAAGCTAGCTAACGAACAAAACATATTTTATACACCTGTCAGCTGGATCTAAAACATTTTTCTATGCAACTTGCATGTTATAAATAAGATATAGCTGTACAACTTATTTAGTATCAATATTATTATACTATTAATAACGTAATTATACGTTATCGGCCGGCCCAATAATTTGCATGGTGTCATGGAACTCCTTATGTTTGCGTTTTGATATATGCAATTGACTTAGTATGTTTGCATGACATTCTCTATTTGCTGAACTTTGCACTATAGTCAATGGTATTTTGTGACATTTCTTTCACAATGCACCATTTCGTAGCTGGGCTATGTTTTAGAAGGCAATGGCTCCGAATAAAATGGCTCCTAGTTAAACACGATTTTTGTTGTCACAATATTTGCTTGACATCGTGGATACATGATGTACATTATGTCATAATTAACATTACACAATGTCATGTAAAACACCACCTGTAGCAAACCATAATAATATAAACACAACGTAAGAAAATTAATACGCTACTACGATAATAAATACGTAATTATTGATTTACACTAGTTGTCGTTATTACTTTTTAAAATGTTTATAAAAATGAGTTTTAGTGAACAATTATCATGACATGGTTTCATCTATTAAAAATGTTAATTTTAAACAAACGACGCACTACTTTTTAACGACTAACTGCTGTGACGGTATGAACGGCTTTTAACTGAACAGAAAAAGAAGCTCCATGGCAAAAAAGAAAAAGCATTACAGTAGTAGCCTCCACTTCAGTGGAGGCGACGACAAACGCACAAACGGTACGTCAAACCACGTTTGGTTAGACATTGGACAATAACAGCGATAAGAGTCGCAACGATTTTCAATAATATCTACCTACATATCACCGAAAGTCGTTTGATCACCCCTCGTACGATTGCGTAAAGTGGGTTAACTTTTTTTATCGCCACGTACCTCGTGTGTTGGCATAATAATGAAAACAAAACGCCGCACTGTTTGACTTTTTTATCTGTTTGTAGGTTATAGTCCAGAGAATTTGACATGACTCTGGACCTTCTATTAGCATAATTTCACAGCTGATTTATTAATCCCGGTTGTATGTTTTCATAAGCGGGGAGTATTACGAAGACGTACTTGAGGTATAATACCAACACAATTCTAAAGGACCGCTATTGCACGATTTGCTCGCGGAAATTTATATATTCAACGCAAGAACCTTGTAATACATTCATGCATAAAGGTCAGGATCGTGTCAAATTCTCTGTGCTATAACTGTACTATATATCTAGTGACATAACTGAGAGGTTGCGGATCTACAACTCGTACGGTTATGACTACACATATAAAGCCTAGCACAATGAACTTAATATCAGAAAATCGAATTCTTAATATCAGAAAATCGAATTCTTAATATCAGAAAATCGAAAGATGATTACAAACAATGTAATATCAAACAAAGCATTTTTATCGTTTAAAACATTAATTTTTTATTGGATAAAATGGCAGTGAAAATCAAGACTTTAGGCACCAAAAAGATAATATTAAGTCAGACAGGGAAGCCATATACTCATTTAAACAATATCTATCAAACTTATATTTGTTAATGTGGGGAGCGGTGGCCTAGAGGTAGGGCGCGCTTCGGGATCGAGAGGTCCCGGGTTCAACCCCCGTCTGGACCACTGCTCAATTTCTCTGAGCACGAATAACCCACATGCTCCACTCGACCAAGGTGTGAATTGGTACCTGTGAGGGCTGTGTCTGAACATGTTCGATAGTCCTGGGCGCCGAAGATCGATGTTGGCTGCACACCCACCAGGAGAGAAATAGTCTCCACAGGGAGACTCGAACGTAGGTTTCCATAGGTATCCCAATGAACAGGGGAAGTTTAAATGTCAAAGGGTGGCTGAACGGCTGAACTGCTGAAAGCAGCCCTAGAAAATTGGTAACTTAACTTTTCTTAATAAGAGAAATTACAATTTGTATATATATGTATACGCAATGTTATGTAAACAGGTGACAGAGTTATAGGTGAGAACATGAACCGTGTCACGAATTAATCTTCGTGTGTTTTCGATTGGGCAATCGATATAAGCACGCATATTCAAGAATGACAAGTTCAATGGCAAAAAATATATGACATTATGAAATCAGAATCTAAATAATCGTCACAAATCCGATGTATTACCTTTTTGTATAGTATGTTTATTATCATTGAACTATATATGTACATGTGTATGCAAATAAGCCACACGATTTCATAAATTTCTCGATCGGTTATGATGTAGAATGTTCAAAACCTACATTTAGTGATGCGTTTTATATCACTTAAAAATATCGTGTGTGTATACGTTGACCTGATTAATTAAACATTCTATTGTTACAAAATAGTCATTAAAACAATTCTGTGTCATTGTTATGTCAAGGAAATTATCAACGTACTGACAAATTAACTAATTAAAAAATGTAAATACCAGTATTAGTAAATAGACAGTGAGGCGCGACTGTGGCAGTTTTTTTGGTAGTTATTTTAGCGTTCGACTGAGACGGCCATTATTAGGTTTTTCCCTGCGTAATTGGCCATTGACCTTTGACTTCGAGAGAGAAAAGCGTCGAGTGCGCATGCGCGCTCCAGATCACGACGTGCTTTCGTGACTAATATACACGGCGGAGAGTCAGTGAATTAAGCGAAATGGCAAAGCACGGCGGCTAGTCAATCAGACAGTAAATAGACTTGAAAATTAGAGATATAAACATAACCCAATTTTCTGTCATAAAGCATTTTATACAAGTATAAAAATCGTTTACAAAAATGAGACTGCATACTCATCAACCCGACCAGTAAGCGAGTTTTATCAGTATCAGTTATTTCGGTGCCCTTCAGCATTTTTGACAAATGTTTTCATACTGTGATTATGTGCCTATTGATACACCGTACAAATCGTCTATACAGGCCTGTCACTTATATACAAACATTGCAGTATCATAACGTTGTATTTTTAAACATCATAATTTGTGAAAAAGGCAGTCAAACCCAATACCTCACTAGACAGTACATTTTGATGTATAAGTCTATACTGTAAATTTCACAAGATGTACATCAAGCCTAACATGACTTATGAAGCACGCGATCTTTCCCTCCAAAACATGTGCACATTGGAGCTGTACATATCCAAGTTTGTAATGGTATTTGCCCATGATAGTATGCACAGCTGTCCGTTGTTCGCATAACCTGGTCACAAACCCTTACTTTCATCCGCCAATCTTGATACATATCCCGCACAGATAGCAGTTCGCATTCCCTCATCATTAACGTTGTTTCGTTCGGCTTTCAGTCGTACAAATAGAACTTGTCAACAAATTTACTTATCTAGGAATAGTATTTACAATAGGGGGCTCGTTTTCAAGTACTTATGACACGTTATCAGGACAAGCACAAAAGGCATTATATAAATTAAAGGCAAATTTGGTAAGATTCCCTTGTAGCACAAAAGGCATTATATAAATTAAAGGCAAATTTGGTAAGATTCCCTTGTATGAATATCAGTCATTGTTTGGACCTTTTTGATAAACTTATTGTTCCTATTTTGAATTACGGAAGCGAAGTATGGGGCTTTAATGATTGTATAAAAATTGAAAGGGTTCATCTTAACTATTGTAAATATTTGCTGAGTGTCAAATCACAAACTCAAAACAATTTTGTGTATGGAGAACTTGGAAGAACAACACTGATTACTAAACGCCTGGAAAATGTAGTAAAATATTGGTTAAAAATAATGCAGTGCGATAATAATAAATACGTGAAAATTGTATATAAAATGATGTTAAATGATTTAGAAATTTATCCAGATTGCAATAATTGGGCGAAATCGGTAAAACATATTTTAGAAAGACTAGGTTTTAATGAGGTGTGGTTGTTTCAAGGGGTTGGGAACAAAAACGCGTTCATAATTACTTTACGACAAATGCTGAAAGATACTTTTATTCAAAATTGGAGGTCTGAACTTCAAAATTCTAGCAGAGCAAAATGTTATGTGTTGTTCGCTGATTTTAGATTTCAACCTTACCTTGATATGATAAAAATCCAAAAATTCAGAAAATCCCTAACGCAATTAAGAGTATCGTCACATAGATTAGAAATAGAAGCTGGTCAATGGCATAAACCTGATAAAATACCTTACCATGATAGAAAATGTCAAGTATGTAACGTCATTGAAGATGCATTTCACTTTCTATTTGAATGTCCACTATATTATGATTTACGTAAACAATACCTAAAACAGTACTACCGAAGACATTACAATATACCTAAATTTATCGAACTGTTAACTTCAGAAAATACCACTGTTCTCAAAAACCTCTCAATGTTTATTTATAAGTCTTTTGACTTAAGAAACAGGAGATACTTATTATGAGTAACATTATCTTCTCCTCACTTCAAAGCACATATTTATGAAAATATATATACATGTTTAAAATGATTTGATTTGCAAAAATAGAGATACAAGTACTGTTAATTTCAATGATGCTAAATTTTTTGAAGATTTATATTTTCACTGTACATAATGTCAACAATGTTTATATATGAGTGTGTTTGTGACATATGTATGTGTGCGTGTATGTGCGTGTGTGTGCGTGCATGTAAGTTGAGTGCGTGTGTGACAGTATGTGAGTATATTTAATGTATTACACTATGTATTGTTGTAAACTCATGGGCATAATGCCTAATGTTTTGGAAATAAACCATCTATCTACATGTTATCGCCTATAGTTTGAAGTTGACGAAATAACACAGCATTTATAACTTGTTAAATTATATATAGTCCTTGCCAGAAAGATAAAAGTGTGGTTAAGGTGTCTGAATGAGTTATACTGGGGGCGCACACATATTTTTATCACGGCGCGCCGCTCCATACCTGACGTCAACGTCGGGTTTTTTCAGGCATCTTTTCTTCTTCCGAATCCCATTTCAAAGTTGTTGACCATAATACGACAGTACAGTTTTAAGCAGAGCAGCAGTCTTTTGATGTCTCGAGGTTTAACTGTACATTTTGGTGCCAACTATTCAAAATGGTGAGTTATTTATAATTTGTGAATTACGTCAATTCTGGTGTGCTCCGTGAAGCACGATGTGGGTTGTCTTGTCAACGCTTCTCTTGCAAAGTATCAACTAAAATATTTTTTTTACACAGAAGACTCATGAATAGTTAATAAATGCAGCTGTATAGTATTTAATGATTTGTTTCCAATACTTTTTAAGGTATAGCCACAGTCTAAAAACTTTCCGGACAACCCTCGTATATTCGTGTACGCAAGATGTTCCAAGTGGTCGTGAACATTCCTAAAATCTCGATCATTTTTTTGTTAAAAACTGTTTTGCTTTGATCTATGTCCAACTGGTTGCAAGGAAAACGACCATCCTATATAACGGTATTATAACGCGATTTTTACGTGTTTCAATAGAAAATAAAGTTAAATGTGGCACCAATTGTACCACGATGTTACTACTATCATGCATACATCCTGACGATGCTTCACCGATGTTTCTACGATGAGGCCTATCTGAAAACGACCTTACTACGTTCTTACAACGATTCGTTTAGCCATGAGCCCGCAACACTTGTTTTGAACATGTTTTGAAAATAAGCGTTGTACGGTCGGAGAGCTGCCCGACATACGCAATTCCTACACGACTCTAACACATTCACAAAGATCCTCTCCCGATTGACCCCGACTGGCCCACGATTGGTCACGATTTGGACCAATTTAAGATCGTAGTTGAAGAGGTGCGCCAGTGTGAACGCAGTTTTATTTACCGATCTTAAGAATCATGATGACAATAAAGAAATGATTACTCTTTAAGGCAAAACAACTGTTATATCTGTTTGTACATAACAAGTAATACCGCACCCTAAACTGTGAGAACATGCAACAAGGGATATATCTGAGTGCGGATGTTATCTAGAAGATGTTAAGGTATTTTGTAAAATTTAATGCTAAGGAAATTAGAATGACACATGCAGCTTGACGAATACTTTCAAAAATAGCAGAAACAGAATTGAGCTTAAAGTTGGTCATGTGTGCTGACTCTTTTTGAACAGTGGATCGGGGTAAATAAGTTCGGACTAAACCGCCAATCGGGCCTCTTAGTTGCTGCAATATAATATTCATTTATTCATGTATATATAAATATTATACAATCTGAAAACTATAATTACTGAAGCCTTTCATTATTTTTACTTTATCCGACAAAGATGGATTGCATGACTGTATGACTGAAAGTCTATTATATGTTATACGAGCCTTAAGTGAGGGAGTTTGTTGAACTAATTTGGAAAACATATTTATTTTATACTGGCATCAAAACTATACCAACATGTCTACCACGCGTATCATACTGTTAGTGTTCATTTCGTGCCAAATGTTTAGTGTAATGGAAGGGAGTGTGAGAACATGTAGTTGTCCAGAAAAGTGTAGCCCAGGACAAACGGAGGAGAAACAGGGTTGTGTATATTCATACAGAAATGGGGTATGTCATTTTCTCTGTCTTATTTTAAAATTGATAGAAATATACACGCAGTGCAAACTCTACAAAGTGGGGCTTCAGAGAGGAGCACATATCATAAACATTTTCATCCAGAAATAATTTTCCCTACCTCACTAAAATGTCCATGCTTGTCTTGCCACTGTGGTCACTTCTTGTAGGGCATATCAATTACCTTAAATACGACCTAATTATGACAATGAAAGTTTCAACATTTAGCAGCAGATAAGATGATTGGTGACATTTGCACACCGTTACCGTAAATCGCATTTGTTCAGTGAACTCAAGACGGACATGAATATCGATTTTTAACCCTTTTATTTTTTTGAGCAGCATAATTATTATACACGCGCATGATATTGCAGTGTTTTGAGAGTCATTTTTAGGGAATATCACTGACGTTTTAAAACGTAATTCCGTACTGAGCTTGCGATACATTATTATTTTATTTGCATTTATTGCCACATGTAATTTATTATCCATCACTATCTATTTGTAGACCAGATGGACTCGGCCGAAATGTTGTCACACCACTGGCTCGGACGATTGTCAATGCCGTTCGAACGAACGAGGGTGTCTACTAAGCGAATTCCACCATGATGACTGCCACCTGAAAAATGGTAAACCTGGACTAATATGTTGCACAAGAGTTCTTCCACCGGGTTCACAAACAAATCCTTAAAACGTTCGACATCCCGTCCAAGGACCAACTGAATTGTCTTCCTTGGTAATTGATGTAACAGCGAATGTTTCCAGCGTTTTGTGCAATCATATTGACGTTTGCTTGGACAACAACACCGCTCATTGAATCCTTCGTTCGGAGATAATACAGAAGAATAAGAATTGTGTCATGCAGCTATATGTGATTTCGATATTACAGTATAACCTCCCCAGAGCGCTCCTCTATAGAGCAACAATCTCTCTATAACAACACAGATTTCACAAAGAAGAATACGAAAATTGTCATGAAGTTATATAGTGTTTATGATATTACAACACAACCCTTTCCAGAGCGGTCCTCTGTAGAGAACCAACCTATATATAATAACACTTTCAACATTTCCCTAATCCGTTTTTTCTTCTTCTAAATTTAACCTCTGTCGAGCAGCAACCTCTGAACAATGACAAATAATTGCAGCTCTCCACGGGTGTTGTTCTACGGAGATGGTACTGAATATACTTTATTAAATACTTTGTTACTTAGTAGGAACACAAACTATTGATAAATAAAAACAGTTTATTAAGTTACTATTGTTCTTAATGGATATATGTTTATAGTTTTACTGCAGTTGGAAATAATTGTTCTCACATTGGAAATAAAGTAATAAATCCCTTTATTGTATCCTTATTTTATCATTGAATAGAACACATACTATGACGTTTGAAATAGACCGTTTTATTGAAAAAGATAGTATTAAGTCAGACAGCGAAGGCAACACTCAACTTAACCAGCCGAGTAGAGAAAACATAATAACACATACAAGGCACAATGCAACACTGAACAAGTAAATAATCAACATAAGTCCTAGCTGCCAAACAGCAAGTAAATGAACTAGTTATAGCAATCAAAAAGCTGAATGTCCAAGCTGAATGAACCAGTTCCAACAGTAAAACGGCTGTATTACCTAGGTCTATTTGATGGCGTGAAATCTAAATTAAGCGTTCAAGATACAAATGATGTCATGTGACATATTTCAGGCACTCTATACAAGTTCAGGGTAGTTAAGAGTATCCAATATAGAAATACCAAATAAGGAAACATGTCATAAATAGAACATTGTATTTTCGGTATTTTATTGAGAGTTTTTTTTCGCTCGCGAGACACGAATTTAAATGGCAACTTGTAGCAATGACACTCGCGAAAATACTGCGTCAGCTGCTTACTCTGAAAAAAAAGTTCTATATTACACCGAAAAATACAAATATCCTCTTTATATTGCATTGTTGTAGTAACATTTCAATCTAAGACGTCGGTGCCATCACATCGACTAACATGTCACCCAGTCCCAGTATGTTGACAACCAAAAGCTCGTCCTGGAAAAGTTGAACGCCAAACAATGGAGCTATACCAGTACCGAGGCAAATTGACTTGAACGTTTAGGTTTCAGTTAAACAAGAGCGAAAGAAAGCAGTTTTAGCTTTACGCACGTTTTCTCAAAGAACGTAAGTATTGTTGTAAAGTCATATATTTTCGCGAGATTAACAGTTTGCGAATGGACTGATCAGAAGAAGATCGAGAAGTCAAATGTTCACGGTTTGTAAACATTATTCAGGATGCTCTTCTTTTACCATTTCACTGTATCGTTGATTAAATTCAAGAGCATACCAATTATCAAACTCATCAAATTCGTGAATATAGCGAATATTAATAATTTGCTTTTACAATATGATGGATTCTAATTAACGACAAGTCGATTGCTATTCAGATTGTGAAAAACCTGGTTAGCTACTAAGCTATTGCTACTAAGTAAACGTTATCGTTGTTCTTTCATTTCCTCTAATATCACGTGGTCGTAATTCATATCAAAGACCAGAAAACAAACCCTTGACACCGGTTATCTAACATTTACAAAGTTGTTAAGTACTGCATCATTCATTTTAATTGATACGTAGCGCATAAATTCCACAATTTCTCGTTCAACGCGTTATGAGTCAGTTCTATGTTACATAATTACAGTTTTTTAGTTATTTTCGAATTTTTGGAAGAATCGTGGACAGTTTTCTGTCAACACGTTGTGATACGATACAAAAACTTATTGTTCAATATTTAAGCAAAAATCTGGACAATTTGCAGGCGTGTTTTTATGCTAGTCGAATAATAGGTTTGATTTGTTCATTCGTGCAACGATATGTTTTTACAATGAGTTGAACATAATGGTCATAATTTGGTATACTTCATCATTGATAATAGGATAGAAAATGTAAAATGTGTCCTTTTTACTAAAGACAATGTCAACAGTAATTTTTGTTCTAGGCATCAGATTGACGATTCTGTCTTATTGCGGCCGCTAAATCAACCCCAGCTCCTTTACGTTTTCCTCTTCTTCTGTTTAGTTTTGGTAAAGTCTGACCAGTACTTAAATCTAAGATAGCATTATTTTCCTCTTTGCCATCCATTTGCGTAGAATGTGGCCGTAGCTTGGTGTCTTCTTTATTATCGTGTGAATCAACAGACATTACTTTGTTGGCCAGTGGTACGGGTGTCTGTTCTTTAGAAAGATTAGCACACTGGACCTTCGACGCAAGAGAACCGGATGTTTCTGTTCCACCGTTACCAAGATCCACACCATGGACCTTAGATGATCCTTGATCATTCAGCTTATCAGGAGAGCTTAGTGGCCTAACTGCGATTTCGTTACTTGATTTATTTATTTTCAATTCCTTTTGGTTTTGCATTGTGCTTTCAACAGACGCTACCACTAAATGCTTATTTTGATTTATATTTTCGATCCGTTTATCAACGTCACCTGCGACCGGTTCGTGGTCTTGCCCTTGATAAAGTGGTGGAGATTGATCTCCGGATTTTGAAGTGTCGTCCGTTTCGTCAAATCCTTTTATAGAGTGCGGACTTGAGCTGCTTAGCTTAGCCGATTCCATATCGACATCGTCTACTTGTTCTATATCTTGAACAGCCATAGATATACTTGCTTCATCTCGCATTGTGTCTTGCATATGAGCGTCATATACTCCATACATTCCAGTATCGCCATCTACCGCATTACCAAGTAATATCACATTACTCTTAACCTGACTTAGATCAGTGAGGGAGAACGCTCGCTTTAATTCAACATCTGACATAACACGATCGTCACTATCTAAACCAATTGCTGCCATGCTCCTAGTGCATTCTGGTAAAACTAGTTTATCAATACCAGCATCATATGTATCGTCTGTTTTACACGCTGGGCTAACTTCTACAACAGGTATACTACCCGTCTCTTCGTTTTCATCATCTTTACTTATCGGTGGTTCAGATGTTGTCAAAGAACCCTCCTCGTCATCCGTCACAATACCATCGCTATTGTTGTTTGTGGATAGATGTAACTTTATAGCTTCTATTGTTGATTTGGACACGTGATTTCTTTTCAAGTTTATCTTCTTTAGTTTAGAGTTGTATGACTTGACTAGATGTAGGAGTACCTGAAATTAAAGTTATGGTATAGTATTCTAAGCAACGCTTTGGAAACATTAATATTGTTCTTAAATATGATGCATTTTTATGATAAATATATCGGTCTAGCAATTTAAAGTTAAATTAAATGTCTATAGTCCTTGGTCAACATATTTTCCAGAATAAATCTACGGATTGCATTGATATTATTTGTATGAATGAAACCAATAATTTCCTTTGCATACCTAGGTGGCGTTATCTCCAAGATAAGGAATGCATCTCAATTATTAATTCGAGCAAAAATCCGATTAATTACTGATATTGCAAATACCTGTGAATAATTATATTGCTAATTAAAATATCAACATGCATAATGTTGGTACTTAAGTACCTGTGCTGCCTTGTCTGTTATGCCCGTATATTCCAAATCAAGATCCTCTAAATTTGCTGCTCCCGGTAAAGCAGTTGCTAGGCAACATGCCACGGCGTCTCCGATGTCATTATAGTCTATTTCAAGTGTCTTCAGACCCGTGCCTGAGGCAATAGCCATTCCAAATGTCGACCACCCGTCCCTGGTGATGTTTGGATTGTGACTAAGTGTGAGGACATGTAAACCTGTAATGTAACAAAATGTGTTAAATTGTGTATATCATTACTGGAGTAGTATGATATACATGTAGCTACATGGACACCGGTTATTTGTGTAACTTTCCCGAGTTGTTGCGATAGCCGAACGGTATAATGCTTTCGTTATTCACGTTGCTGGGCGATACCGTATGTGTTCGAATCCGACTGTAGGTGAAAACTATAGACGTATGTGGAGTACAAAACGCAACAAACAAATAGGACAGAGATGGCAACACTAATCAGAACGGCCGAGCATTGTCGGAGAGATCTGGTTAGGTAAACTTTCTGATGATCTAGTGATCGAACGACAGTATGATATATGCGAATCGCAAAATAAGTTAAAAACTAACAGAAATTGAAGCTAGATAGAAGGTAACCTATTGAAGAAAATACAATTGTTTCAATTTGTTAATTCGATGTATTATTATGCATCAAAGAAATGCTGTACATACTTTCAGTTGATTTTACTGTAATAAACGAACCACTATATAGATAGTTAAAAATAGAGAAAAACTCTGATTAATACAGCCCAAATACGTGTTAATTTATTTCTGTTTAAGTTTAACCTAGAGGTTACATTCTTGACATATTCAGTCATTTCGTACCTTTATGTTTTTTCAGCAAGCAGCTAATTACACCAAGCCCCTCGTCACCAAGCCGTCCCTCACTCAGGTCTAAGTCTGTAAGTCTATTACCGGCATGTAAGTGTGGATACAATGTCTTCATGTCGTAGTCTGTGATCGTATTCCCATGTAGACTGTAACATACAAGAGTTACATGCCACTTTCATACCTCGACAATCTAATAACCGAATATCCAGCGTTATCCGAAATAATGCTACTTCCTCCCGATAGAAAGGTATGAATCATGTGCAATAATGTATTCCAAACATGATGTTTAAATTATTAAAACAATATCTCAAGAATTGGCGTACTAGTATTCGAATAAACCATGTCCGCAAGTTTACATTGTACTATTGTACCTTTAAATCATTACTATACGTCATTCTGATTAACTTCAACTACAAAGTTAGCGTCGGTAACGAACATATAGTCCGTTGTTTTGATCTGTCACTTGTATACACGCAATGATATATCAAATCAAGGCATTTGCTTTGTTTAAAACATTTTATTCAAAAAGGGGCAGTAACAATCAATACTATGCAACGTGATTATTTGTCAACCAACTTTTTTTTTCGAAAACAACTGTCAACTTCACCACACGCGATGGACAAACTAGTAGTAAATATCACGGAAAAGCATAATTAATCTACCCAAACTGAGTTTTTAATCCGGAACTGTCGTGTGACAGTCTATAGTGCTCTACCCACGTCATAGATAAATGAAACTGAAGACAATATATACATGTACCTGCATATATAAAGTTTATCACTTACTGTAAGCCTACCAGCGAGGTATTTTTCTGCAAGCCTTGAGCTAGGACCTGTACCCGGAAGCCGTCACATACAACATTGACTGTTAGTGCTAAATGCCGTATAGACCGACATACTGCTATCGACTTGCATACCTTCTTGAAATCTTTATCCGAGACTGTGCAATTTCTAAGTGACAGCATCTCTATTCTGTCTCTTAGAATATCATTACATATATTTTTCACCATCTCAGTGGACAGGTGCTTGTTTTCAAATGACTCAATACGCTTCATCGTTTGTTTGTTCATTTCACTTATTTCATTCCATTTCAATGTCGAGTCCAAACTTCATTCATATTCCATAATCCCATCTGAGACAAAATGCAAATCTTAAGTTTTTAATTGATGTATGATATAATATTTGTTAGTCCGACATAATTCACAACAACTCTAGTTCTTCAAATCCTCTTCATTGAAATATTAAGAAACATATACAATCATGTATAGTTAAAACTATTTGACTGGAACCCATTAATTGTCTTACTTGGAACCCATAAATAGTCCTGCTTATATGTCGTCCAATCAGATTTGTTATTTTAATGAATCAAAACACTTTACGGAGCAAGAAAGGCATCACACAAGGTTTAATTAGTTCCGTGTAAATAATCTCATACAATGCCTATCCTGATACATGAAAATTAAAACCACCCATGTTAATATAAATATCAAAATGTCGGCGAAAAATGTGTTCTCATATCTATCCGAGATTATTCGTTAAGAAGTGCTGCATATGCGTACAACGGTCCACAACAGTGATGAATAATTTAGCAGTACTTGTTTGGTATGTTATATATCGGAACACACGGTTTGTTGTTCTTTTGTTATTTCGGATAGCATCGGTCTTAATCGATGAAAGACAATCAAACAAGATGACATCATTAAATATTAACCGCAATACATAGAAACACATAATTACAATACATTATCGAACTGCGTTAATAGCTAGGCGTATAAATCGATTAATCAGGTCAGTCACTTGTTTACATAACATCGTATACATAAACATTGCAAATTCTCGTATTAATTATCTGCGAGTTAACATTAAGTAAAAAGTACATGGAGGGGCACGTGACCTGTTCTCGATGGTTTACGATTTCAAAAAACAAATCCGAAAAAAGATGCATTTTGTAAGAATGTCGTGAACCAGACTAATTCCATTATTCCATGCGGATAACATCGGTCTTTGTCGCATTGCAATAGTTTATTTACCGAAGAAATCAGAACTGTCCGGAATTTCAGTGAGCGTTAGGCAATATTGAGACCATGGATCTAAATAGCAGGTGACTGCAGCTGCATAAGCACAGCGCTTCCCAGTCAATTGTCATGGAATTATCGGAATTGGTTTGTGATATTGTTGAACACTGAAAACATGTCTTATGATAATACCGTTTAATGAACTGATACGAGGTTTTATTTATAATCATATAAATATTATATGGAACAAGGGAGTCATAATATGCAATTAAGTGTCTTGAAAATTGGTTTGTTATACATGAAATTATTTAACAATTTGTTGATACATTTCGTATGTCAAATTATCGTGCATATAATTTTCCCAATTTGAAAGCTACCGGCCTATCGCGCTTATTTTTTCTCTCACAATTTTGAGATTTGCATGCCTAATTTTATACACATCAGCTGTTGAATTATGCAGACAGAAGGTCGAGGATCCTGTCAATTATCTGTCAAATGAAGTCGGTACATCATTTGCTCGCAGGAACTATTTGACTTGTATCTTATTTTGATAGAAATTGTGTGTATTAATAAGCGGCTTACTTATAAATAAGGTATTGATTTTCACTGCCTTTGTTTCAAATTAGAATGTTTAAAACAATATAAATATAATGCTATGATATTGCAATGTTTGTACACAAGTGACAGACCTGATTAAACGGACATGTTCTCAGATATGGTGGGTTGTATGTTTATAATTATGCCTTTATTTATCCTCATCACCGGGCGACCAATATGAGCGAGGTCCCAAGAAGCGGTTAGTCATTTCATTTTTGGGGGACAGTGCATGATATAGAACATGCCCCAGTTCCAGAAGCATCCATTGTTCTTTTACGTGCCTGGTGTAAAGCATCATACACGGGACCTATGTTTTAAAAGTCTTTTCCGAAAGACTGTTAGTGAAGTGAGTGTTTGGTGAAACACGCTGAACTAGTTCTGTTTTTATCCGCCTGGAGGCGGGATCGAACCCACAACCTTCGGATCAGCAGACAGTACCTCTCACCACTGGACCACTTGCACACCTCAAAATGGTGGGTTGCTGTCTTGCTGAGTGGCCGGATAGTTTAATAACCACATTTACGGTACCTATCATTTATTCATAGGAACCATGAGATAATGTCAGATAATGTCATCATAATACTGGCTGACTTTTAATAATAAGGGGTCGCACTGTAGTAAACAAACACTGTTTTACAGTTCTGTACTTAGGCTCTTACATACGAGCGTCTTCTTGATTTAAAATCAAATGCCCCCCCCCCCCTCCATGTTTCGGTACACTTCGTGCTAATGTTTGATACAATTAGATAAAAAATGATTAAGATACTGTAGTATAGTTATGATGACTACTTACGCACATAACGTTTTACATTATTCAAACCTGGATCTGCATAAGATGGTTAATTTCTTTCGGAGTCGGAGGTAATTGCACAATTTCACTATTAGGGGACGTAATAGCGGCGGGGAGTTTGATATTGTTCATGACGGGTTGCCCTCCCTTGTACATTTGAATTATCGGTGATTTCATTCACAGGTAACTGTATCATTAATAAACAGTACCTAAAAAAATATAAAAAATTGTTTTTGTTAAATTTAGAATTCTTAGTGTATTAAAAATGTTAATAGAATTCACTAACATTGATACAATCACTAAAGGGACAAGCAAGCTTTAAATGTTCTCGTCTCTTATACCTTATAAACAAAATTGTACTTGACAAAAGGTCGAATAACGAACTCACTCGCTGGCTGTAAATTCTAACTCAGCTGGAAATTCGAATTGTTTGCAATTAAATAGCGAACTCACAGCTAGCTGGAAGTTCTTACTCAGCTTGAAAGCGACTTTTTGTCAAGTTCAATAACGAACTCACAGCTGGCTAGAAATTCGACCTCAGCTAGAAATTCGCTCTGGTTGAATAACGAAATTGAATTTCTTACTACGATCTTCCAACATCCTGCCAACTTCTTGGAGCTCATTTTGGATGGTTGGAGTGCTTGTGACGTCACTACCACAGCCTTATTGTTCTTATACCCTGATGTATTTTTTCTACATATGTAGCCAGTTTAGCTGAAGGAACTTCGGGAATGTGACAAACCAATGAATTTCACTAAATACAAGTTTCCACTTGTGCAAAATAAAGGTCATGTTTTGTTTATGTAAGGACCTTCGGATCATTTAAAGGTCATGGGTATGTATAATATTATGTATAGATGGACCACGAGTTTTGAGCCGTGATGGGCGATTACACTATTTAGTCATGGTGTTTGAATATACCTCGTTGGGATGCCTTTATGTTCTGGTCTTGTCAGTATCGCCGGCTTAATCGGCAGAGTGCTTGATTTTCAACCTAACACATGCAGGTTCAATACCTGATAACTGCACTTTTTTTCAACTACAAATTTCGTTTTCGTCAAGAATATGAAGACATTGTTTAAAAGCCATTTTATTTTTTTTAAATAATCATTTTCACTTTTCATTCTAGATGTAATGTATTTCATGTTTCTCGGTTTTCATTTCATATTTTCTGCGGACCCAGTGTTAATTCATTTTTCACTGAATTCATAAATTCGTGTCAAAGATTTTCGACTTTACTTGGTGGGTTTGTTGACGATCCGTCAGTTTTGTCTGTCTCTGAGTCGGATGATGCATTTGAATATTTTACAGCTGAGGCTTGAAGACCGTTTATGGCAATATCTAACGCCAGTGTTTGTGTTCAACTGTCAATACAATGTTCAATACACATACATTATTTTATATGAACCCCTTGCAGACTTTCTGTATTTGGTATTTAATATGAATCATGTTAGATATTCATCATCATACGAGCATCTTCACCAGTATTTTAACTAGTTGAAGCCATTATAAAATAACACGCGATTTCTATGACTAACGACACTTAATTTTAATAAAAAATATAAAAAGTCACGATACCAAGGATCGAACCTGCAAAATTAAGTTTTATAAGACATCGCCGTATCCATTTGGCCACGTATTAGATTACTTACAGAAATTTCTTATTTAACGTGTGCTGGTTATACTTATATAAACGTACACTTTTAGGGTGAATCAACTTTGCTGCATAAATTAGTCACGGCTCAAAACACGTGGTTTATCTATAGTTATAGATATATTGTAAAAGTAGATTCTCCCATCAGTTGCAATATCAGTTATAGACTGTGTTTCTCACACCGCACTGTAAGCGAACTATATCTGTTTCCTGTCAATGGACGGAACTCATATATAATTATATAAAAGTACGTATATTATATAGGAACAGTGACACAATGGGGGAAAATCGATCTTATCATAAAACCTTATATCTAACTGATACTGGCGTATGGTTAAAGGTCATTCGGGAATTACATATTGACGTCGGAGCCTTTTTATTGCATTTATACTTCCTCCTTTACATTAGTATCACTATTAAAATGGTTTCGATAGACAGTAATGCGAAATGTCATAATTATGCTAAATTAATGACCGTGCCGAATTATATCTTCTTAACTCTTTAAATTGTCCTTCGTATATAAGTACGCAACTCAATGACATTTATTTAATTTATTTAACCTTATGGTATAGGCTTATGGACAATTGGGATTCTGTGTGGGTTAATCGGAATGTACTAAAGAGGTGTGACAACAACTTCAAGGAAAAGTGCTCAGAAATACATGTATTTTTCACGTAACCAGTACTGCTGAAACTTAGTCATTAGCATTTTTTGTTTGAATAATCATAGATGGGTGACATGGTGGTCGAGTGGATAACACACTAGACTACTGATCGAGAGGCCCCTGGTTCGAATCTTGGCCGGTGCACGTGGTCATTTCTGAAACGCTTTTCAGTGTTTCCCACCCAACTGGTTGGAAACCAAGAGGTATTCTCGCGTGTATCGGTGCTATATACCGGGCACGTTAAAGAACCAGGGAGTCTATTCGGATCGAGCTAAGGTAACGCACCCGGAATCCTTGTATCACAACTCTACTTGCTGTCCCGTCAGCAAAAAACACAAGACCCCATTGGAAATAAGTGCTTGCACTTTCATGGGTAATCCTTGACCGAAAGGCCTTAATAATTACACACGAAACAAAAACGTCACTATGGCTGCATCGACTAAGACTAGCTTTAAATTAAAAGTTTTTGCCAATTACAGCAACGAGTTGATATAATTCCCCATCCACTCGATCATACCATTAAACCATAACTTTATATGGAAGTGAAATATGGGGAACAGTAAATGCAAATAGGTATATAATTATGAAAGATGGCTACTCCTTATTTATATTATTTTAATAATAAGTATTGTAAGAAACAGCATAGTTTGCATACAATTTCTGAAATATGTCTTAGGAGTACGTAAAAGGGCATCAAATGAAGCAATGTATGGAGAACTAGGTCGATACCATTTATGTGTAAATGTTATACAAAAATGTATTGTCAAATATTATTAACGACTGCATTCTGGTAAAGTTAGTGTTCTACTTTCTACTGCATTTAATGAAAGCAAAGTATTATATAACAACAAGCATATTCACTTTTAATGGACAGGTATAATATTTAAATCTTCACTGATAACAAGCGGTCAGACGACCTAGCTGTGTTTTTATTATGCATGTTAGTTTATTGATAAGTCTAGAGTTATCTCAAGCGAACTGCTGTATATGTAGCCTATGTTATTTTTGTTTTGACCTATACCAATTTAGCTTTATTTCCTTTAACATCCTTATTTAATTAATATGTCTATTGTCTTGAAACTTGCCATTATGTTTTATTATTGTGATTCACGTGTCATTTTATATGACACATGCTTAGTTAAATTAACTATTCTTATTCTCTCTCATTTCTCTCCAGGGTTCCACAATGCCCAGCCTTACATTAAGGACTTGCTTATATCTGGCTTAAATTAACGACCGGTCTAATTCTATCTCTAATATGGCAAGATTGTTCGCTGACAATTCCATGGTATATATCACTATAGACACATGGTTCCAAATTATGGTTTCAAGTTAACTGAGCGTACCCTCTATATGTAGGGTACACTCAGATAATTTGAAATTCAGCTAATTTGAAACCACGTGCTTATGTATATCTAAGTCAACATTCTCCCAAATAATCAGCTTGCTCTTGAACTATTGGAACGAGACTGGTTCATGGAGTTCAACCCGGATAAGTGTGAGATGCTGAGAATTACTTGCGAACGTAATCCGCTCATTTTTTACTGACACCCTGCATGTAATTGAAGTAAAGATTTACGCTGGTCTCCACATCAATAACATCTCGGCCGCAGAAAACAACTTCCTTAAATTTATCAAAAAGGCGTTCAGACAAGTCGAAGTAATACCAAGTGTCAAAGACAAACCGTATTACACCCATTTCCGTCCCCAACTAGAGAGTATTACTCAAGCATATGGCACACCTAGCAGAAGTCCCCGACAATACAAATACAAAACAATACAAATATCAACAGTCAGATACACCTTTGATAACTACGATGAAATGAAAAACACAATTTAATTGCAAACTCTAGAACAACAGTGCATACACACCTCCCTTCTATACCTGTACGAAAAACCGAAATAACTTAGTAGAATATGCGTCGACCATAACCACCACACTCATACCAGAAACCTGAACCACCATACTGTGAAACGGCCTCCCTACAGTGTACAGCCCAGCCCCAGCATCGATATATGCCACTGTACCTCCATGTTAACAACCTAGCCTATTTTATCCTTTCATTGTTTATTCTTACTCTGCCTTTTAAACCAACAGCATTCATAATCCGAAAAGATTTACAGGATGTGAACATCTACTGTAGATAAGTATATACATGTACCTCGTACTGCCATGTATCATAATGGAGTTATATAACGTCAATATAACCATAAAGTTTCAACATTGATGTGAACCTTCATTCTCCCCAAAGTATGGGAAATATCAATATGATTCAATTTTACAGCAAAATGATTGATATGGTATTATAATAAAGACTGTAAAATCCACTTAATTACTATCATAAAACATCTGCGTTATTTCAAACTGGGTTACATTGAGCGTTCTTAAGTTTTGGATACATATGTAGATTCCCTATTATTTTATAACAGATTGCAGTATGCCCGTTCTGACACATACAGCATTGGAAAACAGATTTGTGTCATTTTCACACAGCTAATGTTCTCCCATACAGTGTACAACATATAAATAATGTCTATAAACATCGTAAACACCCGAATAATAAAATTGAACAACGAAAACGCTGCATGCATCTTTTTCCATAATGCTTGTGTAGTACGTCTATAACAGCTTGATGTCGCTACTCATGCTGATGACTTTAGGCATGCTGTCGTTGATGTAGGCAATAAATAGAAGCGGCCCTAGAACATAGCGACACACAGAACAATCACTGTGGAGCACCTGCTTTCATATCTGCGTCGACATAGTGTGTAACATCCAGTTCGACCTATTTGTTCCAGTCTTCGATGATTGACTTGATCCATTGCAACTGCATTGCAACATACGTTCGAGGGAAAAGTTTCAGGAAAAGTTTCTTAGCATTTTGAACGTTTGCTAAAATTCAATGACAAGTTACGTCTGATTCTGAAGTGGATTAGCCTGACGAGTAGTCGGTTGTATGACACCTTTTCAAAAGCTTCGGTGAAGTAGGATGATATCACTCTGTCAATAAAATGTTTCTGTTGGGTTTTGCTTTGTAAGTGGTCCTGTTGGTGTGTGGTGTTCTTGTCAGTTGGCTCTTGATTCCGATATGTTTGACTGACTGAAGCGGCAGGTTGTCGGGGTGGAATGAAATATTTTATAGCTGATCAGTGGCATTTTTAGTCATAGTTGTTTTTTTGCGTTTTTTTGTGGGCTGTGATTAATATTTTGAGATTTCGTGCGTTCTTTTTCTGCATTTCGTTCCCTGCTGTTTCCGTTGAGTACTGTCCCTAGTTCTGTATTTCTGTATAAACTAGAAAATTATGCCATCGGTTTTCAGTATTCGTCGTTTTCTAAGGGACCTGATTTTCTTAGTATATGCCTGTACCCTATCCGACTTATAGTTCGCGCTGATTCGTACCCTATCCGGTTCGTTTGAAATTCATGTCTGCAACTGCAGGGTTATTGAATTAGGACTTTGTAGCATTTTCTTTTTTTTACTTGCGTCCAACCATCAACAATCATTCATGCAGCTGCAAGGTTATAACATTTACAGTTTTGTATTACCCATGATTAAATAATGATAGGTAGCGGTTTAGATTCCTGCTCAATTTTGTACTTCGTATTGTGAGTATGATTGCGGTCTGTGATATTTTTCATTTTTCTGTTTTCCGTTTTATTCCTTTCATGCTCGGTTGTTTCTACTGAGTGCTGCCATCTCCGTCCGATATTTCGTTATCTGGTTGTCATGGAATAAGTATGTTGACTATTGTACTGATAAGTTGAGTTTCGCATGCTCTTTTGTCCTGCATCCATGTGCGTTGTCATTCAAATGTGAGTTTGATCAAACTAGATGGTCATATTGCTGTGTATAATAGGATCCAGTAACCTGCAGATAATGAATGTCAGCGGAACCAGCATGTAGATGACTGCTTGTTGACGGTCAGTCCTCTTGAAACCCGGCATTGGTAAACTCGATGGTGATTAACTTAGGATATCATACCGGTATACAGTTTAAAATAAAATAACTCATAAATTATTTGATTTTTTTATTTCTACAACATATACGTATATATCACATTGTTAGATTGTTACGAAGCTTGTATATATAGTCAGCATGTCTTGGTTTGTATTTATCTCATGTATGACGTCACATGGATATAATAAAAGCATTATATGATAATGATGAAATTGATAATACGCAAGAGTAATACACCTTTGATTATACGTCGTGCGTGAAATAAAGAGACGTTCGTCAAACTGACTTCTTTATAATAGATGAGGACAATATTTGACGTTTCGTCGTAATAGCTATCATGTAATAACAGAATATTTCATTTGTGACTTTTGTGGAATTTTGAACTGGTTGAAGAAAATTGATAAAATGTTCGGCAAAGCTTCCTCGCATTTATCATTTCATTCAATTATTTTAATAATTCATCATGAAAAAAACATTAATGTAATAGCCTCTTTCAGACATTACGGGTCGACCAAATGCACAACAGTCGTGTTCACCGCTTACACAAATACAATAATTATACAATTCGGCATTCAATCACGTCTTTGAGGTCACCTCTAAACGCTTTGTTCATGAAAGCATAAATGATTGGATTAGCCACGTTATAGAAAAAATACATGTAAAATATGAGCATATTGTAGGGTAATACTTGGTGTGCCATTAGCCACGCTGGTAGAAACACAATAATAAACACGGCTGTCACAACAAACAACATGGATGCTGTACGTATTGTAATGCCGTTGAAAATGGCGTTGGTAACCAGTGTGGAAATTTAGCTCAAGTTCAATGCTGTGTGTTGTTGTTGAACACCTCTGTCGTATGTGTGTCGGGAATTAGCTCTATAGTAGCTATACGTTGGTCCGTGCGTTGTCAGTTTGGCTCTGCTAACGTCGTAAGTCCAATGCATTTTCCAGTATAATTTCAAATCTGATAAAGTCTCAACTAAATAAGTGATGACAAATCCACCGTCAGTTTTACTATTTTTATTTTGTAGTTTCTCCAAATAGTTTAACAATAACAAATATGTTTTAACACACAGAGTTAGTAAGTACATTGTATTTTAATGAAGCGTAGTGGAACTCCACTTTTCCTAACTTTTTAAAACCTACATCATAACTGTCTTAGTCCTACATCATCACTTTGTTTGTATATCTCCAGTCTAAATCAAATCTTACTTAATATACATTATTTTCAAATCATAGAAAATAAATGTTAAAAGCTTTTGACCAATCAAATTACACGTTACAAAATACTTAAAACGTTCTTAGCCAATCAAATGTCATGTTATATAATTTGTAAGCCAATTAAAACGTGGCTACAACATTATTGCATAATTACTTCAAAAACAAAGGGTTTACCAATATTGAAATTATGACAACATGAGGTTGACTTTAATGAATCGGATAACAATCAGTTAAGATGCTATCTCACGCATCCTGCTTTAACGTAGACATTTTAATGAGAATTATATACGAATAATATCTAGTAGCCCATGGCTAGTAAAAGAGTTTAAAGACTCACATTCAGAACGCGTTACTAAAATGGTTAGATAACATTGACAATTTAAAACAAATGATGTGGCCAAATATTACCGCATAAAAGTTTCCCCTCCCGTATTTAACTTCATTCCTATGAAGTGGTCATCCAATTTTATCAACAGTACTTAAATATACAAAAAATATGCAGTTACAAATAAAGTCATGTACACGGTCACAATATCTATTAGCCATTGAATATATTGTGCCTATTTCACAAATGTTAGAGTTAACAAACATAGTGTTCAGCAAGGCTGAAACCGGAAAGTGTTGAAGTTTTCCAAATTTCAACAGTTCATTGGAACCATGTCCTAACATTCGGACGTTTTCAGTTAGTAATGCTACCAACATATTCAAAGTGGCAATGTAAAATCTTTTCAAGAATCATGTAAATAAGACAGACAATTATTTAGTTTACTTGTCTCCTGTTGTTTTTATAAACTGATTAATATCGGACAACACTCCATTCTTTATACATGCAGTTCACATCCCTAGGGTTTTGAGATCAGCAATATTATGTAATTCTATATAATTACATTTCCCAATGTTCTGGTAAATGCACAATTAATTAATCTATGCCTATGCTACCCGCTCACAATAGCTGAGTGCATTATATACCGTGGATATATCCCGTGAATTAAAGACAGCTATAAAGTTCTTAAACTGCAGCCCGCTTAAGGTTGATTCCAAAATACCGTATGGAAACACAGAACGATGGAAAGCAAAAACATCACCAGTCGACTCCAGTCAACTAAAATATAAGAATTTGACTGTTATCTACCATAGAAGCAACATCCGCGCAGACTACTGCATCCTACATATACCAGTACTATGTGTTAAAAAATACCTTACTCACACTAATAGATAGCCTAGATAACACACTCACACCTTTTTCACAAAAAAATATACACCTGTAATGGTATTGGGATAACCAATGACCAATATTAAGTGCTACTGTAGCACAATAAATAGATTGACTGAAATAGAGCTTAGTGAGCCTGCATTTCCTTAATTTATCATATGATATTAATTCTGTGGTCCAAATTGTTATTTATACAAGAAGTCCTCGATATTTGAAAGGACGTAACATGCATTCAAACTTAGAAGTATTTGTGAGCTCTTAACAACCAAGAACATTGCTGCTTTAACCCATTTTTACCAGTAACAAAATAATTATTACCGCCTAAAACAGTTAATAAATTATTTTTTATATTGCTGACTCATACCCCCTTTAGAATTAATGTAACTCATTGTTAACTTAATTAAATGTCTCTCATACATTTGAATGCCATGTGTTGCCGATTATGCCTACACTTTCAAATTCAAGTTGACATATTTCTCTATTTTCGCATAAATCTTAGCTAAACTGCAAAATGTCTAAGATGACCATATACTTATAAATCCGAAATCTCATCTGATCTTGTAAAAATAAAATTAATGATATCATTATTACGTACCACAGGTTTAGACAAATTTACGTATGGAAACAATTACGGGCATTTAATACAAATGCATAATAAAGTTAGACTAAAAACATTGTCAATGATAATAAATTCAGTTTTTAACTAACTGTGACGTGAATATAATAAAAGTACCAAAATTTACATAAAATAAGTACAAATTCATCGACACAGAAGGTGCACTGATAATTACACATCCAAAGTTTAATGTCTACTGTTTTTGTAGAGCGCATATTTCCACCTTCCTTGTGGCGAACGTAGAATGGGTCCATGGATATACGTAACCTGTAATCAATATGGTTTGATGTTGGAAATCCAACGAATACCGCCGGTTGTTCATTCTGGTAGAATTTGAAAACATCCAATTTCTGAGTTGATGCATTCTATCACTGATCTAATTAGATATACTTATTTAAAAACCACTATTTTGCACTATTTCACTTAGCTGGATTTATCATTGGTTGAATTTCGCGTATTAGAAATTCACTCACTTGTAGATATTCGCTTAGCCGAGATTATTCGCTGTTAGCAATGCACTCACTTGTAGATATTCGCTTAGCTGAGATTATTCGCTGGTTGAAATTCACTTGGTAGTAGTAACTCGCTTGTTGAAATTCACTCGCTTGGTTGCAATTATTCGTTTGGTAGAATTAACATGGTAGTAGTAACTCGCTTGTTGAAATTCACTCGCTTGGCTGTGATGTTGTGAGGTACCGCAAATTTTACCCGGATTCTCCACCAGTGTAATGCCGTTGAAAATGGCGTTGGTAACCAGTGTGGAAATTTAGCTCAAGTTCAATGCTGTGTGTTGTTGTTGAACACCTCTGTCGTATGTGTGTCGGGAATTAGCTCTATAGTAGCTATACGTTGGTCCGTGCGTTGTCAGTTTGGCTCTGCTAACGTCGTAAGTCCAATGCATTTTCCAGTATAATTTCAAATCTGATAAAGTCTCAACTAAATAAGTGATGACAAATCCACCGTCAGTTTTACTATTTTTATTTTGTAGTTTCTCCAAATAGTTTAACAATAACAAATATGTTTTAACACACAGAGTTAGTAAGTACATTGTATTTTAATGAAGCGTAGTGGAACTCCACTTTTCCTAACTTTTTAAAACCTACATCATAACTGTCTTAGTCCTACATCATCACTTTGTTTGTATATCTCCAGTCTAAATCAAATCTTACTTAATATACATTATTTTCAAATCATAGAAAATAAATGTTAAAAGCTTTTGACCAATCAAATTACACGTTACAAAATACTTAAAACGTTCTTAGCCAATCAAATGTCATGTTATATAATTTGTAAGCCAATTAAAACGTGGCTACAACATTATTGCATAATTACTTCAAAAACAAAGGGTTTACCAATATTGAAATTATGACAACATGAGGTTGACTTTAATGAATCGGATAACAATCAGTTAAGATGCTATCTCACGCATCCTGCTTTAACGTAGACATTTTAATGAGAATTATATACGAATAATATCTAGTAGCCCATGGCTAGTAAAAGAGTTTAAAGACTCACATTCAGAACGCGTTACTAAAATGGTTAGATAACATTGACAATTTAAAACAAATGATGTGGCCAAATATTACCGCATAAAAGTATGTTGGCAACTAAACCTTTCTCTCGGATTGTCATTCGTCTTAAACATTCTGTCTTTTCATTCTTTTCAACTCCTTTAGGACGTTCAGCGTTTTTTTCAAAAATACAGTCAATATCTACCTCTGTCAGTTTTTACACATTCGTTTTTCAAAGAGGCTCGGTTGTTAACATAAGACACTGCTGTTTATCTATACGAGGAGTACATTGAGCTTTGACTGCGCACGCACCGACGACGAGCTCTTCGCACCGATACAAATCTATATATTAGAACATAAAGCACTATGACCACGACGATCACTATGACAAAAAAGCTCGAATAAACTTTTTGATAGAGATCGGTAAAATTAAGACTGAAGAGAATTCCATTAGGTCGGCATACCCCAACATAAACAATTGCACCGGCAATCTGTGACGTAGATCTATCATCGTTAGCTTTAATTATATCACTAGAATTGCCTGTGAAATAACTATTATCACCTACAAATGAGTTCGAAGCTGTGACATTTCCATCTACGCTCATAGATACGTACGTTCTGTAGAATTAGGCGGCTGACGGTACTTATGTGGTAAACTCCATAATTCAAAGCAGTTATAACGCCAAGTGTGAACGCAATTAAGGCCAGCATTGATATCACTAATTTCGCCATACGTTTGTTCAGAATGTGTGTAAACGGATGACACATACATACTATTAGGTACCTGTCAACGGCAATAGCTGTCATTATAAATGCTGAGAATGGAACATTTGACGTTATCAGAAACATGTAGAGTTTGCACAAACAATCTATTCGAACATTATAATTAACATATTCTAGAATAATTGTATATGGTATAATAACAACACACGTGATGAAATCTGTGAAAGCCAGGGTTATGATGAACACCGTGGACCTAAGTTTGTTCCGTTTGCGAACGTATACATACAGCACTAGAATGTTTCCGAACATTCGTAACCTACTGAAGAACGATAGAAATCCGATGACGGCAACTAGGATACCACGTGTCTCCGACTGTTCAATCACTTCCGACTTCGGAGTTTTCACTGTCACATTAATAAAACTTTCTGTAGTCATATTGTAGCAATGGTCAATTAATTCATGAAATAATATTTGAGGAACGAAGCTCACGATTATTCACGGCAACTTTGTCAACCATGCATTGTCCGGCATTTCTCCACACATCCAGTGTTATATCCAGTATTGTACGGTGTGCTTTACCAAATGGTATACATAATTATCTAGTAGGGGTGTGGAGCCTGTACTGTTCCGTTTTCAGAGAAGTAGGTGTACACACCTTTGATGTTATTCCAAGAACAATTTCTAGCCCAGTTCCTTGAATCGTTAGCATTCGCAAACATGTAAAGCAAATATGCAGTGAAGAATTCAGAAGAATCCACTGTATGTTCTACTACATAAGGACATCCGGTATGCGAACAATGTAGAATGAACTGGAATAAAATAGGATTGTTTTTATAAACTCATATTTTACTGAATACTAATTATTGTACAAAGGTACATATGACGAGGAAAGCTGACGAAGAAAATTGAATAATAATAATAATAGTTTTATTACCATAATAGAAAAACAACTGACAAAGTTATTGAAGAGGTCTACATCTAGTGGCGAAATGAAGTGCAACAATTTAAACTAACCAATATACATGCATCAACAAAACAGCCATTGACGCAAATATAATGAAATAGACAAAAGGCATACTGTGGCTTAAACGCATGAATATTTGATAGCATCGAATAATACGTGAAAAGTAATAGGCGATTTTCTTGACAGGTTTTCGGAATGAAATGTGTATTGCACACTATTATGTTTGGCATTTGGTCCAACATGCGCATTTACAGCGATTATTTTGTAACACATTGCAAAGAAATCGCTGAGCAATGATATCTTAAAAGGAAGTTAACACTATATCTCAATCCTGGTAACATTGTTCTGTAATTTGGAGCTTTCAGTAAATTCTTGGATTAATTCTAGACGTATAAATCCGTAACATAAATGTAGGAGAGAATTCGTATACTGCACGGTAAGAACACTGTAACTAGGCAATGTCATGTCACCAAATGTTTTTACTATGAAATCATTAGAATTCGTGGCTGATTAATTTTCGTTGATCAAATAAGTTAGATCAGCACGATTAATCGATCCCCCAACTATATATGTATTGATGGGATTCCTCTCATTTCCATTTCGCGAACTTGCTTTTTACCTAATCAACTGAATTAAATGCCCACGGATGTTGCATAATTAAGGCATTGACAACTTCGTAAGCTTAGAATTCGCCCAGTTTAACTATTTTTGATGTGATGCAACACCCATATAACCTTCTATTCTTGAAGGACCTGGTCATAGTTTATTTTATAAGAATGTACGTGAATTGGTTAACTTACATTGATTCAAAATTCCGTGTTTAAATTTCCCTGCGAAAGACTTTAATGTTTTAATGCCAATTTGTATTTAGATTAGTTAGAATTTAATACACACAAACACATGGCAATGTTAAATATGGTTTTGGCTTAACATTCAATAAAATGAAATAGGCTAAACGTTTTGAGATTCGACGAAAAAACAGGTGAATTGAACAGAAAAAGTAAGTTGTGTCGATAACATGAGGCTGATAAACTGATAGGACTTGGTCATATTTTATTTTATAGGAATGTACGTGAATTGGTTAACTTACATTGATTCAAATTTCCGTGTTTAAATTTCTCGCGAAGGGATTAATGTTTTAATGCCAATTTGTATTTAGATTAGTTAGAATGTAATGCTCACAAACACATGACAATGTTAAATAAGGTTTTGGCTTAATATAATGAAAAAGGCTAAACGTTTCGAAATTTGACGGAATAAAGAGCGGATTGAATAGAAAATGTAAGTTGTGTCGATAACCTGAGGCTGATACATGTAACCGATGTATCTAATCCTTTACATTACAACATAATACTTAATTCATGACCGTAAAATTTGTGTATACTCTGATATAAAACATAGATTGATCGATTGGTAAAAGTACTAATGAAGATGAAATGTAGGTGAAAAAGTTAAAGACATTGATGTATGCGTGAGGATATAACATACATAAAACAATGCTAACGCCCACAGTTTACGGCTTAATGGCATCTCCATAGTATAGTTGCGAACAAGCTTATGAATAATCTACGTGCAACAATCCCATTAACAGTACCACAGAACGGTATTTTCACGAACGTTATGTGTGAAATATCTTAGATCATCGGAAGAATTGTATTTTTTGGCGTCCTCCGTTTTATCCCTACCTAATTGGTCAATGACCTCCGGCTTCGAGGGAAGAAGTGTAAAAAATAAAACTACAATGTCTATTTAATCGCAATAAGTCATATATGTCGAATTGTATAGTATCCAAATAAGTCATACAGTGACCGGAAATCTCATAATCTTTTGCTCGCAATAAGTCGAACAAGTTGAATTGTATAGGCTCCAAAAATCCATACAGTGATTAGAGCTATATGCTCGAAGAGCGACCCTGGTGATAAACTGGATAAAATGTTTACCCTGTGAAAGGTAGTGTTACAGGTTCGAGCCCAGTCTCAAAGAGAACGGCACACCGAAGTCATTAAATGATACAAATTATTTTAAGGCTTTTTGACCCAGTTTAAGGGACAACAATAATATAATACTAGGTATAGACCGTTAGGGACTATGCTGGACCCCCATAAACCTTAAATATCTTTTAAAGTAATTATACAATTTGATTGAAATTTGGTATGGTACACTGAATTACCTTTACCAACTCTGAGTTTAAATTAATTTCAGAATTGTTTACGAACCCATTTATTTTTCCCCATTGTGTCTAATGTATTAAATTTTGTACTTTAATAAACAAATGGAAAAGGAGTAAAATAAGCCATTGCGATCAGGTAGTTAGACTAACGCTATTGTATTTGTAATAACTGTAACGGGACATAATATATGGATAAATTTGACCTACATTTGACTGGTCATCAATGTGTATGTAGTTGAGGCCCACCTACTGATTGTAATGATCATTTGTATAAACAAAATGTTGAGTATTGGGGTGAGCTTAAAAATAAAACACATACACTTTGATGTATGGGCCTCATTATATATTTGCAATCGTCGCTGGTGTGTTACTTATTGTACAGTTATATTGGACCAATTTGCTTACCTTTGCTGTTCCAGTCACTTCAATCACCCATACGTATTTACCCTGTTTTAGACTTAAAATTTTACATTGGAAGTAAATGCAAAATACACTTTTCTGTGGACCAAAAATTCTGTTTGAATTTATGAGAGTTGGTAAGGTTGATTTATGTAGATACACCAATTTTTATTCTAATTGGCATTGCACTTTGTAAGATATTTAAGGTTTATGGCGGTCCAGCCTAGTCGCTAACGGGCTATTTTTTTATACATGCATCAAATAAGAAGTCGATAGGAAGTTAATTGTCAACTCTTTCATGTTGTGAATAAACAATACCTTACACGTAAACACTTATTGTACAGGTTTATGCTGTAATGTACGAGTGTTCCATATATATATTGCAAAGGTTCATTTATAATCGACATAATCTTAAGCACTAGATTTTCGCTACATTAATACTAATAGAAGAATGTTTGGCCATCTTTGTTGTCTATAATACAACCTGACAACTTTGGGTGCAAGTCAAATCAAGGAAAGAATACTTCTCGTTAAACGTGACGTACTGTATTAAACGATGAACATGCTTTCACAATAAACCCCACTAAATACTGAGCTGGATTTTAAGATCATACTGACGTGTTTTCTGGGTGCTATATGCTGGCTGTCACCATTGTGTTATGTTTTCTATAAGCTATTAGTTCACATGAGCACCAGGGGAATGTGCTTGTCAATAATAGTATCTTCTCCAATTGAACAAAAGTGCACTTAAACTAACGCACAGCAACGAATATTATAAACATTTGTATAAATTGTCTGAACATGTTTGATATATAACTCGTACGAAATTGTGACAATTTATATAGGTATACATTTGGCAGACAAAAAAATGGGAAAATGTACATATTTAGGTCAGATATAAAGCAGTGACTTAAAATTTATACAATTAAGCTGCACGAAGAGTAATAGAGTCTAAGTAATATATAGTTAATCAATGTCCTTATTTGAACCCACGTTATGGTAATAACATACATTTTGGTGTTACAATTCCATTAGGGTAGCATTGTAGGTTGAAACTCGATATATCAGAATCGAAAACATTCGAGTTATACAGTTGTATGCCTCGACGAATCAACATTTTAACAATTGCAACATTTAAATAACGTTTTAACACTTATAATTTATATCTATGGTGGCCGATTACTGCCAGCTTCGTTATGTCGTTTTGATATAATTATACTGCAAACACTCCACGTTATTGCCATACTTTAAAGTGAATCATGTTGAAATGGAATAAACATACACATGTGCACACCATAGCAAAGTAATCGTTGCAACGTCACTTCGGTTGGCCATTGCCATGTCATTGCTTTGTCAGGGAACATAATTAAGCTACGCCGTTATTCAAGTAATGTTATATTACTTTTATTTAATGACGTTCTCTACGTACATTTGTAGTATAGTGTATTGTCACGTTCGGCGAACTTTGTTGAAGAAACATACTAGTAGTTCACTTGAAGGATTTATTAAATTGTCGCGAAATATGCAGATGTTGAATGGGGAGCGGTGGTCTAGAGGTAGGGCGGGCTCTTCGGGATCGAGAGGTCCGACCCCGTCTGCACCACTGATTATTTTCTCTGAGCAAGAATAAACCAACTGTTCCACATGACCAAGGTGTCAATTGGTACCCTTGAGGGCGGTTTCTGTACATGTTCGATATTCCTGGGCGCCGCAGATCGATAGTGGTTGCACATCCACCAGGAGAGAAATAGTCTCTCAAGGGAGAATCGAACACATTTTTCCTTCGGTAACCAAATGACCAGGGGAAGTTAAAATGTCAAAGGTTGGCTGAACTGCTGAAAACAGCCCTCGCAAATTGGTAACTTAATATTTTGTTTATGATATGCTAATGTAAATGACGTAGATTTAGCTTAAGGTTTGCGGAAGACTACGTATATTACATTTATTTATTGAATAGCGATACACCCGTAAAGTCTATTTCACTTAGCCTAATTAATACATTTTGTAGTCTGGCGATCTTTTTTATATTTAAAGGAATTTAGACATACTTGTTCGGTATAATAAAACGAGTAACACATATTCTTTCGGGGAATACATTTTAAATCAGCAACCCTCGGGATATAATGTCAACCACGAGTAGTGTATTGGTTAGCATTACGTTCCTCGGGTTGTCAATATGAAATACAAATGTATATCCCCCAAAGAGGAGTTGTTGTTAATATAATACATATTTACAAGATTTGACAATATATATTCACGATCAGTTAACGAATCCAAATATAAGTATCGCTTAGATTCACGATGTAAAAAAGAACGAAATATTTAGTCTTCACTATCGAATCCTATGAATTGTTCCGTCGCACTTTACGATACCATAAAAGTATGATCGTAAATATGTTAGAGAAGATTGTTCACCTCTGTACCCAGTTCTCTCATCAAGCCTACGTAATAAGACAGTTACTTTATGTGAAGGTGTTTGTATATTGTACAATATGTATATGGTAGTTTGCTCGCAAGTACGGCATTTGTTCACATGGAACGTCTTTAGACAATTAGCGTAGGCGAAATGTAATTTATACTACACCACAAGACTAAGCATTTACGACATTTTATATGGTGCCACCCACTACACCTAGCAGTGAGATTACATCAGCGTGATTTGATACAAATGTAGGATGTAGCTAATAGAATTCCGTTATAGGATTCAGTACAGAGATGTCAGTATGGAATCTATCCCACACAATTAAAGAACAATAGGAAACGAAATAACTCTGCTCTTTTCCTGTTATACCCCGTAATAACGTGTACTAGGTTGCTGTTTTGTAACATCCAACGGAACTAAACCTGTCTGGCATCCTTTACGACGGGGTTGTCTCATGAATTCGGTATTTCACTGTCTTTATATGATGTTTTCTGCATACCGACTAATTCTATTAGCATTATTGTCTGGAAAAGAAATATTCGAATATGGTAACTACATATTAGCAAAGTATAGGGTCAGTAGTTAAGCACCAATTTTCTGTAGACACGTCTATTTAGATTTATTTTTCTCCCTATTTTTTATAACCATTCTGATACACTCCGTTATGTAACAAGTATTTACATATTAACCGTTGGGCCAATATATGTACTTGACTATATTCTAGGTTTTGAACGGAGTGTCAGTAAATGGAATAGACGGAATGTCAGTAAATGTCAGTAAACGGAATGTCAGGTCGAAGTGCATATGCATTCTACGGAATAACTGCAAAACACAAGAGTGCCTAATTTGTTGTCCATTTTACGTTCGTGCTTAAACTTTTCACTCGATTCTATCACTCAAAAAAAAATAAAAACGTAAAATTCCGGTAGTTGCAATTGTTGCACATGACTACAAGGGGTGACCAATAAATACGCGCCGGAAAAAGTGCACTTCTCTCTTTATTCGCCATTCGAAGTCTATAACATTGATAGTATATGCAGATGCATTTACTAGTATTACAAATTGCTTTACGTCTGATCAATGATGTTGATTAAAGTCTGAACAAACGCGGTTTTCTTTGACATCGACACTCAACATCATCAATGCATTTGTCTAAGTAAATTTTAAACGTTGCGCTGAGCACACTATGACGTACCATTCGTGCCTTTGTCATAAATTACGCCAAATAAAGGACGGGGTTAAAGTTGTGCTATGATATCACGTCAAGTAAAATTATATACCCATGATGTCAATCAAACATTTTGATGCCGAACTTGAATAGCCATTTTTCTCGAAGTCATTGTTTGAAAATGACTGACATACAAACATAGGCATACCAGCATACATGCATACAGTACACTTTTACGGAAAGTTCAATGTCTACTTACAAATGGGTGGTTTGGATTACCTACCCTATCACTACGTTAATAGTAAAACGCTATATAGTACCACAGGCAACCAGACTAACGAATGGGCCGCTCAGCGTCTATAACGTCACATTACGTCATCAATACTGAATGAGTTCCACAGTTATATCTCATTGATAGTACATGTAGGTTGCAAGATTTTCCAAACATTTCCTTGCACTTAATACTTATAAAGATCTAGGTTTGCATTTTAAATATTTATTATCATATTTATTACGTAATATCTCGGCATTATTTGTGGCGTAACATATTTCAAAGGATTTACGAATATTTGTTGATGAACCCCTTATATGACAACTACCTCACCAGAAAATAAAAGACTTGATAATGCACTTGATGACAAATGGAGTGCCATTCGTGCAATATAAAATGACAAGCGTAATAAATGGACGAGAACATACACGCAGTGGAAACAGACAGGAGCCTAAAGTAAGATTGAAATCGCGTGCTTAGGACAATTAGGGATCATGCTGTTCAATACGCAACGTGAACAGATTCAGCATAACAGGAATGAAACAGGAAAGTAGTGTTACGTGTCAAACACGGACACAAATACTCCTGGGTGAAATAAATAGGTAACATCACAGACATTCATGGTATCTTCTGTATAAAAGCATTATGTTTTACATAAAGAACTAAAACACGAGGTTATTTTATTTAGTCGAGTGCGTAAATCAATCAAGTCTATAAAAATTTCAAACAATACAGAAGTTCCATACCGGTTTGAAGCCATGGCCTTTAATTTCTTTCAATGTTTCTGTTGCCATGGCAACAACAATATTGGTCAAAATGAAGCAAAAATTAATCTTCATGCATATACCATAAATCGTCAACTTAGTATTGATAATGTTTGGGTTAAACAAATATTCAGTTAAGGGGAATTAACAATATCTGTATCCAAAGCACCCCTTATTGTCTCATTTCCATATAACAAGTTTCATAGCACCACTAGGTTGGAAGCTGTTTGAGTTATAGCAAGATCATAGATTTTGAAGTATTCACTATTTCCGCATCCATTACAACCTTAATATTTGTCAGCCTCAATATTTTGATCTGCATAATCTCCTTATTGGCACCTAGTCACATACCAAGTTACATAAACCTAGCATGGAGACTGTTTGAGTTATGGCAGGATCCAGATTTTCTTTATACATAATTATTTTCAGTATTTCTGTCTCCATAGCAACTACAATGTTTGTCAGAATCAATTTTTTAGACGTGCATTATATCCTTATTTCCCCCTATCCAACTATTGCAGTTACATGTATCGCACTCTGTTCAATTGCAGTGTTGAAGTTATTGCACTCTTTTCCATTGCAATTATCGCACTCTGATCCAGTGCAGTGTTGCAGCTATTCCTCTTTGTTCATTTGCATTGTTGCAGTTATCGCACTCTTTTCCAGTAAATTATTGCAATTATCACACTCTTTTATAGCACACTATTGCAGTTTAACTCACTTTTTCGCAGTAAGTAAGATGCTCGTCACTATTGTGTTAAATATAAGACATGTTTTACATGCCATTGGACTAAATGTCAAAAAGTTAAATGGAATGGGTGCGATAACTTCAACAGTGTCGTTTATTATTATCATGTTTTACGGCAATTATCTATTCCTCGATGTTTTCTAAAAAAACAATAAATACAACATACCATTTTAATTTCAAAATGCAAACCTAATACACTAGAGATAATGATTAATACCGCCTTAATATTTGGACGCGATGATAATATCATGCACGTTGGTAATCAAGTAACTGAAGCAGCTCCTGGAATGTTTACAATTAACTACATGTATACTTAATTTTCATCAAACACACATACACACACACCATACGCAATCTCAAAACACAAAAGAAAATGAAAATTAAATATCTCAAAAGCTAACGGAAATCTGTCATAAAACATGAAAGCCTCCGCAATAACATTGTATTATCAAATATTTCCCACTCATGGGACCATAAACATAAACACCAATATATAATAGATATTCTCTCTAATTATGAAATACGACATTTCCATGAAGACTCAGAGGCACTGACAATGCAATAAAGATTGTCTCAGTCAGCCTATTATGTACGTAATATCACATTTAATTGTGTACATCTTAGAAAACATATGCAACTCTTTCACAAATCGAATATTTATTCAATTCGACAGGAAGTAGCATATCATTCTCATCATCCACGTCACTGTAACCTGAAGTTTTCATTTCTGATCAAAATCAAACAAACGTCTAGTAGAAAAATCATCTTAAAACGGTAACAACACATCAGACAGGGAAGGCAGTAGTCATTAGAAACAGTAGGTCACGAAAGGCTATTTAAGAAAACACGAGAAAGATAAATCACAAATTACAAAAAAGACACAGTGATAACTACGAACATGAACAAGAAATAATAAAAATTAACAACTATAAACACGCGAAACATCAAGGAAACATTAGGGCTAAACCTGACGTGACGCTAATTCAAATACTGAAAAATCATTATTTTTCGAGGGGGTTGAATTTTCGTTGATTCGTTGTTAAACTTGACCACGAAATATAATGCCCACGATTAGTCGACCTCCCGAATACGTACAGAACATGGGTTTACACTTCCATGTTTTGTAATCCACGAATTTTCAACCCCCGCAAATGCACTTTTATCAAAATTCAAGAAATTTAATAACCACGAAAATATGTGATTTAACAGTACAAACAAAACGAAGATTTTCGAAGAGCCAAAATTACCAAATGTCATAATATTTTTACTAGGTTAGTGCTACAGCTTAGGCGTCGCATGGTATTTTATGCAGGAAGCAGCCGGTATTTGAAAACAGCAAACACTTTAATTTACACAATTTACATAACTACATGCAACTAATAATCTTGAGCTCATAGACCAGAACCAGACGTATCGAGAAGCATCTATAAACGAATGCACACGATGCATGTTCACAATGCTTGGGAAATTCGATTCAATTGTCATGCTCAGGAATATTTAACCACTATATTCGAATCGCATGCGCTTTCGTTTGAACAACATACACAAATTAGGTCAAAATAAATGCAACGTAATGGCTTTGAACTCCAAACAGACATTTTAAAACTACTATATCTAAATGCCTGAATTTGCTTGGCAATGCAAACATTTCTCATTTATTGAAACAATATTCATTCACATACAAGATCTACATTGTAATTGTTATAAATAATTTCAATATGGCACAAAATTAGCAATTATTACGCGCATGCAAGGTGAGTGAGTGGGATTGTAATGCATGTTACACAGCATGAAAAAACGGGTTTAAGTGCAAATAATATTTTATTATATTTACTTTTATTTGGAATTTCACAAAAACGTCAAATTTAAGTCGATTTATTTTCCGTATATAAACCAAATTTAATTTGTAAATTTAATCACAAATAATACTATATTATCTTTCCGTTCATTTGGAATTTCACAAAAACGTCCATATTTAATTCGATTTATTTTCCGTATATTAACTAAATTTTATTTATATATATAATCACAAATAATAATAGTACAGGCATCCAACTAGATTCGCGTTTAGTTCACATGTAGATCTACAAATTTATTTCACAAATTTTAAAATTAGAAGAATTTCCATAATTGTTTTATTACCTCCCTTGAATAAAAATATGAGTACAATTTGTATATATCTTTTCCTTGCCGTTAAATATACTTTAAATACAAATTATATCGTTATGTTGTCTCATAGTGAACTAGTGTATGTGTAACATCTTTAAATTCTACTTCATGGTTGTTCATGGATTTTGAAATATAAAAGCAGTACATATACTATAATAATATAAATTAGGTCAGACAAAATAAAAGTATGGTACGATACAGAAATGTGTTTGTTGGTACATGTAAGAAGAAGGTTACAAACTGCTGAGTGGTTTGTTGTCTTATTTGTACAGTATGTGCAGAATAATTTTATGAAAAAAAAAGATATTTAATCACCTTTAAATGCATCTTAAATTTCAAATTTAAGCGCATTTAATTTTGCGTTTATATTGCATAAACGTGCATTTAATCCATTTATATTCTATATTTAATCACCTTTAAATGCAACTTAAATGTGACTTAAACTTGTAGGAATAATTCGACTTAAATGTAGTATTAAACTTAACTTAAATATGGAATTTAATGGCAACTTTTTTCGGATTAAATGTATTTAAATTACGAATACAATTACGTATAATTATAGTAAATTAAACGTAATTTTTCAAGCTGTGTTATGTGCCTGGGTTGCCAATATGATTAGTGTGTTATGTGTATGCCTTTAAATCACCCAAATGTCTAAGAAACATCTGATCGACGCCATCACTGCTATGAAACTGTAATGAGAACGCAACAACTTCAGAATCCATACACTGTTTTTGATATTGACAAACTGGACATTACAATCGAAAAATGTCTTACAAATTGTCACAAATGCAAAATTGATATGAAATACAAAATTTCTATGAATGATTGTTGACATTGACCATCATGCGGATATTGTAAAGTGTGAACTTTAAAATTGTAATTATTTCGTGAACATAACCAGTGGTTCATCAAACGGCACCTAGTAATTGCTTATTTACAACGTTAACAATCGAAAGAGACGGAGTTATATTAAAGTACCATGTTAATGTGAATTTTACAATATATTTTTAATGTCACTTAACTGGCTTTGGTTTGGTATACGTAATGCCGACTATACGAATCTATGGAACAATTAGATTCCTGGATGAATCAGCACGGTGCTCATGACAATTACGGCGTTTGTACATTTCGTGAATTCACCAATGCTTAATACACATCTAGCACATTAACTACAACCATCGTGTTCCTGATCTATAACCCTACCAGACACAATCATGTTGCTCCGTACAAAAACAATATTTAGGTTATTATTCTTACGATGCAGCTTATGTTCTGTGAATACCAAGCAGTGTATCTGATTACGAATTTTAACAACGAGAATAATTCAACATTGCAATTAGCCTAATTAATACATTTTGCAGTCTGGCGATAAAGCCATTACATTAGGTAGTGTTAAATGCCATAATGTGGCTTGTTTAACTGAGCAATGAAATAAACTATTTACTGAAATATAATGGAAATGTGATTTAGTTCAGCCATTGTGTCTGAACTTTAATTTTGTGTGGACAAACAATCAACCATACAATAGAGAGAACATTGCTTAGCTTTGAGCAACCCTTTTAAAAATCAACATGTATAAATATTATAAATCTAACACAGTTTATCACCAATGATAAAAGGATTAAGTGGGATATTCATTTATACACGTATACAATTCACTAATATGTCACCATACATTGAAATGACCATGCCAAGACCACCCTATAAGCTGTTATTGCAAGAAAGGCAAAATGAGCGGATTCCTAATTGACGTTATGTATTAAGCGCTGTTTGTAGTTCCGCAGTCTGGCAAAAACCGTCGCCCATCGTGGAGTGTTATTATAGAAAGGGTAGTGCTGATTATAATGACATGTTCCACTTTGTCAATGGTTATCTGTTAGACACAGTGACTTGATTTAGGAGAGATATTACGTAATTAGTGTTTCGTAGTGTAAGTATTTCCATCTAGACCAGACAAGGCGACCTGTCGATCTAACCCCAGTATTAAGTAGGTAGTAATGAGACAATGGCATTTAGCAAATGTGTCTTTGGTGAGTTATTAGATGGAATTGGAATACGTTAATTGACAATTTAACATGTCTCTCAAAATTGCATATACTCAGTGTCTGTTGTTTATTGTCCTTGTGGTGTGTGTATTGTCCGGTTGATAATTTCTTATCAGCTGGCTCTTGTTCCGTTTTAGTTTGACTGACTTAAGCAGCAGACTTTCGGGATTGGATGTCCGGTTTTGTATTACATGTTCCTGTGCTAGTTTAGTTATGTTGTACATGTTCCGCGCCTTTTCGAGTGAAGTTGTATATTATCTGTGCCTTTTCGTTCTCGCGTGTCCCGCGGTTTCTATTAGGTGGTGCTACTTCCGGTAGTTTCGTATTTTGTTTAACTATTATAATATGGGTTTGTATGTGGATTTAAACGCCAATTCCGTCTACAGTGGAGTTTTTCAATTTTAAATAATCAATTATATGTCATAATTTCTCAGTATTCAATTTTTTGACCGGGGCCAAAAGTTGTATGGAGCTGGGAGTTATTTATTCGTATTTGCTGGTTGTCCTCTTAATATTTCGTCCCCGCGATTTGCATCCTACCTGGTTCGTTCATGAGTTTATGTACAGCTGTGGAGTTCTGTCCCCTGAGGTCATTTTATGTTATTGTAAGTCCCCTACCAGTTTTTGACCGGAGGGGACTATTGGTTTGCCATCAGTCCATAAGTTTTGGTTCTCATGGGAATTGTGGTTGCTATGGCAACAGACACATTGAAAATAGCTTTAAACCAGTAGGGGACTTCTGCATTGCTTGCAATTCTTAATGACTTGTTCATTACGTCATATCTCGATTTGTTCAATTACGTCATTGAAACAAGGTCACTCGGCTATAGCTTTCATATATTTTGTTGCTGAAATCGGGCCTTTCAACGTTTTAATACTGTTACTTAACTTTTGAGACTAAAGGCTGCTAAAACTATGTAGTTTAGCAGTTTGACTGTTGTAGCTAGGTCATTCAGCGTAGGCATTCTGCCTTTTGTTTGATGAATCTTTTCTATTCAGCTTCTAAACTTTGCTGTGGAAACTGGGTCATTCAGCTACTTATAATTTATTATACTTTTCGACAGCTTTGACTTGGGCGGACCGTCGCTTGTTTAGTTGGGCTTTGTGTCTTTATGTGTTTTATGTTTCCTGTGATCGGTTGGTTCAGTTGGGCATTGAGTTTTGTGTGTTTTTATGTTTTCTGTGCTCGGCTGGTTGGGTTGAGTGCTGCATCCCTGTCTGACTTAAGGATGTTGGAGCGCTTAGGATCCCACCTTCAGAATTTGCTCAAATTTTGCCAGGAAGTAAAGAAATCTATACTGACACAAAATATGATGAAAAAACACTAGGTCACGGAACTCGTTTTTCGGGTAATCAGCCCAAATTGAAGTGTGTATGAATTATTTTTATAATTCCATGGAAATTGGTAAATTAGTGGTGGTGTTCAAATTTGACATTTTAATTTGATGTCTGTGATCTAAATAATAAAATATTTTTCAATATAGTTTTGGTACACATTGTTATAAATAATCAAGATACCAAAAATTACATATTTAATTTTGGATTAATATATATTGCCCTTTTACCCCACCCACTTTATATTTAATGCAGCAAAATAGCACCCAGGTAAAATCATAATAACTTTTTTTCCAACCTTAAACTTTTTTTAATATTGTGTTAAATAACTCTAGTGACATAGATCTTCAAAATTATGAAATAAAAAATACATGTCACCGAGGTTTCTTTTTCGCAATTTTTGTTTTAATTTTGGTTAAATGTGGCTAAAATGCTGAGAATTCACTTTGTAGAAGCACTTTTAACACTACATGTACTAGGTACCAGTCGACCTCTTATCTCGCCTACTAGTAGCCAGTGGTACGCGGAAACACAGTTAACACAGATGACCACAATACATAAACCTCCTTTATTTCACACCTTTCATGCGATTGACATTATGTCTCAAAGAGGGTGTAAATAATGACTATGCAATGCTTTGCAAGTGATTAAATAACTTATAAGTGTAATCTGTGCTTAGTTGGTACATGTACGAGGGATGATCCATATATAACGAGAAAATGCTTATAATTTTCTTATGATACTTTAGATTTTACCCAAACTTCAGCTGGAAGTAATAACATACATTAGCAATGTTTCCCTGAATTTCCATTATTACAGCGACATCATGCTAAAATCTATGGTTGCTAAGGTAACCCTTGATACGCCAAGGCGGGGCATATTGTAGATTTCTCACCGTTTTCGCGCAAATTCAAACCGTCACAGTTTTCATGTAAGCAATAGCAATGTGATGAAAATTTGTTCTTGGGGTCACTTAAGACTCGCCGTACTGATGATGACGTCATACACGGGTTGTGTTGCCATTTGTTATATCACGCACGTTTTATCGTTCCGTGATAGCAAAAATAACGGCCGACAAACGATTATCATTAAAATATTTAGTTTTGAAGAAAACAAGTAATAATGAAAGTGTGCATGCTATTTAGTAATAATTTCGTGATCATGTCTTGTCAAAAGCTTCGATTTGTGTACATAATAACACAATAAAATTTACTTCAAAAAGACTAGTGATCTAACGCAATGTAAGCGCAACGTGACGTCGACGTCAGAACTAAGCACGAACATATTGGATTGTCTGAACGAAATTCCAAAGGTTGACTATCGTGCATCTTTTTCAACTTGGTATCGCATTGGCGAAGACGTATACATATTGAAGGAGGATAATCTGACTTTTAAAAACATTAATACAGGACCTAGGGAATGTGATCGTTAAAAAGATCATAGTAAAATTCTGAATGACGTTAAAAAATGACGTTGCCCCGCCTATCTGTTACATAGGTCGGCAAAAATGTTCCAAACAATTTATTGTTCGATATATATCAAAAATATTTCATATGTTTTCGTCTGATATATGTATTAGCCACCACATAAAATATTGTTAGAAAATAACACGTAATAGCAAAGTTATAAGCATTTTCTCGTTATATATGGATCATCCCTCGTATAGTGATAAATGCGTCAACATCGAGAACGGGTTGTTTCGGTTTGATAATACACGGTGATCTTGACCTACTACAGCAGCGGGAAGAATAACTGGTATATGACCTTTAACCCTACCCAGTTTGAGGCGATTATAATCACCATAATTCAAACATAGGCCGATACAGAGCGGGCAAATACATTGGTGTTGCACTCGCAGACAACATGCCACTAGCAACTTCGTTGTTTTGCCTCTACAAGCGAGCTCTTGTATGCTTTTCTAATTGGACGATGACTTCAGAATTTCACAGAAAGATGCGTCTCGTCTGTACGATTATAATGACGTAAAAACCCAAAACACCAAAATTGAATGTTCGGCATTTTGAGTTGAGGCCATCGATATGCATTCACTGCTCATCAGAAATCAGTTTCGTGGTGTTAACTTGATTAAACTACCTGCCTGTCAATGATTTTATTCTTCTTAATGCATTGGTTTAGTAAATGTTTTGATGCTATATCATTTAAAGCAATTCAAGTCCTAAATTCTATTACCTAAAACACTTCATAGATTGCAAATGGTACGTTGTATGTCTTGGGTACTGTTAACATGAAATTATTCGAGGGAGTTGACTTTTGTTGTTGAACTCGACCATGAAATCTAATCCACTCGATTAATCGAAGTCTCAAATTCAGACATGGGTTTCCCTTTTATGATCTGTAATCCAAAAGTTTAAGACCCCACGAAAATACATTTTTATCAAAATCGACGAAATGTATAACCCACGAAAATATGTGAGTTTACAGTTACTGTATTTGAAATGTAAACCAATTCATGTGATAGTGATAGAAAATACTTTGTGTTCTTTGTTAATGTATCACCCTTAAATCACACAGCGGATATACAGCAGGAACATTAAGTCGCTATCAAGTGTTCGTTCTTGTGTGTACTTGTGATTCAACTACTGTATCTAACAAGTACCATCAGCGCATCGTAAAAATCACACCTCCTGGCTGGTTTGAGAAGACAGTACAATATAAGTCGACGCACGTACTACATTTTGTAGATACTCAATGTGAACTTTGTATTTACTGTGATTTTGTACTGTTGTAGCTGAGCGTAGCGTGTGCATCATTTGCATCACTCAAAGGGACGTAGCTAAAAACTATACAGCCCTTTTCAGTTCACTAGCAAAATATGCACATCTGATCGGAACTACTCAGTATACAACAGTATTGCTACCAACTTGAGATGAAAACATTTGATAATAGAAACTATGACCGTACAAATAACATATTGCTTTCATTATTAAATGCAAAGTGTACGTACAATTATAATACACATATAATAATTGCTAGAATGTATGTCATACATCTCTATACATCCAGGTAACAATTCTTTTAATTCTACAATCACCTAGTACTTTTTTGAAATTTTGGAAAATGCAGCAAATATGTCAATACATTTTTCATGTACAATTTTCAGAATAATCAATTATATAGGTCTAGATATTTTGACAATTAGAAAAAGTAATAATGCTGCACAAAATATTGATACATTCATCATGTAAAATTTCAAAATAATCAATGATATAGATCTCGATATTTTGAAAATTAGAATACGTATTAATTGAGAAAATTGTATGAGCATGCATATCACATTAAATGCCACTTCGATGATAGGTCGTTTTTTTTGTCTTTAATAATATCCTAATAGTTTTCCTTGTTGATCAAAATACTTTCTACAGTGCCACTTTTCAAGCATTAATGGTATCGCAAGATGTTCACGATTTGTCCTATCAAAACTGCTGTCATAATTCTTTTTTTAATTGTCGTCGCTGTTCTTCGAAATCCTCGTATATGAATTTTGGCTTCTTTTCAAGAGACAAAAAAACTGAATAACTTTTTATTAAAAGTGAATATTTATTTAATTCTTTGACATGAACATAGCGTTTGTAACTCCACTTTGAATGCACGTAAATGTACGTGTCGGCTGAGCAAAGGAAAATCAATACTTTAACTTTTAACTCTATTATACGAGCTTTTCGTTCTTATTTTTTGTCAAATTTGTTCCATTTGCCGTTATTCGACTTTTTCGCGGGATTATTCAGTTTTTTCGCATTACGTAATTGCGTTTTCTAAATCCTCGCATAATTTAAATTAGCCATTTATAGATATTTATATTGTTCAACGTTAAAATATTAAAGTGTTTCTACTTATCCGTTGTAATATACCATTACAGGTTAATTGTTTTGTATATTTGACGAAAGCTCAACCAAAAAACAACAAAACAATTTATTCGAGATTTTCGCGGACAAAAATGTGGCCCCATGAAAAAAATCAAGCATTTTCGCACACGTACGAACTTTCTCGTTTGAGAGGCTATTTTTAGACTATCTTATCCGGCATTTTCGAAGACGACTTGTTACTGAATGGGCTTTCCGATGTGCGTATAATCGTTTTTGAGCCAAAACATGTATACGAGGTTTTCGAAGAACAGCGACGTTGTGTAATTAAACTAAAAGTATGCCATTCACTTATTGATAAAAGTAAATCTTTATCGTTTTTCAATAACATGTTTTCTTTGAAATTAAGTTCAATCATATAAATTATATTATGTAACAAAGTGAGCCACAGGGTACAACAATGTTTGACCAGACCCTATCAACTTTAGAATAAGAAAATGTATCCTAACTGCGACTTATTTAACGAAGCCTACAGGCCACTGGTAACCATACAATGCTTAAACACCTTGATCAATGTGTGATATAGAACTTAAGGTGGCTCGCTACCATTGTGCGACGTCAAATAATGTTTTCGACTTTTTCCAGTTGATATGGAATTTTTAAAATCCACCTTAACTTAAAACATAATTCTAATTGATTGATTTTAAGGATTGACACTTTTATCTTCTTTATTCCGCCTTTTCTAGATACATATTTTCATTTGATACATTAGTTAGAAAGGTGTCTACTTATATATATCGAAGTTAGGCCACATTTATCACTTTTAGAAGCATTAGTATGCCTGCCATATAAGACTATTAAAACAACTAATCAGCGACAATCTAGCGTATATATGAGACCTTTACTAATTAAATTGACATAATATAGACAGATACATGCCATTTAACAGTTCACAGCAGAGTGCAACACGACCTTGAAATGTGTACTTATAGTCGTACAGTATAACCTGTCTAACGCCGCTAATAACGATTACTGGTGGCCGTACCGTGTTTTATTTTGAAATTTGAATAAACTGTAATAAGAAGTATAAATAAATACTTTATTATACTAGTACTTAATATATCTACTCAAATTTAGAAAAATAACGATACAGCCACTTGTGGTTGTAATATTTCGTTGAATTGTATTGTGTCGTCGCATACACATTGTAGTTCTGAGATTACCACGTGTTTGTCTTTGATAAAACACATTGACTTTTATTTTAAAAAGTAACATGGTTTGTTAATAACTGCAAGTTAAGCGCGTTTTAAATTCGTAAAGAAATCCATTCCCTGTGAATGACTGCTTGAAACTGGCAATAGTTTACTGTCTAACACAGAGGTTTTAATATATACATTGTCTTACGTTAGTAAATAATAAAGCTACTTTAGGCAGGTGGCAGTGTTACATATTACATGTAGTATATAATAAAATAATATTGCCATATGTATTAATATTGACTCGCTTTAACCGGTGGCTGTTGAAATAAGGAATCCAGTAACCTGTGTTTGTCTTTACTGTACTTGATGTATGGAGAACGTTTGCATCCAGACTGTGTCATGGTACGACATACTTTAGGAATGAATAAACCACACATTTGCCGTTGATAAACAGACAATTACATTTCGTTTCCGTTTGGGTCGTGTTTCTTTGGCTTCTCGCTTCGTGTCAATTAGCTCTAAATTTTTAAGAAACCATTTTTATATAAAATCCTTCACACATTTTCAATAGTTATAGTGATGCTGAAAATTGCAGTCATTTACGGTATGTTCGGATATAGCTCCTTTGCCAATGCGACTCGTCTGAGAGCATAACTGTTTTAGTATAATACGTATATGGATCTTTGTTAACTGTCATAAAGCCAAATACACTGCCTTACTTTTGGTGTTAAGTGTTGTATGGCGGCTGTAAAAAGTCTCCCCGTACTTCACCTTAGTGTAGTTTACATTTATAATTACCTCCCTTTATGGATAATTATGCACATAATTCGAGGGCGCATGGTGCAGTATTACGTAATAGTCTTTTCCACATAATGGAATTTTATTAAACTTTGTATGTTAACACAGTGTTATGTTAAAAATAGAATAATGAAAAAACTTTCGTTATCGAGCTTGTTAAGGTGTTATTATTTGCCCTTGAATAAGACAATGAAGGACTATAGGAAACAACAGTTTCAAGGGCAGATAACTCATAAACGTGCACGGTGACTTACATCAAATATACATAATTATTATTGCATTTATTTCCTTGTTTTTAACATGCTCCGTGTTCATGTTAAATAATGAAAAAAAATCTATTTTGCCCCAACTTTCGTACACGAAACTGCAATATGTGTATTTAAATAGCATGTTATTAGTGTTATTCAATCACTATTTTAGTTACCCACTTACTATGTTCATTTGTTTTTGGCTAGATGCGGTACATACGCCGAATCATCTACCGTGCGCAGGTCAGACGTCAACTGGTTCACCGTGAGTAGGCCAGAAAGATAGGTTCCGATAAGCCGGCAGTGAGAGACAATTGAAATAAATTCAGCAGTCACAACTATACGGGTACAACGGCATACCCTTGATATATATCACCATAGACACATGGTTCAAAACAATGGCCTCAAGTTAACTGAGCGTACCCTCTTTATGTAGGGTATACTCAGATGATTATAAATTCAGATAATTTGAAACCATGCGCCTATGTATATCAAAGTCAAATCATCAACTGAGGCCAACATTCTCCCAAATGACCAGCTTGCTCTTGAACTATTGGAACATGACTGGTTAATGTATTTCAACCCTGATAAGTGTGAGATACTGAGCATTACTTGCGAACGTAATCCGCTCATTTTAACCGATACTCTGCATGGAATTGAAGTAAAGATTTAAGCTGGTCTCAACACATCAATAACATCGCGGCCGCAGAAAACAACTTCCTTAAATTCATCCAAAAAGACGTTCAGACAAGTCGAAGTAAAAAGACAAACCGTATTACACCCATTTCCGTCCCAACTCGAGAGTATTACTCAAGCATATGGCACACCTAACAGAAGTCCCCCACTTTTCAAATTGAAACAGTACAAACAGCAGTCAGATACACATTTGGTAACTACGATGAAATGAATAACACCCTTTAATTTCAAACTCTAGAACAACGGTGCATACACACCTCCATTATGTACCTGTACAAAAATCCGAAATAACTTAGTAGGAAATGCGTCGACCATAACCACCACACTCATACCAGAAACCTGAATAACCATACTCTGAAACGGCCTCCCTACAGTGTAAAGCCAAGCCCCAGCATCGATATATGCCACTGTACCTTCATGTTAACAACCTAGCCATCTTTTCATTGTTTATTCTTACTCTGCCTTTTAAACCAACAGTATTCATAATCCGAAAAGATTTACAGGATGTGAACATCTACTGTAGATAAGTATATACATGTACCTCGTACTGCCATGTATCATACTGGAGTTATATAGCGTCACTATAACAATAAATTATCTACATTGATATAAACCTTCATACTGCCCAAAGTATGGAAAATATCACTAGAATTCGATTTTACAGCAAAATGATTTATATAGTATTATAATAAAGACTATAAAATCCACTTTAGTCAACCCTCATCAAAACATATTACAGTTAATTACTATCATACATGTAAAACATGTGCGTTATTTCAAACTGGGTTACATTGAACGTTCTTAGGTTTTGGATACACATGCGATTCTGACACATACACCATTGGAAAACGGATTTGTATCATATTCATACAGCTGATGTTCTCCTATGCAGTGTACAACAAATAACTAATGCCTACAAACATCGTAGATACCTAAATAATAAAATTGAACAACGAAAACGTTCTATGCATCTTTTTCCATAATGTTTGTGTAGTACATCTAGAGCAGTTTGATGTCGCTACTCATGCTGACGAATTTGCGCATGTTGTCGTTGGTGTAGCAATAAATAGTAGCGGACCCAGAACATATCGACATACAGAAAACATCACTGTGGAGCACCTGTCGACAGAGTGTGTACCATCCAGTACGACCTCTTGGTTCCTCCTGCCTGCGAGGAAAGACTTGATCCATTGCAACTGCATTGTAACATGATTACGAGGGCGTTTGGTTTAACGTTTCTTAACATGCTCAATGTTTGCTAAAATTTAATGACATGTTACCTCTATTTCTGAAGTGGAATAGCTTGAGGAGAAGTCGGCTGTATGACACCTTGTCGAAGCTTTGATGAAGCCAAGTAGGGTGATATTAGCCTGTCTGTATATAATGTTCCGGTTAGGTGGTCCTGTTGATGCGTGATCGTCCATTTTGGTGCGTTTTTGTCTGTTGGCTCTTGTTTCGGATATGTTGGACTGACTAAAGCGGCATGAGGTTGTCGGAGTTGAATAACATAGTTCTAAAGCTGTTCAGTTGCATTTTGAATTATACTTGTTTTTTGCGGTTAATTGTCACCTGTGCTTAATATATTAATAAAATATTAAGCACAGCTGACAATTAACCGCCAAAAAACAAGTATAATATTATGTCTTTTTGTGCATTTCGTGCCCTGCTGTTACCGTTGGGTAGTGTCCCGAGTTTTGTATTTCTTTATAAATTCGAAATGTTTGCTAAATCTGATTATCAGTTCTCAGTATTCGTCATTAAATATTTCTAATGGACCTGTTTTTCTTCGTATATGTCCGTACCCTAACCGATTAGTTCGCGCTGATTCGTACCATGTCCATCTAGTTTAAAGTTCATGTCTGGAAATGTCGGGTTATTGATTAAGGACTTTATAGCATTTTCTGTTATTTTACTTGCGTCCAACCATCAAAATTCATTCATGCAGCTGCATGGTCATAACATTTACAGTAATGTTTTACCCTTGATTAAATAATGATATGTAGCGGTTTAGATTCTTGCTCAATCACGTGCTCCGCATTGTGAGTATGCTTATGGTCTGTGATAGTTTTAGTCTCCTACCGGTTTTTGACCGGAAGGGACTATAGCTTTGCCCTCCGTCCGTCCGTCCGTCAGTCCATCTTTCAGTACGTCCGTCCGTTCAAATATCTGAATCCTGACATAACTCAAACAGTTTCCAAGCTAGGTTTATGAAACTTGGTATGTAGATAGGGGGCAATCAGGGGATTATGCACGTCTAAAGTTATATTTGGGTTTCCTATGGCAACAGAAACATTGAAAATGGCTTCAAGCCGGTAGGGGACTGTATTGCTTGCAGTTCTTAATTACTTGTTTTTTCTGTGTTTCATTGCGTTCCTTTCATGTTCGGTTGTTTCTATTGAGTTATCGTTTTGTCATGGAACAAGTGACAGTGTTGACTATTGCACGGATAGTACTGATAAGTTGAGTTTCGTATGCTCTTTTTCCAGCATACATGTGGGTTGTCATTCAAAATGTGCTTTTGATCAAACTAGATGGTCATATGGTGTGAATAATATGCTCCAGTTACTTACAGATGATAGATATCAGTGGAACAGCATGTAGAAGACTGCTAGGTGACGGTCAGTCTTCATGAAAATCGGCATTGGAAAGTGATTAATTTAGGATATCATACCGATATACAACTTAAAATAAAATAACTCATATTTGATTTTTTATTTCGACAACATATACGTATGTATCACATTGTTAAATTGTTACGAAGCTTGTATGTATAGTCAGCATGTCTTGGTAAAACTTTGTATTTATCTCATGTATGACGTCACCGGGATATAATAAAAGCATAATATGATACATGTAATGATAACACACAAGAGTAATAAACCTTTGATTATACATGTACGTCGTGCGTGAAATAAAGAGACGTTCGTCAAATTGACTTCTTTATAACAGATGAAGAACATATTGACGTTTCGGTCGTAAAAGCTAACATGTAATAACAGAATATTTCATTTGTGACATTCCATGTGGAATTTTGAACTGGTTGAAGACAATTGATAAAATGTTCGGCAAAGCCTCCTCGCGCATATCGTTTTATTCAATTAGTTTAATAATTCATAATGGAAAGACATTAATGTAATAGCCTCTGTTTCCGACATTACAGGTCGACCAAATGCACAGCAGTCGTGTTCACCGTGTACACAAATACAATAATTATACAATTCGGCATTCAATCACGTCTTTGAGGTCACGTCTAAACGCTTTGTTCATGAAAGCATAAATGATTGGATTAGCCACGTTATAGAAAAAATACATGTAAAATATGAGCATATTGTAGGGTAATACTTGGTGTGCCATTAGCCACGCTGGTAGAAACACAATAATAAACACGGCTGTCACAACAAACAACATGGATGCTGTACGTATGTTGGCAACTAAACCCTTCTCTCGGATTGTCATTCGTCTTAAACATTCCGTCTTTTCATTCTTTTCAACTCCTTTAGGACGTTCAGCATTTTCTTCCAAAATACAGTCAATATCTACCTCAGTTTTTACACATCCATTGTTTAAAGAGGCTCGGGTGTTAACATAAGACACTGCTGTTTCTCTATACGAGGAGTACATTGAGCTTTGACTGCGCATACGCCGACGACGAGCTCTTCGCACCGATACAAATCTATATATTAGAACATAAAGCACTATGACCACGACGATCACTATGACAAAAAAGCTGGAATACACTTTTTGATAGAGATCGGTAAAATTAAGACTGAAGAGAATTCCATTAGGTCGGCATACCCCAACATAAACAATTGCACCGGTAATCTGTGACGTAGATCTATCATCGTTAGCTTTAATTATATCACTAGAATTGCATGTGAAATAACTATTATCACCTACAAATGAGTTCGAAGCTGTGACATTTCCATCTACGCTCATAGATAAAGTACGTTCCGTAGAATTAGGCGGCTGACCGGTACTTATGTGGTAAACTCCAAAATTCAAAGCAGTTATTATGCCAAGTGTGAACGCAATTAAGGCCAGCATGGATATCACTAATTTCGCCATACGTTTGTTCAGTATGTGCGTAAATGGGTGACAAATACACAGGTACCTGTCAACGGCAATGGCTGTCATTATAAATGCTGAGAATGGAACATTAGATGTTATCAGAAACATGTAGAGTTTGCACAAAATATCGATTCGAACGTTATAGTTAACATATTCTAGAATAATCGTATACGGTATAATAACAACACATGTGATGAAATCTGTGAAAGCCAGGGTTATGATGAACACTGTGGACGCTAGTTTATTCCGTTTGCGAACGTACACATACAGCACTAGAAGGTTTCCGAACGTACCTAACACACTGAAGAACGATAGAAATCCAATGACGGCAACTAGGATATCACGTGTCTCCGACTGTTCAATCACTTCCGACTTCGGAGTGTTCACTGTCACATTAATAAAACTTTCTGTGGTCATATTTCAGCAATGGTCAATGAATTCATGAAATAATATTTGAGCAACGAAGCGCTCACGATTATTAACTACAACTTTTTCAACCAATCATTGCCCGGCATTTCACCACACATCCAATTTTATATCCAGTATATAATATAGCCGTAGTGTAAATGTGCTTTACCAAATGGTATACATGTTGTAGAGGTGTGGTCCCTGTAATGTTCTGTTTCCAGAGTCGAGTAGTAGGTGTATACACCTTTGATGTTATTCCAAGAACAATTTCTAGTCCGGTTCTCTGAATAGTTAGCATTCGCAAACATGTAAAGCAAATGTGCAGTGAATAATTCAGCAGTATCCACTGTATGTTCCACTACATAAGGAAATCCGGTGTGCCAACACTGTAGAATGTATCTGAAATAAAAAAATAACGTTACTAATTATTGTAAAAGGTACATTTTGTGTACATATGACGAGGAAAGTTGACGAACAAAATAGAACAAAACAATAGTTTTATTATCATAATAGAAAATCACCGATAACTAGCCTCCTTTGTAACCATTGTAAAGTGGCCCACTTATTAAAATGGTCTACATGTACACTACCCACAAGTTCTAACCCGCCACCATAAATATGTGTTATAATTTTGTTAATACTACGCGTACTCTAATTGAAAAAGTCTAGATCTAGTGGCGAAATGAAGTGCAACACTTTAAACTTACCAATATACATGCAACAACAAAACAGTCATTAACGCAAATATCATGAAATAGACAAAATGCATACTGTGACTGAACGCATGGATATTTATAGCCTCGAAAAATACATGCAAAGTCATAGGCGATAAACTTGATAGATTTTCAGAAAGAAGTTTGTATTGCACACTATGATGTTTGTCATTTTGTCCAGCATGCGCATTTACAGCGATTATTTTGTAATAACACATTGCAAAGAAATCGCTGAACAATGATATCTTAAAGGAAGTTAACACTATATCTCAATTCTGGTAACATAGTTGTGTAATTTAGAACTTTCAGTAAATTCTAGGATTATTTCTAGACGTATAAATCCGTAACATAAATGTAGGAAAAAATAATTGTAACTAGGCAACGTCATGTCACCAAATGTTCTTACTATGAAGTCATTAGAATTCGTGGCTGATTAATTTCCGTTGATCAAATAAGTTAGATCATCACGATTAATCGACCCCCAACTATATCTGTATTGATGGGATTCCTCTCATTTCATTTCGCGAACTTGCTTTTAACCAAATCAACGCAATTAAATGCCCCACGGATGTTGCATAATTAAGACATTGACAACTGGGAAAGCTTAGATTTCTCCCAGTTTAACTTGTTTATGTGATGCAACACCCATATAACCTTCTATTCTTGAAGGACCTGGTCATAGTTTATTTTATAGGAATGTACGTGAATTGGTTAAATTACATTGATTCAAAATTCCGTGTTTAAATTTCCCTGCGAAAGACTTTAATGTTTTAATGCCAATTTGTATTTAGATTAGTTAGAATTTAATACACACAAACACATGGCAATGTTAAATATGGTTTCGGCTCAACATTCAATAAAATGAAATAGGCTAAACTTTTTGAGATTCGACGAAAAATAGGGTGAATTGAATAGAAAAAGTAAGTTGTGTCGATAACCTAAGGCTGATAAACTGATGTATCTAAGCCTTTGCTGTCCTTTGAAATTTGCCATTAAACGTTACAACATAATGCTAAATTCATGGCCGTAACATGTGTGTATACTCCGATAAAAAACATAGATTGATCGATTGGTAAAAGTACTAATGGAGATGCAATGTATTTAAAAAGGTTGAAGACATTGATGCATGCGTGTGGATGTAACATACATAAAAGCAATGCTAACGTCCACAATTGACGGCTTAATGGCATCTGCATTGGATAGTTGCGAACAAGCTTATGAATAATCTACGTTCAACAATAACATTAACACTCTTAAATATCTTATATCATCGAAAGAAGTGTATTTCTGGTGTCCTCCGTTTTATCCCTACCTAATTGGTCAATGACCTCTGGCTTCGAGGGAAGAAGTGTAACAATCTAAAACTACAATGTATACCTGTATATAATCGCAATAAGTCATAGATGTCGAATTGTATAGTCTCCCAATAAGTCATACAGTGATAAAAAATCACAGATGCTTTTGCTCGCAATAAGTCATCCAAAATGCATTATATAGGCTCCCAAAATCCATACAGTGATTAGAGTCATATGCTGTGATATACACGAGCTACCCTGGTGATAAACTGGATAAAATGTGACCTCTGTGAAAGGTAGGGTTACAGGTTCGAGCCAAGTCTCAAAGAGAATGGCACACCGAAGTCATTAAGTGATACAAATTGTTTTAAGGCTTTTTGACCCAGTTTAAGGGACCACAATAATATAATACTAGGTACATGCATCAAATAAGAAGTCGATAGGGAGTTAATAGTCAACTCTTTCATGGTGTGGGCATAATGAATAAATAAACGATACCTTACACGTAAACACTTATTGTACAGGTTTATGCTGTAATGTACGAGTGTTCCATATATATTTTGCAAAGGTTCATTAATAATCGACATAATCATAAGCACTCGATTTTCGCTACGAGAGGTGCCCCACTTATATTTGAACACCGTTGAACATCCGATATTTTAATGCTGACACGCTGTAATCGAAATGTCTCTATACGGCCATGTATATTAATGTGTCGACTAACGTATGCACTCACTGTTTTTTAATTCTGAAGTTTAGTTAGATCCCAAATCAATAAGTTTGTAGGGGCATCGAATTGAGCTTTTTGAAGACAGAATACCCCGATTGATAGTTTAAACATTGATCGAGTGTAATCAATTTTGCTTTATCATTCAGATTCAAAATTTTATGAATACATGATTGTTTGACTTCGGCGTTCATTATTCTGGTGTAATATACTAGGAATTTGTGGTCTTTAGGTATCGAATATCGTGATTGTGGAGGGGTATGAAGCTGAGCCTTGACCAAAACACCATGTTCCATGCATTGTCGCCAGACACGAGATGTGGCAAACATATTTTTCAAAAACTATTTTAAACGTTAGGGGCATAGTACTGTGAGCTTATTTTCCCCGTTGTAGAATAAATATCAGTCATATTTTATTAGTTTTAACAAACAACAGCACAAGTCATGTAACCGGATGGGAACTCACGTTGCTTAACGAATGTTAACTTTTTGATAGTCTCGTAGACATTTCTCAAATAGCAATCTGTTTTATTACCGTAAATATCTCACTGATAAAGCATTATCTCAACAGAGGGGACAAAGTAATCGAAATAACCTTCTGTTGTAGCATGCACGGTGGTTAAAGACGATTGTCTCCCTTGGATTATTTTGGTAAAATCGCTGGTGAACACTTACCGTTTTTCAGAGCATGGCATTCGCCATTTTTAAATAACTTGATTAATCGTTTTGAAGGATACTCCTACTCTTATTGCAATCCCCATTTTGGTTATTGGATTCATCCTAGTTCTCATATAACCAAAGGGTATGATTTTTGAAAGAATAATCACTTTTTGGCATTTTTTAATAGTTCGTGTCATTTCACATATTAGAGCAACAGAACGTAAAGAACCCTTCTAGGGACGAAAATTACTGAAAGTCTTCACAGAAACGGTATATCCATGTTCTATTAACGCCTTCTTAGTGCTTCTTAAGGAGCATTCGGCCTTCAAAAAGCCAAACGCCACTTCCTCTACAAAATTGCTGATTTTGGCTCGAATCATATTGCAAACAAACCAAATAGTGAGTGCACATGTTACCTGACACATTATTTCACGCGGTTCAAAAGAGCTATTTCATTTATATTGGTTCAACATGAAAATATCAGATATTCAACGGTGTTCAAATATAAGTGGAGCACCTCTCGTACATTAATACTAATAGAAGAAGGTTTTGCCATCTTGGTTGTCTACAATACAACCTGACAATTTTGGGTGGTAGTGACAGTCAAATCAAGGCAAGAATACTTCTTGTTAAACGTAAAGTACTATATCAAACCAGGAATATGCTTTCACACAAAGCCCCACTAAATACTGAGTTGGATTTTAAGATCATACTGACGTTTTACTGGGTGCTATATGCTGGCTGTCATCATTGTGTTAGGTTGTATATAAGCTATTAGTTCACATGAGCGCCAGGGGAATATGCTTGTCAATAATAGTGTCTTCTCCCATTGAATGAAAGTGCACTTAAACTAACGCACAGCAACGAATTTCATAAATAATTGGTATAAATTGTCTGAACATATGTTTGATATATAACTCGTACGAAATGGAGAAAAATAATTTGATAAGTGAACGTTTTGCAGACTAAAAAATGGAAAATGAACATACTTAAGTCAGAAATATAAAGCAGTAACTTAAAAGCTATACAATTAAGCTGCACGAAGAGTATGTCTAAGTAATATACACGAGTAGTTAACCAATGTCCTTATTTAAACCCACGTTATGGTAATAACATACATTTTGGTGTCAGAATTTCATTAGGCTAGAATTGTAGGTTGCAAATCGGTATATCAGTATCAAATACATTCGAGTTATAATGTTGTATGCCCCGAAGAATCGACATGTTAAAAATTGCAAAATTTAAATAACGTTTTAACACTTATAATTTATATATATGGTGGCCGATTTCTGCCAGCTTCGTTATGTCGTTGTGATATAATTATAGTGCAAACACTCCATGTTATTGCCATACTTGGAAGTGAATCATGTAAAAATGTAAAAAAAACATACACATGTTCTTACGAAAGGAAAGTAATCGTTGCAACGTCACTTCGGTTGGTCATTTCAATGCCATTGTCTTGCAAGGGAACATAACTCAAGCTACGTCGTTATTCAAGTAATGCTATATTATTTTTATTTCATGACGTCCAGTACCTACGTACATATGTATTATAGTGTATTGTGACATAAAGGATTAATTAAATTGTCGCGAAATATGAAGTGGCTGGATGGGGAGCGGTGGCCTAGAGGTAGGGCGGGCGAGTCGGGATCGAGAGGTCCCGGGTTCAAACCCCGTCTGGACCACTGTTTATTTTCTCTGAGCAAGAATAACCCAAATGCTTCACTCGACCAAGGTGTGAATTAGTACCTGTGAGGGTGGTGTCTGTACATGTTCGATATTCCTGGGCGCCGCAGATCGATGTCGGTTGCACACTCACCAGGAGAGAAATAGTCTTTCAGGGGAGACTCGAACGCAGTTTTCCTTCGGTAGCCCAATGACCAGGGACAGTTAAAATATCAAAGGTTGGCTGAACGGCTGAACTGCTGAAAACAGCCGCCGAAAATGTGAAACTTAATATTTTGTTTATGATATGCTAATGTAAATGACATAGATTCAGCGTAAGGTTTGCGGAAGACTACGTATAATTACATTATTGAATAGCGATACACACGTAAAGTCTATTGTCAATCTTTTTTTTATTTTTGAAGTAATTTACACATGTAAAATAAAACGAGTAACATATTCTTTTGGGGGATACATTTTAAACCAACAACCCTCGGAATATAATGTCAACCCTGAGTAATGTCTCGGATGACATTACGTTTATCGGGTTGTCATATGAAATACAAATGTATATCCCCCAAAGAGGAGGTGTTGTTAATTTTTAAATATGCAATTATTAATACGAGGGGTGATCCAGAATTTCGTGGACGTTTGCTCTAGAAAGTTTATTTTAGGTAAGATATGTATGAAAATTGTACACAAGCGACTTTTATCTATTATTGACACGAAACGCAACACATATCTGAAAACAATTCTTTGCATCAACAGTTATACGCTACCATGGTAACACATAAATGCTTTCGCGGATCAACTGAGATTTTGTCCGTAAAACGTGTTACGTTATTGCTGATTGTTACCGTGTTTCTTCATTTAGAAATTCAGAAATATGGCATCATGTTGTCTAATATTGTATCAACAACTGAGTGAAAGGAGAAGGTTCGCTAACTAGTAAAAATGGCCCAAAAATAATGAAAAATAAAAAATTGACGAAAAATGTTTTTTGTTATTTATTTTTAATAACCAACCTTTATTCTTCATAAAAATGTATTTTTTCTTTAGAAAATCCGTTTTCAAGTCAGTAAAATTCCACTTGTAAGAACCCCTCTTTTGCTAAAAATGGCAAAATCTGCGTTTTTCGTGTAACACTTCTTTATTTGTTCATATCAGCGCACGTTTGTTCAACCTTCAAACTTGCTTAGCTTTCTGAGGAATTTCAAGTTGATTTATAACATCACTGTTATTTTTTGGAACACGCGTGCGCTCATATCTTAAATTTAAAGTATATAAGCCGTAACGTGACATTTCTGACCTAAAAAGCAACATGACGTCACGTCAGAAGCAGACGACGAAGTTTTGCGCAACGGCAACGTCCTATTTGGCCGGAGCGCGATTATCGCAGTTTCTTTGTTTAACCCGCTCATCCTGCTCAACAATACGACATGTAAGGTCACTACTATTTCATTTCTTGGTTTACAATATTTTTTTTGAATTCTTTATGTCCACCGGTCAGTCGAATTTGTTTTAAACGGAAAACGCCTTTGAACGCGTCTGTCGCATGAAAAGGTTGCAAAATAAATCTGTTATACTATTATTTTTTTATCATTTACATACACCATCATTTACCTACTTCAAAAATTCGCGACTGAAGCAGAGGTCCATTACGATCCATAGCAACGCATACATCCGAGCCATAGCAACGTATACAGTAGCCGTTACGAGCGTAATTAACGTAACGAGTATAACGGGTGAGCAACGCAACTATAAAACTCCGCGGCCTTACTGTTATTCCGATCAAACTGCATTGTAGCTTCTGATGTCGCCGACAATATGTACATCACAGGTTTGCCGACTGGCTAGACGTTGCCGACTTATGTCGGCAATAAAAGGAAACAGAGGGAAAACTCACATCAAAGACATTTAGCCGAACTTGATGCACATGAGAATTTTGACTGATCTATAATTAGCTCGCTTTGACACACATTTAGTAGACTTCACTTAATAGACGTCTGTTGAATCGCTGTTAGTGGAATAAGTGATCATTAACATTGAGAAAAATAAATCGTATGAATAATAGATACATCCTTGAAGGTAGGGGCCTAATTAAAAACGTCCCGTCTTCGCATCAAATGATTATTGGATTTATATGATTTGTGATTAACATCAAGAAGAGTCCCTGTAAAAACATACAGACAGGAACGTTTATAGTGTCTTTCTGATATAGGACTGTGACAAGGTCTAGCGCATTGTCTACATTCGATATAGCGGACTATGTGATAGGTGCTTTACGGGAAATCTTGGACAAAAATTGTAAACCTTCAATTCGAACGAAAAAAGATCATCTGCATTATCAAAAATCACGATAATCAATTCAAGAGATCCAACTAGCGCTGATATTGTAGCCTTTAAAAGTCAGTTGACTACAGTCCAGAGAATTTGATACGATTCTCGACCTTCAATTAGCATTATTTAACAACTGATATTTCGTCTATATTTATAATCCCGGTTGTATGTTTTCATAAGCGGATAGTATCACGAAGACACAAATCTAAAGGACCGATATTGTACGATTTGCTCGCGGAAATTGATATATTCAACGCAAGAACCTCGTAATATATTTATGCATAAAGGTCAGGATCATGTCGAATTCTCCGTGTTATACTAACTTGCAGAACGTACGATCCGATTTACAAAGAATTTAATGATGATCATTCTAGAAAATAGTAAGTGATAAATTATACGAGCCTGATTACACGCGCAGAGAGCTATTCAGACTTATACAATTTGACCGTTGTAATTATAAATAAAAGCGCAAAGTTACTATGACATATATATGTGTCTATACGGAAAATCGAGTCGAGTTTTCCGAAAATGATTTGACCTAGTCAGCTGAATATTTCACGTTACCTGATTGGTACTTTAATTTTAATACGCATTATGATGGCAATTAGACATGTGTTTTGACGGTAATTAAATCATTTTACAGATTTTAAACATGTTTGATCTTTTGACGATTCGTCCCGTCGGCAAAAATAAAAATGTCACATTGCAATATGTGTTTGCACTTTTAGAAGAAAAAAGTAGTGTCCTTAACACGTTAATTTGAAGTAAATAGTGAAAATGCTTTATGTAGTTTGTCTAGCTTCAAGGATAAAATAGAGCTGATGAAGCATTATTTTCTCGAACGTAATTGGAACCACGGGTTCAAAATAAATCAGTTGCTCACGATGTGAAATAACACCTGACTGTAAAATACAAATATTCTATTTAGTTCATGCTGAATTTAGGGTTTTCCTAAATATTTTTTTTAAATAAAACATGGAGTGAAATTGGAATCAGCAGGGACGCGGACTTCTGATTTTTTTTAAAACAAACTGAACAGAAGTGCATGTAGAATAATAACTTGTGTATATTACGGCCAAAACACCTGTAGTTGCCTACAACAAGCATTGATGTCACGTGTAGGCCTACTATAAAGCTCCCAAGGGCAACTGATCTTCTTATATGACGTTTTTCCAGGCCGTACAATTTTAAAACCAATTTGCATTCGCGATTCAAGTGATGCTTGGTGAGCGGTTTAGTTTCATTTTTCTCTATCAGTTGACTTGTGTGTTTGGGTATTTCTGTGTGATTATGGTCTGTGTTAGTTCTGTGTTCGACTGTTTCAGTTCAGTGCTAGATCTACCTTCCCCTTAGAATACAACCTACCTTTTTAGTCAGTGAAAACGCCGATCTGTGCTGGTTAAATATGACATCATGAGTTGATCACATACTCTATCGGCCAATCAAAATGCCGACTGTAACATTCTGAGTTATTTTAATCATTAAAAGATAGCTCTTACTAGATGGGTTGGCGGTATGATTGGCCAATCAAAATGACTAAAAAAGACGTCGCTTCGCTCGGTACGCTCACACCGTCTTTTTTAATCATAGATATATAGTTTCAACTTGCCGTAAATTAATGATTTGACATAATCACTAATTGACCAGGGTATTGTAAATTTCATTAATTTACGTAGAGTTGAAACCAAATACCAATATCATTAAAAACAAATAACTATAAACAAATACAAACATGAACACATTATGTTTCGCTAATGAATTTGAATTGCAACATGTACGTATTTATGTACAATTAGATACCGATACAGGTACCCATATACGTTCCTTTTACTTTTGTTATCGAACTCAGATTTACTGACTACTTTTGCTCGTTCGTCAATTATTTTTAGAGGTTCAGTTTCTAAAGCAATATTTAAATAGCAATGTCACACGAGTGTGTGTATGTCAATTATTATACTTCGCAAAAGGCTATAAGCCTCAACTTTGGAACTTCGTGAGTTATGCAACTGTTCCGAAAATATCCGAAATTTTAAGTATTTTGATTGCCATAGCAACCACAAAGTGTGTCCGATTATACATATCAAATAATTGTCGTAATCCGACCAATGTCCTCTATCTACATACCAAATTGCATAGTTCTGCCTTACATAATACTCTAGTTATGCCACGGTTTTGTAAAACCGGCTTTTCTCCACTGTTTTGTGTTTCCATAGCAACGCTTTCTTTAAGCAAAATCAAAATATATGGTGCATGCATATTCCCCTTATTACAACCTATGCATAAACTAAGTTCAGTAATCCAGACTTGCAAGTTGTTCGAATAGTGGCATGATTCCAGTTTTCTGTTGTTATTTTGTTCGTTTTTTACCATGTTTCGTTGCCATAGCGACGTTTTCTTAGGCCTGACTGGTGAATGTATCAACATGCATTATTCCTATAATGTTCTTAAACAATATGCAACATTTTATGAGTGTCTATGTTGAGTACTGTTTCCTTATTTCCTCGTTCATGTCGCCAAAATGATAAATAGAATGACGAATAAAATATTGTTGCCATGGCAACAGTAGATTTTTTTTTTGAATATAAGTATCATTTTCGATCATAATGCACTGTTACTTGTTACTAGTCAAATTATTATCAAATTCTGTTACTGGGCCATTTTTACTAGTTAGTGAACCTTGTCCTTTCAAAGACATATTTGTTGTATTCGTCATGTTATGAAAATATATGTAACTGTTGTCATATCATAATTAACGTCAATAATGACGTCACAAAATTTCAGTTACACTCGCATATCCATGTAATTCTATGTACAGCTAGGAAAATTCCCAACGCAGATGAAAGAAATCTTGGAGTAATCAAGTATTATCCATATTGTATCACAGCCACTTGTTTTTAAATGGTATAAACGTTTTAAAGAAGGCCTGGATGATGTGACAGGCCATGCGGGTAGAAGTAAAACCCCGACGTTGATTGGATCGGTGCTTACGTTGGTCAGAATCAACCATTCGTGACATTAGTGGGAAAATATTATCTTTCAGGGCTGGTTACGGTACAGTTAGGTAAATATTGACAGGACGATAATATATGCATACAATAACAGCATAATCGGTTAGGGAAAATAAAGAACAGTTGATTAGCAGTGTTCGAAAGCATCATGAAATGATACAGGGGTGAAGGTGACGTCGTACGTCATTTCTGAGCTGCCCCGCGATTCATAACCATACCCTCTTACAGACGCTGTATTTACGTTATTTATTATCACATCCACATGAAATTTGGTATACTTGTGCAGTAAGTATCAATATAGGATTGTCAACAGATTTATAAATATAAGTATAACGGTTTTTGAGTTAACGAATAAAAAAATATATATCTTTCTGCATACCGACATAACAAACTATTTAGTCTTTCCTATCGAATTACATGACATGTTCGGTCGCACTTTACGATAACATAAAAGTATTATGATCGTCAATACTTTAAAGAAGTTTGTTCACCTCTGTACCCAATTCTCTCATCATGCCTACGTAATAAGAAAGTTACTTTATGTGAAGGTGTTTGTATATTGTACAATATGTACGAGGGATGATCCATATATAACGAGAAAATGCTTATAATTTTGTTATGATCGGTTAGATTTTACTAAAGCTTTAGCTGGTAGTAATAACATACATTAGCAATGTTTCCCTGAATGTTCATGATAACAGCGACATCATGTTAAAATCTATGGTTGCTAAGGTAACCCTCGATACGCGAAGGCGGGGCATTTTTCGGAGTTTTCACCATTGTCACGCAAATTCAAACCCTCACAGTTTTCATGTAAGCAACAGCAATGTGATGACAATTGGTACTCGGTGTCACATAAGACTTGCCTGACTGATGATGACGTCATACACGGGTTGTGTTGTCATTCGTTACGTCGCGCACGTGTTATCGTTCAATCATAGCAAAAAATACCGACGACAAAAGGGTTTCAATAAAATATCTAGTTTTGAAGAAAACACGTAATAATAAAATTGTGCAGGATATTCAGTAAACATTTCGTGATCATTTCATGTCAAAAGCTGCGATTTGTGAACATTATTACATATTAAAAATGAACCGGAAAGGGCTCGAGATCTAACGCAAAGTAGACGCAACGTGACGTCAACGTCAGAACTACGCACGAACATATTGGATGTTTTGAACGAAATTCCGAAAGATGACTATCGTGAGACTTTTTCAACTTTGTATGGCATTGGCGAAGACGTATAAATATTGAAGGATGATAATCTGAAAAGTTTTTAAAAATTAATACAGTAAGGCCTTAGGAATGTGATCGTCAATTTGATCAAAGTTCAATTCTGAATAACGTTTAAAGGTGCAAATAACACGTTGCCCCGCCTACCGGTTTCATAGGTCGGCAAAAATGTTCCAAATAATTTATTTTTAGATATATTTAAAACATATTCCGTACGTCTTCTCCTAATATATGTATTAACCACCATATAAAATATTTTTAGAAAATATTAAGTAATAAAAACATTATAAGCATTTTCTCGTTATATATGGATCATCCCTCGTATAATGTAGTTTGCTCCCAAATATAGCATTTGTTCACATGGAACGTCTTTAGACAATTAGCGTAGGCGAAATGTCATTTATACTACACCACAAGACTAGCATTTACGACATTTTATATGGTGCCACCAACTACACCTTACAGTGAGATAACATCGGCGTGATTTGATAGGAAGCAGCTAATAGAATTCCGTTATAGGATTCAGTACAGGGATGTCAGTATGGAATCTATCCCTCACAATTAAAGAACAATAGGAAAGGAAATAACTCTGCTCTTTTCCTGTTATACCCCGTAATGATGTGTACTAGGTTGCTGTTTTGTAACATCCGACGGAACTAAACCTGTCTGGCATCCTTTACGACGGGATTGTCTCATGAATTTGGTATTTCACTGTCTTTATATGATGCTCTCTGCATACCGACTAGTTTTATTTTGTTTTTGTGTCTATAGAATGCTTCGAAATTTCACTCAATGTGCATAATTATGTGATTTTGTGATATTAACATCGCTTGCCGATCTTTTCACCAAATGTCATATGCTTCCAACAACGTAATTCCGCTTTTTCGTATTACCATAATTGTCTGGAAAAGAAATATTCGAATACGGTAACTATATATTAAGCAAAATATAGGGTCAGTAGTTAATCACCAATTTTCTGTAGACACGTCTCTTTAGATTTTCTTTTTCTCCCTATTTATTCATAATCATTCTGATACAGTCCGTTATGTAACAAATAATTACATAACCGTTGTGCCAATGGATGTACTTGGCTATACTCCTACAAACACTCTTGCAGTAGAAATAAATAAGGTTTTGAACGGAATGTCAGTAAGCTGAATAGACGGAATGTCAGTAAACGGAATAAGTAAACAGAATAGACTGAATGTCAGAAAACGGAATAAGTAAACGGAATAGACAGAATGTCAGTAAACAGAATAGACTGAATGTCAGTAAACGGAACATAAGGAATGTCAGTAAACGGAATAGACAGAATGTCAGTAAACAGAATAGACAGACTGTCAGTAAACGGAATAGACGAACTAACAGTATACGGAATAGATGGAATGTCAATAAACAGAACAGACGGAAGATCAGTAAACATTATAGACGGAATGTCAGTAAACGGAAGGTCAGGTCGCATATGCATTCTACGGAATAACTGCAAAATCGATAATTGCCTGATTTGTTGTTCATTTTATGTTTGTGCTTAAACTGTTCACCAGATTCTATCACTCAAGAAAAAATATAAACGTAAGATTCCTGTAGTTGCAATTGTTACACAGAACTACGTGGGTGATCAATAAATACTTCCTTCTTTATTCGCCATTCAAAGTCTAAAACATTGATAGTATATGCAGATGCATTTAGTAGTATTTCAATTGATTCACGTCGGATCAATGATATTGACCAAAGTCGGTTTCCTATGGCAACATCACTCAACATTTTTCAATAGTCGAGTTTGTCTTTAAAGAAATTTTAAACGTTGCGCATAGCACACTATGACGTACCATTAAAAAGGTGTGCCCTTGTAATAAGTTACGCCAAATAAAGGATGGGGTTTAATTTGTGCAAAATCAAGTAAAATTATATATCCATGATGTCAATCAAACATTTTGATGCCAAACTTGAATAGCGATTTTCCTCGAAGTCACTGTCTGAAAATGAATGACATACAAACAGGCATACCAGCATACATGCACTACCATTATAATTACCTGTGTTTTGATCACACTTGAAATCACAATCAACAAAATGATTTAGTACATCTTACTATTTTTGATTAATCGATAATCTCTCTTTCTTTCTCTTCTTTCCTCCATTAAACTTTAAATATTTAATCAAAACTACTTTGTGGACTATTTTGAAAATGTCACTTTATTTAAAAATGTACAAACGTTATACATATATAACCATGATTCAAGAATATACATTATTTTTCACATTGAACTATTACATTGGTTATAATGGTGTTTGCTCATGGGTCATTTTTTCCCTAAACAATCTTATATTGATTTATGTGGGATTTACTATAAATAAACTTTGAAACTTTGAAAACTTTTCCATACAGTACACTTTCACGGAAAGTTCAATGTGTACTTACAAATGGTTAGTTTGGATTACCTCCCCTATCACTACGTTAATAGTAAAACGCTATAGTACGACAGCGACTAACAAATGGGCCGCTCAACGTCAATAACGTCACATTACGTCATTAATATTGAAGCAGTTCAACAGTTATATATATATGCTGCACCATGAATTATTTTATTTTATCATATGTTTGACGTCGCGGTAGCGTAATAAAGCCATTATTTATTTTTGATACACTAGTGTAATAAAGCTTTGACGTGATGTCACTCAAAGTTTAGGCGACGTCGTCAAAGTTGCGCGATTATTATAGTGAACATTATTAGCTATCTTATGTTTCGCCCGGAAAAGGCTAACATGTTATAAAAAGAACATTACATTTGTGACTTTCCGCATTTAATATATTAAACTCGTTGAATAAAATCGGTAAAATGCTCGGCAGAGCCACGCATTTTATTATTTTATTTAACTCGTTTGATAAATTCAATATAAAAAAGATACTCATGTAATATTCTCTATATTGAGCACACGGTATATATAATGACGTCTCGATGACATTGGGCCGGTGTATACATAGTGATAAAGCGGTTTTAATATTTTTTTTTGTATTTATTTAGTTACATTTGGCATACATATACATGTAGTCATGTCGTATTAAAAGTTGAAGGTATTCGGAGCTGTAGTTTGTGAGTTATGATATGATTCCGCTTACTTGTTGAACCTTACATGTACATTTATCTGTGTCGTAACAATGTTCAAAGAATGTTCGGAGTATGTGTTGATGCCCCCCCCCCCCCTCGTATAACAACTACCTCACCGGGAAAAAAGAGACTTGATAATGTACTTGATGACAAATGGAGTGTCATCCATGCAATTTAAAATGGCAAGCGCAATAAATAGACGAGAACATTCACGCAGTGGAATCAGACAGGAGCCTAAAGTAAGATTGAAATCGCGTGCTTAGAACAATTAGATTTCATGCTGTTTAATATGCAACGTGAACAGATTCAGCATAACAGGGATAAAACAGGAAAGTAGTGTTACGTGTGAGACACGGAGACAAATACTCCTGGATGAAAAACATCGGTGACACAGTTTTGTAACAGGGAAACAAAAATATTTTAAAACCTGAAATAAACAGTCTAAATGTTGTTCCATTTAATATACTGTATTTTGTGTTCAATTTTAGAGATCATGTTATTTTATCTTCTTAATAAAAACATGTTATTTTAGATAAAGAACTAAATCACGAGGTTATTTTATTTAGTCGAGTACGTAGATTAAACAAGTATATAAAAATTGCAAACAATACAGAAGTTCCATACCGGTTTGAAGCCATGGCCTTTAAATTTTTGCAATGTTTCTGTTTGAGTTATGGCAAGATCATTGATTTTAAAGTATTCACTTTTCCGCATCCATTAGTTTAAACATATTTTATTACTCACAAAATATACATATACATCTATAAATACATTTTATATACATGTGTAAAAGGGTCGAGCCACACGCTCCAAAACTTAGTTACATGTACATGTACGGCTCTCCCCGCATCTTTCACAACCACAATGTTTTTCAGACTCAATATTTGAATGTGCGTAATCTCCTTATTGGCATCTAGTCACATACCAAGTTTTATAAACCTATCATGGAGACTGTTTGAGTTATGGCAGGATCCATATTTTCTTTTTACATATTTTCAGTACTTCTGTCTCCATAGCAACTACAATGTTTGACAGAATCAATTATTTAGACGTGCATTATCCCCTTATTTCTCCCTATCCAACTATTGCAGATATCGCACTCTGTTCATGTGCAGTGTTGCAGTTATCGCACTCTTTTCCAGTGCAATATTGCAGTCATCGCACTTTTCCAGTAAAGTATTGCAATTATCACACTCTTTTATAGCACACTATTGCAGTTTAAGTTGAGTGCTTCCTTCCCTGTCTGACGGAATATAATCCTTTTGGCAATATCAGACACATTGGTAATTAAAAAACTGTAGCATCTTATGGAATGCTTACAATTAACAATCATTATTATGTTTTATTTTCATCAAACACACACACACACACACACACACACCATACGCAATCTCAAAAACACAAAATAAAATGAAAATTTAATATCTCAAAAGCAAACGGAAATCTGTCAAAAAACTTGAAAACGTCCGCAATAATATTTTATAATAAAACATTTCCCACTCATTGGACAATAAACTTAAACACCAATATGTAATACATATTCTCTCTAATTATGAAATACGACATTTGCTATATACTCATAGGCACTGACGATGCAATTAAGATTGTCTCAGTCTGCCTATTATGTACGTAATATCACATTTAATTTTGTACCTCTTAGAAAACATATGCACCTCTTTCAAAAGTCGTGTATTTATTCAATTCGACAGGCGGTGGCATAGCGGCTTTATCATCCACATCACTGTGACCTGACGTTTTCATTTCTGATCAAAATCAGACAAACGTCTAAGAGTAAAATCCTCTAAAAAAGGTAACAACACATCAAACAGGCAAGGCAGCAGTCAGCAGAAACAGCAGATCGCGAAAAGCACATTTAAGATCACAAAGAAATGACACATATTACAAATACAAGACACATGGATACCTACGAACATGGACAAGAAAGTATTAAACTTAACCACTTCAAACACGCGAAACATCGAGTAGGGATAAACCTGACGTCACCGCTAATTCAAATTCTGAAATATCATTATTTTTCGAGGGGGTGAATTTTCGTCGATTTCGATGTTAAACTTGACCACAAAACATGGGTATACCCTTCTATGTTTTGTAATCCACGAATTTTCAACCCCACGAAAATACACTTTTATCAAAATCCACGACATTTAATACCCACGAAAATATGTGATTTTACAGTACAAACAACAAAAAGACAATGTTCGAATAGCCAAAATTACCAAATTCTATATAAAGGTAGCGCTACAACTTAGGCGTCGCATGGTATTTTATGTAGGCCACAACCGATATTTGAAAACAGCAAACACTTTATTTCCTCAATTTACATAAATTTATGTAACTAATGATCTAGAGCTCATAGACCAGAACCAGACATATCGAGAAGCATCTATAAACGAATGCCCACGATGCGTTTTGATCATCATGTTTACAATGCTCGGGAAATTCGATTCAATTGTCATGCTCGGGAATAATTAACCACTACATTCGAATAGCATGCGCTTTCGTTTGAACAACAGACACAAATTAGGTGAACATAAATGCAACGTAATGGCTTTGAACTCCCTACAGATATTATAAAACTACTAAATCTAAATGCCTGAGTTTTCTTTGCGATGCAAATATTTCTCATTTATTGAAACAATATTCATTCCAATACAAGATCTAATTGTTATGAATAATTTCAATATGGCACACAATTAGCAACTATTACGTGCATGCAATGTGAGTGAGTGCGCTTGTAATGTATGTTATGTGCCTGGGTTGCCAATATGATTAGTGTGTTATGTATATATATGCCTTTAAATTACCAAAATGTCTAATAAATAGCTGTTCGATGTGATTACTATAATTATGAAACTATAATGAGTACGTAACTACTTCAGTTTTGATTCACGTTCTATAGACTGTTTTTGTTATTCACCAACAGGATATTACAATCGAAACATGTCGTATGTCCCGTGTGGTGTGTGGTGTCCGGTTGTTGTTTTCTCGTCACATGGCTCTCGTTCCATTTTTGTTTGCCTGGCTTAGGCGGCAGACTTTAGGGACGGGTTGCCGTATTTTCATTGCTTTGTGTGTTTTTAGTGTTTTCTGTGCTCAATTGAGTGCTGCCCTCCCTGTCTGACTTAATATAATCTTTTTACAAATAGTAACCAATGCTAAGATGATATGAAACTATACTGATTACGTTACATTTGATGTTTTGCAGCATCAGTTCCTTTGAATGATTTTTGACATTGACCATCATCAGGATATTGTCATAAGAAAAATGCGTGAAAATTGAAATTAGTTCGTGAACTGAACCGTTGGTTAGTCAAATGGCACCCAGTAATTGCGAAGTTACAACGTTAACGATCGACAGAGACGGCGTTATATTAAAACATTATGTCAAGGTCAATTTTACAATATAGTTTTAATGTCACTTAATTGGCTTTGGTTGGGTATACGTAATGACGAGTACACGAATCTATGGAACAATTTGATTCCTGGATGAATCAGCACGGTGCACATGACAGTTACGGCGTTTGTACATTCCGTGAATTTATCAATCTTTAATACACATCTAATATATTAAGTACAGCCACCATGCTTTGACATACTCCTGATCTATAACCCTACCAGTCACATGTTGCTCCGTACCAATACAATATTTAGGTTATTATTCGTACGGTGCAGCGTATGTTCTGTGAATACTAAGCAATGTATCTGATTACGTACTTTAACAGAAAGAAAACTTCAATACTGCACTTAGCCTAATAAATACATTTTGAAGTCTGTCGATAAAGCCATTACATTGGGAAGTGTTCAATGCCATAATGTGGCTTGTTTAACTGAGCAATGAAACAAACTATTTACTAAAATAAAATGGAAATTAGACTTAGTTTAGCCACTGTGTCTGAACTTAACTTTTTGTGTGGACAAACAATCAACCATACAATAGAAGGAACATTGGTTAGCTTTGAGCAATGACCCCTTTTAAAAATCAACATGTATAATTGTTATAAATCTAACACAGTTTATCACTAATGATAAAAGGGTTAAGCGGGATATTCATTTATACACTCATATTCATATATATACAATTTACTAATTGACACTATGCATTGTAATGACCATGTCAAGACTACCCATGTTATTCAAGCAAGGCAAAATGAGCGGAATTCCTAATTGACGTTATGTATTAAGCGCTGTTTGTAGTTCCGCAGTCTCGCGAAGACTGTCGCCCATCGTGGAGTAAATGAGTGTTATTATAGAAAGGGTAGTGCTGATTATAATGACATATTCTACTTTGTCAATGGTTATCTCAAGTTAGACACAGTGACTTGATTTAGGAGAGAGATTACGTAATTGGTGTTTCGTGATGTAAGTATTTTCATCTAAACCAGACAAAAGCGACCTGCCGATCTAACCCCAGTATTAAGTAGGTATTAATGAGACAATGGCATTTAGCAAATGTGTTTTTGGTGAGTTATTAGATGGAATAGGAAAACGTTAATTGACAATTTAACAAGTCTCGTTAGTTTATCCGCTTGGAACAATATTGGGCACAGAGCGTACTTTTCGTTGGAGAGTAATAAGGCGGAATTAGAACACAACGCAGTTTTCGACTAATTAAACGTTCTCATTTTATCTTCCCTTTGAATAGCTGTATCATTACACGCCGTCCCGATTTCACTTTGTAGAAGCACGTAACCGAGCATCAATGTCCGATATGCTATGTCTCAGTCTGGCTTTCGACTTCAAGTTAAAAGAAGCACTTTTAACACTACATGTACTAGGTACCAGGCGACCTCTTATCTCGTCCACTAGTAGCAAAAACAGTATATTAAGTCAGACAGGGAAGGCAGCACTCAACTTAACCAGCCGAGCACAGAAAACATTAAAAACACACAAAGCACAATGCCCAACTAAACAAGCGCAGATCCACCCAAGTCCAAGCTGTCGAAAAGTATAATAAATTATAACTAGCTGAATGACCCAGTAGAAAAGATACAGCAACCAAAAGGCGGAATGCCTACGCTAAATGACCTAGTAACAACAGTAAAACTGCTGAACTACATAGTTTTAGCAGCCTACAGTCTAAAAGTTAAATAACAGTATTAAAACGTAGAAAGGCCCGATTTCAGCAACAAAAAATCTGAAAACCTTAAAACGAGTGACCCAGTTTCATTAAGTAAAATGACGTAATTGAACAAATCGAGATATGACGTACTGAATTGCAAGCAATACAGAAGTCCCCCACCGGTGTAAAGCCATTGTCAATATGTCTGTTGCCATATCAACAACAATTTCCGTCAGAACCAAAACTGACGGACAGATGGCAAACCAATAGTCCCCTCCGGTCAAAAACCGGTAGGGGACTTAAAACTACATTAAATGACCTCAGGGGACAGAACACTACATCCGTAACTCCACAGCTGTACATAGACTCATGAACGAACCCGGTAGGATGCGAACCGCGGGGACGAAATAGTAAGAGGACAACCGGCAAATACGAATAAATAGTTAACTCCTAGCTCCTTTTGGCCCCGGTCAAAAAATTAAATACTGAGAAATTATGGCATATTATCGATTATTTAAAAATGAAAAACTCGATTGTAAACGGAATTGGCGTTTAGATCCAGATACAAACCCATATTATAATAATTAAACAAAATACGAAACTACCGGAAGTAGCACCGACCCCAACAGAAACCGCGGGACACGCGAGAACAAAAAGGCACAGAAAATATACAACTTCACTCGAAAAGGCGCGGAACATACATAAAAAACTAGCACAGGAACATGTAATACAAAACCGGGCATCCAATCCCGAAAGTCTGCTGCTTAAGTCAGTCAAACTAAAACGGAACAAGAGCCAGTTGGTAAGAAATTAACAACCGGACAAAACATACACCACAAGGACAATCGACAACAGACACTGAGTATATGCAATTTTGAAGGATACGAAGCAGCCTAGTGCTGGACAACGCAATTGCAGAATGGCACATACAAAATTAATAAAGTTTAACAAAAGGCACAGTGGCCAAATATTTTTGTATTTTTTCCAATTATACTATAAAGTGGACAGTACATACACAGAGGAAGGTTGACTAAAGGGCCTCCGCCTTGGAACGGACAGTGACACTTGTCACTGGGGGCTTAAACGTTTTACAGTGCACCAAACCTCACACTTACCCAATAGACAACCTTATAGAACAGGACAGTGTAAATAAATGTTTCCCGCCATGTAATGCCCCCTAACAAAAAGGCCGCAGTGACCGGTAATAAAAGAATGTAAAACATGAAACATTATATAAAATACAACCATCGAGTAGCACAGAAAGTACTCAAAAACCTATCAGAAGTCAGAGCAACAAGATAGCAAAACATTTAAGGGTACGACAAGACAATGTAACAGACAGGCATCAATGCCAGCCGTCCACAAAGGCTTGATGTTAGGCATATTATAGAGTCTGTATATTTTCCGGTCATCGCACAATGAAATAGGAAGCATAACGGTGAGCTGTAGATGGACCCACTGCTAAGCATGCAGTCCGTTGCAAAATTAAAGGGTCATATCCTCTACTCAGAAAACGTTTTATGATCTTAAGAAACACATCATGAAAGTGGCTATGACCCAGAATCCTTCGAAATTTGTAAAGCACATCACCATAAAATTCAGGCTGAGACAGACCTTGTCGCAGAAGTATCTTTAAATTAGTACCATATTTAGAAATGAGATCTGAATTACGCCTATAGAATTTTGCAAACGTTTTACGAAGTTTATGGAAGCGATAGCCTTGTTGCAGTAACTTATTAGTAAAACAAAGATTTCGAGTATTAAAGTCCTCCACCCGAGAGCAAGCTCTAGCAAAACGGATTAATTGAGAAGCGTAAACACCATATGAAGTTGACCGTGGAATATCTCCATCCAAGTGTGGATAATTTACAATATCGAAGTTAAAATCATCTCTCTTGTCGTAAATTTTACTAACAATTTGACCTGCTTCTATAGCAAGGTCAAGGTCTAGGAATGATGCGCGTGTATTAGATGAATTAGCTTTGTTTAGTGTTAATTCGGCTGGGTAAATTTCTACGATCTTATTAGAAAAGTAAGGATTGTCAATATTTAAAATGTCATCAAGGTATCGGGACGTATTATTGAACGCTGTAATTTCCTCAGATTGGTGTTCGGGAGACAATTTTAACATGAAATCGCGTTCATAACAATATAAAAACAGATCTGCGACAAGAGGTGCACAATTAGTTCCCATAGGAATACCGATAATTTGTCTATAAATGGTATTGCCCAGCCTTAAAAAAAAGTTGTCAAGAAGAAAAATAAGGGCTTCACAGACCTCTCTGCAGGTCCACATAGTAAATTTATCTGATATGTTGTTAGTAAAATATGCATTAGAATAACTGCATGCCAGAAATGTGGTTTTCTCTCTACCAAATGTTTTCTCGACCAGTGCTATTAACTTATCTTTGATACGAGCATGTGGCAGTGTGGTATATAATGTTGACAAATCGTAAGTACTAAGAGAAGAAATATATTGTTTCCTATGGATTTTGTCAAGAATAACTACAGACCAAAATAAATTAATACCAGAATTTTCATAAGTCTTTTCACAGTATCGTTGGACATGAACTTTTATAGCAGTTAAACATGAAGTTAGTAATTCAGACACATTGGTAGTTGTGCAAGCACTAGAATTAGAAATGAAACGGGCTTTGTAAGGGGTCTTATGCAGTTTGGGAATCCAATACATAGTTGGTAGTTTGTGTTGGCCTTCGCATATACTAGTTTTAAGTGTATCGCAGCTAGTTTTATGAAGATCCACAATGTCGCTCTCAGAAAACAGTGTTGGCGTAAAAGCATTGGTAGAGGAAAGTTCATTAGATAATACATTAACATAATGTAATCGTCAAATGATAATGATATTATTAGAAGCCTTATCAGCAGGAACCAAAACGAAATAATTTTGAAAATTTTGTATGTCTAATTTTAACTGGCGAAAAGAAGATCTAGGCTTAGGGGGTAAAAGTGTAGGATTAGACTGGTAGAATTGAATACGTTTTTCCATTATATTTAAGAAAGCTCGTTTCCAAGATGATAATGAGCTAGGATCCGCTTTCTCTCTACGGCTCCACTTTAAACAAAACTCTTCGATAGAATTAGCTATTTCTGTTCTACATCGGTTAAAATCAATTTTAGAGGGAAATCTACATTTAGGCCCTTTTGAAAACAACTTACGAATGTTTTTATTCAAAATACTGAAGTCCCCAGTGATGATGTGACCGGCTGGAGTATAACAAAATTTAGAAGATACACAATTACAACTAGTAGGGGTGTTGCTTATTATATCAAGATCTGATACAATTTGATTATAGTTGAAAATAACACTTCTGATAGGTTTTTTATATTTGTAACAAATAATAGGACATACAGAGTTTTTGAAATATTTGGGAACAGAATCAATAACACTATGATCTCTTAAGATGCTTTGTACATCCACAAAATCTATCCCTTTATTAACATACAAGAGCTTCAAGAAATGTCGTTTAAGATCAGCTTCTTTTTCTATATGAGGTCTTAAAACATGTTGTGTATAACTTTGGATCAATGAGGCAGTATTATATAAAGGATTAGATTGAATAAAAATAGAATCTGCTTCATTGTCAATGGTAACAAGGGACGATAAAGACATTGTTGCAAGACAAGACAACATGAAATGTTTACCAGACTGCTTGTGAATAATATCTAGATATCCAACAGTCAACACTAAGCGTGATTTACGTTTGATATTGCCATTACGCCTCCTACTATGAGATCTTGATTTCCTTTTCCTTATAGAACAAATAGAAAAAATGTCAATACTAGGATCTTTAGAAATATTGCCTTCCTGATAGATATTATCATTTAAGCCAAGGGGAAAAGGTGTCTGTAAATTTTTCATCCATTTTAGTTCAGCAAGTTGTCTGGCTTTAATTTTATAACTTTTAGTGGCCTTATCGTCATATTGTATACACTCTACTGGTTGTACGGAGGCATTATTGAAACTGTGACCATTTTTACGAAAATGTTGGTAAATGAAGTTTCGTGCCCTTTTATTGTTACTAGAGTTATATTTGTGTTCTCGAAATCGGATTTTAAGTGATCTACCAGTTTGCCCGACATACTGCATATTACACCTAGGCGAAGTGGTACGCGGAAACACAGTTAACAGTTAACCACAGTACATTAACTGTTATATACAGGTTTCAAGTAGAGTAAGTTAGGCTAGATTCAGGTCGGCAATACTGGTCGGTAAATCGTCTGGTCGCACAAAAAACCGTTTGACTTAAATCCGCCCTCTCTGAAGTCGAGTCATATAAACGACACATATAAATGTCACTGGTCAGTGTGTCCAAGACTTGAAGATCAATAAAGATGCAGTGATAGTTCGAGAGTGGTAAGAAGAAAGTTGTTAACTTTATTACACAACTGACCTAAAGTTAATTAGTTTAATCTCATACTATGTATATACCGGCTTCAAAATAACGACTACGTTCAAATTTTCCCCACAGAGCGGTGATTGGGCATTATGTTGGGCATTGTGCCGTATTATTGTGGTCTGTGTTGTTTTTATGTTTTCTGTACTTTGCTGTTTAAGATTATATTAAGTCAGACAGGGAAGGCAGCACTCAACTTAACCAGCCGAGCACGGAAAACATTAAAAACACACAAAGCACAATGCCCAACTGAACCAACCGAGCACAAGAAACATAAAACACATATGGACGCAATACCCAACTAAACAAGCACAGAACCGCCTAAGTCCAAGCTGTCGAAAATTTAAGTTGAGTGCTGCCTATCCTCTCTGATTTTATTATCTTTTTGGAAGTTTTCCACATTGCAGCGTCATTACAAAGAGGAAATAAAACAGTATCTTGTTTCCATTTTTGGCTCTCAACATAAATGAACTTCCTTTCTCTCACACCTCATGCGATTGACATTGTGTCTCAAAGAGGGTGTAAATAATGACTATGCAATGCTTTGCAAGTGGTTAAAGTACTTATAAGTGTAATCTGTGCATAGTTAGTTAGTAGTTAGTATAGTTATTATAATCACCAGAAGGCGAAATTCAAACATAGGCCGCTACAATGTGGCAATGACCTTGCCCTGGAAAGAGCGGGCAAATACATTGGTGATGGACTCGCAGACGACATGCCACTAGTAACTTCGTTGTGTTGCCTCTACAAGCGTGCTCTTCTAGGCTTTTCTAATTAGACGTTGACTTTAGAATTTCGCAGAAAGATGCGTCTCGTCTGTACGATTATAATGGTGTAAAATCCCAAAACACCAAAATTGAATGTTCGGCATATTGAGGTGAGGCCATCGATATACATTTACTGCTTATCAAAAATCAGTTTTGTGTTGTTAACTGGATTATACTACTTGCCTGTCAATGATTTTATTCTTCTTAATGCATTTTTTAGTAAATGTTTTTATGCTTTATCATTTAAAGCAATTCAAGTCCTAAATTCCATTACTTAAAACACTTCATAGATTGCCAATGGTACGTTTTATCTCTTGTGTACTGTAAACATGTTATTTTTCGAGTGAGTTGAATTTTAGTTGATTTTGTTGTTGAACTCGACCATGACATATATTCCATCGGAGTAATCGAACTCTCAAATCCAGACATGGGTTTCCCTTTCATGATCTGTAATCCACGAATTTACGATCCCACGATAATACATTATTATCAAAATCGACGAAATTTATAATCCACGAAAATATGTGATTTTACAGTTACTGTATTTGAAATGTAAACCAATTCATGTGATATTGATAGAAAATGCTTTGTGTTCTATGTCAATGTATCACACTTAAAACACACAGCGAGTATACAGCAGGAACATTAAGTCGCTATCAAGTGTTCGTACTTGTGTGTACTTGCGATTCAACTACTGTATCTAACGAGTACCATCAGCGCATCGTAAAAATCACACTTCCTGGCTGGTTTGAGAAGACAGTACAATATAAGTCGACGCACGTACTAGATACTAATTGTGAATTTTGTATTTACAGTGCTTTGATGGTACTGTTGTAGTTAAGTGAGTGCATCAATTGCATCACTCAAAGGGACGTAGCTAAAAACTATGCAGCCCTGTTCATTTCACTAGCAAAATATACACAATTGATAGGAACAGTTTTGCTACCATCTTGAGATGAAAACATATGATGATAGTCACGGTACTATGACCGTGCCAATAGCATATTTCTTTAATAATTAAGTGCAATGTGTACAATTATATTGATTGTTAGAATCTATGTCATACATCGCTTTGCTTTAATTCCACAATCATCCTATGGCAAGTACTTTTGTAATGTAATGCAACATATTAATACATTCACCATGTACATTTTTCAAAATAATCAATGATATTGATCTAGATATTTTGAAAATTAGACAAAGTAATAATTCATATGAACATGAATATCAAACTTAATGCAACTTCGAGTTAGGTCGTTCTTTAGGTCTTCATAATATCCTAATAGTTTTCGTTGTGGAACATAATACTCTCTACAGTGCCACTTTTCAAGCATTAATGATATCGCAGATTTTTCACGGTGGGTCTTATCAAAACTGCTGTCATAATTATTTTCTTTATTGTGTAATTAAACTAAAAGTATACCATTCAATTATTGATAAAAGTAAAAGTTACCTTTATCTATTTTTTTCAATAATATTTTTTCATTGAAATTAAGTTCAGTCATATAAGTTATATTTTGTAACAAAGTGTACCGCAGGCTACAACAACGTTTGTTCATACCCTATCACCTTTAGAATAAGAAAACGTATCGTAACTTCGAGTTATTTAACGAAGCCTACAGGCCACTGGTAACCTTTCAATGCCTAATCACCTTGATCAATGTGTGATATAGGACTTAAGTTGGCTCGCTACCATTGCGCGACGTCAAAAAATGTTTTCGACTTTTTTCGATTCATATGAAATGTTCAAGGCTAAATACAAAATCTCTAGTTTGCATAGGGCGTTCAACGAAACGTTCAAACGCACTAACGTCACCATGCACGTACGGGACGTTAAATAATAATTTTTTAAAAAAGCATATCTTCAGAACATAGAAATTTCGATGATATAGCCTTGAAAATTTCATATAAATCGGCGAGAATTCGAAAAAAATATATGACATCGTGCAATGGTAGCGAGCCACCTTAACTTAAAACATAATTCTGATTGATTGACTTTATGGATTGACACTTTTATCTTCTTTATTCCGCCTTTTCTAGATAATTATTTTCATTTGATACATAAGTTAGAAAGGTGTCTACTTATATATATCGTAGTTAGGCCACATTTATCACTTTTAGAAGCATTAATATGCCTGTCATAGAAGACTATTAAAACAACTAATCAGCGACAATCTAGCGTATATATGAAACCTCTACTAATTAAATTGACATAATATATTATATAGACAGATACGTTTATCTTTCAGTTAGTCTTAATGAAAGTGTTACTAAAATATTCATGTGATGCCATTTAACATTTCACAGAAGAGTGCAATACGACTTTAAAATTTTGACTTATACTCGTACAGTATAACCTGTCTAACGCCGCCAGTTACAATTACTGGTGGCAGTACCGTATTTTTTACAATTTGAATAAACTGTAATAAGTAATATAATACTTTATTATACTAGTCTAGTACTAAATATATCTACTCAAATTTAGAAAAATAACGATACAGCCACTTGTGGTTGTAACATTTAGTTGATTTGTATTTTGTCGTCGCATACACATTGTAGTTCTGAGATTGCCACGTGTTTATCTTTGATAAAAAAACTTGACTTTTATTTTAAAAAGTCACATGGTTTGTTAATAACTGCAAGTTAAACGCGTTTTAAATTCGTAAAGAAATCCACCCCCTGTGTATAACTGCTTGAACCTGGCAATAGTTTACTGTCTAACACAGAGGTTTTAATATATAAATTGTCATTCGTTAGTAAATAATAAAGCTACTTAAGGCAGGTGGCTGAGTTACATATTACATGTAGTATATAACAAAATAATATTGCCATATGTATTAATATTGACTGTTTTTTACCGGTGGCGGTTGAAATCATGAATCCAGTAACCTGTGTTTGTCTTTACTGTACTTGATGTATGGAGGACCTTTACATCCAGACTGTATCATGGTACGACATACTTTAGGAATGAATAAACCACACATTTGCCGTTGATAAACAGACAATTACATTTCGTTTCCGTTTGGGTCGTGTTTCTTTGGCTTCTCGCTTCATGTCAATTAGCTCTAATTTTTTAAGAAACCGCTTTCTTATAAAATCCTTCACACATTTTCAACAGTTATAGTGATGCTGAAAATTGCAGTCATTTACGCACTGGCACCAGAACACCAAACTGTGATTTAAATGTTGTCAAAATAAGTTTTAAACCAAATCAAACTCAAAAACGCAGATTATTGACAGGGCCCGTTCGTAGTTTGTCTATATATTACACATGGTAATGAAGCCGATGCGCGGTACCACTCGTTTTCGTACTCGTATTTTCCATACGCGCCGATAAATCGTCAAAGTTTTTATACAGTTCGACAGATAAATGATTTATCTTTAAGATGCAACCGAAAATCCGGTACAACTTGTCGTATTTATCAAGTAATACTGCTTTTTTCCTTGCCTTTGACGTTTCTGTAATTTTCTTTCACTCTTAACTTCCGGTACAACAACAACAACAACGTAACCTGTTATTTGATTGGTCCAAATTTTCCTCGTAGATTTCCCGCAATATGTCAATTCGTGTAGCCCATTACGATATTGTACAAATTTTGATATCTGAGTAAATTGAGATATTGTTTCATTCATGACTACATGAAACAGTAGCTAACAGATACCGCGTGAGAAAAAAAATCCTAATTAATTGGACTTTTAAATTTCCCTCCCAGTAATCAGTTGGAAATGAGCAGCCAATCAGATCGACCGTACAACAATAACCGGACGTTTACAGTGAAAGATTTTGCAATAATTTTGACAGATCGACAAATCACTCACTTATCATAGCTGTGGTGAGTCGTAGTCTTTTAAAACAGTAAGATTTTCGATTGCATCTGAAAGATAAATCATTTATCTGTCGAACTGTGTTAATACTGAGACGATTTATCGGCGCGTAGTGAAATTACGAGTTCAAAAACGAGTGGTACAGCGAATCGGCTTCATTACCATGTGTAATAGATAGACAAACTACAAAGGGGCCGTGTCAATAAATCTGCGTTTTTGAGTTTGAGTTTGGCTTGATTATGTTTAAAACTTATTTTGACATAATTTAAACCACAGTTTGGTTTTCTGGTGCCAGTGCATTTACGGTATGTTCGGATATAGCCCCGTTGCCAATGCGACTCGTCTGAGAGCATAACTGTTTTAGTATAATACGTATATGGATCTTTGTTACTGTCATAAAGCCAAATACACCGCCTTACTTTTGGTGTTAAGTGTTGTATGGCGGCTGTAAAAAGTCTCCCCGTACTTCACTTCAGTGTAGTTAACATTTATAATTACCTCCTTTTATGGATAATTATGCACATAATTCGAAGTCCACAGTATGTCATTCATTGCGTAAGCTTGTGTCGGGGCTGTCTTCTTCCACCTGGGTGGGGTAGAGCTCTGAGGGTCTAATATAATAACAACACCAATTGAGTTTCTGTGTGATCTATAATACCTCCTGTAGTCGTATATTGTATATCGTAGACTTACATCTACTTCTACCTGTAATAATTGATATAAAACACTAATCTATGTATACAATTTATGTAATATATATAACGACATTAAAGTATGAATATCGTGTAATAATTGATATTAAACACTAATCTATGTATGTAAATCATGTAATAATTGATATTAAACACTAATCTATGTATGTAAATCATGTAATATATATAACGACATTAAAGTATATAAAGTTTACCGAATATGTGTATCGTTAAAGTATCGTATATTGATCTAAGGAATTCGATTGATTGATGGCGCGCGGACGGACAAAGGACAAAGGAATAATCAATCGTTACTGTTACTTGGTATGAATATAAAGGAGATCTATTACATGAAATAATGCATTAGAAACAATAATAACAACGTTACAAAACAATATAAAAACAAACTAGTTACCTGCAGGTTTTAAATAAAAACCTACAAAATTGGATTTCATCAACAAATGTTTACTTCTTATATGGTGTAATGGCGGGTGGCTACTGCGGCCGGAAATGGTCAGTGACGTGTTATATATATGGAAAGGTTAAAGTTGAATATGAATATTAATTAAGGTTAGATGTTACTAAATATTAGGTAAGATGTTACTAAATGTTACTTTTACTTCTAAAACTATTCAAACTACATAGGCTACCTACTAATAGAATTCTACCCTACGACATATACCCCCCACTTAGGAAAGTGGCGTCCCGACACTTCAAACATAATTAAAACCATAGAACATATTACACATTTGTACAAATCTTACTTCACTTACTAAATCTTACACACATACACACAATCACTCGTTACCAAACATACAAATGCTTACCCACATACGTATACATAATATACGCATATAACGTATTAAAATAAAATACATATAAAGAATATATGGACGTAATCTGATACACTCCTCTGTAACAACTTCATATCTGCTTCGTCACCAAGTTCAACTTACCGTAATGGAAGTTAAATGCAATACCCAGTACTGTACCCCTAATCTGCATAATACCCTATAACGTTATCATCTAATTAAATGTGCCTTCACATAATGAACAAAAACACCATGACAACTACAAATAGGATTAAGTTATACACTTCTAGATAAAGCTATGCAGTATATACGTGGTCCGTTACAACACAAGGGAATACAAGTACTTGTACTATAAATATCAAAAGCAGCAAACCAATAATCACTGCACAACGTCGCAAAGCGTTATTACTATAATATGTAATATAATATACATGTAAACTAAACATTATCATGCAAAGCATAATACAATAACCCGGTTACAGGTTAATACCCATTGCACATATATTACTAAAGTATTGGTGTCTGCAATGGTACACTCACACCACAAAAAAAAACATCAAAGTAGTCATTAGCAATAATTACATAAAAAGCAATGTTACTTATTCTCGATTAAGTTTGCTAATCTAATTGAGTATATGTAACGAATAAAATAGTAAGTATTGCTCTGTACAAAGATATGATCGTGTTACGCTTCACTCGAACATAGCTTACTGACCTATAATGAGTACATATTACTCTATAGTACCATACGTTACCGTAAAACTTGAAAATTTTACCTTCTCCAGTCGTCTGATTCCAGCCACTTTGGTTGCCGTCTAAGCCTCTTAGGACGTATGTTGGTTGGTTCATCTGAATCAGAATCTTCGTCTTGGTCGTTGATATGAAGCGAGGTAGTTACCTGGTTGTGTTCCCTGCGCTGTGGAATAACGTATCTGTTGCGTTGCTCTGTTGATGCCATCCCAAGCGGAAGCAGTAAATTCCGGTGTAATCGCCGTATCCGTCTCGCACCAGTAGTGTTCTTTCTTACATCAAACACTGGTTGATCTTGGTAGGCCTGAGAGATAACGACATATGGTTCCTCCTCCCACCTGTCAGCCAACTTGTGCTTGCCGCGTAACGTAACATTGCGGACAAGAACGAGATCCCCTGGTTGAATGGACGCGGCGTGTGCATCGCGGTCGTACTGCTTCTTGTTCGAACATGATGTTTTCGCAGCAGTAGCCTTGGCCTTGTCATATGCTGTTGAAAGACGTTGTCTTAGCTTTCTGACATATTCGTTGTGGGATCTAGATTCTTCAGCATCGATGTTTATACCCATCAAGGCATCGACAGCAAGCTTGGGTTTCCGCCCGAACAACAGGAAGTATGGCGAGAATCCAGTGCTGGGATGAATGGTGACATTGTAGGCATGAACAAGTGGGCCTACATAGGACTTCCAGTCAGTCTTTTGCTCTAATTCCAAAGTCCCAAGCATCTTCAGCAAAGTCTGGTTGAATCGTTCGACCATACCATTTCCCATAGGGTGGTAAGGTGTTGTTCTGGACTTGATAACCCCAGCCAGCTGACATAACTCCTTGATGAGTGTTGATTCGAAGTTCGCTCCCTGGTCACTATGGATCCGCGCCGGGAACCCATAGTGTACGATGAACTTTTCGAATAGAACTTTTGCGGTGGTTCTTGCCGTCTGATTGGTGGTGGGGAACGCCTGAGCATATCTACTGAAGTGGTCTGTGATGACCAATATATGCTCAGGGCCTCCTTTCGATCTCTCTAAGCTGAGGAAATCTATGCAGACCAAATCCATTGGCGAGTTGGATGTAATACCAACCATTGCACTCTTCGGCTGTAGAGTTTTCCGTCTGATGCACCTTGGACAGGAAGCTACCTTTTCCCGTATGAAGGAGTCCATTCCTGGCCAATAAAATCTCTCTTTGAAGAGTGACAAGGTTCGGTCTCGACCTTGGTGTCCGAGGTCATCGTGCAGGGCAAGGAACATATCGCTTCTGAGGTTGTCTGGGAGGAGAAGCTGTCTTTGATCAGGATTCGTCCCATGTCGATACAGTACTCCATCGTGAAACTCCAACTTGTCCCAGTCACGCAGATATTTGAGCACAGGAGAAAATGTATCGGAGTTCTGCTTAGCAGAGGGTCTCGTGCCTTCTCGTATGTGTTCAAATAACTGTGATATGACAGGATCTGCAAGCTGTGCACACTTCCAATCTTTGGAGCTCAAAGAATGTGCTCTCATCAACTCTGGAGGGACCTGAGGTGGGTTATCTACCACTGCAATTGAGCTGGGTTTGATAATACTATACGCAAAAGGAAGTTCTTCGACTGACGCTTCTGCAACTATTGACAAAGCTGATACAATAGTCTCGACAGTTTCTTCTGATGTAGTTGGAATTCTAGACATGCCATCTGCATCGGCGTTGAGCTTACCAGCTCGATATGTTGGCACAAAGTCATAATTCGCCAGGGCCGATATCCATCTTTGGCCTGTGGCGTCCAACTTGGCGGTTGTGGTAACGTAAGTGAGAGGGTTATTATCGGTAACCACTTCAAACTTGGTGCCATACAAGTAATCATGGAACTTTTCAGTTACCGCCCACTTAAGAGCAAGAAACTCGAGCTTGTGAGCTGGGTAATGCTTTTCAGAGGGCTTAAGTGAACGGCTTGCGTAAGCAATCACTCTACTCTTACCCTCTTGCTTTTGGTAAAGCACACCACCAAGCCCACGTGTTGAAGCATCTACATGTAACGTGAATTGCAGCGAATAATCAGCATATCCGAGTATTGGTGGTTCTATGAGTTTCTGCTTGAGTTCGTCAAAGGCTGCTTGTTGACTCTCACCCCAATGGAACGTAACTTTCTTCACCTTGATGTCTTTCTGCTTGCCTTTGGTACTGCCAATCGGATGTCCAATTAGTAGGTCATTCAATGGTCGTGCTATATTGGAGAAACCTTTGATGAACCGCCTGTAGTACCCTACGAATCCTAGAAATTTCCTGGTGTCTTTTACACTACGGGGAATTGGCCAAGTCAAGACGGCTTCTAGCTTCTGTGGATCGGCTTGTATTCCTTCTGCTGAAACCACATGCCCTAGGTAGGTAATCTTGGATTTGAAAAACTCGCACTTCTTCAGATTGATTTTCAAATTGTACGATGACAACCTTTCAAACACTCTATCCAACCTCTCTATATGTGAGTCAATATCCTTGGAAAATATGATAATATCGTCCAAGTATATCAAACAGTCTTGTAGGTTGATATCTCCCATACATCGTTCCATCAGTCGTTGAAACGTAGCTGGTGCGTTGCATAAACCAAACGGCATTCTATCACATTCAAAGAATCCTACACCTCCAACATGGAACGCTGTTTTCTCTTTATCCGACTCTTCCATCTCCACCTGCCAATAACCAGATTTCAAATCTAACTTCGAAAAGTATTTGGCTCCAGACAAGGTGTGTAAGGTATCATCTATCCTTGGTATTGCGTATGCATCCTTCTTTGTCCTTGAGTTGAGTTTTCGAAAGTCAATGCATAGTCTGATTGTGCCGTCTTTCTTTCTTACAATTACTACATTGGAACTAAAGGGACTTTTGGATTCTTTGATAGCACCTGCAGCCAACATTTCTTGAATGTGTTCTTTAACTTCATGGTAAATTCCTGGTGGGATTCGTCGGTATGGTTCTTTAAATGGTTCTTCATTGGTCAAGTTTATTTTATGCTTTACTTTGTCCGTAAATCCAAGGTCCTTTGATGATGTGGGTATTACATTACTCCATTTGTCAAATATGTTGAGCACTTTTTCTTTCTGTTCAGCAGTTAATTCTATATCACCAAATTTGATGTTATGTCCATTGTCGGAAGATGATATTTCCGTGTCTGTACTAGCCAGTTGTTCATCAAAAGGGTCACGGATAACAGTGACCTCATTCAACTTGCATAGCTCTTGTTTTGCATTAATCTTAATGGGCCGTGCGGTGACGTTACACAATCTGACTGGTATTCTGGCGTTACGTCCAGCAGATTTTACTTGAACTAGTCTTGGACAGATGATAGCACTGTGCGTGGCATCGTCGCCATGTTCAGTAATTGCAGATTCAACATCTTTCTGTTTACGCAAAAATCCTGTTACTGTTCTTGTTTCTCCCGGACGTAACGTAATCGGTTTGGTACTTGTAACACGTCCTACATCTGCAGACATCTTGAACAATGCAGATTTCCATTCCGGTGGCATGTTGTCCGAGCCCTGATCCTTAATTTCTCTTATGATGTTGGTCCCTATCAATATCGGTACCTGTTCATTGCACTTTTCTCCTGGTGTTATAAGCATCAGAGTGTGTATTTCTGTATTCGTTACTAGAACAGTTGTTTCTATGTATCCGATATATGGTATGCTTCCTCCATTTGCTCCTTTTAAATCAATACCAAATCCATCCATTGATTTCAATTCGGGTCTTGGATTCATGATCGAATAAAATTCTTCATTGATAGTACTAACTTGAGATCCACTATCTATCAAAGCTTGGACTCGTGTCCCTTCTATTTCAATAGTTGTGACGTTTGCTGGTCCAATCAATCTGTTGATAACCTTACGGTTGTATTCCACATTGAGGCTTTCTATCCTGGGTTTGCTCTCATCCGCCTCTTCGATCAGAGCTGTTGGTCGTTTAAATGTTCTTCTTGGTGTTCTTGTTGAAAGTTGCCGTTTCTTCTTCCCCTTTCATTAAATCGCCTTCCTCTGTATGATCCTCTTCTCCCTCTATCTGTTCCTCTATAGTATTGATTTTCTGTAGTCACTGTTTGATCTTTTGCTATTTGTTCCAGTTTAACTTTCATTTCTTTCATTTCCTCCATTAATTGTTTTATCATGTCCATTTGTTCACAGGATTGGCTATTTACGCTTACATTAGTTGTTTTTCTTTCGCTATCAATTCTCATATCCATTTCTTCCTGTCGGATCATTCTTCTTAATTCCTCAAAGCTGTCAGTCGTTTCGTAAAAAATTCTTGTTGATGATCTTAATTCAGTGTTGTAAAGGTGTCTCCAAAATCTAGTTCTTAGCAAGTGTTCTTTTTGATTCTTCATCACCTGTCCTTTATCTACTGCTTTCTGTATTAATCCCTCAAGACGTATCCCCCAGTCGGAAATTGTCTCGTTTTTGGCTTGTGACGACTGATAAAACTCTTCTATAATTGATTCACCAGATCTAACGTTCCCATAAATATTCTCTAGTTTATCAACTATTTGTCTTGTAGATGCCGTTGAGTTCATAGTTAATAAAATTTTCCTAGTATTTCCAGTCAGTGAATTTCTTAAAGCTTGTCTTATAATTTCATCATCATATATTTTAGAATTTATCACAGCATCTACTTCTAATTTCCATTCTTCAAATGTGCTCTCTGTTAGTTTTGGTATTGTCGGTTTAATGGATGGTATGTGCCGTTGATAGCTTCGATCCTCTAAATATCTATGGTTCCCTTCTTCTAAATTATCCAGTGTACATTCTCTTTCTGTGATACTGTTGCGTAATTCGTCTCTTTCCATTTTCAGTTTACTGATCCGTTCCTTTTTGACTGCTTCTTTGATCTTATAAAGTCGTCTAATTTCAAATTGTTCTTCTTCATATCTCCTTTTTCTCTCTTTCTCCTTCATTTCCTTTAGCAAGTGTCCTTCCTTTATCTTCATTTCTGCTATTTCTTGTTTGATCTCTTCTTCTTCATCATCATCCTCCTCCTTATAATCAATTCTGTCCTCAGAATTCTTACTCTGAATGTTACTCTCTTTCAACTTTTCATTCAACCATTCCATTTCTCTTTCTAATGTGTCTCTCTCCTTAATTATTTTCTGATACGACTGTGCCATATTTCCTTGACTACTTCTTCTTGATGTAGTGTGGTCGATGGTATTAAGTGCTGTTGTGTCAATATGTAAATCGTCTATATCTAATCCATTGTTATCATCATAGTTTGAATCTTTCCTGGTTATATTAACGCCCTGCCTATGTACTATCAAAGCATCTCTTTGCTTTCTCAATTCTTCCAATCGTTGCAATTTATCAGGAACGTCTCTATCACTCAAATGTAATGTATCTGTAGTACCAGTATCTTGTCTATGTGATCTCCTTATTTGTCTAAGTTCTCTATCTGACAAGTAATTAGCCATCCTTATTTCACTTTCACTTCACACACAAGTTAGTGTTAACTTTCTGTAATGAATCCACTTCAATTCACAGCACAACTACTTTTTACTTCAAACACAAGTTAATGATAACTTTCTGTAATGAATCCACTTCAATTCACACCACAACTACTTTTCACTATCACTTCAAACACAAGTTAATGTTAACTTTCTGTAATGAATCCACTTCAATTCACACCACAACTACTTTTCACTTTCACTTCAAACACAAGTTAATGTTAACTTTCTGTAATGAATCCACTTCAGTTCACACCACAATTACTATTCACTTTCAACTCAAAACACCAGTGAATGTTTACTTTACTTCACAACTACTTTCACTTCACAACATATGTCTATAACACAAGTATACCTTCACTTTACAAACAACATATGTCTATAACACAAGTACCTTGTTTCTACTTTCACTTTACGAAAACAAATGTTTATAACACAAGTACCGTGTGTCTACTTTCAGTTTACAACCAACAATTGTATATAACACCAGTCTACTGTCACTTTACAAACACAATGTGTCTAGAACACAAGTATACTTTCACTTTACAAACACCATGTATCTATAACACAAGTACCTTGTGTCTACTTTCACTTTACACAAAAAATATATATCAAACACAAGTACCTTGTTACTATTTTCACTTTACATACAACATATGTCTATAACACAAGTACTGTGTGTCTACTTTCACTTTACAAACAACATACGTTTATAACACAAATTTACTTTCACTGTACAAACACCATGTGTCTACAACACAAGTACCTTGTGTCTACTTTCACTTTACAAAAAAACAAAATTATTTCATAACACAAGTACCTTGTGTCTACTTTCACTTTACAAACAACTTACGTTTATAACACTAGTATACTTTCACTTTACAACCAACATATGTCTATAACACAAGTACCTTGTGTCTACTTTCACTTTACAAAAATATATGTATATAACACAAGTACCTAGTGCCTACTTGCACTTTACAACCAACATATGTATATAACACAAGTCTACTTTCACTTTACAAACACATATGTATATAACACAAGTACCTTGTTACTACTTTCACTTTACAAACACCATGTGTCTATAACACAAGTACCTTGTGTCTACTTTCACTTTACAAACAACATATATCTATAACACAAGTACCTTGTGTCTACTTTCACTTTACAAACAACATATATCTATAACACAAGTACCTTGTGTCTTCTTTCACTTTACAAACAACATATGTCTATAACACAAGTACCTTGTGTCTCTTTTCACTTTACAAACAACATATGTCTATAACACAAGTTTACTTTCACTTTACAAACACCATGTGTCTATAACACAAGTAAACTTTCACTTTACAAACACCATGTATCTATAACACAAGTACCTTGTGTCTACTTTCACTTTACAAAAAAAAAACAATTTATTTCATAACACAAGTTCCTTGTGTCTACTTTCACTTTACAAAAAACATATGTATATAACACAAGTATACTTTCACTTTACAAACAACACATGTCTATCAAAGTAGTTCTTGCTATAAATCTCAATTATGACCTAATTATATAACAATAGTGGTAATTTAAAGTAATGATACTTGTAATAAATATATCAAAAGCCTAATTGCTTATATTTCAAATAAATTTAATCATCTCAAAAAATCAAATCAATCAATCAATCAATCAATCAATCAATCAATCAATCAATCAATCAATCACTAATTAATTAGTACCGAATTAACCTGAGTTAAATCAACTATCACTCAATAAAAGCAATCAAGTATGCAGTACCTGCACTAATGAGCAATTAATCAATGAATATCTAATTAACCAAAGTAAATTCAATGATACAATTCAACCAGTTAGTCAACAATCAAACACCCAATCACTCCTTAATTAACGCTCAAACAATATAGAATTTAATTTGTAATTTTTCTGCCAATTACCAATTAATTATTCAATCAAACTAAGTCAATCAATCAAAATATTGTTTAATGTCCTCTATTCTGTTCTGTATTGTATGTACCCTTTTTATTTATCAATAAATCATTAACTTGTTCAATTAGTGTATCATAAGACCTTTAATTAATACAATGAAGTTAATTGATAATTATTATATTATCTTTAACTTTAAACCAATGTTTAAATTAGTTTAATTAGTTTAATTAGTTTTAAATTAGATACTCAATAGATGATTAGTCAATATGTATTAAGATTGGTTTATCTTATTTATTATTTATTTATTTATCTATTTATTAATTCTTAATTACATGTGTATCAATATATTTAACTCTTGTTTGAAGTCAATATATATTTTCAAAAAAAAAGAAAAAAAATAAAAAAATTCAACCGTTCCTAAGTTTCGAACCAATGGCTTTATAAGACAAACCCAATACCCAACCGCTTAGCCTACTACGCTAATCCAGGTCATTGGTCAATTATTATCAATATTATTACTATCTATCGTTTAACTGGACACCACGTGACACATGAAACGACAATTGTGATATAATTTTTGACCCTATTCAAAACTTCCGACAGACGACAAAATTCGTTTTGTTTATAAAATCTACCAGAGGTTTTTAACTCTCATAAACTTTTATAAACACTAACGTTTCAATGACGGCGCGACACACGTACCATGAATTAACAAATTTTATTAAATGTTGTACTTAGTAAAACATTGAATAAATGATTTGAGTTTTAATTCAGTATTAGCAGAGACCTATAAACCTATGTATTATTTGTCTCTGGAACAATCAGTGAAAAAGGTTGATCAAGCCTTTTACTGCCGTTCAAACCTGAAAATTTTATATGCAAACCCAATGATATACAGTCATACAAACATTTAGGACACTTCACAGCTCATTGTAGAGTTCTCGGTTTCAATGTCATCCGTCTAACCTATTTAAATCAATACTACAGTACTTGGTATAATCTCGTAGCTATACAAACAAATACTACACAATTAATACTACTATTTACTACAATATTTACTATAACTGCTGGATATGGATTAATGAATGAAATAGTATTGGTAACACATGCACGGGTTAGGTGTTATAAGGAGGACAGGTAATGGCCAATGTATAACTTTGTGTGACTTTCCAAAAATAAAATGTAAACAATGGATTCTAAACCTCAAAAGACAAGAACCTGGCAGGTATTACAAACGTTACTTATCATACATATATGGGGAAAACATTCATATAATACATATCAACATAATAGACAATTAGAATATGGGAAATAATGCACATGTAATCATAAATGTAAACAAACAATGGATGCTATATAATAATATCACACAAATAAATTGTTCACATAATCCACAGTTCATATAGTCTATCCAACGATGAAATATCCTTGACGTAGAATGTGTATAAATGTCTCACTGGGCCCTTACGTATGATTCGCGAACATGCATGTATTAAAGTTTATGGCCATAAAGAATGGGGAATATACCGTATCCTAGATGCGACGTATAATTCTGTTGAATGTGTTGAACACCAATGTTCTATCCGGAGTCTCGATCGTTTATATGCTGGGCGCCATTGTCGGGGCTGTCTTCTTCCACCTGGGTGGGGTAGAGCTCTGAGGGTCTAATATAATAACAACACCAATTGAGTTTCTGTGTGATCTATAATACCTCCTGTAGTCGTATATTGTATATCGTAGACTTACATCTACTTCTACCTGTAATAATTGATATAAAACACTAATCTATGTATACAATTTATGTAATATATATAACGAAATTAAAGTATGAATATCGTGTAATAATTGATATTAAACACTAATCTATGTATGTAAATCATGTAATAATTGATATTAAACACTAATCTATGTATGTAAATCATGTAATATATATAACGACATTAAAGTATATAAAGTTTACCGAATATGTGTATCGTTAAAGTATCGTATATTGATCTAAGGAATTCGATTGATTGATGGCGCGCGGACGGACAAAGGACAAAGGAATAATCAATCGTTACTGTTACTTGGTATGAATATAAAGGAGATCTATTACATGAAATAATGCATTAGAAACAATAATAACAACGTTACAAAACAATATAAAAACAAACTAGTTACCTGCAGGTTTTAAATAAAAACCTACAAAATTGGATTTCATCAACAAATGTTTACTTCTTATATGGTGTAATGGCGGGTGGCTACTGCGGCCGGAAATGGTCAGTGACGTGTTATATATATGGAAAGGTTAAAGTTGAATATGAATATTAATTAAGGTTAGATGTTACTAAATATTAGGTAAGATGTTACTAAATGTTACTTTTACTTCTAAAACTATTCAAACTACATAGGCTACCTACTAATAGAATTCTACCCTACGACACTTGCTTGAAATATCCATGTTTGGGGATGTGGATGGTTCGTTCTATGTCTGACTCTTGCGTCGACGACTAGGCGCTGTCGTCGTTTCTGTGTGGCTTTGGATAGTCTGTGCGCTACAGTATTTATTTTGTACATTCGCAGTTAAACTTAGTCCAACATAAATACACCTAAACTGTCACAGTTTATAAGTGTGTATAAACGCTCGCGCGCGGTGTGCCCTTGATGGTTGGCCAAACAGAATCAAATGTATGTAATTATTTTTGCATTTATTTCCTTGTTTTTAACATGATCAGTGTTCATGTTAAATAATGAAAAAAATCTATTTTGCCCTAACTTTCGTACACGAAACTGCAATATCTGTCTTTAAATAGTATGTTATTAGTGCTATTCAATAACTATTTTAGTTACCCCTTACTATGTTCATTTGTTTTTGGCTAGGGTCGGGTAAATATACTGAATCATCTACCATGCGCAGGTCAGACGTCAACTAGTTCACCGTGAGTAGGACAGGAAGATAGCTTCCCGATAAGGCGGCAGTGAGTTTCAAGTTAAGGCAAGATTGTTCGCTGACAATTCCATGGTATATATCACCATAGACACATGGTTCCAAATTATGGTTTCAAGTTAACTGAGCGTACCCTCTATATGTAGGGTACACTCTGATAATTTGGAATTCAGATAATTTGAAACCATGTGCATATGTATATCAAAGTTGTGATCATCAACTGAGGCCAACATTCTCCCAAATGACCAGCTTGCTCTTGAACTATTGGAACGGGACTGGTCCATGGATAAGTGTGAGATGCTGAGCATTACTTGCGAACGTAATCCGCTCATTTTAACCGATACCCTGCATGGAATTGAAGTAAAGATTTAAGCTGGTCTCAACACATCAATAACATCTCGGCCGCAGAAAACAACTTCCTTCAATTCATCCAAAAAGACGTTCAGACAAGTCAAAGTAAAAAGACACACCGTATTACACCCATTTCCGTCCCCAAATTGAGAGTATTATAATTACCTCCCTTTACGAGAGTATTACTCAAGCATATGGCACACCTAACAGAAGTCCCCCACTTTCCAAATTGAAACAGTGCAAATATCAGCATTTAGATACACGTTTAATAACTACAATGAAATGAAAAACACCATTTAATTGCAAACTCTAGAACAACGGTGCATACACAACTTCGTTCTTTACCTGTACACAAATCCGAAATAACTTAGTAGGATATGCGTCGACCATAACCACCACACTCATACCAGAAACCTGAACCACCATACTCAGCATCGATATATGCCAACTGTACCTCCATGTTAACAACTTAGCCTATTTTATCTTATCATTGTTTATTCTTACTCTGCATTTTAAACCAATAGTATTCATAATCTGAAAAGATTAACATGGTGTGAACATTTACTGGAGATAAGTAATACATGTACCTCGTACTGCCATGTATCATACTGGAGTTATATAGCGTCACTATAACAATACATTCTCTACATTGATATAAACCTTCATACTTCCCAAAGTATGGAAAATATCACTAGAATTCGATTTTACAGCAAAATGGTTTATATAGTATTATAATAAAGACTATACAATCCACTTTAGTCAACCCTCGTCAAAACATATTACAGTTAATTACTATCATAAAACATGTGCGTTATTTCAAACTGGGTTACATTGAACGTTCATAAGTTTTGGATACAAATGATTCCCTATTATTTTATAACAGATTGCAGAACGCCTGTTAGCGATTCTGATACATGCACCATTGGAAAACGGATTTGTATCATATTCATACAGCTGATGTTCTCCCATGCAGTGTACAACATATAAAAAATGCCTACAAACATCGTAGACACCTGAATAATAAAATTGAACAACGAAAACGCTCTATGCATCTTTTTCCATAATGTTTGTGTAGAACATCTAGAGCAGTTTGATGTCGCTACTCATGCTGACGAATTTGCGCATGCTGTCGTTGGTGTAGCAATAAATAGTAGCGGACCCAGAACATATCGACACACAGAAAACATCACTGCGGAGCACCTGTCAACAGAGTGTGTACCATCCAGTACGACCTCTTGGTTCCTCCTGCCTGCGAGGAAAGTCTTGATCCATTGCAACTGCATTGTAACATGATTACGAGGGTTGTTTGTATTAACGTTTCTTAACATGCTCAACGTTTGCTAAAATTTAATGACATGTTACCTCTCATTCTGAAGTGGAATAGCTTGAGGAGAAGTCGGCTGTATGACACCTTGTCGAAGCTTTGGTGAAGCCAAGTAGGATGATATTAGCCTGTCTGTATATAATGTTCCTGTTTGGTGTTGCTATTTGGGTGGTCCTGTTTATGCGTGATCGTCCATTATGGTGCGTTTTTGTCTGTTGGCTCTTGTTTCGGATATGTTTGACTGACTAAAGCGGCATGAGGTTGTCGGAGTTGAATAACATAATTCTAAAGCTGTTCAGTTGCATTTTGAATTATACTTGTTTTTTGCGGTTAATTGTCACCTGTGCTTAATATTTTCGATCTCATAAATTTATGAGATCGAAAATATTAAGCACAGCTGACAATTAACCGCAAAAAAACAAGTATAATATTATGTCTTTTTGCGCATTTCGTGCCCTGCTGTTACCGTTGGGTAGTGTCCCGAGTTTTGTATTTCTGTATAAATTCGAAATGTTTGCTAAATCTGATTATCAGATGTTATCAATTCTCAGTATTCGTTATTAAATATTTCTAAGGGACCTGTTTTTCTTCGTATATGTCCGTACCCTAACCGATTAGTTCGCGCTGATTCGTACCATGTCCGTCTAGTTTAAAGTTCATGTCTGCAAATGTTGGGTTATTGATTTAGGACTTTATAGCATTTTCTGTTCTTTTACTTGCATCCAACCATCAAAATTCATTCATGCAGCTGCATGGTCATAACATTTACAGTTATGTTTTACCCTTGATTAAATAATGATATGTAGCGGTTTAGATTCTTGCTCAATCTCGTGCTCCGCATTGTGAGTATGCTTGTGGTCTGTGATAGTTTTAGTCCCCTACCGGTTTTTGACCGGAAGGGACTATAGGTTTGCCCTCCGTCCGTCCGTCAGTCAGTCAGTCCATCCTTCAGTACGTCCGTCCATCCAAATATCTGGATCCTGACATAACTCAAACAGTTTCCAAGCTATGTTTATGAAATTTGGTATGTAGATAGGGGGCAATCAGGGGATTATGCACGTCTAAAGTTATATTTGTGTTTCCTATGGCAACAGAAACATTGAAAATGGCTTCAAGCCGGTAGGGGACTGTATTGCTTGCAGTTCTTAATTACTTGTTTTTTTCTGTGTTTCATTGCGTTCCTTTCATGTTCGGTTGTTTCTATTGAGTTATCGTTTTGTCATGGAACAAGTGACAGTGTTGACTATTGCACGGATAGTACTGATAAGTTGAGTTTCGTATGCTCTTTTTCCAGCATACATGTGGGTTGTCATTCAAAATGTGCTTTTGATCAAACTAGATGGTCATATGGTGTGAATAATATGCTCCAGTTACTTACAGATGATAGATATCAGTGGAACAGCATGTAGAAGACTGCTAGGTGACGGTCAGTCTTCATGAAAATCGGCATTGGAAAGTGATTAATTTAGGATATCATACCGATAAACAACTTAAAATAAAATAACTCATATTTGATTTTTTATTTCGACAACATATACGTATGTATCACATTGTTAGATTGTTACGAAGCTTGTATATATAGTCAGCATGTCTTGGTAAAACTTTGTATTTATCTCATGTATGACGTCACCGGGATATAATAAAAGCATAATATGATACATGTAATGATAACACACAAGAGTAATAAACCTTTGATTATACATGTACGTCGTGCGTGAAATAAAGAGACGTTCGTCAAATTGACTTCTTTATAATAGATGAAGAACATATTGACGTTTCGGTCGTAAAAGCTAACATGTAATAACAGAATATTTCATTTGTGACATTCCATGTGGAATTTTGAACTGGTTGAAGACAATTGATAAAATGTTCGGCAAAGCCTCCTCGCGCATATCGTTTTATTCAATTAGTTTAATAATTCATAATGGAAAGACATTAATGTAATAGCCTCTGTTTCCGACAATACAGGTCGACCAAATGCACAGCAGTCGTGTTCACCGTGTACACAAATACAATAATTATACAATTCGGCATTCAATCACGTCTTTGAGGTCACGTCTAAACGCTTTGTTCATGAAAGCATAAATGATTGGATTAGCCACGTTATAGAAAAAATACATGTAAAATATGAGCATATTGTAGGGTAATACTTGGTGTGCCATTAGCCACGCTGGTAGAAACACAATAATAAACACGGCTGTCACAACAAACAACATGGATGCTGTACGTATGTTGGCAACTAAACCTTTCTCTCGGATTGTCATTCGTCTTAAACATTCTGTCTTTTCATTCTTTTCCACTCCTTTAGGACGTTCAGCATTTTCTTCCAAAATACAGTCAATATCTACCTCAGTTTTTACACATCCATTGTTTAAAGAGGCTCGGGTGTTAACATAAGACACTGCTGTTTCTCTATACGAGGAGTACATTGAGCTTTGACTGCGCATACGCCGACGACGAGCTCTTCGCACCGATACAAATCTATATATTAGAACATAAAGCACTATGACCACGACGATCACTATGACAAAAAAGCTGGAATAAACTTTCTGATAGAGATCTGTAAAATTAAGACTGAAGAGAATTCCATTAGGTCGGCATACCCCAACATAAACAATTGTACCGGCGATCTGTGACGTAGATCTATCATCGTTAGCTTTAATTATATCACTAGAATTGCCTGTGAAATAACTATTATCACCTACAAATGAGTTCGAAGCTGTGACATTTCCATCTACGCTCATAGATAAAGTACGTTCCGTAGAATTAGGCGGCTGACCGGTACTTATGTGGTAAACTCCAAAATTCAAAGCAGTTATTATGCCAAGTGTGAACGCAATTAAGGCCAGCATGGATATCACTAATTTCGCCATACGTTTGTTCAGTATGTGTGTAAATGGGTGACAAATACACAGGTATCTGTCAACGGCAATGGCTGTCATTATAAATGCTGAGAATGGAACATTAGATGTTATCAGAAACATGTAGAGTTTGCACAAAATATCGATTCGAACGTTATAGTTAACATATTCTAGAATAATCGTATACGGTATAATAACAACACATGTGATGAAATCTGTGAAAGCCAGGGTTATGATGAACACTGTGGATGCTAGTTTATTCCGTTTGCGAACGTACACATACAGCACTAGAAGGTTTCCGAACGTACCTAACACACTGAAGAACGATAGAAATCCAATGACGGCAACTAGGATATCACGTGTCTCCGACTGTTCAATCACTTCCGACTTCGGAGTGTTCACTGTCACATTAATAAAACTTTCTGTGGTCATATTTCAGCAATGGTCAATAAATTCATGAACTAATATTTGAGCAACGAAGCGCTCACGATTATTCACTATAACTTTGTCAACCAATTATTGCCCGGCATTTCACCACACATCCAATTTTATATCCAGTATATAATATGGCCGTAGTGTACAATGTGCTTTACCAAATGGTATACATGTTGTAGAGGTGTGGTCCCTGTAATGTTCTGTTTCCAGAGTCGAGTAGTAGGTGTATACACCTTTGATGTTATTCCAAGAACAATTTCTAGTCCGGTTCTCTGAATAGTTAGCATTCGCAAACATGTAAAGCAAATGTGCAGTGAATAATTCAGCAGTATCCACTGTATGTTCTACTACATAAGGAAATCCGGTGTGCCAACACTGTAGAATGTATCTGAAATAAAAAAATAACGTTACTAATTATTGTAAAAGGTACATTTTGTGTACATATGACGAGGAAAGTTGACGAACAAAATAGAACAAAACAATACACCGATAACTAGCCTCCTTGGTAACCATTGTAAAGTGGCCCACTTATTAAAATGGTCTACATGTACACTACCCACAAGTTCTAACCCGCCACCATAAATATGTGTTATAATTTTGTTAATACTACACGTATTCTAATTGAAAAAGTCTACATCTAGTGGCGAAATGAAGTGCAACACTTTAAACTTACCAATATACATGCAACAACAAAACAGTCATTAACGCAAATATCATGAAATAGACAAAATGCATACTGTGACTGAACGCATGGATATTTATAGCTTCGAAAAATACATGCAAAGTCATAGGCGATAATCTTGATAGATTTTCAGAAAGAAGATTGTATTGCACACTATGATGTTTGTCATTTTGTCCAGCATGCGCATTTACAGCGATTATTTTGTAATAGCACATTGCAAAGAAATCGCTGAACAATGATATCTTAAAGGAAGTTAACACTATATCTCAATTCTGGTAACATAGTTGTGTAATTTAGAGCTTTCAGTAAATTCTAGGATTATTTCTAGACGTATAAATCCGTAACATAAATGTAGGAAAAAATAATTGTAACTAGGCAACGTCATGTCACCAAATGTTCTTACTATGAAGTCATTAGAATTCGTGGCTGATTAATTTCCGTTGATCAAATAAGTTAGATCATCACGATTAATCGACCCCCAACTATATCTGTATTGATGGGATTCCTCTCATTTCATTTCGCGAACTTGCTTTTAACCAAATCAACGCAATTAAATGCCCCACGGATGTTGCATAATTAAGACATTGACAACTGGGAAAGCTTAGATTTCTCCCAGTTTAACTTGTTTATGTGATGCAACACCCATATAACCTTCTATTCTTGAAGGACCTGGTCATAGTTTATTTTATAGGAATGTACGTGAATTGGTTAAATTACATTGATTCAAAATTCCGTGTTTAAATTTCCCTGCGAAAGACTTTAATGTTTTAATGCCAATTTGTATTTAGATTAGTTAGAATTTAATACACACAAACACATGGCAATGTTAAATATGGTTTCGGCTTAACATTCAATAAAATGAAATAGGCTAAACTTTTTGAGATTCGACGAAAAATAGGGTGAATTGAATAGAAAAAGTAAGTTGTGTCGATAACCTAAGGCTGATAAACTGATGTATCTAAGCCTTTGCTGTCCTTTGAAATTTGCCATTAAACGTTACAACATAATGCTAAATTCATGGCCGTAACATGTGTGTATACTCCGATAGAAAACATAGATTGATCGATTGGTAAAAGTACTAATGGAGATGAAATGTATTTAAAAAGGTTGAAGACATTGATGCATGCGTGTGGATGTAACATACATAAATACAATGCTAACGTCCACAATTGACGGCTTAATGGCATCTGCATTGGATAGTTGCGAACAAGCTTATGAATAATCTACGTTCAACAATAACATTAACAGTACCATATAACGTTATGTGGAAAATATCTTAGATCATCGAAAGAAGTGTATTTTTTGGCGTCCTCCGTTTTATCCCTACCTAATTGGTCAATGACCTCTTGCTTCGAGGGAAGAAGTGTAACAATCTAAAACTACAATGTATACCTGTATATAATCGCAATAAGTCATAGATGTCGAATTGTATAGTCTCCCAATAAGTCATACAGTGAAAAAAAAACACAGATGCTTTTGCTCGCAATAAGTCATACAAAATGCATTGTATAGGCTCCCAAAATCCATACAGTGATTAGAGTTATATGCTGTGATATACACGAGCTACCCTGGTGATAAACTGGATAAAATGTGAACTCTGTGAAAGGTAGGGTTACAGGTTCGAGCCCAGTCTCAAAGAGAATGGCACACCGAAGTCATTAAGTGATACAAATTGTTTTAAGGCTTTTTGACCCAGTTTAAGGGACCACAATATTATAATACTAGGTACATGCATCAAATAAGAAGTCGATAGGGAGTTAATAGTCAACTCTTTCATGGTGTGGGCATAATGAATAAATAAACGATACCTTACACGTAAACACTTATTGTACAGGTTTATGCTGTAATGTACGAGTGTTCCATATATATATTGCAAAGGTTCATTAATAATCGACATAATCTTAAGCACTCGATTTTCGCTACGAGAGGTGCCCCACTTATATTTGAACACCGTTGAACATCCGATATTTTAATGCTGACACGCTGTAATCGAAATGTCTCTATACGGCCATGTATATTAATGTGTCGACTAACATATGCACTCACTGTTTTTTAATTCTGATGTTTAGTTAGATCCCAAATCAATAAGTTTGTAGGGGCATCGAATTGAGCTTTTTTAAGACAGAAAACCCCGATTGATAGTTTAAACATTGATCGAGTGTAATCAATTCTGCTTTATCATTAAGATTCAAAATTTTATGAATACATGATTGTATGACTTCGGCGTTCATTATTCTGGTGTAATATACTAGGAACTTGTGGTCTTTAGGTATCGAATATCGTGATTGTGGAGGGGTATGAAGCTGAGCCTTGATCAAAACACCATGTTCCATGCATTGTCGCCAGACATGAGATGTGGCAAACATATTTTTCAAAAACTATTTTAAACGTTAGGGGCATGGTACTGTGTGCTTATTTTCCCCGTTGTAGAATAAATATCAGTCATATTTTATTAGTTTTAACAAACAACAGCACAAGTCATGTAACCGGATGGGAACTCACGTTGCTTAACGAATGTTAACTTTTTGATAGTCTCGTAGACATTTCTCAAATAGCTATCTGTTGTATTACCGTAAATATCTCAATGATAAAGCATTATCTCAACAGAGGGGACAAAGTAATCGAAATAACCGTTCTGTTGTAGCATGCACGGTGGTTAAAGACGATTGTCTCCCTTGGATTATTTTGGTAAAATCGCTGGTGAACACCTACCGTTTTTCAGAGCATGGCATTCGCCATTTTTTAAATAACTTGATTAATAGTTTTGAAGGATACTCCTAATCTTATTGCAATCCCCATTTTGGTTATTGGATTCATCCTAGTTCTCATATAACCAAAGGGTATGATTTTTGAAAGAATAATCACTTTTTGGCATTTTTTAATAGTTCGTGTCATTTCACATATTAGAGCAACAGAACGTAAAGAACCCTTCTAGGGACGAAAATTACTGAAAGTCTCCACAGAAACGGTATATCAATGTTCTATTAACGCCTTCTTAGTGCTTCTTAAGGAGCATTCGGCCTTCAAAAAGCCAAACGCCACTTCCTCTACAAAATTGCTGATTTTGGCTCGAATCATATTGCAAACAAACCAAATAGTGAGTGCACATGTTACCTGACACATTATTTCACGCGGTTCAAAAGAGTTATTTCATTTATATTTGTTCAACATGAAAATATCAGATATTCAACGGTGTTCAAATAAAAGTGGAGCACCTCTCGTACATTAATACTAATAGAAGAAGGTTTTGCCATCTTGGTTGTCTATAATACAACCTGACAACTTTGGGTGGTAGTGCAAGTCAAATCAAGGCAAGAATACTTCTTGTTAAACGTAAAGTACTATATCAAACCAGGAATATGCTTTCACACAAAGCCCACTAAATACTGAGTTTGATTTTAAGATCATACTGACGTTTTACTGGGTGCTATATGCTGGCTGTCATCATTGTGTTAGGTTGTATATAAGCTATTAGTTCACATGAGCGCCAGGGGAATATGCTTGTCAATAATAGTGTCTTCTCCCATTGAATAAAAGTGCACTTAAACTAACGCACAGCAACGAATTTCGTAAATAATTGGTATAAATTGTCTGAACATATGTTTGATATATAACTCGTACGAAATGGAGAAAAATAATTTGATAAGTGAACGTTTTGCAGACTAAAAAATGGAAAAATGAACATACTTAAGTCAGAAATATAAAGCAGTGACTTAAAAGCTATACAATTAAGCTGCACGAAGAGTATGTCTAAGTAATATACATGTGTAGTTAACCAATGTCCTTTCTTAAACCCACGTTATGGTAATAACATACATTTTGGTGTTAGAATTTCATTAGGCTAGAATTGTAGGTTGCAAATCGGTATATCAGTATCAAATACATTCGAGTTATAATGTTGTATGCCCCGAAGAATCGACATGTTAAAAATTGCAAAATTTAAATAACGTTTTAACACTTATAATTTATATCTATGGTGGCCGATTTCTGCCAGCTTCGTTATGTCGTTGTGATATAAATATACTGCAAACACTCCATGTTATTGCCATAATTGGAAGTGAATCATGTAAACATGTAAAAAAAAACATACGCATGTTCTTACGATAGCAAAGTAATCGTTGCAACGTCACTTCGGTTGGTCATTGCAATGCCATTGTCTTGCAAGGGAACATAACTCAAGCTACGTCGTTATTCAAGTAATGCTATATTATTTTTATTTCATGACGTCCAGTACCTACGTACATATGTATTATAGTGTATTGTGACATAAAGGATTAATTAAATTGTCGCGAAATATGAAGTGGCTGAATGGGGAGCGGTGGCCTAGAGGTAGGGCGGGCGAATCGGGATCGAGAGGTCCCGGGTTCAACCCCCGTCTGGACCACTGTTTATTTTCTCTGAGCAAGAATAACCCAAATGCTTCACTCGACCAAGGTGTGAATTAGTACTTGTGAGGGTGGTGTCTGTACATGTTCGATATTCCTGGGCGCCGCAGATCGATGTCGGTTGCACACTCGCCAGGAGAGAAATAGTCTTTCAGGGGAGACTCGAACGCAGTTTTCCTTCGGTAGCCCAATGACCAGGGACAGTTAAAATATCAAAGGTTGGCTGAACGGCTGAACTGCTGAAAACAGCCGCCGAAAATGTGAAACTTAATATTTTGTTTATGATATGCTAATGTAAATGACATAGATTCAGCGTAAGGCTTGCGGAAGACTACGTATATTACATTATTGAATAGCGATACACACGTAAAGTCTATTGTCAATCTTTTTTTTATTTTTGAAGTAATTTACACATGTAAAATAAAACGAGTAACATATTCTTTTGGGGGATACATTTTAAACCAACAACCCTCGGAATATAATGTCAACCCTGAGTAATGTCTCGGATGACATTACGTTTATCGGGTTGTCATATGAAATACAAATGTATATCCCCCAAAGAGGAGGTGTTGTTAATTTTTAAATATGAAATTATTAATACGAGGGGTGATCCAGAATTACGTGGACTTTTGCTCTAGAAAGTTTATTTTAGGTAAGATACAGTAAAACCTCGGTAATACGAGCAGCGATTATTCGAGCAACCGGCCTAATTCGAGCAACTTTCAATCTCATTTTCATATAAACACAGCTACAATTAGTCATAACAACAATTCATCATTGACTTCGGATATTTCGAGCACCTGGCTTAACTCGAGCATTTGGCTTGTCCCGATGGGTCCTCGAGATAACGAGGTTTTACTGTATGTATGAAAATTGTACACAAGCGACTTTTATCTATTATTGACACGAAACGCAACACATATCTGAAAACAAACTCTTTGCATCAACAGTTATACGCTACCATGGTAACACATAAATGCTTTCGCGGATCAACTGAGATTTTGTCCGTAAAACGTGTTACGTTATTGCTGATTGTTACCGTGTTTCTTCATTTAGAAATTCAGAAATATGGCATCATGTTGTCTAATATTGTATCAACAACTGAGTGAAATTTCAAAGACATATTTGTTGTATTCGTCATGTTATGAATATATATGTAACTGTTGTCATATCATAATTAACGTCAATAATGACGTCACAAAATTTCAGTTACACTCGCATATCCATGTAATTCTTTGTACAGCTAGGAAAATTCCCAACGCAGATGAAAGAAATCTTGGAGTAATCAAGTATTATACATATTGTATCACAGCCACTTGTTTTTAAATGGCATAAACGTTTTAAAGAAGGCCTGGATGATGTGACAGGCCATGCGGGTAGAAGTAAAACCCCGACGTTGATTGGATCGGTGCTTACGTTGGTCAGAATCAACCATTCGCGACATTAGTGGGAAAATATTATCTTTCAGGGCTGGTTACGGTACAGTTAGGTAAATATTGACAGGACGATAATATATGCATACAATAACAGCATAATCGGTTAGGGAAAATAAAGAACAGATGATTAGCAGTGTTCGAAAGCATCATGAAATGATACAGGGGTGAAGGTGACGTCGTACGTCATTTCTGAGCTGCCCCGCGATTCATAACCATACCCTCTTACAGACGCTGTATTTACGTTATTTATTATCACATCCACATGAAATTTGGTATACTTGTGCAGTAAGTATCAATATAGGATTGTCAACAGATTTATAAATATAAGTATAACGGTTTTTGAATTAGAGCAAAAGTCCACGTAATTCTGGATCACCCCTCGTATAATACATATTTTCAAGGATTTGACAATATATATTCACGATCAGTTAACGAATCAAAAAGTATATATCTTTCTGCATACCGACATAACAAACTATTTAGTCTTCCCTATCGAATTACATGACATGTTCGGTCGCACTTTACGATAACATAAAAGTATTATGATCGTAAATACTTTAAAGAAGTTTGTTCACCTCTGTACCCAATTCTCTCATTAAGCCTACGTAATAAGAAAGTTACTTTATGTGAAGGTGTTTGTATATTGTACAATATGTATAATGTAGTTTGCTCCCAAATATAGCATTTGTTCACATGGAACGTCTTTAGACAATTAGCGTAGGCGAAATGTCATTTATACTACACCACAAGACTAGCATTTACGACATTTTATATGGTGCCACCATCTACACCTTACAGTGAGATAACATCGGCGTGATTTGATAGGAAGCAGCTAATAGAATTCCGTTATAGGATTCAGTACAGGGATGTCAGTATGGAATCTATCCCTCACAATTAAAGAACAATAGGAAAGGAAATAACTCTGCTCTTTTCCTGTTATACCCCGTAATGATGTGTACTAGGTTGCTGTTTTGTAACATCCGACGGAACTAAACCTGTCTGGCATCCTTTACGACGGGATTGTCTCATGAATTTGATATTTCACTGTCTTTATATGATGCTCTCTGCATACCGACTAGTTTTATTTTGTTTTTGTGTCTATAGAATGCTTCGAAATTTCACCCAATGTGCATAATTATGTGATTTTGTGATATTAACATCGCTTGCCGATCTTTTCACCAAATGTCATATGCTTCCAGCAACGTAATTCCGCTTTTTCCTATTACCATAATTGTCTGGAAAAGAAATATTCGAATACGGTAACTATATAAGCAAAATATAGGGTCAGTAGTTAATCACCAATTTTCTGTAGACACGTCTCTTTAGATTTTCTTTTTCTCCCTATTTATTCATAATCATTCTGATACAGTCCGTTATGTAACAAATAATTACATAACCGTTGTGCCAATGGATGTACTTGGCTATACTCCTACAAATACTCTTGCAGTAGAAATAGATTAAGGTTTTGAACGGAATGTCAGTAAGCTGAATAGACGGAATGTCAGTAAACGGAATAAGTAAACAGAATAGACTGAATGTCAGAAAACAGAATAAGTGAACAGAATAGACAGAATGTCAGTAAACAGAATAGACTGAATGTCAGTAAACGGAACATAAGGAATGTCAGTAAACGGAATAGACAGCATGTCAGTAAACAGAATAGACAGACTGTCAGTAAACGGAATAGACGAACTAACAGTATACGGAATAGATGGAATGTCAATAAACAGAACAGACGGAATGTCAGTAAACATTATAGACGGAATGTCAGTAAACGGAAGGTCAGGTCGCATATGCATTCTACGGAATAACTGCAAAATCGATAATTGCATGATTTGTTGTTCATTTTATGTTTGTGCTTAAACTGTTCACCAGATTCTATCACTCAAGAAAAAATATAAACGTAAGATTCCTGTAGTTGCAATTGTTACACAGAACTACGTGGGTGATCAATAAATACTTTCTTCTTTATTCGCCATTCAAAGTCTAAAACATTGATAGTATATGCAGATGCATTTACTAGTATTTCAATTGATTCACGTCGGATCAATGATATTGACCAAAGTCGGTTTCCTATGGCAACATCACTCAACATCAATAGTCGAGTTTGTCTTTAAATAAATTTTAAACGTTGCGCATAGCACACTATGACGTACCATTAAAAAGGTGTGCCTTTGTAATAAGTTACGCCAAATAAAGGATGGGGTTTAATTTGTGCAAAGTCAAGTAAAATTATATATCCATGATGTCAATCAAACATTTTGATGCCAAACTTGAATAGCGATTTTCCTCGAAGTCACTGTCTGAAAATGAATGACATACAAACAGGCATACCAGCATATATGCACAACCTTTATAATTACCTGTGTTTTGATCACACTTGAAATCACAATCAACAGAATGCTTTAGTACATCTTATTATTTTTGATTAATCGATAATCTCTCTTTCTTTCTCTTCTTTCCTCCATTAAACTTTAAATATTTAATCAAAACTACTTTGTGGACTATTTTGAAAATGTCACTTTATTTAAAAATGTACAAACGTTATACATATATAACCATGATTCAAGAATATACATTATTTTTCACATTGAACTATTACATTGGTTATAATCGCGTTTGCTCATGGGTCATTTTTTCCCTAAAAAATCTTATATTGATTTATGTGGGATTTACTATAAATAAACTTTGAAACTTTGAAAACTTTTCCATACAGTACACTTTCACGGAAAGTTCAATGTGTACTTACAAATGGTTAGTTTGGATTACCTCCCCTATCACTACGTTAATAGTAAAACGCTATAGTACGACAGGGACTAACAAATGGGCCGTTCAGCGTCAATAACGTCACATTACGTCATTAATATTGAAGCAGTTCAACAGTTATATATATATGCTGCACCATGAATTATTTTATTTTATCATATGTTTGACGTCGCGGTAGCGTAATAAAGCCATTATTTATTTTTGATACACTAGTGTAATAAAGCTTTGACGTGATGTCACTCAAAGTTTAGGCGACGTCGTCAAAGTTGCGCGATTATTATAGTGAACATTATTAGCTATCTTATGTTTCGCCCGGAAAAGGCTAACATGTGATAAAAAGAACATTACATTTGTGACTTTCCGCATTGAATATATTAAACTCGTTGAATAAAATCGGTAAAATACTCGGCAGAGCCACGCATTTTATTATTTTATTCAACTCGTTTGATAAATTCAATATGAAAAGATACTCATGTAATATTCTCTATATTGAGCACACGGTATATATAATGACGTCTCGATGACATTGGGCCGGTGTATACATAGTGATAAAGCGGTTTTAAAGATTTTCCAAACATTTCCTTGTACTTTATTTTTATATAGATCTAGGTTTATGTTTTAAATATTTCTTTTTATATTTATTACGTTACATTTCAGCATTAATTCAATGATATTTGGCAAGTTGTTTTGGCATACATATACATGTAGTCATGTCGTATCAAAAGTTGAAGGTATTCGGAGCTGTAGTTTGTGAGTTATGATATGATTCCGCTTACTTGTTGAACCTTACACGTACATTTATCTGTGTGGTAACAAATTTCAAAGAATTTTCGGAGTATGTGTTGATGCCCCCCCCCTCGTATAACAACTACCTCACCGGGAAAAAAGAGACTTGATAATGTACTTGATGACAAATGGAGTGTCATCCATGCAATTTAAAATGGCAAGCGCAATAAATAGACGAGAACATACACGCAGTGGAAACAGACAGGAGCCTGAAGTAAGATTGAAATCGCGTGCTTAGAACAATTAGATTTCATGCTGTTCAATATGCAACGTGAACAGATTCAGCATAACAGGGATAAAACAGGAAAGTAGTGTTACGTGTGAGACACGGAGACAAATACTCCTGGATGAAAAACATCGGTGACACAGTTTTGTAACAGGGAAACAAAAATATTTTAAAACCTGAAATAAACAGTCTATAAATGTTGTTCCATTTAATATAGTTACTGTATTTTGTGTTCAATTTTAGAGATCATGTTATTTTATCTTCTTAATAAAAACATGGTGTTTTAGATAAAGAACTAAATCACGAGGTTATTTTATTTAGTCGAGTACGTAGATTAAACAAGTATATAAAAATTGCAAACAATACAGAAGTTCCATACCGGTTTGAAGCCATGGCCTTTAAATTTTTGCAATGTTTCTGTTTGAGTTATGGCAAGATCATTGATTTTAAAGTATTCACTTTTTCCGCATCCATTAGTTTAAACATATTTTATTACTCACAAAATATACATAATTATACATCTATAAATACATTTTATATACATGTGTAAAAGGGTCGAGCCACAAGCTCCAAAACTTAGTTACATGTACGGCTCTCCCGCATCTATCACAACCACAATGTTTTTCAGACTCAATATTTGGATGTGCGTAATCTCCTTATTGGAATCTAGTCACATACAAAGTTTTATAAACCTATCATGGAGACTGTTTGAGTTATGGCAGGATCCATATTTTCTTTTTACATATTTTCAGTACTTCTGTCTCCATAGCAACTACAATGTTTGACAGAATCAATTTTTAGACGTGCATTATCCCCTTATTTCTTCCTATCCAACTATTGCAGATATCGCACTCTGTTCATGTGCAGTGTTGCAGTTATCGCACTCTTTTCCAGTGCAATATTGCAGTCATCGCACTTTTCCAGTAAAGTATTGCAATTATCACGCTCTTTTATAGCACACTATTGCAGTTTAACATTTTTTTCGCCGTAAGTAAGATGCACTTCACTATTGTTTCATATATACGACATGTTTTATATTGACTAAATGTAATGTGAGTCAAAAAGTTAAAAGGAATTGGTGCGATAACTTCAACAGTGTCGTTTATTATTATCATGTTGTACTGCAATTATCTATCCCTCGATGTTTTCTAAAACAAACACATACAACATACCATTTTAATTTCAAAATGCAAACATAATACACTAAAGATAATGATTAACGCCGCCTTAATATTAGGACACCTTGTTTTAAGTTTCCTATGCTCGGCTGGTTAAGTTGAGTGCTTCCTTCCCTGTCTGACTTATTATAATCCTTTTGACAATATCAGACACATTGGTAATTAACAAACTGTAGCATCTTATGGAATGCTTACAATTAACAATAATTATTATGTTTAATTTTCATCAAACACACACACACACACACACACACCATACGCAATCTCAAAAACACAAAATAAAATGAAAATTTAATATCTCAAAAGCAAACGGAAATCTGTCAAAAAACTTGAAAACGTCCGCAATAATATTTTATAATACCGGTAAAACATTTCCCACTCATTAGACAATAAACTTAAACACCAATATGTAATACATATTCTCTCTAATTATGAAATACGACATTTGCTATATACTCATAGGCACTGACGATGCAATTAAGATTGTCTCAGTCTGCCTATTATGTACGTAATATCACATTTAATTTGTACCTCTTAGAAAACATATGCACCTCTTTCAAAAATCGTATATTTATTCAATTCGACAGGAGGTGGCATAGCGGCTTTATCATCCACATCACTGTGACCTGACGTTTTCATTTCTGATCAAAATCAGACAAACGTCTAAGAGTAAAATCCTCTAAAAAAGGTAACAATACATCAGACAGGCAAGACAGCAGTCAGCAGAAACAGCAGATCGCGAAAAGCACATTTTAAGATCACACGAGAAAGAAATGACACATACAAAATTAATGTATTACAAATACAAGACACATGGATAACTACGAACACGGGCAAGAAAGTATTAAACTTAACCACTTCAAACACGCGAAACATCGAGTAGGGATAAACCTGACGTCACCGCTAATTCAAATACTGAAATATCATTATTTTTCGAGGGGGTGAATTTTCGTTGATTTCGATGTTAAACTTGACCACAAAACATGGGTATTATTATTACCCTTCCATGTTTTGTAATCCACGAATTTTCAACCCCACGAAAATACACTTTTATCAAAATCCACGACATTTAATACCCACGAAAATATGTGATTTTACAGTACAAACAACAAAAAGACAATGTTCGAATAACCAAAATTACCAAATTCTATATAAAGGTAGCGCTACAACTTAGGCGTCGCATGGTATTTTATGTAGGCCACAACCGATATTTGAAAACAGCAAACACTTTATTTCCTCAATTTACATAAATTTATGTAACTAATGATCTAGAGCTCATAGACCAGAACCAGACATATCGAGAAGCATCTATAAACGAATGCACACGATGCGTTTTGATCATCATGTTTACAATGCTCGGGAAATTCGATTCAATTGTCATGCTCGGGAATAATTAACCACTCCATTCGAATCGCATGCGCTTTCGTTTGAACAACAGACACAAATTAGGTGAAAATAAATTAAACGTAATGGCTTTGAACTCCCTACAGATATTATAAAACTACTAAATCTAAATGCCTGAGTTTTCTTTGCGATGCAAGTATTTCTCATTTATTGAAACAATATTCATTCTAATACAAGATCTAATTGTTATGAATAATTTCAATATGGCACACAATTAGCAATTATTACGTGCATGCAATGTGAGTGAGTGTGCTTGTAATGTATGTTATGTGCCTGGGTTGCCAATATGATTAGTGTGTTATGTATATATATGCCTTTAAATTACCAAAATGTCTAATAAATAGCTGTTCGATGTGATTACTATAATTATGAAACTATAATGAGTACGTAACTACTTCAGTTTTGATTCACGTTCTATAGACTGTTTTTGTTATTCACCAACAGGATATTACAATCGAAACATGTCGTATGTCCCGTGTGGTGTGTGGTGTGTGGTGTCCGGTTGTTGTTTTCTCGTCACATGGCTCTCGTTCCATTTTTGTTTGCCTGGCTTAGGCGGCAGACTTTAGGGACGGGTTGCCGTGTTTTCAGTGCTTTGTGTGTTTTTAGTGTTTTCTGTGCTCAATTGAGTGCTGCCCTCCCTGTCTGACTTAATATAATCTTTTTACAAATAGTAACCAATGCTAAGATGATATGAAACTATACTGATTACGTTACATTTGATGTTTTGCAGCATCAGTTCCTTTGAATGATTTTTGACATTGACCATCATCAGAATATTGTCATAAGAAAAATGCGTGAAAATTGAAATTAGTTCGTGAACTGAACCGTTGGTTAGTCAAATGGCACCCAGTAATTGCGAAGTTACAACGTTAACGATCGACAGAGTCGGCGTTATATTAAAACATTATGTCAAGGTCAATTTTACAATATAGTTTTAATGTCACTTAATTGGCTTTGGTTGGGTATACGTAATGACGAGTACACGAATCTATGGAACAATTTGATTCCTGGATGAATCAGCACGGTGTCCATGACAATTACGGCGTTTGTACATTCCGTGAATTCATCAATCTTTAATACACATCTAATATATTAAGTACAGCCACCATGCTTTGACATACTCCTGATCTATAACCCTACCAGTCACATGTTGCTCCGTACCAAGACAATATTTAGGTTATTATTCGTACGGTGCAGCGTATGTTCTGTGAATACTAAGCAATGTATCTGATTACGTACTTTAACAGAAAGAAAACTTCAATACTGCACTTAGCCTAATAAATACATTTTGAAGTCTGTCGATAAAGCCATTACATTGGGAAGTGTTCAATGCCATAATGTGGCTTGTTTAACTGAGCAATGAAACAAACTATTTACTAAAATAAAATGGAAATTTGACTTAGTTTAGCCACTGTGTCTGAACTTAACTTTTCGTGTGGACAAACAATCAACCATACAATAGAAGGAACATTGGTTAGCTTTGAGCAATGACCCCTTTTAAAAATCAACATGTATAATTGTTATAAATCAAACACAGTTTATCACCAATGATAAAAGGGTTAAGCGGGATATTCATTTATACACTCATATTCATATATATACAATTTACTAATTGACACTATGCATTGTAATGACCATGTCAAGACTACCCTATAAGCTGTTATTCAAGCAAGGCAAAATGAGCGGAATTCCTAATTGACGTTATGTATTAAGCGCTGTTTGTAGTTCCGCAGTCTCGCGAAGACTGTCGCCCATCGTGGAGTAAATGAGTATTATTATAGAAAGGGTAGTGCTGATTATAATGACATATTCTACTTTGTCAATGGTTATCTCAAGTTAGACACAGTGACTTGATTTAGGAGAGAGATTACGTAATTGGTGTTTCGTGATGTAAGTATTTTCATCTAGACCAGACAAAAGCGACCTGCCGATCTAACCCCAGTATTAAGTAGGTATTAATGAGACAATGGCATTTAGCAAATGTGTTTTTGGTGAGTTATTAGATGGAATTGGAAAACGTTAATTGACAATTTAACAAGTCTCGTTAGTTTATCCGCTTGGAACAATATTGGGCACAGAGCGTACTTTTCGTTGGAGAGTAATAAGGCGGAATTAGAACACAACGCAGTTCTCGACTAATTAAACGTTCTCATTTTATCTTCCCTTTGAATAGCTGTATCATTACACGCCGTCCCGATTTCACTTTGTAGAAGCACGTAACCGAGCATCAATGTCCGATATGCTATGTCTCAGTCTGGCGTTCGACTTCAAGTTAAAAGAAGCACTTTTAACACTACATGTACTAGGTACCAGTCGACCTCTTATCTCGTCCACTAGTAGCAAGTGGTACGCGGAAACACAGTTAACAGTTAACCACAGTACATTAACTGTTATATACAGGTTTCAAGTAGAGTAAGTTAGGCTAGATTTAGGTCGGCAATACTGGTCGGTAAATCGTCTGGTAGCACAAAAAAACTGTTTGACTTAAATCCGCCCTCTCTGAAGTCGAGTCATATAAACGACACATATAAATGTCACTGGACAGTGTGTCCAAGACTTGAAGATCAACACAATAAAGATGCAGTGATAGTTCGAGAGTGGTAAGGAGAAAGTTGTTAACTTTGTTACACAACTGACATAAAGTTAATTAGTTTAATCTCATAATATGTATAAACCGGTTTCAAAATAACGACTACGTTCAAATTTTCCCCACAGAGCGGTGATTGGGCATTATGTTGGGCATTGTGCCGTATTATTGTGGTCTGTGTTGTTTTTATGTTTTCTGTACTTTGCTGTTTAAGATTATATTAAGTCAGACAAGGAAGGCAGCACTCAACTTAACCAGCCGAGCACGGAGAACATTAAAAACACACAAAGCACAATGCCCAACTGAACCAACCGAGCACAGGAAACATAAAACACATAAGGACGCTATACCCAACTAAACAAGCACAGAACCGCCTAAGTCCAAGTAGTCGAAAATTTAAGTTGAGTGCTGCCTATCCTCTCTGATTTTATTATCTTTTTGGAAGTTTTCCACATTGCAGCGTCATTACAAAGAGGAAATAAAACAGTATCTTGTTTCCATTTTTGGCTCTCAACATAAATGAACTTCCTTTCTCTCACACCTCATGCGATTGACATTATGTCTCAAAGAGGGTGTAAATAATGACTATGCAATGCTTTGCAAGTGGTTAAAGTACTTATAAGTGTAATCTGTGCATAGTTAGTTAGTAGTTAGTATAGTTATTATAATCACCAGAAGGCGAAATTCAAACATAGGCCGCTACAATATGACCAGGACCTTGCCCTGGAAAGAGCGGGCAAATACATTGGTGATGCACTCGCAGACGACATGCCACTAGTAACTTCGTTGTGTTGCCTCTACAAGCGTGCTCTTCTAGGCTTTTCTAAATAGACGTTGACGTAGATGTAGAATTTCGCAGAAAGATGCGTCTCGTCTGTACGATTATAATGGTGTAAAATCCCAAAACACCAAAATTGAATGTTCGGGATATTGAGGTGAGGCCATCGATATACATTTACTGCTTATCAAAAATCAGTTTTGTGTTGTTAACTGGATTATACTACTTGCCTGTCAATGATTTTATTCTTCTTAATGCATTTTTAGTAAATGTTTTATGCTATATAATTTAAAGCAATTCAAGTCCTAAATTCCATTACTTAAAACACTCCATAGATTGCCAATGGTACGTTTTATGTCTTGTGTACTGTAAACATGTTATTTTTCGAGGGAGTTGAATTTTAGTTGATTTTGTTGTTGAACTCGACCATGAAATATATTCCACCGGAGTAATCGAACTCTCAAATCCAGACATGGGTTTCCCTTTCATGATCTGTAATCCATGAATTTACGATCCCACGAAAATACATTTTTATCAAAATCGACGAAATTTATAATCCACGAAAATATGTGATTTTACAGTTACTGTATTTGAAATGTAAACCAATTCATGTGATATTGATAGAAAATGCTTTGTGTTCTATGTTAAAGTATCACACTTAAAACACACAGCGAGTATACAGCAGGAACATTAAGTCTTAAGTCGCTATCAAGTGTTCGTACTTGTGTGTACTTGCGATTCAACTACTGTATCTAACGAGTACCATCAGCGCATCGTAAAAATCACACTTCCTGGTTGGTTTGAGAAGACAGTACAATATAAGTCGACGCACGTACTAGATACTAATTGTGAATTTTGTATTTACAGTGCTTTGATGGTACTGTTGTTGTTAAGTGAGTGCATCAATTGCATCACTCAAAGGGACGTAGCTAAAAGCTATGCAGCCCTGTTCATTTCACTAGCAAAATATGCACAATTGATAGGAACAGTTTTGCTACCATCTTGAGATGAAAACATATGATGATAGTCACGATACTATGACCGTGCCAATAGCATATTTCTTTCATAATTAAGTGCAATGTGTACAATTATATTGATTGTTAGAATCTATGTCATACATCGCTTTGCTTTAATTCCACAATCATCCTATTGCAAGTACTTTTGTAATGTAATGCAACATATTAATACATTCACCATGTACATTTTTCAAAATAATCAATGATATTGATCTAGATATTTTGAAAATTAGACAAAGTAATAATTAATATGAACATGAATATCATACTTAATGCAACTTCGAGTTAGGTCGTTCATTAGGTCTTCATAATATCCTAATAGTTTTCGTTGTGGAACATAATACTCTCTACAGTGCCACTTTTCAAGCATTAATGATATCGCAGAATTTTCACGGTGGGTCTTATCAAAACTGCTGTCATAATTATTTTCTTTATTGTGTAATTAAACTAAAAGTATACCATTCAATTATTGATAAAAGTAAAAGTTACCTTTATCGATTTTTTCCAATAATATTTTTTCATTGAAATTAAGTTCAGTCATATAAGTTATATTTTGTAACAAAGTGTACCGCAGGCTACAACAACGTTTGGCCATACCCTATCACCTTTAGAATAAGAAAACGTATCATAACTTCGAGTTATTTTACGAAGCCTACAGGCCACTGGTAATCTTTCAATGCCTAAGCACCTTGATCAATGTGTGATATAGGACTTAAGGTGGCTCGCTACCATTGCGCGACGTCAAATAATGTTTTCGACTTTTTCGATTCATATGAAATGTTCAAGGCTAAATATACAAAATCTCTAGTTTGCATAGGGCGTTCAACGAAACATTCAAACGCACTAACGTCACCATGCACGTACGGGACGTTAAATAATAATTTTTTAAAAAAGCATATCTTCAGAACATAGAAATTTCGTTGATTTAGCCTTGAAAATTTCATATAAATCGGCGAGAAGTCGAAAAAATTATATGACATCCTGCAATGGTAGCGAGCCACCTTAACTTAAAACATAATTCTGATTGATTGACTTTATGGATTGACACTTTTATCTTCTTTATTCCGCCTTTTCTAGATAAATATTTTCATTTGATACATAAGTTAGAAAGGTGTCTACTTATATATATCGTAGTTAGGCCACATTTATCACTTTTAGAAGCATTAATATGCCTGTCATAGAAGACTATTAAAACAACTAATCAGCGACAATCTAGCGTATATATGAGACCTCTACTAATTAAATTGACATAATATAGACAGATACGTTTATCTTTCAGTTAGTCTTAATGAAAGTGTTACTAAAATATTCATGTGATGCCATTTAACATTTCACAGAAGAGTGCCACACGACTTTAAAATTTTGACTTATACTCGTACAGTATAACCTGTCTAATGCCGCCAGTTACAATAACTGGTGGCAGTACCGTATTTTTTACAATTTGAATAAACTGTAATAAGTTATATAATACTTTATTATACTAGTACTTAATATATCTACTCAAATTTAGAAAAATAACGATACAGCCCCTTATGGTGGCGTCGCATACACATTGTAGTTCTGAGATTACCGCGTGTTTATCTTTGATCAGAAACCTTAACTTGTATTCTAAAAATTAACATGGTTTGTAACTGCAAGTTAAGCGCGTCTTAAGTTCGTGAAGAAATCCATCCCCTGTGAATAATTGCTTGAAACTGACAATAGTTTACTCTCTAATACAGAGGTTATTTAATATGTAAATTGGCATACGTTAGTTGATAATAACGCTACTTTAGGCAGGTAGCAGTGTTACATATTAGTATATAATAAAACAATATTGCCATATGTGTTAATATTGACAGTTTTATACCGGTGGCTGTTGAAATCAGGAATCCAGTAACCTGTGTTTGTCTTTACTGTACTTGATGTATGGAGAACCTTTGCATCCAGACTGTATCATGGTACGACATACTTTAGGAATAAATAACACAATTGGCGTTGATAAACATACAATAACATTTCGTTTCCGTTTGGGTCGTGTTAAATTCGCTTCTCCATTCGTGTCAATTAGCTCCAAATATGTAAGAAACCATTTTTTTATAAAATCCTTCACAAATTTTCAACAGTTATTGTGATGCTGAAAATTGAAGTCATTTACGATATGTTCGGATAAAGCCCCTTGGCAGATGCGACACGTCATCAATACAACTAAACTGTAACAATTTATAAATGTGTATAAACGCTCGTGTGCCGCTGATGGTAGGTTTTTGCAAATACCTCGAAACTAGATTTCGAAGTGTTTGCAATACATGTATGTGGCATATAAATGGAACCCCATCTTTGATGATACATGTAATATTGAATGTATATATATGTTTAATTACTCATTTGTTTTAAATTATTAAATAACTGTTTTATGCGATATTCGTCATTTAAATATTAAATGACAAATTTCAAGTATACCTATGTGTTTGTGATTACTTGCATCATCAAACAGAGCTCATAAAGTGATTACCAGGGAGCTTACATAAAAACAATAAAAGCGCGATGAATTAATTTGTTTTTGTTCCTTTCATATTCTCCAGATCATTCTAGGTGCGGTAGACTTTCAGCGATCACAGCGTTTGATAGGGCGTATGGTGCGGTTTTAGGTAAATGGTTTTTCCACATAATGGAACTTCATCAGACTTTGTTTGTTACCACAGTATCATGTCAACATAGAATAAAGAAAAGACATACATATCCGTGCTTGTTTATATGTTATCATCTGCCCTCGAATAAGAACAACCGTTTCAAGGGCAAATAACTCATTAACTAACAGACAGGCACGGTGCCCTATAAGTATTTTGCATTTATTTCTTTGTTTTTAACATGCCTCGGTGTTCATTTTAGATAATGAACACATTCTATTTTGTACCAACTTCCATTCAAGAAACTGCTGCATGTGTTTTTAAATAGCATATTATCAGTGACATTCAATAACTAATTTAGTTACCCCCTTACTTTGTTCATTTGTTTTTGGCTAGATGCGGGTAAATACGCCGAATCATCTACCGTGCGCAGGTCAGACGTCAACTGGTCCACTGTCAGTAGGCCAGCAAGATAGGTTCCCGATAAGCCAGCAGTAAGAGACAATTAAAATAAATTTTGATGTCAGGAATATTCGAGTACAACGGCATACCCTTATGTGTAATCAAGCTCTGCAGTTCTGTTGAGATAGAGTACACAGTCATTTATAACATTAAAAAATCAAACGCATAATATAATTATAGTGTATATCTCTAACGCGGCTTTGGGACCTGTGCATATCTAAACGAGTTGACCAGGTATAAACATACATTATACAGGGATATTGAAAAAAGGATTATCTTTACAATGAGCATCGTAATTAAATTGACTTTGTGGATAAAAGTGACCATCTATCTCATCTGATATAATTGCTCGGTGGTTTAGCGATGGGGAACTATTGAATTGTTGAGCCAAATGCAAACACAAGTTCGAGCCTTAAATATGTTTAATTATTATTTTCACAACAATCAAATACAAAACTGAATGTGTAACGTAAGTATGATTTTAATTATTCCTGATAAATGTGCCTACATATTTCATAACATGAACACATATCATACAAAACAAATGCTACCGTGACATAACAGCCTAGTCAACCATTTATTAAATAAAGGAACATTAGTTTAGCATTTGGTAAGTAAAAGAATGATGGTGTTCAAGCGCTGTATGCATATATCGTGTAGAAATAACAAGAGGATTGTGAATACGACAATAAACATAATTTGACTATGTGTATATATCACATAAAGTACATAAAAAATAAATAAGCACAGGAAGAATCGAACGCAAATGATAGGATTGGTAGGCGAGCATCTATTCCTTAAGGGTAGACGTTCTGTTATTATAAATAGTGATTTGTGTTTATAATGCAATTGCAGATAGTAGTTATCTAAATCCTCAAGATAGACATGTTTAAATTAGTTTGCGAATGCAGTATTGTTCGAGGAGAAATAATCCCCTAGTTCAACTGCAATAACGGTATTACTCCTCAGTATTTGTAAATTTACATTAAATATTTTGAAACAATTAGTAATTATTATTTTGTAGCAGAATTACATTTTCATCATATATATAAATAGTAGTTACAAAAATAAACAATATATAGTAGTATTATTGTACATGAAATATAATGGACGTCAGAAATCAGACTGAATACCGAATTGCATAGACAATACATTTAAGGACGTTTGATATAGTTGTTTGTGCGCATCATTTCTGCGCATATAACTTACACGGGGTATAGTTGCCGCGTTTTTTACCGTACCTTCATGGAAATTTAGCAAAATGTTTGTCGTGATAATATCTAAGGTTAGTACAAATATAGGCACTTTTGGGTAAAAAATAAATTCACTGAGTTAATAATATGAAAACACTCTGCGTGAAATAGCGGTTACATTTTCATTCATTTTTTGTGAAATTAGAAATGATTACTTGGGTTACCTGTAGCAATTTATAATGAGTTTGTATTGCCTGGGACTACACATATCCCATTTAAGTGATGTATAGGGAATAATTAAATGATCTTCTGACTAAATTGTGTAGATTATTCAAGTGAGCGATTCAGGGCCCAGCTGTGCCTCCTTGCTATATGGAATGCGACGTCGCTGCCAAATTGGGAACGAGGGGAGATAATTCAGTCATAATAGCACAAAGCGTAGCGTGAAAACATACGTTTTATTTTAATTTTTAGATAAAGTATACTTTAATCAACATTCTTAGCCACAAATAAGTTATGACAAGACTAGAAATTATGGAAAAAATATGTGCAAAAAATGATGTTCTAAATTGGCCTTGTTTGTGCCATTTTACCGCCATTCTACCGCAATTTTCATTGCAAAGAGACACAATTACGGCGTAACTGCACCTAAAATAATTCTTGTAACACGTCAATCTCTTCTAAGATTATATTTACTATACTTTCATGCATATAATATGTAAATGTTCGTACTCTTTTGGTATAAGAATATTTTTTCCGCGCAGATAATGCGTCACTTTTAGGCAATTTCACTAAGGTTTTAATGATATAGAATCTAGAGGGACAATAATGACGTCATAGCACAAAAAGTAGTACCGTGACCTATCTTTGTATTTAATTTTTGGATTGACAAGTACATTTTTATCAACAAAATGAGCAATAAAAATTATAGTGGTCATCGAGGTCATTTTGAGCTACGGCTAATTTTGTGTATGAGTTTTTGGTGTCTTTCTTTCAGTCATTTTTCGGAAATTTTAAAAATTATTGTTTTGTCAAAAATTTGTAAATTTTCTAAGCGAAACCAAACGTGTTTAGGAATGTTTAAATAATATGTGTTGGTACATTCAAACAAATGGAAATGATTTTAACGACAAATAATATCGATTTTAATGCAAAAATGAATACCTTGCGAAATATCAGGGTGTTTAGTCATTTTCTGGAAAAGTGATGTTGCAAAAGGATCCATGATCCCTTAATTAGTACCGCGTCATACCTTTTTGATTTCACATATAGCTTCAAAATATATTAAACTACAATTGTGCCAATTTTTTGCTATCATCTTAAAAACATGTTACCCTATCAAACGTCCTGAACAAATCTTATTAAGGGTGCATGTATATATACTAAACGGATTTAAAAACGCGACACTGGGGTATGTTGTTTTATAGCATACATTTCAAGTTTATGCTGGTATACGAATAGTGCAGCCTAAATGTAAATGTATTGGTGTCATCTTGGTACCCAGATGAGTATTAACAAATATATAGTACAATCAATACATCGATCCAGAAAACAAAAGTCGCATTCTGACCAATTGGCAATCCACTACGCAAATCTTAAAAGAGTGCATGTATATATTTGTAAATAGCACGGTCAATACGTATTTGATCTTAGTGAAATCTTCAAAGTATGTAGCTTGGATATGTAACATTACAATTCAAATGATTTAACAAACCGAATATAATGTCACACGTTTTTGACGTGTGTTCATAGGGTGTTTATCAAGTTGTAAATGCAGCTGATCAAGTTTGTGTTTAATTGCATGTACTTATCACTGAGACAGAAATAAAGAAAACAATGATAAGAATAAAGCCCAATTTAGGTTTATAACTACTCATTTTTTGTATTAAAATGCAACTTTGGAAGAGTTAACTCCCTTTGACCATAAAATTTAAACTGTATTTTAAAAAGTTAAAAATCAACATTTTGTTGAGTGAAAAACGCAAGTTTTTTGGTTTTTTTTGCATGTAACATATAAAACTAAAATTCTAGTTGACCGTGAATAAAAATAGTTTGCACCTACGCGTAAATTTCTCGTGCATTTTACATGTTTTGATGTGTCAGGGTTCAGTGTTCAGCTGTATTTAATTTAAAGAAAAAACTATATTAACTTATCTTGTGTTATCCAATAGCATGTACATAACATTTCATGCAGAAATATTCATAAATAGAAAAAATTATACGGTAAAAAAACGTGCACACTTACAAGATTTGTTAAGTGAATTATATTAATTATAAATATTATACTAATTATCATTACAACTAATTATAAATTGGTCATCAAGTACAACAATACATTTTAAATATCAATATGCATGCATTCCAAAACGTTTTAGAAAATATGGTGATACATTTTTGTACTTTCCAAGTATGATAAATACGCACTAATCCTTTCAATTTTAATCGTCAATAATACTAATAATTATTATGTCACCTCAAATCAGTGATAACGAAATTACAAACCATTAACAGTATAATCCAAAATGATGATATTAATATAATATTTTCCAATAGTAAAGTACGATGTGTAAGCACGAGTTCTCTCGATAATACTGGGAGACTCCGCTACAGATGGCGACTATGGTTCAACGTCTGTATCATAACCAATACTCCTAGAACTGCCTGCACGTCCGCAACCGCATAAAAACAGTTATAAATGTACCACACACAATACGCTATATCGATTCTTCATATTATTAGCTAAATATTAGTATTTGTTTTGTTTTTACTAAGTGTAAATTCTTGTCGTTGGTACTCCCAATCTTACTTGTGTAAATATATTTGTAATTGTCATAAGGATATTAACACCTGTATTTAAATTAATGCTATGCCATATTTACTTGGATATAACATAATATAATTCATATTGCTTGAAGGGGAGAGCCGTAACTAAGTTTTGGAACTTGTGGCTCGACTCTTTTCATATACCCTTGTATATCAATGTGTATGGAAAATATTATATCGACATCATCATCTTCGAAACAAGATCAACACATTTATTTATGGCGTTTTAAAATATATTGACAGTTATTTGAACTGTTGCACATATTGATGTCATTGTACAAGTAGACTAAATGCAAACCTTAGTCATTTTTTGTGTACGAAAGCTTTGCAAACACGGGACCGACATTTCCTTACACCCTTTATATACACGTATATATACAATAATTATGTATTTTTATGACGTTAATTGTGTATATTATTCGGGTAATACAATATGTTTAAACCTAAACTAAAAAGGTAGGAGTTTTGGCATCGCATGTCGTTACTAATATATGGCTAATTTGGTGTTATATTTGTGGTTAGGTATAAAAGACAATAAAATCTAACCTGTATTAAACTGATAATATTAAGAAAGGGAATTAGCACACATTCCCATTTTCGAAGCCCAAAATGAATATAAAACGGTAACTAATGTCAAAACATATTGGTTTTCGCATTGCGCACATTTTGAGAAAATAATAAATTTGATTAAAACATTTGAACGTCCAAACATTTTGTTTCCAGAATGTACTCACATTTGTATCAAATATTCTCAAACCGTGTACACTCTTAAAACGAAAATGTCCAAACATTTTGATCAATTAACTAAAAATGTGTACATTCTGGAAACAATGGAAAATTAATATAATATGAAAGCGAAGATTACAATGTACATAATGTTTTGACGTCCAAACATTTTAATCAAATTTAGAATCTACTGGAAATGCGCACACTCTGGAAACAAAATTGTTCGGTCGTCTTAATGATGCTATTACTAAACATTTGTACACGTCCAAAGAATGTGCACATCTTGAGAAATAATATAGCTCATTGATACTGACACGATACACAGTTGCCTGGAGAACTGTATTGACAAGATACGTAAGAGAACGACAATAGTGGGTAACTTTCCTTCAGGGTAACGTCTACATTACATGCAATAGTCACACTTTTCTTACACTGACAATAGTGTGTAGGAAGAATACAACTCCCTAACAATCTGCTATATTTCATTTCTGCTAGAATCATTTAGCAACACCATTGTTAACATTTACGATTATTCTTTTCATACTTGTTGTTTAATTATATGATGGGCTTTTGACACGTGTCTGTAACTAATTGTGAATCAGTAACAATCGGCTCTACCGTAGTCAACTGAGAACTTCTCCACCAGTTGATGGCATGGTTGTAGTCAATGAATAGTATAAGGTGCCCCCTTAAATCGCTAGAACACAGTGTTATTTTTATAAACCACTAATACACGGAATACACGGACCAAAATCGGACACACTCAAATAGTCCTTACAGAAACTTCGGTTTGCCTGGAAATGGTGATATGCCTTGACAAAATGGAACTAGAGTCATTCTATTGAGTTTAAAGGTATTGTATACTTGTAGTTGAATTAGTGAATGTGTTTCATCTTGAATATGTTTAGATTTTGGCATATTTGACAAAGCGAAAGTAGACTAGGGTAAAACCCACATCGGATCGGTCCGCGCGTCTGTAAAAATTTGTCTTCCGCCTTTGACGAACAAAATCTTTCTTATATTAAACATGACCCCCCTGTTTTTTTGGTCTTATTTTGTAGCTGAAACATACTGCTTTTCAATGATATAGGTCCGTCAACTGGCCATATACTTTAACATGATATAATTTGGGGCTGACAATGGTCACTTTACATTGAGCTAAAGAACAATTTTATTTAGTGGTTTGTGACCATATGTTACATGTAACAAGATGTTAAGTTCCCAAATTATACAGATCGGAAGAGAAAAATACCAGCCGTTACAATAACGTTATTGCGATTTGTTTTATGGACACCATATTTTCCTAGGCGAACAGCAAAGGGTTCGTTAACAGATGTTACGACAACAATACATACAGCACAACACACTTGTTGTATCTAATGATGAAATGTAATGAAACTAGACGATTTATCACAAAAGATGCATCATCCTGCTATTAAAACTGCTGGTTAAATACCAATTGCAGCAGTCGAAATTATATGAAACAGTAATTAATATACATGCAAGTCATGGCATTGTATAAATATGGCTTACATCCACACAACAGCACTTGCATACATGTGTACGGGAAGAATAATTATTTACTTGTATACGTATTTTATGGCATGTTTTATTACATATAACAACTGTGGAAGCTGTGGAAGTTTAGGAAGCTGTTGCGTTTATTATATATCAGTCGCGTATAGAGATTTATCGCAAGCTTTTCAGCGGATTACAGAGATAATCCTTCGATTTAATCGAGGATAAAACATTTTACTACTTTAACTAATTCTTTCGGCTTTTGGACAGCTGCAACATGAACTTTAAACGGTTTAGTTTCATGTTTTCGTTCAGTTGTGTGTTGGAAAATGTGCCGTCTGTGTTACTTTTGTTTTATGTGCTTGGCTCTTTCAGCTGAATGCTGCCTTTCTAGTCCTTTTATACTATCATATATAGTTTTTAGGCGCTAGTTCTAGTGCAATTATACAGTAAACGCAAACGGCACCAGACTTAAAATATGACTTACATCATTACAACACCATTATAACGTGATCGGATAAACAGACACAATGTTAAATTTCAGTGAAAGTTATATTTCGCTCGTAATCACACATAGTTATATTACCCCCGTGCCTACATCCTAAAATCCTAAACACATTTGTTTCCTTGGGGCCTTATAAGATTTCAACAATCGATATTCGCTAAAATCAAACTTTAAACATTCTTCCAATAAAAGATGAAATGCACCGGACAAAATATTTACTTACATAGTCAAGGGACTAGCCTACTTTTGACGACCACCGTTTTACCGTAAATCTTGATATAGACGACATAAATGGCACCCATTAGTTACATAATTTACGTACACATGCAATCATTGATTTTTGTCAGAGAAAGTGAAAAGTCGTATCGTATATAGCTGGGGTAAGCTGATTAATATTTCACCTCTGCTAATTTGCGTTCTATGCATTCTCGAGGAAACAAGTTCGCAAGTGCATTTACACGACAATAGTTCAAAGTATAAAAATTAGCTGAAAATGGCGCTTGACTTGTTATTGCATAACGACACTTACACAACAAAAGAAGTAGAGCAACACAATAATAGTTGTCAGGATTGCACGGTGGTCGAATGGTAAGCGCTCTTGACTATCAATCCGCAGGTCCCTGGATCGAATCACGGTCGGGGCACTGGAAATTTCAGAAACACTTTTTAGTGTTTCCCTCCCAATTACATATGAATCGGCATTAAAGAACCAGAAAGCATTTTCGGAAATAGTTGGGGTAGCGCATTCGTATTCCTTGTATCACACATAAGTGCTGTCTCTTCCCTCAATGCCGGAGGCCATTGGCCGAATTGACCGAAATATAAACGACTGGCCATACACTACTGTCTCATTAAGAGGACATCAGTAACAAACCAAAGACACAATTATGATGTCTAACGTCCGCGAATTTGTCGTACATACGTATATATCCTTCGAACTTAACCTATTTGGTAAAAATCATTCTTAATGCAACTAGACGGTTTGATGATGGTACGATCGTACGTACGCAATGTGACGTGCCGTACATATTGCATTATTTGATGGTTGTATTGTTGGTTATAACTACATCTACAGCATTTGCGTTCAAGGTAATCCTTTAATGTCATTTTGCGGTTTGGCATACAACAACCACAAGCAATGATGTCCTTTAGAGTTATACTAACTTTCAAAAGCAAACAGGAAGTTATGGAGACAATACTAATTGATTTACTATAATACCAAAATCTCATCACATGGTTCAGTTTCTATCTAGTATAACTGATCAGGTTTACTGGCCAATATGGTCACCGTGAATGATAAAACACAATGGAAATTGAATCTACGTCTCCTGTGATGATGTTATTGTATTAACAAAATACGATTATAGCCGTTTAGCACGGGGAATCGCAAACAAGCAAGCTAACTAAGTTAGCCAATGTTAAAAAGTTGGTCACCCTTCGATGTGTTTGTGATAGTTCCGATCACAAAACTACTTTGGTAATGCGTTCAACTTTGTTACAGTTTACGCCAAGTAACTCCATTGATTTGTTTCATCGTGTAATCCTAGTATATCTACTATATCTCCTGAATTCCATTTGACTGCAGAAAGAAACCAAAGTTCTTTGACATTTGCATATATCTCTGAACACTTACTTTGCCAAGGAACGTTCCTGCTTAGCCTTAACTACAGTCAACCCTGACGTATTCCAATGCGGTTATTTCGAAATTATACTCGAATTAAAAAGGGCTGGTATTCCCAAAGCATCTTAAAAGAGCACTTTAATTTTTCTTAAAAGACATAGTATATCAGTTAAACAAGAAACACACTATTATTTTTGCATATGTATAAATCATTGTGTAAATAATTAACTAAGCACTACGGAGACACGGGTTAATCGTCAATTTCTCGGAAATATGCGCAAAAGAAATGTTTAAATTAAGTCAAACTGTTTAAGTACTCCACCAAGATGTTCAAATGGTAAATTATATTATGGTTAGCGACTTCGATAACCAAAAATACATCTCTTCTCACGATATAATGACATAACAAATACAGAAATGATCGTAAGGCCTACATCATATCTAGAAGACAAAAACAAATCAGACAGGGAAGGTGGAATTCAACAGAAATAGCCGATGAACAAAATGAGAGACACACAAAAGACAAATCACATGTAAGAAGCATACGTACGTTGTAGCAATATCAAACACAAAACTGAACAGGACAAAATACAAAGTTAAAAAGTCCTAACGATTGCTGCAATTCGCTTTTTGTTGTCTTTTCGACAAATATGTAACGCATGATTTAAATTCCGAAACACATTATTAAAATTTATGCAATTTGAAATTAATATTATCCAATTAAAAATCCATCTTTTGTTTTCTTTGATGAACTTATTCAAGTTTATGTATTTCGTGTTCTGTTGTTTCTATTGATTGCTGCCTTTCTTGTCTGATATGTTATTAAACATTTTAGTTTTCTGATATTCGTTTACTTAGAACCGCGTAATTCAGCAATTTGAACTTCATATTATCCGATTAAAATACGTACTACATTGATTTTTCCACTATTGTTGCCATATCATTTTTGTAATCAATTTTCATTTAATTGCATTTGGTTTGACATAAATGTCGTTGTCGTTGAATGTTTAATTTAATTACTTAAAAACGGCTGATCTAATTAACGGACAAGCTACCATCTGATTGCGGTAATTTGATGGTTATTTTGACATCTAATCATAAAAATGCGGGGAAATATGGTGCAACCATAATAAATATAACCCCATGTGCGCGGTTTACACTCTGTCTACGCAATGTTGTGGGAATGGACAGAGGAACAAACTCTCACGCAACTCAAATGGATCAGATACCTGTCATACGGAGTGAAACTACAGACACGCTAGTTTACTTTACATTAACACCGGCAGGATGATGATTGCATAAATCAACAATTCTGTTTAATGGCCAATACAATAATATTGTAATATTAAATATTCATTTGGTTTCCATGGATACATTTGTATATTGACTTTACGATAACAAGCTATGTTTAATGACATGTAGAACGGTTTTAATATTCATTTGGTTTCCAATGAAAGTGTAATACATTGTATATTTTATGAGTATTTACATTGCTTTCCTTGATGCATATATATAACTATTTTCATTACGTTCGTCGACCCTATGTTTCAGTTTGGTATTGAACGGTTCGACGCCGACTTTTTCCGGCGGAGTTTGTCATGTGCAATTAAAGAAATGAATTGAATACATTTTCGATGGATACTCCTAGCTTCGTTGATGCCTTACGTTTGATTGTTGAAATGTCGTAGATATCATATAACAAATGAGTACAAGTAATGAATGCGCATTCACCTTTTGGCGATTTTTTAAATAGTTTGTGTGATTTCATATATAGGAGTAGCAGTAAAGAAAACACCACCATTGACAAGAACGGTTAATTCCTGCTCTACCAACACCTTCTGAATGCTTTCAAAAAGCAACACAACAATCACTCTACAGAATTCGTTGGTTTCTGTTCTAACATTATTCTAAGCATACTAAACAATGAGTGTATATATTTCGTGATAAATGTGCACGTTCGAATCAGATATTTCATTTTAAAATATTATATAATCTTAGCATGAACATATCGGATGGTCAACTTTAAATGGTTGATCTCTCGTTTATGTGCATATATTCAATCTGCAACTGCTTATGTTAAATAAAATAGTAAGCGGACAGGCAGCACTCCACTTAAACAGCCGGACATAAAAAAACATCACATATAACTATTACACGACACGATGCCCAACGCACAACTAAACGAGAACATAAACTCATCGTTGAAAGTCCAAGTATCAGCTGTCAAAAAAATGAAATACCTAGTTTCAGCTATAAAACCCAAAAGTGGAGTACGTATGAAATATAACGAGAGTTATATTACAAAGTACAAGGAAGGACAAACCGATTTCTATAGTACATTCCATCTCTTTATAGGCGATATCTCACGGGGATTATAATAATTGTGTTAAATGATGGTCTTACTTAAGTATATCTTGAAAGCACACCGCGTTACATTTCCTTATTATATACTGGGCGTCACTGAAATGTTACCACTTATATATATACCTCTGTATTTTGTGTACGATATGACCTACCGGTTACCGGAACAAAATTTTATAGTGTATGCATCTGAATATTGTTAAATAGGATAGCTGTGACTTCACTGTAATGCCAAAACATGGTAGTGTTCGGCTTTTAAAACAGTGTAACGTGAGTTTTAAAATATAAGGGTCAATAGGGTGGTAACTTTTCATTGACGCTGAGTATATCTACACCCACAGTATTGTTCGTGGCATTACACCAATCTAAAATGTGGGTGTACGAGTCTAAATTATCTCGTATTTGAAGGCTGCTGTTAATATTATTTCAGATAATGTACGTATATTAACATACATGTCTCAATTATTTTGAATAATCAACACACACCAGAATAAATTCGATCAGCATCCACGCTGCAGAAAAACACATATTTACAAATACTGGTCGGTAAATTATCTGGTAAATTATCTGGCCACAGAAACGTATTTGGCTTGTAAATTATGTAATACGATGTGTACCATGAGTACGATTATCAAGCCACGTGTTGGTCGTTTCGTTAGCAATGGTTGTTAAAACTTGTTGGTTTTCATGCTGTATCATTCAATACAAAGATAACACCATTGATACTCGCTAGGTTGAACGAATCGGATTTTAAGACACACGAACACAGTACGGACGTGTTCTACAACGCAGACAGGGAACACTGAATTTTGAACATGTAATTTACATCAAGGTAACTACATCTGTATCATCTGCTGGATTACAATAAAGACGTACCACAGCCATTCGTTTTTCTTTTAATTTTTAAAGGGTTTGAACTGTAAATACACGTCCGCTGGTGCGGCACGCGTTTGAGGAGCACATTTTACTGTGTACGTATTTAATATTCGCTAAGTGTTTTAACAAATAAGCACGTTTTAAATAATATATGGGCATATTTATGTAAACGATGTCAGAAAAATACATGCATTAAATGTATTCCTCGTAGATCAAGACGTATTCAAATGTGTTGCCTGCTGTTTACCAAACTATCCTATTAAATTATTGTTTTTTTCGCGCATTATGCTAACATCACTTTCAGAAAATGTTAGTATATTAATTAATTTGATCATATTCAACCCAGTAATCGGTTGAAGCTTTTGGATCTGCTTTTCATTATGTTGAATATCACTGTCTATCTAAACGGCAGTCACTATTATTATTGCACATATCTGAAAACGTTAATGGTTTGATTTAATTTATAACTGTATTATATAAAAGCTCTAAGTCAATTTATGTGTAAGTAGAATTATGGAAAATGTTGGCACACTTTTCTATAGCTCTTCCGGAGATTTTGTCCTCTGTTGTAAAGCGATCATTACTAGTTCGTATCATATTACATGTATCCAGTTGTACTGTATACCTGACACCAAATGGTGGAATTGTTGTCAGCATAGTTAGAGATTGTTTGCTTTACAATGTTTGTTTTATTCTCATGTATTGTCATATTGCGAGTGTGTCATTGTGTTGTATTTATACAGTCTCATACATTAAGCTGTTTTCAATTTGTATATATTCTAGACATTTTGCACCATGAATCGTTAAACTTTAAATGAATTATTTATTTAACTTTTAACACGGACGGATCAGACATAAGCAGCTAAAACCCTTTGCAGACAGAAGTAGCACTATTCACGTGTTCTTGGTCTGTCAGAACGATACATAACTCCGTAGCTATTTATAACTAATATGTACTTATATAAGTACGAGGGGTAATCAATACATTCGACGACTTTCCTTCTAACTTTCTAAATATTGATTCTAGAACAATGAAATTGCCAGGCAATATAGATATATCAATTATTAAGCGTTTTAATTAATTAATTATAAATGTGACCAAGATGCAGCGCGCGCCGTCGAACGTGACGGACAATAAATACTCACGGAGCAATGGCATTTCATAAAGATTAACGCCTAACTTGGAAAATCCTTGCGATAGCTGAAAGATGACTTGACCAACATGTATGGGGATTCTTTGCACTCCAAATCAGAGATCTACAGATGATTTCGTCGTTTATTCGAGTGTAGGGACTCTGTCAAACTGACGCCATGGTAAAATAAGAATAAACGGAATAGTTAAAACAGAGTTAGGGATACTCCTCCTTAATTTCTGAGAAATAAGAGGCATATTTTTGAACGATATGTTCCTGGCGAACTCTACGATCAGTACAGATTACAATACAATAAATATTTTACTCCATTTGAAAGGAGTTCTTTCGAAATTGCGCCCTAAACTTGTTAGGTCGTGATTCCTTCTTCATCGGGATGATGCCACCGTGTAAAGCCAACCGCTTTTTATTACATTCCAGAGTTAGCTATTTATGACTTATTTCTGTATTAAAAGTATCGTATTTAGTGGGTCGGATATGAGTCCAGAAAGGAGCTCGGTGCTGCTTAAACGGTGACGCTTGAAATGACGTCACGTGACGACCTGTGTCACGCACCCATTACATGAATAAAACTATGTTATAGGTGCATTCGGTCGGAGATATCCTACACTGAATAATGCTAATTTGCTTTCGAGCCTTGCTGACAAAACAAAATTGCTAGACGAAAAGTCCACGAATACATATGTATATTGATCACCCCTCGTAATTTGAGATTTCTCAGACACGGAGGTTTCATATTATTTTAATTTCAAATACGATATAGGCAAATAAACTACATGTATGTATGCCCAACATATTAGCCTGTGCCGTTCGTGCAATGAAAATAAAATGAATATACGACCGTTAGTTAGATACTCCTTGTAACGGCACGCGATGGTTGCTAAGAATATGTTGAAATATTTATTACTTGGATAACATTGCTATGAACTGATAATCAATAAACGTATTAAGAACAAACAGTTTTATTAAACTGAAAACAGAGACATATTAATCGAATGGCTAAACGTTAGGTGATGTAATCATTGGAAGGTAAGAAAAGACAATAAACCATCGGACAGGGAAGGCTGCACTCAACGAAAACAGTCCCACACAGAAAACAGAAATCACACGGCACAATGCCAAACGCAACAGTGAGTTCTTGATACATTTAATCAAGTGAAGGTGTTTCAATGTTATTGAAATTTAGCACATGATGACATCAATACATGACGTCACATATGTGCACATTTCATTGTTATCAATGTTTAGATAATCACAAAACTAAATCACGAAAAGTATTGATCGACAATGTCAAATTCGTAAAATAAATAATGTATTTATAAGCTGCAACCTGCTATGCAAATCAGGCGTATGTGCCTTATTGGCGGGAAAATAAGGGGTTTGCACATTGTTGTTCCACACATCTATAAGGAAACACGTAACACTCTTAGCGCTCTGAAGTTTCCTCTTGATGACGCACGTCTTGACGGCCATCTGTGTCTGCCTTCAAATTTAGCCTCACGAGAAAAAAATCAATGACCTCCACAGTCGTAACATTGAACTGTCAGTAATTTTTGCCGATCTAGCATACGCTGTGTTGTGTCCTTTGGTTATAATATTACCTTTCCTAAGCCTTTCAAACCCGTAACCGGAAGTCGATAATTAAATAAGAAATAAGCGATTTTCATTTTGGGTCAAAATAAACATTAAACAATATGTTATGGAATGTATAATTTAGCGAAATAACTAAATCGTACGCATCATTGCCTTCAAACTCTAGGCATAGCATCATTAATTTTGTTGACTGGAAGTGGTGTCTTCCAAACAAAAACATCCGTATGATACCATTATATTAACGCGCTTCTATTGTCAGTTTACCCGACAATCGTAGATGTAAACAGTTCCTGTGATCTTCACAGATCTATACCATAGATCTACTACATTAAACAACAAACACTTTATAACTTATTATATAGTATAATTGTAATAAGCACTTGGGCAAGCTAGCTTACTTTCTATTATCAATACATTCATCATTCTATCAGCAACAGATCATCTCATAAATATGCATACACATTAATATACCAACATCATCTCATATACATAAAGTACATGTAACAAATTTATAGCACATAACACGCATCTTTCCCCATGTTTATGAACTAAAAATTATACGTCTTGTAAGCTCTAAGTGCCCAAAGCTGAATGACCACATACCTTCAATCACTGCCCACGACAACTCGTGCGCTATGGTTACCAACATAACAAGTCCTGATTCGTGCAATCAGAAGATCTTAACCAATCACAGGAAAGCATTTTCCGTCTTATGCGCTTCGCTTAACCGACAGAAAATAAATAATCTTGAAATTGCTGTGCAAGTCTAAATATTATCGCCAGACGACAGTTAAACTACTTTGTCATGACTAAACGTCACATATCTGCTAAAAGCATGCCAATAGCGCCAGGATGTTCTGTAACCTCATAGCGTGGCACCGTATACAACACACTTCTAAACTTCATTATTTCTTTTTCGGGGTATCGTTGTCCTACAAAGTGACAGTAAAATCGTCACGCTCAGTGGTTTTGCTCTAGTGACATTTGTAAATTATGAAAATGATGCCAACATGACGTAATGGGTTAAATTGATTTATTTTTTCGCGGAAAATTATACCAGGCACTCATTGATTTAAACTAAAAATTCCAAATAATAATTTATACAAAAAATATAGTTGCGTTTCTTAATCAGTTAAGTGTAAGTCGAAAATCCAAGTCACAGCCGTAAAAAAAAGAAATACCTTGGTTCAGCTAGTGACCTGGTTTCAGCTATTAAAAAGCTGAATGGCCTATTTTCAGCTCAAATAGGGACAACATACCAAGTTTAAACTGTCAAAAAGTCATAAAAGTTTCAGTATAACAGTTAATAGTAAAACCCTTCAGACGCACAAATAAAATATGATGGTAGTAAACAAAAAAATAAGTAATAATGGATGAATGGGCAAGAGATAATGAAAGAAATAACTACCAACTAAACAAACTACACAACGTCCTTTACAGCCGCATACATATATGAAGTATAAACAAACCGGATAGGATGGCGCGTACGATCGATGCGCGAATCAGACAGGGGACGAGTTGTGAATGCCAAAAAAATAACTAGCTCCAAAATATTTGGCCCCAGACAAAATGACGAATACTGAGAATATAGTTAGATATTTTATTTCGTTAATAGTTATCATGCGACATAACTATAGTAAACATATTCTAGAATCAATAGATATAGTTGGTAAAGCTGATTCAGAGAACTGTGCTCAATTTCATATTGTACTATTGCTTTTAAAGATAAAACTTACAAGGTTAGTCTCGTCGCAAGACGACTTTAAGTAACATCTTATTTCTAATTTGTCCCCGCTTTAGTAAAACTGCGGAAAATACATCTCTGGCCTTAAAGGATCGTTTTATATTGTAGCACAACCATGCAGTTGATAACAAACGGAGATGTCCTTTTAACGTTTACTTAGTACAGATTAGAAAAATAACATAAGACTGAAAATGTTACCTTTTTCAAGACTCACGAATCCTTTGAATGTGTCCTAAAATATACCAAAGTTTATCTAAATATACTTGTACAATAACTTCGCGTGTTATTGTATGCAAACGCCAAAGAGTCTCTATCGAGTTAATCGGTAGGGCCTAACGATTTAAAAGTTATTGAATAGCTTCTTTACTATATGTAATATAACTTCAGGATTAGAACATTTGTGCAACATCGCTATTTGTATCTATTTGTATCACTAGATCAATCGCCATTTTCCAACCGTTTTATTGTCTTATCAGTACGATGGTCAATTAAGCTGACCAGTTTTAAACAATTAATTATCAATAATATTGCTCCCCCCTCAACAATGGAAAACCTCTTTATGCGGAGGTCATGTCGGGGCAAATGTCAAAGGAGAACAAAACTTGCCTGAATCCAATATTTTTCGACGCACTTATTTACAAACAATCGAAAATGAAGCACACGGGTAAGAATTTGATTATTGTTCAAGTTAGAAACAGTAATTTATATATCACAAAGCCTTTAAACTGTACTATTGTGGCTAATCGTTATTTGGACATATCATTTTATACGCCCGAAGGGCCGTACCATGATATAGCCTATGCGTTCGACTGTTTATCTGTCTGTCGTCAGCAATTCCCTTTCCGCCCTGTACCTCTTGAACCATTTGAAGGATTTTTATGAAACCTGATTCAAATGTTCACCGCATCAAGACGACGTACAGACCGCATCTTCTGTATGGGCCGCTTCAATGTCAAAGTCACATTTAGGGACTAACGGTCATACGACTTTGTTTCCCTTCCGCTCTGTAAAGAAACTTTACACAAATGTCCACCCTATCAAGACTTCGTGCAGAGTGCATGTTTTGGTTGTGTCGCTGCAAAGTCAATGCCACACTTAGGGGTTAAAGGTGATACGACTTTGTTACCCTTCCGCTCTGTAACTCTTGAATCCCTTGAATGTTTTAAAGAAAGCTGACACTAATGTTCACCACGTTAAGACAACGTGCAGCGCGCATGATGTAATGGGTCGCCTCAAGGTCAGGGTTACTCATATGGGCTAAAGATCATACGATTTTATTTCCCTGCCGCTCTGTGTGTATTGATACCATTGAAGGATTTAAAGAAACCTGACTCAAATGGTCACAACCTCAAAACGACGTGCAGAGCGCATGTTCTGGATGGGTCGCGTCAAGTTCAATGTCAAACAAACTTAGGGGTTAATGATCATACGACAGTGTTTCCCTTCCGCTCTGTAACTATTGAACCCTTGAATGACGAACGTCACGCAATTGTTCCCCACGTCGAGTCGACGTGCAGACCTCATGTTCTGGATGTTTCACTCTAAGATGCGAACAGCGACAGGCTTGTAATAGCACAACGATAATTATAAAACAACAGAAGGAGAAAACCACAGGAATAAAAGTAGTTTGCTCATTTAGAGGATATTATAAACAGACCACAGACATAATGATGTAGTCCATTGTCTGCACAAACTCACGTGTCGTACTTAGATTCGCATACGTAGCATATCGATATGTAATCATTTCAAGGCTGTTGTCGCTTTTGTGGAAGTACGATGGTACACATACATTGTCTTAATGTGACGCGCTGGACAATGTTATATCACGTGGTCATATACAGTATCTTATGAAAACCCAATAGACTATAAAAATCCTCGTCGACTTTTGTTTGTGTTGTAAATCAAGATAATATGGTTATACATTTGTAGTAATTGAGCAAGGAATTCGCGAAATAATAAAATGATGCAGTTTTATAAATTTTGAACAGTTTATTAGCGCATTATTCTGACCCTTCGCTTTGTTTGTGATCTGTCAGATTACTTTGTGCACAAAGCATACTGGGATACATTTAACTTTATATAGTTTATTTGATTTGTTTAATTGTGTCACTCTATACATACACTGTCTCCTTCGGGTATAACGTGAATACAATCTTCTGTGGGAACAATGTGGTTAACAACAAGCTATTCGCTATTTGTTTACCTCTCTGAATACTTAATTTGCCTCAACTCAGATATATGTTTTGTCCTCGTAGATTCGTGCCTTTTATTTACTCTTTGTACGTATTTGCAGTAATGCCTAGTTTGTTACATGTTTTCTGGGAATTTATGTTTCGAGTTTTCAAAGGATGTGCCCTTTGTGGCTATATTTCAACAATTCATATTTGTTTTTCTTGTAGTTTGAAGATTACATCTCATGGTTAATGCATGTTTCTTTCAACAAATCCATTATATTTAATATACATATTTTAAGGGGAGTGGGTTGGTATATTATTTTAGAGGGGATGAGTTGGTCATTGCGTAGGACGAGTTATCCAAATCCAGGGTGAGTTGTTAGGAGGGTGAGTTAGTAGGGGGTGAGTTGACTGTAAATCCACGATATACATTGTAGTTAACGATATGGAAACGTGTACTTGAACGCGCATTTCTTTATTTTCAAACTAAATTGGGAGCAAATTCTACATTTGCAAATTTCTTAAAAAATATATTGTGATAATGCTTAGACAATAAAGAATACTTCACGAGGTTTTAAAATAATATCATTTAAGTAAAAAGCAACATTATAGCCTGTCAAAAACGTGTTTTTGAGTATTTTGACAGTTTTCATAAAAAGTTATATAGGAATGGTAGTCACAAACTTCAAACGAAAAAGGAAGCAAAAAGCTAACGTACCACATTAATAAAAATAATATTGAAATAAAGTGCAGAGAATGAAGATTACATACCTACTTACTTAATTATCACGAGGTTATTAAAATCTGTCATCTAATGTTATAAACATGTTGTTAGTGTTAAACCACACGGCTCCTGTATAAATATATAGTAAATCAGTGTATCGTTAAACTTTATCGATGTGATCGATTAGACGTTTTCAAGGAAGGCTACTTTGCCGATGACACCCAATAAGTTACAAAAATGTTCCGTATGTTTATATCACCTATCGCTGTCGTTACGGTTAAATTCATTCATCGAAGTTCAATACAGCTGATTAATTTATTGAGAAAGCTACAATAAGACGGCGGAAATGTAATGCTAAATTTGTATTTGATAAGGTTGGTACCAAAAAACAATGTTGTGATCACATTGAATACAACTCCGTGTTGGCGTTTTGTATTGTCGAAAAGAATTGAGGACAAAATAAGCTGTCAGACTACTTAAACAATTCAACAAGAATCAGAGAGTTTCAATATGGAGTGAAAGTACATAAATGTAAGTTCAATATACATTTACAACGACAAGATGGTAGCTGCATACAGTAACGAAGCTCTGTTAAATGGCAAATCAAATAACTTAATATTCATTTGGTTTCCGGTGAAATTGTTACATGTATGCATTGACTTATCTTTACAAGCTATGTTTGATAACAAGTAAAATGCATTTATTTATTTTGTGTTTCCTAGGAACGTATTGATTTCAACATTTAAAATTGACTAGTATATCTTTATGTACATGCACTAAACGAATATTATCGTTAGAAGTATTCATATCACGACCAACATTGTACTGCTGTGATTTTAGTTATACATGCATGATGTTGGTAACATATAAGGCTAGTACAAGGTACAGTGCGTATACGTAATAAAAACGTAAAGCATAGCTTCTCCAAATGTGTTGCACATCTTTTAACACGTCTGCAAGACACCCAAAATAAGTGTTCCTCAAATGCTTTCATTATATTTTTTATCTTGATTGCATATGTAAGTAAATAGATTCTAAATGTGGACATTCTACACTCGTATTTAATTAGTCAGCAATTCTATATATATACAGTGAAGTTCCGCTATTAAGACCAGTCAAAAAGTGGTCTTATTAGCGAATCGGTCTTATTAGCGGACCTTTTTTGTTCTAAAGTTAATACTTTGGGACCGAAACATTGCAAAAATCTGCATGATTTCGAAATAATTGTAGTGGTCTTATTAGCGGAACTTCACTGTATAATGCTTTCCACTTCAAATTAGCTTGTCGTGAATCTGGCGAAATTTTTCCACGAATTAGGTACTTGTCCAGGAGATCCCTTCCAATGGCACTTACTCAACCTTTAAAAATGTTTAGAAATATTATACTGCCTGTCGCGTATATACTACGCATTAATGTTTAATATGCACTAAGTGTTAACAAATATAACTATGCATAACTAATTTGATATATAAAGACGCAGTGAAAGGTTGCCTGCTGTTACATCAATTCTTTTTGTAAAGTGTTTACTAGATGGCACCAATTGATACGTGTTTCATATCGCGTGGCAGACGCATATCATGTAAACACGGCATGCAGTGCGGAGTCCTACTGGAATTGCCCAGCGCTTCTAATTAATGTGTTCAATCGAGCTTCTTAATACCAGCATGGTATTAGGAAAGGTGTCTATACATGTAAAATGAATGTATTGCCTGTTTTTGTTATTATCAATGAATATCAAAACTGGTTTTTGGATTTGTACCACTGTAACGATTGCATTTTTCCGGCCATGTTGATGCTTGTCATAGTGACTATTATATAGTTTAATTACTGCCATATATTGATTTGAAATATCAAACAGTTTTATATCGATAATTAGCTAGAAACAGATACATTCAAAACTATGCAGATATTATGGAATTTTAATTATTGAATGTGACAGACAAACATTTGTATTTATGAAAATATGACGGATAATACAATGCGCTAATAAGCTAAAATCACCATTTGTATTAGTTACAAAAACACACTTCTGGCAGTGTTCTTATTGGTTGTAATGTATCGTGTACTGTCACTACTGGCATGCGAGGTATTACCGGACAGAAATGGCATAAAAAGCTTCATGTCAAGTTAAAAATCGATTTTTACCCAGAATTTTTGGTGCTGACACATACCTGTGTTCAAGGCCTTCCTAAAGATAGAATTCCCGAAAATGACGTCACCATAACATCCAAATTTAGGGGCCCAAACAGGGGCACTTTTTACGCTTTTTTCAACGACGTTCAGCAGGTATTACCGGACAGTCGGTTTCAACCATTTTTAACTTAAAATTTGGAAACTTATTATAGGAAATGATTTAAACAGGGTTCGTACTTCCTATTTATGCGAAAATATGTCACGATTTTCGTAATAACAACTCGTGACGCGCCATGTTTTCCCGCCAGGTGGCGTTCTGTGGTAGGTCAGATGCGTAATATACCGTACATAACATACCGATCAAAAGTCGATTTAAACGATTAAAAATCAACTCAAAGTATTTCAGACTTATGGATAAGATCTTAAAAAGGGTTACTCAACTGATATCCGTTGACAAATTTCGTAATTAACAATATCCTGCTGAAATTAGAGCTGGTATAAATGGAAGAAATTAAATTTAAAAAAAAAAAGATAAAAATTTTGACGCCGCGAAGAACCGATCGCGAGTCCTCTCGCTTCATAACCTAGGACGTTACCCACTCTACTATTCACTCTTTACATAAAATGAAGCTAATTAATTTAACCGTATAAAATCAATGACGCACGCGCTCAGCTCGTGTTATTTTGCGCATGCGCACACGATGGTGATTTCCCCAAGCGCCGCTAACGTAAACACGCAGCCGCGTACGACATTTTGGATAAATAGACAATGTTTTGTTAATCTTGAATATTTTTTTTCTTCTAGATTTATTCAAAACACGCTTCTGAGTGATTAGGTACAAATTTCAAAACATAGCTCCAGAAAATAAGCGGATAGGACCAGTTGTCCGGTCATTACTGCTGTCCGGTAATACCTCGCATGCCAGTAATCAATACGTGCACTAAAGCCTAGCACACTTGTCTCATCGTTCAGACTTGTTGGACGTTCATCATAAATAATATAATTATACGACATCTAATGTCCTAGGAAATCCCTATGTAACATTGCTTATATACCATTGCAATATGTCTGCCCTGTCTACTGGTGGAACAATTCGGAATTTATATCTCCACCAATCAATTATTTATATCAATATAGAAACCGAAAATATCAATACAACTTATTGAAGTCAAGTGGGTGTCGTCTGTGCGTTCACTTGGTGCATATTAGAGAACGATATAACACAATTATTGACCGACTGTTAATCGACTGTTAGTCACAAATTAATACCCTTTGCAAACAAAACTAATTCATTGGGTGCTACATAAAAAACAATATTATATCGTACAATATCATTTTGCATTCGAACAGTACAGTAAAAAGGTTATTTGTATGCTAACGACATTGCGCCTCTGCCGACATGGAAAGTAGTTATTGAATTGAATCATTCTTTTGTAGAATATGTATATAATAGCATCTAACAATGCAATCAGTCGACCTTAATCGACTCGATTTAATGATTAGCAGGTACTTTGGTCAACAATGTGCGTGGTATATTGTTCCACACGGAGTTACAGTCTTTGTTAATGTGTATTATATGTTCCAAGAGTGATTTATTATATAAACTCATCAACCCAGATACGCATAGTGTCCATGAATTTACGAATGATGTACTTCTTTTTCATAAAGAGCAATATAATTATTATACTAGACGAACATTATTTATACCAGTTTTGTGAATTTGGTCATATTTAACATATTATATTATTTTAAGTATAGCCATTATCTAAAATGTCCAATTTGAACACGACCACCAATTACTTATTTCAAGGTAAATATATTTCTAAAACAAAGCATACACTTCAAACAGGGCTAATTACACGGAATACAAGTTCGGTGACCTCGTGTATTTTCGTCATATTTTGTATCAGAATAGTATATTTTACTTCCGGACATAATTTGACAAAAATCTGAATTAGTTAACCAAACATCTCAAACACATTACTATAGTTATATATAATCACAAATATTATTTGATAATGGCATCGGGTTGCACTACTGCATCGAAATATAAAAGTCGACTATTGCGACGTTTCCGATATTACATTTCTGGACAAGTCTCTGATTATAATGTAAAGATTATTAAAACAGAACAAAGGAATACAACATTACATTAAAATCGGAATGTTAATAGGCTTAATGAAATACTATACAAGTATACATGAACAGTTTGTAACGGGAAATTTCCATAAATACGCAAAAACGGTTCTATTTTCTTTAATGTGTCACCTACCACACTACCATCATCGTACGCCCTGTTCATTTTATATTGTTGTCTGAAAATGAGTGTGGTATAAACTCAACAACGAAAAAGATGGGTAGTGAAACATATCAAATATTATAAAATTTAATATCAATGCCAACGTTAGAAAACGCACTTCGAGAGAACTGCATACAAACTACCTTGTTGAAGACGAGTCACAACATAGTACATTGTTTTTGACAATTGGTAAACTATTACACTAAACATTTCAGTTAAATAATAATTACTCGAGTCGTCCGAAATGTTTAGACTAGATGATAACGCAATGGTACCTTTGGATATATTTGTGTCGACTGCCTCCTGTAAATGAGGCGCGAGGTGATGTATTGAAAGTTCTATATTTTTCGTACGTCAAGTCTGGCATGAACTAGAAGGTCATATAAAAGCAATTTAGTTGATATAAAGAAATGCCTACCGTTCAACGCTACACAAGCGAAAATATTGTAATGTAAAACATCACATTGAATGTCTGTATGATTACCAAATGTAAAAATGGACAGTATTGTACCGTATATAAAAAATACATGTAAATGTAAAAGTTGTTGCTATAAATGTTAACACATTATGTTGCGATGTTAGTCCATGATCTAACCATATTAAAGCCATTTTCAATGGCTCGTGCAGACTGGGACTTGAATCATTCTACAATTTGTACAATCAAGCTTAATGCCCTCACTGGGCCAGACAAAGTGGTCGTAGCATCATTTATAGTAAAATAACATGAACCAGTTCATTTCAATCACTTTTGTGTCAACGTATATCAATGGTTAGCATGCTTGCCGTCTAATCTGGCGACTTGGGTTCAAATACAGGTAGGGGCACTCATATGCTTGCTATATTTCAGCAGAAAGCTGCCTGGCAAATTAAAGCTGTATTAGGGAGTTTTTGCTTCCCTGTGGTATGTTAAACACGTTTTTGTTTACAGGTACTGCGATTGTCCTTGTATCAATATCTTAGTTTTTTACAAATTGTTTTGAACTCACAATCACAGACATTACATCACAAAACATGATTAGAGTGTTCTTCAATATAACTGTACGTATGCTATAAATTAGTCTCTGCCATACAATTCCATCGCTCTGCGTGATAAGAGTGACATTAAATTGATACCCTTGTAATAAGGACTCATTTCTAGTTCAATATTACAATAACATTAGCATACTTATTGTTACATCAACATACATCAAGACAATGTACTGGTTATTGGTTTGAACCTGTATCTTACTTTACTGTCGTTCGAGGTGTTGTGGTGATCGAAACGTTGGGTATTAATATAGTAATATGCCTTTTGATTTCTGAAACTAGTATATTTACGGCTGTGTGTTGGGCATTGTCCCTTGTGTGTTTTTATGCTAGGCTGTTTACGTTGAGTACTGCCTTCCCTGTTCGACTAAATATATAGTTTTACTTACAATGTAGCTTTTTATGAATACATAGTGTAACTTTATGTCATGTTCTCGTACAAATGTATATGTCTGGGTGATGTTAACTTAATATATAATTTTTGTTACGCATAGTTATACCAGCGGTTTGGTTTTATTTTCTTAGTTCAGCTTTTTAGTGGGCATTTTGACTTATACTTGTGGTATGTGCTTTTTGTCATGTTTGACTGTAATGCCCTTCCTGCTCGGCAATTGCTGTTGAGTGCGGCCCTCCCTGTCCAATCTGTCTCTATATTTTTACTTTATCACACATTGAGAGGTTTTATGTATCTATTGCACATTGTCACCTAGTCCATTATGGGCATACGCAGTCCGGAGATATTAATTAACCCGATCTTGAAAAGTTGAGTTATTGTCTATACCGAGGTGTTCTGTTGTCATAAACAGAAGATACAGTCTGTCACAAAGTGCATGTATATACATAGTCAGTACAGAAATAAGCCGTAAGCTCATACGTGAACAAAAGCGAGTATACGCCTTTGCTCTCAGACATAAGCATATCGTGTGTTATGATCTTGTAATATATGCATACATATACTGGTCAGGATCAGGTTAAATATGTGGACGATAGCTACATGTGCTGCATACAATACCGCACTGCAAGCCAAAAGTCAAATCTCGAATGATTATCAAATTACAAGCTATTACAAACCGCATTTATTAACTCGAAATGAATTTATGCAATGTCATGATTACGTATGTATTGCATTAGTGTTGGTACTGGGTTAGGTATTACCTTTTGTATTAAGCCGATCCAGCGCATTTCTCGTTAAGATATACAATCCGTTCTCATTGATTAATTAAGTTGAATGCACCTGACCTGAATTCATATAAACTGTTAAACAACGCATAACTCATTACTTTCAATTGCCTGTTATTTAAGTTTAGCAGATTTGATCAGTCTGTTTTGATCATGTAAAATGTTGGTTTATAGGTAAATATAAAAGAGCATCGGACTTAACTTAACCAGTCGAGCACAGAAAACATAAAAACACATATACCACAATTAAACGGAATAATGCAAAACGCTTAGCTAAACGAGAATATGAACTTTACTATTTAAGCCCTAAACACTCGATATACACGTATACTATATTTTTAAAAAATAATTCTCAACAACAACACACATATTGAATTTTAGATCGTTCCATTAAGTTGTCCCTTCGTTGATAAATATCATGGTTTCCTTGATATATGGACTATGCTAATAAGAATAATACATGGGGTAGGTGGATTTAGACATGATACTATTTAGGATATTGAATTAAACTAAGTAAAGTATTTGTTTCATTAAGTGAGGCAATTGGACAAAAGTTACTCCAAAATCAAAATATTTTATACAGTTTAAAATAAATAACAGTAAGCAACTCCCGGATACGCAAAACAGCATCATTTAGTAATATTATTCTCAAAATCAGATAATCATACAAGTGACAGTTGCAATAATAGAGAAAATTAAATATCTTAATTCACCATATCAAAAGAGAATACGTTATATTACTCGGACAGTACCCAGATACGCGTAACAGCTTCATATAGATAATATTTCTCAAAATCAGATTTGCATAGAAGTGACATTTGCAATAATAGAGAGTAAACTATATATCTTGATTCACCGTGGCAAACGAAAATAAATGTTTGTATTGTATTACAGGTATATACCCATTCGAAAATGTCAGATAATTGTAAAAGACAGACTAGTTACAAAATAGATTTGCAATATAACATGACGCACATATCTTAGAAACTGATAGTTGCAAACATACGATATTTGAAATCATGTGCAAAACCGTTTCGTATTGCACTCTGCATCAAAAAGTCATATTTAATAAAACCTGAGATAGTAGTTTGACAGAATTGTCCAGATATATCAGCATATTCCGTGACTGTACTTCGTTTATCATCGGCTAGTAGTTTCAATTATATATTCCGATGTGTTATAATATTAGACGATCTTTAGTTACGAAGTCCTTGAGGAAGTGTATCGTCTCATGTCAATTCAGTCGAATTGTTGGAGGTTTTGACGATTGTGGTTAACTTTGAAGAAATAAAAATAAATTATTACAATGGGTAAGCACATAGCCGTACATTATCTCACTAAAACGCTGATGAAATACGTTTTAGTAATGGTAATTGTACACGCAATTTTAAACGATACAATAATACAACTATGGACAGATTATGATTGTGAAGTCGGATAGTAAGATTCCTTATAAACTATTCAGTACGCATGTGCAAAATGAATGCTTGAATTGCATTTTAATGCATTTATCAGATTCCTTCTCACGGAATCTGGTACGAAGCATTGCACTCCATGTTAATTACAACTTCGTAAATTTAAACTGTCTGGATAGTTTAAGATACTTCAATATCCTATCCTACTAGTGTATTTTTTTGTAATTGACCGATACAGTCGTAAGTGCGCGGTCTTTCGGGGTTTATTATGAATAAACTTTGAAACTTTGTGATCCACTGCTGACTCTTGATCAGGTTGAATTTGACTGGCTGAGGCGGCAAGGTGTCGGGATCGTGGGGTGCCGGAGTTTTGTAGCTGTAGCTACTTTTGTATTACTTTCGTTTGTTCTTGTTCATTTTATACTTTCTACTTTGGCTTAGTTGTGGTATGTGATTTTCCCTTTTCGTGTCCTCTTTGTGCCTTACGTGTCGTTTCGGTGCGTAGTGCTTTCCCTATCTGATTTTTTATTATCATGCACTTCAATATTTCCATACAAAGCCGTAGATTCTACATAGGCGATCAAACTGTTAACTGTATAGCGGAGTAATAATTAAATTTGACATGCTTCCTAAAATAAACTCCTGTAGGAGGACTGGGTGCCAGAATTTCATGTTGTTTAATACTTCTGTCTCTATTCGATGAGTACAGCAACAATTGGGAGCAGTTTAGATGGAAAGTTGTGAATTGTACTATAATATAAATAGTTTTATTTGACAAGCTTCCCAAATGAACTACCATGTGAGAACTGGGTGTCATATTCTCTTGTTTTATAACGCACAGGAATGATACTTGGGTTTATATTGTATGTATACAAACCCAGTCATACACATGGAAAGCAATTGCGATTTCTTGGATGTTATTACTGATATCAATTATCGACAATGATTACACGCTACTTTTATGTAGCACTTCTTTGATGCTATGATGATGTGCTGCTGTCATTGAAAGTTTTTTGTTTATGCGACAGTTTTTGTATTTTAATCATTTGGATAACGATCTATCAGACAGCCAGTCACACGAGGGACATCAGTTATAATTACACTAACATAAAATTATTATGTGATTGTTTTTTACTTTCAAAGGATGAGCTAGTGGATATTCGTATTTTCCGGGTAAAATTCCAACGGTTTTTAATCGTTTTTATACTCGATATAGACTTTTCGCACCACCGACATATTGTTTCACACATTTGCGTGAACAAATCCTCATAGATATTGTGAAAATATGAAAAAACCTGTTCCATCTTCCTTTGAATTTTACATTTTCCACATCATTTACAAACAACCCTAGTGTACCTTATAAATATACATGGCTTGTTAAATACGTTGTAGTAAAACATATCTGTCACACAGTATGCCTGATCTGACTGTAGCAGAGAAGTGCTATTTCAACAAAGTAGTTTAGATGAATATTAAAACTGTAATTCGACTGTGAATGCGACGTGAAACGCTGTTGGTATCTGATTTATAAATGCCCTTTCTGTGTTATACAGTTCACACAACACTAAGCACGCTGTGCAAGCGATTGAGTGAAGATTTAACAGTAAATAAGTCATATGTATGCAAACGACGAAGCGTTTTTTCTTGACTTAATAAGTAGTGAGTGAAATGTCTGTAAGCATTGAATCGTTATTACGTTCTCAAAAGTATCATATAACACATCCAGTGGTACCGTAATCGACTCAAATTAATCCTTAGTAGGCTCTGTGATCTAAATTGTTCTAAACATTGAATGATATTTTGTTCTGTAAGGAATGGCAAAACTTGCCTGAAATGTTTGTAACAACAATGAACTAGAAGTTTCTAAATGTTCCGTATTGCTGTCGCCGCGAAGTGATATTTTTTATGGAAGGCCGTACCCTTTTTTTCATTTACATTGATGTCATCGTTTAATACATCCTGTGTGTGCACAACTTTTAATGTGTCACTTTTTGATATAATTCAAGTAACCGGGAGCATGGAAAATAATTATCATATATCATATTATAAGTCCACAAACATATCATAGTCAATTGTAGGAAAACTAGGAAAAGGAATAATTCTGAATTTGGCAAATGATTGCATCTATATAGTTATCGCTATTTGCTTTGCATTGAATTTGGTATGGCAATATATTCGCGACTTTACAGTATGTTCAAATCCTACTATAGGTACTGACTCGTACTTGGAATAGTCAGATGTTTCAGTAACATCAACGTATCGTTAGTAAATCGTGGACACAATTTCACAAATTGTCAACTATTTGTCACCGTTATACATCTCACTTTAAAAAGTACAATTTGACTCGACTGAATAAAACAACAGGACAATCAAATACGGGAACGAGCACTCATATGCTTGCCATATTTCAGCAGAAAGCTGACTGGCAGTTTTATATTGTGCTTGGGAATTTTCGTTTCATGGTGGTATGTAAAACACCTTTTTGTTAACAGACACTGCGATTGTCCTTGTATCAGTATATTTGTGTTTTACAAATCGTTTTGAACTCACAGTCACTGGCATTACATCAATAAAATACGCTTAGAGTGTTCTGCAATATAACTGCACGTACGATATAAAGTAGTCCATGTCGTACAATTACATCGCTCTATAGGATAAGAGTGACAGTAAATTGGAACCCTTGAGATAATATAGACTAATTTCTAGTTCAATATTACAATAACATTAACATACTTATTGTTACATCTACATACAACAAGAAATGTACTGGTTATTTGTTTGAACCTGTATCTTACTTTACTGTCGTTCTATGATGTTGTGGTGATCGAAACATTGTGTATTAATATCGCAATATGCGCCTTTTTATTTCTGAAACTAGTTCATTCAGCTATTGACAGCTGTGACGTTGGGTGGATCATTTTCTCGTTCGGTTGTGTGTTGAGCAATGTGCCTTGTATGTATTACGTGCTCGGCTGTTTAGGTTGAATGTTGTCTTCCCTGTCTGTCTTAATATCATAGTTTTTCTGAGCTGTTTATGTATGCATCGTGCAATAGATAGAGGATATTTGTTGATTTTGGTGTAAGATCAAATTTTATTTCACCGAGTGATCACAGAAAATCAATATTTTCACGAGTGGCGTAGCCACGAGTATAAATTTCATTTTCTTTGATCACGAGTGAAATAAATTGATCTTACACCAAAAATCAACAAATTTTCTGTTTATTATATGCCTCAATTTATCATAAAATGTGCCGTAATTGGCATAATTGGAAAAAATCACTTTGAAATTGGAACGCCACGACGTGAGAATTATGACGTCATGATCACGTAACGCATATTTTAAAGCCCGTTGCCGTTGACGTTACGTTTTTTTTTCTGCATGATACTGGAACCAGCTTCAAAACAGGGAAAATAACAAAGTGGTAATTTCACTGTTATTTTCACTGAAAAAACTCCATAATCCATTGAAAGCAAATAATAATGTGCCATGTTCTCGTATATTTCTGTGTTGTATTACTTAATATTTCTTTTTGTTATGCAGCTGCTCAGGGTTATACCAGCGGTTTAGTTTCATTTTCTTGTTCAGGTTTGTATTGGACATTTTTACTTACATGTATGCTTCTGGTCTGTGCTATTTATTTTTGTCATGTTTTACTAGTGTGCCTTTCCTGCTCGGCTATTGCTATTGGGTGCTGCCTTCCCTGTCCGATTTGTCAATATCGTTTTACTCTATCACACATTGAGAGGTTTTATATATTTGTAACACATTGTCATCTAGTCTGTTATGGGCACATGCAGTCCGGAGATATTAACCCGATCTTGAACAGCTGAGTTCTTGTCTATACTTAACTGAGGTGGGTTTTGTCACAAACAGAAGATATAGTCTGTCACAGAAGTGCATGTATATACATGGTCAGTACAGGAATAAGCCGTAAGCGCATATTGTGAGCATAATATACCGTGTCATTCTTTGTTTGAGGCATGACTATGTGGTAATATGCTAATTCGTAAAGCCATGCAGTGTGTCATTAAATGTAGTGGTTGGGACAGTTTATAGACTGAAGTATCTCTATTGGAGGGGGTATAGATGTACGTCCTGTGTGTGTCTCTTGCTCTGTTGGCTAGGCACTGTCGCCGCTCCTTTGTGGCTTGGAATTACATATTAATTATATCACTGATACGTAAACAAAAGCGAGTATACGCCTTTGCTCTGTTATTAACCGTTAGAATCGTGAAATATATGCATACTTATAATGGTCAGGATCAGGTTAAATATTCGGACTATAGCTACATGTGCTGCATACACTACCGCACTGCAAGCCAAACATCAAATCTCGAAAGATTATCAAGTTACAATATATTCAGACGAAAAGAAAAGTGCATTTATATAGCTTAAAATGAACCCAAGCAATGTCATTATTACGTACGTATTGTATAAGTTTTCGCACTGGGTTCGATACATTAATATCTTTTTAATAAGCCGATCCAGCGCATTTCTCGTTTACAATCCATTTTATTGATTGATATAGTTGAATGTATCTGATCATATCTTATCTCATGAACTGATACATGTAGATAACACATTACTTCATTTTGCCTTTTATTAAACCTTCGTGATCCGTCTGTGTTGATTAGGTAACATGTTGATTAATAGATAAAGATAATAGAAAATAGGACTTAACTTAAAAGCACACACAATACCACAATTAAACGGCATAATGCCAAACACTTGGCTAAACGAGAAAATTAACTTTACTGTTAATCCCTAAACATTCTTTATACACCCTATTTACATGTATACTATATTTGCTGACTCTTAATTATTTTCAACAATACAACACATATTGTATTGTAGGTTGTTCGTACACGTTGTTCCGTCGTTGATGAATGTGACAGTCATGGTTTTTTTGATTTATGGACGCATCGACTACGCTAAAAAGAACAATACATTGGATAGGTGGATTTAGACATTGTACTATTTGGGATATTGGTTAAAAATTAACTAAACCCGGTTATGTATTTAATTCATGTAGTGAGGCAATCACTACAAAAGCAAAGTATAGTAGACAGTTTAAATAAATAACATTAAACAACACACGGTTATGCGAAACAACATCATTTGGTGATATCATTCTCAAAATCATATTAGCATACAAGTGACAGTTACAATATTAGAGAGTAAACAATATATCTTAATTAACCATGGCAAAAGGGATTACATGATATTACTCGGACAACACCTAGATACGCGTGACTGCCTCAATTAGAGATAACATTAATTTTGTCAAAATCATATTGGCATAGAAGTAACATTTGCAATAATAGAGAGTAACTATATACACCATGACAAAAGGAAATAAATGTTTGTATTGTATTGTAAAGCCATTGGAAACCAATAAATGCCAGATACTTTTAAAACTTTTAATACCCATGACGTCATAACCCATGACGTTGTTTATTTCTTTGTTGATTATTTTTATTATTCCTGATGAAGACAATACAGTCGAAACGATGAGCAATCCTGGAGTTTGTCTTGATTTACTTTATTTATAGATACTTTTAAAAGACAGACTAGTTACAATATAAATTTGCAATACAATATGACGCATATATCTACGAAACCGATTGTCGCATACATACGATATTTGAAAGTATGTGCACCCTGCATAAATAAGAGATGTAGTTTGACAGAATCGTCCAGAGACATTAGCATATTCCTTGACTTTACTTCGTTTATCACCAGCTAGAAGTTTCAATTAAATAAATCTTCCGATGTGTTATAATATTAGACGATGGTTACCTACGAATTGCTTGAGGAAGTATATCGTCTCATGTCAATTCATAACATAACATAACATAACATAACTTTATTCGGCATGATACATATCATATACATATATAGCCAGAACAAATATAATAATACATGTAATGAAAAGAATGCATATTAATAATAACAGAGTTATATAAACAGTTTGTATGTGTCAGTATGGGTATAAAGTGACATTATCAATTTCGATTAAGGGAAGCATAGTAAATATATTTAGCAATTTGCAAAAGTGTACGGGTTGAGGTTGTGGACATGAGACATGTAAATTTTTGTATGGTTGGCCAGCTAGAGAAATACGTTTTGAAATATTTGGTTCTTAGATTCCTATGTTTTGGACAAATTAATAAAAAATGGTATTCACTTTCAACGACCCCCATGTTGCATTGTAAACATGTTCTATTTTGACGTTCTATATTAAAGTATCTTCCAGTTTCTATAGCTAGGTCGTGACATGATAATCTAAATTTTGTTAGAGCTATTCTGTACTTCTTTTGTTTCATGCAAGATAGGTATTTTTCAATATCAAAAGTGTGTTTATATAGACTATATGATGTCAGTTTACTAGAATTATTAATACTTGTATACCATGTTTGTTTGTAAATGTCCAATATACGTTGTTTACTACAAAAGTAATTTATGTCAATTACATATTGATTATTCCAAATATCAAGCATGCCTATATTACTAAGTAATGTTTTAATTTGGGAAGCCCAGTTCATAACCTTGTAACTGTGGCCATTATCTGCATCGTTTGCTAAAACTTCGTATATTTTAGTTAATAGAGTATTATTTGATTTCAGGAGTTTTGTCCAATATCTAATTATGATTAATTGTCTATAAACTTTTAACGGAATACGACCAAGTTCTCCATATATGTAGATTTCTTTACCGAGAGGATGTTTCTTAAAAATTTACAATGAACAAGTTCAATATCTTTACAATCATGGTGTCCCCAAACAGCAGCGTTATAGTTGAGGATTGAACCAACCATGCTATCAAACAGACGACATTTATCAGTTGGTAGCAGTTCAAGTTGGTTACATACTATACGAAGATTATGTAGCGCAAATGCTGAATGTTGAGCAAGTCTTTTTTGTGTTCTGTTCAGTCGAATTATTGGAGGTTTTGACGATTGAGTTCACTTTGAATAAAATACATAATTTACTACATTTGGTAAGCACATACATTGTATTATTACATTATCTCACAAAAATGCTGATGAGAGACGTTGAGTAAATAAAAAACACTCTTACATTAAATTTAAAACGATACAATAATACAACTATGAACGGAGTATGATTGTGAAATCGAATAGCAAAATTCGTTATAAACTGTTCAGTATGCATGTGTAATATATTCTCTATATCAACTGAATGCTTAAATTGTATTTAAATGCATTTATGAGATTCCATCTCACGAAATCTGTAACGAAGCAGTGCATTGCATTATCTGATAAATATGCATGGTGATAACAACTTCGTGAATTTCAACTGTCTGGATTGTTTTAAATACTTTAACATCCTAACATCCTTCTAGCGGTATTTTTGCAATCGACCGAGACAGTCGTAAGTGCGTGGTCTTTAGGGTTTTCCTCCTGCCAATTTGACCAATGGCCTTCGTCATCGATGGATATCATATCGTTCTAAAGTCCATACACCGAGGAATTTCTTGTTAGATAAATTGTTTGTTTCAGAAGAAATTGCCATATCTAGACAGTTAAACACCAACATAAATACTGTTTCATTGTATCGAAATGACGTTAGTGCGGTTTGTGATTTAGGGTAGTTCATGGGATCCACTGTTGTCTGTTGACAATTATTGTATTACTTTTCCTTTTTTTCTTGTTTATTTTTATACTTTTTACTTTGGCTTAGTTGGGATAATTGACTTTTCTTTTCCGTGTCCTGTTTGTGATTTAAGTGCTGTTTCTGTTGCCCAGTGCTTTCCCTATCTGATTTGTTATTAGCATTCACTTCAATTTTTCCATACAAAGCCATCGATTCTACATCGATCAAACTGTTAACTGTATAGCAGTGTAATAATTAAATTTGACATGCTTCCTAAAATAAACTCCTATAGGAGGACTGGGTGTCAGAATTTTATGTTGTTTAATACTCATGTCTCGATTCGATGAGTACAGCAACAATAATAGCTTGGTAAACAAATTCAGGCAATGATTTAGTATGAACTTGGGAAATAAAAAAGCGTTATTAACTTTTAGAATAGCGTATGATTGAAGCATGTGCATTGATATGTGTCACATTGGGAGCAGTTTAGATGGAAAGTTGTGAATTGTACTATAATATAAATAGTTTAATTGGACAAGCTTCACAAAGGAACTACCATGTGAGAACTGGGTGTCATATTCTCTTTTTTATAACGCACACGAATAATGCTTGAGTTGATATTGTGTGTATACAAACTCGGACATACACATGGAAAGCAATTGCGATTTCTTCGATGTTATTACTGATATCAATTATCGATAATGATTACACGCTACTTTTATGTAGCACTTCTTTGATGCTATGATGATGTTCTGCTGTCATTGAATGTTTTTTGTTTATGCGACAGTGTTTGTCTTTTAATCATTTGGATAACGATCCATCAGACAGCCAGTCACACGAGGGACATCAGTTATAATTACACTAACATAGAATTATTATGTTATTGTTTTATACTTTCTAAGGATGAGCTAGTGGATATTCGTATTTTTCAGGTAAAATTCCAACGGTATTTCATCGTTTTTATACTCGATATAGACTTTTGCGCCACCGACCTATTGTTTCATACATTTACGTGAACAAATCCTCGTAGATATTGTGAAAATATGAACACAAACCTGTTCCATCCTCCTTTGAATTTTACATTGTCCACATCATTTTCAAAAAACCCTCGTGTACATATACCTTATAAATATACCTGACTTGTTAAATAGCAAAACATATCTGTCACACGGCATGTCTGATCTGACTGTTGCAGTGAAGTGCTATTTCAACAAAGTAGTTCAGATGAATATTGTAACTGTGGCTTAAAAACGCTAGACAGTTTATTGTTGTCATATATCAGCCGTGTGTACGCTAACTTATTTCAGACTTTACAAATGTAACTCGACTGTAAATGCGATGTGAAGCGCTGTTAGTATCTAGTTTATAAATGCTATTTCCGTGTAATACAGTTTACACAACACTAAGCAATTTGTGCAAGCGATTGAGCGATGATTTAACAGTAAATAAGTAATATGTATGCAAACGACAAATAGTTTTTTTCTTGACTTAATCAGCAGTGAGTGAAAGGTCTGTATGAATTTAATCGTTATTACTTTCTGAAATGTATCATATAACACATCCAGTGGTACCGTAATCGACTTGATTTAATCCTTAGCAGGCTCTGTGGTCTAAATTGTTCTAAATTTATGAGTGATATATTGTTCCGCAAGGAATGGCAATCGTTGTTAATGTTAACTTGGCTGAATTGTTTTGTAACAACAATGATCTAGAAGTTTCTAAATGTTCCGTATTACTGTATCCGCGTAGTGATATTTTTTTATCGAAGGTCGTACTCTTATTTTCAGTACATTTATGTCATCGTTCAATACATCCTGTGTGTGCACAACGTTTCATGTGTTACCTATTTAGATACATCAAGTAACCGGTAGCATTGAAAATATTGCGGATGAACATATACTCGTTCCATACTCAATGTCCCGAGGAGAGAAGATATTACTCTAGTGGTCGATGTACTGCAGGGTACATGACACAATCTAAATAGCAACCACTGCTGAACATACTTGTATGACATGTTAACATTATGAAAGGACCGCTAACTTGTTTTCTTTGTAATTTGTAATCAACAACAATTCCTACTTTGGAAAGTACTATGCGACTTGAATAAAACAACAGGACTTTCAAAGGTCGTTAGATAGTTACACATGTACGGATAACATTGACTGCGCGACACCATTTTATTTGACTATTTATTTGCTCTTGGCTCATAAAACGTTGAATGTTTCTACAAACGATTTTGTTCTCTCAATAGGGATGATATGTTTCAAAAACTTTGTTTGTGGAACGTCTGTTTCTAATCACCAAACCAAGTGTACTGCAGTTAATTATAGTAACATGCAGATGCAGAACACAATGTATAGTCTTCTAGACTGCATCTTATACTTTGCATTGCGTGTAGTGGGAATCATTTGAAATGGATATAAGTTAATATGTATGTTTAGAACATAATACAAACTGCTTTTGAACACACATTTTAACGTTAGCTGATACATTATAATCGATTGTATGATTAAATCATATCATATTTCTAATGTATCATGTAACATTAATTCGATTGGTATCGAAGAGGAACATTATTAACAAAACTAACACGGAACGTTTGTCGGTTAACAAATAAGGTATGCAGCGGAACACATAATTGCAACATAATTTCAATTATGTGGAATTTACATGGATGTGTTAACACCTTGTTGTGCTCTAATTGTATTATGACTGTCTGTAGAAATTGGTTTGGTTGATGGCATAAATAATTAGGCAGGGGTAATGCTCTATACATGTATGTTCATTACGTACAATGGTGTCAATGCACGCTGTCATTCTATACATTTGACACACAATTTGAGGGAAAAACATAACACGTAAATAGCATATCAGTGTAATTGTGCGCAATATGTTATGCAACCAACTTGATAATTTAATGAAAGCGATATTTAATTATCGATGACGTGCAGTCTTTGATTTTACAATTTATTTGACCCGTTTTTGTAATCATGTTATTTCTTTTGAAATACAATACGTACAAGCTGTTGCTTGTTTCTGTTGTTTGCTCCTGTCGATGGTTAGTTGTGCGGCTGCGTGGTGTTGCGTTTGATGTTGTTCTTAGGCATTTATGGACTCTTTGGCGGTTGATCTGGGGCTTTCGGATTTTGTCAAAGGCATTCGGCTTTTTGTGGCCGTTTTCGCAGCTTGGGTTGTGCATTCGGTCTTTAGGCAGCCGAATTTCGGACTTTCAGTGGTTACGTTTCTTCTCTGATTCGGTTGTGTTTTGGGCATTTTGTCGTGTGTTATAGTGGTATGTGGCTTGTAATATTTCTGTGTTTGGCTGTTTAAGTTGAGTGCTGCCTTCCCTGTTCGATTATTAGTATCGTTTTAGTCTGACACCAACGGTAAACATTAGTTGTTGCAGCATAAATTATAAACTTAATTACCAGCTATTATGAACTTAATTACCGTACTAACTATGATACTACTAAGAACGAATATACTTACAAATTATACACATTTCAATCATGCATAACGTGAATAGTACATTCTACAAAAACATTCAAATTTCATAATTGTTCACACTGCTATACATCATTATTCATGATTAGAACATTATGACAAAGAAACTGGCATATGTCTAAAATACTTTATATTAGATTGCCTGTCAATACAACGCGACCCTTGGGATATGTAGGCTCATTTCTAGTTCACTATGTAATTCAATTAGCAAACACATTGCTTTATATTATACATGTCTTTGAACAAAACCGTATGATTCAGGAAATATAGTGAAAATAATACAAATGTAATAAATGTACTCAGTTCCTCTCAATAATTCTTTGTCAAATATACAATAATGTACAACCTCAACAGAAGCAAAACACTATGAAATATTATATTAATCGTTACACAAAACTTAATGTTGTTTGTTTCGGTACAAAACCTACCGCGTATGCTCATCAATAATCATAATATTACTTTAACTAGGTATTTCGGCTTTTGGACAGCTAAAACCTGGACTTTCAACGGTTTAGTTTCATGTTTTCGTTCAGTTGTGTGTTGTGTGCCGTGTGGGTGTGGTCTGTATTATTGTTGGTTTCTGTGCTCGGTTCTTCCAGTTGGGCGCTGGCTCTAGTACAATACAATTATACAGTAAACGTCAACGGCACTGGACTAAAACTATGATTTACGCCATTACAACATCATTATAACTTAATAAGATAAACAGACAAACTTAAATTGTGATGAAACTTATATTTCGCTCGTAATCGTAGCAAGTTATATTTTCTCCCGTGCCTACATCCTAAACATATTTGTTTCCATGGAGCTTAATATGATTTCAACAATCGATATTCGCTAAAATCAAACTTTAAATAAACATCCTTCAAATAATATATAGATGAAATGCACCGTATAAAATATTCACTCATCAGCACATAGTCGAGAGACTAGCCTACTTTTTCACGACGATCGTTTTATCGTAAATCTGGATGGTATAGACGACCTAAATAACACTCAGTAGTTACATAATTTACGCACACTGCAATTTTCAAGGCAATCATTGACTTTTGTCAAAGAAAGTGAGATATCGTATCGCATACAGCTGGAAGTAAGCTGATTAATATTTCACCTCTGCTAATGTGCAGTTAGTGTATTATAGAGAAAACAAGTGCACTAACACGACAATAGTTCAAAGCATAAACATTAGCTGGAAATGGCATGTGACTTGTTATTGTATAACGGCACTTACAAAACAAAGGAGTAGAACGACACAGGAATAATAGTTGTCAGGATTGCACGGTGGTCGAGTGGTAAGCGCTCTCGACTACCAATCCAGAGGTCCCTGGTTCAACGCCATTGATTGTTTTCATTGTGTCATCCAAGTATATCTACAATATCACCGGAATTTAATTTGACTTCAGAAAGAAAACAAAATACTTTGATATTTGCATAAATCGGTGGATGCTTAGTTTGACGAGGAACGTTCTTGTTATGCCTCAGCTACAGGCAGACCTGACCTATTCCAATGCGGTTAGTTGGAAATTATACTCGTATTAAAAAGGGCTGGTATTCACAACGCATCTTAGTAGAACACTCAAATTTGTCTTAAAATATGTAGTTTATCAGCTAAACGAGAAACACATTATTATTTTGGCATACTAGGTATAAAGCATAGTGTAAGAACATTATTAAGCACTAAGAAGACACGGATATTTTCTTGAAAATATGCGCAAAAAATACAAATAAAAGTACTCCACCAAGATGTTTACACGGTACATTGTATTATTGTTAACGTTTCGACACTCGCCATCATTATGTAAGACTTCGATGACCAGAAACACATCTCCTCTCACGATATAATGACATAACAAACACAGAAATGGCCATAACATCATATATAGAAGACAAAAACAAATCAGACAGGGAAACTCAACAGAAATAGTCGATAAAAAACAGATAAATACAGAAGATAAATCACATGCAACAAGCACACGTTGCAATATACAACAAAAAACTGAACAGGACAACATACAAAGTAACAAAGTCCTAACGATTGCTGCAATTCGCTTTTTGTTGACTTTTCGACAAATATGAAACGCGTGATTTAAATTCCGAATCACTTTGTTATGCAATCTGAAATTAATATTATCCAATTAAATTTGTTTTTATTCCTCTGATGAACGTTTTCAAGTCTATGTATTTCATTTTTATTTAATTGCATTTAATTTTACACACATTTCGTTGTCGTTGAATGTTTAATTTGATTATTTAAAAACGGCAGATCTACGAGGGATGTCCGGAAAGTTTTGAGACTGCATTCATATAAACGAAACCACTGAGAGGATATATTTGAAATTTTATCAGCTTATATATCAATCCAATATAACAAATCCTGAAAGTTTCATTAAGATATCACTAAGGGAACACATTTCACAAACATTATAATAAGTGTAGGTAACCAATAACGGATCATTCCGTAGACGCGCGACGTCATGAGTGCATTTTATAGGCTGTCACACGTGTAGACATATCCTTAAGTTAATAGATAGCAGTCTGGGAACACTCCAGGCTCTAACGTTCGACAAACTCAGAAGGTATGTCATGATAGCACGCGCAACTGCAAGTTTTCGCATGACGGGGTCACAAATCCTAACTTTCATCCGCCAATCTTGAAACATGTTCTGCTCAAATGGTAGTTTGCATTCACTTACGACTGACAGTATTCAGTTCGGCATTCAGTCGTCCAAATCTCCATGCCCGTGACTTAAAGTTGGTGATATAACACTGCATTTTAAGATGTTAAGTTTTATCTATTCCGTGTCAGAAAGATAAAAGTGTGGTTTAGGTGTCTGTAGGAGTCATACTGACGTACACACAGTTTTTTATCACGACGCACTGTTCCGTATGTGACGTCAAAGTTGGTTTTGTTTCAGGCATTATGTCTTCTTCCATTAGCCATTACAAACTTGTTTACTGTAAGACAATATCAAAATTTTTAGCAGAGATGCAGCAAATATCGTTATGATTTCTCGTCGTTTATCCGTACATTTTGATGACAAATATTCCAATGGCAAGTTAATTATGAATTGTTGAACACGTCAATTGTGACGTGCTCAGTAGAGCAATACATGGGGTTTCTTGGCAACGCTTCTCTTGCAAAGTATTAACTAAAATAATTTCAATTTTAAACAGAAGACTCGTGAGTAGTGAATAAATGCAGCTGTATACTTTTTGATAATTAGTTGCTGATACATAGACACTGTCTCAAAACTTTCCGGACAACGTAATTAACGAGAAAGCTACCATCTGATTGCGGTAATTTGATGGTAATTTTGACATCTAATCATGAAAATGCAGTGGAATATTGTGCGACCATATAAGATACAACCCCACGTACGCGGTTTGCACTCTGCCTACGCAATGTTGTGGGAATGAATAGAGGAACAAACTCTCACGGAACTCAAATGGATGAGATACGTGTCATACGGAGTGAAATACAGACATGATAGTTTACTTTATATTAACACCGACAGATGGTGATTATATATAGAAACAACGTTGTGTTTAATGGCCAATTCATTAATAATGTACTATTTAATATTAATTTGGTTTACATGGATATATTTGTATACTGCCTTTAACCTTACAAGTTATGTTTAATGACATGTAGAATGGTTTTAATATTCATTTGGTTTCCAATGAAAGTGTTGTACATTGTATATTGATGTCAACTTTTAAACTGTATTACTTTATGATTATTGATGTTGCTGTCCTTGATGCATGGAAATAACTTTCATCACATTCGTCGACATTATGTTTCTGTTTGGTATTGAGCGGTTTGACGCTGACCTTTTACGGAGTTTGGCATGTACGATTTTAGAAATGAATTGAGTAAAAGTTTCATACTCCTAGCTTCGTTGATGCCTAACGTTCACTTGTTGGAATGTCCTATATATCATATAACGAATAGTACATGTACAAAAATGAATGCGTATACAATACAATACAAAATGTTTATTGCATAAAAAATACGTATATATACAGGAGTAGCAGTAAAGAAAACACCATTGACAAAAACGGTTAATTCCTGCTCTACTAACATCTTCTGGATGCTTTCAAAAAACAACATAACAAACATTCTACAGTACTGTATTGGTTGGTTTCTGTTCTAACAATATTTTAAGCAAACTAAGGAGCGAGTGTATATATTTCTTGATACATTGATATACTCGTACAAGTTCAAATGCGATATTTCATTTATATCATTTTAGCAAGAACATATCGGATGGTCAACCTTGTTCGAATTTAAACGGGACACCTCTTGTTCATGTGCATGTATTCAATCTGCAACTGCTAATTTTTGAAACCAGATAATAAAAAAATGAAAATAATGGGCGAAACGTCGTATTTTAATGAATATACATTAAATGTTATTCGTGTTTGGTGGTTTCGTTCTATTTTAAAAATATATAGAAACTTAGACAGGAAAGGCAGCACTCAACTTATACGGCCGGGCACAGAAAACATAGCATACCACAATTACACGGCACAAACGAATGCTCATTTGTGGGGGTCTATACGACAGATCAGTGTTACATTGATATAGACCATCGAACTCATTTTTTTTCATTTTCCAAGTGTGTGAATACAAATACGCATTTAAAGAAATAATAAAGCATTGTAAATTTCAAGATGTAAGAAAAGTGTTATATTCATGTGCGATAACTATTGAATGATTACATCCCTTTTTGAGTTCATTTCAACAACTGTATAGAGGATCTTACATTAGTGTCTTTCCATAATCGAATTTATTAAACGAGTTGAATAAAATGAGAAAATGCGAGTAATGACACGAATGTAAGATTCTTTTAATCACATAAACTTAATACACAGTAAAAGTGTGTCATGAATGCACATACTTCCCCTTTAGGAAACCAACTCCATAGGAGTAAAGCGGTTCCTTGAATGAGCTAAGAAAATAGTGCAACAATGCATACCCCAATATGTTAATTTTTCTGCTTTTGAAATAATGTTTTTAGGATATCTAAAATTTAGCAAATCTAAAATTACAATTAATATTATAAATGAATAAAATAAATGTAGCCCCCCCCCCGTAGGTCCGGAAAGATACCTTATTCTGTCCGTTCCGTGTCCAATGATTAGGGGAAGTAACTCAGTATTCCGCGTGTTTTTATTCGACTGAAAAGACGGTATCAGTTCACAGTTCAATATGTCCAAGTGGGCTCATAATTGGATATAAAATTTATTCTATTCTAAAAATGTATTCTTTTACATTTTTGACAGCGTGTATGAATACATTAATAAAGTGACTCGCCCTTGTATATACCTTATTTGCATGTTTATTACACTACCTTTATTATATAATTGAACATTTCTGAACTACTTTTACTTGTTTAATTCATGATATTTGTACAAAGTTTTAATGGTGTTATTAGCACATACATGACTGTGTATGTTACAAGTGCGTTTTATCTCCATTCAGTGTAACAAAAAGTCATTAAAGTATACCAGTGATATGAATTAACTCAATTTCCAGTCACAGTCCAGTCTGTCACAGTCTCTGGATCAAATGGAAACAATATAACAATCTTAAAAATAGAATTAGGAAAACGATGTAAGAACCACTATCTTTGAGAGTCATGAGTATAATGACATTCGCAATTTCTTACAAACTCGGTTTATTACTGAATTGGTTTCTTCCTCTCTATTATAAAAGATTAAGGTAATCTTTAGCTACAATAAATGCTTACAGTAACTTATAAGGTCAACGATCATCTTGGTTTATGTTTATTTTGGGTTATTTGAATGTGTCGTTCGATCGAAAATTCCAATTAATACAATAAAAACGTGTTTGCCTTAAACAGTCAATTCCTTGTACATTTTTCGTTTTTCTGCCATTTCATGGTTCAATGCACTGCTATACTGCATTAGATAAAAAAACATCAGGTAACAATTTCTGGACAGTCAATATCGGGTTACAATTTCTGGACAGTCAATATCGGGTTACAATCTTCGGACAGTCAATATCGGGTTACATTCTCCGGACAGTCAATATCGGGTTACAATCTCTGGACAGTCAATATCGGGTTACAATCTCTGGACAGTCAATATCGGGTTACAATTTCTGGACAGTCAATATCGGGTTACAATCTCCGGACAGTCAATATCGGGTTACAATCTCTGGACAGTCAATATCGGGTTACAATCTCTGGACAGTCAATATCGTGTTACAATTTCTGGACAGTCAATATCACACACGCACGCACGCACGCAGGCACGCAGGCACACAGACACACAGACACACAGACACACAGACACACAGACACACAGACACACAGACACAAAGACACACACAGACCCACACAGACCCACACAGACCCACACAGACACACAGACACACAGACACACAGACACAAAGACACACGCAGACACACGCAGACCCACGCAGACCCACGCAGACCCACGCAGACACACGCAGACCCACGCAGGCACACGCAGACACACGCAGACACACGCAGACACACGCAGACACACACAGACACACACAGACACACACAGACACACACAGACACACACAGACACACACAGACACACACAGACACACACAGACACACACAGACACACACAGACACACACAGACACAGACACACACACACACACACACACACACACACACACACACACACACACACACACACACACACACACACACACACACACACACACACACACACACACACACACACACACACACACACACACACACACACACACACACACACACACACACACACACACACACACACACACACACACACACACACACACACACACACACACACACACACACACCCACACACACACCCACACACACACACACACACACACACACACACACAACACACACACACACACACACACACAATTTCGTTAAAACATATTCAGACAGGAGTAGCACTCTTCATGTGTTCTTGTTACGTCAGAAACTTACGTAATTCCGCACCTATTTATTATGTACTTATATAAGTAATTTAAGATTTCTCTGACACGGAGGTTTCATATTATTTTAATTTCAAAAACGATACATGGGTAATAAATTTTGTCTGCCTAACATTTTAGCCTTTGCCGTTCGTGCAATTAAAATAAAATTGATATACGACCATTAATAACATACTCATATTATACATAATATCTTGTAAGGACGCGCGATAGTGGCTAAGCATATGTTGAAATATTTATTACTTGAATAACATTGATAAGAATTGATAATCAATAAGCGTATTATAAGAACAAACGTTTTCATTAAACTGAAAACAGAGACATATTAATCTAATGGCTTAAAGGTAGGTGATGTAATCATTGGAAGGTAAGAAAAGACAATAACACATCGGACAGGGAAGGTTGCACTCAGCGGAAACAGCCGCGCATAAAAAACAGAAATGATGAAACGGAACACACAACTGAACGAGAAAATGAACTTAACCGCTGAAATACCCAAGTTTCAGCGGTTAAAAGTCGAATTTCCAAGTCCCAGCCGTAAAAATTCTAAAATTCATAGGTTCTGCTATAATAGAGCTTAGTGGCCTGGTTTCAGCTATTAAAAAGCTGAATGACTTATATTCAGCTGTGATAAGGGCAATAGATCTAGTTTTAGCTGTGAAAAAGTCCTAAAGGTTTCAGAATAACAGAAATGGTAAAACCCTGCATCCGCGCAAATAAAATGTAGTAAACAAAAAATGATTATAAGTAGTTCGATGAGGGATGAATGGGCAAGAGAAAATGAAAACAATAGCCAGCAACTAAAACAACTAAACATAGTCCTTTACAGCTGCACATTTACTAGTATATGAGGTATAAATGAACGGGATAGGATGGCGCCACAGAAATAAAATTTTATGGTAGTAAACAAACAAATGATTATAAGTAGTTCGATGAGGGATGAATGGGCAAGAGAAAATGAAAAAAATAACCAGCAACTAAAACATCTACACATAATCCTTTATAGCTGCATATTTACTAGTATATGTAAACGAACCGGATAGGCTAGCGCGTACGAGCGATGCACGAATCAGGTAGGGGACGAGTTGTGAATGCCAAGAAAATAGCTAGCTCCAAAAGAATTTGGCTCCAGACTAAATGACGAATACTGAGAATAAAGTCAAACATTTAATTTCGTTAATAGCTGTCATGCGACACTATTATATTTTGTTCAACAGATTGATTCTAGAATCAATACATACAGTGGGTAAAGGCGATTCAGAGAACTGCGCTCAATGTCATTAGGAATCTAAGTTTTTGCTTTCAAAGATAAAACTTACAGGGTTCAGTCTCGTCGCAGGCTGACTGTAAGTAACAACAATAGAATTTCGATAATTTGTTTCCACTTAATAACACTACGGAAAATACATGTCTGACCTTAAAGGATCGTTTTATATTGTAGCACAACCACGCAGTTGATATCGAACGGAGACGAAATCCAGCCGGCTAACTTTTGTCAAATAAATGTCCTTTATACGTTCACTTAGTTCAGATTAGAAAAAAAACATAAGACTGATTACTCTTTTTCAAGACCCACAAATACATTGGATGTGACCTAAAACCTACTGAAGGTTCATCTACAAATGTTTGCACTATAACTACGCGTGCTATTGTAGACAAACAACAGAGTCAGGTAACGATTTACAATTTATTGAATAATAATAAATAATTTATTAAACATTTGCTCATAGCCTCTTGGTAACATGTGTATATGCATATTTTTTGCAAAATCCTTATTTTTATCACTAGATGGACCGTACTGAAGTCTTATTAATACGATGGTCAATTGACCTAACAAGTTTTAAACAATTCATAATTATGAATCATATTGCTTCTTCGCAACAAATGGAGAACCTCTCTTTATGTGGAGGTCATGTCAAAGCAAATGTCAAAGGAGAACAAAGCCTGCCTTAATCCTCCATCGACAATATATCACGAAACACTCTGAACGAAATTGAAGCATACAGGCAAGAGTTTGATTATTGTTCATGTAAGGAACAGCATTAGATATTTCACAAAGCCTTTAAACTATACGATTGTGGCAGATTGTTATTTGGAGATATCATTTTTATACACCCGAAGGGCTGTATTATGTTATCGCCACTGTGTCCGTCTGTGTGTCCGTCTGTCGTTAGCAATTGCCCATCCACCAAAGCCCGTGTTCTGGGTGGGTGGCTTTAAGGTCAACGTCGCACATAATAAAATAAATTAAGTTAAAGAACGTTCTTTTTAGAATAAAAAATCTTACTAGTCGTCTCGAGAATAGAATTTACAAAGTTTGATTTGTTAAGACGATTTAACGCAAAAAACAAACAGTTTAATTAGTTATGTCGCCAAGTGGTAGAATGATAATGTAAACATGGGGTCCGTAAGTCGTCAATGGGGTCCAAGATTCGTCGATTGTATTTAACCTTGATCAAATTACTTTTAAAACAGTTTTTTTTTATTAAACGAGAGACATATTCTGAAAGACAAATTACTCCAGGACCTTATCACCTGTGGGAGATCACAAATACAGACGTTAGTTCCTAACTACATATAATATTCACAGATCAACAATATAAGAGTGTGGTCATGACATACTGGAATTATTGCTGTGAATGTAAACATCGTTCGTCATTGTTTCCTAAAAGATCAAAATGAATCAAAACGTGACTGTAATGGCAATATAGCACGTGTGGTCATATATTTTATGAAAACCCAATGCACATTAAATCCTCGTGGACCTTTGTTTGTGGTGTAGATCAAGATGATATGGTTATAGTAGATGCGCAAGGAAATCGCGAAATCACAAACTGACGTTGTTATCTACATTTTAGCAGTTTATTTTCGCATTATTCCGTCCCTTCGCTTTGTTTGTGATGTGTCAGATTACTTTGTTCACATACCGTACTGTGATACATTTAACTTTGATACGGTTTAAGTTTCATTGATTTGTTTCATTGTGTCACACTCTACATACCCTCTCTCTCTTAGGTATAACATAAATCCAATCTTCTCCGGGAACAATGTGGTTATAAAACAAGCTCTTTGTTATTTGTTTATCTCTCTGAATACTTAAGTTGCCTCAACTAAATATGCTTTGTACTCGTAGATTCGGAACTCTTAATTCCTCTTTGTACGCATGTATATTTATTCATTGACACCAACATATTATTTTTTGTTAAAACAATTATCTTAAAATCATTTGACAACTTGTAAACAAAAATGACGAGTATTCATCGTTATTTTCTAAATAGCAGTCATTTTATATAGTTGCCTTCATCTCATGTTATGACGTTATGATAAGAAAAAAAACTGTTTGAATCAGGTTTTCTGGTTGGCTAGTTTGTTACACGTATCCTGGGAATTTATGTTTCGAGTTTTCAGAGGATTTCCCTTTTAGGACGAGATTTCAACAATTCATATTTGTTTTTCTTTTGGTTTGAAGATTACAATTGGTTTGACTGGCTTAGGCGGCAGACTTTCGGGACGGGATGTCGTGTTTTTAGTGCTTTGTGTGTTTTTAATGTTTTCTGTGCTCGGCTGGTTAAGTTAAGTGCTGCCTTCCCTGTCTGACTTAATATAATCTTATTGTACTGCTGTGATTTTAGTTATTTGCTGTTGGTATCATATAAGGCTAGTCTAAGGTGAAGTGCGTATGCGTCATAAAATCGTGAATCATAGTTTTTCCAAATTTGTTGCACATCTTGTTTCACGTCTGCATGACACCAAAATGAGTATTCCTCAAATGTTTTCACTATAACTTGATTGCATATGTAATTATATAAATGTGGACACATCTGTAACTAGTCAGCAATAATACACAATGCTTCCGTAGATTGACATTAACCTAACAAGCTGTGTTTCATGACAGTAATGAAGAACGGTTTGAATATTCATTTGGTTTCCAATGAAAGTGTTATACTCCAGATTCAGCTTGTCGTGAATCTGGCGAAACGTTTCCACGAATTAGGTACTATGGAACTCACTGAACCTTTTAAACAATTTAGAAACGATATACTGCACGTCGCATTTATACCACGTAGTAATGTTTAATATGCACTAAGTGTTAACAAATATAAATATACATAACTAATTTAATATATACATTGTAAAGACGCCGTCAAAGGTTGCCTGCTGTTACATTAATCCTTTTTGTAAAGTGTTTACTAAACTTTTAATTGCACCAATTAATACGTGTTTCATATCGCGTGGCAGACGCATATCATGTAAACACGACATGCAGTGAAGTCGTACAGGAATGGCCCAGCGCTACTAGTTAATGTGTTTACTCAAGTTTTGTATGCCAGCATTCTATTAGGAAAGGTGTTTGCACAATGCATTTAATAATTATTGTCTTTTTTGATATTATCAATGAATATCGAAACCGGTTTTTGGATTTTTACTACTGTACCGGTTGCTTTTTTGTCATAATGACTATTTTATAGTTTAAATACTGCCATATATGACTTAAAAAATTCAAACAGTTTTATGTCGATAATATGTCATAAAAGGATACATTTTAATTATATGCAGAGATCATGGAAACTTAATTATTGAACATGACAGTCAAACATATATATTTATAAAAAGATGTCGTATAATACAATGCGAATATAATCATCCGTTTTATTAATTACGAAAACACACTTCTGGCAAGGTTCTCATTGGCTGTAATGCGTTGTAGACTGTCACTTATCAATACGTGCACTAATGCCAAGCACACTTGTCTCATCATTCAGATCTGTTAGACGTTCATCATACAATAATATAATTATGCGACATCTTATTTCCTAGGAAATCATTATGTTACATTGCTTATAGACCAGTGCAAAACGTGTGTCCTGTCTACTGATGGAACAATTATATCACTACAAATCATTTATTAATATCAATATGGAAACCAACCGAAAATATTAAGAAAACTTACTGAAGTCAAATATATGTCGCCTGTGCGTTCACTTAGTTCATATTAGAAAACGATATAACACAATTGCTTACCCACTGTTAATCGACCGTTAGTCACAAATTATACCCTTTGCAAACAACACTAATTCATTGGGTGCTACATAAAAAACAATATCATTTTACATTTGTTTGTACAGTAAATAAGTTATTTGTATGCAAACGACATTGCGTCTCTCCCAACGGGGTAAGCAGTGATTGAATTGAATCATTCTTTTGTAGAATATATCATATAATAGCATCCAATAATGCAATCAGTCGACCTGAATGGACTCGATTTAATGATTAACAGGCACTTTTGTCAACAATGTGCGTGGTATATTGTTCCACAAGGACTTACAATCCTTGCTAATGTGTATATATATTCTAAGGGTTATTTATTGTATAACCTGATCAACCCAGATACGTTTAATGTACATGAGTTTACGAATGATGTACTTCGTTTTTATCCGCCTAACACATATCAAGCGTGTCGTTTGATGTTTTTGGATATACATGATTTGATGAAGTTTACTGGATTGTTTATTATACAACTTGTGTTTATGGTTTCCCCTAAATTCGCAGTGGGTGGGGTAAAAGAGCAATATACTAGACGAACATTAGTTATACCATTTTTGTGATATTGGTTATATTTAACAACTTGTACACAAAATATATTCGAACATATTATATTATTTAGAGTATTTACATTAAATAAAAATGTCCAATTTGATCACGATCGATCACCAATTTGCTTATTTCAAGGTTATCATTTGTTTGTAAACAAATCATACACTTCAAGCAGGGCTAATTACACGGACTTCATGTTCGGTGACTTTGTGTTTTTGCCATGCTCTGTGTCAGAATAGTGTATAATTGTACTTCCGGACAATATATGACCAAAACCAAACCTCTCCAACACATTATAATAGTTATATATAGTCACAAATATAATTTGATAGTGGCATCGGGTTTCACCACTGTATCGAAACATAAAAGTCGACTAATGCGACGTTTCCGATAATATATTTCTTGACGACAAGTCTCTGAATAGTATGTACAGATTATTAAAACAGAAAGAAAGTAATAAAACATTACATGTGAATCCATATGATGATAGGATTTCAATAAATACGCGAATAGCGGTTCTATTTTCTTTATTTGTCAGCAAACAACACTGCCACGATAGTAAGACCGGTTCATTTTATATCGTTGTCTGAAAATACGTGTGGTATAAACTCAACAACGAAATAATGTGTTGTGAAAAATATCAAAGTCAACGTTAGAAAATGCACTTTGATAGAACACGCATACAACATATTAGAGTCTTCCGCAACGTTCAGACATGATGATAACGCAACGGAACGTCGAATATATTTGTGTCGACTGCCTCTTGTAAATGAGGCGCGATGTGAAGTATTGGAAGTTCTATAGTTTTTGTCCGTCAAGTATGGCATGAACAAGAAGATCATGTAAAATATATTTAGTTAATATAAATAAATGCATACCTTCCAACGCTACGCAAGCGAAAACATTGTAATTCATACATCATTTTGAATGTATGTATGATTATCAAATTTAAAAATGGGCACATATATAATGGTAGCATACATTTGTAAAAATATGTTTTATGTAAACTTTTCGTTTGTCTGGTGTTTCTTATAAAAGCACAATGCTGATTGGAACAAAACGTCTGGTACTATATTAAATCAACCTTACTATCTGTCATAAACCAAACAGAATGTTGGTCCACAGAAAAGTATACTTTGCATGAACAATATCAACGTCTAAAGCTGAGTAAAAACGTATGGACATTTGTAGTGTACAGAACAGCATAATTTGCCAGCAGACAGGTATAATTTATCTGTACATTAGGTTACACATCAGGAGCAATTTCAAAAATAGAATGAAGTCCAGTCATCCATGTGGCTTTTAAGAAAATAGCAGTTTACAAGAGATGCTTGTGCACGTGATAATCACAATCAGAAGTTTGGCTATATAAGTGTATACTTTTTATATTCAAACAAATGATCCAGTCTTCAGGAAAACCTGCTATTTTGACAAAAATATTGACTTAAAGATTTAAGATTTAGTATTACAGGATAATGTTAAATAAGCAAATTGTAAAAGAAATTATGTTAATATCTTGAGTTTTAAGGAAGTTACAGCTGTCCCTATTCTGAGTTTTTGTGTGACGTCGCAAATGTGATTCAAACGTTATTCGACGTAACTGAAATAAGTATTTCATTATTACACCATTTGATCACTTCTTGACATAAACTGTTCAAAATAGTACCAAATTCTATAATTATGTTTCACTTTTCAAAATATATATCAAAATCGAAATTGTTTGCATTCAGAGAAAGGCTACTTCTGTTTTAAACAACTAAATCCTCGTTTTCCCCAATCGGAGTTCTTTTCTGAAATTGGTCACCATGGCAACGAAGTATGTGTTTTCGACATAATTCATAGGAAAATTTAAAGCTAAGGTATAGTACTACATGGGTCAATTACTTAAAATAGAATCAATAGATATGAATTTTTCCTGATTTAAGAGCTTTATCAAAATCTTGTTACATATAGTAATTACATAATGTCATTATAGCAGGTTTTCCTGGAGACTGGCTCAAATATATTTTATATGTGTACACATAGTTGGTAAAGGTACGACCTTACCTGAACTGTGTCACGTTTCAATGAAAATGCAGCATTGCTTTTAAAGTGTTTAAACTTGGTGGATAACTGAGTATACATTATTGTTGACAAAATATTTCCGATAATAATGATAGTTCCAACATTATATGTACGAGACGAGAGCGCTCGTGGTGATGTTACAATTCCCTACGATACTTATCATGTCCAGGCGACATAAGGAGACATCCCTGTGACCGAGTATTACACGACACATGGCCTGTTGCTGCGCACCACAGCATGACAGTTATAAGTTATACAAAGAAAATACGTTAAACAAGATAGGCACCTAACCTTAAGTAAATGACACTTTGAGAGAAGGTCGTTTAATATATATTCATAGTAAATGACATCCAACATTGTCATTACGAATAAGTGATTAATTTGTTTACACAATTTGGATATTTGTGTTCATCCTATTTAATATCCATTACATTTATGGTTAATGACATCCAACATTGTCATTACGAATAAGATATTTTTTACACAGTTTGGATATTGTTGTTAATACTATTTATAGAGTAAACAATAACAGACCGTCATTTGTCGCGCCGAATGTCTGTAATACTTTATTATAATACACTATAATTATGTAAACATCTAAGAGTAATTGACCGTCACATTCGTTACAGAGACTTGCATGACGCCTTCAAAATACTGTAACACGTGATTCTCCAGAGGATATTGCTATAGTGTGCCCATGGTAACGTGATATTTACAAACATGAATCGGTTTGGTCAACTGTTGCAAAATTGGTTTTAAAAAGTACTAAAGTTAACAGATAAGGTCAGTATTGTACTCAAATCATCACTGATGAATCGTGCACATCTGATAAGTTCACCTTAAATTTTGTGGATTATACCAAATTGTTTCGCTTTTCTCATTATCCTTGGCGCAATATATCAGAATATCTATGTGCGGAACGCGTGACGTTTTTATTTATTACACTACTTGAGAGTAATTTTGTGTATCACCACCCCCGGAAACATAGTGTAGGCTTCTGTCAACGGTAACGGTTACCCGCAATGTCATCATTAAGGAGCGGAATATTTATAAAATGTCATATTGTCTGAAAATTACAACACAAATTGGAAACAAATCAGACAAATAATTAGTTTGCCTCTTATAGAAACATCTGTTCATTTGTCTAGTATGCTTCAAAATAGTATACTTACATTGAATAGTTACATAATAATGGTAAATTTGCCAATAATTATATTGTCTGGCGTTTCAAACATGTTCACCTTTACAAGGAAAAATAACTTATTTCCTGCTTATGTATAATTACATACACAAATGGGATACGTCATTAAATGTCATATTAATCGATGACGAAAGCTCAAAGAACATCATTACATTTGTTTTCGGTGCCTTAAACATGCGCTGATCTTTCCATGACGTCATTGGATTTTTCACAAGAACAGTGGACACTGGAATTTCTGTCTAACAATATAAGAATTCAACATGAGCTTCTATGTAGGATAAGGATATCTCACTCGAGGGGGTCGGATTTTAACTAGGAACGAGGCTTGCCGTGTTCTTGGTAAAAATTCCGACCCCGAGGGAGAGATATCCTTATCCTACATCGACTGTCTCATGATGGATTATTTTTCTCCGACGTAATTTGAGATAATAGACCTTGTAACAAAATTTAGCTTCCATGGCGTCAATGTGTCGGAATGAAATCACGCTAGGTGGTCGCTCATGTAAGATAGATGTGGCTAAAGGAAGATAGTTTTTTATATGAGCTGTAAACATATCTTACATCAGTTAAAGTGGCAGAAAAGAGTTTCTTAAAAGAGCTGTAAACATATCTTACATCAGTAAAAGTGGCAGAAAAGAGTTTCTTAAAAGAGCTGTAAAACATATCTTACATCAGTTAAAGTGGCAGAAAATAGTTTCTTATATGAGCTGTAAAACATATCTTACATCAGTTAAAGTGGCAGAAAATAGTTTCTTATATGAGCTGTAAAACATATCTTACACCAGTTAAAGTGGCAGAAAAGAGTTTCTTAAAAGAGCTGTAAACATATCTTACATCAGTTAAAGTGGCAGAAAAGAGTTTCTTATATGAGCTGTAAACATATCTAACACCAGTTGAAGTGGCAGAAAAGAGTTTCTTATATGAGCTGTAAACATAATTATCTTACACCAGTTAAAGTGGCAGAAAAGAGTTTCTTATATGAGCTGTAAACATAATTATCTTACACCAGTTAAAGTGGCAGAAAAGAGTTTCTTATATGAGCTGTAAACATATCTTACACCAGTAAAAGTGGCAGAAAAGAGTTTCTTAAAAGAGCTGTAAACATATCTTACACCAGTTAAAGTGGCAGAAAAGAGTTTCTTATATGAGCTGTAAACATATTTTACACCAGTTAAATGGCAGGAAGGAGTTTCTTAAAAGAGCTGTAAACATATCTTACATCAGTAAAAGTGGCAGAAAAGAGTTTCTTATATGAGCTGTAAACATATCTTACACCAGTTAAATGGCAGGAAGGAGTTTCTTAAAAGAGCTGTAAACATATCTTACATCAGTAAAAGTGGCAGAAAAGAGTTTCTTAAAAGAGCTGTAAACATATCTTACACCAGTTAAAGTGGCAGAAAAGAGTTTCTTATATGAGCTGTAAACATATCTTACATCAGTTAAAGTGGCAGAAAAGAGTTTCTTAAAAGAGCTGTAAACATATCTTACACCAGTTTAAGTGGCAGAAAAGAGTTTCTCATATGAGCTGTAAACATATTTTACACCAGTTAAATGGCAGGAAGGAGTTTCTTAAAAGAGCTGTAAACATATCTTACATCAGTAAAAGTGGCAGAAAAGAGTTTCTTAAAAGAGCTGTAAACATATCTTACACCAGTTAAAGTGGCAGAAAAGAGTTTCTTAAAAGAGCTGTAAACATATCTTACATCAGTAAAAGTGGCAGAAAAGAGTTTCTTAAAAGAGCTGTAAACATATCTTACACCAGTTAAAGTGGCAGAAAAGAGTTTCTTATATGAGCTGTAAACATATCTTACACCAGTTAAAGTGGCAGAAAAGAGTTTCTTAAAAGAGCTGTAAACATATCTTACACCAGTTAAAGTGGCAGAAAAGAGTTTCTTATATGAGCTGTAAACATAATTATCTTACACCAGTTAAAGTGGCAGAAAAGAGTTTCTTATATGAGCTGTAAACATATCTTACACCAGTTAAAGTGGCAGAAAAGAGTTTCTTAAAAGAGCTGTAAACATATCTTACATCAGTAAAAGTGGCAGAAATAGTATTTTTTCTCAAGATGATTTGTAAATATTGTATACAATGTCGTGTACGCAGTCCATGTTTCCAACGTGGAATATGTTAATTCTAGAGATGGGACCGAATATCCGAATATTAAAAATTGGTCGAGTATTCGAATCAAAATTTCGTATTCAAATGTTCGAATTATTTTGTTATTCACCAAGTTGTTTTATCAACAATGAAGTTCTAACCCGTGATTTAACCGTGTCTCCTGGTATCAAAGTACAGCATGGTTCGTTATCAAGTATAATTTAAAGCAAACGACATTACTAATTTCATTAAATCACGCATAGGAAGAAGGACGTCTCTCTCCTGAAATGTTAATTACAAACTGAAATAGTTATTGGCGTAATCATGAGAGGGTGTCGATTTCAATGAAAACCTCACTACTGAAATTCTATGAGGCGGCATCGGTCACGTATTTAAGAGATTTTGTTATTGCATATAACCATCAACTTCATTTAACTACCACCCTAATAATTTAACTACCGTTATTCTAAACATCAACGCCCAGTTACCCTAGTCATTCATCACAACGAATATAAGTCATTCTCAATGTTGATACACACTTTCATATTCTTTTCCCATTGGAGGCTGACTTTTGAAGTTATGAACGTTTTCTGTAATGTTGACCATGTAATAAATAGACGGTGTTCACTGTTCAACATTCAATTCAATTATTTTATTTAGTCCCATTCACATTAATTTTTAAAATACACTTTATACGATGAAATGACTGTAATAATATACTAGTAAACATTCGACAAATCATGGTTGATTATGATTGATTTATAAGAGACTATTTGATAATAAAGAATACAATAACTTTATAATAATTTATAAAACATTGAAAAGCATCTAATAGTATGAAAACAAAACAAATAATCGCAGATAGTTATTTAGATCTAAACATAAACTAGGATGACCTAAATTGAACAACCGAATGCTGTAAAATACAGCAAAAATCGGACAGGGAAGGCAACACTCAATGAAATTGCCGAGCACAGAAAACATAACAAGTATATTCGCAGTGCAATGCAAGGATAGTATAATCATTAAATATTCAAAACAAAATGCTTCATAGCAGCAGCATTACCCTTTGCTGTGTAGAGGTTGGTGCTTCTTAGTCGAAAAAGACATATAATCAGGACAAAATACAGGACAAATTACCTATTCTTGTGTAGGTCTTGGATTCATGATGGTGAACAAGTAAGCAACTTATCAAAGCAATACGACAATGTACTATGACGGTATAAGAAGTTAAAAAACGTGTACCTCAACTTTCACATTTTTATTTCTAAGTCCAAAAGGGGGCATCATTTCAACAACTGATTGAAAGGGTTATCTACTCCAGCATATGGATTGGGATCATGGCGGTGAACAAGTGTACAACGTGTCAAAGCAATATGCCAATGCACTTCGAAGATGTTACATTTGATAAAACTTGTACATCAACTTCAGCATTTCCAAGTCCGAAATGGGGCATCATTTAAACAAGATGCTTAATAGAGTTACCATCCCCTGTGTACGGGTTAGGGTCATGATTGTGAACAAATATGCAAAGTATCAAAGCAATATGTGAATGCACTTTGAACATATTAGAGGTTAAAAACTTATATTTAAACTTTAACGTTTGCATTTCTATGCCTAAAAGGGGGTATTATTTGAACAAAATGCTTGATAGAGTTACCTACCCATGTGTAGGGATTGGGTCATAATGGTGAACATGTATGCAAAGTATCAAAGCAATATGTCTATGCACTTTGAAGATATTAGAGACTACAAAACCTGTACCTAAACTTTAACACTTGCACTATGTTAAAAAAGGGGGCATAATTTCAACCAAATGCTTGATATAGCTACCTTCTCCTGCATATGGGTCGAGGTCATGATGGTGAACAAGTATGAAAAGTATCAAAGCAATATGTTAAAGAACTTTGAAAATATAAGAGGCTAACAATCCTGAACGTAATAAACTTAAACATAAACATTACGCCGACGCCGACGCACGTGTGACTGCAATAGCTCCCCTTATTCTACGAATAGTGGAGCTTACGTGTAAAACAACACGAACCACAATTACATGGAACAATGCCAAATACACAATTGATCAAGAAAGATAATGAACGTAACCGCTTAAAGTCCAAGTTTCAGCAGCATTATGACATAGACATGTTATATGCGTTTACTTAAAAGTCATCACATATGCGTAGTTAATACGATCAATTGACTAAGTGTTTCAGACACATTTGGCAATATTCCTAAAAGCACATTTTAAATCTTCCATGTATCACATTCCAGCCAGTATCATTGGATGAATCAGGAGAGGTGTGTACGCATATAACATATGACATATTGTTTAGTGAAATACGAACATATTTAAATTACTCTTTTTACATGTCAACTTAAAGAGAATACGATTTCAGATTGACTGCCAACCTATTTGCAGTACGTTATACATGTAATCATACACAGGCCAAGTACTCAATAACACGTTTTGGCAACAGATTGATATGAAGTATATCCAAAATATGGCTCCATTCGTATGTTACTGTCAGTATAACTTTAGCTAAAGCCTATGTCCCTTTGAGGAATTCCTCATCGGCGGTTTTCTCCCGATCTCTTCCGCTACCACCCAATCCATCACGATTCCTTCCTAAATCACAAAATGTCTCATAACTTCCCCAAAGCTTCACCTAGACCACGATGAACCCGTTCCCAATATCCTGATAACTCATTAATTCAAATGGGGAGTATATCGCTGAGGCTAAAAAATGCCCAGTGGAACCTAGGCTTTATATGTTAACATACAAGCTTATTTTACTACGTCACTGAACCCAGACTGTGACACTATTTAGCATTGTTGTTTAGACAGATACTATTGTAACGTAGGTCATTTCGACACCATAAAGGAAACGCTATAATAGCTACAAAGCAATTGCAAAATACGACATAATGCAATAAAAAGTCGTATCGTGGTATTGAGATATACATTTAAGGACATTTTTAGGATTGCCAATCTTAATTCTAATATGCACAGTGCATCACCAGAGAGAGAAACCTGCCATTATGAGTATTGGAGACTAACTAAAAGTACAATCATTCCAGGTTGCAATTTATTACCAATATATCTGTATTAAGATGTCACAACCGCACTTTGGCGGGCACACAGAGTATTATCTGTAATATATGGATGTGGCTTAAATATGTCTACTGTCGAGGGAACCCAAACTGAATGGTGGGGTTAACTTTAAAGAGTTTGGATCGGAAAGCGCTTGCATATCATGAACATGGACAAATGAATTAAAATCAAAAAGTTGTTTTATGTACTTAAATATTGAAATATGAAAGTAAAACATTCCTAGAATCTTCGGTGTCTGCACTGAACAGATCTACTAGTAATTGTTGCCTTATTGTATATTTGTACCGATTCTCCCAGATTATTGAATAAAGAGCGCAGTAGAGTCGTTAGATTGTTTCAAATTAGCATGTTTGCTATACATCTTTGATAAGTGTCACTTTGACATTAAATGGTCTTTTAGTAATCGGTGTTGTAAAAACAATATATTTAAAATGTATTGGTTCAGGGTGCAAACCCATTTTGTCTTTACAACAAATGGTGTAGATAGTAGTTCTATATCTCATATGTTCTGGTATCCATTTATAACTATTGTTAAATGCATGTATCTGTGACACATTGTTTTATTGACATTCACCGATTAACTTAAAGAAAACTCTTGGAGTAAAAACCTACTAAACAAAAACACTATTTAGGTTAGACTGTTTCCCTTATGATAAATAAGCAAACATTTATTGCATTTATCTAGGACGGTATTATGGCATGTGCAAGTTACACCACTGAGTGAAATCGGTTCTAAAGTTAAACATTTATCAAGATGAGCCACAGCGGATATGACTTTACAGGAACTGGTGTCCGTGTTTGCTGTAACAACTGTAGGCAAGAGCTTAACTAGCAGTTAAGGCATATTCAGTATTTGTTATGATATGACCTTAGTATTTGATGTAGATTTTACAAATGCACACTATATGACCAGGTTTTATAAAGATGAGGTAAAAATGTGACCAATAGAGTATAAACAAGGGTTTCTTTGATGTGATTAAGTGACCTAGTTTTTTACCCCAGACGACCCAGTTATGACTTTTACCTAGATTTTAAAGAGACAGACATTGTGACTAAGTTTCATAAAGATTAGGTAAAAATGTGACTTCTAGAGTGTTAACAAGGTTTTTCTTGTGACAAAGTTTCCTAAAGGTAAGGTAAACATGTGACTTCGAGAGTGTAACCTGGTGACCTAGTTTTAAACCCCAAGTGACCCAATTGCGAACATGACCTAAACGTTATAGAGATATACATTGGGACCTAGTTTCATAAAGATTAGGCAAAAAGCGGGCCTATTGGAATGTTAACAATAGTTTTCTTTGATGTGACCTTGTGACCTAGTTTTTGACCCCGGATGACCCAGTTACGAACTTGACATAAATTTGTGACCAAGTTTCATAAAGATTAGATAAAAGACCTCTAGAGTGTTAACGTGGGTTTTCTTTAATGTGACCTGGTGACCTAGTTTCTGATCCCAGATGACCCAGTTACGAACTTGATGCACACACATTGTGACCAAGTTTCATTAAAATTATATCAAAATTGTGGCCTGTAGAGTGTTAACAAGGTTTTTCTTTGATTTAACCTAGTGACCTAGTTTTTGATCCAAGATGACCCAGTTACGAACGTGGCCCAGATGTCATAGAAACCAACATTGTGACTAAGGTTCATAAAGATTGGATAAAAATGTGACTACTTGAGTGTTAACAAGGTTTCCCCAATGTGACCTAGTTTTTCACCCCAGATGACCCAGTTGCAAACTTGACCTAGATTTTATAGAGGTTCACATTGTGACCACGTTTCATTAATATTATTCAAAAATGTGACCTCTAGAGTGTTAACAATGCTTTTCTTTGATTTGACCTAGTTACGTATTTTTTTATCCCAGCTTACCCAGTTCTAACTTGACCTAGATTTCCCAGAGACAAACATTGTGACTAAGTTTCATAAAGCTTAGGTAAAACATGTGACCTCTAGAGTGTTCACAAGGTTTTTCTTCAATGTGACCTTGTGACCTAATGTTCGACTCCAGGTCAACCAGTTGTGATCTTGACTTAGATTTTATAGAGGTTCACGTTGTATAAGGGTTATTAAGATTATGTCAACAATGTCAACAATAGTTTTCTTTGATTTGACCTAGTGACCTAGTTTTTGACCTCAGATGAACCATTTTCGAAATAGACCTAGATTTTATATGAACTAACATTGTGACCAAGTTTGATAATGTCATTAAGTGAAAACTGTGACCTCTAGAGTGTTAAAAGTCCAATTGTTGACGACGAACGGTGCACGGTGAACGACGGACGGTGGATGACGGACGCCGGCCATAAGGCGATCGCAATAGCTCACCTAAAACACTGGGTACCAACGTTCTTTACGTTATATCCGTTGCGGCTAAACATGGCCGCTGTCCAACATTATCTATATATAGGGTGCACTATAAGGAATGCTAGTTTGATGACAATTTCTAGTTTTAAGGATTACATATTAACTTCTAACAAGCACGGTGATCTATGATTTTATTCATCATTCTGTTTCCGATATGATATTGTGTTAATATACAAATTTTGAACACACTATTATTTCGAAATATTATCCTACCTCATATCTCCCATACAAGAAACTGCTGCTTTCTCATAATTTATCTATAAGTTAATTCTGATTACATTATACATGTAACTATAATAAATAATTCATATTTCAATAATATCATAATCAACACCATAAACACCTATACCAAATGAAAAAAAACCAAGGTTTGCACTGTGTTGGTGTTCCCGGTGACTTCGATCTCGTTGGTCCTCATAAGCTGAATAGCGTTACACTGGCGTGTTTAACCTGGCTTTATTAGAAATTCTCTTTTAGTTTGTTATCAATTCAATTACGGAATTACATATAATCCTCATTTTCTAAATCATGGTACATCTTTCAAAATTACATTCAGATCTCATACTACTGATGGGAAAAGGTTTCGATTACTTCAAAATGTTGACAAAACAAACATATTGTATTGCAAGTAAATTGTTGGTTGATTGAAATCATCATATATACGACAGTGGCTTTCAGACGAATACTAGTATCCGAGTACACATCAGCATACTGGAACATCGCGTCAAAATGCTTTGGAATATACATGTTTCAAATTATTTGGAAGAACGTCATGCAACATTATACTGTTCTGTACTTTGTTTCGTCTTTTCTTAACTGTCAATTGATTCTGACCTTAGTTACGAGTATCGCTTTGATTGAATTGTATTCACGGACCTAAATATATTGGAACATAACTAGGTACGAACTTCCTTTATACAACTGTAACGCATTCATTGGTTGCACATATATGTACGTTATAACTCAATCACAACGACAATTAGAATATAACCTGCATTTTGAGCCAATGAAAACGCCAATTGTTGGAGGTCAAACGAAAATTTAATCATTAAGATTTTGCTCTTAACAGACGTGACGTCATGTGTTGTCATTAGTTTCTATCGGTCAATCAAAATGCAGGCTGCTATATTCTCGGCCATCTCGCTCGCTCCGCCCTTTTTAATCATAAGAAAATTACTTAATATCTTCTAACTATTACATAAAATACCTTTATACAATATGTGCAGATTATTTTGTTATTTCAGTACATACATTTGTGTACATGTAACAACTTCAATATGTCATAATGCATACATGTATTCATGTCCAATACATTATCGCCTACATGTAATTGACGGCACATCATTGGTACATTACATTATGTACGAGTTGAGAGAGATATATTATATAAACTGTGTCAGTATACATGATAACTGCTTGGTAGTATTATATTATATTGACCTAAGCAAACCCGCGTGCCACCCATAGTTTACGACTCTGGTGGGATAACTCATCACAATAGGTGTTTAGTGTGTATGGTCCAATGGGTTCTTTGATCTTTTTTCCAATATCGCCATTCAAGTATTGTGAAAAACAACATAACTTGATGCTAGATGGAATATAACAATGTCTCAAGTGTATGCAATTCAATTTAGTAGCCAAGCGCTTCTAATAAAAATGCTCATCGATAGGCTAGACAAAACGCATTAGTGCACCTAATATATTACAGAAAGTGTCAAAACATAATCTGCTTGACCAAGTACATTGACCAGCAGCGGTGACTGGTTATGCTGTGTCTTATAAAATAGCAAACCCACGCAATATTCCTTCATTGATCCTCCACTAGTACACTGTGACACAAGCTATGGACACAAAGTATGCGCTGAATATAATTGTAGTTGACGGATTCATACGCTGGTAGGTGCAGGGTATTTTGGGTTTAACAGAGCATGAACACGTGCTCAATGTGGTGGAAATTACCGCTTTCTCTTTAATTTTGCTTTATAGTTGTAATCATGTAGAAATCTTATGAAATGGCCATACGTCAAAATAATGTCTATACGGTGTTTCTGAATCGATTTCCAAATAGTTAAGTTAGTTGCATCACCAATATAGCCACATATGATGTAATAAACCCGTTAAATAATTTAAACAGGTTCATGGCATCCTTCCACCAGCTACACAAGATAGAAAAATTAGAACAGGGAAGTCAGCACTCAACTGAAACAGCCGCGCACAGAAAACATAAACACACCATAGACCGCAATTAAACGGTACTGAAAGAGAAAATGAACCTAACCGCCGAAAGTCCATGTTTTAGTTATCGAACATTCGAAAGTGCAAGTCCCAGCTGTCGAAAAGCTGAAATACATAGATTCTGCAAATACTATAGATAACAGAGACTGGTACATGTAACTAGACGGAGAACTGAAATAGCAGACGTGTGCCTACTTGTAACAACTAAAACTCAGTAACTACTAGTCAGATAGACTTAAACTACATGTATGTGTTGTTTTGGAAAGCACAAGTCCTGTACAGCTGCTCTAACCCTGAAAATATTCATAACAATCAAAACAGATAGAAATTAGCTGAATAATGGGTTGCTTTAACCTTCCCTTTTCGTAAGTTACAAACAACATGAATGAATACACAGCAGAACTCTTGTGAATTCCATTGTGACCTCCTCTAGACTTGACTATGCAAATTTGTTTCTATGTGGTGCCAACAGCAAGGTAGTAGGCGTACTTTAGCGCATCCAGAACTGAGCTGCTTTACTACTTTACAACACTTCACACCGTCATTGGCTTACGGTGCCATACAGAGTACATTAAAAGGTTATTCTACAGTCTATACACATCAAGATAAGATCAAGCATGAACTTGCTCCTGTTTACATGAATGAGTTAATAAGTGAGTACTACCCAACAAGATCTCTGAGATCAGACTCAGCCAAATTATTGAACATTCCGAGAACAAAAACTCAAGACCTATGGTGAAAGGCGATTTGACAAATGTGCAGACACCCTGTGGAACAGTCTGCCAATATAAATATAACACATTGAGTCTTTAAAAATACACAAAAAACTCAACTGTTTAAAATGGCATATCAGTGATAAGTGAATGTTAATTATATTTCCAAAACACTCACCAACATTCAAGGAATAAACTTTCGCGTGTTCAGTGCTTTAGAGACTTGATTTATAAGGCGTTATATAAATATTTCAATTAAATATCAATTTAAAACAGACATCAAGCACACTCTTTATCACGCTTTCAGAAAAGCTATAGTGCTGGTTGGAACAACTGTGAACAGATTTCGATCACAAAAATGTCAATTTTGAGGAATGTAAGTCACACGGGTGATATTTGGTAGGTTATAGAGGCAGTTGCTTATCTCTGTTATCCATAGTGTATACCAGTAATACCGCGCACCATTAGTAGGAGGAAAAGGAATATTGCAAAGGTCGGACATCAGTGAGATGACCTTGTAGCAGTCTTATGCACCTGCGGGTACACATATGGTGGGAAACAAGTATGCATGTTTATGACAAATGAACGCGCCTGGTTCGTTTTACGAGAGAGCTCGGTCGAGATAACAGTTCTCTATCTGGAATTTGCTCTAAGCATTGTTGATTTGTTAAACAAACACATTAGGGGACGGGGCACGTTTTGCATGTTATAAACATATCGGGTACAGTCCCAACCATCTATTGGAATGACCCCTGCTCTGACTCAACACTATAATGGAATATTTGTTTCGATAACCAATTGTTTGTGAATAATTATTTTACTCCGAATATTTTACAGTCTTAATGTGCACTTAGTAATGTACTTGGAACCTTATGTCTGCCTATGTTAATACCAATGCCATTTGGTCACGCATACCATTACGTGTATCTGGGCAAAATTGAAAATAGTATATGAGCTATCAGAACACACTTAGCCCTCGGGGCTTTTTGTCATATTTCTTAATGGATTAATATTTCAGATACGGAGCCGATTAGATCTATCAACAATGTTATGCGTGTGATGGTCCCTTCACAGAGGACATTTTGCTTTTATTTTGCTTTGTGGCGTACTCCTTTCTTTGTTCTTTTGATATCATTTATGGTGAATATGTTTGGTTTATTATATAATGTACTCTTTAATGTACGTGTATTTTGGAGCGAATAGAAGTATGCGAAGAATTGTATACCTAAACTAAAGGTTAGGCTGCTACCATGAGACCAATGAATTGACTATAAGCCGATTGCCTGACAGTTCTGGTATAATATTGTGATGTACATCATGTCCTCTAGACGTACATATGTCAAACCAAACACATGCTCGACTTTAATACAGTTTTATATGTCTGCGACCAAATACGTTTTCCAAACATAACACACTAGTCTAATAATATAACAAACATAATGCAGAATTACGATCATTGCATATCAAAGTGAAAAATCATTGGAGGGGGCCATTAGACCTCTCCATGGTGACAGTCTTACTACATTACATGGAAAAAACACGTGCTGTTAATCTTTAATATTATGATATGAATGAACTTATAATAATTAATTTACCTCATTCTCGTCAAACCGTTCCGAGGGCATCGCATAAGAAGTCCATATAGGCTAGCAATTACATAAAATGTACAAATGATAGGCTAGATATGTCATCGAGATACTATCCCAATATATTAAATATTTTTCTAGAAATTGTCATGGCTGGATATATCGCTGGATTAGAATTAGAAGATCGTTAGTACAAAATCAATATTTTGAGAAAACAAGAAAAAACTGTCTGAAAATTACTCTTTACCTACATGTACATGTATGGAAAAAGAAGCCTTTAAATTTAAGTTTGGTAAACATGACGAGTTCCCATTTTCATGAAAATATGCTCAAAACAAGCGCTTTGAGATGCAGATTTCAATTAAGCATTAGTCTTCTAATCTAAGCCATCGATATGTAATATTACTGGTTTAAAGTAGAATTATATAGGTGCTGGTCACGTATTCAGTGAAATGGACGGATCGTCATTTTAATTGGTTAAAATATCATCAAACATTTGCCAGGTTAAGACAGTATGAATTTATACAGACAAAGCGGAAGAAGATGTAAACGCTCAATCCCTGATGTTTCAATGTAATCAGCACTTGTATAATTGATATTTATAAAACCAATATGTAAAGAAACCTTAAGTATGGCGTTATAGTAATCCCATTGATGTACACGTATACAGCAACATAAAGAAATCTGACTTGTGGAATGTTGCCCCCGCCATTCGATCTGAGCTTAACGTACATATATGGTGACGGTAACTAGGATATCATCCAATGACTTTCGCTCAATATCTAATGCATGATAATACAATTTTGTCCATTATTGTTCAGCTAATAACAGGTAGGTTAAGATACTGAAAAAAAACCAAACAGATATAACTAGTAAATTGATACGCGTAATTGTACAAGACAAATTGTAACATTTTGACTAGGAGGATTCTAAAAAAATGCTTTTTAAAAACGTTCATGTTGAAGTGACAAATTTCCCTAAATATACGACTTTACATGTAGCAATGCATACTTTACCTTACCATAGCTAGATCTAGCAACTACCTGGAACATTAATCAAATTAAAACCAAATTTATACATAACGAATGATACTCCAGGTGGTCACCAAACCGCTGTTTGTTTATTTATCAATGTGCGCGGCACCTAAAGACAGACTCGCTGGTAATAAAACGTGCAGCAGTGAATATTTTATTCATGAAAACATGCCAATTGCACCTTTCTTCATTACCCAATCATATTAATGAATATATTCCGTCGGCCAAAACTTAAAGTACAACCGTCTTAGGCTCAAGTCTTATTGTGTAGAAGCTGATGCAGAAATAAGATACTACAAAACAGTCTTAATAATACATGTAGCAATTTAGTTCCGCCTGGTACATGTAAATAGTTTCGGTTGAAATTAGGAAATATGTCTCCCAGCCGTTTATGACCGAACATCGATTTGAACACATAAAACTTAATAGAACTCCAGTAGTAAAGATTGTTTTCTGTGCAGTTAATGTAAGTGCTTATTACACTATTGGTAAATGGCACCATGTCTCAATCACCTTATTTTGTCTCCAAGCCTTGGTAATGCACGGTTTGAATAATTTCGTATTTTGTAATTGCTTAGTAGCCGTTGTAGCATTGTGGTATTTGCCTTTATGGCGTAAGAATAATCAACGTAAAGGTATCTTCTACCATCAGTTTTGGACCAAATTACATAAACATTATGTACCTGCATTGTATACTATAGAATGTAATCAATGTTATCGGTCGGTGTTAAATTACCTACTGTGTATGTATAGCCTAATATCGAAATGGTCATTTCTCATATGAACACAATCAACTGCCGACACCGCCACACTCGACAGATATCGAGCAGGAAGTTCACGGTACGCCGTATTTGAATATAATGGTTACAAATCATCGTAAATCCAAATGTAAAACAGACATAAAACGTTATTTAAACGGAACGTCATAATAAAAACTACACAACAATCAATGTAAGAGCAAGGTATACTTATAAGGCCACTGATTGTCGCATCGTAAAACCGAAACGAAAAACAAGTGATAAAACGAACTTAGTGCTATAAGTATATATATAAGAAGCAAGGTCATCGATAATTATTCTCTTGAAGCAATCCTAGAAAATTGCTGTTTTTATAACTACGACTTGTAACGTCAGTGTTCTTATGACATTTACTGTCATAGCAAATCTGAAATGGCCATACTTAGCATGGCAAAAAACCAACAGAATGATTGGACCCATGCTCTCCAAATGCTATATGTGGAAAGGAAGATTAATCCTTATAAATTCGATGTCACTAATTCACAGGCATTGTGTTATTGAAATGAAAAATAATTTCCGATCATGCTCTGGCAAGGGATCTCCACACATTTTGTTTGGTGTGGACTCCACATGCATCCTTATTTATAAGCTAAGGTTAAGTTTACTTGTGCGTTGATGATAAAATACTATTTGGCTTCCATGGGGCACATTTGTCTCGTGTTTCTTATATTAACTACACTTAAATTTACTTCCGTCAAGAAAAAAATAATAAAACATTAATGCCCACGAAAACTCGTAGCTTTACAATAATCAATACACATAATACATGTGCTCATAGTGCTTTTCACTTCATTATTTTGGAAATGAGTAGTGTACTTTCCATGGATATTAGGCTTTTCTTATTTATTTGTTAATACTTTCTTTATCCCGAGCACCTGGGGGATAGTTTATACTAATGAAATATTGTGTTATATTGGGAATGTGTTTGCTAATATTGTCTGGGAGTCAGCACACAAATTGGACACACTTGAATGTTTGTTTTAGTTGAGTGCTGCCTTCCCAGACTGATTTTCTAGTGCTCGGCTGTTTGTTTCGGTTGAGTGCTGCCTTCCCTGTCTAATTTTCTAGTGCTCGGCTGTTTGTTTCGGTTGAGTACTGCCTTCCCTGTCTAATTTTCTAGTGCTCGGCTGTTTGTTTCAGTTGAGTGCTGCCTTCCCTGTCTAATTTTCTAGTGCTCGGCTGTTTGTTTCGGTTGAGTGCTGCCTTCCCTGTCTGAATTTCTAGTGCTCGGCTGTTTGTTTCGGTTGAGTGCTGCCTTCCCTGTCTAATTTTCGAGTGCTCGGCTGTTTGTTTCGGTTGAGTGCTGCCTTCCCTGTCTAATTTTCGAGTGCTCGGCTGTTTGTTTCGGTTGAGTGCTGCCTTACCAAATATTCACAAATAATATCTTACCTTGTTTGGATATGTTGACATTGTGTCTTTGAACAGTTATTGTCATGTGTTATAAGAAATAGAAGCGCCTTCTCCTGTATCCATTTTCCTCTGTTTTACAATTGGTGTGTACATGTTTGTTATACATGTATATGTAACGACTGTAATGCAATGTTTAAGTGCATAAGTGAGTCGATAGTAAAGCAATTGGATCGTGCAAATGTTGCACTGATTAAATGTTACCGTTTTTAGAAAACTTAAAGTGTACAGTGAAAATTAATGTTCACAATACAGTGGAACTCGGTTATAACGATATCGTAGGGACCAATGAATTTATTTCGCTATATCCGATTTTCGCTTTATCCGTATAACGAAAGTTCGGATATAACGTATTTCGTTATACTATGTTTATAAACATAATTATGTGTGTCGTAAGTTTACATGTATAGCTTGCCCTCAAAATAATATTGTGCTCGAAAAAAATAAATAAACATACTTAATGATATATATAATTATGATGATGAACGATGTTTTGTTAAAATAGAGTGATCAAATGTTCCTTATTAATGATCAATCTGTACTCTGGACGAACTAATGCATGATCAAAGCTGTTTGACAAGGTCTGCACGTATAGCTAACATAACTTGTCAAGTAATTGGGAAGTTCTGACCACGAGCCACTTTGGATCATTCAAACAATGCAATTATTATCTTCATTTGAGTAGCGATGACGATTTTTACTAGGTGACATGGTTGATGCCTGATAGGCAGCACACGTCTTCAATATTCCGTTCAAAGTATTTGCACTTTCATATTTTGTTTTTTACTATAATAAAGTTTTACTTCAAATAGTAAGAACAGCTCCTTGGTTTTACATATGTAAATAACTTGAAGTTAATTATGCCTGAATGTAGAGTGACAGTTTTATAAAGTGTTACTGTGATTTATAGTATATTATAAAAATTATATATACTTACAAGAATGGCTTTGAGCAATGTTTTAACTGTAATTGGATATGTATAGTGTATGTATGCTGTACAACGATGAGACCTAAATAAACAATGAAACATACATTTTTCAAAATAATAACAATATTGTAAATTCAACGCAGTTTAGTACATTATATCTTAATTTTCAAACTGCACATAATAGCCTTTTGTAGTAAACTTATTAGTTTGGTTAGCTAATTTGCAATGTTTAATGCCCGAGGAGCAACCACTTAACTCCTTATTAAGATGTTTTCCCTTTCGCTAAAAGCGAGTTCCTTATTAGTGAGTTCCACTGTACACACTAAAAACACCACTTATGCAAACAACGCTAATATATGATAAACAATATTTATTTGAAACAAAAATTGTTATATAGAAAGCTTATTATATATTTAATACACTAGCAACATTTCCTTATAAAAGTGAACAAAGTATCAAAGTCACGTGACATCGATGTGTTCAAGTTCCAAATGCCAAATTCACAATTTAGTAGTTTGTGTATAACGATTTGTTCGTGGTACATTCACAACAATGGCTACTCATAAACAACATCTCCTTTTTTATGTGCTGCTGCGGGAATGTTCCACCATTCATGTACAAACGTTTGGAGAAGCTCGCGGGCAGATCGAGTATCGGCACTCACCCACTGACACGTCTTTGTAAGAGCATGTCATCTTTTTCAATGAGAGCAAAATCTGAGGATAAAACTGTATCCATCACGTTGATATGTGTTTCGTCCATAAAAGTGATTATTTTCCGTACTTAATACGAATGATTATCATCATTCTGTCTAAAGTTAACATCGTTGTCGCTGGAAATAGTGATTCAAGAAGGGAATGGCTACATATTGAAGAACATCTTCTACGTAAGATTAAACACAAACTGGCAAACTCTACTAAATGAAAATGTTTTTTAGAAAACATCGAACGTATTTAAACTCTTATTTAATCATTTTGCATACACATGGTGACCGAATATTTCTCTGACAGTCATGGTTGCAGACCGGACGCTGTTTCGTCGGCTGCGCATGCGGATTAATTTATCCGTATAAATAGCCGTTTTAGGCCTTTTATTCTGCCTTGGGCGGTCAGTAACGGTGTCAGTGTTCATAACAATGGAATCGTGCGGAAACGACGTGGTTTTTACTTCTGGTATGTAACGTGTCTACACTATTAGACACATCTTTTTTTGGTGAACGTGACCTGTCAACTAATACTTTTGGATGATTGAAAATGTGATTTTGTTGCATGTTTATGTTTAGTGTACATATTTACATTGACACAATTTGGATATTTTTATCCACGAGCGAAAAATGAGATTTGACCACGTGGTTACCACGTGTAATTTGCGAGGTAAAACAAGTGTTGAATGTTTTCTACTGACAAGGTTATTAACCAGGAACATCTTTTCATTTGTACAAAGTCAGCTTAATAGTTCAAACAAAAAAATACGAACCCCTAAGAAGTGGTGCGTTTTAAAAGTCCGTAAGTGTATATAGACATACATGTAAGTGTTATTTTTGTGGAGTCACCTATTTTTCTCACAACCATCGAATGCATTTCGCGTGTACAACACTAATTTGTTACAAATCGCAATTGTCTGACGAGAAGTATGATACGTCTACAATGATGTTTACATGTTATAGTTCGAATAATGTATTGTTTCAATATCTGCTGACAGACATCTACCGAACGTATGCAGTAGGATTGAAGGAAAACAATAGCATGGTATATTTGGAGTGTGTATTATACACATGTCATTTGATGGCGTTATCACAAAATAAGTAGTTTCAAATTATCATTGTGTCATGTGTCTTAAGTTAGTCTAAACTGATTGACAAAAACTCGCATAGCTTCTTGATATACCCAGTGTGTGTTTCCGGATATGTGACGGTCTATTAATACTTATATGCTTGGGGTATACAGTCGGTGCCGAGTGATGGACACGGACGACAGTATGACAGTCCATAACTGGATACAATTGGAGAAGCTTGCGCAAGACTGGGATGCCTGGAGAATTATTGTCAGTCGCATATTCTCAGGAAGTGATATAGTAGGCCTACATGCATGTAAGTATATTTTTTTATGTAAGCCAGGAGTATTATGTGAATAGTAAACAAATATAAGGTACCGACTAAGTCATGCGCCTTATGCCAACATCACATTCTGGGTTGATGTTCAATATTGATTTTTCTTGACTTAAGGATAAGGACAACCAATCAGGTATCACCATGCTATGCTCTTGGTCAGTTACAGGCGCTATGATTGGCTATCCTTATACTCAAATTAAATAAGATCAATATTGAATACCACCCCAGGTCTTTGTTTCGCAAAATTAAGGATTTCTCCATGCAAATCAGACTTTTCAAGTCGGATATTACATGTAGCACAGTCAGTAGTGGAAGTAGGTGAACATGCAATTAAAAGGTCAACATTTGTATTGAAGGTACACTGTGTACAGTCAGAAATATGATCATGATCCAGATAGTTCCCTTACATTTCGTAGCACATCATACTTAAGCCTAAACGAGCCCACTGAAACGTGCAATTGGTGATTGTATCTCGTACGGGGATAACAGACTTTAGCATTATAATCAGCATGGAAGCAATTCGACCTGTTATGCCACCATCACATTATATGGTTTTTAGGATTTTTTTAGGAATTGTTTTTGGATGTTATTTGGACATACGTGTTTTACAAAAATCGTGTTTCGTCCATTTGGAATGCTGTTATAGTTGCCTTATTCGACTGGTCATTTCATCAAACGTGCTTGCTGATCACGGCAATCTCAGATAACCATTCCACTGGTTACATGAAGTGTCAACGTGTGGCTTCTGTCCGGGTTATCTGTTATCTTCGTTGCGATTACCGGGTTCGATAATACATGTATCTCGTATCATTGTGGTGGGTAAATATAATAATGCCGCGTGTTTGCGTGATAATAGTGTTCTTTCAGTACATCTCATTTAGATTTATCAAACATATACTCCAGTACAAAGATAATCTAATAAATTTTAGAAAACAAAAACGTTGGCGGTGCGTGTGAAGTTTGATTCTTTGTCATTATAAAGACTTTTATGATGGATTGCTTGTGAATAATAACACATTTGCCATATATTATGCATTGCAAGCTTACCGGAGGTTTACCCGTAGCAAACTGAACACAGTCCCGACATGACTCTATGTAGTATGATAAATATATATGAACATGATTCATGTCCAAGCTGTCAATAATGGAACAATTTGTCTGACCGACAATTTGCTACCTACCTCATGAGTTTCTGTTTTGAAGATTGATTCGCTTCGGTCCATATACACAACTTGGGCTGACAACCAGTCCATATTATGCCATAGGGCCCTCAGTGATGTGAACTATTTCTTAAATAAGTATATGTACATGTATATAACGGTACTGTGTATGAGTGTCTGGAATGCATGAACATGTGAAAGAGAATGAAAGCGTGAGAAAAAACCTTTAAACAAACTCGGAGTACCTTTTTGTCACTATTGTTATGTACAGATGCATGAATGTATTTCAAAGTAATGAAGAAGGAGAAAAAACATTACAATAAGGAATTTGGAAGGAGTCATCCAAGGAACATTTCTGTCGAATTATTTTGAAATTGGGCCAGCAGTTACTGAGCAAAGATTTTTAAGTTTTTCTATATAGTCATATAGTGGAAATTAGCACCGCCCCTCGCGGCCATGATTATTTGAGAAACGACATAAGAACTAGGAAGTAGGTATAGGTCACTCAATAAACATATCGGTGAAATTATTCTGAAATCAAGCAATTTATGAGGAGATGTTTTTATTAATTCATAATAAGATGAGGAACCAGAATGAGGACTATCCTAGCAGTATTCTAAAAATGATTAATTAAAATTTGAAAAGCAGTTTAGGAGGAGAAGTTGTTTGCCGACGGACGCCGTGCGGACGGACGTTGGTCACAGAACGATCACAATAGCTCACCATGTGCACTTCGTGCCAAGGTTAGCTTAGAAAAGAAATCATTAGTATTACAAAATTAAACGATGCGGCAGCACACGAGCACATTAGTAAACCCAACATTGAAACATAATATATAAGGTTGTACAGAAGAAACCATTTATTATAATATTATGAAAGAGGAAGTCATGAAAACTGATTGGTCGACCGACTTCATCATTAATTCTCAACAAAAAAACTGAAGTAGGCAGTATTTACTTTTGAACAGTTATCATTGCAATATGAATATGGGTATTTTGATATTACTTTAACGGCCATAATTTTATATTGCTTTGTTTAGGTTGAACATGCCAAATACGCATTAAGTGTGTCTGAACAATAAGTAATGATGACGGCTTATTGACAGTAGGATGTAACTACGTATACCATATATAATACATTGTCCCGGAAATAAATTAGTCGATGGTTGCAAGGAAATGACATATAGGTCGCTTGCCAGATAGCAATTCGTATACATTATCTGATCTTCTGATTTCGGCCAAAATTGGCATTGTACAATGAATACACCTTACCTACGGCCATTCCAAATTCCATTCATAAATTTATACAACTTCGACGATACTGATAATTATACCGTAATCCTTATCACATGACCTTAAAATGGGCTATTTCATGTATCGGATGTTCATAATTAATTGTTGACAGCGAAATGTTGATATCCTATGAATAAAACCTTTTAAAAACTATATATATACTGTTAAGGATGTTTATCTAAGGGTTGGTATATGCATTTACTTAAGAAATAAAAATCTGTTCGCGTATTTTGTCGGTGAATAAAACATGGACAGGAGTTCGGATGCGGAAAAAGTGCCCGTGTTTTATTCACCGACAAAGTACAAGAACAGAGTTTTTATTTCGATTCTAAATACGATAATATACCGCACTATTTAACTGCGCGCATTCCATTTTCACCCATTTGACATTTAACATAATTCCACGCTGAAATTGAGTGGCTTATTAGCTGGTACAATTACCTCCCTCGTTAATGAAAACGACCTTCGTAATTTTCTGAAGGAAATAACACATTTTAAACATTGAAACAATTTTAATAACACGAGTATAGGGTAGCTATTTAATGAATAGAAAAATATAAATGAATTGATTATCAGAAGTTTTTATGAAACTTAGTTTCGAGATTATATTGGAGTTTCTAAAAATAGATGCGTCATAGCTGTAACACTGGATACCCGTGCATCTTGCCTGTCATCGCGCTTCGTTGAAGATTTACAATAAATTTTACGTTCATTCATTCATAAATATGTCACTTGATACGGGGCGTAAATAGTAACAGCCAATTTGATACCATGTTTTATGGGGGTAATAAAACATGGTCAGCACTGCTCTATATTTAATGGATTAATCCGCAGATCGTGTTAGAATCGTAGTTTCATACCGGCGCGTCCACAAGAGGTACATTGAATAAACACATATTAGGTTATTGCAGTTGTAATAGATATTCAACTAGAAAGCACGCCTCCTTTTTTCAGAAGACGAGCCTGTTATTTGGATTGCACAAGCTCAAGAGAACTACTCAAAATATACTTATAAGTTGTAATTGTGTCCATATATTGGACGAGTACAATATGCATTCAAAATTAATGTAAACAGTTATATTTGACCTTCAACACTATATAAAGTCATTATTGTTTTAGATGAATTGCCAAACGTCATTCGTTTTGAGTATGCAATTTGATATACATGTAATAACACAACGCAATACCACATCACTGTTTTAAATATTTGTATTGTAATAAACAAAGTACTATCCATATCCTGGTACGCCACACTTGGTTGACAGTACATCCCGACAAATAGTTTAAACTGACTGAAGTGCACCATAAAATACTTCAGTACGATCTGACAACGACCTACTAGTAATTAAATATTCCACCATGGACTTTTCACATATGTGATGATATCCCAGACACTGCGTTGCAAAGTGTATTAGCATACAGTATTCATATCTGTATGGAAACAGTAACTCAATGCAAGTAGCACCCTATTCTGTTCTAACAAAACTTTCCATGAAACATAATCATTCAAACAATGCAGTAAGGTGATGTGTAATAGCAGCCATGAGGTGATTAATCCAAACACGAAATTGCAATTACATTGAGCAAAACAATACATGCGCATCAGTTAATTGTTTGACGCATAGTATCTATATACTTTTAGGTGATATGAATATGCATGATATACTAATGTAACATTCACACACACATGTCGTTTGCTGTCTCAGATTCTCTCACTATAACGGACATTTCTGTTTCATTTAATATTCACGTTTATTGAACATGACACCATAATGACGGCGCACTTTATCAAACACAGTTACTCAGACTTGAGCGTGTCATGAACATCGGGATTTTCAAGAAGCATGTCACAATAACGTATGAAATAGCACATTCAAAATGATAGCACATATCAAACTACAAATGCATACGAATTATAAAGTAAAGTTGCCGACCTAACGCTGCCGCACAAAATTGACAGGTCTACTGCATGATTACTTCACGGTCACCCGCAATTCTCGACACATAATATAGCATTGGTTACCAGCTAATGCTGCGTTAACCGCACGGCGTTTCCTTCTTGCATTTCCTGCATTAGTCGCTATTTTAACATATTAACACGAAGTCAAGGATCGGTCACTCCCTGTATACGTTGGTGTTACACTTTACGAATAAGTATGCTAAAAGCACATAACGTCTGCATAATAAAGACTATATATCCTATTTGAGAAATATCTTCTAATAATTGTGATATATTGTAGCCTTAAATATCTTAACGTGGGTATGATTAATGACATGTTCACACGCACAATTTGACGTCATTCTCGCCTGTCCTGTTAAGAGCCAAATGTATTTAAGCAACATCGTCGTGGTGAAGATATGCGAACACAGTGAGCCTTCCCTACCACAAAATTATGTTGTTACCAAAATACAAACAAAGTATGATATTTACCAAGGTGCAGAACTGACAGAGTCACCTTTATATTTTTGGTGTTGATCGACCTTGCATCAATTCGTATTTGTCACAAATTCAATAGTATATGCCCATATCACATTTACCACTGCATTGAACTTATTACAACTACATCTCTACCATGACAACTGTGGGCAGAACATGAAACATCACAATGGTATTTCCTGGAAATTACTTTGATACCAACTGTGTCATGTAATTTACGCAATATTGCACAGCTAGATCAAAGACCCGTAAATTACCTTAAATAGTGTATATTGTTTTACACAGAATTATGAATAGCATATACTCCAGGCCCCAATTCCACGAAAAAACTTAAGTTATTGCTCAGCTGAGACTGCTATTTTAAAACATATTTTGTTGGTTAAATGACTCAAATGTATACTTGCGTATATTGTTTCATCACAGTTAGATGCCTATTTAATAGAGCAATACATAATAAGTCTGATTTTTACAGAAAATAGTGTTTTAAAGTTCTAAACATCTAAAGCAAAAACTTAAGTCAGACTGTTATAACAGGCTCAAGTATGACATTCTTTATTATTCATTACTGTTGGATTTCCATGAACATTTCATACAAAAATCACCTACTATATCATTATTTAGCAATAAATACACGGTTCCAGGTAGAAATCTACATCACAAGACTATAATTGTAGTCATATAATAAATTCAAAATAGCAGTCTCAGCTGAGCAATTACTTAAGTTTTTTCGTGGAATTGGGGCCTGCTTATTTCAGACGAAATCTAAGTATGTACTGTACTTTGGTTTATTAAGCATTTTGTATTAGGACAAATATTATGTACACCAATTGATATATCGTTATAAACTGATATAGACATGTATAACAACGTATTGTTTTATTTTATGTGACATATTCGAGTTTGTAATGAAAGCATGAATGTATACATGCACGATGTATAGATGTATATATAAATGGATGTACAAATGTATCGATGTATGGACGTACGGATGTATTGGTCACCGTTTATAAAAAATATGTTAAGGACATGGAGTATGATCTATAGTGGGCGGGTGCATGCTTTTTTCAAATGCATTTTATTCTTCAAATTGATATTTGATGGGTACAGTAACATAGCATTATGATGCTCTACATATACCCTTGAAGTTAAACAAAAAGTAAATATTAATAAAGTGAATTTATTGAAGTATGACAGCATTTTCATTGTAAATCTTGCTCGTTTGCAAACACAAAAACTGCCCAAGGGTACTTGCTAAAATGTATATCATTCTTACAATAAAACTCTAGGGAACAAACTCTTATTTAGTTTAGGACTAAAATGTATACTTACAAAGATATTCAAGAAACATTGCCATTTTTCTACTTTCGGTTTGCAAGGTCATTGATGATCATTGATTTTTTGCATGATACAAGTTCATGAATTTGTTTCATAGTTATTTATTTGTAAGAGTTTGTTCCTTAAACTATTGGCTTTGTCCCCGACAACAAACTATGACTCTTAATGCCATGTTGACTTTGTTTGTGAACGAGCAAGATTTGCAATAATAATTTTGTCATGTTTCAATAAATTCACTTTATCAATATTTATTTTGGGTTGAACTTCAAGAGTACATGTAGTGCATCATAATACAACGCTTATTTTATTCAACAACTTTAATTTGAAGACAAAAAACGCTTTTTAACGCAAATTGCACTATCTCACTAAAGATTAGCCTCTACTCCCTTAATAGAAATGTATGTTGTCCTCATGGGTCTACGACCTTCTGGATTTTGAAAATAAACTATTTAAACTATCTTATGTATTATTTTGTTTAATACTGGCACCTTACGTTCTCAATATTTATGTAGCTGATTTTTAATAAATCTTTCATTCTTATACAGATGTATTCGAAATATTTGTTTGAATGTGTTACTGAGAATGCAACACGAGCAACGGATTTTGCTTCAGGATTTTACTATTAAACACAACGATACAGACAGTCCAAATCCTCTTAAGCTGTCTTTATACATACACGCATGTTTTATTGGACTGTCACAGTTAAATGTGATGCGCTGTTGTCCATTTCATGACGTTGAATCTGATATATTCATTTCAAGGCAATTGACCTTTCTGCAGACGCTTCGTAGCCACGCCCCCAATAGTTACGGGTATTCGTTGTTGCTTCGCAAGACAAGCTTGCATAAAAATGGCGTCTAATACGGAGATGTCGTGTGATGCTCTTGATACAATTCCGTTAAATATTTCGCTTTTAGTCAATGTAACATAATTATGTGCCTACTTAAAACTTGCAAATCGAAGAATTTTACGTAAACAGTTACTAAATCAGAGCCAAGCAGTGTCCGAATAAGCAGACACTCACAAGCGTAATTTTGCCGCTCAATCAGAATGTTTCTTTTTATCTAAAAAGCTATTTATGTATAGTTTTTGCGCCAATCGGGAATGACCTGGCTTGAAAGATACACCCTTTATTGTAACAAAGAAATCATTAAGGGTTAATACATATCTACATATACACGGTATAATGGAATCTTCCATACACTATAGCATTTCATCTTCCGTATACGTTCGTATGATAGTGTGTTTAATAAATAATCGAAATCAAATGTGCGTAAAAAATTATTTAAGTAAAGTTACAAGACCTCTGCAAGATTTTCTGCGTCGGGTTTTTATTGATGTCTTCCGTGTGATCTACCGCTTATGGCGGGGACATACATTTTGTTGATTACTTACGACAGAGGCTGTACTTGATTGCAACTTCCGCAAAAAAATAGCGCTACGTTAACAGAGATGAATGTGAATCTTTCAAATCCCACATCGCTACGTAATACATGATTTGTCATTAACAGTCAGCATATCAACAAAAAATGTACAATCACGCGTTATTAAGTAAAAAAATATCGTTTTCTAACATTACGTTAAAACTGTCGGGTCAAGTGCAATAAGTGCTACACAGATTTCATATGCATCATTATACAAGAAATAAATAAGCCCTAGATTATAAGTTAGTAAAAAAATCCAATGTGTTATATACTTGATGATCTCGTTTAGATTCGTATCTCGGACATCAGTCGGGGACCAGTGATATACCGCGGTGTCTTGTTAATTGTCAATAATCAATGTGACACATAGCGGTTTCCGCCAGGACAATAAATGTTTTGTAGTAATGTGTATATATCCGACAGGTCTCTGACCTATAGATACTTTGAAACAAACTTGTAGATGTATATATCTATCATGATTTACAATAGCTGTCCGGACCATACAGTAGCCTACATATAAAAAAATGTTTTTAAACATATTATGTTTAAAAAAATGTTTTTATAAGCTTTGGAGATTGAATGCATTTAGCACCACAAGGGTATCAACTGAAAAGTGCTTTAACTATTACATAGACCAAAACAACATAATGTTCAATATTATTAAAACACTTCACAATCATCTTTGATGGGAAATACACACATTCTCGTTATTTGGGGGTTATGTGTCCTTATTCTATTAACATGCATGATATCAAATAATAAAATAATTTCACGAGTCTATCCTTATATATTTTTAACAACATTCATATCAAATTAAAGACGAAGCTTTCTAGTTTCACAACATGTAATTATTTCAAATTAGATTAATGTAAATATCAATGATATAACTTTTAAATCAGACTATTTTTGAGACAAAATATACATATATAGCTACTACTTCCGAGGCCTTATGGATTTAATAAATTAATTCACTTTCATGATATTGCTACCAAATTAAAGTTGAAGTTCTCTAGTTTTTAAACATACCAGAATTTTAAAAATGTGTTCAATATTAATGAAATAAGGCTTAATTGAATATTGCGCAATTTACATTGATTTTAGCTTGTCTAATGTCCAGGTTGTCTAACAAAATGGTGGCGATAAATCGTTGACCAAATGCTGCAATCTGATTGGCTAACGCCCCCTGTCAATCAAAATCGGCAGAAAGGTCAATTAATTCTGCCATTAATTGGATGCAGGGAATATATTAGACTTGCTAAACAGATACAAAATACGAAGCGTCGATATCGGATCTAAATCTACTATACGCTCTTTAAAACCAAATTAAATTGTAGGCAGTTTCAAACCTATGCCAAATGGAATTTGAGCATTATTTGCTATTATGATACTTCAGAAATAAACAGTTAATGTATCGTTTATTTAAAGTGCTTGAATAAATGTTGGATTCAGGTTCCGGAACAAGCACTGATATAACAACAATTGAAGACATTTCACTCTGTTAATCTGAATTACGTTGTAACACATGTGTTAATGTTTAATGGTGAAGCATAATCATCTCAAAGTCAACAGAACATGAGACATTTCTCCTGATTTGTTTAAAAGTACTGGCGCACCTCAGATATTTCAAACTTTACACATAAGCGCACAACATTTCACGCTGTTTTATTACAAGTTACATAACTCTACCTCTAATAATGGAAGAATGATAGCCCTTTGTAAAATTTTAACTTTCGTCAGTTTTCCTTGTTTTCCTCATAACTTCAAAGCCATAATAATGATATAAAACTACATGAAACTAGCTTCACTTATTTACAGTGATAATACTCATATCTGTAAACACCTGAAGTTTTAACAATGTTTGCCCATTTTCGGCTTCAAAAACTTAAAAAATGGCCATAGTTCAAAACCCGTTTCAAGATAATTATTCAAATGAAACGTGCTTTACTTATTGACAATGACTTGAGCACATACTGAACAAGCAACAAAAAAGCGCACATTTGAATACACGACACTAGCATTAAACATGTTAGACTAAAACTTATTCACTAAACAGTTGCACACAAAGCAGACATAATAATATAGTTATGTTGTGTTTATTTCCATCATGGTCAATTAATGTTGACTCAATCAAGATGAAACTTAAGAACCTGGAACTTTCAAGTCAACCAATATCATAATTAAATTTAATTTATTAAACGTGGAAATTAAGCCAGTAAATATAATTATATTATTAAACTTAATTTGTTCCTCTAATGGAAACTAAACATGTGCTTGCCAAACAACAACATCGACTTTATGTTAGAACTATAATTCATACATCAATTGTGAGATGTCATCTTATCTAATATGTCTATGAAACCCCACTATATGAATACAAACCCTCCCTCGAACAAGCTACAACTGGGCCCTGAAAGTTCTAGTTCAAAATTCAAAATGATGTGAAATCAGCATTATAACATGCATTTGGCAATGAAACAAATTGATCAATGAAGAGAAACCAAATACACCACAGCATGCGAAATTCGCATTTAGATATTACGTTCAACTTACTGAATAATAATGCTCAATATTGTTTCTGTCAATGGTTATGGCATGTTTACGATTATCTTCCAAATTGGATTATTCCGTGTTGTGTTACTTTTACGTATCAGTTCAGAAATAATAATTTATGGAGTCCACTTGACAAATAGCTGAAAAAGAACAAACACACGCATAAATGTCGATAGTAAATCCCATAGTCGGTACTTAGTTACAGAACGAATACCAACCAGACTTAGTGTGCGTGTCATACAATGGTCTAAATCGGTTAATTGCGACAGGTTTGTCGTTGATGTAGTATGTGCGTGTTTATGTACATCAACACTCTGATTTTGTAAGGCAAACTAGCAAACAGAAAAAGCAAAATAGAAAATCTGACAGGGAAGGCAGCGCTCAATTTAAAAAACACCGAGCACAGACAACATAACAAACAGTACATACCACAATTACCCGACACAATGCCCAATATAAAACTGACTGTGAAAATGAACTTAACCACTGAAAGTTCAAGTCCCTGCTGTCAAAAGCTGAATGCAACATATTAATACCTATGCTGCAATATGTTATGTCGGTGTACATAGTTTGTCTTTCCTCGAGCTCATGGAAGCAATGAAAAAGTGTTCCAACTAACATGTTGGAACAAATTGTTGTGTTAACGACCGTCCCTTAGTAATAACATCGTTGGAAGGACACCTGGCCTGGAACTAAGCGGTGTCTCGTTATATCGATGTAGCACTTCTCGAACACGATATATGTAGTTTTGTTGTGTTGTTCCTTTGTTATGGTGAAGACATTTCAAATGTATTACATTATACAACAGAAATAATATAAACCAAGAAATTACTAGTTGGTGCAGATTATATAAGTGTTCGTGTTTTAGTTGATCGAACCAGTTAGTTACACACAAAACACCTCTCTGTACAAATACTACGCCATCCAGCGTGACTACGTCATTATTTTGTATAGATGCCCCCCCGTGCACTGTCAAAAAGTATTTGTATGTCAAAATATGTTCAATTGTGTAATATATGTAGATAAATGAATATATTTTATGTATGAAATCACATTCTGAGGATCTTACTTAACCTGTTCAATTGATAGCTGTTATCCAGGAACTTACAGAAACACCCCTCTTGGTTCAGAGTGTAAATTCATGTAGAACATTTTATCATAGTTTCAAAAGAACACATAAAACTGTATCTTCCAACAGATGGAAATGAATGTTTGAATGTGGTGCCTGCCTTGTTTGATATTTTATAAATAATGCATGACATAATTTTCAAACACATCGCTATATCTGCCATATCTCAATGTCGTAATGCATAACTATTCGCCCACCATAACACGCTTGTTGCCTATTACATAACATTTTATCTGACGCGTTTTAATGTTGACGACATGTTTCTTTTCTCTTCTGCACTCAAGTACATCAGAATTGTCTGATGTTCTTGAGTCATACATTTGGAGATTCTAATGAAGAAAACTAACGAATCATTTCAAGATTATTGCATGCCAGTTTGTATGCACGGCAAAAAAGAAACGTCTACAAAAACAACAGTTGTAATGTATTGTGATAATTGTGCTGCTACTAGAACTCAGAATAACATGTATTGTTCAATCCTTTTTCCCTGGCGAACAGAAACACACATTTGCACCAAGAATAATTATTCATTTAGTGGTATTATTGTTAATTGTGGCTCACAATTGCCATCGAGCATAATTATGTATGTATCCCAAATGCTCTTAAGGCCAGTACCACGCACGTATTACGATTTACGACAATTTCAATGTTCCTTTATTCTTGATATCATTACTGTTAAGTTATGCTTAGTAACAATAGATATTTCTGTTTGGCAGCAGATAGGTATTGAACATATTATGTGGTTATAGAGTTTTAGCAAGTGCAAATAATCGTGCTTTAATTGTGTTTATGTTCTATTCATTGCCTTATGAAGAGGTGTCCCACTTATTTTTGAACACCGTTCAATATCCGATATTATCGTGTTAACCCAAATTAAATGAACAAACCCTTTTGAACCGCGTAAAATAATGTGTAAGGTAACATGTGCACTCACTGTTTAGTTTGTTTGCAAAGTGATTCGAGTCGAAATCAGCAATTTTGTAGAGGATGTAGCGTTTGGCTTTTTGAAGGCCGAATGCTCATTAAGAAGCACCAAGCAGGTGTTAATAGATCATGGATATACCGTTTCTGTAAGTCTGTCAGTAAGTTTCGTCCCTAGATGGGTGCTTTACGTTCAGTTGCTCTAATATATGAAACGACACAAAATATTAAAACATGCCTAAATGGGGATTGCAATGAAGTTAGGAATATCCTTAGAAACTATTAAACCTCTGAAAAACGGTCGGTGTTCACCAGCGATTTTACCAAACAATCCAAGGGAGACAATCGTCTTTAACCCCCATACACGCTACAACGAAACGGTGATTTCGATAGCTTTGTCCCCTCTGTTGGGATAATGCTTTATCATTGAGAAATTTACGGTAACACAGCAGATTGCTATTTGAGAAATGTCTACGAGACTATCAAAAAGTTAACCTTCGTTAAGCAATGCGAGTTTCCACCCGGTTGCATGATTTGTGCTGTTGTTTTTTAAAACAAATAAAATATACCTCAAAACAAGCGCACAGTACTATGTTTCTAACGTTTAAATTAGTTTTTGGAAAACAATGTTTGCCATATCTCGTACCTGACGACAATGGCTGGAACATGGTGTTTTGGTCATGACTTAACTTCATGCCCCACCACAATCACGCTATTCGATACCTTAAGAACACAAATTCGAAGTATATTACACCAGAATAGTGAATGCCGCAGTCTTACGATCCTGTATTCATAAAATTTGGAATCTTAACGATAAAGCAGCATTTATTACACTCGATCAATGTTTACACCATCAATTGGTTTTTTTGTTTTAAAAAAGCTGAATTCGACGCCCCTACAAAGTTGTTGATTTGGGGTCTAACTAAACTGCAAAAAACCAACAGTGAGTGCATATATGTTAGGCGACACATTAATATACATGGCTGTATAGAGACATTTCGATTATAGAGTGTCAGAATGAAAATATCGGATGTTCCACGGTGTTCAAATATAAATGAGGCACCTCTCGTATATTGTGTTTATCTTTCATGTGATTGTAGTTCTACATCGCCTTTAAGGGATTTGAGTATCGGGTGTTAATTACCTCTGTCTGGACTTACTGGTGGCTACACAACATGTGGAGATAATGACCAGTACCAATGTAACGTGGTATGATCCATTGACTATACTAACGACATTCTTTCTATAGTCATGCCTACTACTGAAACAGACGAATTGGTATCATGTGCATTTTGTGCAAGTAGTTATCTGTTTAAGCATGACATTAGCTAAAATAATGGGAACATTAGTACACCAGTCGGCACATCTATGACTATAATCAGACGATTACTACATGTAGTATGTTATTAGCAACCAAATAGTGTAATTACATACGCGATAATATACTTATTATGTTTGAATGTGATTGAAATTGCTATGTCAATTGGCTCAGATCTTAATGAGTTCTCATTTATACATTTTATTCTACTTAATCAGCTTGTCAACTTACATGTTAATATCTTTGTATTTTGTGTGAAATAGACTAAGCTTCGTTCCCATTGAGTGGTGCTTACCGAATGGAAAATGATATTACATTTGTTTTAGAAAAAAATGGAAAAGTTCCAATTTAGACCTTTTGTCAAATATCTTAGTTACAGTACTGCTCAGCGTATTATATTACGTTCAGGTGTGCATCATTATCTATATGTGTATATCCCCCTTGTCAAAGATGAGGGCATACTCAATAACACGGTGCTGTGATTTTTAAAGTTGCGGACCCGATCGCAATTCGACCATGGAAACCGGAATAGATCATGTTGACTATAATAGTAAAGCCATCGGAATTCTAGTCGTTTTAAAACAAGTGTCTGCGTTACGATCAGAGGAAGAAACTCAAATAGAGTTGAAGTAGTCTTTATATCGGTTCAAGTTAGTTAGTGGAGACAATTCAAGCTGAGATTTCCTAACTAATATTAAAGGTATCAGCAAATTTAGATAGTTTAATTTTCAAATTACCAAAATTGCATTGGTATGAATATTGGGTTAAATATAGCAATAATAATTAAAATCATATTGAAGAAGTAGCAATATATGATGACATGCTTATTAAATATGCGACAGGTTGTGTACCGAAACATACAACAGCAAATTTGGTGTAACGATTAATATTTTACATAGTGTTTGGCTTCCGTTGAGTTTGCACATTATTATATATTTGACAACTAATTGTATTAGGGAACTCGGTACATTTATTACATTTGTATTATTTTCACTATATTTCCTGAAGCATACGATTTTGTTCAAAGACATGATGATTGTATAGTACAAAGCAATGTGTATGCTTAATTGAATTATATAGTGAACTAGAAACGCGTCGACAGATCCCAAGGGTCGACTTGAATTGACAGGCAATCTATTAAAACATGTTTCCGACATATGCCAATTTCTTTGTTATAATGTTCTAATAATGAAGAATAATGTATAGTCGAATGAGCAATTATGAAATACTACTGTTTTTTAGCATGTACTGTTTTCGTTATGCATGATTGAAATGTGTATTTATAAGCATATTAGTTCTAATAGTATCATAGTTGGTACGATAAACTGGAATAACATTGAAATTTTAGCCGAAAAATACGAATATCTACTATCTTATCCTTTGAAAATATCGAACAATAACATAATAACTTTGTGTAATAGTGTAACTTCTGTTATACACTGCAATGAGAGGGTGTTCTTACCGATACGCCTTCTTAAATTATACTGAATGTATTGTCTTGCCATTTTGTACAGTTCGACGTATTAAGCCAAGTGACTCGTAAACTTTCAAGAAATCTGAAATGTATAACTGATCCCCTCGTGTGACTGGTTGTCCGACACAATATTGTTACAAACTTTAAATGACAACAGCACATCAGCTTAGCGTCAAAGAAGTGCTGCATAAAAGTAGCGTGTAATCAAAGTAGCGTGTCGGTATTTGATATCAGTAATAACATCGAAGAAATCGCAATTACTTTCCATGTGTATGACTGATTTTGTATACACACAATAATAAAAATCAAGTATCAGCCATGTACGTTATAAAAATGAAAATATGACACCCAGTTCTCTCATGGTAGTTGCTTTGGGAAGCTTGTCAAATTACATTATTTGTTATGCGTACAATACACAACTTCTCAAACAAACTGCGCCCAATGTGGCACTTATAAATGAATATGCTTCAATTATACGCTATTCTAAAAAACTAATAACACCTTTCTATTTTCCAAGTGCTAAATCATTGCCTGATATGGTTTACTAAAACTATTAGTTTTTGGTATTCATCGACTAGAGCCAGAAGTATTAAACAAAATGACATTTTGACACCCAGCCCTGCTACAGGAGTTTATTTAAGGAAGCATGTCAAATTTAATTATTACACTGCTATACAGTTAACATCTTATGAAGAATCTATGGCTTTGTATGAAATAGTTGACGTGAATGATAATAACAAATCATATATTGAAAGCACTATTCAAAAGAAACAGCACGTAAAGCACAAACAGGACACGAAAAAGAAAAGTCACGTACCAAACCTAAGCCAAAGTAGAATGTATAAAAATGAACAAGAAATATACGAAAAGTAATACTGTAACAAAAGTAGCCATAAACACGACACCCTACTCCCTCCGACACCCTACCGCCTCAGCCAGTCAAACACAACCTGGTCAAGAATCAGCTGACATCAGTGGATCACATGAACCACCCCAAAGCAAATACACACGTCATTTCGATACAATGAAGCAGTACACAAATTGGGGTTTAACTGTCTGTGTATGGCAATTTCTTCGGAAAAAAACAATTTATCTTACAAAAAAACTTCGGTATATCGATTTTAGAACGATATGATATTCTCGAACACGGAGGACATGTGTCAATTTGGCAGGAGCGAAACCCGAAAGACCACACGCTTAACGACTGTCTCGGTAGATTGCAACGAATATCATTAGAAGGATAGGATATTGAAGTATTTAAAACAAGCGAGACACTTCAAATTCACTAAGTTGTAGTTACCATGCATATTTATCTGATAAATGCATTAAAATGCAATTCAAGCATTCATTTCATATAGAGAATATATTGCACATACTTACGGATTAGTTTATAAGGTATCTTGCTATCCGACTTTTCAATCATAGTCTGTTCATAGTTATATGTGTGTATCGTTTTAAATTGCGTGTAAGATTAAAATTACTTAAACGTGTTTCGTCAGCATTTTACTGAGATAAAGTAAGAATCTGAGCTTACTTATTGTAATAAATAATGTATGCTCTTCAAAGTTAACCACAATCGCCACTGGGTAGTCAAATCCAAACAATCGACTGAATTTACCTGAGACGATATACTTCCTCTAGAACTTCGTGGGTAACCATCGTCTAATATTATAACACATCGGAAAATTTATTTAATTGAAAATACTAGCCGGTGATTTACGAAGTAAAGTCACGGAATATGCAAATGTATCAGTTCAATTCTGTCAAAATATATTTCAGGTTTTGTCAAAAACGACTTTTTGATGCAGTGTTTTGCACATAATGTCAAATAGCATCAGTTTCGTAAATAAATGCGTCATATTTTATTGCCAATTTATATTGTAACTGGTCTGTCGTTTAAAATGATCTGACATTCATTGGTTTCTAATGGCTATATAATACAATACAAACATTTATTTTCGTTTGCCATGGTAAATTAAGATATATAGTTTACTTTCTATTATTGTAAATGTCTCTTCTATGCAAATCTGATTTTGAGAAATATTATCTCTATATGAGGCTGTTACTCGTATCTGGATACTGTCCGAGTAATATTACGTATTCCCATTTGCAATGATGAATTCAGATATGTCTGTCTGATATATTTTCCTTTTGTAGGATCTGTTGTGCAATTGCATAATTCTCTTAATGAAATAAATACATGTATATGACCGAGTTTAGTTAATGTCAACCAATGTCTAAATCCACCAATCCCGTGTTTTATTCTTATTAGCATAGTCGATGCGTCCGTACATATATCCAATAAACCATGCCTTTCTTCACCTACGGAACAACGTCTACGGACGACCTAAAACACAATATACGAATGTGTTGTTGTTGAGAATTAATGAGAAACGTGTAGATAGGGTGTATATTGAGTCTTTAGGGCTCAACGATAAAGTTCATTATCTAGTTTAGCTAAATGTTGGGTATTATGCCGTTTAATTGTTATATGTGTGTTTGATTGTTTTCTGTGCTTGGCTGGTTAAGTTAAGTCCGGTTTTCTATTATATTTGTCTAAGCACAGAAAACATAAAAACATAAACACATACAAGGCACATTGCCCAACACACAACCGAACGAGACGATGAGCTGCCATGTCCAAGCTGTCAAAATCTGAATGAACTAGTTTGCAGAAATCAAAAAGCGCATATTGTGATATTAATACACAACGTTTCGATCACCACAACACCCCTAGAACGACAGTAAAGTGAGATACAGGTTCAAACAAATAACCAGTACATTTTCTTGATGTATGTAGATAATAAGTATACTAATGTAATTGAAATATTGAACTAGAAATGAGTCCTTATTACAGTATCTCAAGGGAATCAATTTAATGGCAATCTTATCATACAGAGCGATGGAATTGTATGGCAGAGACTAATTTATAGCATACGTACGGTTATATTGAAGAACACTCTCAGCATATTTGTGAAGTTATGTCAGTGATTGTAAGTTCAAAACAATATTGATACAACGACGATCGCAGGTTACTGTAAGCAAAAATGTGTTTTACATACAACAGTAAAACAAAAACTCCCGAATACAGCCTTACTTTGCTAGTCAGCTTTTTGCTGAAATATGGCAAGCCTATGAGTACCCCTAGTAAGTGAATGACCCGAACTAGTTGAAGTTAATTTCACTATGAATTATTCTACTACAAACACTCTGTCTAGTCCAGGGAGGGCTTTAAGCTTGATAATATAATTTGTAGAAATGTTTCAAGTCCCAGTCTGAGCGATTCATTTCAAATGACTTTGCTATTGTGAGGCCATGGACTAACATCGCAACATAACGTGTTAATATTTACAGCAACAACTTTTAAATGTACATGAATTGTTTACATACGGTACAATATTTTTTCTTAGTTATGTTACCTTTATATATGTGCCCATTTCAACAATTGGTAATCATACAGACATTCAATATGATTTATTAAATTACAATATTTTCGCTTGTGTATAGCGCTGAACGATAGGCATTTATTTACATCAAATAAATTCCTTTACATGACCGTCTAGTTCATGCCTGACTTGACGGAAGAAAACTATAAAACTTTCCATACAATATACCGCGCCTCATTTACAGGAGGCAGTCGACACGAAAAAAATCAATGTCCCATTGCGTTATCATCTGAAATGTTCAGTGTAATAGTTTACCAATTGTCAAAAACAGTATGTCATTTTGTGATTTGTCTTCAACCAGGTATTTTGTATACGTGTTCTCTAGAAGTGCATTGTCTAACGTTGACATTGATATTTGTGATATTTAATATATTTCACAACACATTTGTTTTCATTGTTTTGTTTATACTACACTCATTTTCAGACAACAATATACAATCATGTAACATGAACAGGTTTTACGATGGTTGTAGTATTGTTAGCTGACAAATTAAAGAAAATAGAACCGCTTTTCGCGTATTTATTGAAATGTCCTCTCACAAATGTACATGTATAATGTACTTGTATCCTACTTCACTTCATCTATAAATAGATCGATTCAAATGTAATGTTTCATGCCTTTGTTCTATACATAATACTCAGAGATTTGTTAAGAAATATAATTTTGGAAACGTCGCAATAGTCGACTTTTATATGTCGATGTAGTAGTGCAACCCGATGCCACTATAAAATAATATTTGTGATTACTATAATAATGTGTTGGAGAGGTTTGGTTCACTAATTCAGATTTCGGTCAAATTTTGTCCGGAAGTACAATACACTATTCTAACACGGAATATGACGAAAAAACACGAGGTCACCGAACTTGTATTCCGTGTAATTAGCACTGCTTGGAGTGTATGATTTGTTCAAAAAATATGATTACCTTGAAAGAAGTACATTGATGGTCGTTTTCAAATTGGAAGTTTTTATATGATGTCTATACTCTAAATAATATAATATGTTCAAAAACAGTTAACAAGTTGTTAAATACGACAAAGATCACAAACAGGGTACAATTAATGTTCGTCTTGAATATATTGCTCTTTTACCAAACCCACTGCATATTCGAAATGCAATCATGTATTACAACATTGGAAGGGTTAATTGATAAATGTCTAAGAAACGTAATGAATAGACTAGAATAGGCACAGTGGATTTAAATGGTCATTTCATTCTTATCCATAAACTTGAAGTTCTTTAAACAAACAATGCAGTAAACTTCTACAAATCATATATATCCATCAGAAACAAACGACAGGCTCGATATATGTGTGGCTGATAAACAAGCAGCGCATCTTCATGGACACTATACGTATCTGGGTTAATCAGTTTATACAATAAATCACCATTGGAACATATATACACATTAACAAGGATTGTAATTCCTTGCGGAACAATATACCACGCACATTGTTGACCAAAGTGCCTGCTAATTATTAAATTGAGTCGATTATGATCGAATGATTGCATTATTGGATGTTATTATATAATATATTCTACATAATAATGCTTCAATTAAATCACTACTTTCCACGTCGGGATAGACAGACGCAATATCGTTTGCATACAAATAACTTATTTTCTGTACAATCAAATGCAAAATGATATTGTACGATATAACAGTGTGTTTTATGTAGCACCCAATGAATTAGAGTTGTTTGCAAAGGGTATTCGTTTGTGACTAACGGTCGATTAACAGTCGGTCAACAATTGCGTTATATTGTTTTCTAATATGAACTATGTGAACGCACAGGCGACACTTATTTGACTTCAGTAAGTTGTCTTGATATTTTTGGTGCGTTTCTATATTGATATTAATACTAGTAAATGATTGGTGGAGATATAAATTCAGAATTGTTCCTTCAGTAGACAGGGCAGACGTATTGCAATGGTATATAAACAATGTAACATAAGCAATTCCTAGGAAATTAGGTGTCGCATAATTATATTATTTTATGATGAACGTCTAACAGGTCTGAATGACGAGACAAGTGAGCTAGGCATTAGTGCACGTATTGATTAGTGACAGTCTACAACGCATTACATCCAATGAGAACCTTGCCAGAAGTGTGTTTTCGTAATTAATAAAAACGGGTGATTATATCGCATTGTATTATACGACATCTTTTTATAAATATATATGTTGGAATTTCATGTTCAATAATGAAGTTTCCATGATATCTGCATAGAATTGAAATGTTTCCTTTTATGGCATATTATCGACATAAAACTGTTTGAATTTTTTAAGTAATATATGGCAGTTATTAAACTATATAATAGTCATTAAGAAAGAAAATCAACCGGTACAGTGGTAAAAATCCAAAAACCGGTTTCTATATTCATTGATAATATCAACAAACAGGCAATAAATGCATTGTGTAAACACGTTTCCTAATACAATGCTGGCATAAAAAGCTTGAGTAGACACATTAACTAGTAGCGCCTGTACGACTTCACACTGCATGCCGTGTTTACATGATATGCGTCTGCCACGCGATATGAAACACGTATTAATTGGTGCAATTAAAATATTAGTAAACACTTTACAAAAAGGATTAATGTAACAGCAGGCAACCTTTGACGGCGTCTTTATATATTAAATTAGTTATGTATAGTAATATTTGTTAACATATTAAACATTAATGCGTGGTATAAACGCGACGTGCAGTATATCATTTCTAAAGTGTTTAAAAGGTTCAGTGAGTTCCATAGGAAGGGACCTCTTGGACAAGTACCTAATTCGTGGAAAATTTTCGCCAGATTTACGACAAGCTGAATCTGAAGTATAACACTTTCATTGGAAACCAAATGAATATTCAAACCGTTCTCCATGACTGTCATAAAACACAGCTTGTTCTACGGAAGCATTATATGTATTATTGCTGACTAATTTAAGAAGAGCGTAGATGTGTCCACATTTATATACTTACATAAGCAATCAAGTGATACTGAACATATTTGAGGAACACTCATTTTGATTGTCTTGCAGGCGTGAAAAAAGATGTGCAACAAATTTGGAAAAAACTATGATTTACGCTTTTATTTCGTAATACTATACGCACTGCATCCTGGACAAGCCTTATTATACCAACATCATTTAACCAATATCACAGCAGTACATGATAATATTCGTTTTGTGCATGTACATAAAGATATACTAGTCCCTTTTAAATGTTGAAATCAATACGGTCTCTGGAAACACACAAAACAACTGCACTTTATTGTCATTAAACACAGCTTGTTAAGTAAAGTCAATGCATAACAATTTCACAGGAAACCAATATATATTAAATTATGTTTAAACAGAGCTTTGTTACTGTATGCAGCTACCATCATGTCGATGCAAATTGAACTAGCATTTATGTACTTTCACTCCGTATACAAACTCTCTGAATCTTGTTGTATTGTTTGAGTAGTCTTGACAGCTTCTTCTTTCCTCAATTCCATGATTTCTTTGTTTCCAATCTTTATTTTCAAATGCAAATTCACAATTAAAATCCGCTGTCTAATTGTAGCTTTCTCATTAAATTAATCAGCTGTATTTAACATCAATTAATGAATTTAACCGTCTACGACAGCGATAAGTGATACACCATGTGCAATTAAATTGAAATGGATTTATGATATGGAGACTTAACTATGGAAATCAAATAACGTCTTTTTTATCGGTTACTGATACTTTCTAATTTCGGACTCTTGTGAAACTGAGTAAACAGACGTATGTAGACAAACTTAAAAGTACAAGTTACATAGTAATAAAGCTAATTGATGATAATAGATTAGAACATTAGAAGATGACCTCGTTTTTAGTTGTTCGAAACTGTGTCGAGAATCTTCGGTATTACAAATATTCGTGAATATATATCAATTAAGTCTTATTTTAATATAGTTGTCATACTTGTCTTTTATATTCCATTATGTCGCGACAGAAGATACTCGAAGACCTCAAAGACTTACAATATAGTAGCGAATGTCTTACCCAATAGATTGTTTTCAAACGAAAAGTCATGATCCTTGCACATATACGAGACGGTTCAATGCTAACAAAAGACGAGTTGAATTACCGCTGTATATCATCGTAAACAGAACGATACGCAGTTCCTTCAAAATGCCTAATTTTCAGGGAGGGAAACCTGTCTCATTTTTTCAATCTACAAATGAATATGAAAATGCTGCTTATTAAACGTGTGCGGAAATCCATTCAGTGGCTAGTTATCATTTATTTAATGCTTATAAGTGGTTTACCGCGGAATATCAGTGATTTATAATCCGATAATTTCACTGTTGATAATTTCATTGTTGATAATTTCACTCAAACGGACTACTTTAAAATCCCCGTTGAGCGCCTCAATTTGGTTTATACCTATTGACGTCTTAAATCGAAATGACACTGTCTGCCTTGAACTCTCAGTGGATAGTTCACAAAATCCCCAATTTTGAGGCAATGCAGACGAATAATATTGTTGTATGGCATTGATAGTAATTTAAATATGCAGATACTGTTTAAAATAATACTTAATACAGGATCAATTTCAAATAAAAACACAGATTAGTTCATTACTCAAAATGTTGACGGCTAGCCTCTTTTAGCGGATGCTGTATTATAAGATCTAGACAGCGTATGTATACAAAATGAAAAATACGTTTTCTTCCATCAGACATACACTTAATAAAAACATCCATATGATTACTTACACTGCAGTTAAAGTAACCTTATAAAGTGTACATTGACGTCGGAAATCAACTGCTTATTAAAGACCTACTAAATCGAACGTCAGCGCGCGCAACGTCACGTCATCATGTTGAGGCACCATACGGGTCAATAAAATTCAATTAGTTACTAATTGGTTTAGATTATCAAAATAAAGCATCAACTACGCCACTCGTGAAAATATTACTTCAGCTGCTCACTTGGTGAAATAACAACCGATCGTACACCGAAAAACACAAATATCCTCTATATACATACTATTTACAACTCTTGGAGCTATGATAATATTTCAGGAACATGTATTTACCATGAGACGTAATCTTCAAACCAAATGAAAACAAATATGAATCGTTGAAATATCGTCCCAAAAGGGAAATCCTTTGAAAACTCGAAATATAAATTCCGAGAATACATGTAACACACTAGCCAACCAGAAAACCGGAATCAAACGGATTTTTTTACTGTCATTGCATGAGATTAATTAAACTATACAAAATGACTGCTATATAGAAAATAACAATGATTACTCGTACATTTTGTTTTAAAGATGTAAAATGGTGTTAAGGTAATTGTTTTATCATAACATAATAGTTTGATGTCAATGGATAACTGCACATGCGTACAAAAATTAAGAGTCCCGAATCTACGAGGACAAAGCAAATAGCTGAACTGAGGCAAACTATGTGTTCAGAGAGATAAACAAACGGCAAAGAGCTTGTTTTTTAACCACATGGTTACTGGAGAAAAATTGGATTCATGTTATACTCGAGGTAGACAGTGTATGTAGAGAGTGCCACAATGAAACAAATCAATAAAACTATTTGAGAGAAACCATAACAAAATTAAATGTATTCCAGCACGTTTTGTGAACAAAGTAATGTGACACATCATAAACAAATCAAAGGGCCGGATTAATGCGAAAATAAACTACTCAAATTAAGTATTCAGAGAGATAAACAAATAACAAAGAGATTGTTGTTTTAGCACATTATTACCGGAGAACAATTGGTTTAATGTTATACCCGAGGGAGACAGTGCATGTATAGAGTGACACAATCAATGAAACTATTCGACTTTAACCGTAACAAAGCTTAATGTATCCCAGTACGTTTTGTGAACAGAGAAATGAGACACATCACAAACAAATCGAAGGGTCGGAATAATGCGCAAATAAACTGCTCAAAATTTAGATAACTACGTGATATTGTGATTTCGCGATTTCCTTGCTCAATTACTATAACAACATCATCTTGATTTACTACACACACAAAATGCGACGAGGATTAAATGTCTACTGGTTTTTCATAGAATATATTAGCACGTGATATATTGCAATAACAGTCACGTTGTGGTTCAGTTTGCGCTTCAAGGAAACAACTATGATCCGATGTTTGTATTCACAGCAATAATTCCTGTATTTCATGGCTACATAGAGGATATTTGTTTGTTTTGATTGAATATGGTTTATATTTCATCGTGTAGTGATAAAATTCAATATTTTCAAGAGCGCGTATCGCGAGTGAAAATATTAAAATTGTATCACTACAAGATGAGATATTAACCATATTCAATTAAAACAAACAAATATTCTATTTATTTAATGCTTATATGGTGTCAAAACTAGTACTATTTATGCCAAATTACTACTGTGGTTAGGCTACGTATGAATATGTTATTCCATTCATATTTTTCACTTCAAAATCCGCCATCTTGGATTATGGTGAATAGGTGAAAACGGCGTTTTGAGAATTTTGCATCAAATCATACACCAACTTGTAGGAAATGGTCTAACTAAGAATAAAAAACCCCACATGACATGTTTCCGTTCAGTAATAAAAAATAAAAAATACAGACATTTTAGTGTTGAGAATTTGGTAAAGTAAAGTAGTCCCTATGAGGGGGCGGAGCTTATATCAGTCACATTGTAGGTGATAACCAGTGACTGATATAGGTTTTATTTCACTGATAGAACTCCATATCTCACCAGTTAGCATTAAGTAAACTCTAATAGTGTTAATCTCTAAATATGGTATGTAGTCACGAATTAATGTTTGTTGCAGGCATGCGTAAATGGATAATATAAAATGTTAACCTGCGTATGGTGTCATATTCGTGTAGATATGTCTCCACAACTTCTGCTTTTGAGAATTGATATAATTACAATTGTTGTATGTCAAAAGGCAAATACGTTAAATGATGATATAGGACGCAAACAAATCCAGCAGTGTGTGTTTCCTAAACAGCTACAGAACAATTACGAGACTGTAACACTGCCCAGTGCGTCACATTAAGACAGTGTATAAGTAACATCGCATTACCACAAGAGCGACAGCAGCATTTGGAATTATTATATATTGATGTGCTACTTATACAAACCTAAACACGACACGTGAGTGTGTGCAGACGACGGAATTCATCATTATGTCTGTGGTGTGTTTATAATGTCCTCTAAATATAAAAACTACTTTTATTCCTGTGGTTTTCTCCTTCGTTTGTTTTATAATTGTCGTTGTGCAATTATAAGCCAGTAGCTGTTCCTTCCAGACAATGCCTTCAGCGGTTGTAATACACCAGTGAATGCTTTCATCTAAAGCAATATGCTTTGAACGCTAATTGGCAGAGGTCAATATTAGGTTTACCCCAACATTATTATATACAACTTTAAATTGCAATATAGTTCCTCACTTTCTCTTACGGACATAATATTACACAGAAATATATATAGAAATATACACTACTCCATACTTATAATCGGTCACCTTAACATTTCCAGCAGTGCATGAAAACAGAACTATAAGTACGACAATAAATCATTGAATAATTTTATTTCACATCTTAACAACCATGTGGTAAAAGTTTAATTGCATCTGTTATTAATGGTTTAACTAACTAGATAGTGTGACCTTCAAGCCATCCACAAAGAACATGGCCTCTGCACCGTCGTCTTGGTGTTGTGAACATTTGTACCAGGTTTCTTTAAAATCCTACAGGGGGTTCAAGAGTTACCGAGCTGAAGGAAAAAAGTCGTATGACCTTTATCCCCTAAGTGTGAGCTTGACTTTGCAGCGACCCATCCAGACCATGCACTCTGCATGTAGTCTTGATGAGGTGAACATTTGTGTCAGGTTTCTTTAAAGTCCTTCAAGGCGTTCAAGAGTTACAGAGCGGTAGGGAAACGAAGTCGTATTACCTTTTACCCTTCAGTGTAACCTTGACCTTGAGACGACCGATCTACAAAACAATGTAGAATATGCGCTCTGCACGTGGTCATGATGAGGTGAACATTTGTGTCAAGTTTCTTTAAAACCTTTAAGGGGTTCAAGAGTTACAGAGCGGAAAGGACATTGCTAACGGCAGACTGACAGACAGTCGGACATACAGGCGATAGCATAATTAAATTAATTACGGCCCATCGGGCGTATAAAAATGATATTTCCAAATAACAATCAGCCGCAATCGTATAGTTTAAAGTCTTTGTGAAATATCTGTTACTGTTCCTTACTTGAACAATAATCTATTGCTTACCCGTGTGCTTCATTTTAGATCGTTTGTAAATGAGTGTTTCGCGATATATTGTGGATTGCCGGTTCGGGCATTTTCTCCTTTGACATTTGCTTCGAAATGACCTCCACATATAGAGAGGTTCTCCAATGTTGCGGAGGAGCAATATCATTGATGATTAATTGTTTAAAATTGGTCAGATCAACTGACCACCGTACTGATAAAATTACAAAACAGTTGGAAAATGGCGATCCATCTAGTGATGAAAATAACGATGTTGCAAACATGTTCCCATATTGAGGTTATATTTTCGAATCCCAAGAGGCAGCGAGCAAATGTTTAATACATTACTTATTGTAAAGAAATTATTCAATAACGTTTAAATCGTTACCTACTAAATCGAGAGAGACTCTTATCCGTTTGCATACAAGTTGCAAGCATTTTAGATTAACTTTCTGTATGTTGTAGATCACATCCAATGGATTAGTGAGTCGTGAAAAGAGTATTCAGTCTTATGTTATTTTTTTCTAATCTGAACTAAGTGAACGTATAAAGGACATTTATTTGACAAAGGTAAGCCGACGGGATTTCGCCTCCGTTTGATATCAACAGTATACTGCGTGGTTGTGTTACAATACCAAAGGATCATTTAAGATTAGAGATGTATTTTCCGCAGTGTTACAAAAGTGGGGACAAATGATCGAAATTAGTTGTTACTTGAAGTCAACTTGCGACAAGACTGAACCCTGTAATTTGATCTTTAAAAGCAACAACTTAGATTCCTAATGACATTGAGCTCAGTTCTCTGAATCGCTTTTACCAACTATATGTATTGATTCTAGAATATGTTAACAATAGTGTCGCATGATAACTATTAACGAATTTCAAATGATTTGGCATTATTTTGGAGCTAGTTATTTTCTTAGCATTTACATATCGTCCTCTATCTGATTCGTGCATAAATCGTACGCGTCATCCTATCCGTTCGTTTATTTTCGTATAATTATGCAGCTGTAAAGGACCTTGTGTAGTTTGTTTAGTTTTGTTTTTTCTTGCCCATTCATCCCTTATCCAATTACTTATTTTTTTCATCACTATCGTCACATTTTATTTGTGCGACTGCGGATGTTTACCATTTACAGTTATTTTGAAACTTTTAGGACTTTTTGGCGGCTTAAACTAGGTATTTCGCCCTTGTTACAGCTGCATATCGATCTTTCAGCTTTTTTATAGCTGAAACCAGGTCAATAAACTCTTTTATAGCTAAACCTAGGTATTTCAGAAGTTTTACGACTGAAACTTGGGAATTACAGCGGTTAAGTTCATTTTCTCGTTCAGTTGTGTGTTCCGTTTCATTATTTCTGTTTGTATGTGCACGACTGCAGATCAGTTTCCGTTGAGTGCCACCTTCCCTGTCCGATGGTTTATTGTCTTTTATTACCTTCCAGTGATTACATCACCTAACATATAGCCATTTGATTAACATGTCTCTGATTTCAGTTTAATGAGAATTTGTATTTGTAATACGCTTATTGATTATCAATCCTTAGTAATGTTATCCAAGTAATAAATATTTCAACATATTCTTAGCAACCATCGCGTGTCGTTACAAGATGATTTGTATAATAGTGGTATCCAATTAACGGTCGTATATCCATTTTGATGTTATTGCACTGCGGCACCGGTTAATAGGTTGGGAAGACATATTTTATTATCCATGTATCGTTTTTTAAATTATAATAATACATGTATGAAACCTCCGTGTCAGAGTAATCTCCAATTACTTATATAAAGTACATACGTTATAAATAGCTACGGAGTTATATAACTTCCTAACGGAACAAGCACACGTGAAGAGTGCTACTCCTGTCTGCAAAGGATTCTAGCTGCTTATGTCTGATCCGTTCGTGTTAAAAGTTAAAACAATAATTCATTGAAACTGTAACGGTTAATGGTGCGAAATGTCTAGAATATATACAAATTGAAATCAGCTTAATGTACGAGACTGTATAAACACAATAAAGCTATCGTATTATGACAGTATATGAGAACAAAACACACATTGTATAACATAGGCAAACAATCTCTAAACAAACTAAATACTGTTGTTTAACAAATATCAATTCCGCCGTTTGTTGTCTGCTAGACAGTACAATTATAATACGAGCTAGTCATGATCGCTTTACAACAGAGGACAATAACACTGGAAGAGCTACACAAAAGTGTGCCAACATTTCCATAATTCTCCTTATACAGCAATTGACGTAAAGCTTTTATATAAAACAGTTATAACGTAAATAAAACAATTAGTGTTGTCAGATAGTTGCATTAACTGTCGTTTAGATAGACAATTATATTAAACATAATGCAGAGCTGACACCAAAAACAGGATTACTGTGTTGAATATTATCAAATTAATTAATATACTAACATTCTGAATGTGCAGTTCGGTAAACAGCAGGCAAACTATTTAAATACGTCTTGATCAATGAGGAATACATGTACACTTTATGCATGTGTTTTGCAGACCTTGCGTACGTAAATTTGCCCATGTAATATTTAAAACGTGTTTTTTTGTTAAAACGCTTAGCGTATATAAAATACGTATACAGGTAAATTGTTCTCAAACGTGGACCTATTTTTAAAGTTCAAACCCTTTAATGGTTAGGAATTTCTATAGCTGGAAACCAGAATGAGAGACAAACGAATAGCTATGGTATGTATCTAAGTATGCGTCTTAATTTTCGTCCAGCAGAGTTATCTTGATGTAAATTAGATGTCCACAATTCAGTGTTCCCTGTCTGCGTTGTAGTACATGGCTGTACTGTGTTCTTAAAATCCGATTAATTCGACCAACCGATTGTCAATGGTGGTATTTTTGTCTTGGATGATACAACATGACAACCATTGCTTACAAAACAACCAACACGTGGCTTGATAATCGTACATTGTACCCATAGTACATAATTTACAAGCCAAATACGTTTCGGTGGCCAGATAATTTACCAGTATTCTTAAAGATGATTTTTTTCTGCCGTTTGAATTCATATCGAATTAATTCCGGTGTATGTTTATCATTCAAAATAATTAAGACACGTATGTTAATAAACGTACATTACCTGAACTAATGATTAATGCAGCCTACAAAGGAGTATTGAGATAATTAAGACTCGTACATACACATTGAAGATTCGTGTAATGCCACGAACCATGGTATCGTTGTAGATATAATAGGGAAATGTAATGCGGTGTGCTTTCCAGATATACTAAAGTAATACCATCATTAAACTCAATAATCCCATGAGTTATCGCCTATAAAGCCTATATGCTAGACAGATGAACTGTACTATAGAAATCGGTTTGTCCTTCCTCATACTTTGTTATCTGGTGCTCGTTGTAGTTCATAGTATTACGTACTCCATAAATTGGGTTTTTAAGCTGAAACTAGGTATTTCAATTTTTTGACAGCTGTTACTTGGACTTTCAACGGTTAGTTCATTTTCTCGTTTAGTTGTGTGCTGGACATTGTGTCGTGTAATTGTGGTATGTGATGTTTTCCAAGCCCGACTGTTTAAGTTGCCTTCCTTGTCCGATTTTCTATCATCTTTTTTCTAACATTATTAGTTGCAGATTGAATATATACACATGAACGATTGGTGACCCATTTGTGTGCACATTCTGGAAACAAAATGTTGTGACGTTTATTTCACATTGTACAATGTAAGCAGTTTGAGTATGTATTTGAATTGTTCGGACGTCCACACATTTTTTCATATTTGTATACTGTCTATTGTCATTTTTATCAAAATGTTTACACTTTTATGATATTATATATGACCAAAATGTTTGGACATCAAAACATATTTGTATGACAGTTGCGAAATTAAGTATGAAACTGCTAACCTGTGTTTTATTATTTTGTCTTTTGAGGGTTACATTTTATTGACCTATTTTGATTTTTGTTCAATTTAGGTTGATGTTTGCTGCTTATTTTGGTCTCAAATTTAAATGAGTTTGTGTTAATTTCATTTTAAAAGAGACTTTAGTTAATTGTAAAAGCCTTACTTCGAAAATAATTCGGCGTCAAACCGCTCAATACCAAACAGAAACATAAGGTCGACGAACGTGATGAAAATGGTTATATCTATGCATCAAGGAAAGCAATATGATTAATCATGAATATACAAGGTATAACACTTTCATGGGAAACCAAATGAATATTAGAAGCGTTCTATATGTCATTAAATACAGCTTGTTTTGCTAAAGTCAATATACAAATACAGCCATGTAAACCAAAGTAATATTAAGACCGTTCTACATGCCATTAAACACAGCTTGTTAAGTTAAAGTCAATAAACAAATATATCCATGGAAACCAAATGAATATTAAAACCGCTCTACATGTCATTAAACACAGCTAGCTATGTTAAAGTCAATATAGAAATATATCCATGAAAACCGAATCGATATTAAGCATAATTTTGCTTGCCATTATACAGCGTTGTTTCTTTATGCAATCATCATCTGTCGGTGTTAGTTTATTGTCTTTATTACACTCCGTATGACAGCTATTTGATCCGTTTGAGTTTCGTGAGAGTTTGTTCCTCTATTCATTCCCACAGCACAGTACAAACCTCGAGCATGGGGTTGTATTTTATATGGTCGCACCATAATTCCCCCACATTTTATGATTAGATGTCAAAATTACCATCAAATTACCGCAATCAGATGGTAGCTTTCTTGTTAATTGGAGCAGCCGTTTTTAAATAATTAAATTAAACATTCAACGACAACGATAGTTGTTTCAAACAAAATGCAATTCAATAAAAATGATTACAATATGGCAACACTATCGGAGAAATCAATGGACGTATTTTAATCGGATGATATGAATTTCAAATGGCTATATTACGCGATGCTACGTAAACGAACTTCCGAAGACTAAAATGTTTAATAACATATCGGACAAGGAAGACTATAGTCAATAGAAACAACAGAACACGAAATACATAAACTTGAATACGTTCATCAGAGAAATCAAGAGATGCATTTTTAATGGGATAATATTAACTTCAAACTGCATAACAAGGTGATTCGGAATTTAAATCACGTGTTACATATTTGTCAAACAGACAAAACAAAGCGAATTGCAGCAATCGTTAGGACTTTCTAACTTGTATGTTGTCCTGTTCAGTTTTGTGTTGGATATTGTAACGTGTGATTGCTGCAGGTGATTTGTCTTTGTGTGGCTCTACTATTTCTATTGAGTTCCGCCTTCCCTGTCTAATGTGTTTTTGCCTTCTAAGTATGATGTAACGGTCAATTCTGTATTCTATATTATGTCATTATATCGTGAGAGAAGATGAATGTCTGGTCATCGAAGTCTTCCATAATGATGGCGAGTGTCAAAGTGGATAGATTGTTTCCAGGAGTAAGGTCAGGATCCTTACTCATTTCAACTTACAGGTTATTGTACGGAAAGGGAGGGTCAAGGTTGACAAAGGATAAGTTGAATTACCACTGTATATATACTCGTAAATACGTGCACAATTGAAGTATATGCATATTTTCAATAAAGAGACGATTAACCCGTGTCTTCTTAGTGCTTACTAAAGCTCTTTACGCAATGCTTTATACCTAATATGCAAAAAAAAAATCGTGTTTCTTGTTTAACCGATATACTATGTCTTTTAAGAAAATTCTAAGTGTTCTACTAACTTTAAGATGCTTTGTGAATACCAGCCCTTTTTAATTCGAGTATAATTTCGGACTAATCGTATTGAAATAAGTCAGGTCTGACTGTAGCTGAGGCAAAGCCGGAACGTTCCTGGGCAAAGTAAGTATTCAGAGATATATGCAAATATCAAAGAACTTTGGTTTCTTCCTAAAGTCAAATTAAATTCAGGAGATATCGTAGATATACTAGGATGACACAATGAAACAAACTAATGTAGTTACTTGACGGAAACTGTAACAAAGTTAAACGCATTACCAGAGTATTTTTTGTGATCGGATCTATCACAAAAACATCGAATGGTCGACGAACTGTTTAAACATTAGCTAACTTAGTTAGCTTGCTTGTTTGCGATGCCCCGTGCTCAACCGCTATAATCATATTATCTTAATAAGATAACATCATCACAAGCGACGTATATTCAATTTCCATTGTGTTTTATCATTCATAGCCAGTAAACCTGATCAGTTATACTACATAGAAACAGAACCTTGTGATGAGATTTTGGTTTATTATAGTTAGACAGTTAGAATTGACTCCATAAATTAATGTTCTGCTTTTGAGAGTGTGTATAACTCTAGAGGACATAATTGCTTGTTGTAGTAAAATGGCATGAACGCAAACAAGTGCAATGCTGTAGATGTAGTTATAACCAACAATACAACCATCAGAGGATGTTATATGCACGACACGTCATATTGCGTACGTATTATCGTACCATCACCAAACCGTCTGTTGCATTAAGAATTATTATTCACCAGAAGGTTACATTCTAAAGACAATAAAGTATATACCACAAACTTGCATTTACGGACGTTAGATTTTTGGTGTGTGTATAATGTCATCTTAATAAAAAACTACTGTTTTGCGTTAGACTGAGTCAGTCGTAGTACGTGGCCAGTCGTTTTTATCCCTGTCAGTTTGGACATTGACTTCCGGTTTCAAGGGAACAGACAGCACTTATGTGTGATAAAAGGAATACTGATGCGCTACCATAACTATTGCCAAAATACTAATTGGTTCGTTAATGTGTCCGGTATATAGCACCGATACACACGAGACCACCTTTGGGATACAAACTAGTTCATATCTAATTGGAAGGGAAAAACTGAAAAGCATTACCGAACTTTCCAGTGCCCCGACCGTGATGCGAACCAGGGACCTGCGGATTGGGAGTTGAGAGCGCTTACCACTCAACCACCGTGCAATCAAGCATACTATTATACGTGTGTTGTTCTACTTATTTTGTTTTGTAAGTGTCGTTATGCAATAACTAGTCAAGCGCCATTTCCAGCTATTGTTCATACTTTGAACAATTGTCGTGTTACAATGTAATGCACTTGCGAACTTGTTTCCCCGAGAATGCATTGAACACAAATTAGCAGAGGTGAAGTATTAATCAGCTTACCCCAGCTATATACGATACGACTTCTCACTTTATTTCAAGAAAATCAATGATTGCCTTGGACGTTGCATATGTGCGTAAATTATGCAACTACTGGGTGCCATTAAGGTCGTCTATACGATCAAGATTTACGATAAAACGGTCGTCGTGAAAAGCAGGCTAGTCCCTTGACTGTGTAAATGAAGTTTGTGCTCGGTGAATTTCATCTATATATTTTTGGAAATTTAAAGTTTGATTTTAGCGAATGTCGACTGTTGAAATCATATAAGGCTTCATGGAAACAAAAGTGTTTTGAATGTAGGCACGGAGGGGGAAATAACTTTATGTGATCAAGAGCGAAAAATAACTTTCCCCAAAAGTTAACAATTTGTCTGTTTATCGTATTACGTTATAATGATGTTGTAATGACGTAAGCCATATTATAAGTCCGGTGCCGTTGACATTTACTGTATTATTGTACTAGAACTAGCGCCTAAAAACTATACGATCATAGTAAATACGGGCTGGAATGACAGCACTCAACTGAAAGAGCCGATCACAGACAACAAAACTAACACCGACCACAATCATACGGCACATTGTCCAACACACAACTAAACGAATTCATGAAACTTAACCGTTGAAGTTTCAGCTGTCCAAAAAGCCAAAAGACGTAATTTAAGTAATATTATGATTATCCATGAGCACACGCGACATGTTTTGTTAATATATTACGTAGTGTTTGGCTTCTGTTGAGTTTGTACACTATAATATATTGGCTAACGAATTGTGGAGGGGAACTGAGTACATTTATTACATTTGTATAGCCCGTTTGCGCTGAAAAAAATCGTCTAAAATTTCAATTTCTGAAAATCTATTCATCAGATGTATGTAAAAATTTACGTAGAACCATAATAACATTCTACCTACTCCAATTCCAAATTTCATAATTTTTAATTACTTAAAAAAACAAGTTTGTTCTTTATTGTATATTGAAATTACATGTAGTTGGACACTTTAACGCAGGGAGGTAATCTGGTATTCCATTGATGTTTTACGGTATTTTTTTAACCGTTATAATCAGTGATCAACGAGATTGACATTGGTGTGACGAAGGCGAAATTTTTGAGGCCCGTATCAATCGGATTAGTTAGGTATGTCGCTAGTATACAGATAATGTATAATAATATCATGAAAAAACAGTGAAAACCAAAACCTTGTTCACTAAGCTATGTACATACTCATACATGTATATACAAATGTATATCCTAATGTTAACTTAACAACTTAATAAAAGCATTACAATGTTAATGTACACAATGACAGTAGTCTTATGCCTGAACCCCAAAAAGTGGAAGAAATTTAATGCATGCAAACATGTCCAAGACAAATTTGAAGACATATTGGGAAAAAGGCAATATAAAGGAGGGAATTGAGAAGATAGTAATTCATTATTACCTTGACCTAAATACCTAAAAAAGGTAAACGCTTAAAAATTTACATTATAGTACAATCATTACGACCGACAGCAGTATGGATCGAACCCGTCAGGCCATGACTGATAGAAGGCCATTCAGTAGTAGAAGTATAGTTCAATGTGTACGTATTAAATTATATTTTAAGTATTTGATATTTTCACTATTATATATTACTTATGTAATATTTAACGTATTCGGTAAATGTATTTGAGTATTACCAGCCAGGGGGTTAGTTTCATGTATTTTTATATTGTTAAGACCCGGAAATATGATTCACACAAACAGTACTATGTCAGATGCACAGACGGGCCTCGTATATGCTATATTAAATATATTAAAAAATACGTAAATCTACCGTTAGGCGTGTCACGTGGCCATAAAATTGGCTGTTGCATGTATCGAGTCTTCTAACATGAAGTTTCATCGTAAACTACAAATATATTACATAGAACTTATGAACAAAACTTTTTTACACATGTCCAATGTTGCTTAGATTACATTGTGTATTAGGTAGATACATTTCATTGACTCGTGCAAAATCTCATACTTGTAGGTGCAGTAAATACTGTGAAATGTTCATTTTAGACGATTTGTTTCAGCGCAAACGGGCTTTATTATTTTCACTATATTTCCTGAATCATACGGTTTTGTGTAAAGACATGTATAGTACAAAGCAATGTGTATGCTAATTTTACAATGTGATCTAGACATGCCTCTAAAGAGTCCAAGGGTCGCATTGTATTGATAGGCAATCTCATATAAAATGTTTAGACATATGCCAGTTTCTTTGTCATAATGTTCTAATTATTAAGAATAATGTATAGCCGTATGATCAATTATGAAATATCCGATGTTTTTGTAGGAAGTACTGTCTAGGTTATGCATGATTGAAATGTGTACTTGTAAGTATATTCGTTCTAGCAGTATCATAGTTAGTATAATAAACTTGTAATTGAGTTCAAATGCTGCAGACTACACTGTGTGTGCTGCCTAAACACACACAATTAACTCAATGTAAGATTCAGAAGTAGCAACCTAGTTATCATCAAAAATACTGCTAAACATACATGCAAAGATAAACTCAATATAATATAAACATCTTTAACATTTCAATAATAACTTCAATGTCAACCACATTACTACGCCATGGTTACAACAGGTTCTTCCATGAGCGGATAACTCGATATCAATAAAACCACGGGCGGTAATCACGTGACTTCGTCTTGTATGTTAAACGAACAATGGCGGACATTCAGCCTCGGTAAGCACCTATTTTTCTTGAAGTTATATGTCTTACAACCTCGATAGCAAAACCTCACATAGCCTATCATATGCGCAATGCTTTTTTTCGAACGTTAGAACTTAGTTTTGCCTCATAATGTGAATAGATTTCGAGAACACTCATTGAATTTGATCCAGAGTTTCGGCGCAAGGCCGGTATGTTGCACGCATCGTATAATGTGTTGTCGAATTATCCACAAATAAGGCTCTCTGCTATGAAAAAGGTATAAAATTATATCAAATGTTTGATTATATCGTGAACGAAACATGTATGGATTTCTACGGGGTAAAATTCGTCAGTATATTTCAATTTACGAAAGTAGTATGTAAAACGAACGTTTTTGTACTGGTATGTCTCACGTACAAATCTCGGTAGGGTTCAGTAAGTTCAGAGTTAGCTCTTTTTAAACATCTTACCACCCCATTTATATATTTTATATGTTAAAATATTTACAGAACGATACAGTTGAAGTCCAATTATTGCATACGTGATATAAAATTGCAAGAAAAGCACTTCAAATGTGTGCCGTTAATTCAGATGCTTTAATGCTCATGTTTGGCCATGTCATTTCTTAATGGAAACTATATTGTCAATGTAGTTTGTTAAAACCCAAAGAGTGCCTCCGGTTTACTGGTAGTCGCTAGGCCACAGAGAAACCAGGATTTCACTGTTCCTTTTGACCAACCTGATGTTATGAAGAAGACATACTAAATAGGCCGATGTAGGCTAGCTGTTCTGTTATAAAAACCTTCACAAAAGAGCTTGGATGGCATCATGCGTAGTAATTATTCGAAACGATCCTTATTGCTGCTATGTTACTGGAATAAACTACATCTAAATCGAAAGTAACTATAACAGACCTATACTAGATCTATATTAATTAAAGTCCGTTGAAATACCCGAAAGGTTGTATGTAGTAAAGATATAGGTCATGCGGTGAACGGAAACGTTCGTTTTTGAAAAGTTGGGAGTGGCAAACTAGTTTTGTGATATAATTTCTAATCCTTCTTTTAATAGACAAATTTCAGTGTGACGTCACAAGCACCTGTAACTGTCTGTTTATCTGTTTGGATGGCAGAAAGGGGCCAGCATTTATAAACAACTGGCACTGGAATTTCAATATATTTATATCCGAGGGAAGCGCCTAACTTTCATATTTTAAAAATGCTATCGGTTTCATAGTTTTACATTTCAAACAAACTCAAAAAATGAATTAACCAAAATTATTAATCTGGTTCACCACCAACATTTGCAAGTTTAAATAGTTGTTTAAACGGGGAATTTCAGATAAGAAAACTATTTTTTACATAATCGAAATATGAATTTAAAGAGCTTTCCACAGATATAAGATACTTATTAATTGTACGAAAAATGAATTAACTAGTAGTCTCAAATATAAGATTACTAGTTTTAAGCCATTATTCACCGTATAGTTCTTGCCATCCAGATAAAATCATCCATATCTTTATGATATCTTGTTACTATTTTTAGAACATAAACAATAATATGAAATGTGCTTATAGTTACAAATATTAAATTGGTGTCGATCCTACCCAAAACAAATGAGTTTATATATAATATTGAAACCAGAAAGACTAAACAACAATTCTAACACGATCCGCGGATTAATCCATATAAACATAGAGCAAACAAGAGCATGTATTATTATCCCCATAAAACATACCTCTCAAATTGGCTGTTATTATTTACGCCCCTTATCACGTGACATATGTATGAATGAATGAACGTAAACTTTATAGTAAAAACTTCTACGAGTCGCGATGGCAAGGCAAGTTGCACGAGAATCCAGTGTTACAGCTATGACGCATCTATTTTTAGAAACTCAAATATAATCTCGAAACTAAGTTTCATAAAAACATCTGATAATCAATCCATTTATATGTTTCAATATATGAAATAGATACCCTATACTCGTGTTTTTAAAATTGTTTCAATGTTTAAAATGTGTTATTTCCTTCAGAAAATTACAAAGGTCGTTTGCATTAACGAGGGAGGTAATTGTACCAGCTAATAGGCACTCAATTGGAATCACCTTAAAATTACAATATCTTACAGACAGTTTTTGTATAGGGTAGGGTATTCACACTAATCTAAATTTTTACATTGAATTGTAACATCGAAACCAGTAAGTTAAAATGCAATTCGCATTATAAATGTTATAACATGTATTTTTATGCGTTCACCATTACCTATCTGCGCCTGAGGACCATAAATTCCCCGAAACTAATTGCAACGATTATCTTACCCTTCAAGTACATGTATATGCCTTTTCAACTTAAATCTAAAATGTGACTATGGTATTTAAATCCAAACATTGCCCAATTACTCGCATTAAGGTCTCCTTTGTATACTTCTGTTTTATACCTCGTTTGTGTCATGAAAAGTCCTTGTTTGTCTGGTTAAATAATAAGTAGCATAAGACGTAAGAGTATTTTGTATTGGCTATTAGATCAATTGTTGAATGTATGTCCGTTTTTAAATTGACAGAATCTAAATTGAGAGTATACCGAGTCCTTAGTTGCAAACGTAGCATAAGTATGTATCGATTATAAAAAAATCAATACACATCTATATAAAACCAATATACTTCTCCTTGAAAAATATTTTGACATATAAAACATATATATGGGATGGTCAGATGTTTAAAAAGAGCTAACTCTGAACTTACTGAACCCTACCGAGATTTGTACGTGAGACATACCAGTACAAAAACGTTCGTTTTACATACTACTTTCGTAAAATTGAAATATACTGACGAACTTTACCCCGTAGAAATCCATACATGTTTCGTTCAAGATATAATCAAACATTTGATATAATTTTATACCTTTTTCGTAGCAGAGAGCCATATTTGTGGATAATTCGACAACAATTTATACGATGCGTGCAACATACCGGCCTTGCGCCGAAACTCTGGATCAAATTCAATGAGTGTTCTCGAAATCTATTCACGTTATGAGGCAAAACTAAGTTCTAACGTTCGAAAAAAAGCATTGCGCATATGATAGGCTATGTGAGATTTTGCTATCGAGGCTGTAAGACATATAACTTCAAGAAAAATAGGTGCTTACCGAGGCTGAATGCCGCCATTGTTCGTTTAACATACAAGACGAAGTCACGTGATTACCGCCCGTGAAAACAGACGAAAAGCTTTGCCGAGCTATATTTACAGGTTGGATGAAGATATGTACTGAAATTCAATGAACAATACATATATAAATCACTGCTGTACATGTTTAATGATAATTACGGCGATATAATCGCTAAGTGATGCAAGTCACAACTGAGAGGTGAAACTTGCATGATTCCGGATGTGTACGGATTACGGACGTGGCCCCAGGCTGTCACAATACTTATGATGTGTGATGGGAAATTGTACCTGAATTCAAGTTTTTAAGTTAAAAGGGGCAATAACTCTATCAGAACTACTAAAATAGTTATCTCATCTTGTCTACAGAATGAAATCTTCAGTGACTCATCACTGTGACCAAGTGTATTAAGTTACAAGTCAATATCTCTTGAAGATACTGAGAAATTTTAATTCGACAGGGAAAATAACTCTGTAAAATCAAATACAAGCATTACCTTATCTTGTTTAAATACAATGGGGTCATAACCTTAAACAAGTACCTAAAGGTAATATCCTAATTTATTGAGATATGTAATTTTTACAACAAGCATGACCAAAGTTCAAACAAGTAAATAACTCTGGATAAACTCATTGAATGGTTATCTTCGTTTTTGTAATGGATGCCCTGTTTTGAGAAATTGGCAGCACCAAAAAACAAATACCCTCACAAAAGACATTGTCACGACAATAGCGCTTTTTTCTAGGAAAAGATAAGCTAACTGAAATGTTTTTGACACAAACACATATGTATCCCACAAGGGACCATAACTCGGGAAAGATACCTGACCTTAAATTCCTGACAGTATCACATGCACAACTTCATTGAAAATTGGAGCATTGGTTTCAAAAGGAGTACAAGCACAGACATAGTTGTGATAAGCAGACAGACGTTCAGCATAAAATCAATACGTCTGCCCAAATGTAAGCCAAGCCAATCCATGCTTTGATTGGCCCATGAGGCCTGATAGAACTAATATTGTCAAAACAGCACGATTATTGTCCTGCTAAATTTTGTGCTCATTTTTCAGCTAAATTCCGGTTAAACCAATGCAGCATACATCATTATTTTTACACAATAATTGAGTTATAGTTAATAGAATTTGTCGCTGTTCTTTGAAAACCTCGTATACACGTTTTGGCTCAAAAACGATTATACTCACATTTAGTGACAAGTCTTCTGCGAAAATGCCGGATAAGATACAATGTAGTCTAAAACTAGCATCTGAAATGAGAAAGCTAGTACTTGTGCGAAAATTCCGGATTTTTTAATGGGGCCACATTTTTGTCTGCGAATTGTCCATTATTTTTAGGTTGTGCTTACGTCGAATATGCCAAACAATTAAATGGTAATGGTATATTGCAACGGATAAGTAGAAACACATGAATAATTTAACGTTGAACAATATAAATATTGATATATGGCTAATTTAAATTATACAAGGACAAGAAAACGAAATGCGAAAAAACTGAACAATGCCGCGAAAAAGTCGACTTACTGCAAAAGAAACAAGAAGCAAAAGCTCGTATAATTGAGTTAACAGTTATAGCATAGACTTTCATTTGCTCAGTCGACACATACATTTACGTGCATTCAAAGGGGAGTTACAAAAAATTAATGCTATGCTCGTGTCAAAGCATTAATTTTTTGTAACTCCCCTTTGAATGCACGTAAATGTATATAAATATTCACTTTAAGTTAAAAGTTATTCAGTTTGTATCGTCTCCTAAAAGGTAGCCAAAAGTGATATACAAGGCTTTCGTAGAACAGCGACAAATTGTACATTTAAGCCCATTACATACATTTTGTACACATTTTATTTAACTCTAAATAGAATCAATGTATTTATGACACTTGGCAAAGCCTTATATAAATTTCAATGCCATACTATGTGCTCACCTGCTGTAGTAGAACAGTAAAGTCCTTATGGTGACCTATTTAATCATTTACATTTTATGAATAGGATTCAGAAAAATACAGTGACTCCAGCTTTTTCTAGATTTTATGCAAGATTTTCACCTGGTGACCTAGTTTCTGACCCCATATGACCCAGTTTCAAACTTTCCCTATATTTTATAAAGACAGGGGTGTCAACAGGGCCAAATTAAAAATCAGGAAAAATCCTCTGCGACCGACCATTTTTGCCAAACAAGAGGCTTTCAATGACATTGTTTCCATAATTACTGAGTTTGTATTAAAGAAAATCCTTCTGAGCAGATTAAACTTGCAATAACTAAGCCATTGCTTGAGATATCTTCATCAAATAACTTTTATTTAGTCAGAAGCCATTGCTCTATCAGGAATGATAAATCCAGAGTTCCGGGTAAATCAGGAAAATTGACACCCTGTAAAGACAACGATTCTGACCATGTTTAATGAAGATTGGGCCATAATTGTGTCCTCTAATGTATTACAAGCTTTTTCGTAGATTCGACCTAGTACCCTGTTTTGGACCCCATATTACCCAATTTTGAACTTTGCCTATATTTCATAGACAAACATTCTGACAACTTTCATTAAGATTGGTTCATAATTGTGTCCTGTGCTTTTTCTACAATTTGACCTTGTGACTAGTTTTTGACCCCACATGACCCAAATTTCGATCTTGGCCTAGATATCATAGAGACAAACATTCTGACCAAGTTTCATGAAGATTGGTGTATACCTGTGTCCTGAAATATGTTCAAAAGCTTTTTATAAGATTTGCCTTTGTGACTAGTTTTTGGCCCCACATGACCCAGTTTCGAACTTGACCTAGATTTCATAGAGACACACATTCTGACCAAGTTTCATGAAGATTATGCCATAACTGTGTGTGCACAAGCAATTGTGGCAAATGAGGACGGACGGACAGACGAAGAGTGATCACAAACGCTCACTCTTCACTATGTGACAGATGAGCTAATAAATATTCATACAAAAGCCTATATATCCAGAACAAAACAGTCATTACTTTATACATGTTTATTCATTATACAACATTCAGTATGGCAATTTATCATCCAGTGGTACATTTTTCTACACTGACTAAACTTCCATTATGCACATTATGCATTAAATCTAAAACATCAGGGCATGAAATATCAAATGACCGAAACTCAGTCAATATTTGGTGATTTTTCATCAAACAACGTTCTGCAGAAATGTTCATTTTTTCTATAGCAGCAAATCCGGATTTCTGGATTATTCCGGCACTGTAGGATCCCTGTTATTATTTTGACGTCACAACGTACAATATGTAACTCTGTATATAAGCAAACACAGCATGAAAAAACGGGTTTAAGTGCCAATAATATTTTATTATATTTACTTTTATTTGGAATTTCACAAAACGTCAAATTTAAGTCGATTTATTTTCTGTATATAAACTAAATTTAATTTGTAAATTTAATCACAAATAATACTATATTATCTTTCCGTTTATTTGGAATTTCACAAAATCGTCCATATTTAATTCGATTTATTTTCCGTATATTAACTAAATTGTATTCATATATATAATCAAGAATAATACTAGTACAGGCATCCAACTAGATTCGCGTTTAGTTCACATGTAGATCTACAAATTTTATTTCACAAATTTTAAAATTAGAAGAATTTCCATAATTGGTTTATTACCTCCCTTGAAAAAAGTAAGAGTAAAATTTGTATATATCTTTTCCTTGCCGTTAAATACAATGTATACTTTAAATACAAATTATATCGTTAAGTAGTTTCATAGTGAACAAGTGTATGTGTAACATCTTTAAATTCTACCTCATGCTTGTTCATGGACATTGACATATTAAAGCATAGAACAATAATATATATTAACTCAGACAAAATAAAAGTATGGTCTAACTATATAAATCGTACGATACAGAATTGTTTTTATTGGTAAGAAGCAGGTTACAAACCGCTGAGTGGTTTGTTGTCTTATTTGTTCAATATGTGCAGAATCAATTTTATGAAAAAAAAAAGATATTTAGCCACATTTAAATGCAACTTAAATTTCAAATTTAAGCGCATTTAATGTTTAGTTTATATTGCATATATTTAATCACCTTTAAATGCAACTTAAATGTGACTTAAACTTGTGGGAATAATTCGACTTAAATGTTGTAACTTAACTTAAATATGGAATTTAATGGCTATTTTGTTCTGATTAAATGTATTTAAATTACGAATATAATTACATTTACGTTACGTTTAATAGAACATTAAACGTAACTTTTCATGCTGTGAAAGTCCGGTTGATTAACTGGATGAAGTTTCATGGAACAGAAGAAGTGGTTCTCTCCAATGCATCTGTCAATATTCAGTGAACTGTTCCTTTCACTGCTCTAGTAACTGAAATTTGTGGTTTGTATATAAATGCACATGTATCTCAGTACATACATTGGCAAACTGTTACACTTGATTTTAATTATTTTTGAAGGTTGCATTCATACCAACATACTCATTATTATTTATTTAATTTACTATGTTTACAAATTGACCTGTTTAAGATTTCTTGGACTATGTCTAAACTATGACAAAGGAGATCGGAGAAGTGTTCAGTGTTTGTAGCGCACTATCCTTTATAGCCCTCATAAGACCAAAGCAGAATGGAGCCAAGATTGGCCCAAGAAAAGGGTACGCATGAGCTAGCCATACAATGCTTAGTGAGAAATAGCCAAGACAAGAAAACTGAAACTAAATATAATATAGCATCGGATCCATCAGAGTTGTCTTTGGAGATCAACATTTCTTAAATGAATTTCGAAGACAGACGTCAGTTTATTAAGAGTGCCTTTGGCCTATTTAAGCCGATTACTTTACATTTCACGCTAAAACAGCTGGTGACGTCACACATTTGTAATCACACACGTTGTAGAACATTGACTTTGTTCTGTGATTTGTTCCTATGTGGAAGATCACATTCAGGCCTGAAAAACGGAGGTTTGTTTCCGGATACCCGAAAGACCGTATATTTTACTGCCAACTCAAGTTTTTATGTACGATAATCGGCACCCGAATTTTTTTGTCCGAATTAAGTGCGCGCACTAGACGGAAATCGACAAAATAACTACCTAGCGACCCATGTTTTTTGGCTAGTAACCAGAAACAAACCTCTTTGTTCAGGCCTAATTATTTTGTGATAAATTCATAACTATGAATGTAAATGTCACTTCAACATTTCAACTGTTATAAATTTAAAATTTCTGTTTTTGTAAAAACGCAAGCAATAAATAATGTACCTGCATTTGAACCGTTCATTGCCATTCACAATACTCGGACATTAGACAAACATTTTGATGAATAAGTTATATGCCTATGGCTTCTGTAGGTTCACATGCTGTATCAACAAGCATTAGCTGTGATGATAACAAAGTGTTTAACTTAATACAAGTACTATCCCTGATAAACAGGTAGTGGCCTACCAGCTATTTGGACAAAGACAAAATTCCCCGTTTTTTCAAAACGATGCTACCTGAAAATGTCCCTACCTGAGGGTCCTGGCCCCAGACCCCAAAGTGTAGTTATGGACACCCAGTCTCACAAGGGCAGTATTAAAATCAATGCAATTACAGTACTCTATTCGGGTGGGAGAATGTAAGTGAAAAGCGTATCAGAATTCAGATGCGACCATTGACACAGTCCTTGCCGAGGATCGAACCAGTTAGCGACCTTTCGACGAGTATTCAAAGAGCGCTATCCGCTTGGCGCTAGACCAATTACCACCGTTTGAATGGCCTAAATAAGTTAACTGCAACAGTACCAGCAGCATTTGACGGCCAGTCAAATGCAAAATTCGGATATTTTTTACAAAACTTTAAATAGAATTGTCCATTTTAAAAGGTTAAAATCCTGCATTCAAGCATTCATGAGGCTTCAGCTTGTTGCTTGAGCTGTAAGTCTTGGTCAAAAGAAAGGTTTAATCATGACATATTTTAACATTCAATCCATATCTTTTTCTTACATTCATAAAGCACTGCAGTTGCTTTATATCGATATATTGTTGCTATATTGGCCATCTTCTAGGAAATGATTATCAAGAAATGTCCATTTGAGTGACCAAGCTGTTCGACTGTCCCTTTTAAATGGCATCAATTTCCTCAACTGTCTGTGTCATGCAAATGGACAGTGTACTTATCAATGTAATAACGCAAAGTAAACAAACTAAGTGTAAGGTAATATTATTATGAATGGAACATGGTGTATTTTAAAGAGCAGGCGTCTAGCTTTCTATAAGCATATGTCTACACAATTATTGATTTACCCAAGGCTGGTTTTCCCTTGGAATTACCCTATAGGGGTCCCTTTTTTGCAAACACTGAGGGTCCCGTGCTGGAGGTCCTTCATAATTATGCAGATAAGCATTTTGACTGTTGATATTTTGAAAACCTAAAAACTGATAAAATCACAGCTCAAGCGTGAGTCAAGTTTACTGCATCAAACGAGATCTATTTAATAAATGAAATAGCACAATCTCATGTACGATTGTTTTCAACATTTGTATTATGTACCATAGACTAGTGACTTACCTACAAAGCGTAAGACATTTCAATATTTAGGTTCGTACGACAGGCGTACGCATAATCATGGCATATGAAATGCCTACGCCAGGCGTACGCTTTTAGTACGAACAAATTTGGCGTATGAAATTGGCGTATGAAATGCGTACGCCAAAATTTAGCGTACGCCTAAAATCGTACACAAATCGTACGTATTTTTTGGTGTACGCGCTTCATACGAATACACAAATCGTACGAACGGCGAACGCATTTGGTATGCCAGACCTAAGCGTACGCCAGGCGTACGCCATAATTTTTTTTCTGTATAAGTCGGTACTGGTTAGGATGCAGTCCAGTAAAGCTGTTTAGGTGAATCGACCGTCACGTATATCAATTGTTCAGAAACAGTGTTAAACCAAAAGAAACATGTACATAATATCATGTATTGTATAAGTGTTTACATCGTACCGGTACGTTGATGAATACGTGAATAATAATTGACTTGTATTTCAATAATAAATTATCTGTATTTCGAGTGAAAAATCATGGCAATATTTTGTCAAAGCAAAAAATTGTACAATCCAAGACCGCACGTCACCGATTTCTCAAAAAGTACAACAAAACAGAGTCTGATTATTTAGTATTGCTTTCTGTAATACAAACCTTATTTGTTAACCGACATACATTATTTCTTTGTTTTGTTTATCATGTTCCTCTTCGATACCAATCGAATTATCGTTTAACTAATATACATTAGAATCTAAACCATGATTTAAGCATACAATAGCTTACAATGTATCAGCGAGCGTTAAAAAGTATGTACAAAAGTAATGTGTGTATTTTCTCAACATCAATATTAACGTATACTTTGTATCTATTGCATCGTATTGATTCCATATGATTCCAAATATGTTGTCGTGGTCCACGCAATGCAATGCAAAGTATAAGAAAACAATCCAAAAGTTGATGCGTTGTGTTTTCCATCTGCACGAAACTATAATTAACTACAGTACAATTTGATTGGTGATTTGAAACAGAGTTACAAAGTTATTGAAAACTATCACTCCCATTGTAAGACCAAATTCATTTTGCAGAAACATTCAACGTTTTATGAGCCCAGAGCAAATTAATAATAAAGTTAGGTGATGTAGCGCAGTCAATGTTATCCGTACGCGTTTAACAATCTTTGATATTCCTAATGTTTTATTCAGTCAAGTCACATTGTACTTTCCAACGTGAGATGTATAACGGTGTCACATAGTTGACAATATGTGACATTGTGACCACGATTTACGAACGATACATGTACGTTTATGTTACTGAAGCATCTGAATATTCCAAGTACAAGTCAGTACCTTTAGTAGGATATGAACATACTGTAAAGTCACGAATATATTACCGTACCAAATGTACTGAAACATCACGAAAACTACGTAGATACAAACATAGGCCAAATTTAGAATTAGGTATGTTTTCCAACAACTCCTTGTGATAGGTTTGTGGACCTATTATACGATGTTTCAGAAAAAAACATCATAGCGACTTCGATCAAGACTAACATTGTTAAGTGGTTTAAATATTTTGGAACCGTTGAATTATAGCACGGTTGTGCTCTTGTATAAGCTATTTCAACAGTTCTTTTAGAACTCTTTTTTTAGGGTTACCTTCAGTTTAGTATGCAAGGCCGTCTCTCAACTGTCGTGTTATCGTTGATTAAAAATTGCACTAAACATAGCGGTCCTTTCAGACTGTAACATGTCATACATGTAGGTTCAACAGTGTTTGCTATTTAGATTGTGTCATGTACACTGCAGTACATCGTCCACTAGAGTAATATTTTCACTCCTCGGGACATTGAATATGGAACCAGTATATGTTCAGCCGCAATATTTTCATAGCTACCGGTTACTTGATTTATCTCAAAAAGTGGAACATAAAACGTTGTGCACACACGTGATTTATTAAACGATGACATAAATGTAATGAAAATAAGAGTTCGGCCTTCGATAAAAAAATATCACCTCGCGGAGACAGTAATACGGAACATTTAGAAACATTAACAACGATTGCCATTCCTTGCGGAACAATATATCACTAAAAAATTAGAACAATTTAGACCACAGAGCCTGCAAAGGATTAAATCGAGTCGATTATGGTACCAATGGATGTGTTATATGATACATTTCAGAAAGTAATAACGATCCAATTCATACAGACCTTTCACTCACTGCTGATTAAGTCAAGAAAAAACGCTTTGTCGTTTGCATACAGATGACTTATTTACTATTAAAGCATCGATCGATCGCTTGCACACATTGGTTACATGCAGTGTTGTGTGAACTGTATAACACGGAAAAGGCATTTATAAATAAGATAACAACAGCGCTTCACATCCCATGCATAGTCGAGTTGAATTTGTAAAGTATGAACTAAGTAAACGTATACACGGCTGTTATGTGACAACATTAAAGCATAAAAGTAGCGTGTAATCAAAGTAGCGTGTCGATATTTGATATCCTTTCCGCTACCATAGCGTACTAATGCAGACTCGCCGGGATAGCCATTTCTGCCTTCCGTAGTTTACGATCTAAAGGCCCGAATTCGGGAATTTTGCTGTCATGAATACACAGGCATCCCAGACTAAAGGATATTACGGGCCCAATGTCGTGCACAGGTTTTTGGGCCCGCTGAACCCCTTTAAAGAGGGCTTTGAACGTAGATTTTTTTTCAAAACTGAAATTACTGTACCCGCCATTGCGGTACGATTCCCTGTAGGATTGCATTAACATTTAGCGCCAAAAAGTTTTTATTTTTCTATAGAAGGAATATAAGGCTAGACAAAGGGGTCAGGATCAGTCCCCTTAAGGGGCCAAAAAGTAGGCATACCAAGCTAAAAAATAAAAAGTATTTCGCGCAAGGGTCACCGTCACAACGTCATGTCCGGTGACCTTTAGTCGAAATGTTGACATTTATTTCTACTTTCACATTGGGGCAGGTGTGTAGCATCCGGATGTATCGAGTTTTTATCTGTGCTGCAAGTCAATAGTGTCTCAGGGACGGGGTATAGGGATCATATGAATTTCTCATGACCCCCCAAAAAATCGTGGTAGCGGAAAGTATATCAGTAATAACATGGAAGAAATCGCAATTGCATTCCATGTGTACACACAATATGAACCCGAGTAACAGTCATGTACGTTATAAAAAATAAAATATGACACCCAGTTCTCTCACGGTAGTTGCTTTGGAAAGCTTGTCAAATTATATTTTTTATGTTAGAGTACAATACACAACTTTCAAAACAAACGGCGCCCAATTTGGCACTTATAAATGCATATGCTTCAATTATACGCTATTCTAAAAACTAATAACGCCTTTCTATTTTCCAAGTCCATGCTAAATCATTGCCTGATATTGTTCAGTAATACTAAAACTATTAGTTTTGCGGTATTCATCGACTAGAGCCAGAAGTATTAAACATAATGACATTCTGACACCTAGTCCTCCTACAGGAGTTTATTTTAGGAAGCATGTCAAATTTAATTATTACACTGCTATACAGTTAACAATTTTATCGCTTAAGAAATAAAAATCTGTTCGCGTATTTTGTCCGTGAATAAACCATGGGCAACTCCTGCCCGTATTTAGTCACCGACAAAATACAAAATACAAGAACAGAGTTTTTATTTCGATTCTAAATACGAAAATATCCGTACTATTTCCATTTTCACCCATTTTACATTGAACATAATTCCACGCTGAAATTAAGTGGCTTATTAGCTGGTACAATGGTACAATTACCTCCCTCGTTAATGAAAACGACCTTCGTAAGTTTCTGTAGGAAATAACACATTTTAAACATTGAAACAATTTTAATAACACGAGTAGAGTGTATCTATTTCATGAAATGAAAAATATAAATTAATAGATTATCAGAAGTTTATATGAATCTTAATTTCGAGAGTATAAATTATTGGAGTTTCTAAAAATAGATGCGTCATAGCTGTAACCCTGGATACTCGTGTAACTCGCGACCCGTTGAAGTTTTCACTATAAAGTTTACGTTCAATCATTCATAAATGTGTCATGTGATACGGCGCGTAAATAGTAACAGCCAATTTGATACCTTGTTTTATTGCGGTAATAATACATGCCCTGGTTTGCTCTCTGTGTATATGGATTAATCCGCGGATCGTGTTAGAATAAGGTACATAACCAGTTGCGAATGCTCATTAATAATCATACCATCATATATTATATTGCTACTCCTTCGATATGATTTTAATTATTATTACTATATTTATCCTCATGAGCCAATTCCATTTCGGTATTTTGAAAAAAAACTATCTAGACGATATATCGTCCGATAGGTACAATTTGCTGATGCATTAATATGTTTGAGAAAATTGGCTATCGCAACTTGCATTGTCTATAACTTAAACTGACAATAAGACTACTTCAAATCTATTTGAGTTTCTCTCTATGATTGTAACTCAGATACTCGTTAACTGCTAGATAACCTCCACGTCTGTTTTTTTCCCGAAACACGGAATTTATAACAAGTGAATGAATTACATATTGTGGATTAATTGAAGGGATATTGGCCCTTATTACACTAAAAATCTCTTTGTGATAGAATCGTGTCTGTTGATAGCCGAAAAATCGTAATAATTTCATGTCAGCATAACTTTTTGTCATTATAAATTTTAGCATGAAACCGCCGTTTAAACGTGGCGAAAAACATGTGTTGACAAGGCGGTTACTCGTGTTTACATAAATAATATATGCATTACTTGGCCACACCGTCAACAATAAGCGATTTGCAGCCTCATATGAGGTGAAGTCCCCAATATCATTTGTTTTGTATACTAGAATAGCCATTACGCATGCCTTTTCGTTTTTAACATAATTCAACATAACAGATTATTTCAAATCATTGTCTTACCTTTCCTTATTTTCTAGTTTGCTACATATGTACATGTATAAGAATTTCTCCTTTGTAAAAACTTAAATATACAGTTCCTATAGGACTCCGTTCCGATTTAAACTTTTACCTTGCTTGTCATTCACCTACGTGGAAGCCCTCATCAGTGAACATGAACAAACACGCATTCAACTGAAGGAAAACAACACAGCAGTGTGACGGAGTTTGGACGGGGTTTAATATTCTGGTGTACGAGGTATATAATTATGTAGTTGCCTATTTTGTCTCAAAGTCAATTGTAGGGAAATTGGGCGCAGAATCTCAATCCATTCTAACTAAGACACGCTTATGGTTACCATGACATTAAGAACTTCAAGGTAAATATTTGGATGACACTACTTCCATCACGGGTTTTACTTAATAATTGGAATAATTTTAAAAACATAGTAAAGAATCGGACAGGACAGGCAGAACTAGACTGAAACAAAAGAACACGAAAGAGACAAAAAATGATAGTGTACTCGACATCCCACTCCGACAGCCTGTTGCTTCTGTCAGTCATTAGGAGCAAGAGTAAAACGATGAATACGAATAAGAAGGATGAATACACATTATAAGGGCAATCAACAAAGCAACATTCAACACTTAACGGAAACAGTGTACATGCAAACAAAGCAGCCGTATGTTTGAGAACACGGTTTAATAAACTTTTTCATTTCCACGGACAAGCATGTTGGATTATCAATACGAAACATGTATTACATATCATTGATGCCAACACTATTTTAATAGCAAAAATACACTTTCTTTATCAGAAAATCAAACGAATTACAGTTGTTAAATGTTTGTTCTTGTTTACCTACAAGGGGTTCCACAAAGGTGAAAAACACCAGGTAAACGTTTAAGTCGTAATCGAGTCTGAAAAAATATAAACTTTAGCTTTGTTAAAGGGAAAATATACATTTTTCTGTCCAGTTCGTCAATAGTGCTACTTTTCAGAGTTGATTTGGATCAAATAACGAGACGTCAGAGTAAATTTGTGCTATAAAGTAAATAGCAGGCATTTTAAATGTGTTCACTGCAAGCGGATCACCGGGATATTTAAAGAATAATCAACGAAAACCTTACCCTATTGTGATACATCGTTTAACTGTCGTTTTCGTCCGGTGTAGGGAGCTATTTTCGCTGCACGGTGTCTTCCCGTAATGATATAGAGTATATTTGTTGTTTTCGGTGTAAGATCGAATGTTATTTCACCGAGTGAGCAGCTGACGCAATACATGTATAATGCTCACGAGGTGAAATAGCATTCGATCTTACACCGATAATTACAAATATTCTATTTATGTAATGAACTCTTTAAATATTTCTGAACCAATTAGTTACTAATGGAATTTTATTGCCCCGTATGTTGCCTCCTAATGCTGACGTGACGTCATTTACAAAGCGCGTGATTCCGACGTAATTTCCACTTAATATATGGATCACTTAATTGTAGTTTAAGTAAACATGTTAACTTTGATTATAAAGTGTATTTCTATACATGTATTTCATAGTTGATTATGATCATGTATTAAGTTGTATTCAAAATACCTACTGCAAATTTAGATTAATACCGATGCATTACTGTACATCATTATTATTCGGCAGCATTGCCTTCAAATTGGTGATTTTGAGAGCTATCCACACTGTCGTGTAACTGTGCCGGACGGGATTTTCCGTGCACCGGTCGAGACACACCAAGATGGCGGACTGTTTGACAGCCAAAAGGTAGGCGCTTGTTTCTTCACTTCTTATAGTCTTTTGTAATGCTTTTATGTTTAGTTTTTTGTTGGATACGATGCAGCTAGAATTGCCGCGTTCATCGATATAGGTGCCATGCCTGGTATTGTAATATTATTCAATAAAACCGTGATTGAAGATTGAAGTTGAAAAATAAATCGAGAACTGAATTTTTATCCGGTCATATTGTCGCACATACCGTCTTCTATAAATGGTCACTTTGTCAAATGCCCTAGAATCAGATCCCCTTGGCCATATATATACACTTTTGTTGTTAACGGACGTGCAAGAGTCAAAAAGAGCAGTCTTTAGATTTGCATACGCACCGGTGGGAACATCACGCACCGGTGGGAGTTCTCCGGAGAATATCAGCTAAAAAGTGGCAACGGTTGAGACACACAGGCCTATTTGGCACCGGTTGAGACACACTTTTATATCGTTAGCAGGTCAATGGCGACTTATTAGATTCTATTTATTTACCGTGTCTTTGTAGATCCATATACATGTTGTATAGTTACCAGAATTGTATCCTTTGATACTTAAAACATCGTTTGCACATTCGTTAGAATCTTTTGTCGGGGATATTATTAATAATTCCGTTTCAGATGATTTTGATTTACACTTGTTCGTTCAAATTAATACTGTATAGTAAGGATGAAAATTATCAGCCGTTGTTTAAGAACAGTTATTCAGGCTTTATGTGAGTCATGCTCGTCCGTCTATCCGTTCACAAACATTTCCGCGTTATGTCTCTGTAACTATGTGTCAAGACCAACACGTATGCACTTGACATTACTGTGTCAGGCTATATATTGGTTGTTGGAGAGTTTCAACATGTTCAAAAATCGTTTGCATTACTATTGCATAAATAGTAATTCCTATTGTTCATATTGCAGAGAACTGGACCAATACTACTGCACGTTTCAAGCCGCCATCCAGGAGACGGTCCACCATATGGTTTTAAACCATCCAAGCAAAGTACTAAAAATTCGCAGGCGTGTAATTGATGAATATACTGGGAAGATAAAAGGCACTGGAAGATATCGGAGCACAGAATGAAGCTCGTTTCTGTCGTCTGATACGTAAATGGTATATAGCAGAAGACGAGCCTGGGATACCAGCCATTCAGAGGATGGTGTATCGTCTCAATTTCAGAAAATGGCTCCTCTATCAATTAACATTGAGTTTCCCACCACCAGCCTCTTTCACTGAGAGTTCAGGACAGGCAATACAATTTTGTGTTTAGACGCCAATAGGCTTAAACAAAAATTGGGGCACAAGACGGGGATTTCAAAAGTACAAAATGTAGTCCGTTTGAGTGAAATTATCGCCAGTAAAATTATCGGATTATAATTCACTAATATTACGCGGTAAACCACTCGTAATGCTACGGTCACATTTGCCCTGCGAGCTCCTTACGAGCTCCGTACGAGTTGATTTTGGCGAACTCGCACGGCGTCCGTACGGAGCCCGTACGGATATCGAAAATCGTACGAGCATCGTACGGATTGTCGTGACTCGTAGAGGACTCGGCGACTCGGTGAAAATGTTTCACCGAGCTCCCGAGCTGTCTACGAGCCCGTAGATATTTTTCAAGTCTGTATAATCTCGCACGAGGCTCGTGCGGACACCGCACGAGCTACGAAATACTCGTGCGAGTAGGATGTAGATAATGAACATTATCTCAACTGCTTAACTTATGACAATGAAATGTTATGAGTATGGTGTATATTGAAATATTGAGAAATTAAAATTTTGGAAGACAGACAGACTGTGCGAGTATAACAACATTTGTACACAGACATTTAATATCTTTATTTTGAATGTACATGTAATAACACATTCACTGCTATTATGTTGATACTGCAACTGTATCATGTATCCAAGTTCCGGTAGAAAGACTCTGCCAACAGCAAAAACACAACACTGATTAATTCATGAAAACAATATCGAATTTTTATATCATTATGATGGTATTCTCATATTATCATTATCGTCATCATAATTGTATTCTCGTAATATCATCACCGAGCTATTGTATTATTATTATCGTGTTCTCGTATTATAAATTATCTTATCATTGTATTATCATTTTCGTATTCTCGTATTATCATTATCTTATCATTGTATTATGATTGTCGTATTCTCGTATTATCATTATCTTATCATTGTATTATGATTGTCGTATTCTCGTATTATCATTATATTATCATTGTCGTATTCTCGTATTATCATTATCTTATCATTGTATTATCATCGTCGTATTCTCGTATTATCATTATTTTATCATTGTATTATCATTGTCGTATTCTCGTGTTATCATTATCTTATTATTGTATTATCATCATCGTATTCTCGTATTATAAATTATCTTATCATTGCATTATCATTTTCGTATTCTCGTATTATCATTATCTTATCATTGTATTATCATTATCGTATTCTCGTATTATCATTATCTTATCATTGTATTATCATCGTCGTATTCTCGTATTATCATTATCTTATCATTGTATTATGATTGTCGTATTCTCGTGTTATCATTATCTTATTATTGTATTATCATCATCGTTTTCTCGTGTTATAAATTATCTTATCATTGCATTATCATTTTCGTATTCTCGTATTATCATTATCTTATCATTGTATTATCATTATCGTATTCTCGTATTATCATTATCTTATCATTGTATTATCATTATCGTATTCCCGTATTATCATTATCTTATCATTGTATTATAATTATCGTATTCTCGTATTATCATTATCTTATCATTGTATTATCATTGTCGTATTCTCGTATTATCATTATCTAATCATTGTATTATCATCATCGTATTCTCGTATTATAAATTATCTTATCATTTTCGTATTCTCGTATTATCATTATCTTATCATTGTATTATCATTATCGTATTCTCGTATTATCATTATCTTATTGTATTATCATTATCGTATTCTCGTATTATCGTCAGAATACTATCGTATTCTCGTATTATCATCATCCTATTATTGTATTATCATCATCGTATTCTCGCATTATCATCATCTTATTATTGCATTATCATTATTGTATTCTACTATCATCATCAGCATACTATCGTATTCTCGTATAATCATCATCGTATTCTCGTATTAGCATCATCGATATATCCGACCAACAACCTTTCTCCAAGTAGGTACGCACCAGACTTTGATCCATGACATATTACCGCGACCGTGGCTGGGTGATTTTGGCGTCCGTATAGGAAGCGGGAGATCGAAAGTTCAAACCCCGGAGAAAGTTAGGTTATAACTGATGTAGTCGTTTGGTTAGACGCCAGCTAGTTCGCGAATGGTAACTGTTGGCCCAACTCTGCCAGGCACCCGGCAATACATACATGTATGAGAATGAATTCGCGTTATTTTGCTAGAGAGGAGGTCAAAACAAGCAATATTTTATCCAAGTTGGTACCCAGTAGACTCCCACCCAAGACGTACTCCTCTCATTGTATTAGATGACCACAATTCACCACAATTCCAGGGTCCAGGCCCACCCATCTAGATCCGCACACGCTCAATGTATGATAGTTGTTATTTCCGTGATTCTCGTGCACAGAACTTATGAGTACACATCAAACCATTGTCTATGCATCTACATATGTATATCCTTGCATTTCTACTGCATTCATTTAATTCTTCTGGTAAAAATATATATTTGGTGTGGTACACATGAGACACATACGTGTATATACCCTTTGTACTATTCAAAACCTTATGGCGAAATAGGCTGAATTTCAGAGTCTGTCGAGGGACAATTATGCATTTTTCTTACATATATAAACATGACATGAAATATCAACTAATCCATAATCATCTTACATAATATAATAATACATAAACTGGGTGAGGACAGCTTCCTTGCGAGCTTTCTACTTCAAATATCTCTACGAGCTCGTAGACAACTCGGAGATCGGTGCAACATTTTCACCGAGCTCCCGAGTCCTCTACGGGTTACAAAAATCCGTACGATGCCCTTACGAGTTTACGATGTCCGTACGGACTCCGTACGAACTTGCTAAAATTCGACTCGCACGGAGCTCGTACGATCAATGTGACCAGGGTCTTAAAATAGATAATTAAAATTCGCTGAATATATCCATTATTGTCGCACGGCCACCGTACGGCCATCGTGCAATCGCCGTACGTACACCGTATGAGTTATCTGCGAGCTCTGATTGATCTACGAGCACCGTGCGATGTACGGCCGGGCTCCTTGCGAGTCCCGTACGGTGTCCGTATGGATATTACGATGTCCGTACGGATATCGTACGATTGCATCTCTATAAACCGTACGAGGTCCGTACGAGCTGTGACCAGACCCTACGAATGTAAAAGTACCGTTAGGATTTCAAACATTGTGGACTCGTACGAGTTGGTAAATTCGTACGGATATCGTACGAGCTTTGTGACCGTAGCATTAGCATTAAATAAATCGATTTAATCTACTTTAGTTTAAACTTTAAACCAAATATTCCCGATATACGATCTTATGGTTAACTTTGAACTTACTGTAGATATCGACGTATATGACTCGTAAGGGAAGTAATGTCCCAGTTTATGAACATTTTGAATTCGTATTAAAATTGGTAAAACTAGGGGAATACCAGATGTTAACAGTCATTTGTTATACACGTTAATACACTCTGTTACGGCAATATTCGAATTATGGGGTAATAATGGTAGTATCTTTATTATGAGACAATACCATATACAAAATGAGGTAAACTCTTTATTTCTGTATTACATGTATAACTAGTTTGTTCACGTGAGACGTCTGTATACATACCATTGTGAATATACATTGCAATTTCTCTTTAAATTCTTAAATCATATATTAGATAATTCGGTATAGGGAACAATTTATTGAGTTGTACTACCTTTTTAAAAATCCGATTTAAACGTTCAAAAAAATAAATGATCTAATGTTATTATATCGCATTGACAGACCTAAGTCAAAGAATTGTAGATACGTTGAATCATCAAAATACATTGCACATACTGTACAAACGTTCCAACAATACTCGTTCGGTTTTCTTTTATTCCTTTGAGAAGCAGTCGAAATCTAATAAAATGTTTGACAAATAAATGTTTATCTAATTACATGATTTAAAGAACTCGACTAAGCAGTGTGTTGAAAAAAACATACATTGTACCTAACAATTATCATAATTCATATTAAAGAACTAAACAAAACAATATTAGGCGACTAGTTGAAACTTTTTCTCTGTACCTATGACATTCGTTGCCATTAAGTTCAAAGTTAACCTATTTTATGTGTTAGCTACATGTATAAACTTACTCTCATGTACACTGTATAATGGTAGGTATTTAAACACTATCGACATGTATTGTGCTATAACTATACAATGTGATATAAATGGTATAAGATACTCCTATATGCGTTGATGGGAGTTGATACGGAAGTTTAAGACATATTAATTTTATCAATGCGATTGTATTAGGTAAATAAATTCAGTATTGACAGTAAACTGACAAAACACAAAGCAGTACAGTAAGTGTTACAATAACCATTATAATCACGGTATTAAAGAGTCACATGTTCTCTGGTCGGCTACTTATAATATGACATTGACATATCGAACGTAATATTTAATACACTCAGTCACAAAGGAAAGTATACATTGCGTATAAACGAAATTATTTCGCTGGGGTTTTACATTAACAAATATACTTATAAAAAAAAGTTAAGCAAGTTGGACTATTTTATTTGTTTTTGTGAAGTTGCACGAAATTTTACGAAAGGAAAGTTTTTCAATCTTAAGATCAGTTCATTCGATTTGAAATCCAACATTTTAGTGAAGGAAATGTTCATCCTGACGGAAATTCGTCACTTGTAGAGAGATAGGGGTCAATTAGAAAAATCACAAGAAATATGATGTCGATTATGCCCTGCTTAAGGAGTCATTACAGTCGAACATGTTTGTCTTTTGATGTTACGAAGCTTTAAAACAACGGTTAGGCGGGTGTTTTACCATTTTTGTCCAATGTTTGCTCAAGTTCATGCACCTTGGATGGCATTTTGTTCCCCATCTCCTCCACTCTCGAGAAGGACCTAAATTTGGTATATCGGCGAATATTGTAATGTGTTGGTTTAATCCATACGGAGATGGTAATTTTATTGCCTACGAGTCGTTATGCGATAAACCAGGCAAACCAACCTTACCAATGACGTCGCGTTAACGGTTTTCCAACGTCAGCATGGCGTCAATAAATTCTAGCGGCGGCTTGTCTATTCCGGTCGATTTTTTAAAAAACAATAGTGCCGTTGGCATTCCTGACATGAACAGCTAACTGGTGACTTCACATTAATCTGTTAGGCATTGGCGTCACTGCAATCTAACGCCCTTCTTGTGACGTAGCTATTGTTAGTCTGTGAACATGACCCACCTTTGTCGATTCCTGTTAGCGAAAATTTAGTCTTTAGGCAACTAATGATAAATCAATCATCATTGGAATGTATTGCTTTGCCTCTTGCCTTCGTGACATCATTCAACAGTCAAATAGCCATTTGACGTCGTTCACTGTCATTCCTGGACCTCGAACCGTTGAATATATAAAAATAATTTACACCGGCTTATTTGGTTGTGGCATAATCCTGACAAGATCGTGCTTGTTTTTATCTATTGCACAGGTCAGATGTCCTCCTGCATGTGTTACACGTACCTCCTTTATAAATGACACCATGGCGTCACAAAGCCACGAAAACACAAATTCAACACTGACATTTTGATACCTAAGTCATGACCGATATGTTAATTACATCACGTATGCATACATCGTCATACAAGTAAAAATATTAGTACCCTGGAAAACTTGCTAAACTTTATTTTTGCAGTATATAATGTTAATATTTACTACATAGTATGTTCATCTGAGATTTTAAGATCAAGTGACGACATGTTAAACAATACAATACTGCACAAACAGAGTCTATGGTTTGGGTCTTGAAAAATTAAATTAACACAAATGTTCATAACAAATATGTATACATGCATAAATTTATCCATAGCCCGGTCGATATGTACTAGATCTTGCTAAACTATTCGACGCATGTAGCCTGGATATGTGGAATTACAATTCAATCGAAGTTGTTACATCTGTTTGCAATTGTCACAAACAGAATAAAAATGATGACATCAACAGAAGCTAATGTCACACATTTGTTGCGGTGTGTTAATCGGTCGTTTGTCAATTTTTTAATGCAGCTAGATGCCCGCTTTGCTGATAAGGTTCGTATTCAAGTGTATGTACTTATCACGGAGACAGAAATAAAGAAAACTATGATTACAACAAAGCTCAATTCAGGTTTAGAACGTATCACCTAATAAAAGCAACTTTATTTTCGCAGGGTTACCTCCCCTAAATCTAGCAAAATGACTTAAGTTTTTTTAAACATAACTACAGTAAAACCTCGGTAATACGAGCAGCGATTATTCGAGCAACCGGCCTAATTCGAGCAAATTTCGAAGTCCCGACGAATTTGCTCTATATTGTTCATTAATTTATCCCTCTAACTCGAGTAACGTTATTACGAGCATCCGGTCTAATTCGAGCGCAGGTGTCGGTCCAATCAACAATTTTCAACGATAATTAATTACCTTATCTCGAGCGAAATTTCACACCTCCGAAAAATGTCATACTAAATTTTGTTACGGTCCGTATTTTTCACACATCGTGATAATCACAATTTATGACAATAGCGTAATCCCTAACACTTAAATTGATTTCCGTATTTTTGATTCGTTACATTAAACACGTTGTAGAAGATATTTAATTAATGAGCGTGATTTAAACATTGGGAACTTGAACACATACAAGAACTAGAATTATTAAATGCAACATCGTTGCTTCGAACGTACTGACTCGCACAGACTTTTAATTTTCGTAAGATAAACCGACGTACATGTAGAATCTTAAATATTTAGGCTCCGTTCGTTATAAAACTACAAGTCAAAATCATTTCAAAACTTTTTCCTATCCCGTATTTCATGAAAACCTTCGAATGTAAGCTTACGTACTGTACAATTTCACGTGTCCGATACTGAATAAGTGAATTAAATCAAGTCTGCGATTAAATCCAATTCTTTGTCGACTTTGTAAAGTAGCAAATTAAATGTCAATTGAATCTACTATATGCGCAGATTGGCTAATTCATACCGCGGTATGGAACTCTGACGTATCACTACTCCCAACTGTACCGGCAATTTCTTTGATGTGCGGCGCGTTTGAAGTCAGTCGAAAGACCACCGCGTTTGATGTCTCCAAATTGCCGCGCGCGTTTCAATTGGAAACCACAGGGATATATCGCATTCAGCTAAACATCATGTCCTAAATAAATTATCATTGATAATATAGTGCATGTTTTTTACTCAATGAGCCGTATCCCTGTGCTGAAAACTGGATCAACTTTGCATCCGGGTTTTATTTTATCACGTGCGATTTTTGTGCGTGGGTGTTTGTTCAAACATGTAGGATCTATCGTGCGCTTTGGGTAATGTTATCTTTTTGCCGATGCGAATTTTTATTACAACCGTTAAATGGAGTTTGATATTTAATGTTAAATGATTCATTACGACTTTCATATGCAATTTGTTGAATTCGGCAAATGTCCACACGATTCAAATTGCGTATAGACTTGATAAACAATGACAATATTCATTGTTACAACCAAATATATGTATCATACGTGTTTTCATTATAAACACAGTTACACTTAGTCATAACAACAATTCATCATAGACTTCGGATATTTCGAGCACCTGGCTTAACTCGAGCATTTGGCTTGTCCCGATGGGTCCTCGAGATAACGAGGTTTTACTGTATCATGTTTCTAAGTGAAAATTCGCATTAACTTGTGTGTTTTTAATTTGACTTTATACCTAGTCCAAATTACCATACAACACGTTGTATTCAAAAAACAGCATTTATCCAGAGTGCTCAATTTTATAAAGCAAATTAGCGAAATTCGCAGTTTAAAATGCAATATAAAAGAGAAATTGAACACGATATTTTTATAACTATATTTATTTTCAATATATTTTGCAAAATATAACATGAAATTACAAGCAAAAATAGTATAACATGCAGGAATCTTAGAACGTTCTAAGATAATTTAACAAAATTTGTCTTGAGTATAAACCGTATTAAGAGAAATTCAACAAATCTCTTAGAACGTTCTAAGAGAAAAGTGACCAATACATTTTTAACATTCTCATAGAAAATGGGCGAATCTCTTAGAACGTTCTAAGAAAATATTGAACAAGATTCTACTACTTTACCAAACTTTTAACAGCAATTTAACAAATCTCTTAGAACATTCTAAGAGAAATTGACCAATGCATTTATACATTCTCCGCCATTCTAACAGAAAATTAAAACAAATTGTCTCGAGTATAGACCGTTTTAAGAGAAATTCAACGAATATCTTAGAACGTTCTAAGAGAAAATTCACCCATACATTTATATTTTATAACATTCTCAAAGAATTGACCAATGCATTTTTATCCTCAACGAAAATTGCCGAGTCTCTTAGAACGTTCTAAGAGAAACATATATAAAAAAAATTTATTATGAAACGTTTTAAGACGAATTCAGCAAATCTGTTAGAACATTCTAAGAGAAAATTAAACGAAACTGGTCTTATTTATAAAACGTTTTAAACGAAATTAAACAAATCTCTTAGAACGTTCTAAGAGAAATTGACGTATGCAATTTTACATTCTTACAGAAAATGGCCGAATCTCTTAAAACGTTCTAAGAGAATATTGAACAAAATTCGACTTCATTACGAAACGTTTTAACAGAAATTTAGCAAATCTCTTAGAACGTTCTAAGAGAAATTGATGAATCAATTTGTTACATTCTCACAGTAAATGGGTGAATCTCTTAGAACGTTCTAAGAGAATATTGAACAAAATTCTACTTCATTACAAAACATGTAACAGAAATTTGACAATTCTCTTAGAACGTTCTAAGAGAAATTGACCTATGCAATTTTACATTCTTAAAGAAAATGGCCGAATCTCTTAGAACGTTCTAAGAGAATATTAAAAATATTCTACTTCATTACGAAACGTTTTAACAGAAATTTAGCAAATCTCTTAGAACGTTCTAAGAGAAATTGATGAAATAATGTTTTACATTCTCAAAGTAAATGGTAGAATCTCTTAGAACGTTCTAAGAGAATATTGAACAAAATTCTACTTCATTACAAAACATGTAACAGAAATTTGACAATTCTCTTAGAACGTTCTAAGAGAAATTGACCTATTTTACATTCTTAAAGAAAATGACCGAATCTCTTAGAACGTTCTAAGAGAATATTTAACAAAATTCTACTTCATTACGAAACGTTTTAACAGAAATTTAGCAAATCTCTTAGAACGTTCTAAGAGAAATTGATGAATAATTTTTTTACATTCTTAAAGTAAATGGGTGAATCTCTTAGAACGTTCTAAGAGAATATTGAACACAATCCTACTTCATTACAAAACATGTAACATAAATTTGACAATTCTCTAAGAACGTTCTAAGAGAAATTGACCTATGCATTTTTTACATTCTCAAAGAAAATGGTCGAATCTCTTAGAACGTTCTAAGAGAATATTGATCAAAATTCTACTTCATTACAAAACTTGTAAAAAAAATGACTAATACATTGATTACCTCATAGAAAAATTGACCAAAATTAAACGAAACTGGTCTTAATTATAAAACTTTTTAAGCGAAATTAAACACATCTCTTAGAACGTTCTAAGAGAAAATTTACCTATACATCAATTACATTTTAACTTAGTTCACAATTCATAAAGTAAGGCTCATCACAATAATATACGATCCGCACATTGTTTCATGTAAATATACCATTAGCCACGTGATAGTTGGCTCCGTTGATCAGGATTTCGCCGACTCATTCCACTTCATGATGAGGCGTGTTTTAACATCACGATCTGCAACTGAAAATTAGACTATAATGTCAACTACATGTACTAAATTACAGTAAAGCACTAGTACGCGGAAAAAATTAAGTGTTAATACATTTAATAATGTTGCGACGATGTATGTCGACCTCAATCAACATACAAGTGTACACAATATCGTTCACGTGATATGTTATTACATGTACCAATTCTTAGTATAGCGTATGGTGGGGACATGGGAAATACTTTATTTATCAGGTACACGTGATACGTTCGAACGTGACAGTTTACATAACCACGTGTGTACACGATAACTAACACGTGCGCACTTTGTTTTTGATACTAGCATATGTACACGTGATAAATAAGCATTGTATATGTTTCGTCTATTCCACTGGTCATGCATTTGTTGAATCATCCAATTCAATAATGGATCAAAATTGATAACGCGTTTGTATAGGCTATATTGAAAACATAGATATATATGTATTGACGTACAGTCACAAAGTCATCGCGTATATGGAGCATATTGTGACATCGTGTAGTCACAACTGAATAAATCAGCTCTAACTAATAAATATATCCATCTAATGGCACACTGGCACACTGCTCCTTCCATCAAACGTCTGAACCAGATATAACACGGGAATATATTATTAATTATGTCATTTGTTTTTTCGGACACCGGCTGATATGTGATACGATATGTGAGAATGTCGCCAAGTAGTTCATCATAGATAACATAAATACTAGTAGTACGTATTAGGTATTAGGAAGTTCGCGAAGCAGTACGTGTAACATGTACTCCACGTCCAAACCCATCGGTGCAATGCCAGAAGATCTCTTCGTAATTAATTACTACATTTATTATTTTGCTGGAGCTTTTAGTTTTGAAATTGTTTAGAAACTGAGTTAACCCCGATTAAACCAAGTTCAAATATCCGAAATATGCAGTGAACGGGCTTTAAGCCGATGTGCCCGCATTTCTAAAGTTAACATTCCATGTCTGTTATAAACAGTTAGGGTAAGAGGTGCAAGTAAGAATTTTCATCAATTTTTGGCCAAAAGTATCGAGAATATTGTACCATTCTGCACTATGACAATATCTGTTTCAATTCAGAATATCTCGAACAATTAATCCGGAAATTCCGAAAAACTAACGGGTTTTATCCTAGTACACGCTATGATGTATAATGCCGACAAAGTGAACAATCAAATTATGTAAGATTGCATTTCATCAAAATGTGGGGTCATTGTTTTCATATTTACAAAATGTATCCTTTACATCATATAACAAGACTAGACAGACACCCGCTGTGTAAATTACGCTACAACTATGGCGTTATCAGTTGTAATAATCAGTCACCTAAGATTTCAATATAGTCTGACTTTTCGAAACTAAATACATGTATATACAATAAATATTTATTTATTACAGTTATTGGGTTTTATGAGCTACACTCTATGTCTGTGTAAATCGGAAGTCGTAAACATACTTTAACATTTTTTATTTATGAGAATAAATGACATTTACTCGACGCTGGTAAACCCATGCTATATTAAATAAAAACTATTCAGTTTAAACAACCTCGCGGTAAGTATGATACATACTGATTTGCGGAGTTTTTCTAAGTTCTCAGAAACTCAGATTTCATCCACACAGCCTTGTGAATTTTTAAAATGACCATCCAGCGCATCACCCATTGTATGCCATCTCTGAAATTATATGAATAAAATGCATAATGTGCATGTACAACGTAACCTGAAATAAAACTTCCAAGCAAGTTTTTACATGTAGTTTAATAACCAGTTGCAAGCCCAGATCCACCGGCACAGGGGATGTACTTTCCATATTGGTCTCGGAGTTAGTTATACATCCTTAAATATTACTAAAAATATTGGGCTATTGATCTATAATTTGTGATATTGGTCTCGGTTTATTACATATTGCGAAAGCGAGTACAATAAAGTGTAGCTTTAGGCTCTGATTACAGTTTGATCTAAATCAGCCGGACGCTGATTTCGAAAGCGTCTGTTGATCATGATTTAGGTGACCACTAGTGTTTGTCCCTGATCTTTATCACTATACATGTAATATGTAGAAATCAACAGTTTACTGAAACACGTGACACGACATTGTATGAAAGAAAACTTCTCGAGAATGAATTTTCTTGTGGATTTTATTTGCAGCTTTGAATTTCTATATTCTTGAATATTAAAATGCCGTAGTAAATCACGGAAATGTGTGATTTTTTGCGCTAAAATCCCTTCGATATTGATCACACATCTCACTACTTTGACCACGTGATAACATTCAGATATTTAATGATTTTAGTGTGCACTGATGGCTTAAATGTATCTTTATAACTACATGAACAATGTATAAATTCATTATTAACCAAATTTTTGTATCCGATTTAACACTGTATGTGTTGATTTAATTGTACTATGTTAATGTGGTGATTTTTTTTAGAAATTCTTAAATTTCCATTGAAATGTTCTGTGAAGGTTTCACAAAATACAATACTAACGTTATTCTATTTTACGTCGGGATATAAAATCATCTTTAACCTGTATAGTGTACCGAGAACCTCATAATATGCATATCAACATTACATGATACTGAAATTAAAACATGACAACTAGGCATTCTGGTCCATTTCGCGAAATTTGACTATCGTCGGTATATTTTAATATTCGATAGCACGAAACAACGCAGTTTATGTACCGTGTACCGGCAGTTATCGTTAAAAATCGGAAATTTTACGACCACTAACGGAAATTACCGACTGACTATAAACTGCCAATCGATTCATCCGATCAGCCAAAGTTTGTTGCTATATTTTAATATTAATTGTATGTTGTCTGAATTTCTTATCTGGTTTCAAAATTTTAGAAACTTCTATGAAATTGCTTCTTTTAAAAAGGACGCCCCTTTATCAGTAACGATCAGTCGAAATATATTCTTTTTAAACCCCGCGTCATAAGATTATTCTCAATGTGCATGTATGTGAGTATGTATATACTAGTATTAAAATTAGTTATGTCTGAATGCTGTTTTGTGTTATTTTACCAAATGCAATATGTATGCCGAGTTTGTAAAACTAAAATTATTTTGTATAATTATAACATAAAATATTATATATTGTACTATTGTAGCATGCAATTAAAACATGTACTGGTAACATCAATTTAACAATAATTATTCTTGCATTGATAATTTAAATCATCTCAATAAATATAATCTACTACAAAATAATTACATAAAATATATACATATGTATTTTACAAATCTTGTTAAGAAGATAACTTACGTGTAAACGTGTATTATTAAACCACCGTAAGATCTATATCCTATTTCCAATGAATTCATTACCTTGATAAATACATGTATATACTTCTCGTAAATTCAATGCAACCTGGTATGCAAATGAGGCGTGCTTATCATTTGTTATAGATCTGCAGACATTATATTTTAAGGCCACACTTAAAAAAATAGCACCATCATTGTCCGCGTCATACTTTCCTGCGTCTCAGGCCTGCTGCGTCTAATCATACATTTTGTTTTATTTGAAACCAGCGATGTACATAGAGAGTTAAACATGGTTTAAAATTATCAATTCAAATCTAAATAACACGCATACAGGCTTATATCAATATTTGAAACAAACCCCCATTTAAGAAAGATGATAATCTAGTAGTGAATTGTAATGGCCTTAAATATACTTACAAATATGTTAGCCACTGTAAACGTGTTCTCATCACTGTCGGTGGTCTCGTTATCTCGCTGCATTGTCCGCTGTTGGTCACGTGACACATATCTGCACACTCGGAAACCTTTAGTTTATTACATTTTGGCGGATATGTAGTTCAATGGAAAATAGCGGGCTGGACGATTGGACACATTTTTATAAAGAAAATATAATAACTAATTGTGACAGGAGTGCTGTTGAGAGTTGCAAGACATGTTATCATCTACAGCGGTCGCATGGTAAGTTCTATATTATTTCATAGACGTTGCGTATAACCTACCTAAATACTTTCGCTACATGGATAGTTTATTAGTAGTTGAATGTTCTTGGAGTAGGAAGATTCTTATATATTACAGCGGTAACAGCTACATTGCATTATAATTATAATACGACATAACACAATTTACCGTCAATTTTGTTGCTATGTATAATGTTATAAGGTTGTTAAAACCCCTAGCAACCGTAGGCGTAATTTTGCTGTCAAAATGTGATATTCTTCCAATTCTATTAATATGTAGCTGAATGGTAGTTATTCAAATATCGTACCTATTAAATAGATACCTATCAAAGTGATCAACGCTTAAGTCGGTTACTTTTGGAAGTACAAGCAATTAAAATACTTGTATACCCGCCCCCCTCTGTCATTGTGTTCACTTGAAAATACCAAACCAACTACGCCGACTAGCGATAACCACAGAGACCGCCTACTGATCTCGTTGATAAATCAGGATCGAAGTATTGCATATTGAAAAGTTAAAGTTGAAGAATACAGTGGATGATCTTTGTTAATTTACTGATGATATGTGTAAACCTAATTGTATTCTTGACCCTGTCAATTAATAAAATTAGTGCTTTCATCATAGGCATAAAGAGTATAGTCGCTGATATATGTTACATACGATTCAATACTAAGTCTTGCTAAAAGCACGCACGGTGGGTTATGAATAAGAAATAAATCGCAATTTTAATAATTTAAGGTGAAATAGACCCTTTTCGATAAAAATCGTCTATCACGCGGATTTTGATCATATTTTGTATACATGTAGTATCAAGTGTTGGCTTTGTGTTTCGGATGGATTTAGGGAGCAATTGCACATTCCAGGTGAAAAATAGCGCCACCTAGCGGGACGTATTTTTTGCGGGATTTTCGACGTTACTCCTCTTATTTTGTGGTCAATATTTACGTCATTAAAAAGAGAAAAATATCTTCGTGTAGGGCAATGAATGCTGCGTCATATGGAGCAATTTATATAAGGAAATGTTGAAGATGATGGGCGTAACGCTTAAATTACTGCGTCGCACGCTGAGTAGTGACGGCGTCAAATTCGCGACATTTCTTTCATTTATACGCACATAGCAAGAAAACGGGACGGTCAAAGTTTTTTAAATTTTCGTATGATATTATTTAAAGTATCTTCTTTGATTTAGTGAAATAAAAAATGGGGTGTTCTCGAGTCCGTTTTCGCGCTATTTTCAATCTTAGTTTTTGAGTTGGGGTAAAAGTACGCAACGTTAACGTTAGAACGCCGAGTTTTGGTGACGTTAAAATTATTCCTTTTCTTTCGTCGATCCATGCGCGTTCGTTTGTCCATTGTAGGATATTACGATCACTCATACTTGTATGCAATAATAATATACCAGAATTATATAGCTCCCTGTCCATGCGACTCACACATTCAACGGCTCTTTACATACAGGTACCTCCCCTAGCTAGCATGATCTGACCAGAGGGAAAAACTGAGAAGAAGCACCCGAAGTGAATGAGAGAGACATTAGATACAGTCATGTCTAGTTCTGCAGAAGTGCGCCTAGCACTATCATGTCTGGTGCTGCAGGAGTGCGCCTAGCACTATCATGTCTGGTGCTGCAGGGGTGCGCCTAGCACTATCATGTCTGGTGCTGCAGGAGTGCGCCTAGCACTATCATGTCTGGTGCTGCAGGGGTGCGCCTAGCACTATCATTTCTGGTTCTGCAGGAGTGCGCGTAGCACTATCATGTCTGGTGCGGCAGGAGTGCGCCTAGCACTATCATGTCTGGTTCTGCAGGAGTGCGCATAGCACTATCATGTCTGGTGCTGCAGGAGTGCGCCTAGCACTATCATGTCTGGCGCTGAAGGATTTTCATTTCATTTCAAATAGACAGCGAGGTTCTTTAAAGTTTCCGGTGTGTAACACCGATATACCTGTAGCTTCATGACACATGTAACCATTTTGTATATTACAGACAGACATAGCGGGAAATACTACGAATATAATTTCAGAAATACCCAGATGTCATGTCGGGGATTGAACCCTCCACCGCTGGATTGACAGTCCAATGCGTAATCGCTGAGCTGTCGCCGCTGATTGATATATTGTAGTCGAAACGCAATGTTTCCGATTAAATGTATGCCATGAATTTCGCTTGACGCGATGACTGACTTTTGGGCAATCTTATACTCCAGTAGTCTACTTTAATTTGTTTACTGTTCTTAAATCAGCATCGCACCTAGTTTGAAATGTAATGACCGGGTGGAGCTCGTGTGCTCGTTTTGCATGTCATTATGTAATCATAAAACGATACAGAATAATCATAAAAAAAACATATATCGTTCACTAATGGCCAACACAGATTTAGTTCATTTTTTACTTCAGGTTAAAACTAAGTAGTCGGATATAGTCTGTTTTCACACTTCCTAATCCAGCCTTCATACGTTAAACTGTGAAGTTTGAAATATCATGATTGATTGGGAATAAAGATTTAAAATACTGAAATGAAGTATGAAATGTGACATTTGACATATATACAAATGAATTAATATTTAAAGTATTCAATTGCACAAGAACTTCACATTTCATACTCTATAATTCTCACTCCTTATTCCAAATTTTACCGTTCTTGGTTCATAGTAAAAAAATACCAATATGTTTCTTGGCGTCTGCTTCGATTGCGGAAGGCCCTGAGTTCAACACAGGCCGTGTCATACAATAGGAAAAATAATATTAGGAATTCCATTGCTCAATTAAATAAGGAAATCTGGCGTGTATATCATACCCTTGTGTCGATCATAGCACAGGAATGAGGTACCTATGGTGATATAAGTTGTAAAGAACATGTTTCACAATCGTCCTCAAATAAATTAGTTTAAAATATGAATTTCAATGTGTACTGAATAGTGGTGTATGAAATATCTTTTGTATAGCAATTTCGTTCAGAAAGAAAACCGGACCATTGTGAATGCTTATGCGTTCATTTTATCCATGATTCCTTAAGTCGTATTATGAATGGATAAGTGGAAAATGTTTACCACTACCCGAACCGTGAAACCTGTTTGACATAGATCCGCACTTTCCACACAATAAATGATTTATTAATACTATGTAATTTGTCGTTAATTTATCTAAAGAATTCAATATGTTGACCATCTATTTTTTGGGGGTAATTCTTTTATTAATATTTCTGTTCCTGGGGATATAAAAAGACGTCCCTGACAACGGCATTTTTAGAACGCTTAAATTGAAAATAGCGCGAAAACGGGCTGAAGAATATAAATATTTTTATTTCACTAAAGTGAAGAATATATTTCATAGTAAATCATATTAAATTAGAATAACCTTGACCATCTTGCTTTTTCGGTAAGTGCGTATAAAGGAACACAAAGAACGATTTTAACGCCGTCAGCGCTAAGTGCACTAACGTTAACGGTGCGTAGTTTTATTCCCGACTAGATAACTTAGATTGAAAAAAGCGCGAAAACGGACTCGAGAACACCCTGTTTTTTATTTCACTAAATCAAAGAAGATACTTTAAATAATATCATACAAAAATTTAAAAAACTTTGACCGCGCCGTTTTCTTGCTATGTGCGTATAAATGAAAGAAATGTCGCGAATTTGACGCCGTCACTACTCAGCGTGCGACACAGTAATTTAAGCGTGACGTACATCATATCCAATATTTCTTTCTATAAATTGCACATTATGAAGCAGCATTCAATTCCCTACACGAATATATGTTTCACTTTTCTTTGACGAAAGTATTGACCACAAAAAATGACCAAAAACGTCGAAAATCCCGCAAGAAATACGTCCCGCTAGGTGGCACTTTTTATCACTAGGAACGTGAAATTTCTCCCTAAAACCACCAAAAACAGAAGGCCAACACTTGATACTATATGTATGCAAAATATCATCAACATCCGAGTTACGGGCGATTTTTGTCGAAAAGGGTCTATTCCACTTTAAGTAAATTCGTAAAACGCCGCTTAAATTGATGACGGCTACGTAAAATAAATAAAGTATGTTTATAGAAAATACTAGTAGTATATAGCACGGAGAATTGGACATGATCCTGACCTATATGCATGAATATATTACAGACTCCTTGCGTTGAATATATAAATTTCCGCGAGCAAATCGTGCAAAATCGGTCCTTTAGATTAGTGTTGATATTAATCGAGCGTCTTCGTGATACTCTCCGCTTATGAAAACACACAACCGGGATTATAATATAGACAATAAATCAGCTGTGAAATTATGCTAGTAGAAGTTCGAGAGTCGTGTTAAATTCTCTGGACTATAATTATATACTCCAGTAAATAAATCCTCGATATCAACATTATAGAATAATATAAGCGGATTTAGCTATGTGGTAATGCACTGGGCTGTCAATTCAGATGTCGAGGGTTCAATTCTCGGCATCGGAGAATTTCTGAAATATTTATAATATTTCCCGCTATACCGGGTGTAATGCAAAGTATCTTGGTAAAGGTACTACGAAGCTGTGTATCGGTGCTGTAAACAGGGCACATTAAAGAACCTGGCTGTCTATTCGAAATAAGAGCTAGGCGCATTTTTGCATCGCCCGACATGCATGTATCTAATGTCTCTCTCTTCCTTCAGGGACTTGCTCTCAGTTTGTCCCTCTGGTCAGATCATGCTGTATCTGCACTGGTAGAGAATGCACATGCGCCCTTGTGGCTGCAACACAACGTAAAGTGCTTATGAACGTGTGTTCGCATGAAAAAAGCGCTATATCAATATTGTATATTTATTTTTCATGTATATAAACTATGATTAGGTTAATGTAAGCCAATTATAAAAACTTTTGACAGTGACCCTTGCGTGAATAACTTCTTTTTTAAGCTAGGTTGGCCTCTTTTTATACACAGATAAACACTTTTGGGCGTAATTCCACAGGGACTCGTACCGCATTAATTTCTGTTTTAGAAGACCTACGTTAGAATCCCTCTTTAAAGGGGACCATCGGAACCAAAAACCTGTGCCCGACATTGGACACGTGATATCCTTAAGTCTAGGATGCGTGTGTATCCATGGCAGCACAATTCCCGAATTTGGGCATTTAATTAGGCCGTGAACTATGGAAAGCCGAAATGGCCATCCCGGCCAGTCTGCATTAGAACGCTATGGTAGCGGAAAGGATATAAATAATTGTATTACTGGTACAAGTATTACATTTTTACATTACATTAAGTATTTTATTATAAGAAAGTAAAGAATGTGCATGGATCGCATATAAATGTCTTACGACCAATGTCTTCTAAATAAACGTTTGACTTTGATAAAGTGAAAATTACATGTTATTATTATTATGTATTACCACGTCACTTTTTATATTGCAGACTATGACCATTCAGGGAGATAACCATCACAAAAGACTGGAATGCAATATAATCACTTGAAAGGACATTGTAATCAAACATACTATGACTTTGTTGAGAAAAATTTTATTAGCTCGACTCTTCATTTCTCAAAGACATAGAGATTTTGTCATTTTTTCGACTTCTCCTAGAACATTCTAAGAGATCTGGTCGTTTTTATTCGTCTTCGCTAAGAATATTCTCTAAGACATTTCGCCATTTTGTCTTAAAACACTTTAATATGAACTTATTGGCATTTTTACTTAGAACGTTTTAAGAGATTTGGTCAATTTCTGTTACAACGTTGTTGCGTCCGACTCAGACAGTCGCAAGTGCGTGGTCATTCTTAATTACGAATGACCTCCGGCTTCAATGGAAGAAAACTTGAGAAAGAATGTTTGATACGTGAGAAACGCATACGATACAGTAACACTATCCGAATAGACACATTGGGTCATAAATGTTCTTGTTGTATAGCGACGATACTCACCATACTACCTCTGTGTTACCGATAAAAAAAGTTCCGTCTTACTTTTTTAAATTTCTAATAGAACGTTCTACGACATCTCATCTTTTTCTCTCAAGACATGGTAAGAACTATTTGTCATTTTCCCTTAAAACGTTCTGAGAGATTAGGTTAATTTATATGATAACATTAGAATAGATTTTGGATACTTTCATCAGAAATATGTTCAATCAAATTGTGTCATAATCTCTTAGAACGTTCTAAGAGATTTGTGCATTTTATTGTAATAATATTCTACCAGATTTGGTCATTTTCTCTTAGAACGTTCTAAGAGATTTTTGCATATTTTGTCAAGTTCTCTTAGATTATTCAAAGAGATTCGATCAATTCTGTTAAAATGTTTCAAGCTATTAATATATAATTTTCTCTTAGAACGTTCTAAGAGATGTGTACATTTTTATATTATGACTGTCAACCAGATTTGGTCGTTTTCTCTTAGAACGTTCTAAGAGATTTGGTAATTTTCTGTAAAATGTTTCAATCTACGTTTTTCACATTCTCTTAGAACGTTCTAAGAGATTTTTAATATTATAACACATTGGGAAAATTAATCATTTTTCTTAGAACGTTCTAAGAGATTTTTTGAATTTCTGTTCTAAGGGATTCACCCATTTGATTGAGAATGTAAAAAATGTATTGGTCAATTTTCTCTTAGAACGTTCTAAGAGATTTGCTAAATTTCTGTTAAAACGGTCTATGCTCGAGACATATTTTGTTCAATTTTCTCTTAGAACGTTCTAAGAGATTTGGTCATTTATGCGGAGAATGTAAATACTATTTGGTCATTTTTTCAGTCATATTCTTGAAGAATGTAATACATGTATTCATATTGAATTGGTCAATTTCTCTTAGAACGTTCTAAGATATTTGTTAAATTTCTGCTCAAACGTTTTGTAATTAAGTAGACTTCTGTTCAGTATTCTCTAAGAACGTTCTAAGGGATTCACCCATTTTCTTTGAGAATAATGTATTGGTAAATTTTCTCTTAGAACGTTCTAAGAGATTTGCTAAATTTCTGTTAAAACGGTCTATACTCAAGACAAATTTTGTTTAATTTTCTCTTAGAACGTTCTAAGAGATTTGGTCATTTATGCGGAGAATGTAAACACTTATTTGCTCACTTTTCTCTTAGAATGTTCTAAGAGATTCGTTGATTTTGTTTTTTAACGTTTTAGAATTAAGACCAATTTTGTTCTTTTTTCTCTTAGAACGTTCTAAGAGATTCAGTCGCATTCTTTAAGAATGTAATAAATGTATTGGTCTATTTCTCTTAGAACGTTCTAAGATATTTGTTTATTTTGTCTTAAACGTTGTATAGTTAAGATCAATTTTGTTCAATTTTCTCTTAGAACGTTCTAAGAGGACTGGTCATTATTCATCAGTGTTTTTTATATGATATGGTCAATTTCTCTTAGAACGTTCTAAGAGTCATGCATGTTATATTATTTTTCATGTCATTTCATGTTATATTTTGCAAAATATATTGAAAATAAATTTAGTTATTAAAATATCGTGTTCATTATCTGTTTTATATTGCATTTTAACCTGCGAAAAATCGCTAATTTGCTTTATAAAATTGAGCAGTCTGGATAAATGCTGTTTTTTTAATACAACGTGTTATACGTAAACATAATTTGCTCCACTGCGTAAATTGTTCGTACATTTTGCGTTGGAGGCGGCCATATAACATTTGTGTTCATTTGATTTTTCATGTACCGACGCTGTTGACTTTTTTGTGAGATATTGCATTTATTGACATGTTATTGCTTGATCTTAAAATGTCAGATAAACATACAGATCTGTACATACAAAAGTTCGCTAAATTCTGTTAACCCCAGATGATACAATTTCATAGTACATGTACACTTAACAAATCTTATAAGTATGCATGTATATTTATACCCATAACTCGGTCAATACTTGTTTGATCTTGTTGAATTTGTCAACATATGCAGCTTGGACATGTGGAATTACAATTCAATTGATTTATTAAAATCTGATAACAATTGTCACAAACAGAATAAACAAATGATGACATCAGCACAAACTAATGTCACACGTTTTTGTCGTGTGTTCATCGGGTGTTTGTCTGGTTGGTAATGCAGCTATGCATCCTCTTTGCTGATCAAGTTTGAGTTCAAGTCTATTTACTTATCACAGAGACAGAAATAAAGAAAACAATGATAAGAATAAAGCACAATGTAATTAAGTTTATAACTACTCACTTTTTGTATGAAAATTCAATTCTGGCCCTATAATTGATATTGTATTTTTAAAAGTTAAACATATTTAGGTTTTTTGAATGTAGCAATATATCTAAAATTTTAATTGACCATCAATAAAAAAAATTGCACCGACGCGTACATTTCTCGTGCAATTTACATGTTTTGATGTTTCTTGGTTCAGTGATCCGCTTTATTTAATTTTGAACAACGATATTAATTTTCTAATCTTGTGTTATTAAACAGTATGTACACAATATTTTATGCAGAAATATTCATAAATAAAAAAAATTATACGGTAAAAACACGTGCACACTTATAAGATTTGTTAAGTGTATGTACAATGTATACTTTCTTTTGCGACTAAGTGTAGTTTAGTTCTATTATCACTTTACCTTATTTGCAGGATCAACATCGCAGTCCTGTTTCTCATATTGATGGAAAGTGCAACCGTGACAGACGCAAGCGCTAAGGGGAGCAGAAGTTATTTACTGGAAGACAAACAAATAAAGACAAAAACTAAAGAGAATAGGGAGAGCGGAGGTTATTTAGTGGACGACGAACAGACAAAGATACAAACGGACGAGAATAAGGAGGGCGGAAGTTATTTAGTGGAAGACGAACAGATACAGACACTTGTAACGAAAGAGGATGTATATACGTTATATGACTACGTGGAATCAGACACGACTAATTTGAACATGATCGAATCGGAAATATGGATAAACATGTTGACCTACAACATGTCACTGGACAATGGTTCTTATTCCAACATTATATGTGGGCAATATGCACGATGGCCCAGAAAACGATACAGAATGACACGTAAAGTAGGAGTAGCTAAAGATGGAATATTACTTCCTGTCATTCATGCTCCTCTGTTGCACGAATCATCGATACATTGCAGACAGGGGATTGAATACGAAAGTGTTTATCATGTCACAATGCTGGACCTGTCTCATACTTTTTTTAAAAAGATGCCACAATTTAGTCATACATTATATAACAGCCTGCGAAAGTTGGACCTTAGTGACAACTACATCAGAAGTTTAAACACATCCGCATTGCGGTTATTCAAACAACTGACATACTTGGACATTTCAAGTAACAATTTACAAGAACTGTCGATTGATCCGTATTTTCTGTACAAGCACTTCATGACCATGACGGATCTGTTTTATCTTAACGTGAGTAATCAAAATTTTACAATGAATTGCCCACCACCATTGCCCCAGATGATACATGACTATAGCCATTTGTTTTATATTGAATCGTCCGGTAACCATAGAATGTCCGAATTGACAGCCAGTCATAGAGAGACAACCAAGTACTTCAAGAATATGGTAATTCATGTTGACGGTGAAAGCTTAGACTGTAACTGTTCAATTGCAATTGATTGGGACAGATTGCAAACTCCTGATTATAGAAACTGTGGATGTTATAGACATATTTTAAACAAAACTAGGGCATCAACTGAAACAAATTCGCACGAATATGTTGTAATTGTATGCACTGTCTCTTTTGTTTCCGGGTTTTCAATATTTGGTTTATTTGTATGTGTCTGGTGTTATCTGAAAAGACGACAACGATGCTATTCATACTGCATGAAGTCTATCTATCCTTGTGACGATAAGAGAGAACATTACGACAATTGTCGTACCGGTGTATACATGGTGTCGGCAGAAGAGGACAGTGTCGTCCTAGAACACTTTATGATTGAACTGGAAAAACGAGGTATTGAGACAATATCTGAACGTAGAGATTTGGCTCACAAAGCGGGCCAAAATGTTATCTCTTTGATACATCGCTGTATTGATAACACTAAAAGAACTTTGTTTCTGATGAGCGCAAAATTCTTTGAAGATAAAGAATGTATGTACACATTTTACCAAGCTAAAGGCTTGGAGCTGACACAAGGCAGATTTGTAATCATTATAATACAATTAGAAAAACAACAAACACCAGTGAACATAAGTGCCATGTATTTTCAAAGTATAGTGTTTAACTACCCTGTTCCACCAAATGAAGAGAATGCATTTTGGGAAAAACTAGTGCAATGTCTTGAAGATGAAAATGTCCATGTACATATAACACAGAATGTGTAGATGTCTATCTGGTGTTTACTCTTGCTTTCATACAAAGCCTATACTACTGTGATTACTTCTAAATACTGTCTTATGAAGCTCTTGTACGAAACATTCATGTTATAAAAGCTGTGTAAAAAAGAGAGGGGAGATGATCTTGACCAGCCACTGAGGATGAGGAGAGACGATCAGCCAGCTGGGAGAAAGACTGGTGGCCATTTGAGAACGAGCGATGGAATTTATGACGGTGCTAATCGTTATGAAGGTATAATACCTTGTGTGTATGTGGAATAACAGTGATATTTCTATAGTGTGACTTTAGGGTGTGATATATGCTCATTTTATTTAATGGTTCATCACGATTTGAATAATTATGTTAACATGGAATGTGACAGATGTTATGCCTAGTGCGTCATACTTGTGTCATGTATTTACATGAGACTATATAGACTTATGTGGAATTTCAGAGCATTGCTTGAATTCGAATAATTGATACCTTCTAGCTGTTATAATCACCGCGTGGTATATGGCAATGACTTGATGAATACAAGCTTCATGTACATGCGGAAGGTCGGTTAAGGAGGTGTCGCCATCTTATGTCGTAGGAAATTTGATAATTATATGGTACCATTGAATATTGACAGTGATAGAATTGTGGGCATACAGTTACAAATCTCGCCCAAAGATTGTATATTTATTTTTCATGTATATTTGCCATGTGCTACATGTTATCACATTTTTGATAAGTACGATGAGTGTATAGCATTACTGTGTGTCTTGTACTTTTCGTATTGTAATCTTCTGGTGGTCAATACTGTGAATGTTAATACACGTGACAAACTTTTATGTAAGTTTATGTCTGATTGTATTCTCAATGCTGCAAATTGCTCATTTATATGTCACTGTCCCAGGAACTCCTATGTATTGTATAATATTCAGTATGTATCTATGATTGACTATATTTTGTTACCTGTGGAATATGTAGATTTAGTATTGCATTGTGAGATACACAATGTAGCAGGTGATCATTGTTAAGAGAAGAGAGGTGTAAAGTGGTAGACGTCGAAATAAGGATTCGCGTGTGCTCTTACATTACAAACGCATTAAAACTGTGTTTAGAGGTCGTCATAGACTTCATGTATCTTCAATACTGGAGGAATAAAAGTAAAAGTTTGAAAAGTTTGAAGTTTACACTTGCTTTGATACAAGGCCTTCAATACTATGATTACTTCTGTATACTTTCTCATTAAGTTAACGTTCTTTTACGAAACATTCATGATATAAGTACTGAAAACTAGTAAAATGCTATTTTAAATAAATGTATTGTTTCATCTCTTGAAAAAGACCAAATTGGGTCGAAATATTAAAATAGAGAGTGGTTTAAGACTGACTTATATGCCATGGCTAAATGGTCCTGTGTTTTTTTAAATAATAACAAATGCATGTTACAATTAAACGGGTCTATATTTCTAATAACTGTACATGTACTACAAAATATTAATTATGAATATCCCACTATTCCTTGTCATCTGCAGACTAATCCTCGCGCGTTGTTTGCTCAACATATGTGACTGCTGGCACTAGTTCCTTTTCTCGTTTGTGTTTTTCAATTGTGTTTGGGCATTGTGCCGTGTAATTTGGGTCTATGTTGTTTTTATGTTTTCTGTATTCGACTGTTTAAGTTCAGTGCTGCCTTCCCTGCTCGATACTTTTGTGCAAATAGTAATTATATGTATGTAATGATAAAATTCGAGTGATCATTTAATATTTCACCACGCCTATAATAATATTATTGTGTTAAGTGTTGTTATAATGTGAGTTAATATGTATTTGTAGTATCTGTATAATTATGTGTTTATATGTGTGATAATGTATAAAATATAAGCGTAGCATAATGTGTTAAGTTATGTATCATGGTTACCACAATTTACATTGATGTTAACTGAAGAGGTGCGGCTAAATCCAATGATGATTGATGGGGTGTGTCTTAAATTTCATAAGAATGAGTGCAATTTCTATGGTTCAGGATAATATTTTTGTACGATTGTTCCTACTTCAATCGTACAATAGTCCCTTGTTTTAGACATATCGGTCATCTTTTAAGACGACTAGAATTTCGATGGCTTAGAAGAATAAGGTCGTGAGTGTAAAAATACTAGATGTATTTTGAGAACAATACAAACTACATTACGTATGAAAAAACTAGCTTTCTGTACTTTAATATGGTCAACTTGACCTCTTCCGATTTTCATGGTTGAATTGATATGGGGTCTGCAACTTTAAAAACACAACACCAGGTTATTGATTAAGCCCCTATTTTTGATGAGGGGTATTGCTTTGCACATGTTGGTATGTTGTTCGGTAGGTAGGTCGGTCGGTCATTAGACCTAATGACTTCCGTTTAATAACTCGGGAACGCTTTGCACTAGGATCTTTAAACTGTACATGGAGGCTGATCATCAACAGTAGATGAACCTATTTGAGGTCAGTAGGTCAATATTACCATTTCTGACTATTAAGCTGCGACAGGGGCATACGTGTTTAACAAACATCGCTTGTTTTTATTAGAAATTTTAATCGGTCAGATTTGTACGTATAGTCCAGTCAGGATGAAATTCCAGTGACGCAGCGGTCGAGTCCACTATAGCGGTGTAAAACTAATTATAAAGGCTTATACTGTACAAACAACTATAATTTCAATGCTAAACTAACATATTTAACTTCGCTTTATCTGTTTAGACAATGGTTCTGTTTTTTTTGCGTACATTTAAACTGCAACGTCAATGTCACAATATCCTAATTGGACTATACAATGTCAAGCCGTGTGATGTTTAGACACTCCTTATCCAATGTAACAGGCTATGATACAATTTCAATAAATTTACGATTTTATGCCATATATAATATTTTAAATAATTTGTACCTGACATTGTTTTCGTACAATACGATGTCCGTAATTCGGGGCTAGATGATATTTGATGTGTGTTGAATTTCGACAGCTTGGACCTGGGAGGATCATAACTTGTTTAGTTGGGTATTGTGCCTTGTATGTTTTTATGTTTTCTGTGCTCGGGTGGTTCAGGTGGACATTGTGCCTTGTGTGATTTTTATGTTTTCTGTGCTCGGCTGGTTAAGCTGCGTGCTGCCTTCCCTGTCTGACTTAATATAACCTTTTTGGTGTTAATTGTTAACCACCGAAACCATTGACTAGTTACCACTTAGGAAATGTGTCTCTGTTTTTTTCATAGGTATTAAATATCGAACAATATATCAGATATCAATCATTCTGTATCGATACTCAGCCCTACTAATATAGTCTCTTACTACACCCTCGACAAATAAGTAAACCTCGCGTTAGCGTTCTCTTTCTATAACTAATTATTTTATTTGTAATACACACATCATTGAATATCTCTTATCATTCCCATTGATAAAGGACGAAATATGTCTCCATAACCAGCTGAAATGTATTGCAACAATCAAATATTTGCTTTGCTATGTTTTCATAACGTTAAGTTTGATTTTATGGGGTCAGTTATTTCCAATAACACCCCTCCATATAGAGGAAATAATATAATAGTATAGTTACTAAGATATTTGACACAAGGTCTAAATAACAACTAAGATAAATCCTCTAAATAGTATATTTTTTCAATGTGTCGATGGTGACCGTATCAATTTGAGCAGTAAGTATTATATACCCGAATTGTAAAAGCCGATACAGTCACCTGTAAGTAAAACTGGTGATAATTTTACCCTAAATTGGAACTAAGATCAATCACCTTGTTAGTATATTTTTTCATTGTGTCGATGGTGACCGTATCAATTTGAGCAGTAAGTATTATATACCCGAATTGTAAAAACCGATACAGTCACATGTAAGTAAAACTGGTGATAACCTGAATGATATATCATTACCTTCTAAATATTTCTAATGTAATATCATTTTCCATTCTGTATGCATCACCCAACGAGGAGGAAGCTTAGTCTATTTTACCCAAAATACAAAGATACTATTAAGAAAGCTGACAAGGTATCTTTATCATAATGCATTTCTTCATACCGCAACTAGAACACTTATTACGTAGAATAAGGAGTATAAATGAGAACCATTCAACACCTGAGCCAATTGACATAGCAACTCAATCACAACCAAAGATTATAAGTAGCTTAATATCGCATATGTTATAACACTATTCAGTTTCTAATACCATACTAGTAATCGTCTGATTATAGCCATATATGTGCCGACAGGTGTTCTGATGTTTAGATTTGAGTGTTTCTATTATTCTAGCTAATGTCATGCTAATCCAGACATCTACTTGCAAAAAAAGCACATGATACTAATGCGTCTGTTACAGTAGGAGGCATGGCTATTGAAAAGAAATATGGTTAGTATAGTCAGTGGATGATATCTCGTTACATCGATGATGGTCATTATCTCAACATGTTGAGAAATCACCAATAACTCCAGACAGAGCTAAGTAACGCCCGACAGTCAAATCCCTTAAAGGCGATGTAGATATACAATCACATGAAAGATAAACGCGCACAGCTATTCTGAATACAATATACATATTAAGTCAAGTGAAAAGAACATCAATACAATTAAGTTTACATTTGTAAAAACTGCATAATTACATAATATGTTAAATAATAATTTGCCAAACACAAGTACCCAATCATTGTTACTCACCATATTAACTTAACAGTAATGATATCGAGAGGAACATTTGGGATTACAATATATGCTGGGTGGTAATAGTGAGCTACAATTAACAATAATACCAATAATGTATAGTATTATGTATTCCCGGCGCCAATGGCTGTTTCTGTTCGTCAGGGATAATGAATTGAAAAATCAAATGTAATACTGAGTTGTATATAAGTAGTACATGTAGCACACAATACATTACACCTGTTTGTTGTAGACGCTTCATTTTATGCTCGGTATATACAAACTGGCATGTGCTAATATTTTAATATTTTGTCATGTTTCTTTATAAGAATCTCCAAATTTATGACTCAAAGAACATCAGACAATTCTGATGTACTTGGAGTGCAGCAGAGACCAGAAACATGTCGTCAACATTAAAACGCGTCAGATCAAATGTTGTGTAATAGTCAGGAAATGTGTTATGGTGGGCGCATAGTTATGCTTGACGACTTTGCGTTATGACAGCTATAGCGATGTGTTTGAACGTCATGTCATGCATTATTCATAAAACACTGAACAAGACAGGCACCACATTCTAACATTCAGTTCCATCAGTTGGAAGATGCAGTTTTATGAGTTCTTTTGAATCTATGATAAAATGTTCTAAATGTATTAACACTCTGAATCAATTGCTGCGCGAGGGTTGCTTCTGTAAGTTCCTTGATGTCAACTATCAATTGAAGAGATTAAGTAAGATCCTCTGAATGTGATGCCATACATAAACAACATCATTTATCTAAACAATAATACACAAATAAACCTATTTTGACATACAATTACTATTTGCCAGTGCTTACAAGACAACATGTATGGGCGGGGCACCTTTACAAAAAGTAATGACGTAGTGACACTGTCTGGTGTAGTATATTTACAGGGAAGTGCAACTGACTTGGTCGAGCAACTAAAACACGAACAGTTACATAATCTGCACCAACTCGTAATTTCTTAGTTTATATTATTTCTGTGGTATCATGTAATACATTTTATATACATTTGAAAACGTCTGTTTGATATTACAGCAATAACACAGACCATTCCGTTCATACCGTAAAATACCACAAAGCACGAAACTGAATAACCCCTTCCTAATATGAATTTGTATACAATAAGTCTACAGGAATAAACAATTGCATCAACAACTGATGTTACTACAAAATTGAAAATGTTTACACGGTTTTATAATCAAATAAAATTTAAGCAAGCATTCGCATAGTGCAACAGTTGTTTCGGCTTGCTGATAACATACACTCATCGGCTTTGAAAATGCAACACTAATGAAAATCAAGATAAATGTTTTATGTATTACTATTTCTCAGTGTTATTGGCTACCCATGGATTGTAACTCGATGTTCATTCCATCAAAATTCACTACAATAGGCCATGAAACCATGAAACAGAAAACAACGAAAAATATACGAGGAATTGATGGGTTGGTGCTAATTATTTTAATGAACGGTCAATTGGAATAGTCAATCCATCGACCAATTAAATAAAACCAAAAAATAAGGCGGTTTACCTTTCCGCACAATAGTGGGCTTTACTTTTTAAAAACGCTTAATAGCAATGTTTCCGGTTTACCGAAATACGACTCATTTTACAGTCAAGGGGAAGTAATTCTGGATACAGATTGAGTGAATAAAATTCAACTTTTCTAATCTAAGTTGAGCTTTACGTTATCTTTTTTTTGCTTTATTTCTGTCTCCATGCTAAGGATGGACACTTGTTCACGAACTTTATGCAGAAAATATAGGCGACAAATTCGTACAAAAGAGCTATGAAAGAATATCAGTACGACTGCATCAAAAGTCTTTTATATAAACACTTACGCTTTAAAATATATCGATCGAAGTGTGGCGAGAATCAACATCCATTAAAAAACAACGTGTCGTAGAATTCGACATAGATTAGCACATTACACATATATTTAATTTCAAGCCGTTGTACGAAGTCCAAATATTATTTGCGAAGAATGTAAATTGCACTTTGAAAGCTTGTCGTTATGTTGGCTCGCGATAATAGCATAATGAAGTGTTCCACTCTTGACAAAGTTTCGTTATGTTGTATTGGTACATGTACCCCGCAATAATGAAGGAACATACACAACATCAAAAGAAAAAAAAATACATCGTTCTGTCATGCTAGATTGACAGAACGAGACAATGCCTAGTTCCAGTGGTGTCCAAGGGTTCTTCTAACGAGGTTAATTCTAAAGGACCGTTAACACCATACTTTGTTCGGACATATTAGTATTATATAAATACGGGTCAAAACTTGGACGCTTTTTATTTATTCCAGGTGCTAGAGAAAAGACAAAAGGTTGTGACATATATGTAATAGATTGCAGCATAGGCATAAATATGTACATTAACAACTTAAAATAGAGGCATTCAGCTTTTAGACAGCTATGACTTTGACGTTCGACTTTTGTCAGCTGATACCTGAACTTTCAGTGATTAAGTTTATTTTCTCGTTCAGTTGTTTATTGGCATTGTGTCGTGTAATAGTGGTAGGTGCTGTCTTTTATGTTGTCTGTGCTCGGCTTTTTAGATTTAGTGCGGCCTTCCCTGACCGAGTTTTTATTAACTGTTTGACATTTTGCTTTACACAATCAGAGTGTTGATGTACATAAACACGCACATACTACATCAACAACAAACCCGTACATCGCACCCAGACGCAATAAACAGATTTAGACCATTTTATGACACGCACACTAAGTCTGGTTGGTATTCGTTCTGTAATTTAGAACCGACAAGGGGATTTACTATTGCCATTAATACGTGTGTCTGTTCTTGTTAAGCTATTTGTCAAGTAGACTTCATAAATTATTATTTCTGAACTTATAAGTAAAAGTAATACAATACGGAATAGTCATATTTGGAAGATTATAAATCGTTAGCATGCCATAACCATTGACAGAAACACTATTGAGCATTACTATTGAGAAAGTTGAACGTAGTACATGTATCTTAATGCGAATTTCGCATGCTTGTATTTGGTATCTTTCGATTTATCAGTTTGTATCAGTGGCAAATGCATGTTATAATGCTTATTTGACAATCAATTGAATCTTGAACTAGAACTTTCATTGTCGTGATCAGGGCCCCGTTTAAGCATGTTCAATTGATGTATAAATTGTAGTGCTGTTTGACAAGCACGGGTTTAATTTTCATTATAGTAACCGAGATGAACTTTGACTTTTATAATGTTTGAAATTATGTTTAATGGCTTAATTTGTACATTTGTACGTTTAATTAAATTTAAAAAGTATATTGTTTGAATTGACATTTCCAGGTTCTTAAGTTTCATCCTGATTGAGTCAATATTCATTGACCATGATGGAAATATACACAACATACTGCATTATTATTATTTATGTTTTGTGTGTAACTGTTTAGGTGAATAGGTAAATTTATTAAATCTAGTGTCGTGTCCTTTGTTACAAATGTGCGTATCGCTGTTGTTTGCTCAATATGAGCACATGACATTGTCGATAAATAAAGCAAGTTTCATTTGAATAATTATCTTGGAACGGTTTTAAACTATGGCCAAAGTTTAGGTTTTGAAGCCGAAATAAAATGTTCAAACGCTGTAGTATACATAATAGATATACGACGAAAACGGTCCACTATGAAAATCATTGGACTAATTGAGGCGCGCCAGTTGGTGTATACCCCCTTGTCGTCCCTGATACATGTATGTATATATCATGTAGCTGCTCTTGGTATGAATGTATCCTGTAGCTGCTCTTGGTATGAATGTATCCTGTAGCTGCTCTTGGTATGAATGTATCCTGTACCCGTCCCTGGTACATGTACATGTATGAATGGAATAAGTACAAGTCTCTGGTATGAATGTATCCTGTACCCGTCCCTGGTACATGTATGAATGGAATATGTACAAGTCTCTGGTATGAATGTATCCTGTACCCGTCCCTGGTATAAATGTATCCTGTACCAGTCTCTGGTATGAATGTATCCTGTACCAGTCCCTGTTATGAATGTATCCTGTACCAGTTCCTGGTATGAATGTATCCTGTACCAGTCCCTGGTATGAATGTATTCTGTATCAGTCCCTGGTATGAATGTATACCGTACCAGTCCCTGGTATGAATGTATCGTATATCAGTCTCTGGTATGAATGTATCCTGTACCAGTCCATGGTATGAATATATTCTGTACCAGTCCTTGGTATGAATGTATTCTGTACCAGTCCCTGGTATGAATGTATCGTATATCAGTCTCTGGTATGAATGTATTCTGTACCAGTCCCTGGTATGAATGTATCCTGTACCAGTCTCTGGTATGTATGTATCCTGTACCAGTCCCTGTTATGAATGTATTCTGTACCAGTCCCTGGTATGAATGTATCCTGTACCAGTCCCTGGTATGAATGTATCCTGTACCAGTCCTTGGTATGAATGTATTCTGTACCAGTCCCTGGTATGAATATATCCTGTACCAGTCCCTGGTATGAATGTATCCTGTACCCGTCCCTGGTACATGTATGAATGGAATAAGTACACGTCTCTGGTATGAATGTATCCTGTTCCCGTCCCTGGTATGAATGTATTCTGTACCAGTCCTGGTATGAATGTATCCTGTACCAGTCCCTGGTATGAATGTATTCTGTACCAGTCCCTGGTATGAATGTATCATGTACCAGTCCCTGGTATGAATGTATCGTATATCAGTCTCTGGTATGAATGTATCCTGTACCAGTCCCAGTTATGAATGTATTCTGTACCAGTCCCTGGTATGAATGTATCCTGTACCAGTCCCTGGTATGAATGTATTCTGTACCAGTCCCTGGTATGAATGTATACTGTACCAGTCCCTGGTATGAATGTATCGTATATCAGTCTCTGGTATGAATGTATCCTGTACCAGTCCATGGTATGAATATATTCTGTACCAGTCCTTGGTATGAATGTATTCTGTACCAGTCCCTGGTATGAATGTATCGTATATCAGTCTCTGGTATGAATGTATCCTGTACCAGTCCCGGTTATGAATGTATTCTGTACCAGTCCCTGGTATGAATGTATCCTGTACCAGTCCCTGGTATGAATGTATCCTGTACCAGTCCTTGGTATGAATGTATCCTGTACCAGTCCTTGGTATGAATGTATTCTGTACCAGTCCCTGGTATGAATGTATCCTGTACCAGTCCATGGTATGAATATATTCTGTACCAGTCCCTGGTATGAATATAACCTGTACCAGTCCCTGGTATGAATGTATCCTGTACAAGTCCCTGGTATGAATGTATCCTGTACCAGTCCCTGGTATGAATGTATCCTGTACCAGTCCCTGGTATGAATGTATCCTGTACCAGTCCCTGGTATGAATGTATCCTGTACAAGTCCCTGGTATGAATGTATCCTGTACCAGTCCCTGGTATGAATGTATCCTGTACAAGTCCCTGGTATGAATGTATCCAGTACCAGTCCCTGGTATGAATGTATCCTGTACCAGTCCCTGGTATGAATGTATCATGTACCCGTCCCTGGTATGAATGTATATTTATAGCTGCTCCTGGTATGCATGTGTCCTATACCCGTTCACGGTATGCATGCATTCCTTAGCCGCCACTTGTATCCGTATGCACGTATCATGTAACCTACCCTGGTATTCATGTATCATGTACCCGTCAAAGGTATGCATATATCCAGTAGCCTTCGGTCCTTGGGGTAATTTCATATGCGTCAGAACTCCAAACCTTTGTATACTACGGTTATTTTTTAAATATTTTTTATACGTGCATCGTAATTTTCAGATTAATATTTCCATCATAGATCAAAACCATAGAGTAACGTATCGAGTCGATAAATTTAGACAAGTTGGTTTCACGTCACCAACAATGTGTTAATGAAGAGGTAGATACATTTGAACAAATCCGGAGACACATGTCACAATAACATATGTGTTACATCGAAATTCTAGTCAGGATAATAATTATAGTGAAGGGTTATCATTTGTAATTATAGAAATGCTTGTTCCGGAACCTGAACCCAACATTCATACAAGCACTTTAAATAAACGATTCATCAACTATTTATTTCTAAAATATCATACTAGCAAATAATGCTCAAATTTCATATAAACTAAGTTTGAAATTTCCTACAAGTCTCTTCCAGACAATTTATTTTAGTTCGGTTTTAAAGAGCTTATAGTAGATTTAGATCCTATATCGATGCTTCGTATTGTGTATCTGTTTAGCAAGTCTAATGTATTCCTAGCATCCAATAAATGGCGGGATTGCCTTTTAATGGATATATCAGATTCAACGTCATGAAATTTACAACAGCACATCACATTAAACTATCCAATAAAACATGCGTGTATGTATAGAGAAAGCTTACAAGGATTTGGACTGTCTGCATCGTTTTGTTTACTTGCAAAAACTTAAACCTGAAGCAAAATCCGTTGCACTCGTTGCATCCGTAGTAATACCTTTAAACAAATATTTCGAATACATCTGAATTAGAAAGAAAGTATTATTACAAATCAGCTACATAAATATTGAGATAGTAAGGTGTCAGTATCAAAACAAAATAACACATAGATAGTTTAAATAGTTTATTTTTAAAATCCAGAAGGTCGTAGACCCATGAGGACAACATATTTATATATTTACAAACGGGGACAAATACCTACATTCGTCCAAACATGTTTATATTCGTACATCCATACACCCATTTATATATACGTACATACACCGATACATTGTACTTGCATACATTTATGCTTTCACTACAAATTCGAATATGTCACATAAAAGAAAACAATACATTATTATACATGTCTATATCAGTCTATAACGATAGATCAATTCGTGTTCATAATATTATTCCTAATGCAAAATGCTTTATAAACGAAAGTACATTTGTACTAAGTCGTCTTATCACATATTCATTCTCAGAGTTAAATAGTTCTACCATTTTATACATACTTGAATATCTTCTGAAATAAGCAGGAATGTATGTTTGTCTTAATTCTATGTAAAATATACATTCAAAAACAATATATAATATATAAGGTTATTGACGGGTCTTTATGATGTATCAAACGTGTAATATTACGTGAATTACATGAAACAGTTGGTATCAGAGTAATTTGCGGAAAATATCATTGTGATGTGACATGGTCCGCCAACAGCTGTCATAGTAGAGATGTAGTTGTAATTAAGTACAATGCAGTGGGAACATGTGCAAGTTGTGACCCGTACGACTTAATGTAAGGTCGATCCCCACCACCAAGATGAAGATGACTCGGTCGGTTCTGCACCTTGGCAAATATCATATTGTGTTTGTACATGTATTTTGGTAACAACGAGGTTGCATACATACATTGGGCACTTAAGAGGACAGGCGAGAATGACGTCAAATTGTGCGTGTTAACATGCCATTAATCATACCCACGTTCAGATATTTAAGGCTACAATACATCACAATTACTAGAAGACATTTCTCTAACAGGATATATAGTCTTTAGTATGTAGACGTTCGTTATATGCTTTTAGCATTTTAGCATACTTCACTCGTAAAGTGTAACACCAACGTAAACAGGGACTGACCGATCCTTGAGTTCGTGTAAATTTGTGACCGCGACTGCGATCTTTGTGCTAGTGGGTAAAAAATCACACTTTCAGTTTTAATGTAACAGTAATCTCTCCAGTTTTAATTTCCATATTCTGATAATGTTATGTTAATATAGCGAGTAAAGTAGGAAATGCAAGAAGGAAAAGCCGTGCAGTTAACACAACATTAGCTGGCCACCTATACTATGTTCTGTGTCGACAATTGTGGGTGACCGCGAAGTAATCATGCAGAGGACCTGTCAATTGTGTGCGGCAACTTTAAGTGAGCAACCGTTGTTAATTAACTTAATTTGTGTGCAGGGTAAGACAAGACGGGTGTGGTATATATAAATACAATGATAAAATGTTTGCCGTCAAACTAAACACGACTTGGGTATTCTATAACAACATTTATGCTAGTAATTTGTATGCATTTGTAGTTTGATATATGTGCTTTTATTTTAAATTTGCTACTGCATACGTTATTTTGGCATGCGTCTTGGAAATCCCCATGTTCATGACACGTTCAAGTCTGAGTAACTGTGTTTGCTATTGGAATAAAATGCGCCGTCATTATGGTGTCATGTTCAATAAACGTGAATAATTAAATGAAACAGAAATGGCCATTAAAGTGAGAATCTGAGACAGCAAACGGAATGTGTGTGTGGAAGTTACATTAGTATATCATGCATATTCATATCACTTATATATATAGATACCATGCGTCAAAGAATTAACGGATGCGCATGTATTGGTGTCCTCTATGTAATTGCAATTTCTTGTTTAGATTAATCATCTCATGGCTGATATTACACCTCACCTTACTGCATTGTGATGATGATGATGATGATGTTTCATGGACAGTTTTGTTAGAACCGAGAAGGGTGCTACTTGTATTGAGTTACTGTATCAATAAGGATATGAATACTATATGCTAATACATTGGCAACGATATATTACCTAAATATATGCTAAAATAAAACAAGTAGATTATAGCCTAAGCACTGTCTGGAATATCATCACTCATCTGAAAAGTCCATAGAGGAAGATTTAATTAGGTCGTTGTCAGATCGTACTCCAAAAGATATTTTATGTCGCACTTCAGTCAGTTTAAAATCCTTGTCGGGATGTACTGTCAACCAAGTGTTGTACACTGGGATATTAAGGTATTAATTGTCATTAGTTTATAACAATACAAATCTTTAAATTCCTCTAAAACACTTAACTCTTTTGAAACATTGATGTCGTATTGCATTGTGTTATTACACATACGTCATATATCAATGTGCATACTCAAAACGTATGACGTTTGACAATTAATCTAAAAGAAATCTTACTTATATTGTAGATGGTCAAATAAACCATTGATTTTGAATAATTATATTCGCATGTATATTGTACTTGTCCAATATATGGACGCAATTACGACATATAAGTATTTATTGTGTAGTTCTATTCAGCTTGTGCAATCTAGTTAATGTGCTCGTCTTCCGAAAAGAGGAGGCACGCTTTCTTGTTGAATATATATTACAACTGTAAATATGTATGTGTTTATTTTGTATTTTTAAGTTCGATTCATAAGATATTTACATGTTGCAGTCAAAAATTAATTTAGAACATCCAATACATGGAATAGCCTATTTTAAGGTCATGTGATAAAGATAAAGGTATATTTATCAATGTATTCACATATTATTAATTAAGTAATGCAAGACATTAATATAATCCGCACATATTCAATTTGATACGTAATGTTTATTGACCGAATATGAGGTATTCCTGAATATGAACAACCCGCGCACGTGATAAATTTGAACACCTCGACCGCGTCGCGGTCGAGGTCTTTTACGCGGTCTCCGTGTTTAACGGTTTTTATATTCAGGTATACCGAATTACGAGGACAATAACTGACTTACACAAATGTTGACAACAATGTGCATCATACATGACAAAGTTCGATTCAAATAAGAGTTTGACATTTTGGACGAGCAAGAAGCCAACAAAAACGTACAGGTAAAATCGTAATGTTAATTTAATTGCACATTTCTTACTAAAAATTAAACATATTATTGTATTGCAGTTAATAAGGCATAACACATTGATAATTTAATTTCACTGTAAAGATATGTAAGTGTGACAGTTGCTACCGGAGTTTATGTTTATATAAAACTCTTTTTTACTTCTGCATTAAGGAGTTCTGTTGTGTCTTTGTTTCCTTTCCTTTCATGGTTAATTTATGTATAGCTTTTTTCTCAACCCTATGCTTTTCTATGAATATAAATTACTTTGGCCATATACCTAAACAACTTAAATGTCAAATATCATTTCATAACACTATTTAACAAACACCTCCCCCTAACCTTATAACATTTGAACTACAACATCAACTCACCCCCTTCTCTATTATCCATATCAATAGTTACATGCTTAATTCGTAAGCGTTAATAGTTATTATTCCTCATTCAACCTATAATCACACACCGGCTAATCTAGACTACTTTCGAATTAGTATTTATACTTTGAGCTAGACTAACTCAATGATGTGATTAGCTTAAAGACGTTCATTTATCCTTACATTTGTATACGCTCTATGCTTCATGTATATGTTTATATACATGTATGTGTGTACTGTACATGTATTCTATATGATATAATATATATTCCTTAAAACACTTGGAAATTTTAATCATAACCACTAATACAATTTTAGATACATTTATAATAACTATGTGAAACAAACATTACTATAGACGTTCATATGTTTAAATTGTCTTCTCTTGTTTATTGTTCTCTTTTTCGGCATAGTATACAGTTTATGTCATAGTAGTTCAATTGCCAAATCTTAAGATAGTCTTTGCAAAAGCCCTAGAGCTTGTCTGTAATTTATTTTTATGAGCTATTAAAATAAAATTTACCAAACTCAAAAAAGGGATTTTATTTCAAGTGAATGTTGATGTTCTTCCATTTTTATCACTTTATTTTTATAAGTTGCAATCATTGTTCAAACTTTCGGTCAATTTGATTTAATTTTTAATTTTTCTTGATACTGCTGACCTAAAAATAATGAATTGTTTATCTTGAAAAAGCCTAGACCTTTTTCAATTTTTATTATTTCTGACCTTAAGGATAATTGTATTAATGAGTGATCAGTCTAATAGTCACTCTTAATTGTTGATTGTTATACTATATTTATCACATAACCTGCGGTCTAGGGGTGCCGTACACATTTAAATTAGCTTGACGTGACGTTAGCCAATCCATGCATTGATCCGTCAATGACGTCAGGATAAAATCAACGTCGCAAAGACATTGCACCGCTGAATTTTGGCTGAAACAAATGCAGCGTACATCATCCTTTTGAACAATAATGTGCATTTTTTAAGGTTATGTGATAAAACAATATGCAAAGCCTCGTGTCATATCATTTTGTCCACTCGTTTAATAAAACTCGTATGTAATGAGCACTCATGCAAGATCCTCTATTTGTTAAACTATCAGAAATAAGGAACAGTACATATGTGGTTAAGTGTTTAAATACCACGTACACTTTTGCTTTCAGGATGTTTAGTTCTCCAGATGTCAGTAACATAACAGTTGTTTAATATATCTAAACTTTTCTGTTTACATTTTTATATCTGTCTTACTTCCCAGTAATTTTATCAAATTGATATATCAAAACTGTATTAAAATCCCCATCGTTTACGAAGTATTTATCGTCATGTTTTAATAAAAAATGATTTTTAATTGCATACATGTTTACATATGTAGACATGATACTCAGGTGAGCGATCATGGCTTTTTGTTATTTCATTGGAACACATCGATGCATATGTCTAAAAAACATTGCTTCATCGCTCTAAAAATCTTACATAAAAGTATCGCTTTGTTTTGAGGTATGTAACGAATGTATATCGTCATCTCCATTAATTTGTACATTTGTACATTCGTACTGCCTGAACCATTTGTGTTAACCTAACTGATACTTCTCAAGATCGATTCTATTTATTATCCCCCGCCGATGAAATCAGTAGGGGGGTATTGAAATAGTGTTGCCCAATTTCTAAATCCATTTCTTTCCATCATTATAGTTTACCGTAGTAGTGTATCCAAAGAAATATTTCTCTTTTTTCGTGTACAAATAAAAAAGGTGGTTTGATCATTTGTTACATATTCTGTTGTTTGTCTCACTTTCTGTTCCTACCCTTTGTTGGCCAATTTTCCAACCTGTGCAGAGATACTGAGCTTACATTCCAACCTGCTCAATATTACTGATAATCTGAAGGCGGGGGTATCAATTCAACGAATTTGCTTGTTAAATATGATATATACATTAACATAAATTATACTTTTAACGTCCGATGACACATCAGTTAGTACGTCCATATTTTTTGGTTGATTATTGTCGTTTTCAAAAGATTTGAGAAATATGTATATGACTCAATTTTCTTAACAGAAACTCATGAGGCATGTAGAAGATCGGCGGTCAGGCAAATTATTGTGTTATTGACAGCTGGGACTTAATTGTCTTATCTTTTATAATACTTTAACAAAGAGTCATGTGTAGACAGTGTTCAGTTTGCTTTGCCCTACGGGTTAACCTACTGTGTAATTAAAATGCATAATTTATGGCTAATGCGTTATTATTCACAAGCAATCCATCATGAAAGTCTTTATTCTGACAAAGACTCACACTTCACACAAACCGCCAACTATTTTGTTTTCTAAAATTGATTAGATTCTCTTTGTATTGGATTATATGTTTGATTAATTTAAATGGATGTACTAGATGAAAACTATTAACACGCACACACGTGGCATTATTATATTTGCCCTACACAATGAATCGATATAATATCGAACCCGGTAATCGCCACGAAGATAACAGATTACCCTGACAGAAGCGACACGTTGGCGCTAAACAGCAGAAAGCTTATCCAAGCATTTGTATTGGAACTAGTAATCCGAGAATTCTATGACAAGCACGCACGCGTGAAAAACTAACCAGTGAAATTATATATTTACGATTTGACAATTCTAACAGCATTCCAGTTGGACAAAATGGGATGTATGTAAAACATGTATGCCCACATACCACCCAAAAAACAATTCGATATTTTATAAGTCCTGAAGACCATATAATTTGATGGTGGATTAACAGGTCCAATATTTTCAAGCCGATTACAATGTTATCCCACATAACACGAGATACAATCACCAGTTGCACGTTTATGTGTGCTCGTCTAGGCTAAAGTATGATGCAGTGATATGTAGTGGACACATCTGGACCATAATTTCATTTCATGTTCACCTACTTCCACTACTGACTGTGCTAATGACACACTTGAAATGTCATATTTGTGTGGCTGTATTCCCTGCTAAATAAACTCCAAGTAAACTAAAGTAAATATCAGGATGCGATGTTGCCTTAAGGCGGAGGACTTTGTATGTAGATTATATTTGTTTAGTATTCACATAATACTCTCGGCTCAATTACTAACCTAATATTAATACTTACATATGCCTACTTTAACCGCTTCTGGGCATAAAGACCACTGACAATACATCTCCAGGCACCCGATCTTTGCAATCCTCTCCAATTGTGTCCTGTAGTGGTCTGTCATATTGACGACCGTGGTCATGTCTCGGCACCGACTATGTACCACAGGATCTAAGTACATGTATCAATATCACATATCCAGGAACAAACACGGGGTAAATCAAATAGCTTTGCGAGTTTTTGTCAATCCGTTCAGTACAACTAATGACACATGCCACAATGATAATTTGAAACTTCTTCTTTTGTGATAACGCCTTAAAAAGTCATGTGTATAATACATACCCCAAATATAGACATACGAACATACGATGCAGTTTTCCTTGAATCCTATTGCAAACCTTCGTTAGATGTCTGTCAGTAGATACTGAAACAATACATTATTCGAACCATTGCATGTAAACATCATGGTAGACGTATCTTCTCATCAGACAATTCCGATTTGTAGCAAATTATTGTTGTACACGCGAAATGGCAATCGAAGTTTGTGAGAAAAAATAGGTGACTCCACATACATAACACTTGTGTATATATCGCTAGCTTAGAACAAGAAGGACGTAAAGATTAGTGTGCAAACAGTTTTTTTCTTGTTTTCTCAAAATATTGATTTTGTACTTACAACCTTCTAATTCTAAGCCAGCGATCTAATGAATTATTTTGTGTGTTTTTATGTGTAATGTAAACATTAATTTTCACTTTCCATCTCAATGTACACTTTAAGTCATTTATAATCGGTCACGTTTAGTCAGTGCTATATTTGAACTATCAAATTGCTTTAATTTCCTGTCACTTATGTACTAAAATGTTGCATTAAAATGACTGCGTTAGAGAGTGTGCTAACGGCTATAATTCACTGGAAAAGAGAACGCTAAGTATTTTATCTGCAATGTACAAGTAATCTTGACCTTAGCTAATCAATCAGGATGCATGTGAAGTCCGATCCAAACATAACGTGTGGAGTTCCCTTGCCAGAGCATTCTTGGGTTGTTGATCGGAAAGTATTTTACATTTCAATATCACAATGTCTTTGAAGGAGTAACATCGAATTTTAAAAGGATTTATCTTCCGTTCCAAATATATCATTTGGAGACCATTGGTATAATCATTCGGTTTGTTTTACCTTGCTTTGGATGTCCATGTTAGATTTAATATGAAAGTCAAGGTTATAACAACACAACAATATCAGTGTACACTAACGTTACAGGCCGTATCTTTTATATACACAATTTTATAGAATGGTTTCTAGAGAATAATTAACGATGACCTTGTTTCTTATTTATATATTTATGGCATTAAATCCGTGTTATCACTTGTTCTTCGTTTCGGTTTTACGATGCGACAATCAGTGGGATTATAACCACCCTTCTTGCTATTATAGTGTTGTGTATTTTTTATTATGACGTTCCGTTTATATAAAGTTTTATGTCTGTTTTACGTTTGACTTTACGATGTTTTTTAACCATTATGTTCAAATACGGCGTATAACTTTCTGCTCGATATTTGTCGATTGCCGCCATCCTTAGTTGTTTGTGTTCATATCAGAAATGACTTTTTCGATATTAGGCTATACATACGCAGTAGGTAATTTAACACCGACCGTTAACATTTATTACATTCTATATTTTGCGATGCAAGAACATAATGTTTATGTAATTTGGTCCAAAACTGATGGCAAAAGATACCTTTACGTTGATTATTCTTACGCCATAAAGGCAAATACCATAATGCTACAAAGGCTTCTAAGCAATTACATCATACGAAATTATTCAAAAAGTGCATTAGCAAGGCTTGGAGACAAAATAAGGTGATTGAGACATGGTGCCATTTACTAGTAGTGTTATATGCACTTACATTAACTTCACTAGAAACAATCTTCACTACTGGATTTCTATTAAGTTTAATGTGTTCCAATCGTTGTTCGCTCATACATGTAAACGGCTCGCAGACATATTTCCTAATTTCAACCTAAAATATTTACCATGTGGAACTAATTTGTTACATGTACTATTTAAACTGTTTTGTAGTTTCATATTCCTGTTTCAGCTACTATTTGCCAAGTGGCACTATTTTGCTACATCTACACGTACACTTAGTTGCAAAAGAAAGTATGCATTGTACATAACATGACATTATATCATCTGGGATTAAAAAAACCACTCAAAAAGTGTATATTTACCGAATTGTATTTTATCTGATATTGTAAGACCTAACAATAACATATCAATACATGCAATACCGCACACATATAGTCAACAGCCTTTGTACTTGGAAAATAAAATTAACACAAATGTTAAATCAAAACAATGATACACCTTAATTTATTTATATGTATGCATGCAACTTTGTGTACACGCTGTTGACTACCACAAGAGTTTATTAATAAAGTTTTTTCTTTAATATTGAAGACAGGGGTTCATTGAGCTATGAAAAACCTAAAACGTTAATGTACGAGAAATACTATTATGGTCAAGGGGAGGTAACCACGTATAAAATTTGACCATTTTTGTGAATTTGATTTTTCAGTTGCAAATCTGTTGGCTATATTTAAATAGTATTTCATTTATTGACATGTTATTTATTGATCTTAAAATCTCATATAAACATACTATTTAGTAAATATTAACCTTTTGTTTGTGTCTTTTAACCTCAGATGAAATAATTTCAATTATGAACAATGTATACTTTCTTTTGCGACTGAGTGTACTATTCCTGCTTCAGCCGGTACTAACTTGCTACATGTATTATTTGGACAGGTTTGTAGTGTACTATTCCTGTTTCAGCCGGTACTAATTTGCTGCATGTATTATTTGGACAGGTTTGTAGTGTACTATTCCTGCTTCAGCCGGTACTAACTTGCTACATGTAGTATTTGGACAGGTTTGTGTTGTACTATTCCTGTTTCAGCTTGTACTAATTTGCTACATGTAGTATTTGGACAGGTTTGTAGTGTACTATTCCTGTTTCAGCTTGTACTAATTTGCTGCATGTATTATTTGGACAGGTTTGTAGTGTACTATTCCTGCTTCAGCCGGTACTAATTTGCTACATGTAGTATTTGGACAGGTTTGTAGTGTACTATTCCTGCTTCAGCCGGTACTAATTTGCTACATGTAGTATTTGGACAGGTTTGTAGTGTACTATTCCTGTTTCAGCCGGTACTAATTTGCTGCATGTATTATTTGGACAGGTTTGTAGTGTACTATTCCTGTTTCAGCCGGTACTAATTTGCTGCATGTATTATTTGGACAGGTTTGTAGTGTTTTATTCCTGTTTCAGCCGGTACTAATTTGCTGCAAGTATTATTTGGACAGGTTTGAAGTGTACTTTTCCTTCTTCAGCTTCTACACAATTAGACTTGAGACTGAGATGGTTGCACTTTAAGTTTTGGCGGACGGAATATACTGTATTCAATTAAGATGATTGGGCATGTTTTCATGAATACAATTTCCACTGCTGCACATTTTATTACGAACGGGTCTGTCTTTAGGTGCCCCGCACCAGCAGCGGTTTGGTGACCACCTGGAGTATCGTTAGTTATGTATAAATTGTGTTTTTATTTGATTAATTTTCCAGGTAGTTGCTAGATTTAGCCATGGTAAGGTAAAGTGAGCATTGCTACATGTAATGTCGTATATTTAGGGAATTTGTCACATCCACATTAACGCACTTGAACAGCTTTTATGAAGAATCCTTCAAAACAAATTATTACAAGAAACGTGTTTAGTTTTTTCTTGTAACATTACGCGAATCAATTTACTAGTAGTATATTTTATGTTTTTCAGTAACTAACGATCTCAACTTGCCTGTCATTAGCTGAACAATAATGTACAAAATTGTATTATCATGCATTATATATTGTGCGAAAGTCATTGGATGATATGCTAGTAGCCTTCATCAGTTGTGTACGTTATCATTCTAAGATCGGGTGGCGGGGTTGTGTATGTCGCTATAAACGTGCACAACAATAGGATTACTATAATGCAATGCTAACGGTTTAATTACATATTGGTTTTATAAATACCAATTACTATTATACAAGGGTTGATTACGTTGAAATATCAGGGATTGGGCGTGGTCATATATTCCTTCTTCCGCCTTGTCTGTATAAATTCATCCTGTTTTCACCTGGCAATTTATGATAATATTTTTAACTTTAAAAAAGAGTATATTAAGTCAGACAGGGAAGGCAGCACTCAACTTAACCAGCCGAGAACAGAAAACATTAAACACACACAAAGCACAATGCCCAACTAAACAAGCGCAGATCCGCCCAAGTCCAGCTGTCGAAAAGTATAATATATTATAACTAGCTGAATGACCCAGTAGAAAAGATACAGCAGCCAAAAGGCGGAATGCCTACGCTGAATGACCTAGTAACAACAGTAAAACTGCTGAACTCCATAGTTATAGCAGCCTTTAGTCTCAAAAGTTAAATAACAGTATTAAAACGTTGAAAGGCCCGTATAGTCGGATGACCTACTAACTAGCTGAATGACCCAGTTTCCACAGCAAAAGGACTATATTGCCCCGCTTTAGCTGTAAGAAATCTTAAAACGAAGAAGTGCCCAACACAATACCGACCAAGAAAATTAAACGCCCCTAGTCTCATTGTTTAAAAACTGAATAGAAAAGATTCAGCAAACAAAAGGCAGAAAGCCCACGCTGAATGACCTAGTAACAACAGGAAAACTGCTGAACTACATAGTTTTAGCAGCCTACAGTCTAAAAGTTAAGTAACGGTATTAAAACGTTGAAAGGCCCGATTTCAGCAACAAAAAATCTGAAAACCTTAAAACGAGTGACCCAGTTTCATTAAGTAAAATGACGTAATTGAACAAATCGAGATATGACGTACTGAATTGCAAGGAATACAGAAGTCCCCTACCGGTTTAAAGCTATTGTCAATACGTCTGTTGCCATATCAACCACAATTTCCGTCAGAACCAAAACTGACGGACAGATGGCAAACCAATAGTCCCCTCCGGTCAAAAACCGGTAGGGGATTTAAAACTACATTAAATGACCTCAGGGGACAGAACACTACATCCATAACTCCACAGCTGTACATAGACTCATGAACGAACCCGGTAGGATGCGAATCGCGGGGACGAAATAGTAAGAGGACAACCGGCAAGTACGTATAAATAGTTAACTCCTAGCTCATTTTGGCCCCGGTCAAAAAATTAAATACTGAGAAATTATGGCATATTATCGATTATTTAAAAATGAAAAACTCGATTGTAAACGGAATTGGCGTTTAAATCCAGATACAAACCCATATTATAATAATTAAACAAAATAGGAAACTACCGGAAGTAGCACCGACCCCAACAGAAACCGCGGGACACGCGAGAACAAAAAGGCACAGAAAATATACAACTTCACTCGAAAAGGCGCGGAACATACATAAAAAACTAGCACAGGAACATGTAATACAGTTTAAGTACAATAACGTGTCATAAGGACACATCACACAGTGTACTTCGGGAAGATTAAACTGTAGTATGACAAGTTTTGAAATGGATTTAACATCTAAGCTTCCCAAGACTGTCAAGAACCTGACTTCTGATTGAGCTTTTTGACTGATACACCAATTTATTACAAAATGGAATAATATCTCGATGACACATCTAGGTTATCATTTGTACGGTAAATTGAAACTTTGGTCCATGTTAATTCCTCACTATTAAATTGTATGTGAAGAGGTCTAATGACCCCCTCCAATGATTTGCCTCTGCGATATCTACTCGTAATTCTTCATTATGTTTGGCAGTACTGTCAAATGCTGCGCATCTCCAGAACATGTATTGTGTAACTTAAGTTTTATGTCTGGGAACAGACAAAACACTTAATCATATGAAAAACAAAATGATTCACAATCCACAAGAGGGAATGTCGTTATATTATTAGTGTGTTGTGTTTGGAAAACCTATTTTGTTGCAGACATATAAAACTGTATTAAAGTCGAGCATGTGTTTGGTTTGACATCTGTACGTCTAGACGGCATGATGTATATCACAATATTATCCCAGAACTGTCAGGCAATCAACTTCTAGTCAATTCATTGGTCTCATGGTAGCACCATAATCTTTGGTTTATGTATACAATTATTGCATATCTCTATGCGCTCAAAATATAAGTAGAAGGCTCAGTGCAAAAAGCTGTTGCTATATATGATACGTATATGTAGTTGCAACTGTTTTGCACAGAGTCCTCGATGTGTATGAAATAGTACATGACATAGCAAACCAAACATATTTACCATAGATGATATTATAAGAACAAAAGTAGGTGAACGCCACAAAGCAAAATAAAAGCAAAATGTCCTCGGTCAGAAAACAGTGAAGGGACCATCACACGCATAGCAATGTTAATAATTGGCTGCGTATCTGAAATATCCATTAAGGAATATGACAAAAAGCCCCGAGGACTAAGTGTGTTCTGATAGCTCATATACTATTTTAGCTCATATACTATTTTCCTTTTTTGCCCAGCTACGCGTATTGGTATGCGTGACAAAATGGCATTGATATAAACATAGGCAGACATAAGGTTCCAAGTACATTTAATTTACCAAGTGCACATGAAGTCTGTAACATAATAGGAGTATAATTATTCACAAACTATTGGTTATCGAAACACAGATGCCCATTATAGCGTTGAGACACAGGTCTGTCCAATAGATGGTTGGGACTGTTTCCGATATGTTTATATAACAAATCGACACTGCTTAGAGCGAATTCCGGAGCGGGGACTATCAACTCGACCGAGCTCTCTTGGAAAACAAACCAGGCGCGTTCATTTGTCCTACACATGCAATATTAGTTTCTCATAATCTTTGTGCCCGCTGGTGCAAAAGGCGGCTATGTACAATGTCTTCTCAATGTGTCTGACCTTCGCAATATTTCCCTTTTCTCCTACTAGAGGTGCGCGGTATTACCGGTATACCGGTGACCGTGGTATCATTGTCCCGAAAATAAAATGGAACGTGCTCTATTATAGCCTTCATCAGGCTCTAACAATCTTCAATACATGTACAAAGCTTAGCCTTACCCTGACAGTACTGGATAAGATTGCTCAACTTTACATTATCATCAGATACTTTACCAGCTAAATTGGTCTCAAATATTTTTTATAAACTTACTGTACTGAATTGGTTCACCGTTAAATGTCAACAATTCTGTTTTTGGTAGATTGAAACCTTCGTGTAAAACACTACTAAGGCTTTGAAACGCCAAGTCTATATTTGATGAATACAACGTGTTCTAAATAAAAATAAATATCCATGTACTTCCAAACCAAATAGATCTAAAATTATTATATATAAATAATCTGCTTACCGAATATGATGTGTTCTTAATTTAAACGTACATGTGTTTCAGATTCACAGTTTCAGTTACATACAGTTTCAAAAGGATCGATGTTTTTTCTCCCACGTTTTACCATGACGACAAACGAAAACTACTATAATGATATACGAATAAAAAATAAGAATTTTACATAAATCTTACACGGGTATTGTATTTTTATTATTTTGAAGTTACCAGCCGTAACAGGATACTCTACTCTACTGAAACCCCGGATATTGCCATGACACTTACATGTATCTCGTAATTTCTTGCTGTGAAGTACATCGACAACTTACGTTATAATTTTACGTTATAATTGTACTGTTATTTCTCTAATTCTAGTCCTATATCGAGTCTTTGTAGTCGTTCTTGAAAAAAAGTCTGACAGAGCTTTCTCTGATATTTTGACCACTATACGATAGCTGTAAATATTACAATAAAGTTGATGATATACCGTGGTATTTGAGGACAAACCGTAGTATACCCCGGTATTTTTTTCTTCGTCGTATCCAACCCTATCTCGTATAGTCTTTCCATTATTCTTAATTCCAATGTTGATTGTCCTTCGCCCTTGTAATTTAACCTTCCTTGGTGTCTTATTCCGTCTGATGAGGTCCATTTTAGAGATGACCTTCTGATGCTGTTTTTGTCTTTCATTATTGCATCCCCAGCTTTGATTTGCTTTGAATTGTAAAAGCTGAAACAGTTTGAGTGCAGTGTTATTGTCTAACGGTGTTTAATATTTTTGTGCTCGGCTGTTTCAGTTGAGTGCTGCAGTCCATGTTCGGTTGTTTACTAGCTTGTGTAACTGGTGGAAGGATGCAATACACCTGTTTAAATTATTTAACTGATCTTTTACAACATATGTGGCTAATTGGTGATCGAACGAACTTAACCATTTGGAAATGGAGACAGAAACACTTTGTAGACATTGTTTTGACATTATGGCCATTTTTAAAAAAAGAATTCTTCATATAGCAATAAAGAGAGAATAAAGAGAAAACGGTAAATTCCACCACTTTGAGCACGTGCTTATGCTCTGGTAAACACAAAGGACCATGTACCTGCCAGCGTATGGTTTCGTGAAATACAATTTCATTGAGCACGTAAGTTGTGTTCATCGTTTGAGTCACTGTGTACTAGTGGAGGATCAATGAAGGAATATTGCGTGGGTTGGATGTTTTATTAGACACTGCATAACCAATCACCACTGCTGGTCAATGTACTTGGTCAAGCAGATTATGTGTTGACACTTTCTTTAATATATTAAGTGCACTAATGTGTTTTGGCTAGCCTATCGATGAGAATTGTTATGAGAAGCGCTTCGCTAATAAATTGAATTGCATACACTTGAGACATTGTTATATTCCATCTAGCATCAAGTTCTGTTGTTTTACACAATACTTGAATGGCGAAATTGGAAAAATGATCAAAGCATCCAATAAAACATAATTATATACGAAACACTTATTGTGATGAGTTACATGTATCCCACCAGAGTGGTAAACTATGCCACGTGTTTGCTTATGTCAATATAATATAATGCAATACATGTACTACAAAGCTGTAATCATAGATACTGACAAGTTTATATATATACCTCTCTCTCAACTCGTATATAATGAAAAGTACCAATGAGGTGCCCTCAATTGGCGATTATGTAATGGACATGGATACATACATGCATTAGGACATATCGAAGTTGTTACATGTACACAAATGTATGTACTGAAATAACAATAACACATGCACATATTGTACATATGTAATAGTTTGAACATTTTTGGTTATTTTTTAATGTTTAAAAATGGCTTAACATTTAACATCCTGCATTGTGATTAGCCGATAGAAACTAATAAACACATGACGTAACGTCTGGTGAGAGCTAAATTGTAATGATTCTGTTTTCATTTAACCGCCAAATATTGTCGTTTTCATTGGCTCAAAATGTAGGTGATATTCTAATTGTTGTTTAGATTGAGTTATGGCGTACTAATTACTAATAATGGCGAACTAATGAACGAGTAACAGTTGTATAAAGGACATTTGTACCTACATTTGTAATTATGTTCCAATATAATTAGTTCCGTAAATTGAACAATTCAATCAAAGCGATACACGTAACTGAAGTCAGAATCAATAGGCAGTTATGATAAAACGAAACAAAGTGCAGCACACTATAATGTTGCAGTGTAGGGTTCTTGCAAATAATTTGAAACATGTATATGTATATTCTAAAGCATTGTGAAGCGATGTTCCAGTATGCTGATGTTTACTCGGATACTAGTATTCGTCTGAAAGCCACTGTCGTATACACTTACTCACACTCCCAACGCAACACCTACATTTTTCATAATTTCTCAACTATTGTTACATGGATATAGTTCAACCTTGGCATGTTAATGGATACATATTCTTTGCATGTCTCCTAAAATTTATATGAAAATCAGTTCATTGAAAGATAAGAATTAAACAAAATAATGAACAGCACTGCAAAACTAAAAGTCACAAAAATGACACCATGTAAAACTACTGCATGACGTAGCTCTAGCACGTGTACATCAAGCATTTCTGCATAATCACAACATACAACAGTTGCCAATATCATCAAAGTCTTCGGATTTTAAGATTATTTAGAATTTGTTGGGACCAGCTGTGTAAGAGACAAACGAGAAGACCACCACGTTTTTTCAAGAAATGGGGACCATTCCACAGATATTGATACGAATTTTGTGCTTTCGATGCGACAGAAGAAAAAATATATCATAACATACATGGATGGACATACTAGATCCTAATTAACAAGGAACAAATAGTGTTTCCTTTATTTATTTATTGATATAAACTGTTTAGTAAAATTTACATCCATTTTTGTAATAGCTTTCATGGTGTATTTTTTTTGACTTTTCAATTTGCAGTGATGGCCGTCACTTGAAATTATTTTCATCTTGCAATCGTTCGATTTTAATAAAATAATCATATAAACATCAGCTAAATATATATCTACAGATATGCCAACTTTCAATCAAATCACATTATAAATAGTTGAGAAATGATAAAAATTGTAGGTGTTGCGTTGGAAGTGTGCGTAAGTCTATATGATAATTTCAACCAACCAACAATTTCCTTGCAATACAATGTGTGTGTTTTGTCAACATTTTGAAGTAATTGAAACCTTTTCGCACCAGTAGTATCAGATCAGAATGTGATTTTGAAAGATGTACCATGATTTAGAGAATGAGGAATACATCTAATTCCGCAATTGAATTGACAAAATTTAAAAGAGAATTTCTAATAAAGCTAAGTTTAACATTTAGCATTGGTTTACGCCAGTGTAACGCTATTTAGCTTATGAGGACGAAGTAGAAGGAAGTCACCTGGAACACCAACACAGTGCAAAAGTTTTTTTCATTTGGTATAGGTGTTAATGGTGTTGATTATGATATTATTGAAATATGGAATATTTGTGATAATTATAATGCAATCAGAATTAACTTATAGATAAATTATGAGAATTCAGCAGTATCTCGTATGAGAGGTATAAGGTAGGAAAAAGTTTCCAAATAATAAAATGTGTTCAGAATTTGTATATTAACACAGTATCATATCGGAAACAGAATGATGCAATCAAAGCTTAGATCATTGGTTTCTTATTTGTCCTAAAAAAACTAGAAATTGTCTTCAAACTAGCATATTCCAATAGCAGATATTTCCTAAACACTAATAATTACTTTATAGTGTATCCAATATATAGAGAATGTTGGACAGCGGCCATGTTTAGCCGCAACGGATATGACTGTTTTCTGAATACGCAATAGTTTAACTGCCAACTGTATATCTCAGTAAACAAATAGTGTAAACCCTAATGTAAGAATATCCAAGAACACAAGTCATATGTATGATGCCATCTAGCCTGGTTTTTTTTGCCATTTTTCCCAGATACATCAGCTGTCATGAATTGTTCCGTGTTGTATCGCATTTGTTTAATAGTTTCACTATCCGTATTGTGTTCGATCAGAATACCCCTCGGTATTACTATTCCAAATGGCACATCGTCAGTGATTTCATTAATATTGTAACAACAGGAGATAACCTGAGGAAATACGTCGATCACCTCTACGATCATATGTTCCGTGCAGACACCGAATGTTCTGGGAATGTTTTACGTAAAACTACTTTTAGATTTTATTTTTTGTGTCCATGTTCATGATATGCAAGCGCCTATCCAAAATCTTAAAAGTGAACCCCACTATTCCACTTGGGCTCCCACGACTGTAGATACATTTAAAGCACATCCATATATTACGGATAGTACTTTGTGTGTCCGCCAAAGAGCGGTTATGACATCTTCATACAGATATATTGGTCATTAAGTGCAGGTTGGAATGGTTGTACTTTTGTTTAGTCTTCAATACTCATAATGGCAGGTTTCTTTCTCTGCTTTGTAGCTATAGCATTTCCCTATGGTGTAGAAATGACCTACGTAACAATAGTATCTGTCTACACATTAATGCGTGATTGCATTGCTGAATAGTGTTACAGTCTGGGTTTAGTTTAGTAGCAAAATAAGCTTGCATGTTAACATATAAAGACTAGGTCCGACTGAGAATTAATTGCCTCGGCGATGTACTCCCGATTTGAATTGGTGAGTTATCGGGACATCGGGAAAGGGTCGTGGTCTAGGAGAAGCTTCGGGGAAGTCATGAGACAATTTGTCATTTAGGAAGGAATCGTGATGAATCGGGTGGTAGCGGAAGAGATCGGGAGAACATCGCAGATGAGGAATTATTCCTGAATTAGTCATAGACTTAAGCTGTTTTGGATAAATTTCATATTACTCTGTTGCCACGTGTTTAAACGTGTTAATGAGTACTTGTTCTGTGCATGGTTGTATGAATAACGTACTGCAAATAGGTTTGCAGGCAATCTGAAATCGTTTTCTCTTTAAATTGACATGTAAAATGAGTAATGTTCGTATTTCACTAAACAATATGTCATATGGTATAATTATGCGTGCAAACCTCTCCTTATTCATCCAATGATACTGGCTGGAATCTGATACATAGAATATTTAAAGTGTGTTTTTAGGATAATTTACTGTCAAATATGTATGAAACACTCAGTCAATTGATCGTATCAACTACGCATATGTGGACAATATTGGGTAACAGCATTTAATGCATGTATGCCATAATGCTACTATAACTTGGAATTTCAGCGGAAAAATACATTTTCTTTCTTGCGTTGTGCGATGCTATTGTGGTTCGTTTGTGTTTATGTTTTCTGTGCGCAGGTGTTTCAGTTGAGTGCTGCCTTCGCTGTCTGATTTTTACTATAATTTACAACATTCGGTTGTTCAGGTTAGGTCATCCTAATTCATGTTTATATCAAAACAACTATCTGCAATAATTTAATTTTATTATAAATGCGTTTTAATATGTAAAGTGACTGTATTTTCATTATCAATCAGTCACTTATAAATCAATCAAGATTGGTCGCATGTATATATTATTACATTTATATACATGTACTTTCATGGTATAAAAATATGAAATGTAAGTGAATTGAATTGAATGTTTAACCGTAAATACCTACCATCTATTACAATGTACATTGTCGACATTGCAGTAAAACTTTAAAAGTCAGCCTCTAAAGGGAAAATGTAAGTGTGTATCAACATTGAGAATGACTTATGTACATTCATTGTGATTGATGACGAAAAATTATTAGGATGGTAGTTAAATGAAGTTGAAGGTTTTCTGCTATAACACAATCTCTTAAATACGTGACCGATGCTGCCTCATTAATTTAAGTACTGAGGTTTTCATTGAAATCGACAACATCTCATTATAACGCTAGTTTAATTGGTAATTAACATTTCTGGAGAGGGGCGTCATTCTTCCCATGCGTGTTTTAATGGAATTAGTAATGCCGTTTGCTTCAATTTATATTTGATATCGAACCATGCTGTTTCCCCTCCACAAGGCAACACGAACAGTTGCAGACATGTTACTTTGATACCAGGAAACACGGTTAAATCACTGGTTAGTTCTCCGTACTTGATATAACAACTTGTTGAATAATGAATTTCGATTTGACTATTCGGATATTCGGTCCCATCTGTAGAATTAACATATTCCACATTGCAAACATGGATTGCATAATTATACAGTATTTACAAATCATCTTGAGAACAAATACTTTTGGTTGAACTGAAATTCCAGAGTCCGCTGTTCTTGTAAAAATCCCAATGACGTCATTGAAAGTGTAGCGCGTGTTTAAGGCACCCAAAACAAATTTAATGATGCTGTTTGAGCTTTCATCAACAAATAGTATGCCATTTAATGACGATTCCTTTTTATGTATGTAATTTTACAAAAGCAGGAAATAAGTTTTTTTCCTTGTAAAAGTGAAAATGTATGAAACTCCAGACAGTATAACTATTGGCAAATAAAACAGTATTATGTAACGATTCCATGTAATTATACTATTTGAAGCATAATAGACAAACAGATGTTTCTGTAAGAGAAAAACTAATTATTTGTCTGATTTGTGTTTTCAATTTGCGATGTTATTTTCAGACAATATGACATTTCATAAATAGTGAGATCCTTAATGATGACCTTGCGGGTAACCGTTACCGTTGACAGAAGACTACACTATGTTGCCAGGGGTTGGTGAACCACAATGTCACCCTCAAGTAGTGCACCATATAAACACGTAACGTGTTCGGCACATACATATTCTGATAACAATATTCTCTATAGACGCACGTGTTATTTTTAAAGCGTTATGCAAGGCTCTGTAAGCATCGTCATTTACTCTTAGACGATTATATAATTATGGTGTATTATCGCTTCATAATATAGTATTACAGACATTTGGAGCGACAAATGACGGTATGTTATTGTTCGCTGTGTAGATAGTATGAACAAAAATATCGAAATTGTGTAAACAAATTATTCTCTTATCCTTAATGAAAAGTGATGTCATAAAGATAATATTAAGTCTGACAGGGAAGGCAGCACTAAACTTAACCAGCCGAGCACAGAAAACATTAAATACATACAAGGCACAATGCCCATCAGAACAAGTAAATGACCCACCCAAGTCCAAGCTATCAAAATGCTGAATGAACAAGTTTAAGTAATCAACAAGCTGAATGCCCAAGCTGAATCCTTAAATATGTACCCATGTGTCTGGTGATCATTTGTATAATAAATATATGCATAAATCTTGTTTTGGCCTGTTGCTTTCTGGATCACACAAACAAATTAAACCCAAATACATGTATGTACTTCACTCCCACAAACGTCATACTAGTGTATACCAATAATGAAAAAACAAGTTTATAGCGTGTTCAACTTTCATCATGTTCATTTCATTTACGTTACGGGTTCCGGAGTTAATACGGGTCTCGTAGACTACCATCGAAAACAATAAAGAATACATTGGAAACATATTTATAAGACAGTTGAACCTTTTACAAACATATACATTTTAACATCAATTGACACAAGATGATGTCTTTTGGGTCATACTAGATATAATACGTCTTAAATTATCATCCCTATTACACTAGCTGTATGATGCTGACGCACTTGTATAATTATGGCGCTATTTAATAGATAGTAATTAAGTTTGACAAAATGGGAACATAATTAAATATTCTAAAAATATATCTTAACCAGACAGGTATGATTATTAACAAGTATAGCATTGTTTAATATAACAACGCAACTTTATCAGTGTTGACGTGTAATAGGATGACGTCATTGTCTCAGACATTCAACTGTTGTTCCTGTCAAATGATATAATATCGAAATAATTTGACATATTGTAAATATTTTTCTCGTTCGGTTTGACAGTATGAGTCAACGTTCTGCAACTCAAATATACATGTACACTGTGTTACTGAAACCAGACAGTCTACTACGACCCTGCTCAGAATACAATATTAATTCATGCTATGTGTTATTAAGAACAGACGCAGGGTATGGCTACTTCATCATGACCTAAGTATATTAAACAATTGATGCAATTGGGATTTGTTATTTCAACGATAACACCGTTCATATTAATATATGAATACTGTTTACGATATAAACAACTTTTTATGACAGTCAAAACATCTGATATATTATGCTTCACAAGAGTGCTCTTCATACTGTGTGTTCTCAGGCAGTTTCCTGATTCTTGAGGATACATACAGTACATGTAGCAGGACAAGTTCATGCGCTACGAATCAGTTTCCAAGCTAGGTTCATTAAACTTGGAATGTGGATAGGGACTAAAAAGGAGATTGTGCACGTCTAAAAATATTTGTTTTGGACAAGTGGTTGTCATGGCACATAATTTTTGAAAACAATTTAACGGGTCATCGCTTTAACCGGTAGGATACTTCTGTATTGTTGCAATTCTTAATGACTTGTATTACATTCAACTTACTGACATATCTAATGGCGTTATACCTCGTATAGTCGTTAATGTGTTTCGGCGCATCGTTACTATCTGACTATTCCAATGGTGTTTCAACCAGTCTGATATATTTGACTGCTGATTGCAACATTCTAAGATTATACGTAGATACATAAAAGCGAATTTTAGGTAACGTATGGTTACCAACAGGAAGGCAGGACAGCGTTAGCCCGCTCTACAATAATCGAAGTTGAAATTGGTGAAACTGTTTAGAGCCAGTAAATATATTGGGATGCTGCATACGAATACATGAATCAAACATAACATGATACAATAGAAAGCTAATCAACTTTTGAATACAAATAATTTTCTATGTGACAACACAAGTGTGATACGTTGCCATTATTATGGCGTTCATGATGGATTGATTGCGCCTCAAAGCACATTTTCCGTAAATTATGCATTGCAAGCTCACAAGAGGTTTATCCGGAGGACGAAATGAACTGAAAACAATTCATAACTGGCTTTGTGTTGAAATATAATTAAGTTGTCGTCAAAATTATATAGTAATTGACCGATTGAAAAATAGCACCAAACATTTTGATATCCTGCTGGCTGTCTCAGTTCTCTCAATTTATTAAAAAAAATCAGACAAAATCATGTTTGTCATATTTCATATCGAGTGAACGCGGTGATATGTGGCGAATATTCAAAATGCGATGTTTGTGGTATGTAAGGTACTGTTGATGTAGGGTATATATACAAAACAACAGTGAAACCAGCGATCAATCGAAACACAACAAAAGACACTGAAAGCCACACATAAACAAAAAACTACATACGACAAGTAAACATAACAATGTTCAAAACAAAATTAAACAAGAAAAGAAAACTAACCACTGCAAGTCCTAATTGCAGGAGTCAAAAACTTCCTAAATAGGTTAAGAGTTGTCGTCATTTAAAGAACTATGGAAATGTATTTTGATGAATGGCTTTCTAAATCTAGGTGGGGTCAGCATTCACCTGAAATTGGATTTGTTTACAAAATATACTACTTGACTTTCGGTTCATATCAAGTTAAAATATCGCCTGCGTACATGTGATTAATGATTGCGTGGAATTGTATTATGTGTATTTACTGGTATAATAAAGCTATACAGATCTATATATTTGTGTGAACATATATTGGCATAATCTGTACTGATGACAGGGGGCTGCCATTTTCTAATCATGTGACTTGAGCCTGCCAAAGCCCTACCAACGCACTCGCCACAGCCTATACAAAGCCATTCTAGGCATCATAAAGTACCAAACGAAAAATGCAAAGGGATATCTAAGAAGCTTAAAAACTCTGTAAATACGGGCTGAGATAACATTTAGCATTGTAGTGTGACTCTGGTATTGGCAATCAACGTATATATAATTCTCCAAAACAGCAAAAATTGGTATAGACACAAATAGGTTAAACAATCACAAGACTGTACAAAATTTCTCTGTCTAGAGTTGTTGATTCAGACAAAACGATCAATTTTGTTTATTGTCTTTTGGCGTGTTTATCAAATAATATGTTTACCAAGGCGCAGGTCTCGAACGTGATTTTGAAACGTCAATCATGTATGTAGTTTATTATTGTTGCAGTATCTACAGACATTTAATGTGACAACAGTCTGATACGTTATACTACTAGAGAAGGAATAAATAACAATATTGTATTGAATTGCATCTCCCATTTGACGTGTCTTTATTTCATATCAATAAAATTATTGTAAACAAGTCTACTGGTCTACTGTTTATAAATGGAACAGCAAATCACACAGTATAACCCGATGAACGTATGGCCAAGTGATGAGTATCCGTGCTTGTACACATCAACATCGAAGGCAGCTACCTTGGTTAAAGTACCAAAAGAACAAGTCTTATTAACTTGTGAGCGGCTGTCTATCGTATCGCATCGTCAGTAGACTAAACTTTTCGGTTCTCTGTTGGACCACCTACACAGTCATGTTTTTGACTATACAAAAACAGAATTTATGCGTGACACCAACACTATTACAAAGGTGTTTGCGTGGCACTAACACTTTTACCCTTTACGTCATCAACAATACTGCATTAAACATTTGGTTTTTAATGGTAAGTTAAAATGAGACAAATTGTGCTTTATGAACCTTTAACAAAATTGTGGCGACGTTCCGGAATTGACATGACCGATGTCAATATCATGCTGAATGCTGGGAATGTTATGAGATACTTGTCGCTTCCACCCTGGAGATCAGTAATTGATAAGCCGCGTTATGATCACCTGTCGTGTTCGAAGTGACCATACTTGTATAGCTGGGAACGCCGTGATCATGTCGTGTCTGTATGCATTTTGTTCTTCTGGGACGCCGTATAAAGTCTTTTTAGCCAGCGAAATATACGAGATTACGACCTCATAAGACAGATAATACATAGTATGGATACATATTTGGAATCTGCATCTCACTGCACTACTTATACATGTAAACCTAAGTTCATGGAAATCAGTTGAGGTATTTGACCAACGTAAAGTAGAAGAAGCATGTTTTTTCATAATTTTTAATACAGACTGATTATTAAACATAAACTGATTTCTCTATTTCTCAAAATGACATATTCCACTTAGAAGGCGGCGTTATTGTAGTAAGTGGAAGATGGTATCTACAATAGGGTGATACGAAAAAAAATATATTTTTATTTTTATGCATCATTTTCTCTTAACATACTTAATTTCTCAGCATTGTCCTAACCGAATTTGAGAATAATAAGGTCATAAACGGAAGTCCCACTTTATAGTCTGAGACTAGTAATTGGTTATGACAAAATGACATGTCCTCTGACAATAAATGTGGTATATTCGTTTATTATCTGACACACTAGGTAATATTCAAAGAGGGCAGTTCGTCATAGGCCAGTCTTTATATTGTTGTATCTAAAGCCATATTGGGCGCCGTTTTACTACCTTTAAGGTGTTTTTGATAATGATATATCGATTTATTGACATCAAAGGTACATTTGAAGAAATCGAATTCTTGATATCAAGATTTTATTGTTGATATCAAGAAATGCATTTTCTAATACAAAAAATCAAATCTTGATAATACTTATAGCACAACACTTTATGTGTTAAAAGGTTTTTTTTTTCCGATTTATTGTTGTCGTATCGTATGTCAATGCGACCTTAAACAAATACCATATGTCAGCGTGTATGGCATTGTTATGATTACCCGAGGACAGACCGTCACACCTAGCCGACATGATATTCATTTCATCATACCGAACAATATTGTAAGTCTAGCAAAACGTGCACTACTGTCATGATTGCGATAGTTATAAAAGGTAGCGATGACAGTCATTTCATATAATGTTGTGTATATTCCATAATAATGCTATTTTTTGAAAATACGACAACTGTTACAGTCAAAGAACTAAAAATTGACACAGTTACCTGCCCTTGTGTGACCTTCAAAATATCATGCGGATCACATGACCTGACAGTCACTTTTCGGTCGATCACCTATCAAATGGATTATGCCTTTAACAGTTATAATGTATATCATTCTGTGGTAATGACAGTGTAGCGTTTTAGAATAAAGTGAGGTATGATAAAGAGTGAAAGTTCCACATGCTATTCTATACCACCGTTTCTAATTTCGGAAGCTTTTGAGAATTCAATATCAAGCAGGATTAAACCATGTTTTCGATGTAAATTGTTCAGATTGGCATCTATAAAAATCGGAATCTCTTTTTTTGTTCTATAAAGAATTATAGATGTATTACGTAGCTTTATCTGGAGAACCTCTAGGCACGGAATTGTAATATGTCTCACTAGCATTTCCTCTACGGTTTACATTTCTTACGAATAAATACCACACGATACACAAAACCTTTGATAGCAGGCAATTGAGTAGGCGTCTGCAGATCGCATCTATCATGCAAATAAAGGTTTTCCGAGAAGTTTCAACCTCAAGAGCATTTGTAATAGTATTATATATATAAACGATTGAGACTATTGCATTCATCATCCTTAACCTTACTCTTCACCATCATTGTGTTTGAAGAGAACACTATTTTAGCTTGCAGTGATCGAGAGTGATCTAACTGTTAACAGCCTAAGGATAGTAAGTTGAACAAACGTTTCATTAGTTTAAAAACCAAACTAGAGATGAACTGGTTGATTACCCAGAGGTAGACTCGAATGCATTCATGACGTGTACCAGACACGTGAAAGAACTGAGGGTTCTATTTGGAATGATTTAGAATATCACACCCTGATTTCCTGTATGACACAATTGCTTCTGTTCCAAGAATCGGATGCCATATGTCAATCTGACAGGGAACCGACCGATTAACAACAGTTATAATTGTCTCAGTCGAACGCAAATACTCCTGGTCATCAACCTCCCTAAAATGATGGACAATGCAGGCCCAACCGATCTTGAGTTATTGACCGAATGACATTCAGAATATTTATCAATGTTTCAGGTCACAACTACAGTGTAATCTGAGAAAACCGAACACCCTTCGGACCGCCTGATTTGTTCGGATTTCACAAGAGTTCGGTATTGTGAAACTGCAACTGTTTTGTTATCTTAAATGAGTTGTAGTTGGCCTTGATTGGTGCTGTTTAGTATCAGGCGTCAATATGTGCAAAACATGTGTCGGGTGTTTAATGAGGAGCTTCTAATAACAAATATAAATACAAAAATACCTTTTATTTATACCAATCGTTATAATGTCAACGATGATATCCGAAGTATCACAAAATAAAGTGTCATCGTAAAATTAACGCATTGTGAAAATTACTAGAATTTAAGTGGACATATTAAAACACGACAGACCTAAAGAACAAACAATTCATAGCATGACTTAAGATAAAAGCGAGTTAAACTGTTTTATAAAATACGCCCTGTTCTTCAAATACGCCTAGTATTAGAATATTACAGTAAAAACATATGTACCCGCACGTTTTGAACTGCTTCAACGACTCTATGGTAAACGTAATTGTTATTGTACCAAATTTTGTTTATAACCCTTGTTGTGATAGTGAATGTTGAGGCTAGTATGTTGGAATACAATACGACACAGATTGAAGTTGAAAAAGAGCTTTATTTATTAAAGCATCAAACTTCATACGCAGTTATAAAAGTCATATACTAATCACAAGGAGGCAATGCAGAATAAAGCATAAGTACAGTCCACAGTACAATACTGAGATGCCGGTCCGTCTGTACAAAGTAAACAATCAAAGCATGTAAATAACACATATGGCGTATCAAATCAACTTACGAATATTAATTAGGTAACGCAAACAGTGCTCCTTTTCCATCTATCCATTAAGATGTGTGTAATGTTGTTGTAGCAGGGGGTTGTGTGCAATGATCTTTACACACACACTAATTTACATATTGTTGCCTAATGTATTAAACATCCCATTATGTCCTTCAAGATATTGCAGTACATAATTTGCGATTTAATATTGCATATAACAAATGTAATAATAATACAGTCAAGTTAAAAGTTACGGTTTAGCCCGAAGTATACCGCTGACCCACGATACTCGCACGGAAATTTATATATACCGCGTTATCGATTTATAATATATTCATGCATAAAGGTCAGGATCGTGTCAACTTCTCTGCACTATACATAAAAGAGAGCTCATCGTAAAGAGTAAGAGTAAATATCACGCCTTCGTAATTATTACGTTACACTTCTATCGACAAGATTTGAATGGGCAATTAAAACCTTCGTAGCAGAGGCCTACGACGGTTTTCTATACAGTTTTTCACGCATTCCCTGGGGTTATTAAACAAATTGATTGTTCGGTAATATGTTTTTTTTCGTTATTTAAGCTTTGATTTGTGTGTATTATTACTAGTTGGGGGACAAAGTAGCCGTCGGTATTCAGATTTCGCAAGGTTCCGGTTTTTCAAACAGCTTTTACATCGAGTTAAAGAAGAGAAATTTCGGGACCAAAATATTTGGTCGGTTTGGACAACATTCCGGTTTTCCCACGTGTCGGTTTTCTCAGATTACACTGTACTACCATTCAACCACTGACCTAAAATCAATAGGGGGTCATGAACTATTGATCACAAACGCCCATGTAAAGTCTGAGGATCCTAGGTCAAGCGTTCTCGAGAACTGGAAAATACAATTATTGGTATTAGCCATGTTAGTGCTACAGTTACTTTGATATTTGACCTACTTATCTCGTTATGTTTGATAGCCAACCTCTAAGTGAAGTTTGATGATCCTAGGGAAAAGTGTTTTGGAGTTATTAACTTGGACCTGCATAATCTACTAAAGGCCAGACAAACACACAGACTGACTCACATGCGCAACATTCATTTACTGTGTTATCGCATTATCTTATGCTAATGTTTGTACTATTTACTTTTTTCATTTTAATATTATCGTGAAATTCTTAATTGACTCCGTCTACGATCCAATGCTAGATACACATGTACGAGTATTAAAATTATTCAATTTTGATTGTTAAAAAATCAATATTCTTCAATCAATAGAGTATTCAAATGGCTAATTGATAGGACTTATCTTGCATGACATATCCGGTTTGTTTTATAATTATAATGCTTTTCGGCTGCTTTTTGGTATGGCTAATATCTTAGGAGGTAGTTTGCATATTCTTTTAATACGTATTTTATCAAACGAGAAAAGATAATCATCATTATTACATTTGTTATATGCAATATTAAATCGCAAATTATGTACTGCAATATCTTGAAGGACATAATGGGATGTTTAATACATGTGGCAACAATATGTAAATTAGTGTGTGTGTAAAGATCATTGCACACAACCCCCTGCTACAACAACATTACACACATCTTAATGGATAGATGGAAAAGGAGCACTGTTTGCGTTACCTAATTAATATTCGTAAGTTGATTTGATACGCCCTATGTGTTATTTACATGCTTTGATTGTTTACTTTGTACAGACGGACCGGCATCTCAGTATTGTACTGTGGACTGTACTTATGCTTTATTCTGCATTGCCTCCTTGTGATTAGTATATGACTTTTATAACTGCGTATGAAGTTTGATGCTTTAATAAATAAAGCTCTTTTTCAACTTCAATCTGTGTCGTATTGTATTCCAACATACTAGCCTCAACATTCACTATCACAACAAGGGTTATAAACAAAATTTGGTACAATAACAATTACGTTTACCATAGAGTCGTTGAAGCAGTTTAAAACGTGCGGGTACATATGTTTTTACTGTAATATTCTAAAACTAGGCGTATTTGAAGAACAGGGCGTATTTTAATGTATACATTGATAAGAGAAATTGCAATATTTATATAAATGTACACAATGTTATGTGAACAGGTGACTTGGCTGATTAAATGACACAATAAACAAACATTAAAAACAAACATTACCACAATTTGCCCCACACAAATATTGTTATTGTAATCATTTTATATCCTCGTATCGATAGATCGGGAGGCATATAGTGATGGACCTGTCCGTCCATGGTTAACCCTGGTCCAAATTGTCAAAGCCGTGTTACAATATCTAACGTTTTAACAGATTGATGGCCACTGATTGGATTTGCTTTTTATTGACAAGGCTTTCATGAGGGCATTAGCGTTTATTGGACGCAGTCTTGTTTAAGAATGTAAGCCGTTATTTCGATTAGTAGTTTCTACTTTAATTGCATAACACTTGTCGGAATTGTTCAATTTGATTTAATCTAGATAATTTTACACATCTTTACATTTTATGACACATAACGTACTATGACAATTGACGCATGCGTACTAAACCGATCCACCATCGTTCACCTTTAAAACTCGAACGTGTCAATTTATTTCTTCAGTGGCTTTTCTTATTCTGTAGTTTGCCCATCCCAAACCTGAGAACCACAGGGCCTACTAGCCTCAATTTCGGTCATTTTGGTATGAGTATCGAGGGCTTTAGCTTCAAGTGAAGTGAAACGATAGATGGTGTTAAATAGTGTCCTACATAATCAAACAATGACCCATAAACGCTTGCCTATCCAATGCATGTGTCTGAAAGTTATTACTGATTGATTTCAGCCGAGCTGTAACTACCTAATGGTGAAACAAATGATATTGCATCGCGATTTTCTATCAAATACACCAAGTTAAATCTCGAATGTCTCAACTTTCATTCAATTTGATTAAGGCATTTTGTGTACCCATTATACTATAAATTACAGGACGACTACAAATAATGTTTGCAATGCTTTTTAAAATCGTTCTGCGATGTAAGTAAGTACGTAAGGGTATAATGTGCATCCAAATATCAGTGGTTAGACACTCAAAAAAAATTACTTATTAAGATGTTATTACCTTTTTCAAGTAATCCTCAGTAATACTTACAGTAATTAATTACTAAGTCTTACTTACTTTTTAAGCTATAGTAATATAATACTACTTGAAGTAATTATGCTTCTTTAAGTAATTTTATCTGAGGGGAACTTCTACATTTAAGTATTTATATTACTTAAAATTTGTATGAACAATAATGTTGTACAGTATAGAATTTGCAATCAGAGTATACAGCCCAGTAAAATAAGTTAGGGCAATTATATCACAATATCTCAGACCCCTAACTAAAATTTAAATGTTGAGCGGAAAATGATTTTCCATTTTAGTAATAGCAACCTTAATTGACTACATCACCGCCACTTTCAATCGCAGACGTACAGTATCTTTACACAAGCCGTGTGTATACCAATTTACTTTATTTTTATTGGTGTACCTTGAACAGTATGTTAAGATACATGTATACTCTGAAATACAAACTCGTCATAAACTTTAATGTGAACAGACGACACTTGCAATATTACTTGCATGGTTGACAGTTGTAAAGAATTTTGTTGACCAGGGTCAACAATGATCAACACAGCACTTAAATTCAGTCCACCATGGTAGACCATGGTCCAAATCAATAGGGTCATCTACTGGTCACCACCACCCTCCACACCCAGTTTGAGGAGTATAGACCATGATCACTGCTTGTCCGTAGTGACTACATACATGCAGTATGTTAACAATTTCTCAGCCAAACTTAATAAAGCAAATTTTGATGGACAATATATATCTGAGATATTATATTAATGCTATTTTATTATTATTAAAGGGAGGTAATTTAAAAATTATACCATTAAATTGCCTTTAACACACTTAAAATACATTCAAAAAAGTTAATAATTGATCTTTTCCAAAGCTATAGAAGAATAAAACATAGCTATAAACTTAAATTGCTATTGTAAAAAAGAAACTTAAATGTTTCTTTTACTTTATGAATCTGTACATATAGGAAGTTTTTATCAACAGACATTAAATCAATCAGTATCTTGATTATTTATGATGCTGGTAATTGCTTTACTAAGTATTTTATATTTACTAAGTAAATTATTTACTTAGTAATTAACAAGTAATTGGTTAGTTAAATAATTACTTAGTAATTAATTTACTGAGTAATTTACATTTATTAAGTAAATTATTTACTTAGTGATTATTTGGGTATTAATTCTGTTACTTAGTAATTAATAAGTAATTCATAAGTAATTAATTACTAAGTATTACTTGATTTTCTGACAACTATTTTTACTTGAAATTTTACTTGAAACAAGTAAAAAAATTACTTGATTTGAGTATTACTTAGTAATTTTATTTTGAGTCGAGCGCTTGTCGTCTTATCTGGTGACCCAGGTTTAATAACTGGTTGAGGCACTCATATGCCTGCCATATTTCAGCAGAGAGCTGAATGGCAAATAATGGCTATGCTCGGCATTTAAATAAAGCAAATGATGTTGTTTTTACCTACGACGATCTACAGACACAGAAACATAATAAATACGAAAACAGCTAGTACAATAATGTAGCATAGCATGTCATAGCTCTAAACTTAAAATAGGAATCCATGATTAAGTAAGTTAGTTCTTTTTAAAAAAATGACTAGTGTAAATATGTACAACACTGTATAACATATAATAAATACACACAACAAAATAGACATAGAAGTTACTATCATACTAGATTTTTAGCATGTTATCGCATGACCAAGACACTATGGCCAATAAATATAAATGAATGAAAAAGAAAATAAATACTTAGAAATCGGTAGTTTCTTCGTTTAATATAAGCGTTGACAAAATATTTGGCCACCGTTCTACATGTAAGGTTCTTGTTTGTTTTCATTTGACATATTAGTATAATTTGTGTACATAACAAAAATGTTATACACATTAAGTAATGTTATATTGGTTATGATTCTAATTATATTTTCTTTGCTGCTCAAATAATTGCAGTAATTACAATTAGACGTCAGAAAGGGTTATGAATCAAACCAATGAAAACGCTCCTTGCGTATTTGATAAGAATTCTAATATTAGCCAGTTTTTGGTGCAATGTATTGGCAAAGACCATACACACATAGCTATCGTATTCTATGGTATTGGTTGTGTTAAATTAATCTGAACCAGTTGTTTGTCTAACTACACATATTATGATTCGGAGACTGCGGAGTTAGAGCATGTATCTCTGAGATTGGTTTAGCCTTTCGCTTGTTTGTTATCAAGCCAGAGCAATATTAAGCACTTATCATCTATCATGTATTTGTCCATTGAGTTTTAATTTTTGGCCAAAGAAACCTACGAAACCCATTAAAATCATTTTATTTATTATACACGACGAATAACTCGTAATGTACAAATCCATATTTTGATACAGTGTATATGGAATATGTGGAATGCAGACATACAGAAGGACGGACGTACGGACGGACGGACTTCTGATGTCGACGAATGTATCAACCCTTGCTGAATTGTCAACCTGTACTGACGTTCTCCTTTGCTTCTCCTCTATATGGTCACAACCAATGTGACAACAGACCTTCCTCTGTCAAACATGGTAATACAATCACTATCAAGATATTTTGAGTGACACTACCACTGGTTGTAATTTACCTGCAAATCGTTTTTGCCGTTGCCATAATATACATTTAAATATAGCATTTATTGTATAGTAGTTTAAACATTCATTTAAAAAAAAACAATGAAGTGTGTCATTTAATTTTCGGGTCAGAATTACTATAGGCTTGTTTGGATTATTCTTACAGATATTACGTTATGTGTCTGTCTCTGACATGGAAGGCTGGGCAATGCGGACACTTCTGTAGCGCTTGAACGGTATGTGCATTTCAGTTTACATTTCAGTATTCCAGGCGGTTTTTGAAAGTTGTATAGTCTTGATCATGACGTGTTAATGATTCGCAAGAGCAGTTAAATCGTTTATAATATTTGCTACTTAAGAAACAATCTACTGACTACATATTTTTAAATGCTCGAAATGAATTCTTAATACATGCGTACACGTATACGTTGAGTGAATCTTTAAGTCTTTTGACACCATAATGTAAACGTTACAAATATCTCGAAAACATTGGTGAACTACAACATGTATCTTTATTAAGTGTCAAGATGCACCAGTATCATCTTAACGACTTAAGTATGGCGCGGCTTGGTATCGAAGCAGAGACCACCGCACTCGAAGTGGACGTTCTACCACTAGGATATCCAAACAGATCAGTCAAGCAGAACATAGAAATAATGAAACTTAGGTTCTAGAAACTAATAAAGGTTTTCTTATGTAACAAGCGGTTGCGTGTGCTTTGATATAATGGTAAAGCGGGCAAGTATGAGTAATTGACATTGATCCCAAAGGGATCCTTTTTGACCCCAAAATATCATTTTAGCGGATTATAGTCTGACTTAATATAATATCTTTACATAGATGACGTGGCAGTATGGCAAGCTAAGATAGGCGATATACTGTCACATGCATTCCCAAAAAGTGAACTTTATTTTATTCTGAGACACGCATTCTTGTTGCGAGAATGATTTATCTAGATTCCTTTCTTGACACTCAATGTACAAGGGAGTGTTTGGACTAGTTGTCACACAATCACATTAAAACGATTGAGCATTTGTTTGAATCAGACTTTATTTTTAAACGCACAAAAACAACTGATATGAACAGAACAGTACAGAACCATGCAACATCCATAACAACAATTGTACATTTAAAAAAAACCAGGCCATTTATCATGAACGCAACCAATGTATATTACAGAGTATGTTACAACAGTTAGACATTAAAGCAGTTGTTATAATCGTAACCAAACCGAATACCCAGTTATAATTAAGAAACAAGAAATGATATGTTGCCTTTTAACATTATTATAAATACTGCCAAACATAACAGCAAACTCAAAATACAACATGATGTTTTCTAGTCCCATCTTAAGTCTTGTCACAAGTGCGCCTAATTACGTATATTCATGAACTATCTTTTGAACGCAAGTTCGAATTATTATTAATATATAATTTGTCATTATGTATCATTATGGTTACCATTAAATGTTATTTCTCTTTTGGTTGTTTGTGTTTTCCTATAAAAAATCTAGCTTTTGTTAAGTATTATAATTATCCTATTCATCTATTCTATTCATTACGATTTATGGACCAATAACATATCCTATTCAACGAATGTTGTTCTTCACCAGGTGGTCGGTGTGACATATCACATGATGATTGCCATTATCATATAAGTACCTTTAAAGCACAACATCACATGACAACAATGTTGTTGAATAACTAAAATAATTAAGTATAATTGTTAATACCTGTTAACTTGAACATTAATATGTAGTGAAGAATGATATTATTTACTGACATGAGAGATTACAGCTGCAACTCAGCACGTTGACTTGTTTCAGAGGAAAGAACTTTATCTGACATAATATATAGCTACAAATGGTATACATCAATACAAATCCCATATAAGGATAATACTATGTCATACACTGACACCTGGTGTTGTTTAGATATATATTGTCTTGCCAAGACATATACATGCACTGTTGCATGACAATGGTAAAATGACATATGTAATGTAAGGAAAATTATATAACTGTAAATAAATACATTGAGTTGAGAAGGAACGTTTGCTGTTGAACTGAACTGCTATGTTGTGATTTATCCGTAGACATGTGCCAAGTGAAGAAGATAACTGGACGTGTCCATTATGTGTAGAGCATTGGCGCTGTCCATTCCAGATAGATAGGTTTCGTGCTTACGAATAAACACCCTTCATCCAGTGTTTAGTTCGAACACACAACCGCAAGTTTGGACGTGTTGGATGTCGGCGACCAAACTCAAACCAGTCTAGTAATTTAACGGAAATCATTTTTGCAATTCGATCCGAATATGGAGACATGTGGATAGTTTTATAGCATAAGGAACATAAATGCGGTAGCTGTGCGTTTGTACAAGGTGTGATTTATATGTAATGCAACTCTACCTGTTATTTGCAGAATTGCTCATAATGCAAGTCAGTGTAATCTTTGAGAGGACTCTCTAAGTTGGCTTGATACTATGTTTCAGTCATTTAATCAACTTCTGAATGAAATTTTATAGTCATCAAATATTATGGATATTGGTTTAGAACATTTCCCTAATGCAATAAATGCAGTTGTACATATGCAACATTTATCATGTATACTAAGTGCTTTCGCTCATACTAATGCTGATTCATCTTGGTAAACATTAACGTTATGTGCCTGTTGCCATTCCTGTCCTTAGCTAAGTAGCATGCTCAAAGATACATACATTTATATACAAACACCTTTATAATACAATGCACTTTAGTATGGACATATCCAAAATGGTATACATTGTGCAATAATACTAATGCATGTTATAACGCATTTATACATGTACAATACCATATGACAACAACGTACGTCGAACGCAGGTGTATCGAACCACAGGCTCTTCAGCGAGTTTAGGTCAGGGTAAAATATACTCTAAACACTGGTAGTAGAATTTATTGCTTGATCCTAAAATCGCACCGAAAGCCTTTGCGTCAAATAGATAGGTTTTAGGTTATTTTGGCCATGACGACTTCTTTATTAAGGAATCGACACCATGGTATCGAACGTGATCATTAGGAAGCACTTTGTGAACATCTTTAAAAACGTAAAAACAATTTTGAAGTTGATTGGTATAAGATATTGAACACAGCAGAATGGGGTGCTTCTTCAACTATGCACAGTGTGATACTAGTATACTTACATAGTGATCCATCTATGTTTGGTGTGCGTCGTCCGCCGTTAACATTTAACTGTTCATACATGTAATACACTCTTAACTTAATCTTTATAAAACACAACCTGGACACAACGCTTGTGTTACACAACGTAAAGTCCAGGCCAGCAAATTATGATAGTTCGGACAGGCAATGCAGCATTCGTGAGTCGAGAAAACCACAATGTGTAGCAGCTGGTGACACCATATCAACTACACACGCTACCACGCTTGTGAGACTGTCCCTATCATTATAGTAAACTAGAAGGCCAGCTACGGTTTTATTGTTACTCATCAATGGACTAGCAATGCACTCAAAATCGACATGTAACCCTTACCTGGTGCAGATACTGTAAATACAATGTGGGTAAAGTCCCAAGTCGCAAAACAATGTATCACATACCTATCAAAAGAAATATCATTAACGCTTAGGACTAGTTGTTTTAATATTTTTATCAAACAAAGTGTATTTAATTTCCACTCATTTAATGAATATAACATACAATTTGAAATGCCCTACACTGATCAATCAAATAATGGAATTAACATTTGGCATAGTTCTCCTGACAAAGATATAATACATATGTAAGCTCTAAGTGCACCCTTTCCTATAGGCTAAATACACTGAGTGACTTTATAAAATTGGTGTTTACTAAAACCCAATGGAAAAACCTAATTTGTCCTGGATTAAACCTATTTAATACCTAAGGCTGAGCACTATGTTTGCAAAAATAATTGACGAAATTGTACTAAGCAAAGATCTATTAAGATCATTCTGCACTAAGTCCACGAAGCGATGTGTACCATATAGTACGTGGAAAACACAAAATATCCCTCATCAACATGTCATCTATCAAGCTGCGCTGGTCTGAATGTGAAGATCCCGACGGTCTTGGCATGCTCAGAGCAGACAGTGCGGTCACCGACTTTGTCGGTCAGAACCACAGCCACGATTAACTACTATTCATCTTCTTGAAATAGACGTTTAATCTAATGCCTCGAAAAATGCCAACCTTTACAGACTAAACAGATATTTCCGCTTCCGTATGACCAGCTATGTACAAAACGGGCCAGGTTTCATCATGTTTCAACATGAACGCAATTAAAAGGTCGATCGGAGTTTAAGAGACTTGAATAACGTTTGTATTGGAGACGTCCCATACCGTTGTCCTGACTATGAGACGTATGGTGTGTGATGTATGGTTATGATGTAACGTACAGACCAAAATATATATATCCTTACCGATAAACACAATAAAAACAGCGTACTTCATTGAAGTTGACATCCATATGCTAGTTCGGTCATTACTACCCCTGGTCATTGAGTATGCCTTGTGTGTTATAAAAAGGCGTTTGCAATCCCGTAGTCCAAACTCTTAAAATGTCAATTAAATGTCTTAACCCTGCCAATGAGGAAGAAATGCACTGCCTGCACATGGCTTCCAGTTGAAGTTGTGGTTTTTTACATTGAATGTGTGGCTCTTTGAAACGTGACATCTTTGTTCAAAATTAATATTTGAGTAGTTATCAATGTTCATTGTTGCCAATTTTCATCAAAATGTACCAATGTTAACTAAGCATTTCAATCATCTGATAACTGTTGCGTTTTGAAAGTATCGTAGTGTAAGTTTAGTTACAATCAATGAGCTGGTAGACGTAACTGGTAGTGAAAATATAGATATACAAACAATTGTGTACATGTTTAACAAACTGAAAGTTCATTGTCTGGTGAAATAGTATGGCCCTAAAATGCGGGGAGGGGAACCAACATATGAAACCCCATTAAGGCTACGCAATGAGTGATATGTTGTGCTTTCGGTATTGTACATGCTGTTAACATTTCGACGAAAGTTTGGGGTTGCCTATGTTGGTTTGGACACCGTGCCATTGGGCCTCTATGACATGCCGTTTTTAGCTCTTAATCTAGATATGTGTAATTGATAACCCTCGTATAGCACTACATGTACCTACGAACGTATTCCAATTAACTTAAAGGTTAAACTCGTGTCAGTACAAAGCTGTTTCCATGCGGGAGAGAGGCAAACTAGCTATAACTTATTCGAACAAAATGACAATGGAATGTCCTCTAGTGCAGTGTCTACATACCGACCCGCATACAGTGTCCATAATTGTTTTGCACACCTTAATTGTCTCTATGACGGTATATTGGAAAGCAAAATATTTCCCCGGGTCATCTCCATTTGTTACATTATAAATGAGATAACGGATGAATTTAAAAATTGGAACAAAGTCACCTGAGGGTATTCTGAATTAATGTATCTATCGTCTATGTGAGAAGCTATTATACAAATGTGACATTTAACTGCGGTGTATCAACTCGTTAGGCAGGAACGACGACATAAGATATTGTACATGTACATGTTCTGTTGAGTTTTGTGCCTATTGTAACTACACTGTATTCCATTGCAACATGTTAATCTCCTCACAGGGTGGTTACACTGCCGTTTGCTAATGTCACAGACATACATAGCCTGCCCAATCTGTTTACCAACCCAGCTTATTATCATTCGACTATGAACGAGCATTGTCGCATCGTGTACTTGTATAACGTAACTATGTACTATTTAAAATGATCATAAAATTCAAACTATTTGTGTAGGAGTCAATAATATTCGCATCTCAATGGCCATTCTCTAAATATACCTCAAATGATTTGGCTAATAATTCATATTAACAATCCCGTATAGTCTAAATGTTCACCAAAAACGAAGTATAGATATGTAATATATGTACATACATGTATGAACATACATTTGGTAATTGTAACTTGCGGTACAAGATATATTACTTTCACCAGTAATTTACACAACCAGTTATGTGTGCTCTTCGACAGTTAAAAATCTAAAACACACATCATGCTGTTTAAATCCTTGAAGCTTTATATCCAATGCATACATTAGTTTTTATCCGACAATTGATACAATGTTCGATAATATTGACATGTCTTGTTTAACATTCCATGTGATTCAATCTGATATTGCCATTACAAATCTATCGGACTATATTGTGTATGCGGGAAATACATTAAACTTGCTGAACACATATGTAAACTATTAGCTGTCGATGTCGGATCGAACTAGTTCATTAGCCGTTTCGTCTGGTTTCATCATATTTACATGATAACTTGCAGACAAGGACATGGACCACGAGCACATTGAGCCCATATACGTAAATATAACATTTTTTCAATGCTTTATAGCGATATATGGACATGTTCAACGTATAACAGTTTTATTATTAAAGTTTCGTCAATCCAATTGAATAAGTACATTAAACAATGGCACATGGGTTTAATTATATATGTAGGAAAAGGTGAGCGAATATTTTTAAAAAGTAACAAATCTGAAAGGGGAAGCAGCACTCAAAACAAACAACATAATGCGAAAGGTGCAATATAAAGTTATAAATGTACCAAACACATCAGAACAATTTGTTTAAGGACGTTTGATAGGGTTATTGTTTTTTTTAAATGATACCAAAAAATAGGCACAGTCATAGTTTAATATATACTGAAGCAATATGTGAAATAAAAAAGGTATGTCGCGGTACTATTTTAGGGGTCATGGACCCTTTTGCAACATCATTTTTCAAGAAAATGACCAACATTTCTGATATTTCGCAATGTATTCATTTTTGCAATAAAAAACGATATTTTTTCGTGTTAAAATTATTTCCATGGGTTCGTATGAACAAACACATATTATTCAAACATTCTTATACACTTTTGGTATTGGTTAGAAAATTCACAAATTTTTGACAAAAAAGAATTGTCAAAATATCCGAAAAATGACTGCTAAAAATGGAAAAAAAATGCACTAAATCGGCCGTAGCTCAAAAACGACCTAGATGACCAATATATTTTTATTGCTAATTTTGTAGATAAAAATGTACTCAATAAAAATATTAAATAACAAGACTGCGTTCAATAAACGCTTATGCCCCCGTGGAAGCCTTGTCCATAAAAACGTCAATCAGGGGCCATAATTCTGTTAAAATGTTAAATAGGGTTACAGGGCTTTGTCAGTATAAGGGGCTTATGATGGTAAACAAGTATGTCAATTTTGAAGACAACACCTTGATGTAGGACGTAATTTGGGTTAACAAGATTTGGACGCTTAATAAGTCTAAGTCCAAAATTAGGTCAATGTGAAGGTCAAAATGAGGTTAGGTGATATAGGCGTGTGGAGAGTATTCATATACAACATCCAGGCAAGCTAAAGCTTGGTAGAAAGCCATAATGATGCTAGAAGAAACGGTCAATTTGGGTTAACCAAGTAAGAATTTTGCCCTTCAATAAGTCTAAGTCCAAAATTAGGTCAATGTGAAGGTAAAATGGGGTTATGTGATACAGGCGTGTGAAGAGTGTTCATATACAACATCAGAATGTGAATGGTAAAACCCGTTCATCGGTAGATATTTCAAACTGAGAACGAAAAATATCGGACATCTTCCAAGGGACATAACTGTGTGAATTATCGGCGAACCGGAACGTGTCGATGATATGCGCATCTCCACTTGGTAGTGAAGCTATCCATGAAGTTTCGTTAAAATCTTAGCAGTGGTTCTTGAGAAATATTGCGGACAAGAATTTAGTATATAGTTATAGTGCGATCTTCCAAGGGGCATAAATGTGTGTATAATCAGCGAACCCGAACGTGCTGACGCTATGCGCATCTCCACTTGGTAGTCAAGCTATCCATGAAGTTTTGTAAAAATCAGAGCAGTGGTTCTTGAGAAATAGCCCGGACAAGAATTTAGTATAAAGTTATAGCGCAAATCTTCCAAGGGGCATAACTGTGTGAATAATCAGCGAACTGGAACGCGCCGACGATATGCGCATCCCCACTTGGTAGTGAAGCTATCGATGAAGTTTTGTTAAAATCTGAGCAGTGGTTCTTGAGAAATAGCGCGGACAAGAAATTATAGTGCAAATCTTCAAAGGGGCACAACTGTGTAAATAATCAGCGAACCGGAACATGCCGATGATATGCGCATCTCCACCTGGTAGTGAAGCTATCCATGAAGTTTTGTTAAAATCTGAGGAGTGGTTCTTGAGAAATAGCCCGGACAAGAATTGGGACGGACGAACGAACGGACGGACGGACGGACGAACGAACGGACAGGTGAATCACTATATGCCTCCCGATCTATCGATACGGGGCCATAAAAAGATAGGTCACGGGACTACTTTTTGCGCTATGACGTCATTATTGTCCCCCTATATCATAAAAACCTTAGTAAAATTGCGTAAAAACGACGCAATATCTGCGCGTAAAAAATGTTCTAATACCAAAAGAGTACTCACATTTGCATATTATGTACATGGGAGTACAGTAAATATAAACTTAAAAGAAATTGGCGTGTAACAAGAAATATTTTAGCTGCAGTTACGTCGTAATTGTGTCTCTTTGCAATAAAAATTGCGGTATAATGGCGGTAAAATGGCGCAATAAGGCCAAATTAGTACATTTTGCATATTATGTTTTTCTCATAATTTCTAGTCTTGTCATAATTGATTCTTGGCTAAGGATGTTGATTAAAATGTACTTTATCTAAAAATTAGAATAAAACATAGGTTTTCACGCTACATTTTGTGCTATTATGACTTAATTATCTCCCCTTTTTCCAAATTTGTCTGTGACATCGCATTCCATATAGCAAGGGGGCACAGATGGGCCCTGAATCGCTCACTTGAATAATCTTCACAATTTAATCAAGATATCATTAATTTATTACCTATATATTAGTAAAATGTGATCTGTGTAGTCCCAGGCAATACAAACACTCATTATAAATTGGCACAGGTAACCCAAGTAATAATTTCTAATTTCACAAAAAATGAATGAAAATGTAACCGCTATTTCACGCAGAGTTTGATAATATTATTTGCTCAGTGAAATTATTTTTTACCCCAAAATATCAATATTTATACTAACCCTAGATAGTATCACGACAAACATTTTGCCCAATTTTCATGACGATCCAGTGCCAAACGCGGCCTCTATTCCCGTTTAAGGTATATGCGCAGAATTGATGCGCATAAACAACTGTATCAAACGTCCTTAAACAACCAATTTCATCTTGCTTCTGATCATATTGGCTAAACATACGTAATGAGAAACATTTTGATGGAAATACAACTCCAAATTAGCAGCATACTTCATACGAACGACAAAGTGTCGTCATCGAACATATGAAGTGAATGGGACATAGGTTCAACATTTGTTAGTGGAATTCGAACAAATGTTGCATTACATAATTTACCGTTTGATCTCTTGCAAACTGAAGAATATCCATTTTGGCAAAAACAACAAGGTACCGTTTTGCAAGGTCCCTACTGAACGGTATGTCATACGCCATACACTTGGACTACACTACCGTCCTCACATACGTTCTAACTATGATGTTGCAAATACTTCAAATATAACAACTTAATATGTCAAATCGCCATTTTGCCGTGGTGATTTTTACGACCGAGTTGTTCTCCACAACCGTGTCTGTAAAATGCATTGGGTCCCGAATATACAGAACCTGCTGCTACCAAACTTACACGACATTATGCTCCTGTAATAGTTTTGATCAGCTCTGACAAAAACGAGGCATGGATACATAGTTTCAACTATAACAAAATTTGAATGACATACTTTCAGCTATTAAAAGCTGAATGACCAAATTTCAGTTGTAAAAAGGTCAAAATGACGAATACTATGTATGTATGGCATTTGATAGATTATCTAAGATGAAAAAACACTACTATAAACGGCATTGAAGCCCAATATTAAACCCAACATCATTTGTAAGTAAACACAAAATGCGGAGCAATGATGCTGTATGGTACCTATGGTATAAGGAAGTAATTATATCAAGGTTGGGTTAGTCATATTGTCTTTTGTAATCATTTACATATACATGTACGTGGGGTGTCCCAGAATAGCGTATAATCACGTTATAGCATGGGAACTATCAAGTATTGTATGTCGAAATTATAATAAACCTTTAGATAATTTATTTCTTGACAAACTAGCAAAAGTCAATAACACATTATCAAAAAACCTACACATTATTTACATTTTACGAACGTCAGGTGAAGTCGGTCGCGTCACAGAACGTCAACGTCAGCACTCGCCTACGACGTCATGCTATCACTGTTCTCCCGAGTACTTTCCTTCGTTGGCAACACACTTTTAATATTATATGCCGATGTTGTAATAAACCATTTGAGAATTTATTTCTTTACATACTATCAAAATTTCATTAATTGCTTTTTAAAATTGACAACATGATTGACGACTTGTACGGATAGTGTCGGAAACAATCGGACGTAAGTGTTTGCTCAGCTCGGTCGCTCGGTTCTACTTCGTTTCCCTGTCCACCTGTGCCAAACAAAACGACTGTGTAAGTTGAAACCAGCTGCCTAATTACGCTGCTGTATTGAGCAGTTGTTTCCACCTCATTAATATGTTGCCCTGGTGTTAAACTACGCTACTCATGGTACATGTATAGCGCAATGCATAGAAATCGCCGATTGCCCGATAACGTCGTTGACGTCGTAATTCTTTATACTCAGATCATAACAACGTTGTTATGTTACGTCATAAACCCGCCGTACACGACGTCATTACCACGAAACGACACACATCAGCTAGCCAAAACATGACGATTACGCTAATATAGTTTTTGTCTGGATGTAGCAAATAGTACATATTAAGTATTATTACCATTAAATATTTGAATTCGTTTCTGAAATATTTACTTTTTTCTGCTGACGCACATACCGTTACCATGGGTTACAAATTCTTCTATTCATCATATGTAACTTATGCAGATATAAAATAAATACCTCAAATATATGTGGAATAGTTGTATAAATGCACTTGCAAAATTTCAAAGCTGTACCATCATGCTAGACTAAATAAAGCAAGAAGTATACGCTATTCTGGGACACCCCACGTATATACATGTACGAGTCAAGAATGTACGATCGTGTTATAAGCATCATTAACTTCATATACGTCATTCCTGGATTTCATCTTTCAGGTTATTTTTGTTATACTTCCTGAAATTTAATTCCAATTTAAATTAAACAGCCACATTATGAACAAATTACTAACGTAATTTTCGTTTTCAGTTTCGTCATATTCCAATTTCAAAAAAGACAGTTTATTAAATGAATCGTTTAGTTAAGGTGATTGCATACTCTTCAGTTGAGCGGAAGTTTAGAAATCGGTGTAAATAAGACGTATTGAAAGCGTCTGACTATCATGATGAAATAGTACGAAAAACTTAAAATTGATGTGTCAGCATGTTCTCATGTCTTAAAATCGCGAATTTACAGTAAAGTTATTACTATATTATACTATAATAAGCTTGCAGAATAAAGCTACTCATCAATAGACTAGCAGTGCACTCAAAATCGACATGTAACCCTTACCTGGTACAGATACTGTACATACAATGTGGTTAATACAATCATGCTGAATCCCAAGTCGCAAAACAATGTAACAAATTCCTATCAAAAGAAATATCATTAACGCTTAGGACTAGAATCTAGCTGTTTTAATACTTTTATCAAACAAAGTGTATTTAATTTCCACTCATTTAATGAATATGGAATACACTCTGAAATGCTTTACACTAATAATTAATGGAATCAACATTTGACATAGTTCTCCTGTCAAAGATGTAATAATATCTAAGTGCAGCCTGTCCTATAGGCTAAATACACTGAGTGACGTTATAAAATTGGTGTTTACTAAAACCCAATGGAATAACATAATTTGCCCTGGATTTAACCTACTAAACACCTAAGGCTGAGCACTATGTTTGCTAAAATAATTGACGAAATTGTACTAAGCAAAAAGGTATTAAGATTATTCTGCACTAAGTCCACGAACCAATGTGTACCATATAGATTGGTATACGTGAAAGACAATAAATATCCCTCATAAATATGTCATTTATCAGGCTGCGCTAGTTGACATATGATGATCCCTTGGCTCTTTGTATGCTCAGAGCAGGCAGTACGGTCACCGACTTCGTCGACCAGAACCACATTTCCGATTAACTACTATTCATCTTCTTGAAAGACCTCGTCCAGGACAATGACATGTAATGTAATGCCAACCTTCACAGAAAAGTAGTCCAAACCCTTAAATGTCTGAACCCTGTCGATGAGGCAGAGATGAACTGCCTGCATATGACTTTTAGTTGAAGTTGTGATTTTCACATTAAGGGTGTTGCTCTTTGAAACGTGATATCTTTGTTCCAAATTAATATTTGTCTGAGTAGTTATCATCGTTCATTGTAGCCAAATTTCATCAAAATTTACAAATGTTAACTAAGCATTTGATCATTGAAACAGTTTACTGTTGCGTTTCTCAGTATCTCAGTGTAAGTGTAGTTACAATCAATGGGAGTCAATGCTATTTGCATCTCAGGGGCCGTGTTCTAAATATGCCTCAAACGATGTGGCTTATACTTCATATAAACATTCCCACATAGTTTTAATGTTCACCAAAAACAATGTATCGGTATGTAATACATACATTATCTGTATAATGTGCTGTGCAAGATCTATTACTTTTACCAATGATATACACATCCAGTTATTTGTGTTCTTCAGTAGTTACCCCGATCATGCTATTCAAATCCTTGAACTTTTATATGCAATGCATACATTAGTTTTATCAGACAATTGATACGATAATTGGTATATATTGTTTAACATTGCAGGGGTTTAATCTGATATGTTTCCATTACAAATCTATCGGACCATATTAGGAATACAGAACAAATATATAACATAAGCTATCGATGACGGATCTAACTAGTCCATAAGCCGTTTCGTCTGGTTCAACAAATTTATAAGATAATTTGCAGACAAGGGCATTAACCTCGAGCACATTTAGCCCATACACGTATATAAATATTTTCTGTACATTGGTGTACCACCTGCGGTGCCTTCCAATGCTTTATAGCAATACACTGACATCGTTTCGAGTGAATAAGTACATTTAACCTGACAATGGTTTATTGGTAGAAAAAGAGGTGTGGCCTTTTGAAAAGGTCACAAGTCAGAAAGGGGAAGCATCACTTTTAAGAAACAGTAGAGTGCAAAAGGTGCAATATAAAATTACCCAAACACATCTCAACATTTTGTTTACAAAATCATGTTCATCTTGTGTGTGATCATATTTGCTAAACATAGGTACGTAATTAGAGCCATTGGGATGAAAATACAAGTTAAAATAAGCAGAATGCTTCATAAAAACGACACAGACGTCGTCATCAATCATATGAAGTGAATGGAACATAGGTTCTAAATTGATAGTGGAGTTCGAACAAATGTTGCATTACATAATACATCATTTGGTCTCTGTCAAACTGAAGAATATCTATTTTGGCAAAAAATACTCGGTAATGTTTTGCAAGGACCCAATATAACGGTATGTCATACGTTATACACTTGGACTACACTACCGTCGTCGCATACGTACTACCCATGATGTTGCAAATACTCACAATGAATACTTAAACTACAACTTAATTTGTCAAATCGTCATGGTGACATAGTGATCTATTCGACAGAATTGTTCTCCATAACCGTGTCCGTACAACGCATAGATGGATCCGAAATGTACAAAACCTGCTGCTACCAAACGTACACTAAATTATTGATCAGCAAACATGCGTCCATGAGCCAGATAATGCTATCTCAATGATTGGCTTTAAGCAACAGCAGCATGGCCAGCATGGTCAAAAAGATATGTGATCTAATTTATGTATTATATATTTCTGATATCTGGATTTCCCTCATTGATCGAATAAATATCATGTTAAGTACAATTATGTACATTGTCAAGCATTTATGACACAGAGTTGAAAGTGGTAGCCGTGTAGACCTTTACCCCAAATATATCATATATACAGTTTGTTGAAAAGAAACACTGACAACAACGAGACATGAAACATGGCATTTTAGCTGTTCATTTCATTTCCTTGTTTAGTTGTGTGTTAGGCAATTAGCCGTGTGATTGCGGTCTGTCTTGTTTATGTTGTCTGCGCTCGGCTGTTTCAAATTTTACTATCGTTTTGCCACTGTACGAATGGCGTGTTCAAAGCGATTGCTAACATCGTATTTATAAAATTTAAAAACGATAACATAAAATATGTCCCTAAAATTAGTCTAGACATAAGTTTATTTGAATACAATGTTATGTTCTGATAATGCAAGTTTAACGTTCATTTCAATTGAAGCTAGAGAGCACAAAAAAATACAACATTGGCATGTGCTGTGTGTGTATTTCACTGCTAATGTGTCCCAATCACGCTGGAACAACATAATGCCCCATGTCATTACAGAAAATGCAATTGTAAGAGTTTAATTGATGGTTAGTTTAATAGCTTAATGACAAAAACATTCGGATAACTGCGTATTGTTGTAATGTGCCATAAACAAGCATGCATTTTCATATATTATGTTCTTTGTTTTTGCAACTTGGCGCGCTTACTATAATGCAAATGAATTTATTGTGCAACCACACACATGAGATAACATGAGAGTTAAGTGGCCGTTGATTTGGCGTCTACGTAATTTAACCATGGAAATAATGTGGCGAGAAACTTCGGGTTGAATCAGTATTTGACTCAATTACAGGTTGCCAGCTTCATTCATTTTCGAACCATAACCAATGGTCTGTGTATAAATTCCCCGACTATTGGTTAATGCACTTGGAACCTTTTGTCTGCATATGTTGATAGCAATGTCAGATAGACACGACAATAATTTCGTGCAGAAAGTATGTAATGCAAACATGTTATTTAAGAAATTGTAATACGCGTATCCAGGAGCCCTCAAGACGCATTTGTCATCTTCCCTAATGCATATTTCAGATACAAAGCTAATTTTCAGCATTGGTTGATACGAGTATGATTCAGAGGTAAAACATTGTTCGGCTGTCTGACAGCGAGCTGATGTTGATGCTGCACTTTTGCAAATAATAATGACTGTGACTTTTCCTCTTGTAACTGAAGAACTTGATCGGCCTATTTCGGCTGAGGAAATTAAACTTGTCATTCATAATTTAAACAGAAACAAATCATTTGGGGCGACTGCTTGCTTAATGAATATTTTATTATCTTCCCTCATTTATCTGGTCATTTAGTGGATATTGTTAACGCCATATTAAATTCTGGTTGTTCCTCAGTGTAGTAGTCCCAAGAAAATATTGTACATTTACCCAATGTTATCAAGCTAAACGAAATGGTCAAACGTTACCGCGTCGGCATATATATAATGTAGATGCAAGATAATAATGATAAGACACATTGGGCAAATATGTTATGCCAAAACAAATCAATAGCATATGATATATCTCGGATTAAAAGCCATCTGTAAAATAGTATATGACTTATACCCGCCATTTCTCATTCGGATACATTCTGAACTCCGATAGCTTGCAACATGTTTTGTACATTAAATGTTTAATACGAATGGGGTATGCTGCCTTATATAATCAGTATGGTACTTTTTAAGTAAATTCATAGTTTGTCCTCCATTTTATTGATACATTTGTATAGCAAATGGCACGGGATACATCATCTAATACAGCTGAATTGGTGTCGCTCCATTGTCACGGGTTTGCTTGTTCCGATAGTGAGCTGTATAAAATACAAAACTTATTGCCGATAGTGTAACAACAATTAGTATAGATTATTTACACTCCGAAGCGAATTCAATACTTACAACAACGCATAAGTCATAGGTATCCAAAACTTTGACGTATGGCGAAATTTTTACTTTAAAAAAACTGTAGCTTAATTTCACAGCCATCTATTACAAATCAAAGTATAACAATGTATAGTTTTTAATTTGATATGTATGACTGCTTCAATGTTTACTTACAAAATAAATTAGAATGTCATAACTCTGACGTTTGAAATGTTGCTGAATGAAAACTGGCTCCACTCGATGTCAATATGTTGAACGCAAAATTCTTATAGTAATGAAGGTATCGATTAACCATCGCCTACTTTAAAAACCCCACAGCTCCTAATGTACAATTGCAAACACCATTATTCTTCTTCAAACAAATATAGGTCATCGTGTGATGTATGTTGGTTGTCAAAACATGTCTTACATGTAGTATTTCCTCTCTGACTTACTCCCTTGCGACGCGTACATGGTCCACTTTCTAAATGACATTAGTATAGCCGTGAAATTACAATTACTATATTCCCGTTTGTGTATTTCCATTGGGTTAACAATGGCTAATTCACACACAATTTCGCATACAGATTTTTGAAAAGACGATAACGGTAACTAATGATTTATTTTCGCGATGGTAACTATTCATTTATTTCTCGCGATATGAATCAACATTATCTGTACTATAGGCGTATTGACCAAACGTGCGTGTGTACATAAACTGCTGACTATCTGTCTTGAAAAACAGACACGACATAGAAAGATTGAGACAGTTTCGGTATGTGGAATATCGTGTAAATATATTCGTTATTAACAAAATAACACCACTGACTGACCATTCATTTTGGGTAATGCAAGTATTGCAAACAAGGTTTGGCCAACTGTCTTCCATACAATTATGACTAAAAACGGTAAAACCTAAAGATGAAGACCGAGTCGTTGAAATACAAAATAGCATGATATGATACGCGTGTTAACAGTACATTCATATTAATATTGTCAGACACAAGGTTCCATTTTTCGGACTCCAGTATAATGTCTGTAGTCTAATAACCGGAAAATGATGACCGTAACTGATATAGGGTGTGATTTAAGATTAAATATAATAATGACATATAGATACGGAGTCATTCAATATGGTAATTGTATACTAACTGTTTGAGTTCTGATTATTTATTCAAAAACACGAATAGTTTTAACATTTTATGCAGCATTAAGAAATATATTCATAGTTACATGTACTATGATATAACAAAGTTTTAATAATTTGAAGTTCACAAGCATTATTTCGCTTCAATTTTTTTCTAAATGGCAAATATTTCAACAAAGTGGCAAAGGATTTGTATCAAAGAATGCAACTATTTATGGTTTTGGGATCGCCTATGTTATGTAACATAATGCATTTAAGATGGTTCTCCAGGTACAACTTTTTTCACAAACATTAATAATACTTTCATATACATTTTCCCGTTTCATACATGTATTTGTCCTATCAATAATTGATACTCATTTTTCTATTTGTTCGTGCGCGCTTGATGACCCTAGTTTTCGACGTGCCTTCAAACACCTAACGCTTGTTTTAAACATTTAGAGCTTTAAGAGTGAACAACATTTGGAACTCAGTATAATTAATAATATCAGTTAAGTCATTGTTAATCTAATGATAACAATATATGTGTATGTGTTTCATTCCAACAATGAACAGAATGACAAACAAATCGGGAGCGTGTTAATTAAATGTACGTGTTTCTACTATTCTGACTCTTCATCAGTACATGATCTAAATCCCCAATCGCTGCATCATAACATGATTAATTTGTCAAAATAATTAATTGAACACAAGTATAAGACCGCGAACATTTCACAAATCAATTGATAAATGTAACATAAGTTATCATCATATGCACTCATTTCCAAGAAACAAGGCTACTAGTTTACATTGTCTGCAAGTATAGTGTCAAGGATAAGCCAAACCATGAACCACAAATCTATGTACAAGGTATTTGAAGGGTCGAGTGTGTGAGGAATGTGATACTAGAAGGCATTGTACTAGATTGAACGCAATCATAAGTGTTCATAATTAGCGAAGTAAATGCATATCTCACTCGAACATTATGGACCTGCAAAATATCAAGTTTTCTGGAGACCCGAATGACGGACCGTATGATCCGCGAAAAATTCAGAATGAAAATAAAAAAATTAGGCGTTAAAAAGTCATAGCTGTAAATATTATGTATTATCTTAAAATCTGAAATGTTCGTCTGCGGGCCTAATAGGGTCAATAAAATTCAGTGTATTTCATTTCAACAAACTATTTGAATAAACCTTAAGCACGTGTTATTTGTACAGTGATGACAAACATGAACTATTATGTTATGTATATCACTCTTTTACCCATTCATAGTCCCAACAGAGACCAAACGTATCATTTCATTTCATTACATTACGTTAGGTCTCACCGGGTCGCAAGTACTATCATGTAGCAGTTTCCGACACGATTCTTTGTCGCTGTTTGGTGACCGATTATGAGCCATAAAAAGCAATACAAAGTAAATGCACACCACACATGGCTTCATTAATGCCTTTTCTATCATTGAAAACAAATGATTGCAAGAACACTAACCTCATTGATACATAAATTATCCCTGCTTCATTTCACTTCCAAATTTACTGAAATGCCCTTATTTACGTCATTTGAAGCGGTCGAACAGAGCCGATGTATTCCGAATGTTGTTGTTCTGACATTTGAATGAATTATGATAAGACGAAAAATGGCTATAACTAAAACCCTGAATCCGGACTAAAAATAGGCCTACATTATAGTCGGACAAGAACGACTACTCCGTACCGAGTAATTATTTCGTCTAAGACGAATTTGTCAACTGTAGGTAACTTTCGTTTTTAAAACGGAAGTGAATCGCGAAAGATGTCAGACAAACATGTCATCTAATATTGGCCCTGTAAAGGTATGCTTAACGCTGTTTTTTGTACTTTATGATTGAAATAAGCTTTACTGCGGTCGATTAAACTGTTTAATCCCGAATAAGTCGTTCAATTGGGAAATAAAATTTTTGCTAAAGACAGCTAAGTTCAAAACTATGAGACTCTATAGTACTGTGGAAGGTACGTAGAGTCTTATTTATGGGACTAACCCATTCAGTGTTCGCTCCTATGGCATGGGTGGTAACAATCTGACAGGGAAAGCAGCTTAACCCGAAAACATAAAAGCAACACAGACCACAATTAATCGGCGCAATGCCCAACGCACAACTGAACGAGAAAATGAACTTAACTACATATAACAGCCAAGACGTCAGCTTTCAAATTGTCTAAAAACCAAAGGTAACGGTGTTTTATGTAAAACTGTTAAATCGTTTGAATCGAGTATATACATGTATAGTGTGTACCATTCGAGTCATGACAAACCTTTAATGTATATAATACATACATGTATACATCGATATGTACATGTTGTATTGCAGACAACCATTTACACACCTACTCAAATCTCCAATAACCAAGTTGATTTGTCTCATATGACATGTACTCTATAGAAATTAACACCTTTACAAATGCTTGCTAGACAAACATTCGTGCCTAGATGAGCTCAAAATAAAGGTTAAATGCACTACAAACATATCAATATATCATCAGCTATTGCTCATTTGTCTGTAAACGTAATTCTGTTGTGACGTTTATTAAAGCTGTTTTATTTATATATGATTTTTTCTCAGTTTATAGCATGCCTGTTTTTATTACTAAATTGTATTTCGACAGAATATTAATTGAAGGAATATATATACGTGTTCGTGTTTCAATCTGTTTCGTCGCGTGAAAAATCAGGAAATAACGATTTGACATTGTTTAGAAGGAAAGAGGGGATTCAATTTAAACAGAACATACATTTGGGATACTTCCGTTCTTTAAAAATATCCATTATTTCGTGGTTTGACCTGTGCATGTCTTCACCATTTACGTAAGAAGAAGTCGTATTTAAATATTTGTCGCGACTCCGTCGTAATCATGTTGTTAAAGATGTACGTTGCACCCAATACAACACTTTATTAAAACAAAACCACCTATGCATTAACATCGATTCTTAGGAACATCTGAGTTTATCAATTCCAAGGTACAATGTACGATGAGGTTTGACAGTTCATTAACGGTTTTCAATATTTCGAGCGGTCACAACGACTATGGAATCACGATGATATTCACGATCAAATGGTTCATGTTTGGTGAGGGCAAATTCGGGACGGCGTTAGTTACATGTACTTCTTGTATCTGAATAGACTCAAAGGGTTTCAAATATTGTCAGACACTCGTGCATATGATATACCGGTAAAGATATGATTAAATGGGAATGCCACACTTTACTAGTAAGGGCATGCAGACAAACAATACAATGGAAGCATCTGCAGACAATGACGAGTATGTGTAAGGCTAACTATCATAGGAGCAAGAAGAGGAAAGATGAGGTTCTGCACTACTTAAGACGTATAAAAAATCGGACAGGGAAGACATCACTTTACCAACCACAGAAAACATAAAGACGTCGCATAGCACAATTACAAGGCGCAATGTCCTATACACAACTGAATGAGAAAATGAACTTAAACGCTTAATGTCCTAGTTGCAGCTGTCTAAAAGTCGAAAGTCAAATTATCAGCTGTCTAAACCCCCAAAGACGTAGTTTTAACACTCACATTAGCTGCTTTCAGACAGGCGTAAAGTAATCAAGTTGTGTTTTACAAATGTACATAATTATTGCTAGAAAAATGAATTATGATAGCCAATGTGGACTCATAGTAGGTAAAGTCTTATGTATTGAAAATAAAACATTAGTTTATAGAAATACTATTTATAGTAATTGTTTGATTAAAATGTATTCTATTCCATGGCTACATAAAGTCGTCTTCCTTCTAAGAAACTGTTGGTCGGATTTCAATATGAATTCATAGGAATGTACATTGAAGGACCCTCTACTAAATTCCTAATTTCATTGTTAATCTTTTAAGAAAAAAGGACTGCCAGGGGCTGTGCCTGTACATGTAGACAAGGTACTCAGGTGAGCAGTCATGGGCCATCATCGTCCTCTTATATTCGTGTCTTCCTTCCAGACAGGTTGATAATAGCGTCAATACCTTGTATAATTTCTATTATTATTATATTTGTGTTCTTCGTTTTTTCTTTTCCTGGATTTCCCTTACTACACGTTCTTTTATCATCTATTATAATCTACATTCACAAATCTATTTTTGTCTAGTTCACCGTTTGAAGTACGTATTATGTATACTGATATAAGTAAGTAAGTAAGTGAGTGAGGACTTTATTTATAGTAGATACAAAAATGTAACATGTAATATGCTCTACATAATGAACATATAAACAATAATTACATGATAATATACAAACAAATTCATGACGAAATATAGGATATATATGAGCCAGTCTCCAGGAAAACCTGCTATTTTGACAAAGAATTTGATTTTGAGATTTTTTAATATTTAAAAGAGTAATCTTAATGAAGCAAAATGCAAAAGAAATTTTGTTAATATCATGATTTTTAAGGAAGTTACAGCTGTTTAGTTGAGGCCCTATTCAGACCCTTTTTGCGTGACGTCGCAAACGCCATTCAAACGCTATTCGACGTAACTGAAATAGGTTTTTCATTAATTACACCATTTGATCAATTCTTGACATAAAGTGTTCAAACTAGTTCCAAATTCTATAATTATGTTTCACTTTTCAAAATATATATCAAAATCGAAATTGTTTGCATTCAGAGAAAGGCTACTTCTGTTTTAAACAACTAAATCATTGTTTTTCTCAATCGGAGTACTTTTCTGAAATTGGTCACCATAGCAACGAAGTATGTGTTTTCAACATAATTCATAGGAAGATTTAAATCTAAGGTATAGTACTATATGGGTCAATTACTTTAAAAAGAATCTTCAATAGATATATATTTTCCTTATTTTAGAGCTTTATCAAAATCCTGTTACATATAGTAATTACATAATGTCATTATAGCAGGTTTTCCTGGAGACTGGCTCATATGTATTGTTTAACATGTACATATAATTAAATAGCGTAGTATACATGTACATATAAAATCAATATTCAACTGTGAACAAAAGGCTTGAGATATGTTTATATAGATGATTAAGTAGTATAATTGTGTTTCCATTCCAAGAATTGTCGAATATGATATCTGCCTGTCTAATATGTAAAGGGATATCATTCAAAATACACATGTAGATGCTCCTGAATGGGGAAAAGAATTACATGTAAATGATTTGAGTAAACTGTAATCATCGATGGCCCCAATCTGGATGTGCATACGTTTTACCAGCGTTTCTGCTCAAAACTTTATTAATATTAATATAGTGCTATGGTAAGTACATGTATATGCGTTAAATAAAAAATAGCTATGTATGTATAAGTGCACGAAAGAACGCAATATATTAAGCTATGTGGATATTCATTTGAGAGATCAATTTTGAATAATCATAGTATATCCAGAAATAACAAAATTAATAATATTTAACAATTACAGTATATAATACATTTTAAAGTACTTGAAGCGCAGTAGACAGATTGTTAAGGAAGTATCTTAGTATAACACCGAGGGCAATTTGCGTTAATCGCGCAAGACGTGCTACTATCAAGTAATGCGCCAAGCACTGGATATAACATAATAAAAGTAAAAACAATAACCCAATAATGGGGTGAACAGCCTCTTTATATTATAAGATGCTACGTTTTGTACCTTCATAATATATATAAATTCCTCAGGAGCATTTTTCTTGCGAACTTTGCCTAGTTGAACAGTGACGTTGTGTCTAATATAATGACAAACACAACCATACTCAATTTATTGCCCACAGACATGTCACTATGTCATACCGAATTAATTCTTTCATATAATATGGACGGGTTCATCCCTGGACAATACTCTTTCCTGAACGAATAGTGACATTTGGTAATCATATTACAGAGAAGTTAAGTCTGCAATGAGGTAATTGTGTATAAAATGGTACAACACAATTGCTTTAGTAACGTCATATCGTAGACACATTAAAATGATCTGTTTTCATAAACTAATGTATTACTGAATTAAACATGGCGGTTGGGTGCATATAAAAATGGCTGTCGCAGTTGTAATTTGTTATATATGTGTCCTTGTTTACAATTGCATTATTATTTGTATTATTCCTTGTACAATGTATGATTTATTTACTATAAAACCTTATACGACGACAGAGGGTAACGTATTTTTTTGTTCCGGGGATGATATCAATTCTCTTTTACAAATTTCATGCTTATTAAGATGAGTAATTATACACTTGATCTCGTTCCGTTTAATATGAACAGAAGTTAATAACATTTTAGTTTATTGCCATTAATTTATGTTCTAGTGTTTATTGATGCATCAAGGTAGTCATCTTGCGTCGGGGCTTAAATCACCAAGATCACTAGTTATAACGTACTATGTCAATAATTGCATGCCGTTAGTTCGTGTATTTTTGGGAAGCTCCGATGACGTCCGGAATATTTCATAAAAACCGCAAACTTTATATATTTTTTTATATTACGAATATACATTATGCAGCAATAATGTGAATGTTTGGTCCCAGCCCCGGCAAAGGGCATGTGATGGCAAGGGAATTGTCCCGTGTGTTTACCTCTCCGATGTCACGGTACTGCCCCGCGAGTGCGGGGCTTTTCTTTTGCGTCAAAATAGCGGGGATTTATAGCCGTGAATATACCCGTGATTTTACTAAGATTTTGTAAGAGTAAAGCAGTGCGATCTCCGTAGTTTGACTGACAGTAATTCAAGCGATGTTTGCACACTCGAGATCCAGTAGTAATACACATATACGCATCCATCATACGCGTCCACCATTCCGTTCCATTCTGTTTTATTAAAGTCACTCTGTCCTTCATTTTGTCCTGTACCTGTAGCACATGTTTGACCATCAGTTTCATTCATTGTTTCTAAAGTTCAAATTTAATGGTAGATTTCGACTGTTTAAAATTGAACTGTAAAAACATTTCGGGGACAATTTGCTTTGTTTTTTCCCCCGGAATTTACCAGGGGTTTGAAAAAACAAAACAAAAATCCCGGCCGCTCCCCGGTGTTGAGTAGGGCGTGGTTTTAACTTTGACGAATTGTCCTTGTGCGACATTCGAAATGTCATGTCGAACAAATGACCTGACATTTATTTTTCTTTCGATCACTTTTGTTATTATTTGGAAATGCTTTTGACAACCGTGATGGGTAAAGCGAGTTTAACGTTGTAAAAAGTGTGGTATAATAATGAGTAGTGTTTTTCTGACTTTCATCAAAGCAACCAACACTTCCATGAGTGAATATACTTAGGAAAAGGATATGGAATTCAAGTGCAAATACATGATATTATTTCTTTAATGATACATTAGATACAATGTAATCTCAATAACCATTGGATGGCTTCAAATAAAAGATAGTGATTGTTATATTAGTACAGAATGGTGCTCATGTACTGTTACCTAACCTGACTGAGGCTACAGGAAACATTGAAGTGTTAATAGTATATATATGCATACATCTTGATTGGCTTGTTGCTTTCTGGGAAACATAAACACATTGAACAAACTCTGTACTCAACGCCCTTAATCGTCATGCTAATGTGTGCAAATAATGAAAGTCGTCATCATGTTCACTCGTTCATTTCATTTACGTTACGGGTTTACGAGATTCGTAGACTATCTTCGAGAGCAATGAGTTTACATTGGAAACAGTTTTTATACGCAAGTTGAATCTTTACCATATATATATATACAGATTTTAACTTCAATTGACACATCACGATGTCGTTTGGGTCACAATAGATCTAATACGTTGTCTTAAAATATCATCCCTATTACACTTATAATAGTCTAGCAGTTACGATGCGGATGCGCTTGTATAATTCTGGCGGTATTTAATAGTGAGTCATTAAGTTTGACAAAATGGGAACATAATTAAAGAAGATTCTAAAAATAGTTTCTAACCAGACAGGTATAATTGTTAACAAGGATAACATTGTTTAATATAATAATACAACTTTATCATTGTTGACGTGTAATAGGATAACGTCATTGTGTCAGACATTCAACTGATGTTCCTGTGAAATGATATATTATCGAAATAATTTGACATATTATCAATATTTTTCTCGTTCGGTTTGACAGTGCTGTATGAGTCAACGTTCTGCAACTGAAATATACACTGTGTTTCTGAAACCAGACAGTCTACTCAGCCAAATTCAAATAATCGCCCCAATTTTGAAAAATAGCTGTCGCTCGACTTTGCCTGTTTATAACATCTGATGTAAGGTTATGCATAACTTCTTTCTATTATTTGAGCATGTCTTACGACTTAGGACGACTTTCCCAGATTTGTAGCAACGTACGACTCGAGAAAACTAGTAAATGGAGAGGGTATAACGTTTTCGCATGTCGCTTGGCTGACTTGTTGACTTTCATTGACGAAAAGTGTACATGTATATTCAATATGTAAACATGCCGTGTTCTCATATACTCGGTATGGCATGGTATCAACAACTGATAGGCTTCGATGAATTACTTGCATTTTCGAATTTTCCGTTCACATGATGCCCTGTCGCTTGATTTTGTGTTCCTACCGTAACAATTTTGAGAAGGTGTTTATTTTACGAATTAGTTGCTTACTTTGTGATTAATATGTATAAAAGTGTAGCAATGACACCCAATCAGCAAGTATTGGATAACATTTCACTCACATACACTTATATTATCTATATCTGATTTGTAAATCATGGTTTCGTTTGTTCAATTATTTGCCATTTCCTCCGTATCCATCTTTTCATACATACTCAACTGTTGTAGATAAAATTTGCTTTGTTTCTACAAAAACTAGACAGAGTTACGTTCAAAAAGTATTTTAAACCACACTTTTATTGAAATACTCATTGCATATATCGAATTAGTTTTCGTAATATATCGCATATAAGTCCTCATATAATATTGTTTAATGTATTGCTATCATCACAATATACTTTTCTGCTTAGCACAAGCTCCTGATAAAGGTCGATTAATGTCTCACAGTTTAAAAAAGACAGTTTTATTCGACCCACCAACTTCTATTTAAATTCATCATTATTTTAAAACTTTAATTTTGTGTTCAACAAGGATATGTTTTAATTGCAATTACTGTTTACTGTTAGTACATGATGAATCAAAGTTTTAGCCAATGAATTTGCACTTATGGAACAGTTGTACATGCATTGTACATGTGTAAAAAATCGGCTACGGAAGAAAGTTACGGAGGAAAATCAAATTGATGAAATAGGTCCAAGTCATTTTTCTAGATTGCATAGTAAACACGATGCCTTTAAACAGATTTTTAAAATTAAGTTGAAAATGCTATGTCCACCTATATGCAAACTTGATTGTAAAAGTTACGTAGCTTGATCCTATTTACTTTAATTTCATCAACTTAATCATTCCATGGTCATCTGTGTTTTAGTTGTATGAAGGGTTCACTGTTAAAATGCATGAATGTTATAGTTAAACATTCCTGTAGAATAAGTACCTATATAATATATTCATTATTTGATATGTTGTCAGAATAGAGCCAGATGCAAATGATTACGAAGGAAATAAATAGTTACGGAGGGAAACCTATGAGTGCTGGTTGCAAACAGTTAACTTGGTGTCCAATATTTAACGTACTCTAATCGAAGTTTACTTTATAGAGATACTGAGGTCACCATGTGCGTATGTTCGTCCTTTCCCTTTTTCAGATTACTTGTTTGAGAGGCACTAAGTTAGTGGTATGATTTAAATAATTTCAACTATCTTGAGACGGATATTTGATCACAAGACCAGGGTTCGTAGCATCAGATTCAACGCAAATTAGAAGAAATGACAAAATTTGGATGTAATAAAAAATGTCACGATGGATGGATAGAAAAACATGTATGATGTTGTTTATATATTATATATGACGCATTGTATCATTCGCGAGCTTTTTAAAAAGTTCAAGATCACACATCGACTTCAACATTTATTTTGTCTATTACGCATAAAATAAAGATTGTTAATACAATAACTGTATTTGGAGTTGGTACCAAGTCTTGTTTATTGTGAAAGTCACGCGGAATAAATTTGCTTATCCAAACTCTAGGTAGGCTTTGCTCATTAATGTATTTTATTAAACCCACATAAATCAATTGATGGCAAGAATACGACTACACAAATAAAAAAAATTAAAAACTCAGTTGAATTTTCCAATGTAACCTGCTTGATATTAGACCAAACAGCTATCATACGTGTACATGTACGATTGCTATAGATGAAAGTAGTCTTGTAAGATCATTAACATGGCACATAACCCATTATGTTTCTGTCATTACTCATATTTTCCGACATAACCGCTTGACAATCAAGCATTGTTAGTGTCAACTGTCCATTTCGCTTAAAAAGTTGTTAAGTGATTGTGTTCGATAATGGCTCTTTATGTCAACACGTTCTCTGAATTAAACACCATTCTTTCAACGTTATTGTCAGTTACGTTTGCAGTACGATGTAAAACAGTATTTATTCATTAATACCTCGAAACTAGATTTCGAAGTGTTTGCAATATGTGGCATATAAATGGAACCCCATCTTTGATGATACATGTAATATTGAATGTATATATATGTTTAATTAGTCATTTGTTATTACATAACTGTTGTATGTGATATTCGTCATTTAAATATTAAATGACAAATTTCAATCATACCCGTATGTTTGTCATTACTTGCATCATCAAACAGAGCTCTTAAAGTGATTACCAGGCTTACATAAATAAATATTTATTGTCAGATAAATAATTTTATGTAAGTACCGTAATGCGGCTTCAGAATTTTATATTTAATAACAAATGACTAATTAAACATATATATACATGGAATATAACATGTATCATCAAAGATGGGGTTCCATTTATATGCCCCTCTAAACTTTAAATTATATGTACCAGGGAAGGGAGGGTAAATACAATAACTTGGAAAATAAATTTCTTTTTCCAAAGCTGTTTTCTGCGCAAAAGATTTACGTGAGAACGACTAGTTGTGATGAAAATATATGATGCTAAAAACCCGTCCCGTTATTGGACGGATAAAAAATTCTGAAGCCGCACTACGGTACTTACATAAAATTATTTATCTGACAATAAATATTTATATATGACACATCATGAAAAGACGGGTTTAAGTGCAAATAATATTTTATTATATTTACTTTTATTTGGAATTTCACAAAAACGTCAAATTTAAGTCGATTTATTTTCCGTATATAAATTAAATTTAATTTGGAAATTTAATCACAAATAATACTATATTGTCTTTCCATTTATTTGGAATTTCACAAAAACGTCCATATTTAATTCGATTTATTTTCCGTATATTAACTAAATTTTATTTATATATATAATCACAAATAATACTAGTACAGGCATCCATCTAGATTCGCGTTTAGTTCACATGTAGATCTACAAATTTTATTTCACAAATTTTAAAATTAGAAGAATGTCCATTATTGTTTTATTACCTCCCTTGAATAAAAATATAAGTAAAATGTGTATATATCTTTATATGCCGTTATATATACTTTAAATACAACTTTGATCGTTAAGTAGTTTCACAGTGAACTAGTGTATGTGTAACATCTTTAAATTCTACTTCATGGTTGTTCATGGAAATTGAAATATAAAGCAGTACATATACTATAATAATATAGATTAAGTCAGACAAAATAAAAGTATGGTTTAACTATATTAATCGTACGATACAGAAATGTGTTTATTGGTAAGAAGCCGGTTTCAAACTGCTGAGTGGTTTGTTGTCTTATTTGTACAATATGTGCAGAATAAATTTTATAAAAAAAAGATATTTAATTTCAAATTTAAGCGCATTTAATTTTGCATTTATATTGCATAAACGTGCATTTAATCCCATTTATATTCTATATTTAATCACCTTCAAATGCAACTAAATGTGACTTAAACTTGTAGGAATATTTCGACTTAAATGTAGTATTAAACTTAACTTAAATATGGAATTTAATGGCAACTTTTTTCTGAATAAATGTATTTAAATTCCGAATATAATTACATTTAAGTTAAGTTTAATAATAAATTAAAAGTAATTTTTCATGCTGTGTGAGCTATATAAAAAGATAAGTGATATTTTGCATATTTTTTCTTATGCGTAGAATTGGGCAACATCACTAGAAGTACAAACATTGATGAAAATGTAAAATTACACAGTCTTAAAGAGACAAAATAAAAATAAATAACATATTGATAACTTAAGTTTCCTCGACCTCGACATTAAATGACCTTGACCCACATATCATTTCAGAGCTCTATACCGGTACTATAATTATTACACATAATAAAATTGATATGTGTTTGTACATACTAGTTAGAAAGGTTAGATTAAGACGTGATTTGTGCTAAAAAATTGGCGGGAAATTATGACGCCATCATGGTTTCCATGGTAACCTACAGGATCTCAGATGTCCACCCTCGCTAAAATTAAACTTCAAGCATCCCACTACTTGAATAAACCAAGAAACTCTCTGGACCTTTTTTTCACACTAAAATGTCCAGATGCTAGACTAAAACGTATATATTTAATAGTGTAATCAGATATGGAATTCAACAAATATTTATGGTATTATTAGTGGAACAGAATACTTCTCTTCATCATTTGTATTGTTTTACTTCTTCAAGATGGGTACTGTATTAGAAATTAAACATGTAGTCTACTGGTTCAAAAACGTATCAAATCACAATTTTCCAAAAGCTTTTTTTTTCAAATCTAAAGACATAATTTTGCACAGCCTTAATGTTATGCGTATGCAAAAGTAAGTACAAAGTAAATTAGAGAAAATCATGTTTGTATTGTACTTCTAGGATATAACAATATGCCTAGACCCACTTCCTTTTCTTCCGTAACCACGATTCGACTGCTTATAACCAAGGGAAGATTGTCGGTTAACCATAAAAATGTTGTGAGCCATATTATGTATTATTACTGTCAACAAGCTAAAGCTTCCGGGTTTAATATTGTTGTGGATAAGTCTTGATGCATTTTTTTCAACTTTTCATTTTCAAAATTGGTTCGATTATTTGAAATTGGCTGTACTACGTCCCTGCTCAGAATACAGTATTAATTCATGCTACATGTATGTGTTATTGCGAATAGACGCAGGGTATGGCTACCTCCTCATTTCCTAAGTATATTAAACAATTGATGCAATTGGGATTTGTTTTTTTCACTTGTTTCCAATTTGATTTACACCTGTTGGTAACACCGTTCATATTATTATATGAATAATGTTAACGATATAAAAAAAGTTTATGACAGTCAAAACATTTGATATAGTATGCTTCACAAGAGTCCACTTCATACTGAGTGTTCTCAGGAAATTCAATTATTCTTAAGGATACATACAGTAGCAGGACAAATGTATTTAAAGAAAACATCGAATACATTGTTCGTTCATCCCCTACCGATACTTCATCAGCAAGTATATGTACAGCTTGCCGGACAATACATGTACAGTAGCAGGACAATCGCATTCAATGAAAACGTCGCATAAATAGTTAGTTCATGCCTTATGAATACTTCCTATCACCAATTATATGTAGAACCTACAAAAGCCCTACCAACGCACTCGCCTCCACCTACACATAGCCATTCTAGGCATCATGAAGTACCTAACGAAAAATGCAAAGAGATATCTAAGAAGCTTAAAACGTCTGAATATACGGACTGCGATAACATTTAGCATTGTAGTGTGACTCTGGTATTGGCAATCAGCGTAGATATAATTCTCCAAAACAGCAAAAATTGGTATAGACACAAATAGGTTAAACAATCACAAGACTGAACAAACTGTCTCTGTCTAGAGTTGTTTTCGAATCAGACAAAACGATGAATTTTGTTTATTGTCATTTGGCGTGTTTACAACATAATATTTTTTACCAAGTCGCAGTTCTCGAACGCGACTTTGAAACGCCAATCATGTATGTAGTTTATTATTGTTGCAATATCCACTGACATTTGATTTGACAAAAGTCTGTTACGTTATACTGCTAGAGAAAGGAGAAATAACAATATTGTTTTGCATATCCAACTATTTGTCCCATTTGTATTCGCACATGTGACAATTTTTTTACCATTGGAAGGCATGGGGACTCCACGTAAAATTGTCCATATGATAATAACTATTTGAGATATTTCTTATGTGCAAACATATTTTGTAGTTTGATATGTCTACAATATAATGCACTAAATTTCATAGTTGTATCTTTATGGGATCAACCCCCTTTTTAAAGGTTTTTAACAGGACTATCACTCACATTGAACAAAGAAGGAAATGAACGGATTTGATATCAAACTTGGTTACTTTCTTGTCCGTAGTTCTTTTGTTTCTCGGGGAATATATTTTGTGCAAACTTGATTAATAGTTTAATTTCTTCCCGTCAGATTGGTGTTTTGATATAAGAAATGTGATAATTAGATCTGCCCCCTTTTTACGGTTTTTTAAAACAGGTATAATATTTTTTTTAGTAAAAAAGTAATACACACATTTAATTTGCACATTGTTAATTGTTTTATGACGCGCCCCGCTGCGATTGTCACAGCATGTGGGGTAATAAAAGTGGTACATTCGCGTGAAGGGTTATAACCGCTATATTTCTATAACCGCTATATTTCCTGTATACATACTTTATTATGATTTTAGAGATTTGAAACTTTGACTTTATTGCCGATTTGGAAAGTAATACATGCATTAAAATAATTAAAAGTGAAATGTCATAAGCTCACGCATAATTTAAAATTATAATAATCGAACAGGTGAGACATAAAAATAAAGAAACATGTCATTGCTATGACACTTGTTAAATAAACTGGTTAATTGACACGTTGTACCACCTAATTGAATATAATACGAATTGTAAAATGAAAATTAAACGTCAAAAAAGGTGAGAAAAAATCCTTTATTTAAAATATTTAAATGATTTCCGAATACTTTTAGAGGCATGAATTCAGATGTTGAAATGTATGTTTTACACTAAGGCAGATTAAATACATGTGCATTATAGCTTTATGGTTCATTTACAGTATACATGTACTTGCTTATATATTGCTAATAATATGCGTATCTTTTAATAATAATCACTTAACTATAGCCCGGCTAGAGGAATAAAGCGCGTCTGCTCTGACCAGACAGATTACGAAGCCAGTTGGGATTCGAACATTCTATATATTAATTAATCATATATATTAGGTTATTTTCTCCTGAAAATTTATGTTTTCCATCAGGGGAGTATCACGAAGTAGCTCGAGATGTAATAGAAACACAAATTTGAAATACCGATATCGCACGACTTGCTTGCGGAAATTGATATGCATGTATTCAAAGCAAGAACCTTGTAATATAGTCTTGTATAAAGGTCAGGTTCAGGTCAAAATAGCCAAACTGCATTTTGTGATAACTTGAAAATGAATATATGACTTTGTTGGTTATATGATTGATGTTATGATTTGATTAAAACAATGACAACTGATTTAGTATAATGGAATGTTAAATAAATAGTATTTATCTAACATTCCAACTCTTCATAACTTTGAAAGCACTTGTCCAACATAAATAAGTTGAACAAATGTTTCATCCCGATATCTTGAAAAAATAAAATATTTGTGACAATTAGAGGGAAAATTTGAGTTTTGTCGGGTCCGCAAGCGCGCGAATATTCTCCTATTTAATTCAAGAAAAAACGCTCTATTTCACGAACTTAAAATTGTCATAACTTTTTTATTTTTCAAGATATTAAAAAACCAGTTCCATAATTGTATGGTCTATGGCTCGAAGATGCAACTGAACAATCAACCGTACAACATACTTGAAAAATCAGCAGTGGTTGTTAAATTTCATTTAAACTGTACTTTGTGATATTGCACACATACTCAAGCATTGTACAGTTACTAGTAACCGTTTATTTTTTTATCATCCATCGAATATGCATGATAATAAGCATACATATCGTGACATGTATTGCGGTTGCTAGTATAACAAATGCATAATTGTTAGATTCCTCACAAATGATCAACGAATTCTGAATGATACCATGGAAGCATTTAAATGTTCCTGATGATGCCTACCTTATGAACAAAATTTCATAATGACAGAGATATGCCCATAAAAAAGATCCTGGTATGCATCATATACAAAATGTCAAAAATACCAAAGTGTAACTGAACGCACAAAACCCCTCCAGCAAATGATATACATTATTTTATACACTCCGACAACCCGCTGAGTTAGCATAGCGCGATTACGCAATCGAGATAAGATCGATCAGATTAAAACCGGTATAACACCAGTGAAGGGAAGGTAACTGTGGTCGACTTGAAAACACATTCAATACAAATGGGACAAATAGTTGGATATGGAATGTAATCTTCTATTTGACGTATCATTATCCCATGTCCATAAAATTATTGTAAACAAGTCTACTAGTCTACTGTTGACTTTATCACAAAATACGTAGTTTTGGAATGTCATATGGTTCCATATTTACACACTGTTTTTAAATTGAACAGCAAATCACACGGTATAACCCGACAAACGCCCGGCCTAGTGATGACTATCCGTGCTTGTACACATCAGCATCGAAGGCAGCTACCTTGGTTAAAGTTAAAGAAATCGGTTGAGGTATTTACCAAAGTAAAGTAGAAGAATTGTGTTTTGTTCATATCTTTTTTAATACAGAATGATTATGAGACAGTTACTGATTTCTTGTTTTCTCAAAATGACATTTTTCCACCTAGAAGGCGGCGATATTGTAGTGAGTGAAAGATGGTATCTACAATAGGGTGATACGAAAAAAATTCTTTTTTCATACTTGATTTCTCAGCAATTTTCTAACCGAATTAGAGAGTAATAAGGTCATGAAACGGAAGTCCCACTTCATAGTCTAAGACAAGTACATTGTAATTGATTATGACAAAATGACATGTCCTCTGACAATAAATGTGGTATATTCGTTTATTATCTGACAAACTAGGTAATAGTCAACGAGGGAAGGGCCGCTGTTTATATTTTTGTATTTGAAGCCACATTGGGCGCCTTTTTACGATTTTAAGATGTTTTGATAATAATAATGTGATTTCTTGACATCAAAGGTACATTTCAAGAAATCGAATTCTTGATATCAAGATTTTAGTTTTGATATCAAGAAATGCATTTTCTAATACAAATAATCAATTATTGATATTACATATAGCAAAGCACTTTATGTGATAAACTTTCTTTTTTCAATGTATTGTGGCTGTATCGTATGGCAATGCGCCTTGAATCAATACCATATGTCAGCGTGTATGACATTGATATGTTAACCCGAGTGCAGAAAGTCACACCCAGCCGACATGATATTCATTTTATCATACCGAACAATATCAAAAGTCCAGCATAAACTTTCACTGTCATGATTGCGATAGTTACAAAAGGTAGAGATGGCAGCGCTTCATATTATATTGTTGTGTATATTCCATGCCTTTGAAATTATTACATGTACAACTGTTTCAGTCAATGAACTAAAAGTTGAAGCAGATACTTGCCCTTGTGTGACCTTCAAAATAACATGTGACATGTCACATGACCTGACAGTCACTTTTCGGTCGATCACCTATCAAATGGATTATGTCTTTGACAGTTATAATGTATTATCTGTGGTAATGAGAGTCTAGCGTTTTAGAATAAAGTGAGGTATGATGAAGAGTGATATTTCTACATGCTATTCTATACCACCATTTCTGATTTCGGAAGCATTTTAGAAATCAATAACAAGCAGGATTAAACCATGTTCTCGATGTAAATTGTTCAGATTGGCATCTTTAAAAATCGGAATCTCTTTTTAGTTCTATAAAGAATTTTAGATGTATTACGTAGCTTTATCTGGAGAACCTCTAGGCACGGAATTGTAATATGTCTCACTAGCATTTCCTCTACGGTTTACATTTCTTACGAATAAATACCACACGATACACAAAACCTTTGATAGCAGGCAATTGAGTAGGCGTCTGCAGATCGCATCTATCATGCAAATAAAGGTTTTCCGAGAAGTTTCAACCTCAAGAGCATTTGTAAAGTGTTATATATATAAACGAGTGAGACTATTGCATTCATCATCGTTAACCTTACACTTCACCATCCTTGTGTGTGAAGAGAACACTACTTTAGCTTACAGTGATCGAGAGTGATCTAACTGTTAACAGCCTGAAGATAGTCAGTTCAACAAACGTTTCATTAGTTTAAAAACCAAAGTGGAGATGAACTGGTTGATAACCCAGATATAGATACCCAGCATGTAACAATGCTACAATAAAAATCACACGTTTTAATGGGTGGATGGACAAGGAGCACTATAAGCGTTACCTCATTAATATTCGTGAGCTGACTGGATAAACCCGATGTGTTATGTACATGATTTGATGTTTACAGATGGACCGGCAGCTCCGTATTGTACCGTAGATGCGTATATACAAAATTGCCAACCCGTAGCACACATTTGGTCCAATAACACTAACGCTTACCATGGTGTCGTTTGAAGAAGTTCAAAACGAGCGGGGACATATAGTTTCACTGATAAATGTTATGTAAGCAGGTGACTGACCTGATCAAATGAAATCCTATACAATCTATGCATTAGTTTTTCATTGTATAAATGATATAGTAAACATCGTTTCTTTAGTAATCCAATCAAAATAAATAACATAACAAGACACAAACATGTCAGACATATTATTCGGATTCAACTTAAGGTCATTGCTTGTAAATATGTGTTGATATAGTAGACTCTCCTATTTCTCGTTTTGTAAACACAATGAACGTTTATGCTGGAACAAAATGTACATAACAAAACTATAATAACAAAGCTGACAGGTAAGACAACATTTAATAGAAAAAGCAGGCCACAAAAAGATCAGACGAAAATAAAATAAACAGCTTCAAAAAAGCAAATACATTTATAATTTATATCAACTGTGACAGCTTGCCACAAAAGTCAGCCAAAGACAAACGGGGTAGGAACTAATATTCAAAACGACTCATGAGAACGACAAATAAAGGCTATATAATAATGCTCTTGGAATCATTTGTGATTTCAAAGAGTATAGCAAATATGGCGAGCCAGTCTTTATCATTAAAGTGAATATTTATTTTTTCCTTCCATTTTGATTTGCACGTTGGTGCCAATTGAGATTGTGTCATTACGTTGTAAATACATGTAGGTTGCGTACTGTTTTCGAATTTTCGAATTTCTTTGTAGCAATGCCGAATGAATGGATTAGTAAGCACAGTATTATATTTATTTTTGTATTCTAACAAATATTGTGTAACATATTTTTACGCCATAAAATTGAATAAATATAGTTTGACGACTATATTTTCGGTTGAATTCCTCAACATATATTAAGTTACCCTCATCATTAATAAGATCTCCTATTGTTTGTATTCCAGTCTCAAAACAGGTTATATAAAAAATTTAACATACTATATTTATCAGGTATCTTAATTTGTTTTAATTAGGCATGTTAAATTGAATACACATTAAGTAATGTTATGTTGGTTATCATTCTAATTATTATTATATTTGCTTCTCAAACAATTGCAGTGATTACAATTAGACATCAGAAAGATGTATGAATCAAACCAATGAAAACGCTCTTTACGAATTAATTTGACTATCGGAATAAATCCAATTAGTAACACTAAACTTTAATGTAGTTGTGAGAAAGAACCTGGTTAAAATCATTACTATTCCTTTCAAAAGTACATATTAGTGCATTTAATTATATTATATTATTAGCCAGTACTCGGGCAATGCATTACTTTTGTTGAATTAATTTGAACCAGTTGTTTGTCAAAGTACACATATAATGATGCAGACATTGGGGATTTAGAACATGTATTTCTTAGATTGGATTAGCCTTTTCCTTGTTGTTGAAGAGCCTGATCAGTATTTAGCACTGATCATCGCTCATGGTTTTGTCAAATCAGTTTCAATTGTTGGTCAAAGAAATCTACGAAATCCATTTGAATCATTTTATTTATTATACACGATGATTAAACTCTTTTAATGTACCAATCTGTTTTTGTATTTCTGATATATTAGATATGCCGAATGCAGACATTGAGACTGACAGACGGACAGCCGGATAGATAGATGGATAAATGCACTCCTTATATCGACGAATTTATTAAAGGTACGAGCGAGGGGTGTTCTATAATTGCAATAGTGTTCAACAGACATGCTTTTGAATGTGCACTTTAAGCTTACTTGAACAACAATTATTGAATTTCCCGATATTCATGTTTTCAAGCATTCTATCATCCATAATCTTGCAGTATTGAAACTTAACTGAATCTTAATTTTGGAATAGCCAACGGGTGATTATATTGTTTCCTTATATGTTGCTATAATAATGGTCGGTGCATATGGTTTGCATATATAACTAACCTCTGGCATTTTGGATAATGCAAATGGAACATTTTGTCTGTCAATATTGTATATAAGACAAGAGTGCCATTATATTAAGATGCGTTTTATAATCTCATCCATTGTTTTTAGGTCGTATATGGCCGCGCATTGTTGAATGTATCAACCTTTGTGGAATTATCTGTACTAACGTTCTCTTTCGCAATCAACTCTTCTCCATGTGGTCACTACTAATGTAACAACATACCTCACTCTGTCAAACTTGGTAAGAAAAAACAGGATATTTTGAGTGACTGTGACTCTACCACTGGTTGTGATTTATCTGCAGTCCGATTTTGAAGTTGCCATATACATAACAGCTTTTATAAATGATATTTTCTACATTCATTTAAAACAAACATGGAAGTTTGTCATTTAGTTTGCCGGTGAGAATAATTGTTTTAAATATTTTTAAGGATACGGATAGAACAGTATGTGTCTTTCTCTGAACGGCTAGGGCTTGTATCGCATGTTCATTACAATATACATGAATATTAGTTCAGGTGTTTTAAGTTGCATAGTCTTGCTTATAACGTGTTAATAATTTGCAATAGCAGTGTCATCGTTTAGAATATATTATATGGAAGAAAAATCGATGACTACATATTATTAAAAGCTAAAAATATATTCTTAATGTATCTGTTAACGTATATATGGAGTGACGCAACCTTCTACGTCTTTGCCACCATAACGTTATACATATTTGTGCAACATTGGTGAACTATATCATGTATCTAAATGATGTTAAGTGTCAAGCAAGGTAGTAATAACATTTTGACGACTTCTGAACGGTGCGGCTTTGTATTGAAACAGGTACCCCTCTCCCTCGAAGTTGACATTCTATCAAAATATAGGATATCTAAAGCACAACATAAATATAATGAAAATTAGTACAAGTAAACTAATGACTGTTTTACATGTTTTCTTATTTTACAAGTCAATGCGTTTGCTTTGGACCAAATGATAAGGCGGGAAAGTACGAGTAATTGACATTGATCCCAAAGGGATAATTATTTTAGATCCAAAATAAATCATTTTAGCGGATTATGGTAAGGTATTGCTAAATGTAAGATGTATTATTCAGTCTGATTTATAGTTCTACGTGATAGAGATTCAGATATACCAATATTTACCAGAGCAACCGGTATTCATTTGCCAGAACGACCGATATTTTCCAGAACAACAGGTATTTGCCAGAGCAATCGATATTTGTAAAATCAACCGGTATTGACCAGAGCAATCGATATTTGCAAAAGCAACCGGTATTTGTAAGGGAGAAATCGATAGTTACCAGAGCAACCGATATTTGCAAGAGCAACCAGTATTTGCCAGAGCAACCGATATTTACCAAACAAATGGGTATTTTCCAGAACATCCGATATTTACCACGACAACTGGTATTTGGCAGAGCAACCTGTATTTGCCATAGCAACCGGTATTTGACAGAGCCACCGGTATTTATAAAAGCAATCGGTATTCGCCAGAGCAATCGATATTTGCCATAGCAACCGGTATTTGCCGTAGCAACCGGTGTTGGACAGAGCAACATGTATTTGCCATATCAACCGGTATATAACAGAGCAACCTGTATTTGCAATAGCAACCGGTATTTGACAGAGCAACCGGTATTTGTAAGAACATATACCCAAAGCACAATAAGAATGCAGCCTCATGTCAGCTAGAGAAGAATAGCCAGTGTTATGTCGCGATATTTCCGTCCACGTGCGTAATGTTGGAAAAGACTGCATGACTGTGTAAATTATGTGTAGAACATTGACGCACACGTTCCAGATGGATATCTTTGGAATTCGGGCCAACTAGTAATTACCCTGCATCCAGAGTTTGGTTAGAACACGCTGCAGTAAGTGGGGACGTATTGATGTTTGTGACCAAAGCCAAACCATAGTCTAGCAAGCGAACGGAGACCACTTGTGCAATTCGATCTGAATATGGATTTTTGTGTATTTTTATGACAAAGGGAATACCTTCTTTAATTGCACGTCTGTGGATCATACGAGCTATGATTCATATGTAATGCACTCTACCTGTTATTTGTCGAATTGCTCACAATATATAAATCAATTTGATCATCGAAAGTACTCTCCAATTGGATTGATAGTATAGGTATGGGCTTAAAAAATTACCCTATCCTAATAATGTTATATATTCATGCAGTTGTACATAGGCAACATTTATGATGTAAGTGTATTCCCTCATGCAAATGATGATTCATTCTGATATGCATTAATTAACGTTATGTGTATGTTTCCATTCTTGTTCTTAGCTAAGTAGCATGCTAATAGATAAATAGATTTTAACCAAACACCTATATATGTATATAATATAATGCACTTTAGTATGCACATAACCAAAGTGGTATACTCTGAAAGGTTAATTAAATAATATTGCATGTTATAACGCAGTTATACTATAACATATGACTACACCGTTCGTCGAACACAGGTGTATTCGAATCACATGCTCTTCATGCGAGTTTAGAATCCGGCAAAACAATATACTCTAAACACTAGTAGTATCATTTATTACTTGATCCTAAAATCGCACCGAAAGCATGTGCGTCGAAAAGGTAGGTTTTATGTTATTTCGGCAGTGACGAATGCTTAATTCACGAATGGTATCGTACGTAATCATGCACTTCGTGAACATCTTTAAAAACTTAAAAAAACAATTTTGAAGTTAATTGGTATAAGATATCGAACACAGCAGAATGGGGTGCTTCTTCAACTATGCACAGTGTGATATACTTACATTGTGATCCATCTATCATCGGTGTACGTCGTCCGCCGTAAACATTTAACTGTTTATACATGTAATATACTCTTAACTTAATCTTTATAAAACAAAATATGGACATAAAGCTTGCCTTGTAAAATCCATGCCAGCGAGTTATGATAATTCGAACAGGGAATGCATTACTCAAGCGTCGAGAAACCACGAAGATTTCGTAGCCGGCGACACCATAGCAACACTGCAACCTCGCTTGTGAGACGGCCACTATGGTAAACACCAGTCCAGCTACTCCGTCGGTTTTATTGTTACTCGTATATGCAATAACAATGCACTCAAAATCGTCATGCAACCCTTATTTTGTACAGATAATGTACACTGACATTTGTAAATACTTTGAAAACACACCAATTATGCAAACCACGCAAATATATAGTAAACAATATTTATTTGAAACAAATATTGGTATATAGAAAGCGAAGTATATATTTAATACACAAGCAAAATGTCATAATAAAAGTGAACAAAGTTGCAAAGTCAAGTGAAGTCGATGTGTTCAATGTGTTCAAGTCTAAATGTGAAATTCACAATTTAGTAGTTTGAGTATAACGATTTGTTCGTGGTGCATTCACAACAACGACTACTCATAAACAACATCACATTTTAAATGATCTGCTGTGGGAATGTTCCACAATACATGGACAAGTGTATGGAGAAGATCGCGGGTAGATCGAGTATCGGCACTCACCCATGGACATGTCTTTGTAAGAGCATGTTGTTTTTTTTCAATGAGAGCAAAATCTGAGGATAAAACTGGAGTATCCATCAAGTTTATATGTTTTTTCGTCCATAAAAGTGATTATGTTCCGTACTTCATGCGACAGATTATTATCATGCTGTCTCAAGTTATATCGTTGTCGCCGAAAATAGTGATAAAAGAAGGGAATGCCTATAAATTGAAGAACGTCTTCGATGTGGTTGCCGCGTGTAAATTGTGTGGAAAAACACGTGTCAGATGTTTTCTTCTGACCAGGTTATTAACTAGGAACATCATTTCATTTGTACAAAGTCAGCTGAATAGTTCAAGCACAAAAATACGAATCCCTAAAAAGTGGCTCGTTTTCAAAGTCCGTAAGTGTATATACATTGTGGGTAATACAATCATGCTGAATCCCAATGTAACAACTTCCTATCAAAAGATAAGATACATCATTCTCTTAGGACTAGTTGTCTAACAAAGTGTATTTTATGTCCACTCTTCAATGAATATAAACACTTTTAAAAGCTTTACACATATCAAATAATGGAATTAATATTTGGCATACTTCCCCTGTCAAAGATATAATTAGTTCTTAGTGAACCGTTTACTATAGGCTAAATACACTGAGTGACATTATAAAATTAGTGTTTACTAAAACCCAATGGAATAACATAATTTGTCCTGGGTCAAACCTACTAAACACCTAAGGCTGAGCACTATGTTTGCTAACATAATTGACGAAATTGCACTAAGCAAATAGCTATTAAGATCATTATGCACGAAGTCCACGAACCGATGTGTACCATATAGATTGGTATACGCGAAATATCCCTCATAAACATGTCATTTGGCAGGCTGTGCTGGTTGACAAATGATGATCCCGAGGCTCTTGGTATGTTCGGAGCAGACAGAACGGTCACTTCGTTGGCCAGAACCATAAGCCCGATTGACTACTATTCATCTTCTTGAAATAGTTTACTCCGCACGATGCGTGAGCTATCGACCTCGTCCAGGACAACGACGTTTAATCTAATGCCTCGAAGAATGCGAACCTTTACAGATTAAACAGATATTTCCGCTTCCGTATGACCAGCTATGTACAAAACGGACCAGGTTTCATCATGTTTCAACATGAACGCAATTAAAAGGTCGATCGGAGATTAACAGACTTGAATAATGTTTGTATTGGAGGCGTCCCATACCCATGTCCTAACTATGAGACGTATGGTGTGTGATGTATGGTTATGATGTCACGTACAGACAAAAATATATATATTCTTACCGATAAACACAATTAAAACAGCGTACTTTATTGCAGTTGACATCCATATGCTAGTTTGGTCATTGCTACCCCTGGTCTTTGAGTATGCCTTGGTTGTTATAAAAAGGCGTTTGCAATCCGGTAGTCCAAACCCTTAAACTGTCAATAAAATGTCTTAACCCTGTCAATGAGGCAGATATGCACTGCCTGCACATGGCTTCTAGTTGAAGTTGTGATTTTCACATTGAGGGTGTGGCTCTTTGAAACGTGATATCTTTGTTCCAAATTAATATTTGTCTGGCGTACTTGAGTGCAACCCAATATGGGCTACGCAACGAGTGAAATATTGTGCTTCCGGTATTGTACATATTGTAAACATTCCGACGGAATTTGGGGTTGCATATGTTGGTTCCGACACCGTGCTATTGGGCCTCTATGACATGCCGTTTTAGCTCTTAATTTAGATGTGTGTAATTGATAACGCTCCTACTTCTCGTATAACACTATATACGAACGTATTCCAATTAACTTAAAGGTTAAACTCGTGTCAGTACAAAGCGGTGTCCATGCGGGACAGGGGCAAATAGCTTTAACTTATTCCACCAAAATGACAATGGAATGTCCTCTAGTATCTACATACCGACACGCATACAGTTTCCATAATTGTTTTGCACACCACAACTGTCTCTATGACGGTATATTGGAAAACGAAATTTTTCCCCAGGTCATCTCCATTTGTTACATCATTAATGAAATACCGGATGGAATGGAAAATTAGAACAAAGACACCTGAGGGTATTCTGAATTAATACATGTGTCGTTTTATGTGAGAAGCTATTATACAAATGTGACTTTTCACAGCGGCGTATCAACTCGTTAGGCAGGAACGACGACATAAGCTATTGTAAATGTTCTGTTGCGCTTTTTGTCTATTGTAACTACACGGTAATCCATTGCAACATGCCAATCTCTTTACAGTTTGGTTACAATGCCGTTTGCTAAAGTCACAGACAGATATAGTCTGCCCAATCTGGTAACAAACCGAGATTATTCAAGTGTCTCGCTGTAGTCAAGCTCTCATCCGTCTGTGAACGAGCATTGTGTCATCGTGTGCTTGTATAACGTAATGTACTTTTCAAAATGATCATACAATTTGAAGACGACCAGATTCAATATTTTGTGTATGAGTCCATATACAAACTATTGTGTAGTTGTCAATAATATTTGCATATCAATGACCATGCTCTAAATAGATTTGGCTAATAATTCATATAAAAATTCCCATAAACAGTAGTTTACATCATCACCAAAAACACAGTACGGGTATGTAATACATACGTGCATCTGTATAATTGTAACTTGCTCAGCAATATCTATTACTTTCACCAATAATGTACACAACTAATGATTCTTCAGTAGTTAACCTAACGTAATTCATGCTGTTTAAATCCCTGAAGCTTTGTTTCTAATGCATACATTAGTTTATATCAGACAATTGATAAGATAATTGGTATATCTTGTTTAACATTGCATGGGGTTTAATCTGATATGTTTCCATAACAAATATATCCGACCATTTGTGAGATTAATTGATGATTCGTTTAATAGTTAAATAAAAATGCATTCGGATAACTGCGTATTGCTGTAATGTGCCATAAACAATCATGCATTTTCAGATATTATGTTCTTTGTTCTTTCCACCTGGCGCGCTTACAATAATGCAAACGAATTTATTGTGCAGCCGTACACATGAGAGAATTGTTGTTATACCCTTTATAGCAACTTCGACGTACTCTTAGTTAAAAGGACGTTAATTTGGCGTCTACGTGATTTAATCTTGGCAATAATGTGGCAAAAAAGGACTAAACAAACTTGTTTGAAACTGTATTTGACTCATTTACAGGTTGCCAGCTGCATTCACTGTTTGTCCATAACTAATGGTCTGTGTATAAAGTCCCCGACTATTGGTTAATGCACTTGGAACCTTTTGTCTGCATATGTTGATAGCAATGTCAGATAGACACGAAAATAATTTCGTGCAGAAAGTATATAATGAAAACATGTTACTTAAGACATTATGATACGAGTACCCAGGAGCCATCAAGGCTCATTTGTCATTTTCCTTAGTTCATATATCAGATACAAATCCAATTCTCAGCATTGTTAGATATGTGTGTGATTCAGATGTAAACCGTTGTTCGGTTGTCTGACTGCGGCCTTTCCGCCTTACGTGTATCTTTAAATTGTTGATGTTCAATTTTTTGTTTTGTTTACTTCGTCAGGTGACTTGCCAAAACTTACCATATAATCAGCAAAAAATAATTAAATAAGATCATCAAGACTTATTTCACAGTACATGTTATTTAGTAATTACAACTCTGAAACGTCTTCATATACAAACAACGAAGACTAGTACCGGTGACATTACACCCACCCCTTTGCCGTAATCCCATTGAACATGCAAAGTAGTCGGAGTTCTTATTTAATGGCCGTATACACGATTTAGCATTTTCATACATATCTTTAGTTATTCTCAATATATTAACATCAATTGAAACTTGACACAATTTAGTCCATAATACATTTCAGAATCTATATTATACAGTCATATGTCATTAAGCACAGCTCAATATCTTATTACCATGTATAAACCTTTGACCAGTATTCGGAATGACAGCACATAACAATTTCACTTTTACTTGATCTATACAGGTCATCATCATTCATAACAAATACATACATCAATACACATAAAAGGTGACGTAGATTCGAAGAACGAGATTAATATTCAACAAGTTCAAGAGCCAATGAAATATCGACTTGATGATGTGTTATAGTTATGCATAGCAAATATACACACTACTTCAGAAACTCTGTAGTGAAACTTATTGATCGAAAACAATAAACACACACGCACACACACACGTACACAAACACACATGCACACATATGTTACACACCAAAATACTTCAAAAGCGCAATTTTGTAGAATATGTATAAGCTATGTTGCTAGCTAAGGAGTTTCTAACATCAAACACTTCCAAAATATAATGACCTAGATTATTTAAGATAAATATTAATTGTGTACTTATTTGTAAATCTAAAACTTCAACACACTTGGCCTATAGTAAAATATAGTTTTGGATATATTTTACGTAATTCAATATTAACTATACACATAATTAAGAAATGGTATTCGACATCTAAATATCTTCCTTCACACGCTCGTGTCTATCAATTATGTTTGCTACATATCTACTGGTAACAATACACATACCATATGAACCGAATCTAAAACGCGACAGAGCAATACAAAATTGTGGCATACATGTTGCATTGAGGTAAATTCAAAATCCAATGAAGCTTAAATTATTTGTAAAGCAGGTATGATTGACTGAGCAATACTTTTTCGCCATGTTGGTTCATGACACGTGACTTGAATTGTAAATGGAATGCACCAATATATACACTATATGGGTTTAGATAATATCTCGTTCGCTTGTATGTTGTGTCTTGTATGTTGTTTGTGATTTTTCATTGTCTATGCTCGGCTGCTTAGGTTGAGTGCTGCCTTCCGTTTTTAAGAAACACAAATGGAAAACAATGATAATGGTCAAGTAAGGTCTTAACATTAAATAACAAATTGTTTACACCATGGTTAATATGTAATGGGTATTTTTTTCCATTCCCCATACACCCCATCTGTAGGTAGTAGTTGATTGTCTAACATATACAATTCAGAAAATATGTCTTTGTTGTAAATCGATGATGCTATTCCCTAAGATAACCATCATAGGATATAACAAATAAATAAACATAAGTCAATCAACAGTAATACCACATCAGGGAGAGTCTCACAAACCTCTATAATAAATACAGCTAACAACAAAGGGTACATAACTTCCTCATGTTTTAAATCAACAGCACACTCGAAATACTCTTTGTAAGAATTCCAATTACGTACACGACGTTTATCGTCAATACCAATATCTCGACATAACACTTTGCCATTAACGCTTATTTATACCACATACTATTGATGCTTACTAACGCGTTCGCTAAATATATATAGACTCAATACAGGCACCATTTATCATTTTGTATATGGAATTTAATAAAATAAACTGCATCAATGGTAAATCGACATTGCCATGGTGAATTGGACATCACTTATAATATTATTGGTTTCCACCCGTGAACTTAGTCTTTTATTTCGCATACCCTCTTGTGGATATTGTTGAAAAACAACTCACTAACGTTATATCTCTATATCGTGTTGTAACTACTGTTGACAGCTGGGTCTTGGTGGCATTCCATCTCCACAAAAGTATGTGAGAAGACAACCAAGTCGCTGGTGTTCGACGCATGGAACAATAAAATAAATCAGCAGTTGGTATTTTCTCGTGGTTGAGATGCGTGTTTATCTAATCAGCACATACCGCATTGGTGGAGCTCTTTCTACATAGAGGTTTTGAAGCTGAAAGTGGTATGATAGCATAATTAGGTAAAATGAACTAGACCATGATCAATGCATTGTCCCAATTAAATTTATTTAATTTTTTGAGGATATATTTTGTTTATGACGACAATAATTTCCCATGAGTTGAATTGAATCGTGTTTAATTATCTAAAATTCAACTGTGTGGCACTGTTTGTTTGAAACTAAGAATTGAACACAGAACCAGTTGAACAAATTGCCTTGTTTGACTGATGTTCTGATGTTGTTGATATGATTGATCTACTCACATTCAAACAGACTGGTTTCAATGTATGTCGATTACCATAATTAACTTTAGAGCGAGATGCATATTTAAACGACATTCAAAGTCACAGTAGTACAATCATCAAGTAAATTGATAATGGAAGCTGTACATGTAGATGGTATTGATGGAAACAGACTTACATTGACCAGCGGAGCTTCAACTTCGCTGTTATATAAATGTGTACATCGCTGACGCAGACTACGAGAATTTTCCTATAATGGCGTGTATTTGTGAACGCTTTTGAAGATTTTAAACTTTGGCTGAAGAAATGAAACGTGTTATTCATTTCGATTAAAAAAAGAAATACACCATTTGGGGGCTACTGTTTGTTTATTGAATAGTTCATTGAATCTTCCGTCATTTAGTGGATATTGTTAACGCCATATTAAATTCTTGTTGTTTCCAATAGCAGTAGTCCGATAAAAATTTTGTTCCTTTACACAATCAAAACAATCCTGCACCGGTCTACAATTTACTAGTCTTGCAAATAATCAATCGACCATTACTTATGATCAGCGAAAATGTCAAATGTGGCCGCATCGACGTCTACTGTAGATGTTGAAGCAAGAAAATAATGTTATGACCCATTGGGCATGTATGACAGGTCAAGGCAAATCAGTAGCGTATGAAACATGTCCGCTTAAAAGCAATCTGGAAAATAGTATACGTCTTGTACCCGACCTTCAATAAACCAGGATATAAACAGACCAAATGATTGCGACACTTCGTTATTCTTACACAAACTATTGAGCTTTATTTTGTGTTCATGTCCCTTTCGTCTAACGTCATCACAAACACACGCTTACTTATAACATCAGCAATAATGGAAATTAATCACCCGTGGCCATGTGTCAAAAGTGAGCTGTATAAAGTACAAAACTTATTGTCGATTATGTAAGAACAATTAGTATAAATTATTTATACTCTGAAGCGAATTCAATACTTACAAGTACGCATAAGTCCTCGGTTTGACGTACGGCGAAATTGTTACTGTCAAAACTGTAGCTTAATTTCACAGCCATCTATTACAAATCAAAGTATAACAATGAACAATATTTGTTTTAATAAGTATGACTGCTTCAATGCATGCTAACAAAATAAATTACAATGTCATAACTCTGACGTTGGAAATGTTACTGAATCAAAACGGGCTCAACTCGATGTCAATATGTTGAACGCAAAATCCTTATAATAATGAAAGAATCGATTAACTATCGTCTACTTTAAAAACCTCACAACGCCTAATGTACAAATACAAACACCGTTATTCTTCTTCAAACAAGAATAGGTCATCGCCTGATATATGTTGGTTGTCAAAACATGTCTAAGTAACTCCTCTCTGGCACTTTGATCCCTTGGGACGCGTACATGGTCGACTTTCTAAATGGCATTAGTGTAGCCGTGAAATTACAATGTATATATTTCCGTTTTTGAATTGCCATTGTCTTAACAATGGCTATATCCACATACAATTTCGCATACAGATAATTGAAAGACGATAACGGTAACTAATGATTTATTTTCGGTGATGGAAATTATTCATTTATTTCTCGCGATATACATCAAAATTAGCTGTACTATAGGCGTATTGACCAAACGTGCATGTGTACATACACTGCTGTCTATCAGTCTAGAAAAACAAACACGACAAAGAAAGATTTAGACAATTTCGATATGTGGAATATCGTGTGACTATATTCATTATTAACAAAAGAGCACCACTGACTGACCAGTCATTTTGAGTAATGCAAGTCTTGCAAACAACGTTTGGCCAACTGTCTTCCATATGATTATGACTAAAAACGGTAAAACCCAATTTGAAAGATGAAGACCGATTCGTTGAAATACAAGGTAGCATGCAATGATACGCGTGTCAACAATACATTCATATTAATACTGGCAGACACAAGGTTCCATGTTCCATTATACAAAATAGAGAGGTTCGTTAGATATTCAAACCATATTCACGGACCATTACTCTAACAACATAAAACGATACAAACATCCGGGAATTATTCTAAATATCGGGTGTCAGTTCAGTTCCATTAGTGTATGGATGACAATATGTTGGTAAATATCATAGTGTTGCTCAAGGGAAAGTTAATGCTCAGTATCAGTTATTAACTTAATTACGTAAATATCCATAGGACCTGAGTTGAAAATAATGAATGTATATCGGTTTTTGTCGCTTGGGGTATCTCGCGTACTTGGTCACGCTCGAGTCGGTCCGCGAACACTATGATGCAAATGCCAGAATGATGGCGACTCGATAAGAATATGTTGGTATTTTATCCTTAATTGAACTTATACTGTAACTATGTATTTACTTCGTGTTTACAACCAATGCACTCATTTTAACTACTGAATTTCGTATTTTGTTTTATTGGACTAGTTCAGTTGTGTATGACATTTTATCTACCACGAACGTTGGCAAATTTAGGTACATTTATACGAGCAAATGTCTTTCCGAAAGGCTCCTCAGTACCCATTATCCGTCCAACGATTTATTTAAGGCATGGGGACAGACAATAATAATCACTGGGAGTCGATATTATCCAAACATTTCATTCATTCCCAGTTATCAAGTTTAGAAATGCTTATTGCCATATCGTTACTGTATATTATGTCTTTACTGATACTATTGCATTTTTTTTTCAAAAACGGAAAATATTTAAACAAAATGGCGAAGGGTTTGCATAAAAGAATGCACACATTTATGGTTTTGGTATCGACTATGTTGTGGAACCTAATGAATAGAATGGTTTTCTCGGTACAACTTGTTTCACAAACATTTACAATTTTACATACATTTTTCCATTTCATCATTTTGCCGTTTTATATTGTCTATCAAATATTGATACTCATTTTACTATTTGTTCATGAGCGCTAGATGACACTACACTCAATGACTTTAAAAACGCCTCACCTAATTCAAAGCCCGATATCGCTCAAAGTATTTATATTATTGCAATATAATTTTACATGTGCATTAATATATCTTTCTTACGTGTCAGTCTAGTTTGTATTAAAAATGTGTTCTCGTTATTTTCTGGGAATCCTGCAAGCTAAGGACGCAATTTATCCTAATATGCGGGATCACATTTGTCTACGAAGTCCTAAAACGAACCTCCCGTCACAAATTAGATTTTACAATAGTCTCTATACGTGCTCAATTCAACAATAACCTGTCATTTTGTTTGAAAAAAAGCATAAATGAAGTCAATAACAAAAGAATGTCCATGCATTTCACAGACATTCAAACTCATCAAGTTTGATGATTTTATTACTAAATTGGCAAATTCAAAATTCTATCATTTTAAACCTGTTTAAATGCGGTAGGTTAGAGCGAGTGTAAAAGTAAACCGGCATTCTGAAAACTTGCAGATGCTTTAATAAAAGGATATAAAACGATTAACATGTGTATTCGACGAATTAGTGTGCATACGCCATCTCACAAATATGAGCACATTAAGAGTATAATGCCTCGCATAGCCTGTGTAACCTGAATAGCCTGAAAATCCCAAACTTTTGCCTAGGGTGAGTGCGCTTGCAGGATTCCTAGAAAACAATGAAACAACTACAAACTAAACTGATTTACACGTAGGAAAGATCAATTAATACACATGTGATATTACATTGCAATAACTCAAATACTTTGAGCCATATTGGACTTTGAATTAAATAAGGCGTTTTTAAAGTCCTTGAGTGTAGTTGTCAATAAACCTTCGGACACCAAGCAATAAATAAATAACACTTGTTTTAAACATTTAGAGAACTCACTATATATTAAAGATATTGGTTAAGTCATTGTTAATTTAATGATACAAACACGTTTTACGTGTTACATCCAAAACAACGAACATAATAAAAACAAATCATGAGCGTGTTAATCAAGTTTACATGGTTCTACTCTTCTGACTCTCCATCAGTACATGCTCTAAATCCCCAATCGCTGCATCATATCATGATTAATTTGTCAGAATAATTAATTAAACACCAGTATAAGACTGGGAAAATTTCACTAATTAATTGATAAATGTCACATAACAAGTTACATCATATGCACTGAGTACCAAGAAAAAGTGCTAGTAGTGTACACTGTCTCCCAGTACAGCGTCAAGGATACGCCAAACCACGAATCACAAATCTATGTGCGGAGTATATGAAGGGGTTGGGTGAGGAATGTAATACTAGATGGCATTATACTAGGTTGAAGCCAGTGATTAGTCTCCATAATTCGCGAAGTAAGATGAATATCTTACTCGAACATTACGTACCTATCTGCAAATATAAAGTTTTTTGGATACCTGAATATCGCATCGTATGATTTGCAAATTGTTTAAAATGAAAAAACAAAAAAAAGCGCAAAAAGTCAGTATTATCTTACAATCTGAACAAATACACTGCGCGCCTATATATTACGAAACAGGGTACTTGATTATATTTTACTCCAACCAACTATTTTTTAACAAAGTAAGCATGTGCTATTCGTGCAGTTATAACAAATACAATGTATGTAATACTAAAGATGTACATTGACCTTCGAAATATGGCCCTAGGACGAGTCCATTTTCTAAGGTTGAAACAATGCCAAGCATATAAGTTACCGTTATTTTCTGATATATCATGGATGTAGATAAAAAAACTCACATTACTTTCTAGTTGACAATGTATAATACTAGTTCACCCATTCGGTGTTCGCTCCTATGATACGGATAGGGATAGTAAAACTCCAACAGGGAAAACAGCACTCAAATGAAACAGCGGAGCACCGAAAGATAAGAACAAAATAGACCACAATTGCACGGCACAATGTCCAACGCAGCACTGAATGAGAAAATAAATTTAAGTAAAACTCTAAAAGTTCTAGGTAATGGTGTTGTATGTGAAACACGTAAATCTTTTGACCAGGGCATATATAGTATGTTCTTACAAATTATTCGAGTGATGACAAACCTTTAATGTAGTATAACACATATAAATCGAAATGTATTGCAGCCATTTACACACCTACTAAATTCTCTAATAACCAAGCTTATGTGTTTCATATGGTCTGTACTCAAGAGAAATGAACACTGAATCACAAATGCTTGCTAGACTAAGATGCGTGTCTATGTGATCTCAAAGTAAAGGTTAAATGCACTACAACTATACTAATATATCATCATTTATTGCTTGTGTGTCTTTCTTTTTAAAAGTGTTTCTGTTGTGACGTTTATTAAAGTTGTGTTTCATTTATATTGAAAATACAAATAATAGACGCAACAAGTTACTATGTATTATCTTATAATCTGAACCATTACATTGCGTGCCTATATATTCATATAAATATTACAAATAGGGCAATTTATTATATTTTCCAAGGTTGAAACGATATGAAGTATAAAAGTTACCGCTATTTTCGGATATATTATGGATATAGATAAACAAAACGCATTACTTTCTTGTTGACAGTATAATATTATATCACTAGTTCACCCATTCGGTGTTCGCTCCTATGACACGGATAGTAAAACTCTAACAGGAAAGCAGCACTCAAATGAAACAGCTGAGTACTGACAACATAAAACCAATACATACCACAAGTACACGGCACAATGCCCAACGCACCACTGAATGAGGAAATGAACTTTAAAACTGTCAAAACAAAGAGTCTAAGGTAACAATGTTTTATGTAAAACAGACTCGGTTGAATTGGGCATACAATCCTAGTATGTACTTACCAAATAGTCGAGTCCGGCAAAACTTTAATGTAATGGAAAAAATATAGATCGATATGTATTGCAGACAACCATTTACACACCTACTCAATTATCTGATAACCAAGTTAATGCGTCTCATATCGTCTGTACTCCAGATAAATTAACACCGTATCATAAATGCTTGCTAGACAAACATTTGTGTCTAGATTATCTCTAAATAAAGGTTAAATGCACTACAAACATACTAATATATCATCTTTTATTGATTATTTGTCTTTTTAAACGTGTTTCTGCTGTGACGTTTATCAAAGCTGTGTTTCATTTATATATGATTTGTCTCAGTTTATAGTTTACCATGGCATTGAACATGCCTGTATATCACTAAATTGTATTTCAACACAATAATTATTAATTTAAGGAATATGTATTTATGTTTGCATATCCTGGACTCAGCAGTTCCTTTATGTAATCATAAAAACAAACACCATGTTGGGTGAAATTGTCCAGCACTAAATGGATGATGGACGTTTAATAACTACAAGTAAAGTAAATCCATTAATGGATGACAAGTATGATGACATAAAGTTGGAACTGAAGGAATATGTATAAAAATTATACGTGTTCATGTTTCAATCTATTTCGTCGCTTTCACAATCAGGAAATAACGATTAAAAATTGTTTTGACGGAAAGGAACTTGTTAAGTTAAAACAGAACATACATTTTGGATACTCCCGTGTTTTCTTTAAATATCAATTTCATTGAAAATAGTTTCGTATTACAATGTTCGAGGTTTGACCTGTTAATGTCTTCACCATTTACGTAAGAAGATAAATGATAATAAAAACATCCTACACGTTTTGTATTCTACTTCGACTTAGTCGTATTTACATATTTGTCGCTACTCCTGTTAAAGGCGTATGTTACACGCAATACAACAATTTATTTAAACAAAACCACTTATGCAGTAACACCGAGTCTTAGAAAAATCTGACAATATCAATTCCAAGGCACGATACGGTTTAACAGTTCATTAACGTGGGTCAATATTCCGAGTGGTCATGATATACAAGTACAAAAGGCTCATGATTGGTGATGCAAATGCGCGACGACGTTAATTACATGTACATCTTGAAACTGTTATTGATACAGAGCGTTTCAAATTTTGGCAGACACTCGTACCTATATACATTATATACTGGTAAAGAAATGATTAAATGGGAATTCCACACTTTACTAGTAAGAACCTATAGACGCTGTGTAAGGCTAACCATCGTAAGAGATGAGGTGCTGCATTACTAAGACGTATAAAAAATTTTGCTTTGTAAAGATGTACGTCAAACACAGGCTGTTTAAGATGATATTATTTTGTCTTCTGTCAACACTAAACATTCATAGCATTCATTACCGGTGAATACAACCTGCAGTATTTTATACTTAGCATTCACCAAAATGATGTACGCTACACTGAATTATTTTTGTTGTTGATTTTTGTCATACAAACAATTGGAATCATTATGTTGCACTTAACATCCAAACCCAACATAAACTGTGTCGAAATTATAATTGTTTTTGCTTAAATGTTTAAACATGTACTACCTAGAATATGTGGGTTGTCGGAGAACCGAAGCACTATATATTAACTATATATTAACTGAAATGATATAGTTAAGTGTCTAATTTAGGAACGTTTGCACGCATTTGAACTTTGAACTGCACTGGATAGGTTTCACTTTGAGACCTGATTATGGTCGAAAGATTTTTCTATACAGGTATATACAAATATATTGGCAGCAAAGACGTACATTAAGGAAGTGGCTATTCATGTGGTTTGTGGTTCGGGTGAGTTTGGGCGTTCCTAAAACAGATACTGACTTGTCACGCTTGATTATTGTTTTGTATAGACGGAACAAACATGTATACCATTCTAATTTGATGTAACTATTCTTCTATCAAAAACTTGTATATTATATTTCAACGTTACCATTGTTCATGTATTTTAAAGTTTCGAATGCATTGTGTTTGATCAACGTAAAGACCGTTCTTGCCACTATATACGTTCTCTAACGTGATGTCTTATCACGTCAACATATATCTGATAAGTTTAATTGATACAAATTGACTAAAATATAACATAACTTGTATTACGTACTCCTTTCTCTGCATAAAAAGTGTGTATACTACACTTAGTTTAGTACATGAATCTAATAGAGTGCTATTGTCTAAATTATCTGGCTTACCACAAACCATTTTGAAGTTACCATGTATCATAATGAGTCGCGTTTTATATATGAAATCCGTATAAATTGTATATAATATGTTCCCACAGAATTATGCATTTTATGTTATGTGGGCATTCTGTTTATATGCCCTTTTTCTTTTTTATTATCATTCTATTTATGTTTACTTTGGTGGGTGCACTACAAGCATTGTTGGTTCCTTCGATTTGCACAATGTAAAATGTTATGTGTGAAGTTTCAATACTATCAGTGAACTGTAGAGGCCTTCAAGGACGATGTAAAAGATTACAAGTGTTTCAGTTTTTAAAGGATACAAAGTGTGACATATTCTGTTTACAAGACACACATTTTCACAAAGATCAGTTAAAAGACATTTATACCGAATGGGGTTCCCAGTGCTTATTAAGTTTTTCATCATCCAATTCTAGAGGGACTGCCATTTTATTTTCTAAAAACGTAGATTACAAAATCCACGGAACACATTCTGATAAAAATGGAAATTATGTAATCATTGATGTGTCGATATGTGAACAAAGAATAACTCTAGCTTCTATATACGGACCAAATACAGATTCGCCCAGTTTTTATGAATCATTATTTAATGATATTGATAATACAGCTAATGATAACGTCATACTATGTGGCGACTTTAACTTAGTACAGAATCCCGATCTTGACTATTCAAATTACAAACACTTAAATAATAAAAAGGCACGTCTAGTGCTAGTCAATGAAATTGAAAGTAGAGCACTGATAGACCCTTTCAGGCATCTCTATCCAACAACCAGACGTTATACTTGGCGTAGATCTAATCCTCTGCAACAAGCAAGACTTGATTTCTTTTTAATGTCCCCAATATTTCAATTGAATATATCAGACATAGCGATTAAACCAAGCTATCAGTCTGATCATTCAATGGTTATTCTGAAATTAAATTTTACCGATTTGAAACACGGGAAAGGCTTGTGGAAACACAATAATTCTCTGTTAAAAGACAAAGAATACTTAGATTTGATAAATAAAGCAATAGAAGATATCAAAATACAATATGCTTTACCTATTTACAACTTAGAAAATATACATGAAATTCCAATTTCAGAACTACAACTAACAATAAACGACCAGTTATTTTTAGAAACACTGATGATGGAAATCCGTGGAAAATCAATTTCCTATAGCTCATACAAAAAGAAAACCACAACAGAACGAGAAATAAAAATAATTAAAGATATAGAAACAATAGAAAATTCACTCACGGAAGACAACACAGATACTTTAAAACTCCTTAAGGATGAATTCAAATCTATACACGAAAATAAGCTAAAAGGTAATATAGTACGATCCAAGGTAGACTGGGTTATAAATGGCGAAAAGCCAAGTAAATTATTCTGTAATTTAGAGAAATATAATTACACAACGAAAACAATAGGCAAATTATTAATCGAAGATGGTTCTGAACTAAACGATCAAAATGACATTCTAAATGAAGCATCCAGATTTTATAATACGCTATATTCGCAAAACGAAACGAACAATAACTCAGAGAATTTCAACAAGTTCATAAATGATATAGAAATTCCAAAACTAACGACAGAAGAGTCAAATTCATTAGAAGGTCTAATACACATCGACGAAGCAACAAGGGTTTTAAAAAATATGGCAAATGATAAAAGTCCTGGGACATCTGGTTTTAGTGCTGACTTTTATAAAGTATTCTGGAAGAAAATTGGTATTTTCGTATGTAGAGCACTTAATGAAGCATTTATAACAGGCAATCTAACAATTACACAAACTCAGGGAATAATAACATGCATTCCAAAAGGCGATAAGCCGAAACAATACTTAAAAAATTGGAGACCAATCACGTTGTTGAACTGCATATACAAAATTGGCTCTGGGTGTATTGCAAATAGGTTTAAAAAATATTTAGATAAACTTATAAATAGTGACCAAACGGGATTTATAAAAGACAGATTTATCGGAGAAAATGTAAGACTTATTTACGATTTAATGAAATATACAGAAGTTAATAATATTCCAGGCCTACTTCTGCTTATAGATTTTGAAAAAGCTTTCGATTCATTATCTTGGAGTTTTGTTCGAAAGACACTTACGGTATTCAATTTTGGCGAGGATATAAAACGCTGGTTCAATATTTTCTACAAAGACAGTGTATCGGCTGTTACACAATGTGGCTTTTTATCGGACTTTTTTAATATTCAGAGAGGCTGTCGACAGGGTGATCCTTTAAGTTGTTATATTTTTATACTGTGTGCAGAAATTTTATCTCTTAAGATTAGACAGACTAAAGCTATAAAAGGAATAAAAGTAAATGCGATTGAACATAAATTGTCACAGTTTGCAGACGATACAACAATAGTCCTTGATGGCTCTACTGAGTCTCTGAATGAAACACTAAAAGTACTAACTGAATATACTTCACTCTCTGGGCTGAGGGTGAACTTTGACAAAACTAAAGTAGTTTGGATTGGAAAACAAAAGTACAGTGCCAATAGCATTAAAACTAAATGGAAACTTCAATGGAACCAAACACATTTTGATATGCTTGGTATTACATTTCACGTTGATCTTGAAAAAATGATAGAATTAAACTACAATGATAAACTACTAAAAATTAAAAAAATGCTACTTAACTGGAAACGACGAATTTTAACACCAATCGGAAGAATACAAGTGATAAAAACAATTATATTATCTACATTAATACATTTATTCACATCTCTACCTAACCCAACGCAAGATATGATTAAAATATTGTCTGACTCATTAACTGAATTTATATGGGAAGGAAATGCAAGAATTAAGAAGAGTGTTCTGACACAACACAAACATAAAGGTGGTTTAGGAATAACAGACATAAATACTTTTATACATTCCTTAAAGTTGACATGTATCAGAAGAATGGTAATGAGTAGTGGAAAATGGACAAACGTAGCAAAAACTATGATTGACATACAAAAATTATTACAATGTAGCTATTACTACCCAGAATTAATTGCAAATGGAATTAAAAATAATTATTGGAGAGATGCATTAAATGCTTTTGTAACATTGTGTAAAAAACAAGAAATCATTGAAACAGAATTAATAGCACAACCCATCTTCTACAATCCTAATATCCTTATAAATAATAAACCCATTTTTTACAACTCATGGTTCAAATCGGGTGTGCAAAATATCGAAGACCTGTTAGACAATAAAGGCAACTTTTACAGCTTCGAACATTTTAAAGAAAATAATAATCTCATAACCAACTATATTCAATATCAAGGTGTAATAAGGTCTATGTCTGATTTCTTGAAACAGAATGATTGCCATAGTAAAGACAAAATAACCAGACCGTACATTCCAACACTTTTTAAAAATATTCTAAAATTTAAACAAGGAACTCAACCAATGTATAATATTCTGATAAAAACAGAAGTCAAACCAGCTTGTGTATCAAAATGGAACGAGGATTTAGGCTTGCAATTAACAGATAAAGACTGGAATATCATATTTTCAACTCCTTTCGAAATAACAACAGATTCAAACTTGCAATGGTTTCAATACAGAATTATACATAGAATTATTGGAACAAAATCTTTCTTATTTAGAATTAACTTCATAGATAATGCAAACTGTTCTTTCTGTAAAACTATGACCGAAACAATCAAACATTTATTTTGGGATTGTCATAAAATAAAGCAACTGATTTTAAATTTCTTTGGAAATCATGAAGTAATAAAAACATTTCTCAATTGTGAAAATTTTATATTAGGAATCAGAGATCATAAGCAAGCTGTACTTAACCTTATGTTCACATACCTTAAAAGATATATTTACAACTGTAAAGTTCAAGAAATTAATCCGACCCTAAATCGAGCAAAACATTATGTCAATTATCAATATAAGGTACAAAAAGGGGTTGCGGTTAAATTGAATAGTTTGGACTCTTTTAACGCAACTTGAAATATGTACTTAAATGTTTTCCAATAATTCAAGAAATAAAAAAAAAATATTTCAAATGTACTGCACTTTCAGCCCAGAGAAATTCTAGCTTTTAGTATCATATATAAAAGAAAGGAACCACCGACGGAATTGAAACATAAAAAAGTACCTGTACCCACCAAAAACAAACAAACAGGGGATTTTTGAAATGCTATATGTGTAAGCATGTATATTAAGTTGCAACACTTGTAAACATGTATGTATGTATGAATGAATGAATGTATGTATATTATACTATTGTATGATTCATTTCATTTACAATTATACTACATGTTGTACGGTAGTATGTGGGATGCCCTCGACCCACATCTACCTATTGACGAGGAAAATAAAATTATCTCCCCTGTAAAAAAAAAAAAAAAAAAAAAAAAAAAAAAGACGTATAAAAAATTAAACAGGGCATACAGCACTTAACCGAGCCTAGAAAAACGTCGCATACCACATTTACTAGGCGTCATGCCTTATATTAAAACTGAATGCGAAAATGAAATTTACCGCCGGAAATCCTGTTTCAGCTGCTACAACGTCCATATTAAAATATTCTTCCTTCTCAGAAACTATTGGCCGTATTTCAATATGAATTCAAAGGAATGTACATTCAAAGACCCTCTACTAAATTCCTAATTTATTTGTTGATCTTTTGAAAAATGATAACTGCCAAAGGCGGGGTTGTACATGTTTACATAGGTAGACATGGTACTCGGGTGAGCGGACTAGGGCAACCATGACCCTCTTGTTTTTGTGTCTTCTTTCCAGACAGGTTGATAAATTAAACTTGGTGAATTGCCATTATCATGATATTATTGTTCTTCTACTTTTCATTTCCCGGATGTCCCTTACTACTCGGACTTTTTTTTATCCAGTATAATCTACCTTCACACTTCAATTTCAGTCTAGTTCACAGTTTGAATTACGTATTTTGTATACTGATATGGCATGTAAATGATTTAACTGTTATCATAGATGGCCTCACAATTGATATGCGTACGTTTACCGGATTTCCTGCTCAAAACGTTATTTATGTTATGTGGTATACTGCTATAGTAAGTATATGTGTTAAATAAAAACAAACTATTTATGTATAAATGCACGAAGGAACGCATGATTAAGCCATGAGGAAATTCATTTGAGGGATCAATTTTGAATATCATATCATATCCAGAAATAACTAAAATAATAATATTTCATAATTACAATGTACATTAAATTTTAAGTTCTTGAAGCGCAGTAGACACATTGTTTAGGAAGTATCTCAGTACGAGGGTGTTCAGAAATAAAGTAGACTTTTACTCTGGAGTGCGCATTTGTTGTAGTAAAATGATACATACACCATTATAATTCGGAATCTTTCTGCGATCAGTACACCAAAATAGGTATATATGTAACAAGTCTGTCATAAATTATAGCTTCTCAAAACCAGTCACTACCACGCACCCAGGGAAACACAAAGATGTCAATGGCGTTACAATGTCGGTGTCGATTAAATATCATAACCTCAACGATCTCTTCACTACATCGCGAATATAACAATTGACCCAATGCACTCCTCAAAAATGCCTTTATACTTATCGTGATCGTAATGTGCGATAATGTTGGTGATAGCGGGCTGATTATTGTATAGATTTCTTCTATTTCTCTTAGACTGTGCATTACGTTTTTGTACCTGAAACACACAACGTAAACGTCAATGCTGTGACTATAGGTGTTCTAATGAAACCTCCATATATTTCATACTATTGTAATATAATTTTATGACCAACTTATGACTGCCAGAACTCATCCTATGCGTATTATTGATCATATTGGAGGTTTCAGTGGGATTTTCCCCTAATTCCTTTATTAGTTATCACTGCGCGATTTTTGTGTTAATGAATAACGTTATGACGTACGTTATGGGTTGCAGAACGGGTGCTATTCACATGTTGTGTATTTCTATCCATAACGTTTAAATGTCATGAAAACGTCTGTGTACAGTGTTTTGACATAGAATAATATATTGGCGGGGTTTAAAACAGAAAGTTTAACCTAAAATGATACTATGAGCAGTGAAAGTAATGACACAAAGTGGAAAAAATGGGTTGCCCCGGGTACGCGTAACCATTGATATTTAATTGGCGGGTTGACCTATAATATCCATAAAAAAGTTTTGAAAAAATATGCCATCAGGTGGCCAGATAATTCAGATTTCAAAAAAACATGTTCATATATAATCTGTCTACAACATTGATCGGTTTACAGCAAAAGTCTACGTTACTTCTGAACGTCCCTCGTATAACACTGAGGGCAAGTTGCGTTAACCGCGCAAAACGTGCTACTTCCAAGTAATACGCCAAGCAGAAATTATAACATAATAAAAGTAAAAGCAATAACCCAATAATGGGTTGAACAACCTCTTTATATGATAAGATGCTACGTTTTGTACCTTCGTAATATATATATACATATATTTCTCAGGAGCATTTTTCTTGCGAACTTATGCCTAGTCGAACAGTGACGTTGTGTCTAATATATTGACAAACGCAACCAGTCTCAAATTATTGCCCGCGGACATGTCATTATGTCATACCGAATTAATTATTCCATACAATATGTACGGGTTCTTCCCTGGACAATACTCTTTCCTGAACGAAAAGTAACATTTGGTAATTATACTGCTAAGAAGTTAAGTCTGAAATGAGGTAATTGTGTATAAAATGGAACGATATAATTGCTTTAGTATCGTCATAGCGTAGACATATTAATGATCTGTTTTTATAAACTTATAAATTACTAAATTGAACATGACGGTTAGGTTTATATAAAAATAGCAGTATTTGTTTGTAAAAATGTATGTGTATGTCTTTTAAACCTGAACCAATGTCATAATTATTTTCATCATAATTGGATGATTAATTTACTATATCACCTTATATGACGACAGAACGTAACACATTCAATGTTCACATTTCGCAAGGATTGACATAACGAAACGTTCGTCATGTACATAGCGGTTGCAGGCTTTCAGTCGATTCACTTCCACAAAATAATATTTTTTATTTTACTTTATGCTTGTTACGAGCATGAATACCTATATACTTTATCTTGTTACGAAACGTTCGTCATGTACATAGCGGTTGCAGGCTTTAAGTCGATCCACTTCCACAAAATAATATTTTTTATTTTACTTTATGCTTATTACGAGCATGAAACATATATACTTTATCTTGTTACGAAACGTTCGTCATGTACATAGCGGTTGCAGGCTTTTAGTCGATCCACTTCCACAAAATAATTTGTTTTGTTTTACTTTATGCTTATTACGAGCATGAATACCTATATACTTTATCTTGTTCCATTTAAATTGAAAATGGCCATGGGCATTTAGTGTATTGCCACTGGTTAATGTTCCTGCGTTTAGTGATGCAATCAATATATTCCCCATTGGACGGGGCTTAAATCACCCACATCACTGGTTACAATGAAATCTGTTCATCATAAGTTGACGGTAGTTCGTGTATATTATATATATATTTTATCTTAGTAATACGTATTCACATTATACGCAAGTCAATTGAAACCGCGGCTCCAAACCCTGGCGAAGGGAGGGGATTGCAAGGGAACTGTCCGGTGTCTACGTATGCCCTGTGAATGCTGAACTTTTGTTTCGCGCCAAATAGCGGGGAAATATAGTCGTGACTATATCCGTGATTCTATCGAGTTTTTTTGCAGGTGTAATGCTAGGCGATCTCCGTAGTCTGACCAACAGTAATGAATGCGATATTTGCATTTATGAGATGCAGTAGTAATACACGTATACGCATGATCTTTGGAACATCGTTACCATTAGAACACTGCGGGCGTCAACCATTCCGTTCAGTTATGTTCTATTGAAGTGCATTTGTCTTTCCTTCTGTTCTCTATATGTAGCACATTTTTACCATTAATGCTTAGTTGTTGTTTCTAAAAATGCTCATTTAATATGGGACTGCACTGGTTTAAATTGAAAAGCGCACATTTTTTTAGGCGGCAATATGCGGGGATTTTGCTATCTACATAGCATTGTGGGCAGGGTTTTACCATGGGTTTGAAAAAAAACTAAAATAAAAGGCCCGCAATTCCCCGGTGTTGGAGTGGGGATGGTTTCAATTGATTGGTGCATGAATAAATCGGCCTAATACCTTTGCTTTTGAAAATGAATTATCACGAATTGTCTTTGTGCGACATTCGAAATATAATGTCGATCACATGACTTGGAACTCATTTGTTGGTCGATCACTTGTGATATTGGTTACAAATCCGTCATGATTGCTCTACCTATCGATTTTAACATTTTAAAATTAGTGTCGTAAAATAATTAAAAGTGTTTTGCCGACTGCACGATCACAGCAATCAACACTTCCACGAATGAATCTACTTTAGAAAAGGATATGAAATTTAAAAATGTCTTGTCACTAAAGATATTTCCTTATCTTGAATTCTGCGTCGTTTACTCCAGTGTAACGGATAACAACTGCAAATACAGGAAATTATTTCTTTTATGAGACATTGAATAATCTCAATAACCATTGGATGGCTTAAAATAAAAGATAGTTCTTGTTATATTAGTACAGAAGGGTGCTCATGTGCTGTTACCTAATCTGACTGAGGCTACAGGAACAAATGACGATTTCATCCGCTCGTTAGAACATAATACGTACTAGTATATCATCTTACTCGGGGACACATGTCAGAATGATAGATCACAGTTTATTCAATATAAAATATACCCACCAAGTTTTAAAAACTTATATTTCGTGGAAAGCAAATAATGCCCTCCCTAACGTGTCGTATATTTCTTAGAAATCGATGAAGAAAAAAAAATACGGCTTGTTTTGTTTTTGAAGTGATTCACATTTCGTCTCAGATTTGTAGAGCCTTTAGTGATTAATATTGTGTCGTATTTATGTTGATTATTATGCACTTATCACGTATGTTATTGAGTGTTAATGTTACTGTGTAGTTTAAAAAGAGTAGTATTGCTACACTGTAGCTATCGGATTTGCTCGGAGATTATTGGAAAATAATGTAAACTTTGCGTTGTATTTCTAGCAACTTTAAAGTCTACCATAAAAGCTGATTCGTTTATTTACAACAGCATGTGCACTGTGTCTGTTAGTTGCTGTTTTGTAGATTGCCAAAGTAATATGAAGTTGTTGAAGTTACATGTAAGTATGTGCTGTCTACGGACTCTTACTCCTATGTTTAACCGACTGAAACGGCAGTCCGTTGTAGTAGACGCTGCAATTGCTTCATAAAACAATTAAGAATTGCAAGCAATACATAAGTCCCCGACCGGTCTGAGGCCATTTTCAATGTTTATGTTGCCATAGCAATCAAAGTTTGTGTCAGAATCAAAATATATTAAGACGTGCCTAATCTCCTTATTTTCCCCTATCCACATACCAAGTTTCATAAACCTAGCTTGGAACCTGTTTGAGTTATGTCAGGATCCAGATTGTTTGACGGACGGACGGAGGGCAGACCAATAGTCCCATCCGGTCAAAAATAATAATACAAAGTGGTTCAAAATTACATATTCAGTAGTAGGAGTAAGGTGTATTTCATTGTTTCTACATGCATGTATGTTCATCAACCTTTTTTACATGTGTACACATCGTATTTAATTCCTTGAACTTATTTCTCGACGACATTGATTTTATAATTCGCGATTAAAAGACCCACCGGATGCGTTAATTGGGGTAAATGAACTGCGCTTCATTGAGCTGAGGTATACATTGTTAGGTATATTCTTACCTTAACTATGCTTGTCCATATTTTTATGAATTCGACTCGCAAACAAATGCTTAATGTATCGCCCCTATTCGCAAACTTGCAAAACTAAACAGTAGACACAACAATTTACAGCACCGTTTGTAATAAATAAATATATAGTTTATTCTTACTTACCCTTATCAGAAAAAAGCAATTTCGCGCACGTGTTTTACTAAACGAAGTTTATATCTGATGAACTCCGTGCCATTTATTGGAACTCGTGAAGAAGTTATACTGTGTTCTCGCATACATACATGTTATTGGTTTCTATTTCTGGTGTAACATAGAGTAACTGTCGCCTTTCGGCTCCTATACTGTTGAAATACCATACACGTACAATTACTGGGAGGATACATTGACGTCTTCGTTTCCTTATCAATTTGAGCGCAAACTTTTAACATCAACCATACTATGTTTTATAAAAATGGATTTACGATGTTTTTCCTTTAAATGTAATAGGACAGATTAATTGAGGATTGGAGAAAACATGTACAATTTAAAAACAAAAGATAGTGATACCCCAATCACACGACTCTCGAATCAGCCGGAATGGGCCCGAATGAGTCGGAATGAAGAAAGAATAAACATTCGAAACACATTCCGAATGATAAATCGAACTGACCAAAATTATTACAGCTTTGTCAAAATGCCGTTGGAATACTACATATACGAGGGATGATCCATATATAACGAGAAAATGCTTATAATTCTGTTATAATCCGTAAGATTTTATTCAAACTTTGCCTGGTAGTAGTAACATACATTAGCAATGTTTCCCTGAATGTTCACGATTACAGCGACATCATGCTACAATCTATGGTTGCTAACGTAACCCTCGATGCGCCAAGGCGGGGTATTTTTCGGAGTTTTTACCAGTTTCACGCAAATTCAAACCCTCACAGTTTTCATGTAAGCAATAGCACCGCGATTACAATTGGTTGTCGGTGTCACATAAGACTCGTCTGACTGATGATGACGTCTTACACGGGTTGTGTTGTCATTCGTTACACCACGCACGTGTTATCGTTCTGTGATAGCCAACATTACCGACGACAAAAGAGTTTCAATGAAATATTTAGTTTTGAAGAAAACAAGTAATAATAAAATTGTGCACGACATTCAGTAGTCATTTCGTGATCATGTCATGTCAATAGCTTCGATTTGTGAACATAATAACATATTAAAAATGGACTGGAAAAAGGCTAGTAATCTAACGCAAAGTGGACGTAACGTGACGTCAACGTCAGAACTACGTACGAAAAGGTTGGATGTTTTGAATTAAATTCCTAAGTATGACTATCGTGCGATTTTTTCAACTTTGTATGGCATTGGCGAAGACGTATAAATATTGAAGGATGATAATCTGAAACGTTTTTGAAAATTAATACAGTAAGGCCTAAAGTATGTGATCGTCAAATTGATCAAAGTTGAATTCTGAATAACGTTAAAAGGTGCAAAAATGACGTTGCCCCGCCTACCGGTTTCATAGGTCGGCAAAAATGTTCCAAACAATTTATTGTTCGATATATTTAAAAATTAGTTCGTTCGTTTTCTCCTAAGATATGTATTTACCACCACATTAAATATTTTTAGAAAATACTTAGTAATAACTAAATTATAAGCATTTTCTCGTTATATATGGATCATCCCTCGTACCATTCAAATACAATTCTTATATACTTCGAGTATAACTCGAATACACTTCGAGGCCGCCTGGAATGATAGCGGAGATCGTGCACGCAATTGTTTTCAAAATACGGTAAACACAAGCATCGGACCTTTTTGCACGGGATTATGCACGGGTTGTGCTCGGGTTGTGCACGGGTAGTGTGTTTAATATCAGTACCTATAATGGCTTTAAGTAATGTTTCGAATATAGTCAGAATGCCGTAAGAATATTTAAAATGTAATCAGAATGTCGGAAGAATACACTTCGGTAGCCGTTCGATATTTCACCCGACTTTGAATGTATCTCGAAAGTTTTGAACATGCGCAAAACATTTGAAGTGGACACATGAATGGGCCGTAATATATCGAATGCACTACGAATTGACTCAGCATGCAGACAGAATGTTTCGAATGCATTTCGATCATGAAGGAATACACCTCGAATTGCTATTCCTACGGCATTCCGGCTCATTCGGACGCCGTGTGATCTGGACAGTATCAATAAATACAGAGAGTTTTGAATAACAGTTTATTCGTTTTTATTTTAATATGTATTCTATTTCAAACGAAATAGTTTTAGAGCATGTTAAAACATTCAAACTGGCCCGAACATATGGAATGTACTCGGAATACAGACGGAATACATTTCGAACATACAAGAATGTACCACGAATTGCTATTCCTACGGAATTCCGGCTCATTCCGACTCTCGTGTGATTGGGGTATAAACAATCGAACAGGGGAGGCAGCACTGAACTGAAACAGCCCAATACAGAAAACATAAAAACAACACATACCATAATTACACGACAAAATGTCCAACACAAACAACTGAACGAGAAAATGAACCAAACCGCCGAATTCCTCGCTTTAGCTATAAAAGGCTGAATGAAATTGTTTCAGCTATACAAACTCTGGATGACCTAATTTCAGCTTTAAAAAGCTGAATGACCCTTCTATAGCTGTAAAAAGGAGGCGAAATACCTAGCTTCAGCTGTAATAAATCCTAAAACGTTTAAGAGACAGTTCAACAGAAATAGTAAATCCCTGTAGCCGCATAATATGAAATGGTTGATGGTAGTAAACACAAATAATATAATTAATGGGATGCTGGATGAAAAGGCACAAGAAAAGGAAACAACTATCAACAACAGAAATTCATACATAGCTTTACAATTGACTGCATCTTAAATAATAAAAGAACCGAACATGGTACGAATAGCGCAAACGAATCAGATAGGGAACGAATAGTGAGTACGAAGAACACAACTAGTTCCAATAGATATGGCCCGGTCAAAATGACGAATACTTAGAATTTATGACACTTAAGAGGGAAACACTTCTATAAACGGCATTGAAGCCCAAAATGTTTAAGTAAAATACAAAAAACAAAACCAAGGACATACGTAATGATGGTGTCTGATACCTACGATATAAGGTAGTAATTCAGCTTTTACTCTTTCAATAATGTCCAGGTTGTGTGTGTCATATAGTTCTTTGTTATTGTTTACATATATATATACGAGCCAAGAGTGTACGATCGTGTTATTATTCAGATCCGACTAGAATTGGCAGAGTTGTGGCCCCTAAATAGATGAAATTTGATGAATGTTTCCTTGTGTCGCTCATAAGTAAAAATATTTGAGCTATTGTCTACACATGTTGTAGAAATATTTCTTAGTATGTGTAGTTTTCAACCTAAATAATATAATTCGGATATGACCTGTATTAGTTGTAGCCCTTGGAATGATGGACTTTTGCTACTGCTTGTCATTAACAGAAGACAAAATCAAAAAGGAAAACTGTTTAATTTGAAGACGCTCTAATCTAAGCTTGTCTAACGTTCGTGATATTTATCTGGAACGGATTGGTATCACTTGCCAGTTCCTGGTCGTAATTTGACGAGTATCGAAATTTTGATGTTGCATACCGGTAATCTAGAGCGACAGTATCTTGAAATACCGTCTTCAGTTTATGCATCCTTTCGATAGACTTTTATGCCGCTATTAATGATAATAATCAAATACGAATACTTTATATTTAAATATACGACACATAGCTTTCTCAACTACTTATGTCTCATTTGCAATTCAAATATAGACGCGAACAAGTGATATAAGATCTAAACGTTGGTACGCAATGTGCATATGAAGATATTTTGTATCCCATAATGGAATAATCATATAATGCCCTGATTGGGTGTTATACCACTTAGGTGAACGTCCTGTATGATAAGTTACTTCACGTTTACACCATATTCGGCATTATTCGAGAGTGTACGTTTGTTATTGTGCATTTGGTTTGATGGATAAACATTATGCTTACACAATGATAGCCGCATATAACTGAAAAACTTATTCCCCTTGACCATTGTTGTTGTTTGCCTTCTGACCCAGACAGATGTAAGTGAGAGGCCGTCCGGGTATGTCCTCGCTTTATTGGCCGATGACTTCTAGCTTCGATGGAAACTGTGTATTATATACATAAGAAATGTACAAGGAATACAGATGCGCAAATTCTGCAGACAATGGTAATAATCAATTCAATTAAAAGCTAATTAATTAAGCACTTCAGTCAACAATGAATTCAACCGTACCCAACTCACTATATCAATGAAAAGGAATTTGCTTTTACTGAAAAACTATTGTAAAATGAATTTACTATTTCCTTCTCTAGTCACAATATGGCATATGTTTATATGATAAATAAGACATATGTTTATAATTTATGTATTTTGTAACTATTTTGTACCTTAAATCACATGCACTATGTGCTTAGTGTATTTAAAAAACGTAAAACAATACAACAACTATCACTCTAATGCAATTCCCGACGTATTCCGTGGCATTCCGTTACCACTTTAATAGCTAGACTACCATGAATAATTGCCTGTTGAACCATTTGTCGTGTGACAGAGATACATGTACATGTAGGGACACGTAATATTTTGTTGCGGAAATTATTGCCATGACAACCTCTACCCGTTACTGTAAATACCATTTATTACCAGATCGCCTTTATTTTACATAATATCACAAATTGGATATCCAAAATTTCAGACTAATACTTTAGATATTCTGGTGAAGTATTACCCAACTATGTAAAGTATGATGCATCATAAGTTTTGTCAATGAATGCACCAATTACCGCAAATAGTAAGTGTCATTAAGTTTACAAGCGTACTAAGTTCACTGTACTTGTCTATCGGTATAGGAATGATACAATCAACATATTGTCTTTTATTCAAGTCCGCGAATCGTTTTAAACGGGCAAATTATTTCCCAAAGCGAGACACAATTTATACAGTATTGAGCCCTACTAAACTGATAAGATTTTATACGATCGACATAATTGTATTCCTTTGCGATATTTAAACTTATGGTGGAGAATTGTGCCGAGGCAGACGTTTGCTTATAACGTCTGGAAATGTTTGATCCAATTCAACTGTGAAGGCTAAAAGTTCAAAGATTATTCGTGTCGACACATACGATTGTGATATAACTGTAAAAACTACTTGATAATATGCTACATAAAGTCTTTCAGATGGGAAAAATATATGCGGCAATAAAAGTCTAAGGAGACGAAGAAGACATCTAACTGAAATGATGGAGTAATTTATAATGCAATATTAATCTATCTAACATATGTTTGATCAAATAATAGTGTGGCTACAATAACAAAATTATGACGTATCAAACAACTTAACTATGATGTATTGTACCACTATGAAGGGAGAAGGAATGGTCCATTGAATCTTAGCAAACGTCTGTAACTATTGTTGGTTGGGGGAATTCTTGCTTTTAGACTGTCCCTATGGATATGATAAATAAAATAAACGTTACCTTCTGGAGCAATTATGTCTGACCAAGAAATGTTAACTTGTAGAAGTCAACAATAATGATATTGATAAATAGTCAAATACATAGGTCCATAATTAGATTCAATACTTGACACAACCCGCACTCGGACTCCGGTCTAGCTACAAACCTGTTTTCAAACTCTTCAAAGCTGCTAGACAGGCATCTTAACCATCGTCACGATGAAAGCACGTGAATAGGAGAGTAGCTTGAGCTAATGACCCATTTGAAACAAGAGCTAACAACAATCACATTCCAAAAGCTAGAGCAAAATATAACACTAAGTCAGACAAACTTCCGAATGTAAGATGTGAAGCTAAATTGCTCTCTCGTTTAATCAAAAGGGTGTTCTGCAAAATCGACAGCCGTAATGTTTATACGAGTGTGATCAATAAAAAACCCAAAAGCACTTTAGTCCTTAATTCGTCATTTTAAGACGATATCGCATTTTGTATTTTTTTCCAACGTTATGAATAGCAAACTGTGGCGTACTGGAACTCACTATGCTTAGTGTTCAGCATTAACTCACTATGCTTAATGGCAGCATAAACGTGCCTTGCTTAGTGTTCACAATAAACTCGCTATGCTTAGTGTTCAGCTTAAACTCACTATGCTTAGTGTTCAGGATTAACTCGCTATACTTAGCGTTCAGCATAAACTTGCCTTGCTTAGCGTTCAGCATTAACTTGCATTGCTTAGCGTTCAGCATAAACTATCTTTGCTTAGCGTTCAGCATAAACTCGCTTTGCTTAATGATCAGCATAAACTTGTTATATCGGCATAGTCCACAGTATGAACTTCAATCCGCAACATAAAAATCATACAGTTTGTTTTAGAAACGTACAATAAGTCTTGCAATATACAAACAATTATACAAAATTTATACAAAGCCATTCACAAGCGGTGGCAACGCCTAACCACCCAAACAAGAGACAATCACAGAGCGTACCATTAGAATCCCCAAAATTATACATCACAATGAATGACACTACATACTCGTATGTATGTACTGTTCACCAAAGGAATATGACCACATTTACATGTACAATAACTCTTCCGTACTACATAAAGTATTCTCAAAACGTCAGTGATATTTCGAAAAGAACATCTTGTCTGTGGTTTGTTTAAAATTAAATCCCCCCATGATTTGAACCCATTATTTGATACGTGCTAGTCATAAATTCATGACGCATGCAACATTGATATGTAACCTTTGAAGACATAATGTTGTAAATGTCACTTAACAAGTCCATTGGAGTGCGTTTATAACCCACAAGATGAATGCTGTCTAAAGTGTCTGATAATAATACGCATGTGTTATATATATGTATGTATTAACTGAACTTTGTAGTCTCAATTCCGAATGTATGTAGCTGCTAACGTGTAATTCTAAATATGTTCTGAATGGCTGCTTGTCAAATACCCGATCTCCTATTTACGCATCTAGTGTCGGTCATAATAATTACTAGTATATAAGCAAGATTTATATTCAAATCCGCATGCATTATATCGTCTATGATTATCGAGACCCAATGGCTGTTACCCAAACTAATAGATGAGGAAAGTTATAAGCTAGCTGTCAAAAGCTGCCATTGCTATATATTGTAATACCGTCTTGACGTATATTTTTTTGTATGTTCACTTAGATATTCTGAGCGTCAAAAGTTCCGCAAATCAACATTGTTTTATCTTGTATATAGAAACCACAAACAAGGACATGCTGATAAAACTACACATCGTCGCCTTAGTATTATCTTGCGCTAACTACACAATTTCACTTCTCGAGAAAAAGCGCTTCAAAGATTCAGATATTGATCGATTTGCAAGAAATGAAAAATAGTATTATTTGTACTAGAATAAGCTACCTTCACCATGAATGTTAATACCCCATGAGCAACAGTTCATTCTAAAATTGAAAAAGTATTTTAGAGATAGCTCATAAAGTGTAACAATATTTTGATTTTCTTTAGTAATATACTGAGCTATCAGGAGATAGCACTTGAAATAAGAACATTTTAAGCGAAACTGTTTCATTTATTGTTGATCATTTTCGTGTCTATTTTGAGCTATCTACAAGGAATGACGTCATTTTTATAATTCTTGTGTCAAATCACATGCCACAATGCTTCTATTGGATTGGTTGTTCAACATTTGTTAGGATTATAGTGCGCTATCTCACGTACATACAAAATAACCCTTACTTTTGAGTGTGAAATGTTGAGTTAGCGCAAAATGTGACGCGCTAACTTCGTAACGGATGCGTCCATTTGGCAACAATGGGCGCATTAGATAGCTCATCATATTAGGAATCAAGGGGGGTAATTATCTTAAAAAATGATTTTTTGTAGATAGCTCAAAATAATCCTAAGCCGACGACATGTGTACATTGATATAGCAACGATATGAATTCATAACAATTATCAAATTTAAGAAATGTATTTATACATATGAATACCGTATATGACATAACCCAACATTTCAAAAATGCACATTACACTTCGCAAATGTGCACGTTTCGGTTCCATATACCCTTTCTACCCATTGATATTTTTGCACGAAATGTTGCGTTATGCTGTCGACCAATCTACCATTAAAAATCACCCTACAAATAAAGGGGGTTTCCACTCGGCAACATGTTTGCCATTACCTTAGCTTGAGTGTATTTTTTAGAATATTCTACCATTATTACTATTTTATAGTGCAAGGGATGTAAGAATGGTAATAATTGTCGTTCTTTGATCATTATTGACAAGTGATTGTAACATGGTTTAATCTTTTTAAGCGTACATGTCAATTTAATTATAAACTTATTGTGTACTTTTTATCACAGACATATTTGAAGCACTTGTAAAGTGAAAATTAAGTTGAAAATGAAGTACTCGATTCGCACGTGCATGAATAGACGATTTACCATTTTTCCGCCTTGTGATCATCCAGGCGTGACGAAAAAGGACGACAATAGTAAAAATATAAACATTAAATATAGTCTCATGGATACGTGGAAGAGAAAAGTTCTTTAAACCCAACAATTCAAACATTTAGGATTTTCAATTTTGTTGCAAATCTTTTGACGCTAAGTATACATGAACTCGTTCGTCATTTTTCTTATTCATATTAAATGTGTAATTTTCCTGCTGACCTCTACTTGAAACACGTGCTTTTACTTTATCATGTGTTAATTACCTATCATACCCTGCTGATAACTCCATAATTTGATAAAAACCGAGTTTTGTGCGCAACCTCAAAAAACTCCAATAAAACATTGCGTCTTTTTGCGTCGATATCAGAAACAAACAAGTGTTAGTCTAATGCTTACTTAAAGTTTGTGTTACATCGAGCAAAGGTTAAAAATATCACCATATATGATACTTCTACACAAGTTATTTCATCTGTATTATTAATAAAACGAGAAAAACATACTTTAAATAAACATCTAAACATTACTTCGCATATCACGTGGTATATCATATTTGCGATGAACTTTGTGATGGGATGGTGGTTCTCCCGAATATTATGCAATTTCACTTCGTAGTGTTTATGTATAATGTCATAAACGATTACTTTAGAACCATCATAAACTTCAATTACGTCATTGCTAGATTTCATCCATCTATCAAGATAATATTGTTATACACCCTATAAAGGAGACAATGACAATTTCAATCCAAATTAAACATGGCACATTCTGAACAAAAATATTATTAACATGCCTAAAATAAGTGCATGTATTGTTGATTGATCAATTAGAATTCAAGACGCCGAGTGTTTTAATATTTTCCGCATATGTATGTATCTAATTTCGTACATTCAAATATATACGCAAGGTAATTATATACAGTCTAATTACCATTCAACAATGTTTTACGGCATTACATATGCTCAAAGCAAGTAATATTATTTTCGTTCGAGGCTGTATAAATGGTGTATTGTTTTATACGATTGATCGTTGTTGGTTAGTGTGTTTTCTGGGTATATTCGACTGACTGAGTCGCAACGTTGTCAAATCGTGGAGTCATGTTTGTGTGACTGTTCCTTGTTATTGTTTATGTTCATGGATGTTGATGCTGCGTGAGGTTGTCCTTGTGATTTGTTGTCGTTTGTGCACTTTTTAAAAATGTGAAGGTCGATATAAGATTTTTTTCTTTTGTTCTATTGTCATACATACTTTTTGTCGTGTGGTGAAACTTACAACGTTTGCAAACATCCCTGAGTAGGGACTTGCGACCGTCTTTGTATGTGTTTGTTTGTTTTGTCTGTGTACTGTTCCTGTTCTGTTTGCTTGGTATCCGTGCGTTTCAATGTTTTCGCCATGTTGTATATGACGATTGCTATTTCCTTATCCAATTTACCGTTATGTCAATTGTACTTGAAACAAATATATTTAATATCATAGTCACAATATCTCCCCCTACCCGTTTCGAGGTTCAACAACAACATACCTTTTGGGTTGTCTGCATCATATTTAGATAACAAGTACTGCCTCGTGTTTATGTCTCACAATATGGTACTTCAGTCACTGCGAATCCGCCAAAAATATATGTATTTCAGTCTGTTAGACTATGCAATATATACACATGTAGTCAGCACTAAAAGTGTCTTTTATTCCTCCTTTTAAAATATACCATTTGTTGCATTGTACCTTAATAAGATTAGACGAACGAAATAATACATGTACATGTTTCTTCTATTGCGGTATTGAAGTTTATGGAGAATTGCGGAGAGGTCGAGTATTTGCTTCTATCGTCTGGGTATAGTTTTTGAAATATTATTGTCAATTAAAGTTTATTCTTGCTGGCAAATTGTTCAGTAATGTAATTGAAGTGATATTAAACGTTACAATATCATATGTCCTAGACGAAGGCATATATTAACTCGCTAACATGCACGTTATATCGAGTATTGTATAATAAAATATTGATTTGTTTCGTTTGATATACATAAGTCATTCGATGCATATTATTAAGTATTATACAAGGTAATGTAAATCCGTCTAAATACAAATGATAAACTAGTGATGTTACAATATACCATAATTCAACCGACTTTACTACTGTATAATAACTATTTATTTCTTATTAACGGATATAACTAAAGAGACACCATCAGGCAGCCATACTAAATATGAAGGAAAATCGCCAGCAAAATTAAAATTATGGGAAATACTCTGGTCAAATAAACAAAATTGCAAAATACATACACTGACGAAACCTTTTTCGTTCATCACCCTTACGAAAATGATAAGAAAGTGAGTGTTATGAAATAAGCACTTGTCTATCGAATCGATTAAATGATCAAATTAGGCAATGTCTGTTATCATTGTTAGGATTGTCATTAAGAGAATTCCTGTCATGAGACTGTCCCTGTGGATATGATAAATACTATAAATGTGACAGAGTGGCAACCATCCTTGCCAATTATTTCTGACCAAGAAACATTTATTTCGATCAGTTTGACACATAAACGAGAACATAGGTCACTGCTAAAATCGAAATTATATCTTGGTATCGATAACAATGCCTTTGGTGCAAGAACGTAACTGTAAGCCTCGTTTTGACGATTGATTAGATAAAACAACAACATTACAAGTTACTTGACCATCACAACGTTTTGACACCAAGGTTGTCATTTATTTTCCACATTTAAATTCCAGAGATATAGTGTATTGCGCTGATGGGACTGTAAAATCCCACCGAACGAACATTCATTAATGTGATTTACGTGTTTTGTTCTGTCAAAATTCAAGAATGTTATTTTCCTTTGAACTATATGTACATGTATATGCAGGTTAAATTATATATTTCATCAATTTTCCTGACTGTTAAAGACGCCACCCACATGACGTAATATCAGTTATGACTTAAGTCAATGAAGGAAGAAAGAACCAACCAAAACATTTTAGGATATTTCTCTTGAGGAAGCTGTGATCGAAGCTTGTCTAATGTGTTGGGTATTTATCTGTAACGGACTGATATCACTTGCCAGGTTCACGATGTAGTTGTTGTACAAATATTGAAATGTTGTTACTACTTACCGGTAACCCAGACCGACAGTATCTTGAAATGCCGTCTTCAGTTTCTGCACACATTCGATAGACGTTTACGCCACTGATATTAATCAAATACAATTACTAAATATACGTCGCATAGCTATCTCAAATATTATATCCCATTTGCAATTCAAATATTGACGTACACAAGTGATATAAGATCTAAACGCAGGCACTTAATGCGCATATGAGGAAAGTGTGTATTCCCTTATGGCATAACTATATAATGCGCTGATTGAGTGTTATACCACTTGGGTGTGCGTACTGTAAACGTTAACGCCATATGACACATTATACGATTAAACGTATAAAGGTGGGTTCACACTCTAGCGTTTGACCGACGTTTACCGAAGTTTGGGCAAACGTTCAGCTCCGCTAGTAAAACTTACTAAACGTTTTTAAAAGTTGTCGATCGTTGGTAAACGCTGAAGAACGTTGTATTCGTTGAAAATTTTTTACATGCAAAAACTTTGCTGACGTTTGGAAATAAACGCTGATGTAAGTTGTGCTCCGTTTATAAACGTTCCTGAACGTTGAATTATGTTGATCAAAGTTTGCTTAAGTTAAACTCCGTTGGCAAACGTCTGCTGAAACGCTGGTGGTGATAATGAATTTAGTCGAACGTTTATCTAGCGGAGGCCAACGGGTATCCAGCGCAATGAACGCGGTAGTAACGCAAGGGCTGGCGTAAGCCAACTTTCTCCAGCGCAAAAGAACGTTTGTCCAACGTAAGCCAACGTAAGTGGTTAGCGCAGACGAACTTTCAATAACGTTTCAGTAACTTAGGTAAACTATGTTCAACGGATTCTAGCGTTTGGCACCTCGTTCGTCTAAGTCGGACTAAGTTAGAGGCCGCTACACATACGCTAACCTACGTTGGCAAAAGTTCACCTACGCCGATAAAAAAGCTACAACGCAGGCAAACGTTGTTAAGCGCTTGTAACCGCTGTCAAACGTAGTTGGGCGCTGATATGGGTTCTCAAAACGTTAGCGTGTGTTAGATACACAACGTTCACAATGTGAACCAAATTATTCCTCCTCACGAGCGTAATTTCACCAACTTTGGGCTCATTTTTCTGACTTTTGAAACGCCGATCAACGCTGGTACAACGCTCATAGTGTGAATCCTGCTTAAGTGAGTGTCAACCTTGGTTTGTCCCTGCCTAATTGGACAATTAACTATGGTTTCGATGGAAGAGAACGAAACTTATAGTGATACCAGGAATCTGGGTGCGCTATCCTAGTTCTTTGCAAATATAGCGTGCCCGGTGTATTACTTAACTATGTGAAGTATGATAAATCATAGGTTTTGTCAATGAATGCGCCAATTGTCACAAATATTGAGTATTGAGACACAACTAATACATTATTGAATCCTACTGAAAATAAAATATTTGTATTCCTTCGTGATATTCAAACTTATGGAGATTCGCGCCGAGACAAATTTTTAGTTATAACGTCTGGAAATGTTTGATCCAATTTAACTGTGAAGGCTAAAAGTTCAAAGACTATTCGTTCAGACACGTAAGGTTAAGATCGTAATATAATTGTAAAAACTACTTGATAATATGCTACATATTAAAGTCTTTCCGAGACGATGGGAACATATTTGCGGCAATAAAAGTCTAAGGAGACGAAGAAGACATCTAACTAAAATGATGGAGTAATTTATAATGCAATATAAATATATCTAACATATGTTTGATCAAATAATGGTGTTGCTACAATAACATAATTATGACGTATCAAACAACTTAACTATGATGTATTGTACCATTATGAAGAAAAAAGGAATGGTCCATTGAATCTTGTTATTGATAATTCTTAGCAAATGTCTGTAACTTTTGTTAGATAACAGAATTCCTCCTTTAAAACTGTCCCTATGGATATGATAAATAAAATAAACGTAACCTTCTGGACCAGTTATGTCTGACCAAGAAATGTTTATTTCTATGAGTCAACAATATTTATACTGATAAATAGTCAAATACATACTAGGTCCATTATTAGATTTACTATTCACCAAATGAATATGACCACATTTACAATAACTCTTCAGTACTACATTAAGTATTATCACACCGTCTGTGATATTTCAAAACGAACATCTTGGCAGTGGTTTGTTTCAAATTCGATTCCCCATAATATGAACCCATTATTCAATATGTGCTTGTCATAAAGGAATAGGTGCATTTATGGCTTAATTTGGACCTGAGTTTTATCAAAAAATAGAAATGCATCTTCCTATAAATCTGTCCTATGATTCTAATAGCCTAACATTGTCTTTCAAAAAATTAAGCATACTTTTCTTAAATTTCCCTCGTAATATGTCGACAAATCTACTTAAAATAAGTTAAGTTTACCAAAAAAATGTTAATTTTAGCCATTTTCGTGGCTTTTATGGCGTAAAACCTTCCCAAAAACCACGATGGCACTCTTGCGACACTTTGATATTTTGTACATATATAAAGACTTGCAGAACACTGGTTATGTGAAAATATAAAAGTGTCGCAAGAGTGCCATCGTTGTTTTTGGGAAGGATTTACGTCGTAATAGTCGTGAAAATGTCCAAAAATGACATTTTGGGCTAACCAAGACATATACGTCATATTCTTGGCAGTTTTGTCAACAAATTACAAGGGAAATTGGGATATGTATGCTTATTTTTTACACAGGAAATATTAAGTTATTTGAATTATAGGACAGATTATAGGAACATGCATTTTTATTTTTTGAAAAATCACAGGGCCAAATTAAGCCATTAGTGAACCTAGCTTGTCCTTCATATGACGCATGCAACATTGCTATGTAACGTTTGAAGACATACTGCTGTAAATGTCACTTAACAAGTCAATTGGAGTGCGTTTAAAACCCATGGGTGATGATTGCTGTCTGAAGTGTCTGCAAATAATACGTATGTATGCCTTATGTAACATATCGTATAGAATATATTATAACTTTTAGTCAGATTCCAATCTTACAGACCTTTTGCAAGAACGATTAAATTCGCGTAGTTATATATATATATGCATGTACTTACCGAACTTTGTAGACTCAATTCCGAACGTCTGTAGCTCCTAACGTGTAATTATTAATAAGGTCTGAATGGCTGCTTGTCAAATACCCGATCTTATAATTACACATCTAGTGTCGGTCATACTATATGTATATACATGTATATGAATAAGATTCATTTTCAAATCCGCATGCGCTATATCGTCTATGATTATCGAGACTAAATGGCTGTTCACCAAACTAATAAATGAGGAAAGCTTACGTATAAGTATATGCGAGCTGTAAAAAGCTGCCATTGCTATATATTGTAATACCGTCTTGACGCATACTATTTCATTTGTTCAATTAGATATTCTGAGCGTCAAAGTTTCCGCAAATCAACATTGTTTTGTCTTGTTTATAGAAACCACAAACAAGGGCATGCAGATAAAACTACACATGTGTACATTGGTATATCAACGATATGAATTCATAACGATTATCAAATTAAAGAAATGTATTTATCCATATGTATACCGTATATGACATAACCCAACATTTCAAAAATACACATTACACTTCGCAAATGTTTGTGCACATTTTGGTACCATAAACCCTTCTATTCATTTATATTTTTGCACGAAGTGTTGCGTTATGCTGTCGACCAATCTACCATTAAAAAGCAGCCTACAAATAATGGCGGTTTTCACCTCAGCAAAATGTTTGCCGCTACCTTAGCATGAGTGTATGTTTTAAAATATTCTACCATTATAACTATTCTTTAGTGCAAAGGAGGTAAGAATGAAAAACTGTCGTTCTTTGGCCATCATTGATAAGTGATCGTAACATGATTTTACCCAAATAAAGATTGTTTTAAAAAAGATGTCGTTATCACAAAATCACAACGGAATGAAAGTTTTATATTGATTTGACTGGTTGACTACGGTTAAGCCACAACAACGTCGTCCAATATTGTGCTACTTTTTAGCAAAATGCCTGTCTAAATCAGCTGTATTGACACTTGACCCGACATCACGTGGTATGCGATATACACGATATATGTATGTTGGAGCTGATACAACTTTCTAGTAATGATAAAGACATGACAGTTTAACGCGACAGAAAGCAGCATTTAGTGAAACACCAGCCATTAGCATCTCACATACACAATTATGTTCATTATTACCAATTTTTTCATCTTTTGTAGCGTACATGTCATGCTTATTTAAAAACAAACTGTGTACTTTTTATCACAGATATGTTTCAAGCACGTGTAAAGTGAACATTAAGTAAAAAATGAAGTACTCGATTCGAACGTGCATGAATAGACGATTAACCTCACTCGATTGTAATTTCCGACGTTTTCCGTGGCATTCCGTAAGCACTTTAAAAAGCTAGCGTCTGTATTCAGGTTACAATGATGAATTGCCCGTTGAGTAATTTCTGTGTGAAAGAAATGGGAACATGTGATATTGAGTTACTGAAATTATTGCAATGACACTTCTATCCATTACCATAATTACCATTTATCATCGGTTGGCCTTTATTCTACAAAATATCACATAGTGTATGTCCACACTTCCAGACTAACACTTCAATAATTCTGGTGAAGTATAACCCAACTATGTGAAGTATGATGCATCATAAGTCATTAGGTTTACAATCGTACTAAGCTCACTCTACCTGTCTATCGGTACAGTAATAATAAAAGCAACACTGTGTCATTTATTCCACTTCGCAAATTGTTTTAAATGGGCACAGTATTTCTCAAAGCGAGACACAATTAATACAGCATTGAGTCCTACTGAAAATATAAGATTTGATAAGATCGACATAATTGTATTCCTTTGCGATATTCAAACGTATGGTAATGTTTGATCCAATTTAACTGTTAAGGCTAAAAGTTCAAAGATTATTCGTACAGACACATAACATTGCTATATAATTGTAAAACTACTTGATAAAACGCCACATATAGTCTTTTCGAGACGATGGAAAATATATGCGACAATAAAAGTATAAGGAGACAAAGAAGACATCTAACTGAAATAATGGAGTAATTTTGATGTAGTATACATTTATCTAACATATGTTTGATCAAATGATAGTGTTGCTACAATAACATAATTATGACGTATCAAACAACTTAACTTTGATGTATTGTACCATTATGAAGGGAGAAGGAATGGTCCATTGAATCTTGTTATTGATAAATCTTAGCAAACGTCTGTAACTATTGTTGGATGAGGGAATTCCTGCTTTTAGACTGTCCCTATGGATATGATGAATAAAATACACGTACCTTCTGGAAAAATTACGTCTGACCAAGAAATGTTTACTTGTATGAGTCAACAATATTGATATTGATAAACAGTCAAATACATAGGTCCATAATTAGATTCAATACATGACACAATCCGCACTCGGAATCCGGTCTACATGTTGTAGCTACAAACCTGTTTTCAAACTTTTCAAATCCGCTGGGCTAGACAGGAATGGTAACCACCGTCACGATGAAATCACGTGAATAGAGGAGTAGCTTGAGCTAATGAACCATTTGAAACAAGAGTTAACAACACTCATATTCAACAAACTAGAGCAAAAATATAAAAGTAAAATTTGAAGCTAAATTGCTATCCCCTTTAATTGAAAAGGTGGTCTGAAAAAACGACAACCAAAATGTTTATACGAGTGTGATCAATAAAAAAACCAAAAGTACTCTAGTCCTTTATTTATCATTTTAAGACCATATCACATGTTTTTCAACGTTATGAATAGCAAACTACATGTATAGTGTACTGGAACTTGTAATGCTTAGTGTTCAGCATAAACTCACTATGCTTTGTGTTCAGCATTATCTCACTTTGCTTAGTGTTCAGGATAAACTCTTTATACTTAGCGTTCAGTATAAACTTGCCTTACTTAGCGTTCAGCATTAACTTGCCCTGCTTAGCGTTCATAATAAACTATCTATGCTTAGCATTAAGCATAAATTCGCTATGCTTAATGTTCAGCATAAACTTGTTATACACAGTGTTCGGCATAGTCCACAGTATGAATCTGAATCCGCAACATAAAAATGCATCGTACAGTTTGTTTAAAAATTGGACAATACATCTTGTGATATACAGACAATTATACAAATACAAAGTCATTCACAAGCGGCGGCAGCGCTTAACCACCCAAACAAGAGACAATCACAGAGCGTACCATCAGTATCCCCAAATGAATGACCCTACATACTCGTATATATGTACTGTTTACCAAAGAAATTTGACCACATTTACAATAACTCTTCAGTATTCTCATACCGTCAGTGATATTTCAAAAAGAACATCTTTTCAGTGGTTTGTTTTAAATTCAATTCTCCCATTCACAAGTGGCAACAGCGCCTAACCACCGAAGCAAGAGACAGACACAGAGCGTACCATCAGTATCCCAAAAATTATTCATCGCAATGAATGACCTTACATACAAAGGAATAGGAACACAGTTACAATAACTCTTCAGCACTACATAAAATATTCTCACACCGTCAGTGATATTTTAAAAAGAACATCCTGTCAATGGTTTGTTTCAAATTCAATCCCTCATGATTTTAACCCATTATTTAATATGTGTTTGTCATAAATTCATATGACGCATGCAACATTGATATGTAACGTTTGAAGATATAATGCTGTAAATGTCACTTAAAAAGTCAATTGGACTACGTTTAAAACCCACGGGGGATGAATGCTGTCTGAAGTGTCTGCAAATAATTCGTATGTGTTACATATGTAACATAGCGTATAGAATATATTATAACTTATAAGTCAGATTCCAATCTTATAGACCTTTTGCAAGAACAAGTCAATTCGCGTAGATATATATATGCATGTACTTACCGAACTTTGTAGTCTCAATTCCGAATGTCTGTAGCTGCTAACGTGTAATTATTAATAAGGTCTAAATGGCTGCTTGTCAAATACCCGATCTTATAATTACACATCTAGTGTCGGTCATACTATATGTATATACATGTAAATAAATCAGATTCATTTTCAAATCCGCATGCGCTATATCATCTATGATTATCGAGATTAAATGGCTGTTCACCAAACTAATAAATGAGGAAAGCTTACGTATAAGTATATGCGAGCTGTCAAAAGCTGCCATTGCTATATATTGTAATACCGTCTTGACGCATACTATTTCATTTGTTCAATTAGATATTCTGAGCGTCAAAGTTTCCGCAAAGCAACATGGTTTTGTCTTGTTTATAGAAACCACAAACAAGGGTATGCTGATAAAACTACACACGTGTACATTGATATATGAACGATATGAATTCATAACGATTATCAAATTTAAGAAATGTATTTATCCATATGAATACCGTATATGACATAACCCAACATTTCAAAAATACACATTACACTTCGCAAATGTTTGTGCACGTTTTGGTACCATATACCCTTCTATTCATTTATATTTTTGCACGAAATGTTGCGTTATGCTGTCGACCAATCTACCATTAGAAAGCACCCTACAAATAAAGCGGGTTTCCCCTCAGCAACATGTTTGCCCCTACCTTAGCATGAGTGTATGTTTTAAAATATTCTACCATCATTACTATTCTTTAGTGCAAAGGAGGTAAGAATAAAAAACCGTCGTTCTTTGGCCATCATTGATAAGTGATCGTAACATGGTTTTACCCAAATAAAGATTGTTTTAAAAAAGATGTCGTTATCACTCAAACACAACGGAATGAAAGTTTTATATTGGTTTGACTGGTTGACTACGGTTAAGCCACAACAACGTCGTCCAATATTGTGCTACATTTTAGCAAAATGCCTGTCTAAATTAGCTGTATATACACTTGACCAGACATCACGTGGTATGCGATATACACGATATATGTCGGTTGGAGCTGATACAACCTTCTAGTTGAGATTTGTCATTTATTCCTGTCTATGATAGCTAATATTGGCTTAAATTAGGGGTTAACTCAAAATTATTCTTGTATGTATAGCAAATAAGTAAGAGCAAACATATTTACAGAATTGTGTTTCATATTTCATGTCTGCACAAAAGTACAGCACAATTAAGTAACAACATTGGAAATGATATGTCTTCGGTGACGACATAAAGTAGCTAGTGCTTTATATCGTTTAGTTCACCTTTATTACGAATTATATTTTATTTACAAAATCATTTGAAAGCACTACATAGAACACGCTTGTATCAGCAATAAAGGGTGTAGTAAACCACGGTTTGTTAATAAATAAGAACAAACTCCAAGTTGGTTGGAGTCTAATAAACTTTGTTCGTGATGACGTACGCTTGGTCACTATGCTAGTGTTGATCTCCATTATTCATGAAGCAAACGCTTAATCGACTATATTCGAGACATTTTTAACGAAACATATAAAAGCCTCACTGATAAACTATTTGAAAAAATGGTCTGGCCTTACAAACTGCTAGTTAAAATAACACTCACATCAAGTCGACGGTGGACACACTAAATAAACGCGTTATTAAACGTATGAGAAAACCCCTCGATATCAATCATAGGTAGCATAGACATCGGTATAGGTATAGGGATAAGTAACAAATCTCAAGTAATGATAAAGACATGACAGTTTAACGCGACAGAAAGCAGCATTTAGTGAAACACCAGCCATTAGCATCTCACATACACGATTATGTTCATTATTACCAATTTTGTCATCTTTTTCAGCGTACATGTCATGCTTAATTAAAAACAAATTGTGTACTTTTTATCACAGATCTGTTTGAAGCTGTGATCTGTAAAGTGAACATTAAGTAAAAAACGAAGTACTCGATTCGAACGTGCATGAATAGACGATTAACTTTTTTCTACGGCGTGATCATTCAAATGTGACGAAAAGGGACGACAATAGTTTTAAAAAACTCTAACACTAGTCTCATGGAAACGTGGAAGAGTAAAGTTCTTTTAACTCAACAATTTATACTTTAAGGATTTTTAATTTTGTTGCAAAACTTTTGACACTGAGTATACATGTACTCGTTTGTCATTGTTCTTATTCATTTAAAATGTGTAGTTTTACTGGTGACCTCTACTTGAAGCACATGCTTTTACTTTATCATGTGTTATTTACCTTTGATACACTGCTGATAACTCCGTAATACGATAAAAACCGATTTATGTGCGCAACGTCATAAACGTCATCAATAAAACATTGCGTCTTTTTGCGTCGTTATCAGAAACAAACTAGTGTTAACTAGTCTAATGCTTATAGTTTGTGTTACATCGAGCAAAGGTAAAAAAATGTCACTACATATGATACTTCTCTACACACGTTATTTCATCTGTATTATAAATCAAACGAAAAAAACATATTTTAAATAATGAACATGCGCAGAAATTAGCATACAAATAACTGCGGCATTCGTCATTAAGTTGCACGGATAGTTCTCGTCAATGATGTCACGTTGAATCGGTCGGTCAAATGAGAATACACTTACGGTGTTGTTAACTTCGTGTTGCCAGATATTAACTTGCGTTCCAGACTTCTAGCTAAACATTACGTCGCATATCAAGTGGAATATCATATTTGCGATGAACTTTGTGATGGGATGGTGGTTCTCCCGAATATTATGCAATTTCACTTCGTAGTGTTTATGTATAATGTCATAAACGATTACTTTAGAACCATCATAAACTTCAATTACGTCATTGCTAGATTTCATCCATCTATCAAGATAATATTGTTATACACCCTATAAAGGAGACAATGACAATTTCAATCCACATTAAACATGGCACATTCTGAACAAAAATATTATTAACATGCCTACAATAAGTGCATGTATTGTTGATTGGTCAATTAGAATTCAAGACGACGAGTGTTTTAATATTTTCCGCATATGTAAGTATCTAATATCGTACATTGAAATATATACGCAAGGTCATTATATACAGTCTAATTAACATTTAACATTGTTTTAGGGCATTACATATGCTCAAAGCAAGCAATATTCTTTTCGTTCGAGGCTGTCTAAATGGTGTATTGTTTTATATGATTGATCGTTGTTAGTTGGTTTGTTTCTGGATATATTCGACTGACTGAGGCGAAACGCTGTCAAATCGTGGAGTTAATGCTGCGTGCGTTTGTCCTTGTGATTTGTTGTTGTTTGTGCAGTTTTGAAAATTTAAAGGTCGATATAAGACTGTTTCGTTTCTTTCTGATGTCTTTCATACAAGTAGTGTAGTGATCTTAAAACGTTTGTAAACATTTGCAACCGTCTTTGTATAATGCGTTTGGTTGTTTTGTCGGTGTACTGTTCCTGTTCTGTTCGCTTGGTATATGTGCGTTACAATGTTTTCGCCATGTTGTTTATGACGATTGCTATTTCCCTGTCCAATTTACGTTTGAGTCAATTGTACTTGAAGTTTATGGAGTATTGTGGTTGTGTCGAGTTTTTGCTTCCATCGTCTGGGTATAGTTTACGGAATATTATTGTAAATCAAAATTTATTCTTGCTGGCAAATTGTTCAAGAATGTAATTAAAGTGTTACAAATCGTTATAATATCATATGTTCTAGACGAAGTCATATATTAACTCGCAACCATGCCCGTTATATCGAGTATTATATAATAAAAAATGTTTTTTCGTTCGATATACATAAGTCATTCGATGCTTAAATGTGTTATACAAGGTATTGTAAATCCGTCTAAATACAAATGATAAAATAGTGATGTTACAATATACCATAATTCATCCGACTTTACTACTGTATAATAACTATTTAGTTCTTATAAACGGATATCACTAAAGCGACACCATCAGGCGGCCATACGAGATATGAAGGACAATTGTCGGCGAAATTAAAAGTATGGGAAAAAAATATTCTTGGTCAAATTGACGAGATTACAAAAGACATCAACTGAAGAAACCTTTTACATGTATCACTTTTAGGAAGATGATCAGAAAGTTAGTGTTATGAAAGAGTGAGTTGTCTATCGAATCGATTCAATGATCAAGTTAGGTAATGTCTGTTATCATTGTTAGGATGGCATGAGGAGAAATCTGCCATGAGACTGTCCCTGTGGATATGATAAATAATATAAATGTGACAGAGTGGTAACCATCCGGGCCAATTATTTCTAACCAAGAAACATCGTTTTTGATAAGTTTGACACATAAACGAGGAAATAGGTCACTGTTTAAATCGACATCATATTTTGGTATCGATAACAATGCCTTTGGTGTAAGAACGTAACTGTAAGCCTCGTTTTGACGATTGATAAGATAACACAACTAAATTACAAGTTACTTGACCATCGCAACGTTTTGACACGAAGGTTGCCATGTATTTTCCACATTTAAATTCCAGCGACAGTTAGGATTGGCACTAAGAGAATTCCTGGCATGGGACTGTCCCTGTGGTTATGATAAATGTCATATAAATGTGACAATGTGGTAACTGTCCGGGCCAATTATCTATGACCATGAAACATTTATTTCTTTGAGTTTGACACATAAACGAGGAAATAGGTCACTGTTTAAATTGAAATCATATTTTGGTATCGATAACAATGCCTTTGGTGTAAGAACGTAACTGTAAGCCTCGTCTTGACGATTGGTGAGATAAAACAACAAATTTAAAGTACAATTACTGGACCACCACAACGTTTTGACACGAAAGTTGTCATGTAATTTCCACATTTAAATTCCAGCGATGTAGTGTATTTCATTGACGGGACAGTAAAACCTCAACGAACAAAACATTCATTAATGTGATATACGTGTTTTTGTACTGACAAATTTAAATTTTAATGTTTTGTTTGATGTTCAAATTTAGAATGTAAAACATCATTTTATAAAACCATGGTACAATGTCATATAATAATTTGAAATACTAGATGAAACGCACTAAACTTACCGTCTTAGTATGTAAACAAAGGGCAATAACTCCCTTAATGTTAATTTGACTAACGTGTGCCGACGATATGCACAACTAGAACAATGGGACCAATGACCACAAAGAAATAGCCCAGACAAATATGCACGGACCAACCAACCTCGGACATGACTCCAATATGCTTCGTATCAGAAATATATGCACACATTGAACTTGCATTTCATTAAAATAAGCGTTAGACACATCTAGTTTGTAATTAGACGCATCGGTGCTCATTCAGAGGTATGCGAGCTATAAGAACACCCGTATGGCGCGTCAGCTTGTACGTATTGACTTTCATCATATGACTTAGTACGATTCCAACCCATGTGTATCACCCCTATAATGTAACATAACACGCTCAAAAAATAGACAAACAAATAATTACCAATTTTAAGGAATTATTGTATATTAAATTAAAAGCCATCTTACAAGCCCGCATACAAAAAATCAGTTTCATTCGTTTTCATTACTTTAAGTCCTCGTGTATACTCGTTGAACTCGATCGTCTCCTTAAAACAGTTGAAAGTAAAGCTTTTAGATGTGCCAAACTGATGAGTTATAATGCATTATTTAGGTTTCCTACTTCTGTCGTAACACAGGGCAACTGTCGCTTTACTGCCATACAACAGACGCACTTAGAGAAGGGGGATATCTAGGTTTGGTTAATATATAAATCATGAGTGATATTTTTTTATTTACTGACATTATAGCTCTAGTTATTACACATAAGAGCTTCCGGGTTGCGGAAGTAGACGGGCGATGTTAGTTTTAACCCTAGGTATGTACTATTTGACGCTGTCTGCTACTGACGTTTTAATGTAGCTGTCCTTTTATCACCTCTCATTCACGTTGATATGTTATTGCAGTCCTACTTTTGTAAGAGTTCACTTTCAGTTGTGATATTATATTTCAAAGTATACAAATGTGACGTCATTACGCCCTAGAAATTTTAAGCGGGATTTGCGAAAATATTCCCAATGCCAAGCTTAGTCTGTTTGTACCACCTAATGATGATGCATATTTGTGACGGGAGATACCTGGACATATAGATCAGGTCATGTAGCATATAGAGGATATTTGTGTTTTTCCGTGACGCAATATTTTCACGATTGGTGTAGCCACAAGTCCACATTTAAGTCAGACGCTCACGAGGATGGTCGGACAGCTCAAGAACCTTAACCCTTCTCATAAAGTCGCATTAATGGCTGCTGCAGGTGGAGGTCAATTGCTTTGCAATAGCATGCCTTCATTTAAACATGTGGCTTGGCAGCGATTGTCGGAGTATTTCTTTATTTTCTGAAGAAGAATTTACCTTTGTTAAGCTTGGCATTTACCCAGTGTCCATTTTATACATCACATTTAATGACAGGAACTTGGTTATATCGAAAAAGGTGTACATCTCTACTGGCTCACATGGTGCGTTTTGCAATGCATACTTTAGTTCTGTCTTTGCTGGCCCATATTTGTTTATGGATCAGTCGCATGGGTGACAAAATGAACCCGTGTCTCGTGTATGGTCATTACATTTGTACATTCGACTTTTTAATCTAGAAACTTATTTCAACTATTTTCGACAGTTTGCAAGGGAATATGAATTTGGGCTGATCATTTACTTGTTCAGTTGGGCATTGTGCCTTGTATGACTTTTATGTTTTCTGTGCTCGGCTGATTAAGTTGAGTGCTGCCTTCCCTGTCTGACTTAATACAGTCATGTATTATCTTTTTTCAGTGAATTAGTAATAAGTTAACATGTTTGGGCTTGCTTAGTAGCATGGGTCTCCTAATGATCGTCTGTAGTAAACTAGTGAATATGAAATTTATTTATCTGAGAAGCAAGTAAGGCGTGTGCGGAAATAAATCAAACAATCGGACTGTGAAGGCAACACTCAACCGAAACAGGGTACTGTTTTATCAAAGCACTTACGAAAATCTTAAAGTTACGTCCAAATTTAAATTCTTTAGAATTCTTTAACGACTGCAATTTGGGGACGGATTTGGTTTGTATGAGTTCCTTGACTGAATCATTATTGGTATTGCAGGTCCATGTATCACACTTTATAATTGTAAGCAAATTATAAAGAATTTAAATTTGAACGTAAGTTTACGATTTCCGTAAGTGCTTTGATAAAACAGTACCCAGGAGAGCACAAAAGGCACAGAAAGGAACACACAATTACAGAAAAATATCCAAGAACACATGCATAGATGCACATGTCACATAGACGAACACGAAACATGAACATGAAAGAACGCTGTTACCTTGATGAAAGTTTTTAATCACTATGTCTTGCTTTAATCATCCTAACTTAATTGGTACATACCAGTATACTTTTTATGTTAGTCTTTGTATGATTGCACTTACTCTCTGGTTCGATACAGCCAGCATTTCAGATATTCTCGATGATTCGGTTTAGGTTAATGTTGTGGTTTAACATTTTTCGAAGGAATTATAGTGATAACATTGAATAAAATATCGTGTTGTCATCTTGTAAACACATAATTTGTATCACGTTAAAAACGAAGATAATAAACGTCGTATATGAAGACAGATAGGCAGATAGATCAGCAATTACTGCCAAGGATACTATTTTGTTCTTAGGATGTGATATGTCAAGAGTCAAAGGACGAAATAATTGTATATATTATGAGACAGGAATAATTGACTGTAGAGATTGTGTAGAACATTATATAGATTATAGTTTATTTTTGGTAAAACCACTATTTGGTTATGCGATTCTTGATTTAAAAATAATATATTTATGGTTTGGATGTTAGTAAATATACATAGGCTATATAATGTAATGGCTACACTGACAATAAACAAATAACAAGTCATATTAGGCACATGATTACATTGTATATTACGTAGGTTTTCAATATTCTAACTCATTGGTAATTTCACTTAGTCGTAGATGCTAACTGGAAACTTGCTATTTTCAGAATCTAGAAGTGGTGGCTGAGATGATAATGACATAGTTATATTATACTCTTTTAATAGTCATATCTAATTTCGTACGGAGGGTAAGAAACATCAGCAAACCGATATTTGTTAAAAGGAAAACCACATAAAATAAGATATTCTAAGCCAATAATAAATCACTTTTAAAATAATAAAATGGTCACAAGATTGACAAATAATACTGAATCGCAATTACATTTTATCACTGATATATAATTTTATATGCAATAAATGGAATCAAAGCAACTACTCGTAGTTTGATATTCGAATAGTTTAGCATGGCTGATTTTACCGATAACTCTCGATTTTCGCGTAAATTCAGTAAGATAAATATGACAGCTGTCAAATTGATATAACGGTCCAATTTGTTTCTTTTAGCTAATGTAGATGTACAAAATGATATCAAGTCGAATTGAAGAAAATGTAAACTAATTTACTGGCAAGCTAGTAATGTAAGCCTACCATTCCAAACAGCAAAACATATGTAAACGTACAATGAAACATCCTTTATTACTCATGGTAAATTGAGTCTCACAGAAGCGATCTATTCAGACATAAACATTGAGTGTGGTACTTGCTAAGTAATTCTACTGTACACAGAAATTGTATATGGACGTAAGATGATTACATGTGGGTAGGAAAAGTTGAATATTAGTTTTTGATCGGAGACAATATGGACAATATATTGCGCATTAATATAATACTGTAGTTACAGATTTTTAACAAAATGTCTGCTTTCGTTTTTCGACATTTCTCCTATTTATTTACCGCAGAATAATGATGAAGTAATGGTTAGTAACTAGGTAAGAGAAAACCAAATAAACTGAAATTTGCAAGTAAATGTATAAACTTGAGTGTACGTGGTTGTACTCCTATTTATCAATAATAAAGGATACAAATATATGAGCCAGTCTCCAGGAAAACCTGCTATAATGACATTATGTAATTACTATATGTAACAAGTTTTTGATAAAGCTCTAAAATAAGGAAAAATACACATCTATTGATTCTATTTTAAGTAATTGACCCATATAGTACTATACCTTAGCTTTAAATTTTCCTATGCATTATGTCAAAAACACATACTTCGTTGCTATAGTGACCAATTTCAGAAAAGTACTCCGATTGAGAAAAACGAGGATTTAGTTGTTTAAAACAGAAGTAGCCTTTCTCTGAATGCAAACAATTTCGATTTTGATAATTATATAGTTTGAAAAGTGATACATAATTATAGAAGTTGGTACTATTTTAAACAGTTTATGTCAAGAATTGATCAAATGGTGTAATAATGAAATACTAATTTCAGTTACGTCGAATAACATTTGAATGACGTTTGCGACGTCACACAAAAAGCTCCGAATAGGGACTATACAAAACAGCTGTAACTTCCTTAAAACTCAATATATTAACATAATTTCTTTTGCAATTTGCTAATTTAACATTATCCTGTAATACTATGGAAAATCTTATAGTCAATATTTTTGTCAAAATAGCAGGTTTTTCTGGAGACTGGCTCATATAAAACAAGGAAGGCAGCACTGAACAGAAACAGCAGCAGAGCACAGGCTGCACAAAAAAGAAACGCGTACAAAAATATTAACAGGCCATAACACAATAACCTAACTAATGCTAACATTCACTACATTGATGTCTTTAATGATACATTAAAAGTATCTACGAATACTGAGATCAGACTTTGTCTGGAAGATATTTTAAGTGTGCTGGTGATGACCCATTACCTCATGTGAAATATGCTTCATTAGCAACACGTATTGTTGATTGAAAAGATGTAGACTCGTAAAAATATGTTTTCAATAACAGGAAATATACTACTCAAACTTTGCTAAGGGCCAAAAAATTAATTTTGATGTTCGTCTCACGTTAAATGTACAAAACCGATGAAGAAAACGTTGTGTTATTAATATAAAAATGTCTTATCTGCTGCTAAATTTCGAAACTTGATGTCTTGCATTTGATACGCATTGCCAAAATGATGCCGTTTTCCAGGTAACTGATAAGTCCTATTGGCGGAGACCAAATTGGCTAGATTAATATGGACATTTTTATCCCGTTTTAATTACCACATCGTGTAAGACCCAAAATGCCCAGAAAATTACCGCATTCCGTTACTACAGAGGCTTGAATGCAGCACAAATATTTTAATGGTGTTGGGCTTATCAGCACTTAGACATGGAATTTCGAAGTAATCTTTATTGGTTTACAATATTGCAGATGTGGCATTACGTTTCTGAAAATTCTACCGGTCAATCTTATTCAATATGCAAGATATTCAAATGGAAAATGTCTTGGCCCTTATAAAATTTTGAGTAGTATATATGTGCGCCAATTGATGTTACATGTACGAGGACTAACTAAGTATAGTTCAAACAATATAGACGTCATTGAATCTGCCTCGCGTCATATAAATATACAAATAGATATATGTGTAATGTAATTCGAACTATCAATCTTGTAAAAAGGACATATACGTATCGGTCAAAAGTGAAGCCTAGTATACATAATATTAAAATACTAAGACGAGAGATGGTAAAATGTTCATTTTATTTTATGTTCTTTTGCACACTCATGGACTTGAACAAAAGAACATACACATACTAAAAGGATTCAATGTCAGTACCAAGCATTTTAACGTCGAACCATTAGACTATGGTATGGAGGATAGAGTTCGAAAGAAGTTTTGAAATTGCATGTTAAAAATAAGAAATTCGAATAAAGGTATTGTACATTACCACTTTATTTCATTAAGTATATGCTTTCATGTGAACAAGATCCATCAGGACTTATTAGAGGTAGATATACTGCTTTCAGAAAAAGTGCGCGACTCACAGATATATCACCAAAAATCGTGAAACAATGAATGTAATGATAAAATGTCAATGTAATTATTCCTTAAAACCATTGATAGTTTGCACAATTAGAAAAATCATCGGTATGGGAACGCAAAAATACTATGTACATGGTTTTATAACATGGTCCATTCTAGTGGGTAAGGTTGTTACTTTCTTTGTTGGGATTCACTTGCAAGTAACTTGTATCTGAGTTTGTCCAAAACATGCACAGTAGACAAGTCTGATTATAATGCTGGTAAAACTATGTTTGTTGGTAACGTGTAAACCGTGTGTTTTACACATAACATATCAACCGTTTATAGCACAAATTTAAGTTAGTTTAAGAGAATACTTTAGTAAATGTTTTAATACATGTAGCATGAATACTTTAAAAAAACGAAATGTACCATTCCTATCTTGCAAAAGAGACACCAGGTGAATTACAGTAGAAACCTATGCGTGTTTATTGAAGTCACTTATAGAGACTCAGTATTTAGAGATGTGGCTCGGCGGTATTTTCGTGCTTTAAAATGTGTCTATCACATGTTACTGGGAAGGCTGGAAGTTTATTGATGGGTCATAGGAGAATCATAATTGTGATTTAATTTATTTAGTATAAAGTCATATTAAATCTGGTATTTTACCTAGCCTATGGCGATGTTTACTATTCTAATGCAATATATAATTTAGTTTGTTTGTTTAACAGTTAATTCGTCATTAGTCTGAGTAGACAAATTCCTCCTCATACTGATACAAGTTTGCTATAATTCAAAATACAAAATAAAGATAATCATTATAATAATCTTATAAATGTATATAATATTATGACCAAATAATAATTTCAATATACATGTACATGCAATACAGTGTATCAAACACTAAGTCATTCAGCATTGTATAGCTGAAACTAGGTCATTCAGCCATTTTGAAGCTGAATCTGGGTATTTCAGCTTTTTAACAGCTGGGACTTTCACTTCAGATTGTTTGACAGTTAAAACTCGGAGGTTAAGTTCATTTGCACGTTCAGCTGTGTGTTTGGCATTGTACCACAAATTTAGTCTGTGTTGTTTTTTATGTTTTCTATGCTCGACTGTTTAGTTGAGTGCTGCATTAATTCCCTGTCCGATTTTCTACTATCTTCAACGAACTGTAGCTACTGTTCATTGATTCAATGCACTTTTCATGGTTTCGAACGAAACAACTGTCGATAGAGCACATAGTTACATTATCAGATTAAGTCAATATAAGGCGGGCGTATAGAGAATTCCTGTCAGAGGTCTGTCCCTGTGGACACCATAGAATATTTATTAGTGTCAGATTAGAAACTGCCCGTACTATTCATTGCTAATCGAGGGACCCTTATACAGTGTATATTATAATTCCGCATTAGGTTAACTTGACTTATATCTTTTTTTATTCATATTCGAACATATTACTGTTACAATGTACTAGTAATATACCACTGTTTAATATCTGTGATTAGATTAAAAAAATCAACATCGATTAAAAGGTATTTATTGATTTTTGTGCAAGATCGAATATTGTTTCAACGATTAATCAAATACAACCTTTTTAACAACTTCAACATCAATATTTTATTTGACGAAAATATATTGTTTTAGTATGTTTATTGCCAATACAATTATATATAATGTGGCAAGTTAACAAGTGTGTTTACATGGGGATAATGACGTCATGAAACCATGTTGTCACGGTATTTTATTTGCCAATTTAGTGTCTGACACAGTTTATTGCATTGTTCACGGAAATCACCGACATACACAGGAAATTGTCTCTTTCATGAAACACCGACTTGTCAATATATATTTCATGACACTTCTCGATATTCTTTTGAAAGCTTAAAATAGAACATATGGAATATTATTTAAATCCAAATCTTATTCATATGTAATGTTCTCAATTCTTCCTCAACAGGAAATGCCCTCTTGTTGGTATGCGACTATCCTTCTTTCGATTTCCTATCTTAGAGTATTCAATACGTTATTTGTTCCTTCGCTCACAACTTCGTGCCAATGAATACCACCAGGAATAAGATGTCGAGAGTAATCGTTGTATAAAAGTAGTATATACCAATTGTAAAGTAAAGAAGTCAGTATCGATAGTAATTCGTAATAAGCATAGTACAGTGTAGCAATATCACGTGCATTTTGGCTACAGGTCCAAGACGAAATATGCTTAACCTTGAAAACAAAAATAGCCGTTATTATTTTTATCTCTTCATCAATTTCTATGGAATATACACCACGCTATTATTTGCTTTCCATGAAATACATGTATTTATTAAGATCTTTTTCAGCAGCTTGACCGTTGTTTCCAGCACCCTGTGCAAACTGTATTTTACAAGGTTTCACAGGGTGCTGGACAAAACAGCACAGCTGCTGAAAAGGATCTTATATCGCATGGAAAGCAAAAATCTATAATAATATTTAACCTATTGTTTAGCACACTAACCCATATCCATATGATTTTGTGGTGTCTCAACTGTATTCAAGACATATTCCCGGATACGTCTAACTTACCGTACAGAATACAACAACAACTTGCCAATCCGACAGATAAGTTGCAGAGACGCAATGTCTATCAAACGCATAATCGGTGTGATACAAAGGATTCCTTTCTATAAACAATAAACATTTTAAAAGTTCCTTGACGATTAGTTTGGGAAAATATGTATGAAAGCTGATAACCGTTTACATTTTAGAACAAAACGTGTCAGTGATCTTATCTTCATGTCTAATTCTACAAAACTATCATCTCTATTTCGTTTAACCCTGAAATATTCCATTACCCCTCAGATATTCCATAGTTACAATTTTCCCATTCTTTATTCTCATTGTACTTATTATTTCCGACTGCATGTATTCCCTTTTGATTATAAGGAATGGTTTTTTTAAATAAGCCTAGCTCTCTGTTAAGTCCTTCTGTAAACGAATGTAATATGTTTCATGACGTAATTACTTGTAGACCGCTTGAATATGTTGTTGTGGTATTTGTGATACATGTATGTATCTATTTGGGTTTTTGTTTTTAAAAAACCTGACAATGTTTTAGACATAAATGATAATTGTCTCGCAAACGTATGCAGTTTCAGCTTTTAAAATGGAAATAGATGTGCAATGACAATTTTATCAAATATCGGATACCTTATTTACATACTTTTGTAGTGTCAGATTATAGTTGTATATTCAAATATGCAAACACAATGCATATTTTTGATTCAGATTCACATCAAATCCTACCACATTACATTTAGTTTGCGTTCACAATTCAAAATAAAGTGAAATTATCCCTTGTAATAATGCAGTATTGCCAAGGCCTGCATGGGTAGAACAGTTTTACTGTTAACGTTTTGGTTTATGTTACATCGAATATGATGCAAAGAAATTTTAAATTATACAAAAGACATTCAGTCTGGTAAAATGTAAATTAGAACTTCTTGTGATTGTAGAATACTGAATCAGTATCGCGTTTGTACCGAATATGTTCTGCAAAAAAAGAGCAGTTTTTCTTATGTCGTCTCATTTTGCGTGTTGCTCATACTAATCAGAAATATGTATCCACATTATCGCTATTAAAGAGGCATGCCCTGGAAGTGAAGTGTCTCGAATAGCAATCAAATTGGTATCATTTTAATACCTAAGTCAAATAATGAAAAAGAAAATTTAGGATTAACTCAATATTGTTGTCGTCACTAAAAGGCCGATTTTTAAGTCAAATTCTTCTTTGAATTTTTGGTAATACAGTTGTAGTTGGTTTTACAAGTGATTAACGCAATGTTGTTGTATCCAAACCAGGACACTCCTGTTTCTGGGCATGCCCCTTTAATTTGTTACTTTAATTGAAGCTGTAATGTGTTATGGACATGTTTACATGAATTTCTCCGATCCGTGGAATAGCATTTTACGGTTTACGAACTGTGTCGTTGCACTTTTAACAAATGACATAGGCAGCACAGAAATATCAGAAATCGGAACATCAAGAGAGTACAACACTCATACTATACGGCCCCATCGTGTGACAAATCAAAGTACGAGGGCATTAGATCACTCGGCTATGGCAACAAGGTGTTAATACAAAATGTACATACGTTTACATGTTCCATCAATATTGTTTTACAAAGGAGTGAGTGAAGATTTGCATGTTAACAATTGATTTCGTTTAAAGCATATTAATGTTGAGATCATGATCAGAAAATGTCTTGTTGGTATAAAAATACCCAATACAATCAGACAATGTATCAAAAACTGCCAATTTCGTTTGGAACATCAGACTTGTAACTAGAAATTGATATGGCTCTTTATTTAATGCTAATCAGTAGTTTACCGCGGAATATCAGTCAATTATAATACGATAAATTCACTGTTAATAAGTTCACTGTTGATAATTTAACTGAAATGGACTACTTTTAAAATCCCCGTGGAGCGCCCCAATTTTGTTTAAGCCTATTGACGTCTAAACTGGAAATGATACTGTCTGTATTGAACTCTCAGTGGATTAGTCACATTGCAATGGTAGTAATTTGAATACAAAGTTAGTTATTTGAATAAAACTTAAGACGTGCTCATAATCAAACACAATCTCGGATTAGTTCATTACGCAAATGGTTAACGGTTAGCTTGCTTACAGTAGCTGCTGTATTAGAAGATCTAGAATAACGTATGTATACAAAAAGAAAAATACGTTTTCTTCCATCAGAAATACACTTAGTAATCACCGTCAACATGTTTATTTAAACTAATATTAAGAAAACCATATATTAAGTGGAAATAACGTCGAAAATCGACTGCTTTATGGTGATCTATTTGATCGTACGTCAGCGCGCGCTTGGAAAATGACGTCACGTCAGCATAAAGAGGCACCATACAGGGCAATAAAATTCAATTAGTTGCGAATTGGTTAAGAAAAATTGAAATAAACCATTTAATAAATATGATAAATTTTGACCTCATGAGCGTCTGACTTAAATTTTTACTCGTGGCTACGCCACTCGTGAAATTATTGCGTCAGTTGCTCACTCGGTGAAAAAAAATTCAATCTTACACCGAAAAAAACAAATCTCCTCTATTTATATCTTTTTAAAAACGTCTTTGATGCTAAATTTGCACGTATAACTGAACGTATATAAGCATTCTAATAAAATAAGTACAAAACAAATCAGCACGCAGGAAATAGTACGCATAATGTCAAGAGTTTGAGTAGCGGCATTGCTACGTTTATTGTTATCTACCGAAGGCTGGGTAAAATCGGTAGCACTAAAATATCAGCTGTCCAAATTAGATATATCAGATTTAGATGCTTATATTCACATGGTGTCGATTTTCAGATACCGGAAATAGCCCGTTACTTACAGCGCATTCATGTACATTACATATTTGATTTTAAATTTCTTTAAAACGTACAAAATATATGGTGGCGATAATAGTTGAATTTGATTTCAATGAAACAGACATCAATATTTTACAAACAGTACTACAGTAGCTGTGAGAGCCAAACCATTCTGTACCTGAGTAGAATTATATATTACAAACGATAATATAAAGTCGGACAGGGAATGCAGCACTCCTCTTAACCAGCCGCTCAAAGAAAACATATAAACTTACAAAACTTGCAAGGCACAATGCCCAACACATAACCAAACGATAAAATGAACTGCCCATGTTCCAGCTATCACAAAGCTGAATGGCATGGTTTGAACAGTAAAACGGTTGGAATCCCTAGTTTTAGTTGTCTGAAGTCCTAAAAGGTAATAGAATAACAGTAATAAAAAGATGAATGCTATAGTTTCAGATGAAAGATTTAGTTTCAGCAACAACGAAGCTGAAAGTCCCAGCCGCATGGCCGAATGACGTACTGCTTAGTACGATCATATATTTTTAATTGATGGTATTGATTGCAGAAACCAATATGTAATACGAAATATATCTTGAATATATTATAAAACATCAGGTAAAATTTAATAAGGAAGTTAGAAATATTCCTGTGGATGGTAATATACGAGTACATTCAAGTTGAATGGTTTTATGTAACTATATTGTAAAATATGAAACGTTGTGCGTCATTAAGCTGAAACAATAGATACAATTTTATATAGTATTACGTATTCTGCTGTAATAACGAACACGTATTGGCTAATAAATCATGAGAACATATCATTTATATTTGTGATAACGTTGCAACACACGTTTTTTAATATATAAGTTATAATTGCAACATACGTAAGGGACAGAAATACAAGAATTACTGTCCTCACTTTTATTAACACTTTTAGTATATGTGCCATTTATGATGACATTTGTTACCTAGTTGATGAAACCAAATCGATTGGTTAGGTACGGGAGGTTCCGGTTCACTCCTCGATCAAACATACCTAAGACGGAAAAAATATGGTTCCTATGCTTCCATTACATGACGCTTAGCATAAAATAAAAAAACTGGCTTTTCTTCTCTTGTACCCGCGTGGAGAGTAATACCCTTTTGAAAAAGGTATCGCAGTGATCAATATACACTTGATGCTTTACAATCGACCAATCGAAAACACTCAAGCAAAACAAACACTATAGTGTTTAAAGCATCGTTAACGTTCTATGTATTTTACTTTATTCTCTATCTCGATTACATTAGATCTAATTTAATTGAAAAAAAACAACTATTAGTAAGCTGTCGACAACATTTCTGGCACAACGACACGTGACTTTATGAAGACAATAGACACAAATGTTCGACTTTGCGATTGTATATGTTACTTAAAATGAAACGAGACGAAATGTTGAACTTTGTACATGAACGAGGGTCATTCAAATAACCCGTTTAATTCGAACTATCAATTATCTCTATAACTCGTCAAGATAATGTAATGAAAGTTCGCATAGTAAATATTTATGTCAAATCCTTTTAGTTAGGACGCCATGGACGCGGGTAACGTCACAAGATAAACGTACTTAACATAGTATCGATAGCCACCGAAACAAAAATGCCCTCTTTTATATTACAAACAAGCGAAACTTTTAAATAAATATTCGATCAGCAGAATTACAATTGAAGACTATTAGTGTCCTGGGTAAAATATCTGAGCAACGGACTCATGTTATACCGTAAAATTTAGAGTTGTTTTAAAAATAGACAGAATATTTACATGCTACCATATAGCCCCGACAAACGAAAGTAGTTTTGGCTCTGTTCATTCACTTCTTGGAACAAGTTAAACACGTACAAGGTGTTGTAAACCTATCAATCATTATACAAACGGTCGTACGTGATCGCTATAGTGTTTTTTTAAAACACTAAAATAAAACTTTTTAATTAACCAACAAACATCATTAATTTGAAATTCAACATACAATAAAATACCTCTCTAAAAAGATGCACAATACATGTACTTTATAAACTTAATATATCTACCTACCTTAATTCTATTAATAAAACCATTTAACAAAATAATACAATTCCGACAATTTAACCAATATGTTATTAATAAAATAATATAATTTCAACCACAGACCCCAATTGGAGAACAGCTATTGAATTAAACAAAACCCCCAATGCTCCGGAGAGCGTAAAGTTACGCCTCCCAAAAATTCCAACATGCTTACTCATGACTACTCTGCCCAGTTCTCTTCCTTACTGTTCTGATCATTCTTATCGTAGACCCCGCTTCAATATCATATTTGCCGGATATGTCGTGGCATCGATACGTTGCCTTTGATACAAACAGTCACGGCAAATAGACAAGTTTGGAACCCGTCACATAAGATATTCTAACCAATTACATGTAATAATGATAAGTAATATCCCTATATATGACAAGTCACCTGACCTTAATCTCGCCTGTACGATACCAAACAATGTTTCAGCAATACTGTATAGTATTATTGTGTCCGCTTGGTGGGTGCCCCATCTGTTGACGTCAGAACAGAAAGAATGTCACACCAAACACATTGTACCGAATTTCTTTATCGCTTTATTGTAGAAAGACAAAGCGTTCTATCCATACCTTTAGCTATAGTTGAGACGTAAATACGATCTGACCAGCCAGAAATAAGAGAACATATACCTTGGAGTTCGACTTGCTGATTTACATGTTCATCCGAACGAACAGGCCGTGACCGAGCAGTGAAAGATGCATGTATGAAGATGCTAAGCAACGAGAATAGAAGATATGTTGAAATGAGGAATGTTGGTCTTTGATCACTAGGAATGGAGGATTATGACCACGTTTGAACGATAAATGCTGTATGTAAGAATTTGTTTTATAGTTCGCGTTATGCATCGATTGACCCTCGTAGTTGAAAATATGACGCTTTCTAGTTCACATAATATCTATAATGTCTTTGAATGTGAGCGTCTGGTATGAGTAAAGTTAGAAACACACCGTTTTGTGCAATTGTGAAATGAATGTTTTATATTCGATCAGAGACCAGCATTAAAGCTTTTATGTGAAGTGTTTGAACCAGATAAAGTAGATGCTATCAATAAACATGGTTATCAATATTGCAATCTGTAATAATATAACAAGCAGACACAGATATATTGCCTTTGATAGAAACAAAGTGCAATTAATCATTTAATTAATTATTAATAACTACTCCAATAAGTGGTGTATTCCCAATTCACATCTGTGTCATGAATTGCACATTATATGCATTAAATAATGAATTGCTTCAAATGCTTTCATATCATGACGATTGATGTTATAATGAATTAAGTGTTTGGGTACTTCCTGTTTTTGCGAATGTGACATGTGATACGTTTAAACAGAACCGTTATGAGCGCATAATATATAGAACGATTTTCCCTGAACTTAAAACGTTCACAATTAAACACGAGTAAATTATGTGTATACATGTATTATAACATATTGATTAGTATTACACAATTCCTGATTAGGGCTGATATACCCTTATGTTGTCAGGTGCGATAACGATTGTTGTGTCACTGTACGCGTTTGTACCATTGGCTTATTGTGGTGGGCCGCAGAATGGCAGCACATTTGCCCCCACTGGGCAGGAATGAAAGCTACATTGTACATGATGAATTATATATTAGCATTGTGCATTTTGGAGTGGTTTGTCGATCACTTGTTGACTATGTTTAACCACAGGAACTTGCATAACTTCATTCAGCTAGTTAGTAGGTCATCCCACTATACGGGCCTTTCAACGTTTTAATACTGTTATTTAACTTTTGAGACTAAAGGCTGCTATAACTATGTAGTTCAGCAGTTTTACTGTTGTTACTAGGTCATTCAGCGTAGGCATTCCGCCTTTTGGTTGCTGTATCTTTTCTACTGGGTCATTCAGCTAGTTATAATTTATTATACTTTTCGACAGCTTGGACTTGGGCGGATCTGCGCTTGTTTAGTTGGGCATTGTGCTTTGTGTGTTTTTAATGTTTTCTGTGCTCGGCTGGTTAAGTTGAGTGCTGCCTTCCCTGTCTGACTTAATATACTCTTTTTTAAACAAAATTTGAAAAAAAAATAATTTTTTTTTGGATTTTTTTTCACCAGGCCTACTGTAGAGCCAGTATCAATATATAATAGCGAATAAATTTCGCTTAAAGTCAATGTGTCACGTGGTTTGGTCAGAGTTTGGATTCACTAATGGATCTGAAAATTTGTGTTACAGTTTCGAAGTGACAGAAGATATTGAAAATTGGCCGCCAATAGAGTAATAAAAATGACCTAAAATGCGTTATGCTATAGCTCATAACTTTTCTTTTATATTTTAATGATGTTTAAAAATATTCCAAAAACTCTAGTAGGCCCATATATAACACACTTTAATAAGGGAGATAAATACTATGTTGCTTCGTATAGCACTTTGATCGACCGCCATCTTGGAACGCGTCGAACGCTTCGAAAACAGAGAGAAAACACAAAATATGACAGCGTGCATAGAATCAGTTATTAATCATCTGATTACGCCATGAAAGTACTTGTTCTAAACAAGGAAAGTCGTATTATTTAACACATAATCAACGTAGTTATACAGTGAAACGAAAGCAGGTTCGTATCGTTCGTTTCGTCCTTCGTTACTTCGTACCCAAAAATGTTACAAATTTTCTACTGACTGTACATTTATGAATCATATGATCAGCAATCATTCTGTACTTGATGACCATGTTACTAATAATAAAGGACTTCTGACAAGTGTCTACTGCTGTGTTTCAATACTGACATGTAGTCCAAGGTATTTGACGATTTTTCCATTTCATTAAAAGGTCGACACGTCAGTGTAAATAAAAGACCATTTAGTTATGGTATCCAGAACTAAGTGACATGTAGCTATGAGAATTTATCAAAATGAAAAATTTAATATTTAAGATAAAATTCGCTAAAATAGGCTGTGCCTTAGTTCATATTATTTGTTTTCATTTTTGTTAAATTATGCAGGTTCCTGTGGTTTTACTGACTGATGTGGCAAGCATCCCCTGTCCGTGTTATCATCGTTTTCACTGATAGTCCCAAGCACAAAATGTAGACATGATGATAAACGTTGTTGGTATCTATCACAAAACTAGTTAGGCTAGAAATAGGTTTTATGTATTTTCTTTGAGTGTAAAAGACAATTCTGTTTTAAGCAAGACACTCCAGTTAACTGACATATTTCGTTAACAACGTGTTTTCGTAGACCTGTATGCTAAAATACGCAAATTTATACATAATGATACAGTTTTTGAAGCAAACTCTTTTAAATAGTATTGAATAAACTGATGTTTCTACTCTAAAAAATACAACTTCACTAAATGTACTTTACGTTTTATTTGTGTTATTTGCCATGCAGCATATGTTCATTTGTGAGGTTGAACCATCATACTTATTTATGGAAATATGTAGAAAAAGATCCTATAATTCATGGAAAGCATATAATAATATTTTCCCTTAGATTGGCATATGTTTCATAGAAATCGACGAAGAAAAAAAAACTTACGACTATTGACAATTTCGTCTTTGATTAGCTTCCTTTAGTGGTGTCAGAGCCACGTGGTATTGCTACACTGTTATACTCGGTCTAATATTTCCTTACGACATTAAATGATCTTATAGAGCATTCCGTTCGTTTCTCGATGCGGCGTCTGTGTAATACTGCATATTAACACCAAATTATTGGCAGACGCAGGGATAAGAACGCACATATGTGCACAGCAATCTTCTGTACATGTCCCTGTGATTGTTTTGAAGAGACTTTTTACTAAATGTGGCGTATAACGGGATTACTTTACACTTTTATGATATCCCAATGTACCACATGGGACGTTAGTTCTGTTGTTTCTTTGTCATACTGACTTGATTTCACATGCACACTTTATTGCAAAGACACACGTGTAATTTCGAATTTGGTCCATATATTATGTCGCTAGATTTGATGATAGTACTTAATATTAGGATATTGCCAAAGGCAATCTCGAATTCTTATTGGAAACTTCTATACATAATCACGTTTAACTTGCAGATTGGATGTGGGAAAAAGAATGAGGCTACATATAAATACGTGCTGACGTAACAACGTATAAGCACATCGGTAAAATCGTGCTTAGAAATATTCCGCTGTGTGGTTAATATTATCGGAAAGTTGAAGATTGTTATATTTGATTTTTGCATGTTAGAGAAATGGAATTCATGCAGTATTTAAAAGAACTTAGTGAACGACGACAACAATTTAACAAACGTGTGTGTGTTCTCAGATCGACATTGACGTACCGACGTCAACACTAAAATTAGAAACACCGCCCAATTATTAAACTATGTTATAGTACGGAGGTATTGGTGTGATCCTAACCTTCATGCATGTATATATTAAAAGATGTACACAATTATTGTGCTGAATATATCAATTTTTCGCGATCAAATTATTAAAGATCTAGAAGGTCGATTGTCACGCTAAAATCTCCGTGTCATATACGATTACGAAGGTTTATTTTGCATAAAGCATAATACAATGTATGACCTTGGAAAACACACAATTGAATACCGATGATACTAAGAGAAGAAAGCAGGTCAGATTAAAAGTAAAGGAGTTCGTTGTTGATTTACACAATTCGAGACGTTGTGCTGATTGCTGCAAGAGACGAGGATAAGAGACACTTATAACATGAATTATGATGGTGGAACGTTAATCGCATAATTGTTAAGGACTCACACACGCACTGTTTGTATCCACGATACACGCCAAGAAGACTAACAATAGTTTCTAATAATAAAATAAACATTCGCAATGTCGGTGTTAGATATAGGAGAATATTTGACAAGTTGGACCCCTTAACAGTATATTCATAAGCAACCAGCTTTTTACTCAATCATTGAATTGTGTAAATAAATATTTATTATATGTTAATGGAAATTAGTACTGTTTAAACCAACAAACTGTCGCAGTTACTTATAAATAGAATCACGCACTTGATCTATGTACAGTAGATGTCACTATATATAATGCAAGTGTGTTTGCTAATTTCAAAGTGGTGCCAATATAATTATGACGTCATTACAAAATGCATTTACATGTTTTAGCCAAATAATCACCGTTTTCATTGGCTCAAAAGGTAGATTAGATTCCAAATAATGATTAAATCGACAACGTTATTATTTATTAATTTCATTTGTTGTTCGCACTCTTAAACATGAGTTATTAACAATAATACTGCAAAGATTATCGACATTGATCAACAAATAAGATTTAATCTAGTAAGTGTCCAGCTTGGTACAATTCATGTTTTGGAATGCGTTTAACGCTCCCTAGACGAAGGCATTCTATTCATCTGATCACACTGTCGTAAAACACTTAGATAGAAACTGGTGTAGTTATGCAACTTACTTTGTGTAGGAAAGTGTGGAAGTGGAAGGATCCTGCAGTCCGAGTTTACCCATGACATGAGCAGTAGTAGCCAAGTCTGGTAATGGTAATGGCCAACCCCTGAATCGTACATTGTTGCCAACGTGTAATTCAATGGGTTTTAAACCAAGTCAATAACGTTAATATACTTAAGGGCAAAGGTATACTTTCGTGAAAGTGTTAACACATTATTTTAAAGAAATTAATGATTCGTGCCTATCCTTATAGCGCCCTGACATTCGTACGTTAATTAAGTACCTTTTTTGTACATGTATGTGTATGATAGTCTGGTCGTCTGCAAATTGTCCATGGATCATTGTGGAGAGGCTTTGTCTGTTATTCTAGTTAATATTCTGTTCATTGTAATAATTACAACCTTGTTTACATAATAACGTTACTCATAAGATATATACATTACCAATATTGGCAAGTGATCGCAAAATCATGCGTCAGATTGACAAGATCTCGCAAAATCACGTTTGCTAATTGCGCATTTTCAATTAACGTTACATTAACGCAAAATATAAATAAATGTAATAGAGCAAGACATTCCCTACTAAATGACACCTTGTTAAAATAAGAGTACAAACAAAAACGTTTTATGCAAAATACGAAGGTCCCTGCATGAACCGCATACCATACATGTTGTCATATTTCTGCCATTTAAGTTGAATTTAAAAAAATACTTTCAAAGAATTGTCTTAACAAATCTTAAGAAATTATTTTCTTGCAATATAGAAATAAACAATCTACGAAATGGCTGAAAATGCATCAATGAAGTTTTGAACAATGTTGGTAGCTTGCAAAATTCAAATATCCACCGCGTGCCAAAATAGCATTTTCTACAGGCTCTTATAGGAGTTCCTTATCTTTGAAGTGTATTCGTCTTCTGTATCTTTGATCGCGTGGTACCTCCCGTATTCCATTGCTCTCCATCTTACTGACTTGACAGTGAGCGTAATGACAATAATGCAAATTCAAAATTGGTTCATTTGTCGCAATGTGCGATTATATAGTTCAGACATTACAAAAACACTTCCGAATTCATATTGGAAACAACAAGCGGCTTATATCATAGACACTACTCCGCTTTACATAATAACATTCGAACATGCAGATTTTGTGTGGGAACTAGAAATATACTAAATACGTACTGACATTATAACGCCTATGTTGATTGGCTTCTAAAATAACTTGTCGTTAAAACAGGGTTTGAAAATGTTCCGAGCGTTGTTCATTGCATGTGACAGATGATGCATCCTCTTAAAGGTTATTCCTTTATTTCGTCTCATCTCTCAGACAAATAACCTTTTATTAGTTTTCCATATTGAATATAGTGTCATGGCACAGTTTGCTACAGCTAACATGAAACACAGAAGCACATTTTATTCGAAGACATAAGTTAATCACTAGAGGATCACTTGAAATGTCTGGACAGTGCTCTTTAAATGTTTGAATGTTATATTGTCACGAGCATATAACAATGCTTCGTAATATCTACGATTCGCCTCTGCCTTGGTCTTTTTTTCATTTGAGGCCCCTTTCGGGTAACCCCGTTTAGTTTTCATTTATAATACATTTAACAACAAGATAGAAGAATATTTCAATTACACTGTGGGGAACCCACGTGACCAGATGCTAATGTTCGGAGCCAATTTTGTCAACAAACCGCCTCGATTCAGGTAACATTTTTGCTTGTAACTTTCTAAATAATTAACCGATCTGGATGAAATATAGACGAGCGCCGTCTCCTTTCAAAAGCAAATTATCGACGCTCTTACCTAAGTGACAATATTGTGTACTTTTTGTTATTTGGGCAACGGCGCATTTCGTAAATCGCAATATTCTATGCTACGGTTCGGAGCAATTCACTAAAACATGTCCTTAATAAATTACAGCTTCATTAAAAGTTACAATTTAGTAGCGATAATGTGGGTCGCAAAATCTAAAACCGACAAGCAAAATATTTCTGATAAATATGAGCAACAGACAAAATGAGACGACATAAACAAAAATGCTACAATTCGGAGCTGAAATGAAAATGCTACAGTCCGGAGCTATTTTCAGAAAATGCTACCGTTCGGAGCTAAGTTTAAAAGTATACCATATGTAGGAACAGAAGCAGGGCTCTATGCAGTCTGACAAGTGTTACATGATGTATAGCGTATAACATGCTGTTATATCAAGGTATGGGAATGAATAAGAAGGAATATAACATCGGACAGCCGAACACATTTTAACAGAACCATGTTTACACAACGACACATCTCCAAGCTTCATTATCACGACCCGATGTTCATCCGAGCAAGTAGCACGGCCTACATTCAATCGTAGTTTAAACTTGTGTAAGCCAATGAAACAAAATTAATAGAACAACAAAACCCTGCGTCAACTCGTGATCAATACAGCTTTATGCAAAAAACTATGATTCGGACAAAACGTTTTCTAAAATCTCTGATCCAGAGTCGACTGTTAAACCATCGTTTTGCACAAAAATGCCCAGTGCCAGCACAGAGGGGTCAGATATGCATATAGACCGTGATGTACATGTTAAAGGTTATAAATATTTTCAGAAAAATTGAATTGATTATAATAATTATATTTGAAATACTAAAATAAATATTTTACCAAGACAACTAGCACTGTTTGTTTTAAACAGGCTGTGTGTGACCAATAGTCTCACATGTTAAAGTTTGTGAATCATGTGACGTGAAACATATACATACATGTATGCTCCACCAAAAAATATACTGAGTGCATCTAGAGACACAACACTGAGCCCACTAACAACTTTAACTTCAAGCAAAAAATCTTCATTTTTCAGAATGGTGGCACTAAGTGAATATGCAAAAAATCGATTAATGATGGATTGATTACTTTCCCATGACGGCAAACATGTTGTCTCGCAATGTCTGAAGCAGTTGTGAACCTGTTTCGGAGGATGTTCACGCGGGGTTACTGGTCCTGTCGGGCAGTTTTTAAACGTGTTTTTACTCACTTTATTTTATGGGAAAATGTATTCTGAAAACAATAAGCTAAAGACAAACACGGGTCACCGAAATCGTTTTCTCAGAAAACGAGATTTTGCAATATCACTTTTTTATAAAAAATGACAAAAATCATGAATTTTCAAAAAAATTATTTTTTGATAAAACTTACTATTTTTTTCATCAGATTTTTTTTAGTTCAGATGTACAAAACATTATTCAAACATACATATTTTTGACAACAAATGAATTTTCAAAGTTTGGACAAAATTAAAGCTCGAAAATTAAAAAAAAGATACATTATTGACCAATAAAAAAATCTGGTCCAATAATTTTTTTTTTTTGCAAATAATGTTGATGAAAGTGTGATCGATCAGAATATTAAGAAAAAAACATAGGTCACCGTGTTACTTTTTGTACTATTTAACCAGAAGTGTCTCCCTTTTTAAAGAAAATGGCATGAAAATGACCCAAAATAGTACTCTATATGCCAATAAAAAATCTGTCCAAGAATTTTTTTATTTTGCAAATGATGTTGATGAAAGTGTGCTCCATCAGAAAAAGCATTGGTCACCGTGCTTCGGTTTGCGCTATTTAACCACAATTGTCTCCCTTTTCAAAGAAAATGGCATGAAAATGACCCAAAATAGTACTCGAGAGTCCAATAAAAAAATATGGTCCAAGATTTTTTTTGATTTTTCCAAATGATGTTGACGAAAGTGTACTCTAATAGAATAAAAAAAAACTCTATTAGAATATAAATAAAAAAAACATAGGTCACCGTGCTTCTTTGTACAAGCATCCCAATGGTTTGAATATGCCTATGTTTGGACAATCGTGGCATTTTTATTCCGAAACACGTGACTCGTCTGTTGTTATTTTCTTTCCATTATATATAGTCCGTGCAGGATAATGTGGCAGTCACGTGATACAATGTTTTCTGCTTTGGACAATGTCAATTGATTGAATTAGGTAAACCATGTTTAAGGTTTGTGATTATAAATCATTTTAACCATCCATCAATTAAAACATACTTCATAGCCGAGTGGTTTAGTGCGTAGATACTTCCTAACTTTATCGATATTTTTGGCCGCGAGTTCGAAACCTTGTCCAGTTGTATGTATTGTTTTATTTCTTTTTCTCATCTTTATAAATTTAAAAGCTAAGAGCTAAGAAAAATGACTTAAATAATCAATTCTATCCAATAGTGATACAAACCTGTAATTAAAGCTATTAAGGTTATTATTAAAGAGTGTATAGCCTAAATATACATGTACACAATCAACGTGGTGTGTACATGTATTATAATTAAAACACACTAATTTCGATTGCTAGTATTGTAACTACCAACACGAAGCATCAGATACATTATCTGAGTGTGACTGTAACTCTGACCATGATACAGCAGATGAAGTGATGTAAAATTATTTTGTATTGTAATGATTATAGTGTTCTTGTCATAAAAGTTGAATTGAATTATAAATAATTTTATCATGACTATAATAAAACAAAGAGAAATATATAATTAACAAATTATAAATTCTCTCAAAAAGAAAATGAAAATAACATTAAAAATATTGTGATGAATTCAAAAATATACTAAAGACTTCTTTGATGGGTTGAACTTGAATCGCTCAGTTACAATTCCTGGGCTTTACCATCTGAGCTATTACAGCAGACATAATTACTTGCAATTATTTAGTGCTTACATTATATTGCAATTAGTCAAGCATGACGATAAGGCCAAGCAATTTAACTGCCTGGATAACTGTCTATGTTAAATGTTAAATTTCGTCGTTGAATGGCTGGTATAGGATTAGCTTCACAAGGCAGTCATACTGGCCTGAAAGGTGAACATACACTAGTCCATATACTAGTCTGTATTTCAACAGTTACTGCTTACATAGTTTTTAATGAAACGCACAAACAACACACAATTATATTCTTTTAAAGTTATCTATAATCGATATCATGTAATACCTGTCGTGAAATAGACTCGACTGCCACATTATCTAGCACGAACTATAGTGCCCCAGGATAATGTGATATTTACAAATATAAATCGGTTTGGTCAACTGTTGCACAATTACAGTCCGTGCAGGATAATGTGGCAGTCACGTGACACAATGTGGACAATGTCAATTGATTGAATTAGGTAAAACATGGTTAAGTTTTGTTATTATAAATCATTCTAACCATCCACCAATTCAAACATACTTCATAGCCGAGTGGTTTAGTGCGTAGATACTTCCTAACGATATCGATATTTTTGGCCGTGAGTTCGAAACCTTGTCAAGTTGTATGTATTTTTTTTATTTCTTTTCTCATCTTTATAAATTTAAAAGCTAAGAGTTTTACAGAAAAATGGCTAAACTAATCAGTTCTATCCAATAGTGATACAAACCTGTAATTAAAGTTATTAAAAAATATTATATTAAGTCAGACAGGGAAGGCAGCACTCAACTTAACAGCCGAGCACAGAAAACATTAAAAACACACAAAGCACAATGCCCAACTAAACAAACGCAGATCCGCCCAAGTCCAAGCTGTCGAAAAGTCTATTATTAAAGAGTGTATAGCCTAAATACATGTATACATGTACACAATCAACGTGGTGTGTACATGTATTATAATTAAAGCACAATAATTTTGATTGCTAGTATTTAGGTATTGTAACTACCAACACGAAGCCACATATACATTATCTGAGTGTGACTGTAACTCAGACCATGATACACCAGATGAAGTGATGTAAAATTCTTTTGTATTGTAATGATTGTGTGTTCTTGTCATAAAAGTTGAATTGAATTAAAAATAATTTTATCATGACCATAATAAAACAAGAAAAATATATAATTAACAAATTATAAATTCTCTCGAAAAGAATATGAAAATAACATTAAAAATATTGTGATGAATTCAAAAAAAATACTAAAGACTTCTTTGATGGGTTGAACTTGAATCGCTAAGTTACAATTCCTGTGCGTTACCACCTGAGCTATTACAGCATACACAACATCTTGCAATTATTTAGTGCTTATATTACATTGTAATTAGTCAAGCATAATGATAAGGCCAAGCAATTTAACTGTCTGGATAACTGTCTATGTTAAATGTTATATTTCGTCGTTGAATGGATGGTAAAGGATTAGCTGCACAAGGCAGTCATACTGGTATGAAAGGTAAACAAACATTAGTCCATATTAAGTCAGTATTTCAACAGTTACCACTTACATAGTATTTAATGAAACGGACAAACAACAAACAATTAGATTCTTTTAAAGTTATCTCTAATCAATATCATGTATTACCTGTCGTGAAATAGACTCGACTGCCACATTATCTAGCACGAACTATAGTTTTACAAATTACTAGTGTAAACAGATAAGGTCAGTATTGTACTAAAACATCACTGATAAATCGTACACATCTGTTTAATCCACCTTTGTGGAAATGTACAACTTTTCCCACCTTTCATCATCCTAGGCGCACTATAACAACTTTACAAATGATTAGACGCCTCTGGAACACGGAATTTACAATAAAAGAAAAAAAGACATTTTTCGCCACATGACAAAATGGTGCGGAAGATGCCTACACGAATACATTTTATAAGGGGTGTCCGGCATCGACATGTGTGTGTTATTATTTTTGTGTCTGCGAAACTGTTAAAAAATTGAATGTTCATACTTGGTCGATGATCTTAATAGTATTGATATTCTAAAAGGCATATAACACATAGTCTTAGCTCTGAGTCGTAGCATTTTCCGAAAATTATAGCTCCGAACCGTAGCATTTTCATTTTCATATTTATCAGAAATATTTTGCTGGTTGGTCTTAAATTTTACGACACACATTATCGCTATTAAATTGTAACTTTTAATGAACCTGTAATTTATTAAGGACATGTTTTAGTGGATTGCTCCGAACCATAGCATAGCATATTGCGGTTTACGAAATGCGCCGTTGCCCAAATAACAAAAAGTACACAATATTGTCACTTAGGTAAGAGCGTCGATGATTTGCTTTTAAAAGGAGACGGCGCTCGCCTATATTTCATCCAGATCGGTTAATTATTTAGAAAGTTACAAGCAAAAAATGCTACATGAATCGAGGTGGTTTGTTGACAAAATTGGCTCCGAACATTAGCATCTGGTCACGTGGGTTACCCACAGTGAATTACATGCTAACATTATATCATTTTGCTGACAAATCAATGAAGTTATATTAATATGTGAAGTGTAAAAAACACACAAAAACATGCCATATGAATCGTTTACATTTCTGTCTAAAAAACAATAGTTTACCTTTTTTAAACGCAATGTGTTTTTCTAATAGAATTCTATTTTCTAAATAGTTTTAAGCTTTCAATTCTCGGTATTGTTTTATCTTGTTTCATTTTAAAGAGGTAGAATTTGCATAAAATTATGACATATTTTAAAGCAGTATTTGTTATACCTTGTTCTTGAATACCAAAAAATACTTTTTGGCTGTTGAACTGTATTTCAAATTGTTTTGTTTTTAGAAAACTACTCAATCTATTCTAGATATTTTGAGCTACATTGCATTCCCAAAATAGGTGTTCTATTGTTTCATCTTGCATATTGCAGAAATAACATAGTCTTGAGGGTGATAATTGACAGTTATATAAATATGTGTTAGTTGGTGTTAGTCTCATTAGAAATTTATATTGAAAATGTCTTAAGTTGGAGTCAATTGTTGATTTAAAAGGTATTAAAAATATTTTTTTCCAGTTTTCGTTCATTTCTGCTCCAATATTGTTAGTCCATTTCCTTTTTGCTTTTATTATTTCTTCTTCTTTGCTTTGTATGTTGTATAGTACTTTATTTTGGTGTTTTATATTTTCCACTTTCTCTCTCAGAGTTACATCTCTATTTTCGGTTATTATTTCTTTCTTGATATGAGTTATGCAGCTAGCATTTATAGCATGAATAATTTTGTGATAGGTAAGGAAGTCTTGTGGTGGAATATTATATATTTGTCTTGCCTCTTCAAAGGAGTAGAGCTTATTTTTTCTAAAGTCATACAGTTGTTCCACATACGTAATACCTTTATCAAACCATATTTTTTATAAACATTGGTTTATTTTCAATCTTAATATATGAATTATTCCTTATGATATGACTGTTTATAGGTGGTTTATTTTCATAACTCAAGTTTTGGATGTGAAACCATGATGTGAGAATGTTTTATTGCCTTGGTCTTGGTCGTTCGATAAAAAAATAATTGAATCGTTTGTACGTTTTAAGAAGGCGACAGCCGCAACGTAGTTCTGAAAACGTGGGTAGGGAGGACGGAGGGAGTATTTCAACGCACGAGACACTTACCTTTCTGCCTGTACGTGAGTGAATGTGTGCATCGTACGTTGCACAACACACTTTGTTAAATGAGGTGTATGTGTTTACAGCGTACGGTCTTTGTACGATTGTCAAGTCATCGTATGGATACCATTCTTGTTCGTGTTGTTCACGTACATTGGCGTTACTCGCTGGATCGTCGTAAATTGGAAGTAAAACGCATGTGCGTTGTACTTACTGGGGTGTATATGTAGCCTGAACGCTGCCCGAAAGCAGCGAAAGTTTATCATAACCGTTAAGTGCTATGTCGTTTCTGCCTCCTCCCAAAGCCGTACGGAAACCGTACTCACAACATACGGATTCCCACATTTCCCCCAGGATTTAGCACGTACTTTTAGGCGGATTATGTCCGCCGCTTTACTCTAAGAATATTTAGCGTTTTTTAGTATATTGTCGCTCATTGTCATGCTCCTCCGTAAACTTCATACGCACCCATCAGCTGGCAATCCTTCATTAAACAAAATGTAATTGTTAAAGGTTTTTGTAAGTAATCACCCACCCATTGTAAGGTTAAGATATGTTGCTCTCCCTGACACTACATACAATGTAGATGGCGTCTTTATCAACCAGATGCCTTAAATCAAATATTTTCTTTTAGGTCTCTACAGCTTTTCGTCTGCCAAGCTCAGTCTTGCCATTCAGCTCTGTCTAGCAATTTATTGATTCCGATAGCCACCTGTTAACAGTATACTCTGATACTGCACACTGTCAGATACTTCACAGTTATGTTACCTTATATTACATGTTAACTGAGAATATGCTTAAACAGTGTGTAGTTGTTTCTAAAAACAATCTAATTTAATATAATTATGCTATAAATTCAGATTTGTGTCTGGCACATGCCTTTTACTGAGCCAGTAAAACAACACATAACACACAATTGAATATCTCTGAGACGGAAGAATAGTTTGACACGATTATCACGAATACATGGTAAGCATCATTCTCTAAAATGCAAAATTTCTTTTGGAGTGCAACATTGTTAATAGTAACAAAATGACCTTCGAATTCGGACAGTTTTTACACATCACGCAAAGTCAGGTGACATTGATTGAAAACCAGACAGCTCGGAATGCATACATAATTTCCAAAGAACAACAACCGGCATACTAAGAAGGCTTTAGATAATTGTGTTTGCTTTCACTCTATAAAACAAAATAACATTGTTCAATATTGATAGCCTATGCCATTGAGCTACGTCTTTAGTTTATACTTTATTTTTTTAAGGTCGTTTTAAGGTTTTTCCGACATATATTTATCACTCTCGACACCTTATTTCTGATGTTATCCATCACCACGAGGGTATGCGAGAAGAGAAGCCAGTTTCCCTTTGATGCTGAGCGTCTAGCAATGGGAATTTCTGGTACCATTTTTATTTCGCACTCGAAACGAACGCGTAACCACTAGGCTATCATGGAGGCGGTTCGTCTTTGTGGTTTTATTCAATAGAAGCAAATCAAAATACAATGCATCCCATATGTAGTTTGTGGTTGGTCGGAATCTTCTTGAATAGTATTATATGACTCTGTGTGCTTTCTTTTTATCCTGCACTGTGATGTGACACGCATTTGTGTTCATGGGGGACTATCGACCTGGGCCCGTATTCACAAAACGTCTTATGTTTTTTATCTAAGAAAAACATTTGGCTAAATGCTTTTAATAAAATTAATTTTCTCTGGTGGATTTTGTTCAATGTTTTATGCTGTAAAAACACCAAATACATTTTTCTAAGCAGACCATGTTTTATTTATTATTAAATATAAATTGTTTAAGATTATTTCTTTAGAATAAATCGTAAGACCTTTCATGTGAATACGGGCCCAGACTTTTACCTATCCAATGATACAATTGACCTGGACCCGTATTCACTAAACATCTCATAATTCTTTGAACGAAGTTTTGAATGTGTCACACGGACATGAAAATTCTCAGATTTGAATCAAGTATACATTAATGCTGTTTTACATTTCCATTATTGATTACTGACGCGTACATGCAAATTTCGTTTGTCGAATAAAAGAAATTATGGATATTCATGCAAAGTTCTAGTTGCCAATGAATTTAGAATGTTTGCATTTCTTATCTGTCAGATGCATACTAAATTTCATTGAAGTAGGGGGATTGAAGTTGTTTTTGTACAGTATGAATCATAAGTTGAATGTATGTGTTTTGTTTAATAGAAATATGTCATGGTACATGTTCCTGTTAAAGCATGCAATGATTTATTGTGCTTAGTTTTTATTACATTTCTTTCATTAACTAAGTACGATTGCATTTGCAATGTAGAACATGCTAGATGTAGGGAAAGCGTATTTAAGACTACAGTGCATATCAATTTCCATTTTACAGAGAGTCATGTATAAGTACAACGCATTTGGTTTCTTTGTTTGGAGAATCCTTTCTATTTGAAAAAAACTTAAGTACATTTCATTTAATCAAAGTCGTACATGTAGTCCTAATTCTTCACCTAATTTGTTTTCCAAAGAATATATGACAGCATTAACTGATATTCCTTCTGTATCAATCTATTGTTATAAAAGTAAAGTTTAGTTGCATGACCCTTTAAACTTAATTCCACTGCCAACCTGGCTATATCATCAATCATCATAATAAACAGCCAACACTTCCGGGTCAAAACTTTTCGACACACCAGCGGTTATTTATCGCTTCATACTGAAATAAATCATACTTACACGGTGCAACGGTGTCACTTGAGCATCCAGCATCGACTCTGAATACACATAACCACCCATGAGTCTTTCATTCTCGCTAAATCTTATAAAATCGACGTATTTCAAGGGCATGCAAAATCATCTTTTACACAGTTTGTGATGACGTAATATGGCGCTCTCGTAATAATCAATTACCCGTGAAATCTGCATTGTCACGGGTCACAGACCACAAAATGTGGTTCGTAGAAGATTGTCGAACATGTAACAGTCGTTCATGGTATTCATTTATTATTTTTTAACCTTTATAGACTCATTTGTGCTGAGCAAAAATGTGAATTTACCTGCGAAAATACGACGTGATAAACGGCGCATTTTCTCGATAACGACGTCACATCCATAAGCCCCAAATTAACTTTCCACGCCACATATAATGAGCTAAACGACGGACAAAGAATTGTACTCGAATTGGATCGAATAGAAAACAAAATAAACAGAAATTTGATTAATACAATACAATGAAATCATTAAGAAGACACACATTTCCCTTCTAGACCTGACATGTAACAACCTTGTGAGACATGTTGCTAGTTAACAACATGTTTTCGTATTAGAATTCCCACAAGAAATCATCAGTTTTTCTAAAAACAAACACTGTAGCAAATACTCTTGTGTATCCTATGTTGTTTTGGTATCTGGATGAAGCAACAGTCATAGATAATAAAACTGGTATCAAAACAACTTGTTGTTCTATGTGATATTACGTAAAGTAAACATGTAAACAATATAACTCATACATATTTAGACGGGGTCGTATGCAGAGATAAAAAAGCACAAGGCAAAATTTTCTATGGTATATATTTGGGGATACATTTAAAAAGAACGTGTCTCAAATGTTCACCTCTACAAGTGCCTCGAATGCCTCTGTGAAGCTACGGGTCTGATCGCATAATGACTAGTTGACGAACGTTCTTATGGAAATATGAAATATTACTTACAATATCAAACAAGTAGTTACCTCAAGCAGTTTAAACGGCATCAATTCTTTCATCTATTTTCTGGCACGCATATTTATAAAACACTCATATAGCACATAGAATTTGACATGATCCTGACCTTTATGCATGCATATATTACAAGGTTCTTGCGTTGAATACATAAATTTCCGCGAGCAAATCGTGCAATATCGGTCCTCATGGTCCTATAGATTTGTGTTGGTACATGTATTTACACCTCGATAGTCTTCGTGATAGTCTCCGCTTATGAAAACATACAACCGGGATTATAAATATAGACATTATATGTATAGGATAGAACATGAGTAGACTAGACTATAGATAAATAATCTTTGTTTATCAGGTACACTTTGCCTAAAAATCGACCAGTACCCGGTACATAGGGTATGGTAAACCATTTAAGTGCTGGTGTAATATGTTAAGTGTTGCATGATGCATATAAAGATCTAAGTGGCAAAATTAAGCTATTTACAGTAAAACCTCAATAATGAAATTCCTTCTTTGGACTGTATAAAAACTTATCTAAATAATGTTGAGTGATTGCGTCATTCTATCAAAGAGCAAACAGATGAAAACGGAACGAAAAATGGTTAATTCTGAGTCAATCTTGTTAAAGAGGTGGTCTTTATATAGGTGCAATTTCACTGTTAATTTGAGGTTGAATAATGTGCAAGTCAGTGGACAGAAAGTAGTGGTCTTTATTTTGAGGTGGTCTTGGAGGTGAGGTCTTAATTTGTAAATTATGGGTTGTGTTAGTATGAAAGTCATTTACTTCAATCACCTGCAGACACCATTGGAACCCCTACAATTTGTTTTAATCGTTTAGTTGGTTTTAAGTTCTACTCTGTGGAAATGATGTCTTAGAAGAGAGGGGTAATCTGCACGTATTATTGAAGACACAATAGTACAGAACAACCTCTGTAGAGTGAGACCCTTTGTGGGCTGCAAATATTGGTCAGTGTTTAGAAGTTGTTGCCCTACAGAATTTACAAAATTATATACATGTACTAACTTCAAGTAACTTTGAAGGTTGTGTTATACAGAGGTTGTTGCACTACATATGTCCCCTAGAGAGGTCGTACTGTAGTCATAGAAGCTACCACGGCATTCACCCTCTACTGATAATGTTGTCAGCACTCAGCAGAGATGTTGGCAATACCTTAATTGGTTAACTATCTATCAAAATTGTTGTCTCAGATTATGACAGTAATTATGAACAAATGTAGAAAGGTTTGATATACATGTACATGTATTCTAATAAGTCCAATTAGTTACTTGTTTAAAATATAGTATTGTTATAATATAGACTAAACTAAGCTTGGTATCAAAAATGTTTGACATCCATATTTTCTGTGCTAAATGCATGTATACGTTATTATAGCTATGCTCAATTATTTTGCTTGGCCTACTATAGTATATAGCAATCTATTGTTATATATACCACAACAAAGTGTTGTATACGGGATTTATTCAACACTTTTTCTCCATGCTGATTGGCTAGCTACTGAGATCTACAGTCTAACAGCTGTTAAATTATGCAAATTGAAGTTCGAGAGCCGTGTCAAATTCTCTGGACTATACCAATATTGTTTTATTTAATTACGAGCACGATAAAGTGCCATCATATTGATATGTTGGTAAATAAGGTCCAGTTTACTCGAACGACAGTTTACTCGAGCGACAGTTTACTCGAACAAGTTTCGTCCGCCCCGCGTAGTTTACTTGGAGTTAACATTGTGAATTATATTTTACTATTTGTTTATAGCTACGGTATGTACACCACATTTCTTTTATATTGTGCTTGTTGTTGTGTACATGTAACAGCAGAGAATACATCATTCCTGCTGGTATTTTGTAACCGAAGCAAAATGTCGTATTAGAATCCTAACGATATCAAACCATGGTGCGTAGATTGAAACGGAAATAAGAACTGAGACTAGACTAATGTTATCCTAGATATGTTGAACTAAGGTGCCTGCGACAGATAAAGTGGTAATTGATAAAAGTCGTGAGGTTTCTCGTCTGATTACAATAAACGCAGCAGATAACAATATGAATCTTGTCTGTAGAAGTGAACATTACTTGCGCCCCATCAGTCATTAAATATCAGACTGTTTTATGCGACTATACTATATACATGTAAATATTTAATGTTCTATCTAAGACGCATTAGATGTAGTGAAACGTGTAAATATAATCATAAAAAATAAACGTTTTATAATCAATTACAAAGAAATAATAGCAATATTTTTCTGTTTGCTATTTAAAGAATGATATGACTGCCTATTTTATAAAATATTCATAAACGTGTAATAAATGTATGATCTCTGCAGTTATACGGGCATCGATCAGTGAGTCTAATCCCTTTGCCATCAATGCTCCGATGACCGACCTATATCCGTCCCCCTTCGACATTTTTAGGTAAACAATATAAACACCGATCACCGAACAGCTACCAGATTGGATTTGTTATCCACGTATTCAGAGCTAGCTCTGGGTTATTTTGTCTTTTGCAAAGTCGATTTTGGTCATCCGCGAGCTATATGGTGCACCGTTTTGTTATCCAATACTGGCACATGTGCATTTCTTGGTCAACTGGTGGGGAATTCATACACACTTCTCGGATCTCCGTGACCATAGTTGGAAGAAGTTAAACACAACCTATGTTCTGTTTTTATTTTTATTGGTAACCGGTATTAGTATAACTGGCATTTTATTTTTTTGAAGAACAATCACAATAAAGAATACGCTTTACACTGGCTGCCAGTATCAGTGTTGGCTTAAATGTGTCCTGTGTCGGAAGAGTATGAAAATACCCCACACTGGTCATTGTTTGTAGTTGTACAAAACCCCATAAATGATTGTTCAAGTTGGACAAAATCTCCATCATTGAGTTGATGAAGACAGTAGTCATATTCCTGTTGTAATTATCAAGTTAAATCAGACCTTTGCAATACTATCTGTCTGCTTAACTTGCTTGTTTATGGGAAATTACAAAATATCATAGAACTCGTTCAGCATACCACATAAGTCATGTCTAAGTACTCTCTAGATTTGTTTGAAGTCGTATCTACTTGATTGATATGACGCCAAAAAGGCGACTGGAGTATTTAATATCATTGCTCTGAGCTGATAAAAACATGACACTAAATATGGTCATCAATAAGTTAAGTGGTATTTTCTCTGGTCTAGGAAATGAATTATTGTGATCTCAGCCACGGTAAAAGAAGCAATAAGTTCCGATCAGTGTTTATCAGTTGTGATTTAATTAGGTCTGGACTTCGTCTAGCAATAGTTTGACCGTTTTATCCTGTCGTTTTTCAAGACAACGATGTGTTTTATAGTGATTTTTATCCCCTTTATAAGTATTATTTAGATCTCCATTTGCACGTATAAGAATTTCATAGTTAGTACATTGTTCGTTAATTTGACAGCTATCAAGTCTTTTCAAGTGGATATGTAATACTGAGGTTTCTATCAATACTTGTGTAACAGGGATTTGGGTATAGAAACACAAACTAGTCGATATCCTTCTTCCAATTTACTTCGCTTTTGCATATGTATTTATGAATAGAGACAAGAACCTAAAATAACAAACACATACTTAATAATAAAACAAATTTAGAAGAACAGAGAACATTGATGGTACACGAGATCGTGAAATCTACATAAATTAAAGTTATGCCAAATAAATAATTCCACGCGATCTAATACATAATTCAATCGAAAAACAAGAAACTATTTAAATAACCAAAGAAATAACTCACCAGTTCTACAACATTCACTCAGATCGACTCACTCAGACCGCACAATAAACACATTCCAATCATTCTCTCACAGACGACTTACACACAGTTAGGCAATACATACGATAAAATAAACATGTATACACACAGGTACAAGACAACACGGTGACACAGGAATTGACCAGAATTACACATTTCCTTTCTTTAAGGAAATGGCTCCTGGAATTTCAACTTGTCTACTAACTGTTTCACATAAATGTACATGTACTACAATAATAAATATTTATTGCTCATTTGCATATATAAAATACACTCACCACACAGGAAATAGCCATACTACTCGTTCAACAGAAGTGAATAACACATATACAATACTGCATTAGGTAACTCACTACATTACATCAGAGACAAAATTAACAAGTTGAATACCTCTATAGGAAACACTCAAACTACAGTAAAAACAAAATTGTATAAACAAACTGCGCTCACAGTACATGTAATTATTACCTGTCACTAGTTAACTTGTCACCCATGAATATCCATGTTTATCCGTTGTCCAATCAGAGTTGTTATTTTAACTCATCAAAACATTCTTACTGTACAAAAACGAAAACACACGGAGATTAATTAGCGACAGGTCAATAGTGTTGACTAATAATCGAAGTATTTAGTTCGCCGGTGATATAGTTCGTGCTAGATAATGTGGCAGTCGAGTCTATTTCACGACAGGTAATACATGATATTGATTACAGATAATTTTAAGAGAATCTAATTGTTTGTTGTTTGTCCGTTTCATTAAATACTATGTAAGTGGTAACTGTTGAAATACAGACTTAATATGGACTAGTGTTTGTTTACCTTTCAGACCAGTATGACTGCCTTGTGCAGATAATCCTTTACCATCCAATCAACGACGAAATTTAACATTTAACATAGACAGTTATCCAGACAGTTAAATTGCTTGGCCTTATCATCATGCTTGACTTATTACAATGTAATATAAGCACTAAATAACTGCAAGTAGTTATGTATGCTGTAACAGCTCAGGTGGTAACGCACAGGAATTGTAACTGAGCGATTCAAGTTCAACCCATTAAAGAAGTCTTTAGTATTGTTTTTGAATTCATCACAATATTTTTAATGTTATTTTCATATTCTTTTCGAGAGAATTTATAATTTGTTAATTATATATTTTTTTGTTTTATTATGGTCATGATAAAATTATTTTTAATTCAATTCAACTTTTATGACAAGAACACACAATCACTACAATACAAAATAATTTTACATCACTTCATCTGCTGTATCATGGTATGAGTTACAGTCACACTCAGATAATGTATCTGTGGCTTCGTGTTGGTAGTTACAATACGTAAGTACTAGCAATAAAAATTAGTGTGCTTTAATTATAATACATGTACATGTATATTTAGGCTATACACTCTTTAATAATAGACTTAATAACTTTAATTACAGGTTTGTATCACTATTGATTATTTAAGCCATTTTTCTGTAAAACTCTTAGCTTTTAAATTTATAAAGATGAGAAAAAGATATAAAAAATACATACAACTTGACAAGGTTTCGAACTCGCGGCCAAAAATATCGATACCGTTAGGAAGTATCTACGCACTAAACCACTCGGCTATAAAGTATGTTTGAAAGGATGGATGGTTAGAATGATTTATAATCACAAACATTTACCATGGTTTACCTAATTCAATCAATTGACAGTGTCCACATTGTGTCACGTGACTGCCACATTATCCTGCACGGACTGTAACTCTAGCCTTATCAATAAACAAACGAAGCAAATTATAAACACTGCACGGTCGAATGACCGCCAGTTATCAGTGAATATTTAAAGAGTATATCATTAAAAGTGTATATGCACAAGATTGAACAAAAATGAATATCGACAACGTATTTAATGTTCATTTTTATTTGTAAAAAAAGGCTAGTGTTATCTCCGGCGAACTATACTGAAGTCCTGTCACTGGGGGTAAATCACTATTCTTGGTAATATTTGGGTTTCATCTTTAATGGTAATGTATTTCAATAAAAAGAGTGCATACATATTGTTACAAGGACTCAGAGACGCGATATCAGCTGACTCATTTAACCTACATCCATCTCGTGAAGGCAAAACCTACTGCAGTCCTAGGTCATATGCTACATATTATATTTAGTCGTAAACCTAAATAATATAAGGAATCGGATAGGGGATGATTGGGGGCAAGAACATTTAAAACAATCCAGCGTCTAAAAACTTCAAAAAGTCTTAATTCCACAATTCTTCAGCTGCATATCTATATTATAAACCACCCGGATATGGTACGATTAGGGAGATCGAATAAAATAGGGGTCGAAACACAAATGCACATATGGACTCGACTTTCGGCGGGAAAATTGTATACGCAGCTCAGCGCTCGGAAAAGAGTTGTGCTGATAATCTGTGGTAGTTTAATGGATCGATTTGCTGGGACTTATTTCTTGCTTGGATGCATTGGTTGTGGAGAAATTACGTAGTTAAAATCGTAGTGATTTCTGAGATGGTATGTAATACAAAGACAATCCCCCCCCCCCAGTAAAAACAACTCCATACACCTAGTCAACTCAGTATGACCAGAATAAGTATAACTACACTGTAATTTAAGCAAAAAGGCTTATTAAATCAAACAAACTCCTGCAAAGGAATACATTACTAATTAAACTTCGCTAAATTAGTCAAAGAACTACCTATTCAGTAAGTATATTGAAAATGCAGAACAGTGAAACCGCGATACAGCAGAATCGCAATTCAATTGAATACGCGCAATGGTAAAACCGCAATACAAACGCAATAAAAATACAGCTTAACCACAGTACAGTCGAACCGCAATACTGCAGAAAGCATAAACATAAGTATAGTGGTAAGTATCCCCGCCTGTCACGCGGGAGACCGGGTTCGATTCCCCGTCGGGAGGCCATTTTTGTAACAGGGGTTTTGGTATAGAAACATCAACAAGTCGATATCCTTATTCCATTTACTTTACTATTCAATATTTATATATGGATAGAGACAAGAACCTAAAATAACAAACACATAATTCATAATTCTTATAACATTCACTCAGATTAACTCACTCATACCGCACAAAAAGATTATATTAGGTCAGACAGGGAAGGCAGCACTCAACTTAACCAGCCTAGCACAGAAAGCATTAAACACACACAAAGCACAATGCCCAACTGAACCAACCGAGCACAGGAACATAAAACACATATAAGACACAATGCCCAACTAAACAAGCAAAGATCCGCCCAAGATCCGCCCAAGTCCAAGCTGTCGAAAATTATAAAACATTATTTCTAGCTGAATGACCCAGTTGCCTCAACAAAACGACTATACTGCTTAGTTTAGCTGTCTGAAATCCTAAAATACACATTCCAATCATTCTATCACAGACGACTTACACACAGTTCGGCAATACATACGATATAATAAACATGTATACACACGGGGACAACACGGTGACACAAGAATTGACCAGATTTACACTTGTATGTAATAAATATCAATTGTGAGCTTAAATTGAAAATAGTTGTGCATCTCTTAGCATTAATATTGATAAATACGTACGGCAGTGTTTGTCTTATTATTAATTTAACCCTATGGTAATATTCATTATTATACGGACGTTGCACAACTATGAGATTAAGTCTAAATAATTAATTATATGTTACAGCCTGTGATGGCTTTCTGGAGCCCACCAGACATCAACATAAGATAACAATGATTAGGTGATATGTCATATCGGTGTCTGACTGATACTAGGCTATCAATCACGTTATGTTTTATTAATCCTGGGGAGAAGTTCGTACTTCTTTTAGAGGTTGTCCATAACGAAAGCGTACATCGAGTAAGATATACATGGTAAACATTCATTCCAGTGTTAAACTTGGTTTATAAAATGACAATCAGAAAAACGGAAAACCCACTAAATCCATGTGTTCAAATAGTGCGCTTAACAATGCTGAAATGTATAGTGCGCATTTGCTGGTTCGAACGATGTTGCAAGAATAAGGAAAATGTGCTGAATTGCTGAATTGGCCCGACCGGTCTTCAGCATTCGGTATGTCATATTGTCGCAAATTTCAAAATACCGGTAATAGAATAACAGTTAGTTAAAAACTTTTTAAGAAAATGTCTAGACGTTTATTGAATGAAAAACAATACCCATGAGAAATTTGACATTACGGCAATTGTTTGTCTGATGTGTTTAATTGTCTCAAATAAATGACATTATACCGGGTTGTGACTCAAAGTATATATTATATTTGATCAGAAATGTAATCCTTACGAAATGTGTCTGGTATTGCGAGACAATTCAAGGTGATGTGGCGATCCAGTTATATACTAGTTGGCGGCTGTTTAGTACGCAAAACATACAAGTGAAATATTAACCAATGTTATTTATAAAAGTATTGTCCCTAAATTTACCTTTATTCTGAAACATACTAGGTTTATCAATTTTGCAAAAGCATACGCTACGAGTGGTATGTTAATGATAGAATGAACATATGGATCGCGGTTTAAAGTCGGTAACTGTTACATTAATAAATGTATGTTTTATCATTATAATCTAATAATTGTTAAAAAAACATGACCTTCTACAGTTTTTATGGAACGTTTGAAGACTGCAACCAACAACCAGCTAATTAAAAATGTACACATTATTCACAGACCAAACAGGAAAACGGTCAATTGGTCATAACCACGTATGGACGAATATATATTACGTTTTATTAATGTCTCATCAATGTACATATACAATTATTATAAAACATCATAAAATCCATATAGTTATATATACATTGCCATTCTATACATAATTACAAGAGACGGTTCATAATTATCCTACATATTATCACAGTTTAACTTATTCACATAGTTTAAATCCATAACACCAACGTTAATCTATCCTTAAAAGCTGCATTAAAACACTAGTAAAAATCTGAATTATGTAAATATGATACTATTGCACTAATTATAAAATGAGTGTAAGAAAACATACATATATTTGATCAGATCATATGTAGTTTGATTAACGGAGGTGTTTTAGGTGAGAAATATGAAGAGAATATTCAACTGATTAAGACAAATGGACATTATCTACATTTTAAAAAGTAATTTGAGACCTAAAATGAATTCAGGACATGTGCTTAACTCATGTTCAAATTTAAATAAAATAGGTACAACTGTTATTATTATTATTAAGTCAATAAAAATTGACGTCTTTGTAATATAAAAATAACAGGTTTTGGTACAACTACGTATCAAGTCCGGATTTGAAAACAGAACACAGTATTTTTCCAGATCAGACAAGTGGTAAAACTTAACATTACATTCATTTGCTTTTGACAATTAACTCTTGCCTTATATCATCATAGATAAAGCACTGCAAGAGTACATGTAATTCGTTTTCCGAAACACCATTAGCACAAAACGGATACGTCCTAGACTCCTCTGGTTACCCTTCATATCTACCAGTTTCAACTCTTATAGGAACAACTCCTAGTCGAAATTTACAAAAGACAGATCGATGCTTAGGGGGTAATAGTAATTTAAAATATGTGTCTGCTTCATATGCATCCATTAAAGTTCGATACAACCTTAACTCCTCTGGTTACCCTTCATATCTACCAGTTTCAACTCTTATAGGAACAACTCCTAGTCGAAATTTACAAAAGACAGATCGATGCTTATGGGGTAATAGTAATTTAAAATATGTGTCTGCTTCATAAGCATCCATTAAAGTTCGATACAACCTTAACTTATTTCTACCGTGACCAGAGGAGCCTATGATGATATTTATATTGGTAAACCAATTATTCGTGTAGATAGTATGAACCTTATTAAACACTGTAGATGCAAAAGAATGTGGAATGGCATTACCTAAATCAGTGAACATATAAAATCCGTTAACATTATAAAATGTCTTCACTTGAAAATACCAGTTTCTACACATTATATTTGCCTGACCGGTCGCCAAGAGTGCTTATTAATCCTTGTTGCATTCATACAAGACAATTGTGTCCAATATAATGATAACCCATATCTCCTGATATACCATCGTTCGACGAGTATTTACCGACAACCAGGAAAAATTGCATTGCCATGTTATGAACAGCGTCTATACACGAATAAGGAAGGTAACCCCACAGAGGAGCACTGTAGCTTATTACAGGCCAAACAACTGAATCATACAGTTTTGCATATACATCATATGGCAACCCCCCCCCACGAATTTATATTTTGCAATAAGTAATCCAAAAGCCCGACTCGCACTCTGAGCTACGGACTTGACAGTTATATTATAATCAAGATATTCATGTACAATAATTCCCAAATAACAATATCTATCAACAGCATTGATCTGGTTAATACCGCACTTTAATTGAAACTTTGTACATGGCATTGATTAAGGTCGGAAGTGCAGAACATTACTTTTAGTTGCATTTACAGTCATGCCAATCAAAGAGCTCCAATTACCTAAAGCATCAAACAACAACTGTAGGTCACTGGCAGACTCAGCTAATAACGCAATGTCATCCGCATATAGCATACTATCATAATACACACTTTCTCTTCTCCAATATTGACACCGACATCAAAAGATTTCAAGTACGATGTCAAATCATTTATAAACAGATTAAAAAGTAATGGGGAAAGTATACACACTTGACATCAAACAAGTATGTATTAGAATTATTTACTCTTACACAAGATTGAACAGATACATACAATGATTTAAAAGCAGCAAACATATGACTAGTTACACCAATATTGTGCAGTCGCTTCCAAAAAATATCTCTATTGAGTGTATCATAGGCCTTTTCAAAGTCTATAAAAGCACAAAATGTTGATTTCCGTAACTTAACTTCTTGAGTCAATAATGCTTGTTAAATGAAAAACTTGGTCCATTGTACTACGACCCTTCCTAAAACCACTTTGTTCATCCAAAACTTTGTTATTTTCCTCAGACCAAGTACTAAGTCTGCAGTTTAAACTTGAACAATATAATTTATACATAGCCGGTGTAATACCTCTGTATGATAACGGATCTCTTCTATCTAAAGTACTGCACTAATGTATAGGATTGATAATACTTTTACTCCAAAGAGATGAAACTATACCTTTGTGTTATTATTGAGCACTTTAACAGGAATATCATCTATAATAGTTGCTTTATCTTTATTGAGAGAATGCACAGCTTTACGAACTTCTAATAAAGATATGTGGCTATGCAGATAACTAATATCACCACCATCAGCAATGTCATGATTAGAACCAGGGATATTATCTGAGGTTTGGAATAGAGAGCTATGAACGAATGTATACAAGCATATTCACTGCCCAGAACTGCTTATTACTGGAGTGGCCATAAATCGTCTCAAATACCTGTAATTGAATATATTAATAATAGAGGAATGTATTCGTATAACAATAACAGTTGATGATTGTTGGCATCAACTATAATCTAATGTACTTTAAAGGTATTCAGTACTTAGATAGGCTTTGCGTAGTACGGTCAAGTTTGTCCCCAGACTTTCCTCCGAGCGCTTGTAACATACGAACGTGGCGACGAATGTAATACACCAACTATCAACAATCCGCTAAAGGTCAAGTTTTTTGCCTAATAACGATTTGTTACTGTTCATTATTCGAGGAGGTAATTGACCGTATCAATGCAATTCAATTTTATCAAGGAACATAGAGGATATTTGTTTGCGTTGATTGATTGTTTTATATCTCATCGTATAGTGATACAATTTATCATTTACATGTATGATCCCGTAGCGCGAATGAAAATATTAAAATTGTTTCGCTTCAAAAGTAGATATTAACCATACTGTTGTTCTTAATGGTGTAACCTAGTATGTGAAAGTCGTAGCTGAGGTCTTCTAAGAACTATCGTATTTGTTGCAGTTAACGACCTCAAGCTGGTATTTGGTCTCAAGCATTTTAAGTTTTCTTGTCCTCATACTCATCATTACGCATTAGCTGGGATTGAAGTTCATCTGCAATTTCTTCTTCCAAAGTTCGAGGGCAGTAAGGTCCCTTTGCAGTAGCTTACTGTCGTCGCTGTTGCTGATGACCTTGAATAGCAGCCTTTCATCCGCAAATAGTGATGGAATCATTGACAAAATAGGGCAGATCGCTGATATAGGCAAGAACTAGGAGTGGGCCCAGTACCGCATGGTCAGAAGATGCACCGTCCAGAACGACTTCTGGGTCTCTGCCAATAAGGAATGACTTAATCCATTGAAGGGTGTTGTTTCTAACTCAATGTTGATCTAGCATGAGGAGAAGTCGATAGTATGGCACCTTGTCCAGGTCAAATAAGAAGATGTCAAGTTGCTTGCCATGGGATAAGTTGTGTTGCACATGATCATTTATTCCTAAATCCGTGTTGGTTGTCGTACAAGATGTTGTGTTGATCAAAATGGACGATGCTGCTGCTGTAATTAATGTGTTCGAGTAGCTTGCAGATAATGGATGTCAGTGTTGGTTACTTGGTAACGGTCGCCCTTCTGGAAAATGGAAACAACTGTTGACGTTTTCCAGTCGTGTGGGACCTTTTCGAGGTTAAGTGAGGGCTGGAATAGTTTAGCAATGACAGGGACAAGAGCAGCCGCCTACAGAATGAAGGATGGAATTGAGTAAGGCCTGGATGCATCGTGTGGTTGAATGTTGCTCAGTAGGCTATGGTGATGACCTGTTTGCAATCATCATGAGAGTTCGTATGGTAGCCGAGGTCTTGCTTCATTCCAGTGATGTCGTCTTTTTTCCAAAAGTTTGAAATGTTTTCTGAACTGGTTTTGGTCGAATGATTGTTGTCATGAAAGTACTGTCATGCTTCGATAAATTTGCTTTTGGATATTTTTTAAACCTCAATGATCAATGATGTACATCATAATACGATGCTTTTTTTACCCAACAACATAAATTTGAAGAAAAAACACGCTTTAAAAAAGAAATTGTAAAACCTCATTATAGTTTAGACACTACATGTACCTCCTTAATGTAATTATTAGACACTCGATGGGAATATTTTCACTTTAAGCAAATCAATTAAAACAGAGAGGAAAGACAGTCAGCAGTATTTGTGTTATTTCTCCATTATCAACAAAACTGAGTACCTGTCATTTTGTGTATATCCAAAGGTTTGTCACATGTTTGTCTTTTAACAAGGTTGTCGTTGTCTTAAATACATGATGTATTACATGACAACGTCTTATTCAGTTTGTAATTATTGTCTGCGCGATTCCCCCAGATGAATTCTGTAAGGTGATATTGTATTCCATTTAACAATACAGTTTGTCCTTTTACATAATGTAGATATAGCATCGACATTGCATCTGATTTAGATTTGATTTTCTTAGAAACGTATCATGTCAGTCATTTTCAAAATATCTTGGTTAAGACGATCGAACGTTTTCTGAGTAGAGGTGATGATCCCTGATTTTACTAGAGTGTATGTGCACGATCTTTTAGAAGTCTGGTATATAGTGATGTATGATCCACTGTCCTGGATCACTTTTAAGTGTCGTGTATTGCAATAATTACAACCTAGTTTTCCACGGAAAGTAACTTTGATCGCATATTGCATCCTGTATTCCATTGTCTTCCATCCTACTGACTTGATAGTGAACGTAATGTGATGTACTTTCAAAATGGCTTCATATGTCGTAAGATTCAATAATACAGCTCAGACATTACCAGATCCAATTTCAAATTTATATTGGTAAAGACTAGCGGTATATTTTACGTATGAAAACTCTGCTTTACATAGTTACATTGCGAACGTACAGATTGTGTGCGTGAACCAGAACTATACTAAATAAGTACTGACATTATAACTCCCTAGCTGGTTTGCTTCTATTAAACCTGTCCGTAAAACTGTGTTTATAAATATTCTGAGCATTGTTTATTGCATGTGACGGATGAGGTATCTTGTTAAAGGTTAATCCTATGTTTCGTCTCATCTCTCAGACACATAACCTTCCTCTAGTTTTCAATATTGAATAAAGTGTCATTTTAGAAAGAGGATTTAAATGCTTTACACAGACATGAAGATTCTTCAACTTCAATCAAGTACAATGTACATGTACATGTGTACAATTATAAATTATTCTACTTAGAAAAGTATGGAAAGAAAATTGATCAAATACAAACACATGTAGATGTCACCAATAAAACTATCATGCAATATTTATTTTCTGTCGGTGAAGCGAAGCGCATAATATGGAAAAATATTTCCTGTGATTGGTTATGATCTTGTGGTTGCACCAATATCAGGAGTTGTTATGTTGATAACCATAGCGCACGAGTTGTCGTGCGTAGTGATTGAAGGTATGTGGTCATTAAACTTTCGACACTAAGGGCTTACAAAGGGAAAGATGCGTGCTATGTGCTATGAGTTCAAAATAACTGATTTGTTACAATATCATGTACTTTTATGTATATGATATAATGTTGGTATTAAAGTGTATGAATACGAGGGTCATTCAATATATTCGCAGACCATCTTTCTCATTTGATTTTAATTGCGTTTAATAAATAATTTCTTGTTCATTTCAGTTCCATAACATTTATATATTGTTTTATTATGTAGTAAAATTGCATTTACAATGTTAATACGTTAGATGTAGGGAAAGCTTTTCTAAGACTATACTAAATTGTATTTTTACAGAGAATAATACATAGCATTTTCTATTTTTGTACCTGGTGTATTTTAGAAAGGCAATATGATAACATTATCGGATATAACCTATGATAAAGCATCATCATATTAATGAGTTGGTGATAAAGGTCACTGATAAAAAGTGAAAAAATGTTATTATTTTTATAAAATCTTTGTTACAATGTTTTTTACTCTTTATCAATGATACTGTTACCTGTGATAAAGGTTACTATAATTGACTATGTATCAAATCAGTGGGGAGTTATCTGAGTGTTTAAAGAGTGTATGTCCGAGTTTAATTATGCCATGCATGTGCTGAGTCATTTATTTGGCTTATTTTGTTATGATGTAGAAGTAAAACATCATTTATCACATAATCATTCATTTCGGTTTCACAAACGAGAGTTATTGACATTTATAGTCAATGAGCGGTTTAAACGTTGAACAAACTGCCATAATTGTATATACGTAAATAGGGGATCTTGAACGAGTGCTCATTACATTTTATTAAATGAGTGGACAAAATATTATTGTTTTTGTTGTTTAATAAAGCTTGTACTATGTAATGAGCATGAATGTAAGATTCTATTGATCACATAACCCTCGAAAACGCTCATTATCGTTCAAAATGATGATGTATGCTGCATAGGTTTCAGGCAAAAATAGCGGTACAATGAGCACGACGCCTTGATTATATAAAAGCAACTCATTGAAGTGGTGGTTGTCTGGTGGTCAAACAAATCTTTACTCTTTTGAGAGATACATTAATTAATACTTATCAGGACCCATGAACCATGTTTTATGCAATTTATGCCATCATTTAATGTGTATATATAAATAGCAGGTTAGATCTTCTGCTTTAAATTACATTTTTTGTGTTGACTTTCTAACAGCTGTGTATATATGTTATTATGTTTATACTTATTACTTTGCCTTACATGTTACGTTTGTAAATGTACATAATTATAGTATATCAATGTTATATGAGGCTCACAGGGAAGACTGGGTATACCCAACTGTGTTGCCTTTTTAAATATAGTCGTTATTGTTATATTATTATTATTATTGCTATGTTGGTATTATACTGACATCATAAGCCGATCGATGCATGGCTTACGATGCGTCAGATTGATTTGAATATTGATTGCACACTTTGGGAGTTACGACTGTTTTATGGCACTTCTTGACTGCAGCCTATGTGATAAGACATTATAATGATAACACTGGATTATTCGAACAAGTTTCGACAGCCTGGAGTAGTTAACTAAGGAGTAAACATTGTAAATTCTATTTTACTATTTTTCTATGTCTACGTAATATAAACATTTCTTTTGTAGTTTGCTTGTAGTTTTGTACCAGTAAACAATAAATCACTACTGTCGGTAGTTTATAACCGTAGCAAACTGCCGTACAAAAATACAACTGATTAAAAGATAACGATATCAAGCCATGGTATGTGTATTGGAACGGAAATAAGAACTGAGACTAGACTTATGTTATCCTAGCTATATTACTGAGATGACTGTCACATACAAAGTAGTAATTGACAAAAGTCGTGAAGCGTCTTTTCTGATCACAATAAACGCAACAGATCGCAGTACGATTTCTATTTCGTTCTTGTCTGTGGATGTGAACCTTTTATGTGACTCCATCAGTCATTAAATATCAACTGTTTTATGCGATTGAAGAATATAAATATTTAATGTTCCATCTTCGGCCTGACTGAATGCCCTTATTATAGTTGATCAAACGTGACAGCATAATCATACGTATAATAACTTCGATGACAATAATAACAATGCACTTATCTAGTACAAATGTACATCATCACAAATCTCCCAGACACAGGACGAAGTAACTATGTGTATGGAATGTGTACCCAATGGTAATGCGTGATGTATAAGTCGATGATGGACATTGATTCCCTGGGTAACGGTCGGGCATCGGTCGATGATGTACATTGATTCCCTGGGTAACGGTCGGGCATCGGTCGATGATGTACATTGATTCCCTGGGTAACGGTCGGGCATCGGTCGATGATAGACATTGATTCCCTGGGTAACGGTCGGGCATCGGTCGATGATGGACATTGATTCCCTGGGTAACGGTCGGGCATCGGTCGATGATGGACATTGATTCCCTGGGTAACGGTCGGACATCGGTCTATGATGTACATTGATTCCCTGGGTTACGGTCGGGCATCGGTCTATGATAACTGTAGATATCCGTCCGTCGTCATGCGAACACCAACCGGTACTTCGATTGTCACCTGGACGATGTCCGTGTATCCATTGTGTATCTGATGTCTACACATTGTACAGACACCGGCTGATGAGTACCGAGGCAAATTTCAAAGTAGACTACAAAACAATACTCCGGCCCGACTAGCAAAAACATTCACTAACCAACTGTCGGACAACGATCAGAGTATATGCTATAATTGTGGTTATAGTAGTAACACGGAATACGATGTTGCTTGATAATAAAAATATGTCCAATTTATATAATATTGCATAGATGAGATCGTCATTGTAGTCGTACCATGTGGTATGTGACGTCATAGCTACAACGAAAAGCCGGCATACATTGATTTTGACCGAAAAGAACGTTAAGAAGAATTATATTCATCCAAGTGATATTTTATGTGAACGTATTGTCTGCTCAATAAATATTGGAATTGCTTTGGTGACAGTATTCCATGATCCAAATGGAAAGTTTTCATGTGACCGTTTCTCATTTAGCTCGTAATTGATGTGTACGTGACACCCCCTTAAGACTAGAAGTAGTTATAAAAATATTTTTTCCCGAGTATTCACTTTCATCCAGTATGATTAACGTGTCTGATTGATTGTTATACCAAATAAGGTAAGTGTATCACGCGAAGGTCACAGACGTCGATATCTCGTACTTTTAAGAACCGTGTCCGCGGTCATCGCTCAACAAAAATATGTTTGGCACATTCTATACGTTCTAATCTGGTATCTTATCCAACTTTTGGAATTTTATGACTACATGTTGACGAACCTAATGTGAATATTGTACTCACTAATGCATATGATAATTGTACATACGTTTTATATATAACACTCTGAGAATGTAACATGTTCTTGATAAAATTGAGTTGCATAGATAGTTACTGTACCTCCTCGAAAACTGGTACCGAACTATCGACATAATACAATAACTTGAACAATATCTTAAAATGCATTTTGATTGCTGATATATTGAAGACTGCACTGTTGTTGTATGTTACAGGTACTTATGGGAAATTACACAGACAGCCCGTTCAGCTTATGACATAGGTCATGTCTAAGTACACCCTGGATACGTTTGAAGTTGTATCTACTTGATTGATTTGACGCAAAAAGCGACTGGAGGATTTAATACCATTGCTCTAAGCTGATACAAACATGGCACTAAATATGGTCATCAATATGTTAAGTAGTGGTTGCTCGGGTCTAGGACGTGATTTGTTGTAATTTCAGCCACTATATAAGAAATAATGAGTTCGCGTCATTGTTTATCTATTGTGATTTAATAAGGTATGGACTTCGTCTAGCAATTGTTTGACCGTCTTATCCTGTGGTTTCTCAAGACAATGATGTGATTTATAGTGATTTATTAGTTCTTTATTTAATGTATAAAAAAGTTCGATAAAATGGTTAATATTAACAGCTTTCGTAAATTTCTTTGTTAATATTAAAGCCACATTATCCCTCCCAAGACCTTTTCCCCGATAATCCAGTAAATAGACTAATTACAAGGAATTGTGATATATTCACAAATGACCAATAATTGACAACAGAATGTTTAACGTATATGTAGAAATCGCATTTAAGTAAAATGTATGGATGAAAAAATACTAATTTTGCAAGAGTTGCATCCCTTAGATTATAAATCATGCATTTTTTGTTTACAATTCATTATTTTGTAAACAAACCGACTGGAGGTTGTATTTCGTTTTCTTCCATCATATTGCGTTTTCCACCTTTAGGACTCAACCAATGTGCTTAAAATACATGGCTCTTCAAATAGGTTACCAAGTAATTACTTTTAGAAATAAGCCTTTTAAGGCCTAATGTGGCTTTAACAGCTTTCGTACATTCCTAAGTGCATCTTTTCAAGTGGATATATGTGCTATTGAGGTCTCTATCAATACTCGTATGTAATACATATTAATTATAAGCTGGAATTGAAAATAGTTGTGCATCTCTGTGCATTGATATTAACAAAAACGTACGGCAGTGTTTGTCTTATGATTAATTTAACCCTATGATAATATTCATTATTTGACGTTGCACAACTTTAAGATGAATTCTAAATAATTAATCATTTGTTACACATTGTAATGGTTTTTTTGGATCACGCCAGACATCATAATCAGATTACAATGATTAGGTGATATGTTATATCGGAGTCTGAAAGATACTAAGCTATCAATCACATTATGTTTTATTAATATTGACCAGTGACAACTTCGTACTATGAGAGGTTGTCTATAACTAGAACGTTCATCTAGTGAGATTAAACACGGTACGCATGTGCTAAAAACGGGCTTTATAAAAGGTATAACGAAATAACTCACTGAATCATAGCTTTCAAACTGTGCGCATAACCCTGCTAAAATGCCTTACATGTGTATTGTTAGCATAAACACAGTTTTGAATTGATCATATAATAAACATTCATGTAAAACGTCTACATCAATGGATACGCATGCGACATGAATATATTTTGACGATTAGCTACCCAACAACTAGTAATATCGGTCAATGTAACACTAGCTATCCATTGAAAGGACTGGTTTAAGTACTAACAAATTGGATTGCAAAACATAGATTAATAGCGTAATAGTATTCCCATGGATATAATAAAGTCATACCCTTATCACACGAATCTAGAATATGCCCGAATGGGCCCAAATAAGTCGAAATAAAAATGAAAATTCGAAACAGATTCCATATGATAATTCGAACTGTCCAAAATTAATACAGCTTCGTCAAAATGCCGTTCCAATACTCAAACGCACATCGAATCCGCCTGGCATGATAGCAGAGAACATCCACGCATATGTTTTCACATGACGGTACACACAATTATTGAACCGTTTTAATAGGATTTTGGACGAGTAGTGTGTTAAATATTAGCGAATTTTCGGGCGCAAAGCGCCCGAATAAATTTCGCAATAAGTCAATGAGTCACGTGGTTTGGTCAGAGTTTGAATTCACTTATGGTTCTGAAAATTTGTGTTACGGTCTCGCAGTGACAGGAATATACTGAAAAATGGCCGCCAATAGAATAACAAAAGTTACCTAAAATGCGTTATTCTGTAGCTCATAAATTTTCTTTTATATTTTAATGATGTTTAAAAATATTCCAAAAACTCAGTAGGCCCATCTAGAACACATTTTGATAAGAGAGATAAATACTCTGTTGCTTCGTATAGCACTTTGATCGACCACCATCTTGGAACGCTGGGAAAACAGAGAGAAAACACAGAATGTGACAGCCTGCATAGAATCAGTAATTGATCAACTGATAACGCCATTAAAGTACTTGTTCTAAACAAGGAAAGTCGTATTATTATACACTTACTAAGGTAGTTATACAGTGAACTTAAAAACGAAAGCAGGTTCGTATCGACTATCGTCCTTCGTTACTTCGTACCCAAAAATGTCACAAATTGTCTACTGACTGTACATATATGAACCATATGATCAGCAATCATTCTGTACTGGATGATCATGTTACTAATAATTAAGGACATCTGACAAGTGTCTACTGCTGTGTTTCAATACTGACATGTAGCAGCGAGCTATGAGAATTGACCAAAATTATAAAAATGAACAATTTAATAGTTAAGATAAAATTCGCTAAAATAGGCTGTGCCATAGTTCATATTAGTACATAATTTTATAATGGTTATAATTAATGTTTCGAATGAAGTCAGAGTACCGTAAGCATATCTAAAGTGTAACCATAATGTAATTGGAATACACTTTGAATGCCTTTGTACAATTATCGGAATATCTCTTATTGTCCCACGTATAAACCATCATAGGGAGAGTGACTACCAAGAGGTATGGTGTGCGCATTATGATCGATAGGTCGCGATTCCGATCCCTGTCTTCGCTACTTCTCTATTTATCAAATACTATTGTTGAATAATTGATAACCCTCAATGCACACCTACTTTATCTAATGTGTATAAATTGGTACCTAGGACCGTTAAAAGCCGAATGTGCGGCGGCTGCCATCGGCGACTCGTATGAGCTTGATAATTACAGTGTGTGCATTTGCTGGTTCGGAGGATGGGGAAAAGTGCCGAATTGCTAAATGTGTTCGACCGGCCTTTAACATATTGCATATTGCCACCAATTTCCAAATAATAGCATCACAGTTGATTATCAACTATTTAAGACAATTCTTAGACATAATTATATTGAATGATACCTACACCCATGAGAAACTTGTCATAGGCAGCAGTTTGTCTAATGAGTTTAATTGTCTCAAGTAAACGACATCATATCGGGTTGTGATGTGGAAAGAGTAATATATTTAATCAGAAATACAATTCTTACGAAGTGTGTCTGGTATTGCGAGACAATTCAAGGTGATATGGCGATCATGTCATATACTACATGTCGTTGGTGGCTGTTTAACTACACAAAACATACAATGTTGAGCATTTTGGCAAGATTACGCTATGAGTGGTATTTTAATGAAACTCTCCTTAATTATGGATATGGATTGCGGTTTTAAGTCAGTGACTGTAACATTTATAAATGTATGTGACTTTAATCCTTACAATCAAATAATTATGTTGTATGTAACTATATACTACAGTAAACGTTTTACACTTGTTTAAGGAACAGTTAAATGTTGCAGCCAACTATAGAAAGTCCAACTAGTGCATTTGAAACGTGTACATATAATTTTGACACAACGACAGAGATACAAAAACGACAAGTAGAATATGTACATATTATACACAGACCAAACCGGAAAACGGCCATTACAACGTATAAACAAATTTATACAAGCATAAATTATACAGTGACCGGAACTGCTTATTACTGGAGTGGCCATTAGACACCCAATATACCTTAGAAACTAACACTTGACACTTCGGTTATTATATTCAGAGTCATTGATTGTATCAGCTTAAAACAATGTCGCCAGGTAACAACCAGTTAATTGTTTTTGGCACCAATATCAATCAGCTATAATTTGATGGGACTTCAGAGGTATTCAGCTCGTACTTATTAATAAATGGGTTTTGTGTAATACGGTCAAGTTGTTTGTCTACATACTTTCCTCTAAGCACTTGTAATGTATGAACGTGGTCAGCTATCAATGAAAGGCAATGTCATTAAATATACTACTGTATACCTGCATTTATAAACCCCACTTTATTCTGCAATGCTAAACTCCCATTAACCCAGGGATAGACAGAATAAATGCCAAAGACAGTTCAAACCCGTTTGACACGTGATCGACGGAAATATGACAGTCGATCATTTCATGTGATCGACATGATATTTTGAATGTTGCACAACGCGAGTAACAGAATCAATTTTAGTTCTTTGTTTGTTGAGATTCACAAAACTTTCTGAAAATAATATGTGGAATATATCCAACAATATATAAATGCATATTCATGTCTAGTGTTTAAACTTATCACAATCATGGCAGTAAACATGAGCTATTCTTATGATATTGCTCGGTATAAAAAAATAAATATCATATGCCAGGGTGATATTGTCAACCCTCCAAGCAGAATATCACATTCGGCTATCGCCTCGGGTTGACATTCAGCCCCCGGTTTGACAATATCAATGTCATACACGCTGGCATATGCTAATATTATAATAACACGCTTGCCAAATCAGCATCTGTGCTCTCATGAGTGCACATTCCGTATCGTCTCAAAAGCTCGTACGCTCTCATTCGTTCTGTCCACATTGACTTTTCGGGAAAAAAATCAATTTGGAATAATATGAACTAATGCACAGCATATGTAGCGGACTATGTCATTTGTCCTACATTATTTGTAACATGCTCATCTAGTACTGGATTTTTTGGTGATGCATAACTTCACAAAAAATTGTTTGGTTACGAAGTTACGAATCCGGAGCAAGCCCTTTCCAAAAGGCGCTACCGAGCGCTTTCCTACGTCTATGCAACTTATCGAAGCGGTTCGTTGCACAAGAAAGCGCGCGATAGCGGTTTGATACGAAATATTGGGTACAAAGTAACGAAAGAGACGATACAAACCTGCTATCGTTTGTCAGTCCGAATGAACACGAATAATACACGTTTTTCAATTTGTTTAATTCTAGGTCTACTTAATTCAGGGGTGACTAATTTGAAAATGAATAATTAGATATAAACACAGATAACAACTGATTTCTAGGCCTTATTTGATATTTCATTTTTTTTAATGGGTTGCATGAGCATACCAGATAGTACTTTTGTTCAAAAGAAAAGGCTATTTTCATTTCAATTAATCATATTACGATTAAATATCAAACATCTTTAATCTTAATCACCTTTTTTGTTAAATAAACCTGCAAATCGTCACAACATAAAAGAGATTTAGACGGAAAATTACGGGTTTTATTGTATCCAATAACGACAACAACAACATGTAATTAGTTTTCGCGACCTTCATCCCGCGAATATTTTTTGACGATTTTGGAGGGATTTTTTATTACATCTCGGCGAGGAATTACGAAAATGCATTTGTTTTACTTTCTTTACAATAACCTACAACTACGATGTGGATTATCACCGTCCGGTCTAGATACGTAAATACCCGAAACGGACTTTAATATAATTGTATTGCAAACTTTGCGATGGGAAATAACCGAAACTTGTGTCTTTTTCATTAGATTTTCTTAAGATTGGTTGATATTTCGCGCATATGAACGATTCCCGCTCGACTTACTTCGTTATCCCAGAGTAATCATGTGTCTCATAACAGTTTGTAGCATCGTTAATGCACTGAAAATGTTAAAATTTCCTTCCGAAGTAGGCAAAAAAATGGTTGCCTTTTTTGTGTCCAAGCATTTAGGAAATAGCCCTCCCCATAAATACACGAAACGGACTTTAATTAATTGTATTGCAAACTTTGCGATGGGAGATAACCGACACTTGTGTCTTTTTCATTAGATTTTCTTAAGATTAGTTGATATTTCGCGCATATGAACGATTCCCGCTCGACTTACTTCGTTATCTCAGAGTAATCATGTGTCTCATAACCGTTTGTAGCATCGTTTATGCACTGAAAATGTTAAAATTTCCTTCCGAAGTGGGCAAAAAAATGGCTGCCTTTTTGTGTCCAAACATGTAGGAAATAGCCCTCCCCATATAAAAAGATTGGTTGCATAGCAACCATGGAAGACTGATAATTATTATCTTTTCTTTTCTAGACAGGGGCCTACGCTAGTTTTTGGAATATTTTTAAACATCATTAAAAAATAAAAGAAAATTTATGAGCTGCCGAATATCGCATTTTAATTTTTTTGTTATTCTATTAGCAGCCATTTTCTAGTGTCTTTAAAATTGCTTCAGTGCGGGATTTTAACACAAATTTTTAGATCCATTAGTGAATTCAAACTCTGACCAAACCACGTGCACACGTGTTATCGTAAACCGGATCTAATCCGTTGGGCTTCGCCCAACGTATAGTCCGCTATTAGTTGAATTCGATACAAGGATATTTCTTATAATTGACTGATGCATACATTGTGTATTTCGTGGGAAATATGCGTTGTGCTACTTAGTTACTAGTATTATCTGGTAAACAAAACAAACAGTAATCGGGCTCAACGTAATTAATAGACTATCGATTGAAATGTATATCACTTAAATGTATATCACTTAAGGTCGTTTGATGGTTACATTTGTTTTAAGATGATACCAAAAAATAGGCACAATTGTACTTTAATATATACTGAAGCAATATGTGAAATAAAAAAGGGATGTCGCGGAACTATTTATGGGGTCATGGCCCCTTTTGCAACATCACTTTTCCAAAAAATGACTCAAAATCCTGATATTTCGCAATGTATCCATTTTTGCATTAAAATCAATATTTTTTGTTGTTAAAATCATCTCCATGTGTTTGAATGTACAAACACATACTATTTAAACATTCCTTTAAAATTTTGGTATTGATAAGAAAATTCACTTTTTTTTTACAAAACAAGAATTGTCAAAATTTCCGAAAAATGACTGCTAAAAAGACAAAAAAATACAGAAAAATTAGCCGTAGCTCAAAAACGACCTCGATGACCAATATAATTTTGATTGCTCATTTAGTTTATAAAAGTGTACTCAATCCAAAAATTAAATAAAAAAGATAGGTCACGGTACTACTTTTTGCGCTATGACGTCATTACTGTCCCCCTATATCATAAAAACCTTAGTTAAATTGCGTAAAAATGACGCATTATCTGCGCGGAAAAAATATTCTAATACAGAAAGAGTACTTATATTTGCATATTATATAAATGAAAGTATGGTAAATATAAACTAAGGAGAAACTGACGTGTTACAAGAATTTTTAGGTGCTGTTACGTCGTAATTGTGTCTCTTTGCAATCAAAATTGCGGTAAAATGGCGGTACAATGTCGCAAAAAAGGCCAAATTAGTAAATTATGTTCATATGTTTTACACAAAATTTCTTGTCTTGTCATAATTCATTTTTGGCTAAGGATGTTGATTAAAGTGAACTCTATCTAAAAATTAAAATAAAACCTAGGTTATCACGCTACGCTTTGTGCTATTATGACTGAATTATCTCCCCCTTTTTCCCAATTTGGTAGTGACGTCGCATTCCATATAGCAAGGGGGCACAGATGGGCCCTGAATCGCTCACTTGAATAATTTTCAAAATTTTAGTCAAGAGATCATAAATGTATTCCCTATTTATCAGTAAAAGGGTTCTATGCAGTCCCAGGCAATACAAACACTCATTATAAATGGGTACAGGTAACCAAATTAATAAATACTAAATTCACAAAAAATGAATGACGATGTAACCGCTATTTCACGCAGTGTTTTCATTTTATGTACTCAGTGAGTTTATCTTTTTACCCGAAAGTACCCATATTTATACTAATTCTAGATTAGTATCACGACTACATTTTGTCCAATTTTCATGACGATCCAGTGCAAAACGCGGCCTCTATCCTCGTTTAAGGTATATGCGCAGAAATGATGCGCATAAACAACTACATGTATATCAAACGCCCTTAATACAGGACAGTCAGCAGTGTTTGTGTTATTTCTCCATTATCAACAAAACTGAGTACCTGTCATTGTCTGTGTATCCAAATGTTTGTCTTACATACATGATGTATTACGTGACAACGTCCTATTCAGTCTGAAATTATGTATGAGCGAATCCCCCAGATGAATTCTGTAAGGTGATATTGTATAAATAAAAAAATAAAAAAAATAAATATACCAGATTTATATAGCGCCCTTTTCATGCGAACGCACGTTCAAAGGTACTTTACATTATTTTTTTGTTGCAGCCACAAGGGCGCAGGTGCATCCTCTACCAGTGCAGATACATCATGATCTGACCAGAGGGACATACTGAGAGAAAGCCCCTGAAGGGAGAGAGAGACGTTAGATACAGGCATGTCCGGCGCTGCAGAAGTGCGCCTAGCTTTTATTTCGAATAGACAGCCTGGTTCTTTAATGTGCCCGGTGTATTCCATTAAACACTATAGTTTGTCAATTTATACATAGACGACGTGATTGATTCGTTGGTCCACTGTCGCATTTTAGTATTGACATTGCCGGAAATTAGTGTAGCTGGTTCGGGCTTGTTTATCTTAGGCATGTATCAGGTCAAGGTAATGTTCAAGATATTTTGGTCAAGACAATGCAACATTTACTGAGTAGAGGTTATGATCCCTTAATTTTGCAATGAGCTGTATGCCTCGTGGTAGGTCCCTTTACAGTTGGGCATCATGCTTGCTATTCAATTTAGGGATTGTGTTAGGTTTAGTGGTGGTATGTGGCATATATGAAATGAAGCATTCGTGTAATTATGCTTTGTATATGAGAGAGGAGTGTGTCAATGTAACTGTCTCGAGTCTAAGTCTAACCAAAAAGCGCTGCCTGGTAAATATCAAGTGTCCTGTGGCAGTAATTATCTCACCATTTTCACTGGGCATTACATATAACACAAGTCATGTTCTGCCATACTCAGATTTGTAAAATGCTTAACATGTTTAGCAATGTCATATACAAAGCTTGTCAGATTCATAAAGAAGTCATCTAAAAGTGTTCTTCAGTTTAAGTTTCTTTTAAAGTACAATATTTGCAAAGTTTATCACTAACCGGTGTATTTTGATAACAGCCAGTTTCTATTTCAAGTTTGTGTACATTAATTCTAAATTTGGTAACATATGATCTAACAATAGGATCTTTAATAATATTCAAATATGGCTCATACATAAATTGCTGATCAAATTATACACATGTACGCAATTTTCCACTTTGTTCATGTTGAAATTTATTTGATATTTCAGCCCATTTCAGTTTAAATTTAAATTATCTAATAATTCTGGCTTTAACACTATTTGACAGATTTTTATGATAAGATATTGCTGATTTTTCAGCACATTTAAAGTATCAAACATAACAGGTATATTCGTAACCGAAATTGATTTGCTGCCTTTACGTAAAACTAAACTATCATGTAAAGCCTTAATATGCATTTATGTTGCTGAAACATTTGGTTGATTGCGTAATTATTTTGATGTACAGTGCACCGAATGATCGCATTTCTGAAAGTGCTAAAATGTGTATTTTATCAGACTGCAAAATAGCAAGTCTTTAAATGTTTTCTTAATTATCTTTTAATACAATGTATGTCAAAATATACACCTAGATCGCATCGTCCAAACAAGCACCAAATCCTTGCTCATCTTGATTCTCGCTTTTGTAATACACCCTAATTATTTCAGTTTCAAAACATTGCTCCACGTTTAATTGAATCAACACCACAACCGATGAGACATTTGTTATCGATATGTGCGGTGTTTTCATAAAATACATCATACGAGAGCTGTGTCAGCAATGGCATTATGATTATGATAAATGAATTTAATTAGGAATGCAGTCCACATGGTTGTGTCGGGCATTTGAACAACATGCAAAGTATATGTACTTGTTACTTGCTGTTTATGAACGTTTGTCCGGCTCTGTTCTCTTCGTCCCCAGGGGGGCATAAGGCCGCAACAAGTTCCCCCCATTTCACTCTGTCCTTCGCTGCGAACTATGCGTTACGTGGCCCCAGGTATATTAAAAGCAGTAAGCTCTGATTTAACTGTTCTTCGCCGGTTACTTTGAGGTCTTACTGGTTTCCACTTTCAAGGGGAAGTCCAAAATAATGCTGTCTATACATTGCGTTGGTGTAGCATTCTAAGAACATGTCCTAGCCATTTAAGTCCGTCTTTGTTTGATTTATGTTGTTATATTCTTTGAGTTGCTCATTTTCATGTTGCTGATCTTAATGAGCCAAAATATTTTGTTGATTGTTCTTAAACCACTATTGTGAAATAATTCAGTTTTCGATACATCAGATTCGAGGGTACTGTTTTATCAAAGTCCATGCGAAAATCTTAAATTCAAATTAGTTTTGACTCTTTATCAATTACAAACTATGATAAAATGTTGTTCAAAATTAATTATTATTTAGTCAACGAGCTCATTCAATACATATCCGTCCAAATTATTTAGGTTTTAAAGAATAACTATGAACTGAAAAGTAAGATTACTATTATCGTCAGTGTTTTAGTAAAACAGTACCAACGACTAGCCAACATTCAGAGCCGTAGAGCAGTACAGAGTTAACATTGCTGTTACCAATGTGTGGTTTTGTTAACTTACGGTATTTAATGGACTTGAAGATTTGTTTAGGGGGGATGGTAATTGTACCCCTGGCATTTGCAAGACTGGTTCGAATGTCTTTACCAGCTCTATTTTCTTTGCTGATTGTAATGCCAAGTTCTACAAAGGTTACCATTTAGAGAATATTACGCTGAGATTGGAATATCATATCATGTGCATGCATTCTTGGACAATAGACAAGTACGTTTAATACCTTTAGAATTGTTAATGCTAATGTCTCACCAGCCTTTATACCTTGGTCACAAACCGGATGCCGGACGATAATAATAATAATAATGACTTTATTTTACGAGGTTAACACATTTGCATATAAACACAATCTTCCATGAGGACCTCGACATATAATACATACATTTAACATGATAATTGCAAACATAGTAAACTTAACAAATGAAATGAAAGTAGTCAAACTTAACAATTGAATGAAAGTAAATAATAAAATTGACTCAGATGAATAATGAAAAGTTTGTATAAACAAGACTTAGCTATTCAAATACACACGATGAAACAACAAAACAATATAAACAAGTTAAGAGACAATAACATAATATTTACAATGAATCTAGAACATACTTATTTTATTGGTAGTCCCAGTTTGGCAACTTCCATCTTATATACATTCTTTTGAATTGTTCGAGAGAGCTAGCATTTCTTATATGAAATGGTATATTTTCCCAGTGTTGGTCCAGTGTAGCTTAATGACTTTCGAAAGAATTCCTGTTTTGGCTTTGGTTTATGAAGTAATTTTCGACTAGAAGACCTAAGGCCTGACTCTTTAACATATTTAAATTTATTTGAGATATATTCAGGACATTTTGGGGTTTTAGTATCTAGGGATTTGTAAATTGTCATGACTTTTTTGTATTCAATACGGTGTGGAAATGTCATCCATTTAAGTTGCTTAAAAAGATCACCGGATGGTGCATCATATGGTTTATCTAAAATTATTCTGACTGCTCTCTTTTGAAATTTTATTGAATCATCCTGTAATTTTGTGCAGCAGTTCCCCCATATTGTGTTACAATAATCCAAATGAGGTAAAATATAAGCATTGTAAAAAAGTTTGCGAGCATGCAAGTCAAGATAGCGTTTTATTCTTACTAGAAGATAAAGAAGGGAGTTGCATTTTTTAATGTTTTTTTTTCAACTTGATTTTTCCAGGTTAAGTTTTGATCGACTTGCACTCCAAGGAGTTTATCATTTTTTACAATATCAAGAGGTTGATTACACATCTTAAGTTCTATGCTATCATCGTTTTCAATTTCTTTAGAAAGTTTTGTTGATGCAGAAATAACCATAGCTTTTGTTTTATTTGCATTTGGAACCATAGCATTATTATTACACCAGTTTTCAATACAATCAAGGTCATTTTGTAAGTTGTACTTAATATTATCAATTGTTGCACCAGAAGCTGACAAAGTTGTATTATCTGCAAACATTTTAAGTTGTGAGTTATTAACATTCAAAGGTAGATCATTGATAAAAAGAATAAAAAGTATTGGGCCAAGGACAGAGCCTTGGGGAACACCAGCTAAGATCTCTTGGGCTGCAGACAGCTTTCCAGATACATTTACTTGTTGGGATATATTAGCCAGATAAGAATTAAACCACTGAAGTGCATTATTATTGAACTTGTAACATTTTAATTTCTCAATGAGTAATTTATGATTAATTAGATCAATTGTCATTGGAGCCGATGTATACCCGATGTCTAGCCATCGTGTTGACGTCGACCGATGAGTAGCAAGAGACTTGGAATTACTCAATCGGGACACCTCGGTCAATCTCTTCGAATTATCTCTCGGGTGTAAATAGAACGTCGCCATTTTTTAACGTCTTTCGCCATGACGTCATCATGACAGATTTAAACAGTGCTTCAATGAAATACACTCCCATCATGCAAGCGCTGCGTAGCTGTGTGTTATGCTCAAGGAGTGTAGCAAAATTGTATTGTTTAATCAATTAAACATCGTTTGATATTTCCGCTGCTGATAAGTTACGGTCTATTTTCTTCGGCCCATTTTCTTCTGCGTAGGATCTAAGAAAGAAAGCTGCTGGATTCATACGCTTGATACATCCGAGGTATTTTATCCCGTAAAAATGCCGTACGGACCGTTCCGATTGGGAATTACTCCGGGCGCCGCCTTACGCTCACCAATGTCTAGATTAACAGCCACCGCCTGAAGCTAACCAATGTCCCGAAGACCGATCGGTGTCCGTCCGGCATCCGATCGATCAGGCAAACAGTATGCCGTCCGATCATCATTGAGGAAAGGGCAAGTGTTTATGCGGCTTCGAAACACTGTCCGACGTAATATTAACACCGATGATTGCTAGTTTTTCTGCGATTTGCTGCTATGGCATTTTAATCTACTCTCTGCTTATTCGTACAACAAGTAAGGCAGATATATAAAATAGCATCGCGATGTTTATTATCTGTATTTTGGCGTCTTGACAAGGTTGTAATTTATTAATTTAATACTTGGGTACCCTATGTGAAATAGGTAATACATTTTTAGTCATATGCAAAGGTAGTCGAGGCATTCTGTTTTATACTGCAACATAATTTTATTTGTTCTACTTTCAGTCACTGTGAATCTAACATCTGAGCCGTGTATACACTATTTGTAAATACACTAAGAAACGAACATCTTACATTTTATGCATAGGTTTACATATTAAACCGGTCAGTGTCAGTTTCTTCCTTTTAAAAAGCAAGTTTTAAAAGAGCATTATTCGGGAAATAGCGCATTCAGCAATTTCGTCCTAGAAATCCTAGCTGAAAAGGTTAAGATTTGAAAGAGACTAGTGAAACAACTTTAATGCGGTAACAATTTAAACACACCAAACTTATTGTTCTGTGTGACCTTCGAAGAAGTCTATAGGCTAAAATGTAACCATATGTAGAAAATGCAACATGTGCGTTTCTTTATGTACTCGGTGTATATACCCTTTGTTTATACACTATAAATCATATTGCTAAAAGTGCAGTCACGGCTCATTACTCGTCTTCGATCTATATATAGACATGCACATAGAATAACTTGTAAATAATACAATTGGGTTATAACAACTCGACATTCCTATATTTAAACATCCAACGAATAGTTAGATATATCGTCATTAGAAACAAACTAATCACAACACCAACGACCTAATTAATTATTGAATCATTTTTGAAATATATTATTCTACCATTTCAGTTCATTATTGTATTTATATTTCCTTGTATCTGTTATTTATTTCATATTTAGTTTTACCTAGTCTAGCGCATTATGCACATTATGTTATCCTAGCTTAAACTTTTAAAATACCTGTGGTATATATAGACAAATAAGCCACGTACAACAACGAGGTCCGCGTGCTTGTTAGACAAATAGCAATGCGCACTTAACGTATCCGAATGAACTTCGCCATGGGGGCGGCTTTGGTCTCGGCCACAATGTCTACAGGTACACCTTAGACCTCATCTTTTGTGATGTGAATACATGACTGTGTCATTTCTTCACTAACGCGTATAACAATACCTTGGCTGGTACGAGGGTCGTTCATTTAATACCCGGACTATCTCCATAGCGCTTGATTGAAACATGCAATGGTAATGAATTTTCGTTTAATAAGACTTACACACCAGCTTGTTAATTTGACAAAAAATAGTATAATTTCATCCAACCGAATACAAACTGTGGTTACTACACTCATTAAATGTTATAAGTACACCAACTTGTTACGCTTGTATCTTTTTTATTATACATAATAGCTTTTTATTTTTTTGTATGGTTTCATGTGAGTAGTATAACAACAATATCCAATAATTGGATATTTGTATTTGGCTTGGTGTGAGCAGTGAACCGTGAATTCTCAAATTTCAGAAAAATGCACGTGCACAACAATGTGTATTGTACAACGTCTTGAAATGTTGATTACACATTGTCCAGCAATACCGAAACCCAAAAAACATAAAATCTGAAGAATTCTGAATACAGAAAGAACTAGAGACGTGTGTAAAATATGCATATCTCATGACAACCGAATAGCAATGTATACTTAAGGCCAGCCCGACCTTGACCTTTGAACTATTGACCTACACATTTGCCAAAGTCTTCTCTTGATAATTAGCAACCAGTCTGTGAAGTTTAACGATCTTACGACCCACCGTTCTTACGTTGTGGATCATAAACCGTTGTGTATTCGAAGGTCACGGTAATTTTGACCTTTGAACCGTAGCGACCTCAAAATCAATGGGGGTCATCTACTGGTGATGAACAACCTCCACTTAAAGTTTATAGGCTCTAGGTCCGGTCGTTCTGGAGTTATTGATCGGAAAACATTAAGTTTACCAACCGGCCGATCGACATGCATGTGTTAAGTAATAAACCCTACATCTACGATACGGGGACATAAAATACTTCACTACTTACAATACCTAACATGTTTAAACATAATAACTGTAAAATAAACATAATAGCATACATGTTGTAGTTCTATATTGTGTAATATTTCAAGCTAGAAGCAAAATGATATACATGTACACTATTTGCATGTAGCGCTATTTACTGTGTTAGTGTACTTATAACTTTTAATGAGTGTAAAGTAACCCAACAAAGGGCTACCTGGCCCAACCCAAGTTCTTTGTGAACTTTAGAGTGATGATGTGGCAGTGTTCGTGGTATAGTTGCTTATTTTCAACTGAAAATATTTGATAACATTATGTCTACACCTACGTAACGTTTTTATAACGTTTGTTGTAATTTATGTACTATTACTGTTTGAAACGTCCTTTAGTGACATCGGGTGTGTTTCCGTAAATAACGCAATGGAATCGAATTTATTAGAAAAAAAACGGATTATGATACAATTTCATAAAAGTATTGGTCATACACCCATACAACTAACAAATCTATCTTAGAGAAGCCTTATGGTAATGTTTGTATCGCTGGATCTCTGCTTTTAAACGGTTCCGTGATGACAAGAACCATCCCGCGATGATCCGAGGCCCGGCAAATCTTACCTCAGAAACGGGAAAGTGTCGTCGGTTAAACACATGTTGGATGATAAACACAACCTGAAGAAAAAATCACATTATGAATACGAGATCATGCGAAATTATCGTGGATATAGCATTTAACATCACTACCGAACATCTTAAAATGTTTAATTGGTGTGCTCGCATGATTTTATTGCTCCAAAACGATGATCAAGTGGAGAAACAGTGACGCGTTTTAGGAGCGATAATGGCGTAACGTCACAATAATTTGACGTCGACTTGGGCCGACTCGCGTTAATCGTACTTATTAAAACACTAATAGTATGTAAACCCTTCGTCTCAACAAGTTGAAATTTCGTATGCAAATAAAGGACTGGTGTGAATGTATTCCTGTACGTTTTCATCAATATCGGTCCACTAGTTTTCCAGCAATAACGATCGTCCGGGTATTAAATGAACGGCCCTCGTATTTATTAAACTTCTTAGTAGAAAACTAAGAATTTTCTTAAAATCTTAACATTTCATTTAGTGTATTAGCTAAATATGCATCTTGTAGAGAGCTACTATAATCACTTAAGGGGGTACGAGCTGCCTTGTGCGCATGCGCGAAATTTCAAAATCGTATTAGATAAGAACAAACATGAATTTTAGTTTCAATGATTGCATATGAATGTTGATTAATGAAAATAAACAAAATATTATCGCACAAATTAGATATTTTTAACTTTTTATTTTTTGCCTGTATGAAAAAGTGGGTGGGGAACGGCAAAATTGTGAATAATATGGGTTCACAATAAGTCCCTACAATTGTTCAAATGCATATGCTTATATATAATATGTAGTGCATGGTTTAGTTATAAGAGGTAGCCACACTTTGAAATATTTTTAAGAAAAAATTATTTCATTACAATATGCAAATTAGGTTAATTTTATGCAAATTTATTCATAATTAGTGCTTTTTTATGCACAGCTCGCAAAAAAGGCTGGTGACCCCTATTTTTTATTTGACTAAACTGGTGTTCTGTTTGATACTAAACTAGGGGCCAATTTTAAATCATTTTCGATCGTTGGGTATTTTTTGACGTTCATTTGAAATCATTTGAAAATCACACTTTTTAGCAAGTGGGTGGGGTAACTATTTATCATGTTCAAATACTGAATTTGTTCACCGGGCAGCTGGAATAGTGACTAATGTCAATAGGAATGACCATTGAACACACCAAATATCATGCATTGCTTAAAAGTGGTTTCATACAGTAATAATCTTAAAAAGAACATAATGGTGCCATAAATGCAGGAAATAGATAAAATGACCAAAATACAATGGTAGGTCATTAGAAAGCCATGTATGTCGAAAACGAGCCTGGTGACATATCATTTTTATGATTTCAATGTTGTTCTAGAAGACTGTTCTGTCATTTTAAGATGTTTCAAGGAAAATTCGATCGTTAGATAAAAGGTGCGCGTACCTCCTTAAGAAGCATGGACTATTCTTAAATTTTGGTGAAAAAGGTGCATCGCAAAAAAGTTTTCCACTAAGATGCTTTATAAATACCAGCCCTGAAATCAAGATTTAATTAGATAAATTATGTAATAACTATAATCATACTATCAATTGAAGCCCTAATTAATTCCTTTTTACAGATTGACAGCAATGTAATGGCATATCATTAAGAGATATTCAAACAATGCTCAGGCGAAATACAAAAATGAGAAAGACTAGTCAGCAGTTTGAAAACCAGTATATTGGGTGGTATCTAAAAAGAGGGTGAAACCCCCCTTTTCGGTACGCGGGATTCATGGCCTTTTTAGGTGATATTCGGGACGTAAGAGCGTCGTACGCGGTACGCAATAAAGATGCCTATTGGTATTCAGTACGCAATATTTCCAAAATAGACTGTTTTCTTGAACAAGCATTTAAGCTTTTTAACCAATTAATTGCGCTTCAAATGCGATTTCATGTGTGTTGAACTAAAAATGTTGATGTACATATTGTTTACGGACCTAAGATAGTGTTCAATAACGCTAAGTACTAAGTTACTTCAAGTATTTTTAACTTTACTAGTGAATATTATCAAGTAGAGAGCTAGTATGTGTGGGATACATTTTACTAGATCGACTCCCTCGCACACTTACTTTGTCAGTGAATCTTATCAAATTGGAATGCATGCTGCTAAGATATACAATGCACTTTTTGTTCTGCTCAGATAAACAACGCTTTTTTCTAGCTCGCTTCGCTCGCACAATACAGGTATCAAGTAATAGTATCAAGTAGAGAACGTGTTTGTGTGTCATACAGCTCAGATACAGGATATGTCAACACTTTGCCTAGCTTACATAAGCTTTGCATTTTGCTTACTGAGTGGTAACTTTGTCAGTTACATAGTTACTCAAACATAGAACGAGTCTTCGGCATGCTGTGCAAACAGCAATGCATTTTTCTAGCACTCTTAGCTCGCACAAAAACTTTATCATTGAACATTATCAAGTAGAGAATGAGTTTGTGTGGTAGGCCTACATTGATCAGCAAAAAAAGGAAGAATTTGTTCTAACTCGCTTCGCTCGCTCATATAAAGTAGAGAATGATTTTGTGCGGCGTACAGCTAAGAAAATCAACATTTTACCTTAATGTATCAGTGTATAATAAGTAACGTAAAGGAACCTTAACTCGGCAGGAACAGTGACTCGTCACTTTTTGTTTTTGTAATCTCACCTTTTATGACGTCATCAGAAGGTTTGGAGGCGGACATTTTTTAAAAGTTAAATATGTCTTAATGATATCTGTGCATACCAACGTGTTTTACAACTGTGTAGTATTTGAATATAAACCCATACAAAAATTCACATAAAACACACTTATTTGTGAACACGGGCGACGACAAGTTGCGAATTTAGGCGTATCAGGCGAAAGGTCATAGTGCAATGTAGATACGTTTATTTCTTATTTCCCACAGGGTTTTGTGTCCTGGAATAATTTGTCTTTACGAATTTGTCTCTCGTTTGATAAGAAAAGTACCTTAAAAGTACGTTGATAAGGGTGAAATACAATTGACGAGTCTGAGACCTCATTGACGACTTACGGACCCCATGGTTTGTTACAAAAAATTTAACATTACCCTTCTACCCATTTGCAACATTACTAAGTAAACTCTATGCTTTTGCGTTTAATCGTCTCAATAAATCAATGCACTTTGTAAACGCTATTCTCGAGACGTCTAGTAAGATTTTTTATTCTAAAAATGAACATATTTTGAAACTCAAATATCTTTAAAATCTGCTAGCACTCATTAGTAAATAACTATACTTAACGAAATAGTATCCTCCTGTTGTCCATTTCATTACGCTATACTATAGCATAATAGTATAATTTATGTCTATGGTTTGTTCTGGAACGAAACACGCTTGTTTTTACTCTATTTTTGTTCTAATCGATTAATATGAACACCATACTTGGTCCGATAGGTTGCCATTTGCAACATGTGCATACAAATGTATTCCGTTTTTCATAAATCATACTAGTACTACAAATGTAGTATTAGGCTTATAACTGTCGCCCATTATTGGTTGAAATAAAAGGATAAACAATCAACCAAGAAAACTTAACGGACATCAGAAAACTTAAAGGCATCATAAGTACGACCAATCTTAAGAAAGCTCTCTACTTTATGTACAGCGAGTTCAAAGCTGTTCAGGTTATACGTTGTGTCCAAAGCTATCGCGACTGGCGCACGACACGTTAGCCAATGCTTTATATGCTGCTACTGTATATATGTGATAGATGATAGTCTCAAATATGATATATTATTGTATAAAAGTATATAAAATTACACATAAAATAATGTCTATGGTTGCAAAACTGTGATTTTTGATAAGGTTATTCGTATGACGAGTTAAGGTTACTAGCAGTGACGAGTTATGGTTCCACTGGTCCGTAAGTCGGCAGGCTCTACCTTACCGTATTCCGAGACCTATTGTAACCGATTTATAGGTGCTAGATACACGGAGAATGGTTTAAAAGGCGCCTAAAGGGTTCAGGTATATTTTGGGACACAGAAAGTATCCACAGAAGTATGTAAAAACCCACCGGAACCTGATTTATAACGAAAAGTGACGAGTCAAGGTTCCTTTACGTTAGACAACAAATTTGTGCGATAGGCTGCTCGGATAGAAATGCATTCTTTTATAGCTCGCACAAAAATCGCTATACAGTTTTTTGATACATGAAGAGATGAATGTAAAACACGTATACCCCATGACACAAAGACATTTTACCTACTGACCTCATAATCAATAGGGGTCATCTGCTGTGGATGACCAACCTCAATGTAAAGTTTGAGGATCCTAGCGTTCTTGAGTTATTAAACGGTAACCATTTGGTATGCCGACTGACCAACAGACTGACCGACATGTGCAAAACAATATACCCCCTTATCAAAGATGGGGGGACATAAAAAGTCCCAATTAACCTTCATCGGAAGGGAGCACATCCCCTTCTCTAATCGTCCCGGCCGTCACTTCCTCAAGACTCAATTTCGCAACAACTTTTGAGAAAATTCTAGTTACTACCATGATGCCGCTCAGATGAACAATGCATATTTATACTCGCTTCGCTCACACAACAGCTTTATCATTATCAAGTAGAGAAAGAGTTTGAGTCGCAAAATTATAAGATAATCAATGCAATTTTCGAGTTTGTGTGGTAGGGCATTATTGCTAAAAAACAATGTATTTTTTTCTAGCTTGCTTCGCTCGCACAATAACTTTCCCAATAGTATCAAGTAAAGACATGCGACATGCTGCTCAGAAAATCAACACATTTTCCTCGCTCGCACAAAAACTTTCATCAGTGAATATGTCAAGTAGACAACAAGTGTGTGTGGTATGCTGCTCTGATAGAAACGCAATCTTTATAGCTCAGGGCAATAAACCTTAACCACAGGAGAAGAAGGGCTACACTCCCTTCTCTAATCGTCTCGAAAAGTTACCTCTTCAAGACTCAATTTCGCACTTCTTGAAAAATCCTAGTTACTTTCATGATGCCGCTCAGATGAACAATGTACTTTTTCTGGCTTGCTTCGCTAACTCTTTATTAGTAAGTATTATCAAGTAGAGAACGAGTTTGTGTAGCATACCTCCCAGATAAGCAATGCAACTTTCAGGCTCGATTCGCGCGCACAATTACTGTAATCAGTGAATACTATCAAATTGAGAACGAGTTTACGTAGTATACTGCTCATAATTATGACAATCTTGATTGTTTTGCTACATTGGTTCTTGTATTTGAAACATGCTTTTAATTCGTATGATACTATAATTTAGATTAGCCTTAGGTCAATAAGTAGATTTATGGATGTTTTGGATGATTATATCACAAAACCTGTCCTCGGATGGATTCATTGTTATTTTCATTGAAAAGGTGTGTGCATGTCAATATTTTCTACATCCTAACACCTGATCAATCCTATAAAATCGGAACAGGTCATATTAAGCATACTGAAATGGAAGAGGCTTGTTTTTCCAATAGTTAAGAGTAGTTTTCAAACAGTTTTACTTTTCTCAAAATAGCATTTTTGCACTTACAACATTCTTCGTCTAAGTTAGCGAGTTGTGGACGGTGATAGGAGGTTTTTCTTTAAAAAAGCTTTTTGTGTTTCAAAACTGGCTAAAAGTATTCGGGATTCAGCGAAAAAATAAGGTGGTATTCGGGACTCGCTGAAAAATTAAGAACTATTCGGGATTCATGGGGGGAGGGGGTGCCACCCTCTAAAAAGCATCTTATAAATGGAAAAATAAAATACCCGGTGTCTCATGAAAAAACACAAGTTCTAAGAATTTTACAAGTTTAACGAAGTGCGCATGCGCGAAGGGTTGTGCGTTTTGCGGCATGAAAAATACAAGTTGTACGGTAATGACGGATCGATGTTTACAACTTCCTTGCAGAAAACAAGTACAGTAAGTGTCACACATTATTTTGTTTGATGTGAATAACTTTGAAGCATATTTTCTGACATATATTTGTACAGCATGACTGTCCGAGAATGCTACGTAACTAGAACTAATCACCAACTTACCAATCCATCTTCCGCACATGCCGAAAACTGGTCAAAACGAAAGTAGAACGAGCATACTCTTGCTATCTGACCGTCGTGTTTTTACAAAGTATGTAATTATTTAATTTGCGCTATACTGTTGTGAAAAAAACAAGTGTTTTTATGTTGCCACAAATAAATAATAGTTCTAGTTCTAAGAACGTTATCAATTCCAGGGGGGGGGGGGGGGGGTAGGGGGTCAGACCAGCTATTTTCAAGAGCGTAGTTAGCGCAATTTATTCTACTTCATTTATTTGTGTGTCATGGGCGTAAGAGAAGGGGGCCAGGGGGGCCAGTCGTTTATTTAAGATAAGGGTAACTTCTTGCCCGCTCTTTTGACAAGCAAACAACCTAGTAAATATACCTTACCTTAGTAATCGTATCCACAAGCATTCACCATAAGCTATTAACACAATTTTAAAGACGCTCCTACGCCCATGTGTGTGTGCCCGAAATTTTGTGTGCAAAATCTGTGTGCAAAATTTGTGAAATATATGTTGCGTATATAAATCTAATCACTGTATTATCATTTCTTGCGATGATACATATACATCAAACTGTATAACTTATTGTGAGCAAAAGCACCTGAAACTTCACTGTATGACTTATCGCAAGGCTATCAATTCAGTGTGTACGACCACGAAGTTTAACATGCGTGGTACGACTTCTTGCGATGGTCAGAAGTTGACTCTTTTATACACTGAAATTCTATGCACTTAAGTTAAAGACTATAGGTGCTTTATTTGTAGTGTGTATAGGTTATTGGATTATGCACCAGTCAATTGAAACCACGCCCCCGCCCCAACCCGGGGAAGGGCGGGGGTACAGTCCTGTATTTTTACCTTTCCGTTATCCACTCACTGCCGGTTGAGCGCAGGGCTTCTGTTTAGCGCCAAATGAAGCTGGGAAATATTGCCGGGAGGAATAGGGCGTGAATTTTACCATCTGTATGGCCCTTGGTAAAACAAAAGTAAAACTCCCCCTGTTCCCCGGGGTTTGGCGGCTGTGGTTTTAATTGACTGGTGCATAACTAAAATAGCAATCAACTCAATTATGAAGACGGCCAGATTCACCATATTGACATTAATAATAATAATACAATAAAACCTGTTTTCCGGATTATGGAATGCATTGTACAACAATGTTCTAGTTGTTCTGATTGACCCGAGGGGTTTGGTTGTACACTGCAATTATTTTTGACAAAAGAAGGAATTTGTAAAAATTCTTATACAGTTTATCACAATTATAATACTATTTCACATCCATTTTCATAAATGATTAATTGCCATTGGTATCAAGATTGTTAAGCGACAGTGTAGAATGAAATACAATATTTCAAATAAAAAGCATTTTTAGGACTATTTTCGCTATTTAAAAACAAAAAAAGTTTAATGATATTGTGCAATAATTTTATAACCAGTATACTTTTTCATATTTAAACATTGAAAAATAGCAGATTTATACAATCCCCCTATGCAGCCTATTGGCCATATCATTTTCTACCCCCCTGACCGTCAAATCCTGGATACAGGACAAATGGTTTTATCCTATGATGTTGATATCAATTAAAGCTCAGTTTGAAGAGATTTGGCCTGTAAGTGAAGGATCCCCGTGTAGCGGTCCTTTTTCCCCCGGCCAGTCCCCCGGGAGAAAAAATGGACAGGGGGAAAATTTGGCCTGTTACTGTTGCAGTCCTTTTTTCCCCGGCCAATTTTTCCCCGGGGGAAAACGGGGCCGGTCCGGTTTTTCCCCGGGTAGAGATTGTGCCCAGGCCTTTTTTCCCCCCTCTGGTCCATTTTTCCCCCCCTATAAAAAAACGATTCTTGATCAAGTCTTACACTTTATCTAGGCCTTTTCCCCCCCTTGGCCACCTTTTTTCCCCCCTAGAAGTTGAAGTTTCTATTGTGTTGATCAAATGCAGCATTGGCCTCTTTTTTTCCCCTTGGCCCCGTTTCCCCCACCCCCCTAGAAGTTGAAGTTTCTATTTTGTTGACCAAATGCAGCATTGGCCTCTTTTTTTCCCCTTGGCCCCGTTTCCCCCACCCCCCTAGAAGTTGAAGTTTCTATTTTGTTGACCAAATGCAGCATTGGCCTCTTTATACCCCCTTGGCCCCATTTTCCCCCCTAGAAGTTGAAGTTTCTAGTATGATGATCAAATGCAGCATTGGCCTATTTTTTCCCCCTTGGCCCCGTTTCCCCCCCCCCCCCCTAGACATTGGAGTTATTATTATTATTAGCCCCCCCCCACCCCGAAAATGTGCTGGGCCGCTCATGTAATTTTTGTTCTGAATGCTAAAGATAGTTAAAATTTATTATAAAAAAATTAAATGAAAGCAAAAAATCTTCTGCCAAAACTTCAAATCAATCGAAGTACAAAACGATTTATACGAATTATTAAATCACCATGGTGCATGAACGGACGTATATACATGTATATAAAAACAAGGTCCGTTATATATACGATCCATCAATTAAAATTTGATACAATGAGAGATCTAATTTTTAATTAAATCTCCGCTATCAAATAAGATCTAGATTCTATATATAGAAATATTAAGGGGGGGGGGGGGGGGGGGGGGAGAGGAGGAAACAATTCAGCGATTATCGAAGTCAAACTTGCAATTCTCACGACTTACGCATCTCATAACCAGTACAGTGAATTTCACAAGTCTAAACCGGAAGCGGAAGCGAAACTTGCATTTTTCATAAACTTGCGGAATTCATACTACACCCTGTAATATGAATTAAGTTAAAATTGTGTGTGTGCATGTTTCCGGAAATTGAAGAGTATAACAGTTACATGCATTATACAGAGATCCACTACACTCAATAAGAAAACATGGCTTACGCTCCAATATGTGATTTCAGTTTTTCACTAGGAAGCTTTTAAATAGTGGCCCAGAATATTTTGGTAGGTTGGTGTGGTACTGAACTAACAAAATATACACATGAAGACCAGACTGTATGAGTTATATGACATAAGCGAGATAACTATACATGTGGATAAATAGCGTGACAATCTTATTAGTCTCCCTTTTGTAAACTTTCTGATTTAATTTCGTAACACCCCATTATTTGAATAACACATTTTTGCATACACATTAGACTCCAGCACCACCTGTTAATGTGGTGTTAAGAACAAACGCTTTCCGAGGTACCAGACATTGGAGCGTAGAAATTGTGACAATAATAATAGCGACATTATTATAGTCGTGAATGAGTATGTACAGTAAATTTAAATGCAGATTTAAGATAGTCTGGTGCATCACCTCTGAGAGTTTTGTACATTTGAATAGCTTTCTGATAAATAACGCGTTCATGAAATGTCATCCATTTGAGTTTTGTAAATAGAATAGTTGAAGGAGTTGAATAATCACAATCAAGAATTACTCTAGCTGCTCTTTTCTGAAATTTTATAAGTTGATCTTCAAGACTGCTAGTACAATTTCCCCATACAACACAGCAACAGTCAAAATATGGAAGAATATATGCGTTATAAAAGCGCTTCAGAGTTTCAAAGGAAAGAAAATATTTAATTCTAGATAAGAGGTACAAATAGGAATTACATTAAAATTAGGTAAAATATGTCAGATTAAACTCAATTTTATCCAAATTGTCATATTTCTCACTGTAATCGTATGTTCCGTTCGCCGCATCTAAGGAAGTATTTACATTCAATATTTCTGTAAAGTTGTGCAGTTCTTCAGAAATTGTATCCATTGTCATAAGAATAAGAAAGAAATCGTCTAGTTCCACTCCATGTTTCTTTGATAAACAATTGTAGTTGAACTAGTTCAAACTCCCGATGATTCACTGACGCAAGACCAAACTCATGATAAGCTCACAGTGCTGTAGAATATAAAGTATCTAAGTATAGTGAACATCGGTTCACAACGTCTTAGGCAAATACGAGTACTTAAGTAATGACATGCACAGTATAGACTAAAACAAACAGTTATTTCTTCAGTTGTCGTTATATATTCGGTTCAAAATCTCACTCTCGTACCATCGTGGCGATGGAGAACATCAGGAATGAGATGTCGAGAGTGATAAATATGAATTGAAAATAACTAGTTTCGCAATCAACCTAAAAACGAAATTTGAAGTATATACTTAATAGACACTAGGATTATTTCATCAGGTCAAAGTAATTGTCCAACATTTTCAGTTCGAAGTACTAGATCTATTGGAATAGTTATAATTGCGTTATTTTGTATGTTAAAGTGTCAGTTTTAAACTTCAGTAACGTTAAACAAAGTACACAAATCGTAAAGTAGAAAATTATAACTTTCCTCGAACACCAATTGAACCTTCTTAATAATCAGATAAGACAAACTAATCCAGGAATTATATCATGTACACCGAATGTGGTTCGCGTCTTAGTTAACGTGTTTCGGACACTGTTCACTGTTACGTTACCCACGTTTTCTTTGAAGAATGCAGTTTCCGCGTATTTCGGCGAATCTTATATCTACAAATTAGCATTTGTTTCCTAAAGTGTACGAGGAAATTGGTTTAGCATCTTGTAATGTTATAAGCACAATACATAAGCATAATTATATTGTACGTATTTGTACTTGTGTTTCAATTCATGTACACCGGCACTTATTGAATATCATACAGGACAATATTAGGCGCATTCACTGTAACTAAATATAAAGGCTCATTGTATGTCCAAGAACAAGAGCTTTTTTTAAATACAACATTGTTACTATACTCCAAAAGTCTGCTTTTTCATCAATATACATACATTGTATATATATAGAGAGAGAGCTGTATTAGCACACAAAATTCGTTTGCTTATTCCAACTTACTCTATTTGTATGACGAGAGCTCAAATCTGACTATTTATAATCAGCGTTAGGCGAAAAACGGAACAATATCTAACGACTAACATTTACATGGAATGTAGAATCTATTACGCATGAACCAATTACTGTAAAATCATTATTTTTCAGAAGGGTTAAATGTTCGTCGATTGTTTATAGTTGGTCATTCGGCTGGGGCGTTCGGCCTATTGGAGTTGGGTCGTTCTACTGTAGCGCTCGGCATATTGGAGCTGGGTCGGTCTACTATTGCGTTTGGCATATTGGAGCTGAGTCGTTCTACTATTGCGCTCGGCATATTGGAGCTAGGTCGTTCTACTGTTGTGCTCGGCATATTGGAGCTGAGTCGTTATACTATTGCGCTCGGCATATTGGAGCTGGGTCTTTCTACTGTTGCGCTCGCCCTATTCAGGCGTGTCATCTGGCTGGTCCGTTGGACTTGTTGAAACTGGGTTATCCGGCTGGGCGTTGAGTTCATTTAGTGCTGACACAAAGTCATTTAATTGAAACCTAGACATTCAGCATTTTTCTACTTTTTTTCTACTTTGGCACTTCTGACAGCTAAAACTAGGTATTTTAGCTATTTTACTGTTGGAACTAGGTCATTCAGCTTGGGCATCCAGCTTTTTGATTGCTGAAACTGGTTCATTTAGAATTTAGACAGCTTGGATATGGGAAGATCATAACTTGTTTAGTTGGGCATTGTGCCTTGTATGTATTTTATGTTATCTGTGCTCGGCTTGTTAAGCTGGGTGCTTCCTTCCCTGTCTGACTTAGTAGTATCTTTTTTAATTCGTCCACGAAATCTTATCCCCACGATTAATCGACCTCCCGAATATCTTCTAGTTTTGTAATCCACGAATTTATGAGCCCACGAAAGCAAATTTTACCAAAATCTAGGAAATGAAATGCCCACGCAACTGAATGGTTCCCATGGTATGATGTGTGCTGTCATAATATTATCTAGAAGTTATATATACAATACATAAAGGTCTATGTATGCAATTGGCTTAATTACTAAAATACACTAATTGCACTGCAATTGCTCGGTAATGGGTATCAATAATAAATGAAAAATATGTAGCAATTTGCTAGATTATATTGTCAAACAACAACGACAATGTTTATTGATAATGATGACGAGCATTTAGCACATTCCCCGCACAATCAGTGGAATCATTATATTATATTATAACATTCTGTTCCGTGGTGACATTTGCGTTGAGAGGAACCTTATATTTTATGGTTCGTAAATGGTATGGGTATTGTTTGGCGGTGTTCTGTGTTACTTTAGGACCCTTATGAATGTTGTATTATATCATGGGCCCCATATGTCATCAATTCCGCGAATAAATCAAGTTATTGCCTTGAGCTCTAAAACAATTATTTGGAATGTATTTTATGGCTACAAATACAAATTTAGTTTGTGATGTACACTTAGCGACTGTGGTAGAATTTCAAAAATGTCTTGACGATTTTAACCAATATTGTCTGACTTGGAAACTTACAAAAAATACCAACAAGACAATAGTCTTAGTAATTTGCTCAAATAGACGAGGCATTCATCATTACAATTTTACATTGGCTGGTGGCAGACTTGAGAATGTTGACTCATATAAATATCGTGTTGTTTTTTCAAACCAAATGGACGTTTCTACAAAGCTAGGTCTAATCTTATATCACAAACTAGAAAGACCATTTACGTGTTATATAAACATATTTATAAACTCCACCTACCAATTGACTTACAGCTGCAGCTATTTGACCATACAATCCTTCCTATCGTATCATATGGTTGTGAAATCTGAAGTTACGAAAATACGGATAATTATAATGAAAAAGGTTCATCTCGAGTTTCTTAGAAAAGTTACATATTCTAGAAAAAGTACACCGGAATACATTCTTTATGCCAAACTTGGTCGTTACCCTCTCACTGTTAGTTTTTGGAACAAGAATGATAAAATATTGGTTGAATATGACAATGGCAATAAAGATAAATTATCTTACATGATATGCAAACATCTTCTACATTGCATAGAAAATTTGACAATTATGTAGTACCATTAAATATTGACAGTGATATAATTGTGGGTATACAGTTACACATCTCGCCGAAAGACTATATATTTATATTTCAGGTATATTTGCCATGTACTAATCACAGTATTGATAAGTACGATGAATGTATATAGTCCGTGCAGGATAATGTGGCAGTCGCGTGACACAATGTTTTCAGTCTTGGACTATATCAATTGATTGAACAAGGTGTACCATGGTCAAGGTTTGGTATTATAAATCATTTTAACCGCCCATCAAATAGAACATACTTCGTAGCCGAAAGGTTTAGTGCATAGATTATACTTCCTAAGGATATCGGTATTTTTGGCTATGGGTTCGAAACCTTGTCGAAGCGAATGCATTTGTTTTTCTTTTTATTCATCTTAAAAGACATTCAAGTATCAGATGTTTCGTCTCTGTTGAACGATACTGTATGCCTTGTATTCTAATCGAAGACTAGTTACGGTTTTCCTAGGTGATTTTAACGCACGGGTCAATACGGTGAACCCAAGTACACGTGACAAACTCTTATTAAAGTTTATGTCTGATTGTTATCTCGATGCTATTAATTGCTCACGTATATGTCATTGTCCAAGGATTTCTTTTGTTTCGTATGATAACCAGTATGTATCTATGATTGACTATGTGTTATTACCTGTAGAATATATATATTTAGTATTGCATTGTGAGTTAGCAGATGACCATTGTTTGAATGTTTCTAGACATAGACCTATTCTTTGTTGTATTGCACGTCACATTTCTAACAGCGAGTACCGTAACCCAGAGCATAGTGTGAACTGGACGAAATCTAATGATGAAAATGTATCTTCATATCAGTCTCTAATTGCAGGAGATGCTGAATTAAATAAATTGACACAAAGTGATCTTGATGAACAAGGTATTGACAATTTATATCAGACATTGTGTGAAAAATTAGTTACTCATGCTGGTGATGTGTTTCTTCGAAAACGATACCGCGCATATTTGAAACCATACTGGAATGCAGAACTAAGTGAGTCACATAGTAAAATGAAGTGCCCAAGAGAAGAGTGATGTAAAGCAGGCAGACCTCGACATAAAGATTCACTTGTGCGTCACATTATAAACGCCTTAAAGCCGAGTTTAGACGTCGACATAGACAATGTATACAACAGTATTTACTATCTCTAGATCAGAAGATAGAATATAAGGCAGATACACATGATGCTAATGTTTGGAAAACTTTAAAATTACGTAACCAGTCGATAAAATCAAGCGCATGAGCCGGAATAATATTCAATGGTGAAATGTGTCGGGGTCGTGAAAAGTATTCAGAACAATGGGGATTGTACTTTAAGGAGTTGTAGGCCTACTCGCGGTCTGTTGCGAGCAAGTTTGATGATGAATGGGAGCAGGTGATTGAATCTACCGTGAATGAACAGTTTAGTTTACTAGATACTGATATTAGTGCATTTGTGAGTACCGAAACAGTGGAGAAAGCTATACAAACATTACCGAAAGGGAAAGCCGGCAGTGATGACCATGTCGTGTATGAACATCTTGCCTATGCCAAACGTGAGATTTCACCTGTGTTATCAAATTTGTATACAAACATGTTAAGACTCAGTTATATTCCTGAACGAATGAAAAGAGGGATTATTATCACATTGCGTAAAGGAGGCAGAAAATGCAAAGATGACCCGAACAATTATCGCGCTATAACACTGTCATCCACTGTGTTAAAATTGTATAAAACGGTTCTGTTGGTTTCATGTTAAGATACGTTATTAAAGAACATCAACAAACAGCAAGGAGGGCTTCAACGCGGCCTCGGTTGCAGGATGAGTTCCTTTGTCCTACGTGAATGTATGTATTTCGGCTATGAACTGTCTTCTAAAGTATATAATTATGTGTTTTCTGGATGGCAAGCAGGCATTTGACCATGTATGTCATACCGGATTATTTTATAAGTTAATGGAATATAATGTCGATGCCACCACACTTCTATCAATTCGAGAAATGTATACGGGTTCTACGAGTCGCGTTAGATGTCAAGGTTTGTCATCTTCAGAATTCTCCGTATTCCAAGGCACTCGACAAGGTGGTAAAAGTTCACCACTTATGTACCTTGTTTTAATTAACGGACTGATAGATGAACTGGAAGACAGTGGGTTTGGATATTGTATGTACGGGAAATCAATTTGTTCACCAACAGCCGCAGATGACATGACATTGATCTCATTTTCAAAGTCAGGTATGGACAATATGATGGATATTTGTTGGAATTAGTCTCGGAAATGGAGATATTTTTACAATGCATCGAAAATTAATGTAAAGTGGTTGTGTTTAATAACCGATTACCCAAGGGAGACAATCGAGTATTTTCAATTGGACCTGAAACAATCGACGAAAGTGATAGCTATTGCCATCTGGGTATTACGTGTTCGGATACGATATCCATTAAGATAAACATACAAGAGGCATGTACAAAGTTACGTGGAACATATTTTAGTGCCGAGCATAGCCTTTATTTGCCAGTCAGCTTTATGCTGAAATATGGCAGGCATATATGTTTGCCCCCCACCTGGATTTGAACCCGGGTCGCCAGATTAGACGGCAAGCGCGCTAACCATTGAGCTAGGGAGGCCACCATAAAGTGTAGTTTAGACTTCAAGAAGCTTCAACTCTTAGGACAATTGTGTAGACTATCTTGTGATTACCTTGCCAAATCAGTTTTCGTGCAGAGATTAATACGATTTATTAATGGTGACAGACAATCAGTAGGTTTCGTTCCCGATATCTACAGTCTTTTGAACAAATACAAATTAGTAGACTATATTCATGAGTTTATACAAAATGCGACTTTCCCTACTAAACATATATGGAATGGATTACTTAAACGGAATGTGATGTCTCCTAGTCACATCAGAATATTTGAAGACGCCATACAAGGTGAAAACAATTGGCTGTTTCCCAGTGTCGTTGACAGTGACCACTGTTCCCCTTTGTGGTATGTCTCGAAGAATACACCTTCCTTATCGCGTACATGTAGAACAATTCTACGGGCAGTCTTGAAAATTACATCCCGACAGTACATACAACAATGTCGGAAATAGATAATAATATACTGGCGGTTCACTGGTTATGTCATTGTGTTAGTAATGACCATACAAAACTGTGGAATTATGTGATAAATTGTATTGGATACAACGAGTACATACAACTTATCAGCATGAATATAATAGACCAGTGTAGATTGATTCTGGATCTCGCTGTTAGTAATAATGGCGTCTTATTACACAATGTACACATATCTTTAGCTGTATGCAAGCTTGTTTAACGTATGGTGTACGGTTAGGGTCATAACTAATATAAACTGTCTGAGACACTTTATAAACTGTCTGAGACGGTTTGGAAACTGTCTGAGACACTTTATAAACTGTCTCAGACACTTTGTAAACTGTCTCAGACACTTTATAAACTGTCTCAGACAGTTTTCGTATTTATGAACCTTTCGTGCGTATTCGATAAACTGTCTCAAACAGTTTTCGTAATTTTGATTGGTTATCAATAGACCAATCCCATTTACGAGATGTTCCGAATGTTACTATTCGGTATTCGGAACCCTTCGTACAATTCTGTAGCGATAAATGCAATTTCATAAAACATGTCCCTCTCCGTTTTCAAATTTAAACGATTTAGTTAGCTGTTACACTTAAAACACGTCAATAGTACGACAGCGTTTAGTTCGGTCCGTAATCGCGTATGGAGCGGACTTTAGGTATACCCGAATTGTAAAAGTCTCTCTGATTGGTCCATTAAAAACCAATGAAAATTGGTGAATGGACGAAAACTGTCTGAGACAGTTCACCGAATGAGACGCACGAAAGGTTCATAAATATGGAAACTGTCTGAGACAGTTTATAAAGTGTCTGAGACAGTTTATAAAGTGTCTCAGACAGTTCCCAAACCGTCTCAGACAGTTTAAAAAGGGTCTCAGACAGTTAATATTAGTTATGACCCTAACCGTACACCATATTATGGTGCTATAATACATTTATAGCTAGATTGCATTCTTAGTACGGGCAGTTGCTGTACAGATGTAGTTGTTTCATAATGTAATTCACTCGTTTGCCTTTCATTTCGTTTCGGTAAGGTAAACTTTCAGTGAACATGATATTGAGATATAGATGTATATTATTATTGTGATGTATAACTATATATATACCAATGAACGCTTACCGCATATATGTGTCAATTGTATTTTAAACTGTATACATCTTTTTGTAATAATATTTGCATGTAAATATATTATGTATATCTTCAATACTGGAGGAATAAAAGTAAAAGTGAAAAAAAAGTAAATAGATATCTTGTGTCCGAAATATTCTAGATTCAACTGGCCATTCTGACCTCTTTATTAATCAAAATACTATACAAAGCAAGAACTTACATTTGTTAATAAAACAAAACCTAATAGACCAATTCAAAGTAACCGGAGTGGTAAACTTGAACCGTCAAATAAAGGGAAATAATGCGTCAAAACTTTCGAAAATTCGAAAAATACTAAATCGCTCTGCAATCTAGATACCTTATACAACTTTTGAAGTTTCGTACTTTCAGCCATAAATATCCCGTCGAGATCTGGAAATGGGATGATACCCCTTACAACGAACGAACATGTACTTTTTGTAGAAGTGGTGTAGGTGAGTCATGTATATATTTGAATAAATGAGTTTGAATAAAGCTTAAATTTTAAACAGAGTATGTGCCAAAACCTGCTTTGATATTTTAAAACGTAGACCATTTTACCTTTGTAAATAATGTAACTTATTTATTTATTCATATTTCCTGTTTTACAGATCCTATGTAGCAATTGTTATTCAGTTTATTTTCGATCTGACCGAAGGTGATAAATTTATTTTAAAACGTTTTGTAACTATACACATTAGTGTGATTTTGATTTTCAGTGTTTTATTTGATAGATATTTTAGGGCAGTTTTTATAATTAGAAAAACAATGGTTACATAGATTTATATTGTAAATGTTTAATGAAATTGTGATTTGATAGTCTCTTATAATTCTTTTAGAATGGCTTTGTACTGTGATATATGTTTTGTAAATTGTATAGTTTATGTGTACAGAGATGAGACTTAAATAAAGATATAGAGTAGTTTACTTGTTTTATAAGCCTCTCATCCTTTGTCTTAATTAATTGTCACGTGAAACCACGCTTATATAATTATATGACGCATGTATGTTTAATTGCTTAATTGTTTTCTTATTATATATTGTTTATCTAGAAGTACTAGTTTTTTGGTATTAAATCAACAATCTTATTTGCACAAAGCCACAAACAGTCAGACCTGTGTTTTAAAAGTCACCTGCTATAAGAAACAACCACTATAGATATACCGGTCTGAACACACCAAAAACTATATATCTCCCCTCCACCCATTGTCAATGTGCTGGCTTAGAATGAGGAGCGACCTTATAAGACTCATACATATTTAAAATCGGTATCACAAGTCGCTTCTAATAAGCTTATTTTCATAAAATTCGGAACAGGTCATGTTACCAAACTGAAGTCGAAAAATAATGTTTTTCCATAAGCAATGAGTAGTTTTTAGACAGTTTTTCTTATTTTCTCAATATATCGATTTTGTACTTACGATCTTCTAATTATGATAAGCCAGCGTATGATGTCCAACCTGTTCAGAGAGACTACATGTATATGCCAACAAACACCAGTTTTTGCAGTCGAGTGGGTTACTTTAAGGACAGGTTTGAGCGGATATTTAATGATTATTTAATTATGTATGCTAGACGAATGTTAAATTATTTAATAAACAAAGATAAATGTCAACAAAAACACGTGTAGAAATTAATTATATAGTATATGTAACGTTTCGGCATTTTGCCTTCATCAGGAAATACAGATTTTTGTTTTAAATTATTTAATACTGATATGTGGTTATTTTTACATAATTTGTTAAGAAAGTAAAGATCTTCTGCGTACAAAAGCCACACACTTCGGCTCACCAGACAAAACATGCTAGTAGTTTTGAAACCGATCAATCACACCGTGCAAACAATTTATTTCAAATTAACACCATGTATAAATTTGTCAAACACAAACCCATATGCAGCACGTACAGCAATGCGTGATGTGGGATTTAAATTGTCAAGGATGAAATCCGGGAACTTATCAAACGTACTCACCAGGAGCAATATTGTGGGATTACTTTTTTGTTTATTTCTTGTCCTGTATGTGGACACAATCACAGGTAAATTATTCTTATTGTACCATTTCTACCGATAAAATACTGGTTAGACTAAAGCCCTGGGGTGTTATTCAATACTGATCTTATTCAATTGGAGAATATATCGCCTGTTACTGACAAAGAGTTTTATATGGTGTGATCTGATTGGTTGTCCTTATCCTTAGCTTAGGTAAGATCAATATTGAATACTACCCCAGGGATGTTATTCAATATTGATCTTACTTGACTTAAGGATAAGGACAACCAATCAGATCACACCATAGTAAACTCCTGATCGGTAACAGGCAATATGATCTCCATTTAAATAAGATCAATGTTGAATACCACCCCAGGTCCCAAATAGGAATTTCTAATCGGCGATGTGGAATTACACATAGTTTCTCCCGATGGCTCCCGATGACTCCCGATAACCCTCGAAACTCCTAACTGTTATCGAGAGTACATCAACGAGGCAGTGTGACCCATGTTTAACGCCGGGAAAACATCGGAAGTTCTCCCGATGCCTGCCAGTTACAGCACTGTTACGTAGTCCTTATGGTTGGTAAAGAACGTAACGCTCGTGTTCGTATAGTGGCTTTTATTCATATAGTTACACAATTCATAAACATAGTATAGTACTTCTCTCAGGTTCAACAGTATAAATCAACTTTTCATACTCATAAACATAATGTCCAGGCTAATGGCCCAAGCTACTCGCTTGTTGACGGCCCACACCTACTGGTCTCTAACTCAACTCTCCTGACTCGACCCTAACTCTAACTGAACTCCCCACTAACATGGTATGACAGATATTAATATTATACTTCCTCATGATACTGACAAGCTGTCTGGTGTTAGTATATATTCACTTATAACTGTCAGTTATAGTGTAACCTATATTTATGCAAAATCTATTGGAAGTTACACTCAAATTAATATTATATAACTAGCCAACCCTTGATCATTACATTACAGCACCCGAATCATCCCCGATAAATATAAGCGATACTTCGGGGATTAAATCCCGAGACAGCAGATCTGTCGCCGAAATATCACCGAATGTTCGCCAAATATTTAAATACCGACAAACGTTCCTGACACTTTAGCGAAATGGAGAAGCCTCAGGGATGCCTCGCGGACTACGTTTTAATCACGGAAGCATAGATCCGATCATTTCCCGAAGATATGAGTGTTTATGCGATGTACTCGCGATGTCACTGTCTCAATACTTCCCGAAGCTTCCCCTCCCCAGGCATAGGGGAACCTCCTGATTTCAATCAGCAGTACATCTCCGAGGCAGTTGGTCCGATGCATAAAGTCGGGAAAACATCGAACGTTCTCCCGATCCCTCCCGATCCATCACCAATTCCTCCCGATTTCACAAATCGCCTCACGACTTCCCCGAAGCATCCCCTAGACCACGACGATCATGTTCCAGAAGCTCCCGAAGATCATTAATTTATATCGGGAGTACATCGCCGAGACCGAAAATGCTCTGTGGGACCTATTCTTTACGAACATAATAAAATTATGCTTAAAACTGGAGTGCAGTCGACAGACTCTAGAGCGCTAGGCCTATTTTGTTGGGCAGATTATGCTAATAAATGGTATTGACCTCCACAGAAGCGATGGTGTCAGTTGGCCTGCCTGTAGAACGACCAGTTATTGTACCGGTGGATAATTAATTCCAGGGAAAAAAAGGAAAAAAGCACGTCAAAGATGACTGCAAAATGAATGGTTGGAAGTTTTCGTGCTTAACTACTCACGTGTTCTATCATACTTGCAACCTTCTATATGTTACAAACCTGTATATCGTAGTGAGGTGCTTCTAATGCGAAACTCGAAGTGATTGGTGAATGGTTAAACTCCATTGAGAGAAGTCTTCATCGAGTATATGTAAAATTTGAAAATTGGACATGTCGTACATTTTCTATCACTGCCTATTTAAATATTAAAATTACGAACTGATCCGTACTGTATTAGTCGCACAAAAGCAAGATATGTCAGAAACAATCGATTTGAACGCATATTTACACATTTGTCCAACGGCCGTTTATCCATTTCCGACGCGATGTTGTTGGAACTCCTTATAGATTATTTCATCCAGAAATTAACAAATAAACCATAAACGTTATTCATGCACCAGCTAGTAATAATGATATTTGAAAGGATTGTTAAAAAACTTGTAATGGAAAATGTACGACAGATCCTATTTCAAAATAGGTTGTGTTGACCCCTTTTTAGTCTCTTATATATTTGAAGAAAATCAGAATTCTAAGATGAAAATAGCAAGCATTTGAACTTGATTTGATATTTTCTAACAATAAAATGACCAAATTTACATGGGAGTCAATGGGAACCATATTTTGTATTTTACTACTTTCAGTTTTAAAAACTTGCCATTTGCAAAACTTACATCTTAATAAGAGATGAACCAGACTTAAAAGAATGAAAATCATTCCTTTATATTTCTGTTTTGTAGATCAACACAATGCTGGAAGTTTGTAATCATGGCAGCAAGACTTATTCCATAAGTCATTAATTTTCATAAAGTTTACATTCTAAAATTGCCTAGCAGCCCCCAAATTTTTAATGTAATACATACAAATTATTTTCTCATAAGAATCAAATCATAACTAGATTATTCTAGCATATGGTATCAAATTATAACTCGATAGATTTCTGATAATCCTGTCATGAAATTTTAAATACAGAAAACCTGTCAAATTTTCAATGAAATTTGTACTCTGTGAACTTTAATTTGGCACCTGACTGTGGTATGCCATACTCCTATGATTGCCAACATATATTTTCAGGACAACGCCGTAATAATTGTAGATGTCGACGTTGGTGCATGTCTTGGGAACGCCATGTTGATTCATGTTCCGGATTTCCTAGACGACAATGTTGTCCAAAAGAGGAGTGTGTATGTAGGCGGCGCTGTGAGTATTTAGAAGCCCAGCGTGGAATATGTTACGGACGGCTGAGAAGAAATTGTTGCAAATGACCCTAATTATGTGCTGTCTTATTAACGTACTACATCGCAAGACAATCTAACAAGAAATGGGAACACGTATGTGATTGCACTACACAAGACAAAACGACTATGAATATTCCTGTGATGTGGCAAAACAAACCAATAATTATTGTACGTGTGACGATACTGTACAAAAAAAAACAATAACTAATGTACGTGTGTTGATACTATACAAAACAAACCAAACAGTATTGTACGTGTGACGATACTATACAAAACAAACCAATAATTATTGTACGTGTGACGATACTGTACAAAAAACAATAACTATAATGTACGTGTGTTGATACTATACAAAACAAACCAATAATTATTGTACGTGTGATGATACAATACAATACAAACCAATGATTGATGTACGTACGATGATACTTTACAATACAAACCAATGATTGATGTACGTGTGATGATACTATACAATACAAACCAATGATTGATGTACGTGTGATGATACTATACAATACAAACCAATGATTGATGTACTCACGATGATACCATACAATACAAACCAATGATTGATGTACGTGTGATGATACTATACAATACAAACCAATGATTGATGTACGTACGATGATACTATACAATACAAACCAATGATTGATGTACGTACGATGATACAATACAATACAAACCAATGATTGATGTACGTGTGATGATACTATACAATACAAACCAATGATTGATGTACGTACGATACTATACAATACAAACCAATGATTGATGTACGTGTGATGATACTATACAATACAAACCAATGATTGATGTACGTACGATACAATACAATACAAACCAATTATTGATGTACGTACGATGATACTATACAATACAAACCAATTATTGATGTACGTGTGATGATACTATACAATACAAACCAATGATTGATGTACGTGTGATGATACTATACAATACAAACCAATTATTGATGTACGTGTGATGATACTATACAATACAAACCAATGATTGATGTACGTGTGATGATACTATACAATACAAACCAATTATTGATGTACGTGTGATGATACTATACAATACAAACCAATGATTGATGTACGTGTGATGATACTATACAATACAAACCAATGATTGATGTACGTACGATACAATACAATACAAACCAATTATTGATGTACGTGTGATGATACTATACAATACAAACCAATGATGTATGTACATGCAATGATACTATACAATACAAACCAATGATGTGTGTACATGCAATGATACTATATATAACATACCATTCTAACATAGCACGTGAGATTTGCCTTCTTAGCGTATAATGAGCTGACCATTTTTATTACCGCGATAAAACATAGCTGATTGATGACGTCACGTTTGATGATACTATACGATACAAACCAATGATTAATGCACGTGTAATCAATATTATATACGATAAACGAATGATTGATGTACGTGTGATTATACACTTAACCGATTTAGAAACGCAACAATTTTGGGGGTTGGTATTTTATGTATATAGATCTATTATGATTTAAATTTATTGGAGTATATATATCATAAAATTGGAGACAAGACCCGGGGGAAATACAAAAATCTGCGTGTAATTTGTAACACAAAATATTTGTCATCGGCATAAAATAACAGCCATTTTATTCAAAATAACTATAAATTTACGGACTATTTCACCGGTCAGTACCAGAGGAAACGTGTTTGAACATATCATCTTCAAAAATCACGGGTTTGAAAAATAAAAAAGTAAAACAATAAACTGTTAACACGAACAAGGTGTAATTTTGCCAAAAGTTGCCGAAAAATTTAATAAGACGCAAGATAAGGACTCAACTATATTTACAGTTGTATAAATAAAATAATCATAATTGCATTTTAAAAATATTATTTTTGTTATATCATAAAAAGAAAATTCCAACGCATTCTAGACAATAGTTTTTGAGATAATAACAATTATGCGTGTGCAGGAAAAATGTTCTACGTACGCGTTTTCGCGTGACGTTGTAGCTTAGTCGATATTCGAAACGTAATATCTAAACTGTTAGTCATAGAACGTTGGAATAAAATAAAATTAGTAATATTAGTTTAGTTAAGTTTTAACTAATAAAAAATTAAAAAGATTGTTTTTAAGATAAGTCAGACACAAGTTTATTGTGTGTGTGGAGGTGCAATTTTGCGACGTTTTGGACGTTTTATACAACGCAAGTTGTCATATTGGACGAAATGCATAAAACAATTGATAAAAGACGATTTATTTGGAGTCACACTCTGCAATACCCATATATATTCTAGAATAATGTTGATTTGTTCCTCATAAAAGAGCGCATGGATAAGCGTGTAATAATATATTGAATAATATCATCTTATCTACTGCTAAATTTCGAAACTTGATGCCTTGCATTTGATACACATTCCCAAAATGACATCGTTTTCCAGGTAACTGATAAGCCCTATTCGCGGGGACCAAAGTGGTTAGATTAACATGGAAATTTCTATCCCGTTTTTATTACCATATCGTGTAAGGCCCAAAATGCAAGGAAAATGACCACATTCCATTACTTCAGATGCATGAATACAGCACAAACATTTTAATGGGGTTGGGCTTATCAGCACTTAGACATTAAATTTTGAAGTAATCTGTATTGGTTTACAATATGTTTCTGAAAATTCTACGGGTCAATCCTATTCAATTTGCAAAATTTTCAATTGGAAAATTTCTTGGCCCTTATCAAATTTTGAGTAGTATATATTGATTTATCTTGTATAATACACTTAACCGATTTAAAAACGCAATTGTAGGATTTGGATACATTTAATCCATTTGAGATGCTTCGTTTTTATTGAAATGTTGTACTGATTGAATCCGACACATTAAGTAAAATATGTGCACATTTCATTGGAATCAAGGTTTAAATGATCACTAAACCAAGCCATGAAACGTGTTGGTAGACAATGCCAAATTCACAAAATTAATAATGTTTTTACAAGTTGCAACCTACTATGCAAACAAGGCGTTTGTGCCTCACTGGCGGGACAATATGGGTTTGTTGAATGTTGTTCTACACATCTATAAGGAAAACACGTATCTCTCTAAACGCTCTGAGGTTTCTGGTTGGTGATGCATTACATGACGGCCACCCTTGACTACCTTCAAATATAGATTCACCAGTAAAGATACAGTAATCTCAACATAAGCTGTCAGCAAGTTTTTGCGCATTTAGCATACGCTAATTGTGTCCGATGATTAAGAATATACATTTCCTATGAATATTGCATCTCAAAATCGTAACTGGAAGTCGATAATGGAATAATTATGTCAGGGCTTATAAGAAAACAGAAAAATGAAGCAATTTGCAACATGGGTCGAAATAAACATTAATCAAAATGTTACGGAATGTATAGTTTAGCAAAATTATTCAATGAATGTTCGCATAAATGAAAAAACACGCTTTGAGGAAAGTTTGTTGTTAGAAAAATTTAATTGTACAATCATGTATTTACAACACAATTCAATGGTTAATGCGAGAGTGAAAAATACTAGGCAAGACAAACTAGTGTATACCATGTAAACATATCAATGATTAAGATGCGTGTGTTAATTAAGTGAGCTTAGCACAGTGTAGTTTTAATATTTGTTGCTACACATATATTCATATATACGAGGGATGTCCGGAAAGTTTTGATGATGCAATCATATAAACCAAAGCTTTGAGAGGTTATATATGAAATGTTACCAGCCGATAAATCTATATGATAGACTATTCCTGAAAGTTTCATTAACGACTAGGTCCCATTGAGCATGTTTGCCTCGGCGATGTACTCCCGATGGACATTAATGAGTTATCAGGACATTGGGAACAGGTCCATCGTGTTTTAGGGGAAGTTTCGGGGATGTCATGTGACAATTTCGGATATAAGAAGGAATCGTGATGAATCGGGTGGTATCGGGAGATATTGAAAGAACATCGCCGATGAGGAATTCCTCAGTGGGACCACGATGAACCTGTTACCGACGTCCTGATAACTCATTAATGTACATCATTGCAAAAAATACTCAGTGTGACCTAGGCTTTAGTAGTATAATATATAACCATGTATTATAATCAACATTTTTAGATAAAGAAAAACGCACGAAGCCAGATCGTAGAATAGAATTCAATAACTTTTATTTCCATGTTGATCTTTTGCCCCGGCTCTGTTGCTTTCAATGACCTGGGTACTGGGTTATCAAAGACTCACGGAAATCGTAAAGTTACGCACAAATTTAAATTCTACATAATTCTTGAAACAATATACATTAGTAACGTATGTGGTTTGAAGTAATACATGTACTGAAACATCAATAATATTACAGACTCCCTAACCACAAGTATTTTCAACTGTTAATGACTTACATAGGGTTTAAATTTGAGCGTAACTTTAAGGTTATCGAAAGTGCTTTGATAAAACAGTACCCTAGTGGTTTTCAAAAATATGATGATTGCAATCAAAACAGTAGACATGTATGACCAGATGATGAACCAGACAATGATATTGACGAGGCATACAGGCATCAGACCCCGACCTGCCGAAGCATCTCAAGTAGAAATATCTAAAATCTAAATGTTACTCAAATCAGAGTCTGACTTTGTGATAGATATGATGTTTAAACTCTTGAAATTTTACTGTAATAAACTAAACTAAGAATAATGTCAATAAGTCAAGCATCCTGTGGAAATTATCACAAAGACACATGACAAAATCTGAGATGAGATTTAGCTCAAATTGAGATGGGTCTGTTCAGACTATGACTCGTATGTATGCCACATTATCACACAAGGTAGGTACAATAAATTACTGGAAAAAGTATCGCTTGTCTTTCATCAGGTTGGCCATCTGTTCGTTAAATGGACGATAAAAAGTCTTCCACAAATCTTTCGTCTTTTCTAACATATACGTTTTTCTTCTAGACCGATTACTTATTCTGAGGTTAAGAATACGATTCCATTCTGGAGGGCTGAGCTTCTCTGTAAATATTAATTGTATTTAAGTTAAGTCTGTGGGTATTAAATTTCGTGAATTTGATAAAAATGCATTTTCGTGGGGTCGTAAATTCGTGGATTACAAAACATAAAAGGGTAAAACCCATGTTCTGTATATACACTCGGCAAAACTTATAAGTACACACTTGTTTATTTGCCCATAGCTCCGTCAATGCGTGCATGATCGTGCTGAAAATTTCAACACATGTCAATTGGATATGTAGAGTTACAATACAATCGATGTTTTTAACATCTGATTTAAATTGTCACAAACAGAATAAACTAATGATGCCAACAGCAGAATCTAAAAAAACACAATAATGCTAATGCACATATGGCCCCGATGCGCTGATACAGTACGGTTTCTATCACGGATACAGTAATAAAGAAAACAATGATAGGAACAAGCACACTTTAGGTTTAAAAATATCAACTTCTGATAAAAAATGAAATTTGGAACATGGTTAACTCCCCTTGACCATAACAATAAAAACTATTTTAAAAATTAAAAAAACACCATGTTGTCGTTTGAAAAATCGAATTATTTTGTGTGTTTTTTAATTTGACAATAAATCTAAATTTCAAATTTACCTTACATAAAAATAATTTGCAAATACGCGTCAATTTCACGGCCATTTTACGGTTTTTGACGTTTTATGGTTCAATGAACTGCTGTATTAAATTTTGTAGAAAAACTTCATTTATCCAGTCCTTTGACAGTCAATACCATGTACACAAAATTTCATGCAAAAATAATAAAAAATAAAAAAGTTATAATGATAAAACGACGTGTGTACTTATAAGTTTTGCCGAGTTAGATTAATCGTGGATATTAAATTCAACTTCCTCGAAATATAACGAGTTTATAGTATTGACTTAAGGTCCGAATGTGCAGATATTGACTTGGTGATATGTATGTTTTAACTTGTGTTCTTGAAATAGACTAGCAGTTTAATTGCTTCCTATGTTTCACGCCCGTCTAGTTTCACGCTAGGTCCAAGACTAATAGCTCAAGGCCTGGCTCTAACACCCGTAAACTGACTCTAAATACAATTACAAGCAATGTGTACGCCAAAATCACTGAATAAGTAAATGGACTCGAATTTAAAGTTATTATCCGAAAAACAATCCTACCCTCGTTATTCGAATTCCTGGGTTCGCAATTTTATTATCATTAACCAGTATGAAATAAATAATTAGTCTTATATGGTTCACATGATTTACATAGAGGAGAGAGATCGGACTCTAAGATGCATTTCGAATGACACCGGGTATTTCTGATGACACCGGGTATTTCGGATGACACTGGGTATTTCGGATGACACCGTGTATTGGGCTTGAATGGTTTACACTATCGAGGTTTGATAGTATACATATATGCTTACTCATTTGAAGAAAGTCAAAAACTTTGTTTAACGTAGTATTCATGGTATTTATGTAATCTGCCATCAGCACTGGAAGTATCTTCTTTGGCTCGAATACTTGATACAACTCCCTCATGTAAAACGCATAGAAATTAGCATCGAAACTCTGTCCAAGAATTACACCATTCTGAAACAAAACCCCAGTATATGTAAGATGATAACAAATAGAATGCGAAAGTCAGCATTCAAAACAAACAGCATAACACAAAAGCTGAAAAAGAGCACACAAACACCAATGGTGTGATGATACTATGTTGCTAAGGCACCCGTTTGAGTTGGATCAATGGTTAGAATCTCGGAAGGGATCCGTTTCTTATAGGGCCGTTTTATGAACCGTAAGCTATTTAGATAATTGGCGCCAAGTGTTTGTGTGTCTAGCTTATTTTAAGATTGGGGTCGACAAGTATAAATGTACTTAAATTCTAGGCATCGAGTCCGAATCTAGTGTGCTGTATTCGTGCCACTGTTACCTGCTTGAAGGGCTGTAGTTTATACCCCTCCTTGCATAAGGGCAAACTTCCAAAAAGAAGTTTGAAACAAACCTACATATGTAGAGCTCTACATTAAATAAAGCTATTTTTGTTCCACGATTTTCGACGAGTAACCGATTACTTTATATGTTTAACCACTGAATAAATAAGTAAGTGTAAAAATATAAAAATGGTATACATGAGTATCGGTATTACATTTGTAAGATCTTGTTTTAATGTATTGTTATAGATACATCGCCTCATGGAGTAAACCCGGAAACAGTCTTCGTAAGTTTTAGCCAGTATGATCGATTGCTTGTGAAACGCCTCAGGTACTGATCGGTATTTCGTTTTTTGGTTCCTCATTTCGTGGTTAAAGTCGGAATACAATCTAAAAATAGGTAACAAAATTTAAAAAAAAACATATTATACATATAGTGATACGCAATTGTCGAATGTTCTAAGTACAAGGTTCATTTATGGCTTAATTTGGTCCTGAGTTTTATCGAAAACTAGAAATGCATGTTCCTATTAATCTGTCCTATGTTTCTAATGACCTAACACTGTATTTTTAAAAATTAAGCATACCTAGCCAACTTTCCCTTGTAATATGTCAACAATTCTACTTAAAATATGTCATGTTTAGCAAAAAATGTCATTTTGCCTTTTTCGTGACTTTTAATGGCGTAAAACCTTTCCAAAAAAACCACGATGACATTCTTGCGACACTTTGATATTTTGTGCATATATAAAAACTTGCAGAACTCTGATTATGTAAAAATATGAAAGTGTCGCAAGATTGCCATCATGGTTTTTCGGACGGTTTTACGCCAGTAATTAGTAGTCGTAAACTTGGCCAAAAAAGGCATTTTGGGCTAACATGTTCATTAAAATTTATATTCTTGGTAGTTTTATCAACAAATTACAAGGGAAATCTTGATATGTATGCCCATTTTTTAAACAGGAAATGTTAAATTATTTGAATTACAGGACAGATTTATAGGAACATGCATTTTTATTTTTTGAAAAATCGGGCCTAAATAAACCATAAATGAACCTTGTCCTTTGGTCGTGTGGTAATAGTAGGAAAGTTATTGTGATTTTTTCTCTGGTAAGGAAAGATTATTAAATGCTTATAAAATGTAAAGCATGGGTATGTGAATACATGAAATTACGCTTTGTTTTCTAAACATTGCTATAGTGTCATAGTAGTTCGGACATCATTTAACCTAAATAAATGCAATTTCGAAGATCAAGTTTGACCAGTTCTACACACTAAAGCTGACACAGGTAGTACAATTGACTTATTCAATATCAAAAAGAAAATATTAAGTCAGACAGGGAAGGCAGCACTCATCTTGACCAGCCGAGCACAGAAAACATTAAAAACACACAAGGTACAATGCCCATCTGAACCAGTCGAGCACAGAAAACATAAAAGGCACAATGCCCAACTAAACGAGCCATAATCCTCCCATGTCCAAGCTGTCGAAATTTACCAGTTTCAGCAATTCAATATCAAGCCGTGCTTTATATAAAATGATAAAATATATATGCAATATATATGTAGACATTGAAACAACGAAGATAACTGAAGATAAATGAAGAGAACACGCTAAATTTAAATCTATACGTGTACCGTCCCTTGATACGTTTCGCAACAAAATCTGTACCAAGCACACGGCAGATATGTATATCAGACCCCTCTTTGTGCAAAATTAAAAAACGGACTTTCTCTATGCGCACTCATTGCGCACAAGCGATGTCCTTTATAGTCGGCTCTTTAATATAGTCGGACAGGTAAAGCATAGCTTTTTGTGTTCAAATCAAAGGAATGTGTACAAATAATATTTAGCTGACTCAGTGATATACCGCTGCTTTTGTATGGTTACATTTATTTCATCAAGTTATACAAGTTGAAAATTTGTATTGAAGCTTCATAAACACGACTCGATGTCCATACGGGAAAATTCCTTCGATCGACATTCCATATTAGTTTAGACTACCGATAAACAAATCGATCAATAAAAAGGCAATCCATTAGGGTTGGTACCTGCATCAACGTGTGGTCAATATTTTAACCACACACAAAGTGTTTGGAAGCAAATTTAAAGTTGATTACCTTACGAGTCTGACACTGTGTCGAATGTGAAACCATCATTTTGCACAAAGAGGTTCGGAATTCTTTTTCGCACAATAAGATCTTAAAACTTTTTACGGCTATTACAAAGGAAACAAAATATATTACCTAGAGATGGGATCTCGAAATATTAAGATTATCTTCATGTCCGGGGTAAGATGTTTTAAATAATGGAAGTTAGTATATTTGGGTTCAGTAAGACCTTCGTTGCCAGGTAACGTATCCCATTTCGTGTGCATATGGAAATGTGAAGGTGCTCCATCTCCTAAAATAGATATATTGGTTATAATTACCTTACCAAATTACACCATAGTTCTGTGTTATACGAGGTAAAGTAAGAAATAACGAAGGGTTGCTAAATAATACCTGGGAAAATAAGTTTTGTAAATGTTCTATACATTATCATGAAATGTGGTATCTACGGAATACAGTTAGGGCCATCGTGGTTACACATTAAAATCCAGAGGTCGACAATGCGATGGTGCGATGGCGACGGTGCGATAGCGACAATGCGATGGTGCGACGGCGACAACGCGACAGTACGATGGCGACAATGCGATAATACAATGACGACAATGCGACAACGGTGCTATCGCGTTGTCGCATTGTCGCCATCGTATTGTCGCCATCGTACTGTCGCGTTGTCGCATTGTCGCCATCGCACCATCGCATTGTCGCCATCGCACCATCGAATTGTCGCCATCGCACCATCGCATTGTGTCTATGGCCTTTACGTTTTCCTGGTATTATCTTCTCTATGCGTGATTGAAGAGTCATGTTTACACCTTCCGGGAACACCGGAGGCTATTTCGCAACAAACAAAATGCATATTGTAACAATGCATAGCACTAATATGACATTTCTTTTAATTTGTTGATTCAACATAGCTTCCACATATTCAATATGTATCATTTGGGTTCAGTCGATCAAGGCAACATTAACAAATAACAAAATCCCTAGATGATAGTAATTTGGTTTATTTTTTTCCATAACTCCTAGCGCGTCATGTTATTGTGAAGCGCAAAATAGTTTGTTTAAGTAATGGATTTCTTTTTCATAAAGCAATCGGCAATATCACAAGCATACGTTCGCCACAGTCCCAACACAAAACTGATCACAAGCATACTGATCACAATGCCCAACAAAAACTGAACGAGCAAGTCCTAAGTTCCGGTGTCAAAAACAGAACAATGACAACAGGAAAAATAAGTTTACAAGTGATCGTAAATGGCCATGATGGAAATTGGTTTGTCTAAATAGTATTATATTTCACTTCCAAAGGTGTTGGTCTCAACCATTGCTTGTAACTATTCGCAGACAGTACTAGGCATTATAGTCGTTTTACCGTGGAAACTGGGTCATTCAGCTAGGACATTCAGCTTTTTGATTGCTGAAACTAATTCATTCTACTCTTTGCCAACTTGGACTTTATCAATACTTGTTTAGTTGGGCATTGTGACTTGTATGTGTTTTATGTTTTCTGTGCTCAGTTGGTTTAGTAACTTTTTTAATGTGTTTATGCTCGGCTGGTTAAGTTGAGTGCTGCCCCCCTGTCTGACTTAGAACTATCTTTTTGATTGGTCTAGACAAATGCAATGCTCAGACACAAGTTTGTACATACCCGTGATTTTCCGGAAGTAAACTTCCTTTACAGTTTCGTCTCCGTTAGCGTTGATAGTTTTAGCCGCTTTATTGAACATGGAAACGAAATACGCAAGACTGGAGGTGTAAGATGTAGTTCCTTTCCTACGAGCTGAAAAACACAAACTATTCGTCATTCTAAGGGGATCGAATGGTGTTGGTGTTATGGTTTGACAAATGGGGGAGAGCCGTAACTACGTTTTGGGACTTGTGGCCCGACCCTTTTTCCATGTACGTGTATAAAATGTATTTATGTTAATATTTGTATGACAGTATTTGCATAATTTATTTGGGTAATAAAATATGTTTACACGAAACTACAAATAGATGACTAGTTAAGTCCGTTTATACCATGTAGTAAGCAAATGCAACACTTTGTGATCGATTAATAAAACGTACTTGGGCGAGATTTAGAATTTTCGTAAGAGAAAATATGTGGCATTACCGCAATGTGAGTAAAACAGTACCTTGGTGCTAGTGTCCATACCGATGTAACTTTTAACAAAAACTCTTCAAATGACACTTATATGATCGTTGTTACTGCTTAACATAATAATCAATATCACCGCTAATGATACATCTTCATATTTCCATGATGTCAGATATCAACAGTTGTGTGTGCACTAGCACTCATCTTTGGAATTTCAGGAAATAAATCCGACAAAAAGGTAATAATTAAAGTAAAACAACTGGCTTTAATCATATGTTCCACCAAAATAAGAGTAGTACACCCGTGCCGTGTGAGCTATGGTAAATGACAATTACAGACTGAGTATACTTAGTGCCCACGCAGAAAGACACGCAAAAAGTCGTTTACATATAAACCCTACGACGACGATGCACAGAATTAACCGCGTCAATACAGATTGTTCCACCAAGGCAACTAGAAAATTACATTTTATCCCCCTTTTACCGTCACCGTAACGTACGCGTGACAACCATTGTGATTCTTTCCATCCCGGATATGCAAATTCCGGGTGTCGTTGGATTCTTGCATATAAATCTGTAGTACCACTTTTCTTTACACCTTGAAATAGTTGAATACCAATTAGTAATGTACACCTAAGCTGGACTGTGAATGAACGAACTTATAGGTCAGAGAAATACATATTAATTGATCAAAGAAATAAATATTACGACATCATAAGACTGAGTAAGACATAGTAATTCAGAGTAAAACAAAATTAGACATTCGAAAACAGATAAAGACAGTGTATGACATACAAATACAGTATGGGACAGAGTAAGGCAGCGTAAGACACAGTAGGACAGAGTAAGTCACAGTAGGGCAGAGTAAATCACAGTAGGACAGAGTAAGTCACAGTAGGGCAGAGTAAGTCACAGTAGGGCAGAGTAAGTCACAGTAGGACAGAGTAAGGCACAGTAGGACAGAGTAAGACACAGTAGGACAGAGTAAATCACAGTAGGACAGAGTAAGTCACAGTAGGGCAGAGTAAGTCACAGTATGACAAAGTAAGTCACAATAGGACAGTGTAAGTCACAGTAGGGCAGAGTAAGTCACAGTAGGACAGAGTAAGTCACAGTAAGGCAGCGTAAGACACAGTAGGACAGAGTAAGTCACAGTAGGACAGTGTAAGTCACAGTAGGGCAGAGTAAGTCACAGTAGGGCAGAGTAAGTCACAGTATGAAAAAGTAAGTCACAATAGGACAGAGTAAGTCACAGTAGGGCAGAGTAAGTCACAGTAGGACAGAGTAAGTCACAGTAAGGCAGCGTAAGTCACAGTAGGGCAGAGTAAGTCACAGTATGACAAAGTAAGTCACAATAGGACAGAGTAAGTCATAGTATGACAATGTAAGTCACAATAGAACAGAGTAAATCACAATAGGACATAGTAAGTCACATTAGGACAAAGTAAGTCACAATAGGACAGAGTAAGTCACAATAGGACAGAGTAAGTCATAGTATGACAGTGTAGGTCACAATAGGACAGAGTAAGTCACATTAGGACAAAGTAGGTTACAATAGGACAACGTAAGTCACAATAGGACGGAGTAAGTCATAGTATGACAGTGTTAGTCACAATAGGACAGTGTAAGTCACAATAGGACAGAGTATGTCATAGTATGACAGTGTAAGTCACAATAGAACAGAGTAAGTCACAATAGGACAGTGTAAGTCACAGTAGAACAGAGTAAGTCACAATAGGACAGAGTAAGTCACATTAGGACAAAGTAAGCCACAATAGGACAGAGTAAGTCACAATAGGACAGAATAAGTCATAGTATGACAGAGTAAGTCACAATAGAACAGAGTAAGTCACAGTAGAACAGAGTAAGTCACAATAGGACAGTGTAAGTCACAATAGGACAGAGTAAGTCACATTAGGACAAAGTAAGTCACAATAGGACAGAGTAAGTCACAATAGGACAGAGTAAGTCATAGTATGACAGAGTAAGTCACAATAGAACAGAGTAAGTCACAATAGGACAAAGTAAGTCACAGTAGAACAGAGTAAGTCACAATAGGACAGTGTAAGTCACAATAGGACAGAGTAAGTCACAGTAGGACAGAGTAAGTCATATTATGACAGTGTAAGTCACAATAGAACAGAGTAAGTCACAGTATGACAGTGTAAGTCACAATAGGACAGTGTTAGTCACAATAGGACAGAGTAAGTCACATTAGGACAAAGTAAGTCACAATAGGAAAGTGTAAGTCACAATAGGACAGAGTATGTCATAGTATGACAGTGTAAGTCACCATAGAACAGAGTAAGTCACAATATGACAGTGTAAGTCACAATAGGACAAATCGTGTCAAATATAGATCGTGTATGACAGAGCAGGTCAAATATAGATTGTGTAGGACAGAGCAGGTCAAATATAGATTGTGTAGGACAGAGCAGGTCAAATATAGATTGTATATGACAGAGTAGGTCAAATATAGATTGTGTAGGACAGAGCAGGTCAATTATAGATTGTGTATGACAGAGCAGGTCAAATATAGATTGTGGAGGACAGAGCAGGTCAAATATAGATTGTGTATGACAGAGTAGGTCAAATATAGATTGTGTAGGACAGAGTAAGTCACAATAGGACAAATCGTGTCAAATATAGATTGTGTAGGACAGAGCAGGTCAAATATAGATTGTGTAGGACAGAGCAGGTCAAATATAGATTGTGTAGGACAGAGCAGGTCAAATATAGATTGTGTAGGACAGAGTAGGTCAAATATAGATTGTGTAGGACAGAGTAGGTCAAATATAGATTGTGTAGGACAGAGCAGGTCAAATATAGATTGTGTAGGACAGAGCAGGTCAAATATAGACGTGTTGAACAGAGCAGGTCCAATATAGTGGTGGAGTTTCTGTTTTCATTAAAGATGAACGTTTTGGTACGAAGATAATCGCACGAATATGTACTGACATTAGAGACTCTGTGGTGTTATTATTTAAGTTGTCTGTTATCAGTAATATGAAAGATATTATTATGTATTTCACATATGTCTCACCGGAAGGTTCCTCTATCTATAATGGGTATACTGAAAAAATGGAATTAATATTATTCAACACAATCTTGACGAAATAATGATTGAATATCCTAATGCACTATGTCTCCTGTCTGGGGATTTAAATGCGAGAACAAAGGATTTTCTTGTCTTAATTCCAGCCGATAACTTGCAGTAACATGTTTTTGGAGATGTTGATTATAATTCTAGTAATTTTAATATGCTCGGGATTAATAGAGATATCCTTCGGTGTAATAATTTTATTCGTAGTCTGATCAATCTTTGTTAAACACGAGATATGCGTATTTTAAACGGCAGGTTTGGTGATAATTGTGGAAATTTTACATGTTTTTCTTCTGAAGGAGCCAGTGTTGTTGATTATTTCGTAGTGTCTGATGAATTATTTCACAATGTTGCTTATTTCAATGTGCTTGATAATGATATATCTGACCATTTACCAATATCTTGTAGTCTTAAATTGAATTTAGACGTTGAATGGGGCCAAACACCAAATGTCACTGGTATTAATCATTCCATCCCGAAATACAGATGGAATCAAGACAAATCACAGAACTTCATTGAAATGTTCAAAAACATATTTTCACAATTTAAGGATAACATAATTCCCAACATTTCATCTGACGTTGATGATGCAATTCTATTACACTTCTTTACCAGCAAGCTGCTAAAAGTATGTATGTACGTAAATCCACTACTTCATCTATTGTGAAAGAACAACCACCCTGGTGGGAGCCTAATTGTAACACATTAAAGCAAAATAAATATAGGGCATTGCGTAAATTTAGAAGAACTAACTCTGCTGATGATATCCGTATATATAAAGAATGTAAAAATATATTTAAACATCATGTTAAATTAAGGAAACAAGAATATCAAAGAATAAAGCGACTATCACTTATTGAAAACAAAGATAACCCCTCTCAACTTTGGAAAATCATAAAACGTGAATGTTATGATCAGCCATCTTCTAACATTATTAGTGAGCGTGAATGGTATGATCATTTTAGCTCATTATTGTTTGATGAAACTGCACAACCTATAAATTTACACAATGTGAACGATGAAAATGATGAACATGCTTAATTCAGAAATTACGATTGATGAAGTATTGTCCTCAATTTCGAAACTAGCTTTGAATAAGAGTCCTGGTAAAGATGGATTAAGCGCAGAATTTTATAAAAACACGCAGTCTGAAATAGCACCTGTATTACATAGTATATACAATAAAATAGTCAGTACCGACCGGTTCCCAAAATCATGGGGAGAGAGTTTCATCTCGTCGCCGTCGTAACTCCATTTTTGCGAAAAATGAGATTTTTGTACGAATGAAATCATGTTGAAGTGCCGTATCTCCTGATATTTACATCATAGCTATACATAGCCTGAAGGTCGCGCTTGGGAATATTAATATGTCGTATCTCCACGATTCAACATCAAATTAAGTAACGAATTGTCTTGAGTCATTTCACCAATAAGATGGTCGGGCTTAGTCACGTGATCAAATAAAAGTGAAAATTGAAAGGTCGTACATCCAAATCAACCTATCGTCTTAATAATTTGAAATGTCGTATCTCCGAAACATCCAATCACATTGTTTAAACTCACCCACGTGGAAGTCGATCAAATAATAAACAACATTGTAAGACGAAGCAGAATGCTGGCTTTCAACTGCCCTAATTACTTGCGATGTAAGTATTTGTAAACCTTTTTGCTTTTCGGTAGATATTTTATGTATACATTTACCACATTTCATTGTGCTGATGCATAAAATATACAGTTTATTTAACTGTTATCGTTTGGATTTTAAGCGTATGTTTTCGGATAGTACGTCATTGTTCGGACACACAATTTAATTGACCTTTCAGCAGACGCTTCGTAGCCACCCCCCTATAGTTACGGGTATTTGTTGTTGCTACGCAAGACAAGCTTTCATTAAAATGGCGTCTAATACGGAGATGTCGTGTGATGCTCTTGATACAATTCCGTTAAATATTTCGCTTTTAGCCAATGTTTTGAAAATTTTGTGAAACATAATTATGTGCCTACTTAAAACTCGATCAAATCGATAGTTTTTAATGGAAGAATTTTACGTAAACAGTTACTAAATCGGAGCCAAGCAGACACTCAATCAGAATGTTTCTTTTTATCTAAATAGCTATTTATGTAAAGTTTTTGCGCAAATCGGGAATGACCTGTGTTGAAAGATACACCCTTTATTGTAACAAAGAAATCATTGAGTGTTAATGCATATATTTACATATACACGGTATAATGGAATCTTCCATACACTTATAGCATTTCATCTTCCGTATACGTTCGTATGATCGTGTGTTTAATAAATAATCGAATTCAAATGTGCGTAAAATATTATTTAAGTAAAGTTACAAGACCTCCTGATTTTCTGCGTCGTGTTTTTATTGATGTCTTCCGTGTGATCTACCGCTTATAGCGGTGACATACATTTTGTTGATTACTTACGACTGTCTAAGTCAGTATTTGATTGCAACTTCCGCAACAAAATAAGTGCTACGTTAACATAGATGAATGTGAATCTTTCAAATCCCACATCGTTACGTAATACATGGTTTGTCATTGACAGTCAGCATATCAACAAATTTCTAATGTACAATCACGCGTTATCAAGTAAATAAATATCGTTTCTAACATAACGTTAAAACTGTCGGGTCAAGTTCAATAATATATATATAGATCGAGTAGGACAGAGCAGGTCAAATATAGTTCATGTAGGACAGAGCTGGTCGAATATAGATCGTGTAAGACAGAGCAGGTCAAATAAAGATCGTGTAAGACAGAGCATGTCAAATATAGATCGTGTAGGACAGAGCAGGTCAAATATAGATCGTGTAGGACAGAGCAGGTCAAGTATAGATCGTGAAGGACAGAGCAGGTCAAATATAGATCGTGTAAGACAGAGCAGGTCAAATATAGATCGTGAAGGACAGAGCAGGTCAAATATAGATCGTGAAGGACAGAGCAGGTCAAATATAGATCGTGAAGGACAGAGCAGGTCAAATATAGTTCGTGTAGGACAGAGCAGGTTAAAAATAAATAGTATATAGCAGATTAGGTCAGATATAGATCGTGTAAGACAGAGCAGGTCAAATATAGATCATGAAGGACAGAGCAGGTCAAATATAGATCGTAAAGGACAGAGCAGGTCAAATATAGATCGTGTAGGACAGAGCAGGTTAAATATAGATCGTGAAGGACAGAGCAATTCAAATACAGATCATGTAGGACAGAGCAGGTCAAGTATAGATCTTACAAGACAGAGCAGGTCAAATATAGATCGTACAAGACAGAGCAGGTCAAATATAGATCGTGTAGGACAGAGCAGGTCAAATACAGATTGTGTAGGACAGAGCAAGCAGGTCATATATAGATCGTGTAGGACAGAGCAGGTCAAATATAGATCGAGTAGGAGAGAGCAGGTCAAATATAGTTCGTGTAGGACAGAGCAGGTCAAATATAGATCGTGTAGGACAGAGCAGGTCTAGTATAGATCGTACAAGACAGAGAAGGTCAAATATAGATCGTACAAGACAGAGCAGGTCAAATATAGATCGTGTAGGACAGAGCAGGTCAAATATAGATCGTGTAGGACAGAGCAGGTCAAGTAGAGATAGTGTAAGACAAATTAGGTCAAAGTAAGACAGAGCAGGTCAAATATAGATCGTGCAAGACAGAGCAGCTCAAATATAGATCGTATAGGACAAAGCAGGTCAAATATAGATCGTTCAAGACAGAGCAGGTCAAGTATAGATCGTACAAGACAGAGCAGGTCAAATATAGATCGTACAAGACAGAGCAGGTCAAATATAGATCGTGTAGGACAGAGCAGGTCAAATATAGATCGTGAAGGCAGAGCAGGTCAAATATAGATCGTGTAGGACAGAGCAGGTCAAGTATAGATCGTACAAGACAGAGCAGGTCAAATATAGATCGTACAAGACAGAGCTGGTCAAATATAGATCGTACAAGACAGAGCAGGTCAAATATAGATCGTGTAGGACAGAGCAGGTCAAGTATAGATAGTGTAAGACAAATTAGGTCAAAGTAAGACAGAGCATGTCAAATATAGATCGTGCAAGACAGAGCACGTCAAATATAGATCGTGTAGGACAGAGCAGGTCAGATATATATCGTGAAGGACAGAGCAGGTCAAATATAGATCGTGTAGGACAGAGCAGGTCAAATATAGATCGTGCAAGACAGAGCAGGTCAAATATAGATCATGTAGGACAGAGCAGGTCAAATATAGATCGTTCGAGACAGAGCAGGTCAGGGTGATCCATTAATTCCGCACATTATTAAATACTTTTAACTTTAACATCTTTAAAGCTATCATATTAAAAAAACATGTAATTGCAGAGTATGTAAGAGATATATGTGAGAGTTTTGTTCTGATCTAAAACGGATATTCAACAATAGAATCCCTATCTAGAGCAGACGTTCAATGTGACCACCCAATTTCGCTGAAACGAGTTTCAAACGTCGTTTTAAATTCTGTACATGACGATTTTGCATGCACCTAGGTAACCAGTCTCTTTTCCCGGCGAATCGAATGTTTCATTTCATTGGACATATCCAATAATATTCCTTCTTGAAGGCACAGGTGTATTTGGACATACTTTTCAAGTTTTCTTTTCATTTAAATCGCACAATTTCCCAATTCATAATTAAGTTTTATTATTCGAGTTTGGAAATAACTCAATTTAATGACGTCATCGATGACAACATAACATCACTTTGACGACACAATGCCAAATACTTTCTTCATTTCAGCAGAAAATTTTATTTATTAATTTATCTTTCCAACAACACCAACTTTATATGTGTAAGTAAAGAAATAGTGAAGTTATAGGCATTTACTAATGTGCGGAACTAATTGATCACCCTCGTGTAAGACAGAGCAGGTCAGATATAGACCGTCTAGGACAGAGCAGGTCAAATATAGACCGTCTAGGACAGAGCAGGTCAAATATAGACCGTCTAGGACAGAGCATGTCAAATATAGACCGTCTAGGACAGAGCAGGTCAAATATAGATCGTCTAGGACAGAGCATGTCAAATATAGTTCGTGAAGGACAGAGCAGGTCAAATATAGATCGTGAAGGACAGAGCATGTCAAATATAGTTCGTGAAGGACAGAGCAGGTCAAATATAGTTCGTGAAGGACAGAGCATGTCAAATATAGACCGTCTAGGACAGAGCAGGTCAAATATAGATCGTCTAGGACAGAGCATGTCAAATATAGACCGTCTAGGACAGAGCAGGTCAAATATAGATCGTCTAGGACAGAGCATGTCAAATATAGATCGTGTAGGACAGAGCATGTCAAATATAGATCGTCTAGGACAGAGCAGGTCAAATATAGATCGTGTAGGACAGAGCATGTCAAATATAGACCGTCTAGGACAGAGCAGGTCAAATATAGATCGTCTAGGACAGAGCATGTCAAATATAGTTCGTGAAGGACAGAGCAGGTCAAATATAGTTCGTGAAGGACAGAGCAGGTCAAATATAGATCGTCTAGGACAGAGCATGTCAAATATAGACCGTCTAGGACAGAGCAGGTCAAATATAGATCGTCTAGGACAGAGCATGTCAAATATAGATCGTGTAGGACAGAGCATGTCAAATATAGATCGTCTAGGACAGAGCAAGTCAAATATAGATCGTGTAGGACAGAGCATGTCAAATATAGACCGTCTAGGACAGAGCATGTCAAATATAGATCGTGTAGGACAGAGCATGTCAAATATAGATCGTCTAGGACAGAGCATGTCAAATATAGACCGTCTAGGACAGAGCAGGTCAAATATAGATCGTGTAGGACAGAGCATGTCAAATATAGATCGTGTAGGACAGAGCATGTCAAATATAGTTCGTGAAGGACAGAGCAGGTCAAATATAGATCGTGAAGGACAGAGCATGTCAAATATAGTTCGTGAAGGACAGAGCAGGTCAAATATAGTTCGTGAAGGACAGAGCAGGTCAAATATAGTTCGTGAAGGACAGAGCATGTCAAATATAGTTCGTGAAGGACAGAGCAGGTCAAATATAGTTCGTGAAGGACAGAGCATGTCAAATATAGTTCGTGAAGGACAGAGCAGGTCAAATATAGTTCGTGAAGGACAGAGCATGTCAAATATAGATCGTGAAGGACAGAGCAGGTCAAATATAGTTCGTGAAGGACAGAGCATGTCAAATATAGGAAAGAGCAGAGAAAAATGAATCAACGAATTTACTACCCCACAAACATACCTTTATGTTTAACTAAATGCAAAACATTTAAAGCTCACTAAAATACGCAATATAGTACATGTGCTATAGGAATATAATAAATCATATAATAGGAAAATAACTTGTGACAAGCTTAAGTACTCTTAACAAGTTATATTTTCCAGTCTCATTGGTGAATGAATATTTTCCTATTTCTACCCCTATGTTCAGCAAGAAGAAATGCCTTGTACATAAATGGGACTTTGCTAACTGGAGTATACATTTAAACAAGTTTAAGTATGTTTATTACTGTCATTCATACTCATAGTACATGTATTAACATTGTTAGTTAATGTAATATAAGCTGCTTACCTAGTAGATAGAAATATGGCAAACAATGTAGTCGGTCGTCTGCTATAGGTCCATTCCCAGATTTACCAAACCAACACGGGTTCTTATATGAATCGTTAAACGTTATCTGTGGCTAAATAGAGGGATACATAAGATCTTACACCAAAAATCAACAAATTTTCTGTTTATTATATACTTTAATTTCTCTTAAAAGTGTAACGTAATTGGCTTAATTGGAAAAATCACCTCGAAATTAGAACGTCACGACGTGACAATTGTGACGTCATGATGACGTAACGTACATTTTAAAGCCCGGTGCCATTGACGTTATAGTCCATTCAAAATAAAATTTGACCTAGACAAAATTGCAAAAGATTTGTTTTCAATACTGGACGATAGTATACGTTTATATATACATACCATTAAAACCCGCACAGTGAAATATGAGGGGAAAGTTGTTTAAAACAAGTTTTGATTATCGTTTTTTAACATCAGCGACGATGTCATAAACGGTTTTCCATACTCGGTATTTTTCGATGACGTCACGGATGACATCATAATAAAATGGAAGGTATAGTTATAAACAATCGATATCTGGGTTAAAAATCGACGTATTTTTATCATAAATAAAGCTGAAAGGGTTCATTTGAAGTAAGTATGATGTATTTACACAAGGCATGGCATTATGAGAATGTGTACATGCACACACATAGCAAATTAATTTGAAATTGCATGATTTTGCGGAAAGTAGAGGAATCTAAATATTCTTTTGTTTGAGGTTTTTTTTGGTTGAATGATAAATGTGTCTATATTGATCTATTTAACAGTCACGATAATATTAAAATAGCGATAAGACGCTTTAAATAACAAAAAAATGGAAATTAATAAAGATGACCTGCTGAACCAAAAAAATAAGTACGGAAGCGTGTTCGTGCCATCAATTTAACGAATTTTCACAAGTGCCGTTATGTTTTGAAAGTTGTCTCTTAAACAAGCGGTAAAAATTGTGTATTTTTTCACGTCATTCTATTCCTAGCATGATATTGTGTATATATACAAATTGTGAGCAAATTCTATCGATAGGAACACTTAATATGACAAGAAACTGCAGATTGAATATCCGTCTAGAACATGATAGATCTAATAAATGTACTTTATATTTCACAAAGTTTCTCTTCCATTAGGTCTTATTATAAATTTGTTTATACACTGTATACTTATACAGGAACCTAGTATGAATTCAATTAGTGATAGAATTGGAATAGATCTATAGAATCTTCGTAGCTGTCTTAAAATTTAAGTTAATTGTTTTTTCATATTACGAATATTTCTTATCAGATAAATGTTTAAGTTTTAACTAAGTATTATTAAATAAACAATAATCTTCATTTTGTAGGAGTGAAACACATTGAATAACGATTATAGTTATACATGTACATGTATTTGTTATTCTATATACTTATTACGTTTTGCTTGAAGATAACCATAATAAAGGATGTGAAGTCAGCATCATGAATATTACCACGGAGATTATCGATGTATAACATCGCAGTCACCTGAATAGATTTATTTAAAGCAAATTGGCATATATACATACCTTTAGCCATTTACATAACTCATAAAAGGTGAAGTGAAATTCATCTATATAAATAATAACACTAACTACAACTTAAGACACAAACGGGTGTTTAATGAATAAATTAAACATGCTAGTAATTTGCTTTTTCATGATATTTGCAAATAAGCTACTCATATTTCCAAAGTAAGCATGATTTTCGGTTTGAATACAAACCATTTAATGTAGTATGTAAACTTGAAATTCCAAAGTCAGATTAACATGCATCGTAACATGCTTACTGAATGTAATAGTCCCATTTCTATTTAGATGGATGAATTATGTGTGATTTGTAAGAAGACACTCTCTGAACAGACAGTTGTAAAGTTGAGGTAGAAGGTGAGGGACAGTGTGAACAGGGCAAGTGAGATCAGATACTACAACATATGAGGGACAGATGATACATACAGAACAGAACAGAACAGAACATACATTTATTAAGACTTGTAACAAGTACATTGTCTACAAACACTGATATATATACATAAATATATAATACAAAATACACGTGATAAATGGGTTAGTAACGGAGAGAAAAAGCATCAATAACGTTAGTAACATTTACAGTTTTTTTTGTTGTTTTTTATCCTACAAATATACTTCACACATTCTATGAACATACAGATATACTTCACACATTCCATGAACATACAGATATACTTCACACATTCCATGAACATACAAATATACTTCACACATTCCATGAACATACAAATATACTTCACACATTCCATGAACATACAGATATACTTCACACATTCCATGAACATACATAATAAAAATTATATACTTCACACATGCTATGAACATACAGATATACTTCACACATTCCATGAACATACAGATATACTTTACACGTTCCATGAGCATACATATATACTTCACACATTCCATGAACATACAGACACACTTCACACATTCCATGAGCATACAGATATACTTCATACCTTCCATGCACATACATAAATACTTCACACATTTCATTAACAATATATAATGGTGTTTAGGCAATACCTTCGCACAATACATGATCGCACACACACCGAACCTTGACACACAAATTATTAATTATTTACAACTATATTAGCATTGTTTCTAATTCTAAAAGATTCCTTCAAGAAATAAGCTAGGTTGCACAGTTCCTTTATGTTATTGCTACATAATAATTCATAGAATTTAAAGACAGAAGGTCTCAAATAATAATATTGTTGAATAAATTTTACTCGGATAATTCTATAATTGGGACAAATGCAAACAAAATGATAAATATCTTCTATATCTTGTAAATTACAAAATAAACAAAGTCTTTTGTGACGCGGTAATCTGTTCACTCCAAATCTACCAGTATGTATTCGTAAAGAATGAGCAGAAATGCGTAATTTTGTAATATAAAACCTAATATTATTAGGAACAAGATCAAGATATGGTTCATACACAAAATTCAATTTAAAATCTTTATATTCTTCTAAAACGCGGTTTCTTTCCACCGATCCAAACCATTCTTGTTTAAAACAATCTATGAGACGGCTTTTAAATATAACATGGAAATCTTTTACAAGAGTATTTGCGTTATTAAACACTTCAGAGAAACCATGGTCATCTAACAGTTTCTTTACCCGACTTACCCAATTGTTATAGCCAGATAAACAGTCGTTTACAGCTAATTTATACAGTTTTTGTAAAATAATATTTTTTGATTTTACAATTTTGCACCAATATTTTATGATTTTACAGTAACGTGATACATACAAAGGAAAGCGTTCTAACTCGCCGTACACAGCACAATTGCTAGAATTTATAGGAACTTTTAAAATACGCTTGCAGAACTTTAAATGCAACCTTTCTAATTCTTTAGACTTATTGAACCCACAAATTTCGCTGCCATAATTTAAGATAGCACCAACAAACGAATCAAACAGTTGACATACAACTCTTAATTTTAAAGGTATTTTTTTACAATTGAACAATAAAGTATTTAAGGCCTTTATTGCTTTACCAGATATATAATTGTGATACATAGAAAAATTGCCATTATAAGAGAATAGCGTTCCCAGATAATTAAATGTGTCGACTACTTCAACATCTATACCATTGTAAGTCCATTTTTTCTCTCGCTTTAACCCTCCCCGTTTTCTGAAAACCATTATTTTTGTTTTGGACGCATTTACCTCAATGCCCCATAAGCTACTCATATTTCCAAAGTAAGCATGATTTTCGGTTTGAATACAAACCATTTAATGTAGTATGTAAACTTGAAATTCCAAAGTCAGATTAACATGCATCGTAACATGCTTACTGAATGTAATAGTCCCATTTCTATTTAGATGGATGAATTATGTGTGATTTGTAAGAAGACACTCTCTGAACAGACAGTTGTAAAGTTGAGGTAGAAGGTGAGGGACAGTGTGAACAGGGCAAGTGAGATCAGATACTAAAACATATGAGGGACAGATGATACATACAGAGTGTTTCAAAACCTATACACACGAACTCAATTTAACATGTAAAACAGATTGAAATAATGTACAGAACACCTGCACATAATACATATTTTCCACTCCTATTTCAGGAAAGCTACAAAGTGTGCCTTTTAAAAGCACTATACATTGAATGTGCAATAAATTTCCAACTGCATGCCGCATGTACGAGGGGTGTTCAATATAATATGATGTATTTCGGTCACAAAATTCGTTGATTTCTAGATTTCGTTTTATGTTTATGGCACCATCAACCATTCAACTAATTTCCTGAAAATTTCACTAAATTGCAATTACCGGATTGGTGTTTCAGGTTGTTGTCTTTTTCAAGGGTTAGTAATAGACACACAATAAGAGAACAAATGTCCACTAACATTTCATTTCGGGATATAAACTTTTTTGCATATGATTAAAATAATGTGCATGCCTGCCTGGATTTGGTGTCCTTTTAGTACAAAATAAGATAATTTTAAAGTCGCGAATATATGTGTAGAAATGAGACCAACTCGCTAGTTGTTATTTTTTATTAGTTTTATTGGTTAAAATTTGGCATATTACACAAGAAAGTATTCCTTGGACACACGGTATAACCCGACGAATAGGCCACCGAGTGACGAATACCCAACAGAAGTAAACACTGATGACAGGTGAGTAGTGATGTTATATTTCTTACCAGCAAATCGCGATATCGAGATTTCTTTTGGATCTAAGAATTTGTGAATGACTACGAAGGTTGAAGTTTACTATTCAAAGAATCTCGCGTGCTATCTTTGCGGAATAAAGCTGATAGCGCCTGTTTATACACGACATGCCGAAAATAATGTTCAAATCTAACAAACATTGGCCGAAATTAAACCGTGTGGGGTCATCAACATTAATTTCTGGGAAGTATTTGCGAACAAAACATAATTGATACGAAGTCATTGGTGCGTGAACAAACAAGTATCATTTTGAATGAACAAGACTGGTCTCCCTTGTTGTCGACCGTCTTACTCGTAGACAACAAATAAATTCATTTTTATTTTAAGCTCTGAGGCACACATACGAATTCAGTATCGTATGTTGCAGTTTAATGAATGATGACGTTTATTTTTCTTAACAACTACAACAAATTCTGCTCAAAATGAAAATAAGGGCAGTATACTCGAGTATACCTTAGTTCAATACATATTACTTAATTTTTGGCGTAAGCCATGCAATTTCCATGCATAGAGAAGAAATACCCACATTTTAAACATTAGTCGTAGAATAATTCTAAATATTGTCTTAGAACAATTCAAAGGACATGAACAATACATTTTGAACGCCCATCGTATATATTGTTAAAGTATTTGCTATATCTAAAACCACGTCGTTCGACAATTATTTTGCAATATGATACCAATGCGTGCACAAAACGTATCCAGTTATATTGTTAACAATGATGTCACAATTATGTTGGTACAGAGCGACTTAAAACCTCGTAACTCGACATAATAGACAAGGTCGATACGCTGATAGTATTTGAAAATAATGTTGCACAAAATCCAAATGCATACAAAACTTAACAAAAAAAAGTTATAGCCGAACCTGTCCTTGTTTAATTTGAATGGAACACTCCGGCGCAATTTTTGCAGTTTAAACCATATACGGTAGTACACTGTTTTTTTGTTGGCGACTTAAATACTGAAACAGGATATAATCTACTACCGCGTACACAAAAAGCCAATGAAGATATTTTGCAATTTAGATCTTGACTTGTACCTAAACATAACGTTGCACAAAATATCAATGCATACAAAACTTAACAAAAAATCTAAAACCGAAACCGTCATTGTTTAATTTGAATGTAACTCTCCGGCAGTATAAAGCATATAGTAAATAAATGAATACAAGTCAAACAGTTTCCTGCGGGTAATTACCTGCGGCCTTGTAATTTAGTTGTATTGTTTAGGATGTGGTTTTTGCAGTTTGGATGCAATTCGAATTTATTCCTGTGTAAGTTTAAATTAATGTTTCTGTCAAAATAATTCCAATACATGTAAAATCGGACAACACCGATTATCCTCCAATTATTTGGTTGTGTTAAATGTATGTGCCGAACGAATGAACAAATTCAAAATAATTATAATTTTTTATCATGTATCAATACCATGCTTCTGTTAATCTAGCGATGTGTTCTCTACGGGATGTAGTGCATTCATTACCCACTATATTTATTACTGACTGGGAATCGTATGCAGCTGCAGACACCTGCTGTTTAGATTCGTGGTCTCGCGTTCAAAGTGAAATTTCGGAATAGTTCTGCTTTCTTTGGTAAATAAACTATTGTAATGCGATAAATACCGATGTTATCCGCATGGAATAATGGAATTAGTCTGGTTCACGACATTCTTACAAAATGCTTCTTTTTTTTGATATTTTCTTTGAAATCGTAAACCATCGAGAACATGTCACGTGCCCCTCCATGGTCATTTTACTTTTGGCAATCCAATATAACCTGCGACCGCAGGTTAATAACAACAATGATTGTGCAATATTTGTTAAGCTTATACAGCCATTACTCGCTCTGTGGGATTTCTAACATTGCCTGGAATAGCCAATTCATACGGTATGGTGTATCTAACAGTGATCGGAAAATTCATGATTTGCTTCTTGTGGTCTCTAACATCATTAGCTTGGCATTATATTCCATTCATTGCACAGTACAGTACCTAACACTCCTTGTGTCGGCTGTGACCTTTTTGTGGATTACTTAAAACGCCGTGCTTAGTGATTACTTAATACTCCTCCTCGATAAACCCCGGCCGAGCTCCATTGGGCACCTAGCACTTATTGACACACACATTCCTGTCTATGTAGGGTACCTATCCTAGTATTCATTGGAACAACCATTCATTATTTCATGTGGCAGAGCTACATATAAGGTTTTGGTCCATTGGGTATTTTACCCCCTACTTTCAATTTTAAATGGGTTTTGACAAATTTTAATTGGGTATTTGATAAAACTCATAGGGTATATGATCTTTATATACTATTTTTCACTAAAAAATCATTTTCAATTTGAGTATTTCAGATTGTCTTTGCTTTTTCTTACTCCCTCCTCTCAAAATCGATTGGGTTGTTATGAAAATTAATTGGGTAATTACCCCAATACGCAGCTCATCTGTAGCTCTGTGTGGTATATGTCACTCCTTGGCACAGCGGTCGGGTTTTATTTGGTTAATGCAACTGCATAATTCAGCCAGTGTCCTAGATCTATTGGTACCTAGTATTGGACCATGTGATAGTTAACACTGTCGAATACAGATATTCCTGGCAATATGGGGGATATCTTACAATGTTCAACATAGCCATCTATATGTCCTTGTAGTACCTAATGCAGTCAGGTGCACTCATTGGGGAACCTACCACTACCTACTTAAAATGCCATTTCTGACTCGTGAGAGTTACCTTACCATGTATTCCTGGCTCCATTGAGTACCTATCAAGGTTCGGTACTTCCATTATACGCTCTGCGCTTTTATGATACAGGACACAACTATTCATTGTGCCGTACCGACCTCCAGCACACAAAATCTTCCACCAGGGCATTGCATAGCATACACATTAATACAAAATGAACACATGCCCCTTTCAGAATAAAAGAGGGGAATGCGGCCTCGATGCATTTCATTGCTCTTTTACATGTTTTACTTAAATAATACAATGTAAACTAAGGATAATCATTATGGTGTTTTGAGTATGCTTAAATCAATTGCAAGTATGTTGTATTCTTTGTTGTACTCTAAATATCTTCACATGTAATACAAACTTTAGTCGTGGTTAATATTGAAACACATACAATATTTTTATTTAAATTTACTTTAAATTATGTATTTACTACATTTGCCTAGCAATGTACTTCATGTGTTGTTTAAGTACCTCAAGCGGGGCCTCGTGTACATATTAACTATTAAAATGTGAAATAGCTCAAATGCCAATATTTAACACAGTATGAACTGGGTTACCGAGTTCCTTCGATTAAAACTTTAAGAAAATATATTTTAACAATACTTCTCTACTAATGGATTTCATTTTATTTTTCCCTTTTTAGATACCCCTATTACGGCCTCAATTTTAATAAATTCGACCAAGCATTAGGATATTTGATGTATATTCGTGCTACTCAGATCACTATTTATTAAAGTTACATGTATATAGCTAGTTATTGTTACCGTGTATTACATTAATGATTTAGCTATTTTCTATTGTACCTTATAACGGGAATAAGCTTTGGTTTTACGCCTATTTGAGCCTCAATTTCACATTGAACTCTTACTTAAGTATATATCTGTTGAATTTGCACATTAAACAAATATAAATCACAGCTACAGATCGTTTGTTCTACATTTCAGATACCATTTATATGTCTAACCGATAAAACCGTGATAACGCTAACTTTATCTACTTTTTCATGATTGAGTATATCCAAATTAGGGCCTCAATTGACTGATAAGTAGTTCTTTTAAATGATTAAATTATGTAAAAAACATTGTTAGATCATCTGAAATGCATTTTATAAGTGTCTTGTTCAGCCATATGGAATACAGGAATAAGTATACAAACCTGTTTTTATTTTATGATATATTTTTCTCCAAATACCCCTTTCGGGCCTCCTTTTGGTAACAATACGTCTATAATAGTGAAATGTATTATATAATTTGTTGGACATATAATTTGTAAAACATTCTAGTACAAAAATTACATATTATCTTGAGCTATTTACGCTCAATAATTGCCTAGATTTTGCCAATACAAAGCAATATATTGAAACGGCGGCCATCTTGGCGGCCATCTTGATTTGGTCACTTTCCCCCCATTTCCACGATTGCGGGTTTTAACACGTATTAATACATACATGTCTGGTACTTTTGCCACCAGTAACAAAACTTTTGCAATTTTGTCTACCTTACCCCATATTTGTATCTAGATACAATGGCCTATTACGTTTCTTTTTCTGAACGATACTGGAACAAGCTTCTTAAACAGTGAAAATAACAAAGTGGTAATTTCACTGTTATTTTCACTGAAAATCTCCGTAATCCATTGAAAGCAAATAATAAATAAGATTAAATTACGAACAAAGCAGCCACTTCGGCACTCTGGCTTACAATAAAAAATAAAAACTACAATCATTAATCAAAAGTCATCATATCTCATACCGGTAATTAGTCATTTTTCCTAGTTGACAATTTTTTGTCTTATTAATTTTTGTTTTTAATGCATTTATTTGCATTAAATTTCACATACTGACATATGAATATATGACATATGCAATGCAGTCAATTATTTGTATATTTTGGCCTACTTGCGGTCTAATTCACCGTTTTAGACTTGTTACGTAATCTAACATACTTTCGCGAATCAAAAAGCACGTGTTCATGTACGGTTTTAAAGTAAGCCTAACCACAGTGGTAATTTGGCTTAAATAGTACCAGTTTTGACATCATAAACGCATTAAATAAATAGAATATTTGTTTGTTTTGATTGCGCCAAAAACACATAACATGCTGAGTGTGCTACACAAAGAACGTTGTTAACCTGTGAACATGCCTATAACGTCACATAAGCCTATTTTATAATTTGACAAGAACGGCAGTAAGAACCGAGCATAAAACGTGTAAAGTCGGTTGTTTTAAAAGCAGCAACCTGGCACCGACCTCTCGAAACATCTCAATCTGAGCTCAATCTCAACTCAAATTTTATCACCTATTGTTTGAGATAGCTTCCATGAGAAATTGTACTCTAAATTGGTTTAAAAACAGAAACATTATTCTGAGTTTATTACACTTACAGTAAAATTCCGAGAGCTCGAGTTTCATAGTTACCTCAAATTCAGACTCTGATTTGAGCTAAATCTCAATTTGAGTTGAGATTTCAAGTTGAGATGCTTCAATTTGAAGGATGAAATGCTTTTGAAAACAAAATGCACAATCTCACTATAGATTATTATATATTTTGTTTATACTATGTGCCCTTAACCTGTTAACAGCCCGTGTTTAAGGTAATTTGGTTAGCTGAAATTGAACCAATCAGTGTGTAACCGTGTCAGGAAATAATTTAATTTTTCAAGTCAGCAACAGGTTTTTTAATAAAAACAATTATGCTAAATTGAAAGAATACATATATGTAATGGATATTCATATCCAAAAATGAAAAAGTATTTTATAAAAGATGTTTTATCTGCAATTGAAAATTGTCATTTTTGTGTCAAAATCCTGTAAAACGTACTTAACGTATTTAATATAAATCACATTGTTTCGTACTCCAATCTTTTATCCAGGTGCTCGACTATTTCCCAAATAAAGTATATTAATGATATCCACACATTGTATACAAACTTTTGACCACTATTAGTACAATTGACAAATTTGATTTACACACAGCTGATTATTATAAGTGTAATGTGTGTGTGTATCTGTTGATTTAGCTAACAAAGGGTACAAACTGACAAAAGGATGACCGTTGAAAATCAATGGGTTTGGCAATGACTTGTTTTGATTGCAACTAATCCCATGAATAGAAAGTTTCTACACAAATGCATTCTACATATTATTAAGTTAAATACAAAACATAATTTTAAGTTATACATGGTTTACTATTCAGTGATAAATATAATTGATATACTTTTACTCTATAGTCGAGCACCTGGGTACTGTTTTATCAAAGCATTTACGCTAGCGTAACTCTAAGTTTTCCGTAAATATTGCGTACGTCGAGCGTTTTACTAAGATATTTTTTCTCATGTTTTGTCGTAAGTATTGGCGTAATTCTACGCAAGGTCGGAGTAAACGTAAATAGCAAATATTAACGTAGTGAGGAGTTTTTGCCACGCACTGTTGATTTTAGACCGTCACTTGTTGTTATAGACCGTTATTAGTAAATTAATATAAACATGTTTAATCATCAAAACTTATCGAACTTTTATGTATATCTATTCACTCTGGTTCCCGTTATATTGGTAATATTGTGGCCCGGTCTACGTTCAATATTCAATATTTTTACGTAAATGTATGCACCAACTTGCGATCGTTTAGTAAAACACACTTAAGGATTTGCGTAAGTGACAAATATATGCGTAAACATACGCGACATTTACGCAATGTTAGTAAAACAGTACCCTGGATACTAGATTTTCAATGTTTGATAAAACACTTTTTTACAAATTGAATTTTCATTTTTTGATACAAATATTTTTATGAATGTACATATTTCAATAAAGCATAATAATTTTGGCAGAAAATTATATTGCAAACTTGAAAAATCAAATTGTTTTCTGACACAGTTTTACGGTGATAACTTCAATTTCAGCTAACCAATGTACCTTAACCCCTCATAAAAGTGCTCAACATCGGACTTAAGAATTCTGAGACATATGCGTCTATAAAGGTCTGACTATACATAAGTGGCAGTTCCCCACACTGAGTAAAAAACTTTAATAAGAAAATGCATTACCTTGTGTAATATGTCATACACGCCGAAATCTTCTACAGTCCTTTGTTGTGCAGTAACCGTAGACAGATTCTCACCTGGTAATCCGCTAAACACCACCATAGAAACATTCCAAACCGTATGTTCCAGACAACCTAACAATATTATGCTTGATGTCAACGCTGCTAAAGTAAAGCGTGTGAAAACGTATTGTCGTCGACACTTAAAATTCATATTTGATAAAAGAGGTACCAACCTATTAGTAAAAGTATTCAAAAATCAGTCATATAAAATTATGTAATTTTGTTGTCTTAAATATGGGACGAATAAACAAAAGTTATTATTCGGTCCCAGCTTAAATTAAACTAACGTCATATTAGACATTTTATACTCGCGCTGGACGCGAAAAGCGAGGAGCGGACAGCGAGCTTAATATAGGGGGGTCTTATCAAAACAATATCGTCACACAAAATGTAGCGTGTAATGGTTATCTACAAGTAGTCACTCATGCAGTCAAACTAGATTATTCTACTATACTGCGTTCCAAAAGTGTTGCGCCTTTTTGAGGTAGCAATTAGTGCTCGTATTATCAAGATTGATTTAAAGTAGATGGTAACTGAAAACGTAAATTATCTAAATGATCGATTGTTAATGTTATAAAATTAAATCAATTAAGGTTTTCACAGACATATTTAAATGTTTAAAATTTCCTATTGATAAATAGGTGCAACACTTATGTAATTTAGTATATCATTGAATAAACCATACCACTGGTAAAATGTAGTACACAACTTGAACACATTAAAGGCGTAACTATATACAAGCTTATAATGACAGAACTAAATACAAGATCTAACATTTTAATCATTCGAAACCAAATATTTGTTACTCTACATACAATTAAGTCCAGCAATAATTTTAACTATGCGTGCTAGAAGCGGCTTTGTACGACTTTAGGTCTGCAATGGAATGCTCTACAGAGACAAGACAAGGGCTTAAACGTCTGTTGAATTTGCGGCATTTTCTCAATTCACTGCCTTGTTTTCTGGCCAACTGTGCCGATGTGTACGCGGTTAACAGTGGGAATCTGTTTGGATATATCTTATCCACCAACAGATTTAACTCTTGTGAGAAATCTAGAGCTTCACCGGGACCTATGTTGGTTAAAAATGCAACCGTTTGGGCATCATTCATGTGCCCTAGAAACCCACTTTCCAAATGTACTATCTTTCCCAAGCAATCAATGATAACCTGTGTGTGAATTTCATGATAATGTCAATGGCCGGAATAATACTGTGGCTGGGGCTCTATAAGTGGTCTATTTATACGGTGAGATGTCCCGTCTATGGCACCGACTGCACATGGTAATTTTGGTATGTATGCATTTATAAGCGCCGCCAGACGGTGGGACAGTAACGTCAACGATGTTGGTCTAAATATAGTCATAATTGTTTCTTGATGAATTTATAATTTACTTATGAGTTTCAAAACTCAAGCAATTACTATACAATATCAAGAGAATGACAAATAATTATCACCAATATCATCAAATATAATATATTTAATACATCGATAGTGAATGCTTACATTAGCACAATAACATTAATGGCTTTGTGTTTAGTAAGTAGCTTTCTCTTCTTGCAGAACAACACGATCAAGTACCCATGAGAGCACATGTGCAACAACGTCCGCGTCTTTCATTCATGCACATTTATACATGTATACATATATCCAGATTGTTCATCTATGGGAGTTTGAAAGACATAGTGCCGTTAAACTGTACCTGAGGATTTTCTACTGGAAAGTTTTTCACTAAACATCGTATATAAATTGTATAAAAGAACAATGGTCATAACTGTAGCAAAGATCGTCGCAGTGCATTTTCTTTCCTGTCAGTCCATGCAGTCTACATGTTCAGGTGGTTTACGATCGAACGGACGTTCTAACATTACGGTTTTATGTGACTAAACTCCACGGAATGAAGTAATACTGGTAGTTGTGTGACTAAATAAGTCACATAAACTGAAAAAAAGCCACATAAACCCAAAATTCTTAAAGTTGAGGTTTATGGGACTTTTTTAGCCACATAAAGTGGATTTGTGAGGGCGAACAAACGAACGAACGGACGTCCAATTGGCAACCCGAATAACCCGAGGAGTAAAAAATTTGGGCATGCGCAGTCAGATAACTCGGTAGTGATATCAAGAACGTATCGAGTACGTATCGAGTCGAGTTCAAAATGGCGACCAAAGGTCTAGAAATTATGATATTAGAAGAAATGTTTAACAGCGACGAGGAGGATGGCATTATGACTGAAAACAACTGTATTATAATAAACTGTCTGAAATGTGCAACGAAATGTAATGTTCCCAAAGTTCATAATTTAGGTTAGAGATTATACGCATGCCTCACGCTTTCCGCCATTTTGACTCTAGAGAACCCGCGAAGGATTTGAGGTTACTTGGGTCGAGTAGCTTAGAGATTATACGCATGCGCACTGCGTTTTCCCGACCCGTTCCCTTTACAACTCGTGTTACTCGTGTAACCCGAGTTGGTAATTGGAAAACGCTCCATGAAAACCGGGCTTACGTGACATTGTAATAGTATTTATGTAATAAGGTTAAGAAAACACTCTTGAATGAGAAAAAAATTATGCTCTTTGATTTAATTTCAAGTTCTTCGATAATATAGAACTATGTCTTAGATTTATTTTTTCCCATGAATCATGTTAAAATATCTTCCGTCGTTGCTATGGTTACAAATGTCTGAAGAGTGTCTATATGGAGAAAACGAGGGGTTAGTGGTTAAAAACAAAAGCTTCATTTCTCTAAAACCTAAAATTCACGATTTAGATATGTTTTATTAAAAAAGGAATATAATTCTTAAATGTGATACAATTTTGAAAAGTTTCGTCAAAAACTCATCAAATACTGGATTTATGAACTTCTTATTGACGTAACGTCAAATAACGTTTGAATGACGTTTTCGACGTCACTAACAAAGTGGGCGCGAGTAGTTAGTTTAAAAGTATGTAATTTTGTAATTTGATGTCATATTTAGCTCAAATTTCCAGAAACTGTTTAAACAAGTCTTGTCTGTCTAATGCTATATTATCATGATTTTCACATTTTTGTCACTAAGCCCGGTTTTCCTGGAGAACGGCTCAAATATATTTATAACACTTGTATTGATATCTGTGTATACCTCACAGACCGTAAAATGTGAAATTGCTTTTTTTGAGCGAATGTGGTGCACTCTTTACAACATCAAATATTTTGTAATGGTCTCTTTACGAATACGTTATAGATAATTCACGAATACATCAAGATGGAAATCTCCTATGAAGATAGCGAGTCAGTCGATATGAGTGTATTAGATAAAGTTTTTGTTTATTATAGTGTCATGCACCCCTATTGAAAGGGTCAGCCAATTTGACTTATGAGACACCTATATTTCGTGCGCACAGTACCTCCCGAATCCCTTCTCGTATTGCCGGGCGCCTGGTCTACGGCCACCCTTCTTTAACTAGCTGGCGGCTCACCAACCGACCGCATCAGTTCTAACCAAGCTTCCACCGGGATTCGAACATTCGATCTCCCGCTTCCAAGGGGGACGCCCTAACCACTCGGCCACGGACGTCAGCACGTTTATGGACGTGGAGACAACAGTGAATATCGACCATTTTTCCCCATCACTAGCCACGGCAAGGCTAGCACTCTTGTGAAGGGCCATTCACCTGTAAGTTATTTCCTTTGATGTATGATCCACCAACAGTTCTGTGATATTAGGACTACCTACTAGTAGTCCAATTATCCTGACAACAGGCTAACCTAGTAGGTCGTTGCATGGGATCGAAACACTATTTAAGAGGCCGACTCTCAAACCATTCGACAATCAAGGCTGTGTTATGTAAATATTACATGTGCCGCATACTACAATGTGCCCAGGACATTGTGATATTTACAAACATAAGTTGTTTTGGTCAACTGTTGCAAAAGTTGTTTTAAATGTACGTAGATAGAAGATTGTTCTGTCATTTAAAGTTCTTTCGGGGGAAAATTCGATCGTTAGATCAAAGGTGCGCGTACCACTTTAACGTTGTTAAATTTAGTTATCACATAAACTGCGGTCCAGGAGTGCCGTAAAGCCGTGCCGTAAATATCGTTCGGCACTCCCAGACTTTGCAATAAATATTTAAATTAGCTTGACGTGACGTTAGCCAATCCATGCATTGATCCGTCAATGACGTCAGTATAATATCAACGTCGCCATGACATCGCGCTCATTGTACCGCTGAATTTTGGCTGAAACATATGCAGCGTACATCATCCTTTTGAACAATAATGTGTATTTTTTACGGTTATGTGATAAATAGAATCCTACATTCGTGCTCATTACATACGAGTTTTATTAACTCGTCGACAAAAAATATATGAGACTCGGCAAAGCCTCGTGTCATATCATTTTGTCCACTCGTTTAATAAAACTCTATAATGAGCACTCATGCAAGATCCTCTATATAATAAGCATTGTTACTCATACAACAGTAGTTATTCATCGTTTTACATATTGCAGAGAACTTTGTTTGACGCAGCCAACCAGGGAACAGTTGATCATCTAGTTGTTAACCATTTAGACCAATTATACTTTTATACTTATAACTGTCAACAGACGAATTCGAGCCTACTTGGAACAACAATAGAGAGGTTGCGAAAGTCAACGTGTAACGTGTACGTGTACGTGAAAACTATTTTTGCGTATTTCGTCATCCAGGTATGTGTAGTTTCTACAAGTAACGAACGTGTGACAGACGAAACTTAATGTGTACTATGGCACACAGGTATGCGTATGCACGGGAAACCTAAGATTTCATCGACTGTAGTCTCATTGAGCTTATGTAAACACTCTTTATCAATTCACGAAGAAATCATGTTACAACTGTCATGTGATTTTACACGTGTGCGTTGTGTTTCGCAAGCCAAATCTAATTGCAACGTGTACTTAAACATTTACGGGTAGCTACACGTACACGTAATCGTACACGTTCGCATCGCAACCTCTCTAATGTCATCCAAACAACGAACTTAACAATTATACCTGCCGCTATCCTTGGAAAAATGGAAACTTGGATTGGAAGAACTAGAATATACGACTTTCGCTTGCATTATTAGACAGCGACATGTCTGATACAAAAATTACTTATGAGCTCTGATTTCTGAACGTATCGAATGAAGATGCAAAATGGTTTCAACTATCAAGTTAGTCATGTACATAAACGATGTACATGTACAACAAACAAAGGATCATTCATTTGAATACGCCTATCACAATCCACAAATTTAAGTTGCGAAGACCAGTGGTTGTAAAGATACCAAGCAGATACGAAATTCACGTACCGTATAGGGCCCATTTGTCTTCGGCTTTCCACCCAGAAAGAGACAAATCGTTGAACCAGTTCTTAATGTATCGGGCTGTTTAAAGAAAGGCACACTTTATTGTGTATATGCCAATGTCCTTTGATACAGTTATCCTTAGACAATAAGGGTCGAGCGCTCAATAAGGCCAATCATTCTGTAATGATCCTGGATAAAAATAATTTTCAAATATTGCAAATATTAAAATTGGTAAAATAGATGCTAGGCACTGTTGTATCAAATCGCTTACGGTATTTTCAAAGTAAAACACACGCACGCACGCACGCACGCACGCACGCACGCACGCACGCACGCACGCACGCACGCACGCACGCACGCACGCACGCACGCACGCACGCACGCCCGCCCGCCCGCCCGCCCGCCCGCCCGGCAGAGATCGGCCTACGGTTACCATTCTTTAACCAACCGACCGCATCAGTTCTAACCCAGCTTTCGCCGGGATTTGAACCTTCGATCACCCGCTTCCAAGGCGGACGCCCTAACCACTCGGCCACAGTCGCGGTACTGTATAGAAGTTAACAGATGATAGTTCATTTGTCTACATGCATTTCAAAACGCCGGTCGTTAAGTTTCGCCTTCTAAGCCAAACGTTTGTGACAATTCCACACTAAATCTAGATGTATATCTTAAATTACTATATCTGATCGCATAAGTGTCACAACGTTTGGTTATAGTTCGTTTACGCCTCGTAAGCCAAGGCTTGTGACTAATACTGATTTATCACATGTTTGACGTCGCGGTAGTGTAATAAAGCCATTATTTATTTTTGATAATACACTAGTGTAATAAAGCAATCACGCGACGTCATTCAAAGGATAGGCGACGTCGTCAAAGTTGCGCGTTTATTATAGTGAAAAATAAGTAGCTTTTTTATGTTTCGGTCGGAAAATGTTAACATGTGATAAAAAGAACATTACATTTGTGACTTTCCACATTGAATTTATTAAACTCGCTGAAAAAATCGATAAAATGCTCGGCAGAGCCTCGCATTTTATTATTTTGTTCAACTCGTTTAATAAATTCAATATGGAAAGACACTCATGTTATATCCTCTATATACATCGTATATACATAGTTATACACCGCCACATGTAAATATATCATTCATATGCATATGTTAATATATTTGTACATTAATGTTTTGTTATGTTTTGTAAATATGTTGTGCTCTCCAAAATGGATGAAAATAAAATAAACTACATGTACATTTGTAGTAAGTTGTTTTTATATTTTTTGTGAATGTAGAATTCAACATTCATTTCGACGTTTAAAATGACTAAGTGCCAACATACGATCCACTGTACCGAAATATCTTTTTTATTATGATAGAATCGGTTGAATGCTGAAGCAAAGATATCCCGTATTCTTCGGCTAAAGATAAAGAAATAAAATCAATTTCAAAACGATCATTTTATACAATCGTAAAACTAGTCTCAAAATATTAGAAAGCTCTTCGGGGTCAAACAGACATCCATTTCACTTATCTGGAACATCCGACAAAAATGACGCGAGTCATATCATATTCGGAGCAAAAGGCACCTCATCAGCGAATATAGCTCACCGTGAGTCATATTCGGGGCACTTTTAAGAGCCATATTCGGTTCAACTATGCTTATTACAACTTTCCAAGTAGCGTTTAGTTTAGAAAGTAAACGACATTTTTGTTCCGCACTTTATATCGGAATCTTTATTTTATTTGAGTTTCATCAATGTACATTCATTCGATATTTACATTACATAATTCGACAATAATAGAAGTACTTTGCTGCTACACACTGGGTCTATAAGAGACTAAATAGTTTATATATATACATATCAATAGAACTATAATATTCTTGTAAGTGAACATAGTCGTGCAAAGCGCAGTGATCTGCAAAACAGACACTGGATGGTAATACAAACACTAATCTAAAGGACAGCTATTCACTATTCACGATTTGCTCACGAACATCGATGTATTCAACGCAAGAACCTAAAGGTTAGGATCGTGGCAATATCTCCGTAAATTAATCTCCATATAACACAAATATACGATACGGCCAACTATGTGTATTCGCAAGAAAACCGTGTCTCTTCGTGAATTTCGTGCATGCGACAGTGTGTGACTCTAACATTGAAAAACCTTGTTACCTAGATAATCCAGCATGATTGGATAATTACAGCTTGATTGGATAATTACAGCTTGATTGGATTATCTGTCTTGTCTGGTTTTCCAGGCGCCAAAACCCATATTTGCGTTTGGGTAGTTTCAAGATGGCACAGATGTAATCACAGGTATCTGTATCATTGATTATGAGTAAAAACAAAAAAAAAATTGTAGAATTTATATATTCACAACGAACATTTTTTTTCTCTCTTAATCAATGATACGGTTACCTGTGGACGAAACAAGAATAAAATCGAACAAGCGATAGTTTAACCACTGAAGATTTCGCGATCTCAAATTGAACTTTGGTGACCATAGGTAACGCCTGACACCCATCCTATATCGTATAGGCGACCCCAAGGGAGGTCAAAAGATCCTTAAAAGTTTTAATTTGAATTCAGCACTGATGGACGGTGTTATACTAAAGGCGTAGTTAACATGACATAACAACATCCTTCTTGAACGCCTATATAGCTTTGCCATGAATGAGAATGTCGCGCAGTGTATACTCTAGGTTGTAAGAAACCTTTTCATAGTTGACCTAAAATGTATAGATTGTTTATTATCTGGTATGATGTTTTGAACAGAACAAACAATTTGAATGGTTGATTCTGGTGATCATTCGTGGCAGCGGGACGGGATCAACAAATTCATTGTGTGTGTGGTATTAATTTTGCCAAATCATGCGTCGCATCGTGCGCTAACTACACAATTTTACTTTTCGAGAAAAAGCGCTTCAAAGATTCAGATATGATAATCACTCTCAACATTGGTCGATTTGCCAGAAATATAAATATAGATATTATTTGTACTAGAATAAGCTACCTTTACCATGAATTTAATACCCCATGAGCAACAGTTAATTCTAAAACAATATGTTTTGAGATAGCTCATAAAGTGTAACAATATTTTTATTTGACTTATTATTATACTGAGCTATCAGGAGCTATCAGTTGAAATAAGAACGTTTTAAGCGAAACCGTTTCATTTATTTATGATCATTTTTGATCATTTTCATGTCTATTTTGAGCTATCTCCAAGGAATGACGACATTTTTAGATTCTTTGTGTCAAATCACGTGACGAAACTCTTCTTCTTGATTGGTTGTTCAACGTTTGTTACGTATCTCGCGTACATAGCTCAAAATAACCTTTACTTTTGAGTGTGAAATGTTAGCACAAGGTGTGACGCGCAAACTTCGTAACGAAAATTTTAAAAGGTGCGTATAATTTCAACAATACCTAACAAATGCGTAATATATTTTTTTAAATCTTATTTATAGAACTGGTGACAAATGTAGTGAATTATTGTTCTTAATCTTTCTCTCGAAATAATGAAGTGCTCAGAAGATAATGAAGTTATTTGGCGAGTGGAGCGAGTCAATCCAGCGTAATTTGATAGCATTGATATTTGCACTTTTTTGCCTCTGATTGTAACAGTCTGAAAAGTTATAAGAACTACATGCGGCCTTAAAATTTATTTTTGAGATACAATCATGAGAAACTAGCCCGTTCATATAAAGTTTCTGAACTTAGAAGTTCAATACACGTATATGTATGATGAGCCATGTAGTGGATTGGGCTTGTTAATTAAATTATAGAGTTTTAATCACTCATTTTGTCATTTTTTATTGTTGATTCATACGTTCTGTGGACGGATATCATTGTCTTGCATATACATGTACAATTTTACAATTTCTGCATTTTCAGCCATCTTGGAACTCTTAGAATATAATGGCATCGCTGATGGCATTACCATGGTTACTATGTCATTATATGACGATCGTCTTCATATTCAACAAAAACTTTATTCAATATTCTTTCTGCCAATACCAAAACAATACTACCAAAATTCTCAAAGTTATCAAGCATTGTTTGTGGTACATGTTTTTGGATCACCCTGTACGCCAGGGCTGTATATAATATCGTCGCCTGTCTTCGCAAAGGACGTATCTGTGCTTATTACCTACAGCCAATACAAATTTATGTTCAATAATGCAAACCAGTAGCATGTCATCAGCCATTGTACTACCATAGTAACGCACTACCGCCCCCGACCGACGTAACGTTCCTTTTTCAGTAGTTCAACTAGTTTTAAATTCCAATTTAGTAAATTTACATTCCAATTTTTCTGCCAGATTAATGCGAAATATTATCATGGCATTTTATGAACTTATGAAGTTATTTGGACGTCGGGGTGTGAATGAACAACTGTTTTATCAAGGCGAGTCATGTTTTCAATGATGCCAAAATGTCTATGAATTTACGCAAGGAAATTCATGCGACTTTTAAATTGTGCAAGGGGCTTGGACAAACACAAAATACACACAAGAGCTGCTACGGAGAGCGAAAGGAGAACATGCAGCATGCAGTGGTCTAGTATTTTAGTGGCAAAAGAGCAGCATGGTATTGAAAACGATACATGGATGGACACATAGGCAAAGTTAACGTACGCACGTTCCACGCAACGTCCGTCGAAATGTGAGAGGTGTTTTCATGTTATCATGAAGCCATTATTTATAGCCTTAATCCTTAACTTAGACTATGTAAGTCATCGTGGTAGATGTATTTAATCATCTACAATTTGAATGATTATGTTTCATTCCATAACTATAACATAATTTCATTCTGAGTTACCATTTGAGAAACAGCAAAACGTCAATGTCGTCAGAATATAAATAGCGGTGTGTGGTCGTTTTTAGCCGTTTTTTGTGAAAAATGCGTTGTTTCATGCCATTTTTTCTGCACTTATGTCCGAAAGACTGTAGTTTAACGTGGTGTAGTTTGTTTTTCTCTGTGTCCTTGGATATTTCACAGTCTATAGATTTATTAAATGACCCTCTTAATAAGTCTAATCTACTGGTATCGTATAAGGAAGACGCGCAGGGGCACAGTTCTTCTCATTAACTTGCAGGACCCACCCTGATCATATTGATGCATATTCGCAAATGAAATGAACTACATGTCAAATTAGAGATCTTCAAGGCTTGATATAAATATCCATGTTTTGATGGTCATATATATTTATACAGATGTTAGATCTATTTGTTGAGTTTTGGTGCAAGATCAAATCAGTTTTATTTCGCTCGTGATCACAGACAATTTTATATACACAATCGATGCATAGGATATTTGTTGATTTTGGTGTAAAATCGATTTTTTACAGACATGACAGAGTAATCAAAGAAAATCAAGAATTCAATTTTCTGTGATAACGAGTGAAATAGAATTTGACCTTGAATTTGAAGCAACACACTTCAAGTAATTGTTGGGTGTTATTCCTCATTTGATAAAATCGTCTACGCGGGATGTGTTGTGTTTTATATCTATCATGCCATGATGGTATAATTTCACAGACATATAGTCTACAATAGAGATACTGCTGGATTAGAATTAAAAGGTCGTAAGTACAAAAATCAATATTTTGAGAAAACAAGACAGAACACTGTCTGAAAACTACTCTTTACATATGGAAAAACAAGCTTTATAAAGTATACACCTACTCACACTCCCAACGCAACACCTACATTTTTCATCATTTCTCAACTTTGTTTCGATAGATATAGTTCAAATTTGGAATAATAATGAACACATATTACTTGCATGTCTCCTCGAATTTACATGCAAATCAGTTCATTGAAAGATAAAAATTTAGCCAAATATTGAGCATCACTGCAAAACTAAAAGTCGCAATAATATTTATGACACTATGTAATGATATAAAAATACTGCATCACGTAGCTCTAACTCACATAGCACGTGTAAATCAAGCATTTCTGTATAATCACAACTCACAACAGTTGCCGATATCATCAAAGCCTTCGGATTTCAAGAGTATTTGGAATTTGTTGTGACCAGCTGTGTAGGCGACAAAAGAGACGACCACCAACTCCACAAAAACGACAGAAACGGGCAGTTTTTCAAGAAAGAGGGACCATTCCCCAGATATTGATACGAATTATGTGCTTTCGATGGGATAGAAGAAAAACATATATCATAACAAACATGGATGGACATACTAGATCCTAATTTACAAGGAACAGATTGTCGTTCCTTTATTTTTTTTGTTATTAACTGTTTAGTAAAATTTACATCAATTTTTGTAATATTTTTCATGGTGTATTTTTGTGACCTTTCAATTTGCAGTGATGGTCGTCATTCAAAATTATTTTCATCTTACAATCAATCGATTTTGATAAAATAATCATAGAAACAACAGTTAAAATTAATATGTATCTATTAATATGCCAAATTTTAATCAAATCGCATTATAAATAGTTGAGAAATGATGAAAAATTGAGGTGTTGCGTGGGAAGTGTAAGTGTAGTTTGGTGGACACGACCACTTCCGATTTTCATGAAAAAAGGCTCAAAAGAAGCGCCTTGAGATGCAGCTTTCAATTATGCATGAGTCTTATAAATAAGGTCGTAGCCACACTGTATCGGCAAAACGCAATGGTTCTGGTTTAACGACGCGGGTACGGCTAACGTAACGAAAATGATCCTGCTAAAAAAAATGGTGGATATCAACAATAATCAGCAGGTGAGTGTAACATTTTTACGTATTTTGTATGGTTATCTTGAATTCTGAAGACAGGAATACTCTTGCGGAATGCCCAAGTTTGTCCTGCATACTCGTAGCTACTTGGTAACGACCTTCTAATTCTTAGCCAACGATACATGGACTATAATGATATTGAGTATAAATACTGTTCCATATCTTTAATATATTAATTTACTGTTGGCCATGTATTTATAATAATATAATTTAGAAAATGTGTAGGTCTATTCTACTTTTTGTATCTTTGTATACATACTCATGCATGATGGGCATATTAAAGGCCTAATGTAAATTTGCAAATCAACTGTAAAACTGTAGATCTACGATATATTTGGTTATCCCTGTACAATAATGCACTAGTTGATCAATTACGACGGAATTTTGCATGGAGGCAGTTCTTACAATGTTGTGAATGAATGTAGGCCTAAAATATTTATTTTACTTTATGAAGATATTGAAAACATTGTTTTTGATAGCCTACCATGAACATCTGACCACTTTAGTACAAATGCACCTTTCTAAGATAACCTACATTTTATCTAAAAAGTACTCTTTATCAATGATACAGTTACCTGTGTCTAGTACTATTTACCAAATACCTAAATATACATGTATATTTAGGTCTTTGTATTTACATTTGAAATAGTTCAATTTTCTAATAATCTACATTGAAAAGTACGGTTAGTACGGACTTTTTCATTTCCTTGCGGTTAGGACCAAACAAACGAGTGGTTATTATGATGGACACCGCTTGCATTTAATAGACGGAAGACAAAAACATTTTTGATGTTTTAGGTTCTTCTTAACTAGCTTAAACAAAATGACGTCTAGAAGGTATGTTATGGATTTGTACTCGAATATTCATACCAGTAACAACAGCAATTAATTAGGATCGAACTTAAATTTGTCTGAATGATTTTTAGAATTTTTCACTTTGTCAACATGCAGGTCTATTAAAAGTATTATATCGCCCGATCTGTGTATGATACATAGATTTGTATATCATATACAGATTTGATACACAAATCGGGATATTGTATTTCCGTGTTAAAACTAAGAAGTCTTTAATGCATATCTTTGAATATATATGTACATATTTTAATAAACAGTCTTATTTTTTCTTTAATTATCTTGCTAAATGTGCCTGTTAGTTAGGAAAATTGTAAAAACGCAAGAAACACACTGATAGGCATAACAAATGATGATTGTGCTGAAACATGTGTTACATACACATATATATAGTTTATGCAACAAAATACGCTTTTTCCTCATTAAAAAATTATTCACATTTTTCCTTATGACCTATCCCGATTTGTGTATCAACGTATACACAGATCTGTATATGATATACAAATCTGGAGGACACACAAATCCGGCTATGTAATAGACCTGGTCAAGGCTTCTCTCTCGAGTCTCGACTCTATTTTTTCATTATGTCGTTGTCAGTTTGTGCAACACTAATAATTAATCTGAGTATTGTCCTCATGGCTAAATATGTTGACTACCTATCTCACGTATCTGTCATGCTGCAGTCATAGAGGTTTGCTGGGTCAGATCAATCTGTGACCAGAAAATATGCTGCCAGGGTGCAAGTTTGAAGCTTTGACACAGAGTGAGTGAAATGATTCAGAACCATAACAAGATCACCCAAGACAGGCGCCCGGCTAAAAAATATGAGTATATAATAGTTGCACATAACAGGATCACCAATGACATGCGTCCGGCTAACACAATGAGCTAGCTACACATAACATAATCACCCATGACAGGCACTGGCTGACACAATAAGTTAGCTACACATAACAGGATTACCCATGACAGGCATGTGGTTAACACAATGAATTCATTTCACATAACAGTATCACCCATAACAGGTGCCATGCTAACACATAACAGGATCACCCATAACAGGTACCCTGCTAACACAATGAGTTAGTCGCACATAACATGATGATGATAATCCATGACATGCGCCCGGCTAACACAATGAGTTAGCTACACATTTAACATAATCACCCATGACAGGCACTGGCTAACACAATAAGTTAGCTACACATAACAGGATTACCCATGACCGGCATGTTGTTAACACATGAATTAGTTTCACATAACAGTATCACCCATAACAGGTGCCATGCTAACACAATGAGTTTAGAGTTGCACATAACATGATGATGATAACCCTTGGCAGGCGCCTGGCTAACACAATGAGTTAGTTGCACATTTATAACAGGATCATCCTTGACAGGCCGCTGATTAACAGTAAAAAAATAACACAGTTTGTATAGCTACTGAATAGTTATACTGGCTGTATCACAGTGCTGTACTTGCAAAACATGTCCAACATTCGGGATTAATGTAATGCCCATGACTTCTACTGCCAACTTACAGCATGCAAGCGAGTAAGGACAACATTCATGAGTAGCACATGTAAGTATGTAAGTACAGTCCTCCTACTTTAACATCATGTCATGGCAATCACCCGAGATCGTACCCTGTAAGGATGTTTTAAGCATGTACAACTCACAAAACGTGTGCAATGCAACACAGCCACTCTCGGTCAGGCATAACTTTGCCTGTGACGTATGTTGACTTCTGCCCTACTCTAACCACTCACTTCCCACAAAATTAGTGTTCCCACACAAATTTATTCCTGGGGGTAAACTTGCCCCTTGGATTAGTTAGGGGTATGACAAGTTTTTTGGGGGTACCAAATTAGCCAATTGATTAAAAGGTTCAAGGGCTTTGACTTGATGTCCAAGGACCATGGTGCTATTCCGTTTTGCGAAACACTCGGGCAGAGCAGGCCACCTTGTTCATTTGAAAATCTTAAAATTTAAAGAGACTTCAGGGGTGGTATTCAATATTGATCTTATTTAATTTGAGAATAAGGATAGCCAATCATATCGCCTGTTACTGACCAAGAGTTTAATATGGTGTGATCTGATTGGTTGTCCTTATCCTTAAGTCAAGAAAGATCAATATTGAATACCACCCCTGATAGCCTGCTGTTTGGATATTTACCAAGACTCTCCATAAATTTTAATGTAGCGTGTGATTGTGACAAGTACAAAATGTAGTCAGTAGTACTTATATAGGTGCCCAAAATACACAGAACTTGTTCAGTTTAAGAAAAATAACCATTGGTAAATCCTCAGTAGTCAATGAAATGACTGACTGCTGGGGTTTCTGGAGAGACCTGATTATCATTTTTAATTGGGAACGTGTCCTTTTACGGGTACCAATCAAAGAAGGGATAAAATCGCTGTGTTTGTAATGTAAGTTTAATAATAGTTTGCTTACATGTACGAGTCAAGTGAATGCTTAATTCAGATCAACATTAAAACTAACTCACAGGTTTTACTGCAGGGCCGTATCCAGAGACTAAAAAACACTTATTCAGAAGCAAATATTTGCTAGGGTATATTGGGCGTTGTTTCCTCCAAAACCATGCTTATTATGGTCATTTCACCAAGGCATGTGGTTCAATGTGTCTCTGAGTGGCTACAGGCCTGGACAGTATAATGAACTCGGGTGCCAATATATTGAGTACTATACGTTCAAGTACCTGATCTTAATCTGATTGCTTGATAACAATCTAATATAATTATAGATACAATGTATATTTTTCGAGATCTATACTGACTGATATACCTATATAGAATGTAGACTCCAGGGATGGTATTCAATATTGATCTTAAGTCAAGTAAGATCAACATTGAAAACCACCCCTGCAGGTCAATAATACTTAAAGGGGCACAACTCAAATGTTTGAATTATAATGAAACTGTTTCTGAAAAAAGGGACAATTGTAGCATACTTGATAGATAAACAAGTACATAGAATTTGAAGTATGAAAGTGAAACCTGTTTCTGATCTGATTATAATTATAGATATACCGGCTACTTTAAGTACTTATAAAGGCGGTAGCTGTAATAAACTGAAAGCTTTCAGTTTCAATGTGTACTGTAAACTGCACTGAAACAGGGGGCCATCTTATAAAATTGGTATTGTGCAATCATATTTGATCAGTAAATATTAGTTTGTAATATTTTTGCATTATGCACAATAATCTATTTTTTGCCAGACAGAAAATATGTATATATTATTCACAGTGATTTTTCATCTTTGGGAAAGGGTACGGGTCCGTTCAGATTGGGAATTTTCGCGTTGTGACAACTTGAAATTGGGAAATTCCATGAAGCACAAAGGCCAAATAAAACAGAAAAAGAGATTACATGTGAATGACATGTGAATGTGTACTGGTTTCTTTGAACTTTTATGCTTGACCACTTGTCAAAATGCTCATAACTTTATCATTTTATGTCCGATTTTGAAAATTATTTTTTTGAATTGTTAATTGGGAATTTTTCCATTCAAATTCGGGAAAATAATAGCCTATTTGCAATTGGGAAAGGGTCCGTTTACCGGACCCTAATAAAGAAGGAAAAAAATCACTGATTCATGTATACACAGTATGATGTATTCATGTTCTAAACCACCCTGGCTTTTTTAATGGTAGCTAGCTGCCAAATAAGTCCATAAGCATGAGCAGCATGTTAAAATAAAATATTTGGTAGGAATCGTTTCTCTGTGGCTTGTCATTTAGGAAAAACATTTATAATATAACCTGCAGAGCAATGTCAAGAATGTACTCTGAAACTGTCAGAATGATTTGTGCTGGCACCCAATCAGATCAAGGTCTCCCAAGGCCGAACTTAAAATATTCTTGGTTTCCCCATCCCGACCCTAGCAGATTTAGAATGGGTAGGTAGGTAGGGTTAAATTTTTTTTTTGGAACCGTTTCAGTATGATAGTTATTGGTTAAGACATACAAATAATGAAATTTAGAATTAACTTTAAGGTGAACACCAACAGTCCAAAATTTAATGGTAAGAAAGAAGTCAGTAAACAAAAATTAACATTTTCACTTCCAATTTTTAATAAAAAAAATATTATTTCAATTTTGGCAATAAAATATTTTGGGTAGGGCCCTTTTTAGTCGGGTAGGTAGGGGATGGGGAAACAAACAATATTTTATTTTAGGCCCAATCCTGGTGTTTAATTGTTTTTTGTTTTTGAATTTGATACCTTGGGACAGTTTGAGACAGTATTTGCATGGTAATTTGGTTTTTCGTGTGTTGTTTGTTTTGAATTTGATACCTTGGGACAGTTTGAGACAGTATTTGCATGGTAATTTGGTTTTTCCTGCCAGATTGGTCAATGACCCTCGACTTCAAGGGAAGAAACAGTTATGTGATACAAGGCATTCACAAATTCCATATGCTGTAATTTATAACCTTAAAGCTCTTATAACGTTCTTGGTATACAGCACCTATAAATGTGAGACTACCTCTGGAATACCAACCAGTTCATCTGTAGTTGGTCAGGAATCGCAGAAAAGTGTTTCAGACATGACCAAGTGCATCGGCTGAGAATTGACCCAGGGACCTCTCAAACAAAAGTTACATGTAAGAGTGTTGTCCACTAAACCAACATGTCACTCATCCCTTATTATCCGGTAAAATGTATAAATAAGCCTCCCAAGTACAATTTGTATAAAATCTTGATTTCACAATGTTTAAAATCTTGATTTCACAATGTTTAAAATCTTGATTTCACAATGTTTAAAATCTTGATTTCACAATGTATAAAATCTTGATTTCACAATGTTTAAAATCTTGATTTCACAATGTATAAAATCTTGATTTCACAATGTATAAAATCTTGATTTCACAATGTTTAAAATCTTGATTTCACAATGTATAAAATCTTGATTTCACAATGTTTAAAATCTTGATTTCACAATGTATAAAATCTTGATTTCACAATGTTTAAAATCTTGATTTCACAATGTATAAAATCTTGATTTCACAATGTTTAAAATCCCTGTATACTTATCAGTCATAGTAAACAGTCATCCTAAAGTATTAAGTGGCCTACATTTTGTACTCATCTATGTCAGAATGAAATCTACAAATAATGGTTTAAATTGCAGCAATTCACTTAAAATACGTATGATCTACTGTTACATAGTAAAATACTGATACCAAAAATAACGTCCTTAGTGAATCATTGTGAACACGTTCATATAATATGTGTGTGAAGTTACTCATTATATATATACCGGTAAATATAATAGGCCTGTAGGCTAAATAAATATAGTGTATCACGAAATTTACCAAATATTGATCGTTTTGATACTGTAGTAAACTTAAGACATTTAAACCCAATGGTAGTTTAAATATAATATATAGAATACAACTTCCTGCTTTTTATCAGATTTAAGGATAACACGGACATTTATTGTAATGTATGACATAATGTTTTTGAAGAAGTTCAAACCAATCGTCATCAAAGCATATTTGTCTTCTGTAGTGATAACTAAGAAAATGATAAGGAGAGAGTGTGGTATATACTTAAGATCATTGTAATATATATGGTATCAAAAGGATTTTATCTTAAAATATTGTTAATTGTTTAACATTTACTTACTGGATATATAAATAAAATAATCATTGAATATAATAAAATAATCATTTCATCATTATAATAATTAGGCAATTAGTTGTAATGAATTTTTGGGACACTTTTCAGTCACATTAAGTACTGTATGTTCATTTTTATCATTTTTGTTTTGACAATTGATCTCAAATAATTATGTCTTCTGTACAGTGCATGCTGACATAAATATAGTATTGTTTTACTGCAGTGATGAAAATTTGTGTTGTTATGAATTCTGGACTTTATAAAATTTTTGCCAAATCTGCAAACATGGGTGAAAAATACCCCTAATATACAGGACAGGTATATCTGAACTAACTCTAGATCTGGTGGCACATGCAGGCATATACAAGTGTATTTTTTAATGGACAATCTTTAATGGTACTCTATTGCTTGACAAACTAAGCGTGTTGCTATGGGAACCGAAGGAAATGAAAAACAGTGTACAGATGGTGACGGAATAATCAAGTTTATTAAACAACGAGGGTATGTTGTGTTATTATAATGTTTGTAAATGCATTTTATGCAACATTATAGCATAAAAATGGTGATTTTGCCCATACGTTAACATAAAGATTCACGCGCTGTTAACGTCCAGTTTTACGTATGCTCATTTCAGGGCCGCACTGGCGACTATAAAGGTTATACAGCGTCATATGATCAGTTATTCCCATTTTATAAGTACTAATTAGTTTTCTATAATATTTAAATTATATATTTAAACAAACCCGCAGTATCCATGTTTTCTTGGTATTTACCGATCCCTGAAGTCGACGTGCATAACAATAACTGGTATGACGTTACGTTTGTTTTCGCGACGTCGTCACAAAATATCCCGCCAAAATATCATTATTTTGATATACAAACGCATTATTTGATGTTTTGTATGCTATAATAGGGTTTATGCATGTTTTTTTTCGCTTTATAACATATGCCGAGTCACTCGGGAGTGTTGGTGCCCTCGCCCTGGCGGGCTTGGGCACCAACCGTCCCTCGGGACTCTGCAGATGTTGTAGCCCTAAAAAACATGCATTAACCCTACATTAATGAAATGACATTAATTATAGGTCATCTTTCTGTACATTTTTAGCTCACCTGTCACAAAGTGACAGAGTGAGCTTTTGTGATCACTCTTCGTCCATTGTCCGTCCGTCGTCCGTCAATAATTTGCTTGTGTAGACACTAGAGGTCACACTTTTGGCCTAAACTTGGTCAGAACGATCATATCAACAAAATCTAGGTCAAGTTCGATATTGGGTCATCTTGGGTCAAAAACTAGGTCACAAGGTCAAATCATAGAAAAACCTTGTGTAGTCACTAGAGGTCACAATTTTGTCCTAATCTTTATGAAACTTGGCCACAATGATCATCTCAACAAAATCTAGGTCAAGTTCGATATTGGGTCATCCAGGGTCAAAAACTAGGTCACAAGGTCAAATCATAGAAAAACCTTGTGTAGTCACTAAGGGTCACAATTTTGACCTAATCTTAATGAAACTTGGTGACAATGATCATCTTAACAAAATCTAGGTCAAGTTCGATATTGGGTCATCCAGGGTCAAAAACTAGGTCACAAGGTTAAATCATAGAAAAAAACCTTGTGTAGTCACTAGAGGTCACAATTTTGACCTAATCTTTATGAAACTTAGTCACAATGATCATCACAATAAAATCTAGGTCAAGTTCGATATTGGGTCATCTGGGGTCAAAAACTAGGCCACAAGGTCAAATCATAGAAAAACCTTGTGTAGTCACTAGAGGTCACTATTTTAACCTAATCTTTATGAAACTTGGGGACAAGGATCATTTAAACAAAATCTAGGTCAAGTTTGATATTGCCAATTGGGTCATCTTGGGTCAAAAACTAGGTCACAAGGTCAAATCATTGAAAAACCTTGTGTAGTTACTAGAGGTCACAATTTTGACCTAATCCTTATGAAACTTGGTCAGAGTGATCATCTCAACAAAATCTAGGTCAAGTGTGATATTGCAGCATATAGGGCCAAGAACTAGGTCACTAGGTCAAATCACAGGTCTTGCAAGTACTGCTACAACAGGTGAGCGACCTAGGGCCGTTTGGGCCCTCTTGTTGGTTACTGTACTGTTACATATATATAATAAATTATTAATGTTTTGACTTCTTAAATAATAAACTTGATTGGACGACAGAAAAGTATATTAGAATGAAATATTCACAAGTTCATTTACTGTGATTTACGTATATTAACTGAAATATCATTAAGTACATGTACTGCAATTGAGTATTTGAGGCATCACTCTAAAGTAATTATATCGGACATAAGTCCTGTCAAAGTTTGAACTACTCGTATATGTATGTATTAGTATATATACATATTTATAATTGATGTTTGACGTTTACTGATGTGTAATTGGTTGATTTGTATATTCAGTCAACTATAATTATAATCACTTGACATTAACAGGGTTTACGGTCGACTAGCATCTGAATTTGAAGGGTCATTTTAATACTTTTGACTAAATTTTATCATTTTATAGGCAAAATACCTATTATTTTAAGAGAACATGACCCTTCAAACTAAAAAATCTTGAGATTTAAAATGTTGCTTTTTGGAAATTTATCATGGGTCCATTAAACCCCTACTCCTGAGTCGAATGGATCAAACCCCTGACTAATTTAATTAAGTGTCCCAGACCAGAAGGTTATTTATAGAGAACCTTAATGTTGGGCTTCAATGTTGGTACTAAACCGGTCATTGTACAACATTAGATAAACGTAGATCTTGATTTATGTTGTTACATCGAACAATAGTTAACTGTAATAACACATTGTGAAGATCTTATCAGGGATACTGCCATGCATGAATTTCTTAAATAAGGAAATAAAACAGATCTAACTATCAGATAATAAACGTTCAAATTCTTCTCTAGATGTAACTTCTGATTATATATGAGCCAGTCTCCAGGAAAACCTGCTATTTTGACAAAACATATTATTTTGAGATTTTTTATTATCTAAAAGAGTAATCTTAATGAGGCAAAATGCAAGAGAAATTTTGTTAATATCATTATTTTTAAGGAAGTTACAGCTGTTTAGTTGAGGACCTATTCAGACCTTTTTTGCGTGACGTCGCAAGTGTCATTCAAACGTTATTCGACGTCGTTGTAACAAGTACTGTATAAATACTGCATTTGGTCAATTCTTGTCGTAAACTTGTCAAAATGGTATCCAGTTTTAGAATGATGTTTTAAGTTTTAAAATATGCATCCAAATTGTAAATGTTCACATTTAGAGAAAGACTACTACTGTTTTAAACAACTTACTCCTCGTTTTTCTCAATCAGAGTACTTTTCTGAAATTGGTCACCATAGCAACAAAGTAAATGATTTCGACATTATTCATAAGAAATTTTAAAGCTAAGATATAGTAATATATAGATGAATGACTTAAAATTGAATCTATTGATATGTCATTTTTGTGTCGCCTGAAAAGGCGACATATAGGTGTTACTTTGAATGACTTGAAATTTGGTATGCATGTTTCTTACCAAAAGTCCAAGTGCAGTACACAAGAATCATAACTCTACCTTGTGCCATTTTTTATTTTTGTCCCTTTGATTGATTTAATAAGCATTTCTTTTCCGTGGCATAACTTTGTCACCATAAGTATTAATGACTCCAAGATAGGTATGCATGTTTCTTGCTGTGACATTTTTTTGTCCAGAGCGTCACTTTGTCGTTTTTAGTTCAGATGACTAGAGAACTCTTGTGAGTCGATATGTAGCCCAATAGTGGATAGTTTTCCATGACAAATGTGCATGTCGTCAGGCGACACATGCGACTCGCGGAGCTTTTATTTCTTATTTGAAAGCTATTTTAAAAGCTTGTTACATGCAGTAATTACTTAATGTCAATATAGCAAGTTTTCCTGGAGACTGGCTCATATATATTGTTTGCAACAATGCAACTAGACAGCGATGCATTCCAATTAGCAATATAATTAGAATATTACTGATATAAGCTAAGCATTGTTCAACCGATAAATATACTGGGTATGCTAAAATCCACTCATGCTCATATGCAGAATACAATAGTGTTAGCTCGAATCCTTTGACCATATAATAGTTGGCAGACTCGATTTTTGTCATCTATGCCAGCAATTTTTTCTTACTTTGTTTTGTACCTGTAAAAGATACCAAAAGTATCAAAATGACCCTTCAGATTCCAAAAGTTAGTAGAACCCATGTGTACATGTATGCAGAGCATAAAAATATTCATTGAAAAAGAAATGTTTTTGTAACCAAGAAGTAATTTGAAGCAACTTTGTATAATACATGTATGAGCAAGTTGACCACAAAATTAATATCAATGATGCAAAGGGTGTTGTTTACTGAGCTTCAACTTCAGATTTGTCTCAAATTCAGACCATGATTTGAGTCAAATCTCAATTTGTGCTTGAGATATATAGCCTTAAGGCGATTGGGGCCTGAGGTTAGGCTGTATCAATTTTGTAGGTACTTTTCTCTATCCCTTAATTCATCCTTTGTGATTACTTTACACACATCAAGTGAGGTATGCTTTATATATAATGTCAACCAATAAATATAGCACATCTGTCACACTAAATGAAATTTAGATAATTTATGCGTTCTCAAAGCTGTATTGATTTTGATAAAAAAAATCCCCAAAATGCATGTTTAAAACTTCCTTGTCGTTATTGTGAAATTTCTTTAGTTATTTCCTTTTAAGGTCACTGGAAAGAACCGAATATACAGCTTAAATTGTTTGTTGCCGTTTATTTCCCTCATACATGTAACTCTATACCTAAGGATTAGATCACTTAGAATTGAATTTGTATTTAAACAGGTCTGCTCTAAATCTTGTGAGCTTTGGGTATACAGATATTGATACGCAGCTATAAATTGTGCTTAAAGTATACTCATTATAAAACACTAATATAACAGGGTTAAATTCTGACTACAAACACCGTTTCGGCAAAGTTTAGGTAATCTTATGTAACATATAATGATACAATACTGGCAACAGGAGCTGTTAACTGATCCTGGTCAGTGTTGAGTACAAGCCTATAGCTACCTGATCATGTATCAAGAACCAATTATGTCTGGCATTTCCCAACTAAATATATGCCACAATCTCAGAGGGAGGACAGTCTGACTCCGGTCAATTTTGAGCACCCTGATAAGTGGATGCAAGCAACTTGTGCATGTATTGACTTCATTCATTATAACACTGCCAACTAAGAATCAGTGACAACCTGAGACTAGACTCTGATCAGTGTCACACTTAACCTACAACGTGGCCACAGAAACCTGAGACTAGACACCTGCTGTGTCACATTTCAAAGTGTCCGCAGCAACCATAGCAATATTTTAGACTTGGGGGTCTGCAGTGCCCACAGCAACCTGACCTAATAGACCTTTGGCTGTATGCAGATCATTTCCAGCTAAGAGTTTGCAGACACAATACTTACATCATAGCAATATATATAATTTAATTGGAGAATAAGTATAGCCAATCATATTGCCTGTTACTGACCAAGAGTTCAATACAGTGTGATCTGATTGGTTGTCCTTATCCTTAAGTCAAGTAAGATCAATATTGAATTGTAACCACCCTCAGGTCAGTGGCGGTAGCAGTTAACATTCGCCTGGACAGCTGCAGTCTATGGTTGATGATATATTAGATAAACAATACTATGATTGGTTGAAGAGTGCATGTCAAGTGGTAGCCTAATGTTCTATATGAACACTCATATCTGCCTCACTTGATACTTCCTGTTCTAAGGTCAAATAGTGAGAAATCATTTAACTGGTAAATATTATCATATTGCCATCTATTACCAGTAAATTGTTTTCTAAGAAACCTTGACTCACATTTAAGCCTGCCTGGATCAAAATATTTATATGAATATGCCAGCCCTGGCCTTTTTTACCAACTTCATGGATTGAATCTAATATTTAGTCCTAATATAGGCGACTACTGAAACAAAAGGTTTTGCTATATTTGATATCTTCAAGCGTCAGTTAGTTTAACTTCATTTCATGAAGAGATAAAACTGTAGTTAAACAAAAACATTTAGGCCTACTTCCTGTTTGTATTTGTTGCACATGACTGTCTTACAGTTTTGCTGTCATTGTTTTTTCCTCACAAGATAATTCCTGCACCTGTCTTATACTGTTTAAATTTATGATATGATTTTATACGTATATGTCTTTTTCCAGCCATCATCTTCACTTAATTTCCGTATTTGATGAAGACGAATTTAGTGAAATTTGTTGTCATTCCAGTATAGCAAACATATTATTGTCATGTGAATCAACTCTATTGTTTGTATTGTTTATAATACAGAGAAGACTCTATGCTATGTTGGGTTAACTTTTACAGAAAGTCATATACAAGCGTAGTTTATATATGATTTTATTAACTATCATAAGTCCTTAAATTTAATTACTTCATTGAAGCTGGAGGTCATTGGCCAGTTACTGGCCTGGCAGGGTTAAAACCGAGGGGCCATGCTCCCACCACAACTGTATCAGTTGAAAGCTTAAAAAGTCTAACTAATAGTTGATTGTATTAAGAACCACTACATGTAAGTACCAATTAATTTGTAAATACCAAAATTGTAGGGAATGTTCTAAAATGAGCCCTAGTAAAATAAGAGTCTACACTTCCTTGAATGTGATATAATGCAGGCCAATGTACAAACCCCTGACATTGCTTCCTGACTTTCCATCAATTGATGCTTAATAACGAATGCACTCATCAAAGGTCAGACATATCTACACTTAATGTATTGATGCTTATATATACTAGGAAGAAGGAAGATAATGCAGGCGATTTATATCATCTTAGTATGCGCTTCAACATCTTCAGAATGCCAAGTTATAAATTCTATTTATATATAATTATATATATGTTTTTCGTTTTTATTTTCAGATGGTTTCATCCAAATATTTCTGGACAAGAAGCAGAACGACTGCTACAGAGTCGTGGTATGGATGGCAGTTTTCTTGCACGACCAAGCACTAGTAATAAAGGAGATTTTACTCTGTCAGTTAGGTATGAATGATGCCTGGTACTGTTTATTATGTGCTTTATTTGAGTCTTGATTTGCCACATTGGGACCCTCATTATTCTGGCTGATGAGTCAGTTTTCCTTCAACTGGTACTCGGTATTTTGACTATGACATATATATGGTAAAATCCAGTTTAATACTGTACAAAGTGATAGTACAGTTCAGCAGCTAGAAGCTGTAGGCTTTAGTATTTGTAATTAAACCATCATGATGTAGTTTTCTCTATTGGTTGTTGGTTATATCTACATGTGTGTGGCAATGGCCACGGTGAGCTGTCCACCCTAATTTAAAGTATAGGTGAATCTGGGTGGGTTCACTATGGCAAATTTCGCTTTGCCACCCAGAGTCATTGCCACTGCGATGGGTGGAAATTGTAAAACCCACCTTGCATGTACTGTAATGTCCCATGGCCACAGTGTGTCATGCGAAACAATTACGTAAAAGGTCAAGGTCACACTAGTAGTTAAAAAATTGCCATAGTTTAGCTTGTCCAGATCATCTTTCAATGTAGCACTTGGAGATTTTCCTTTGACATACCTGTTGATCTGTCCATTGGTTTGTCACTCCTTCAGAATACCAACAACTTGTCCAATAATTGTAGACCTTTCCAATATTAGTGTGTGCATTGGTTATGACAGTTGTGACTTTTAGATGACCCCGAGTTAGCTTGACTTTTCTAAGAGCAAGGGTGCTATCAAAAACGAGAAAGTTGAGCACTCAGAGGAGCGTCCATCACTCAGAGGAGCATCAAGCACTCAGATGAGCGACCATCACTCAGAGGAGCATCCAGCACTCAGAGGAGCATCCAGCACTCAGAGGAGCATCCAGCACTCAGAGGAGCACACTCAGAGGAGCGTCCAGCACTCAAAGGCGATGCTCTTGTATTCTTTAAGGTGACTGGGTTAAAGGTCAAGGCTGCAATTACATTTTGTTCAAAAGTCAGCTTTGATTGAATCATTGTATGGCTGCATCAACAATCTGGGCCTCTATTGTGACCACAGTTAATGAACTCAATAGGTTGTTCAGAGGTCACTAAAGTCAAAGGTCAAGGCTGCAAACAGGAAAATGTTCATATCATGCCAACCTATAATTTGCTGCAATATGTCTTTACTTATTAATATGTACCTTAGAAATATTTGGTTAACATGATGATGATTTTGTTTTTAAAAACAATTATTTGATTTTCCAGGCGTAATGGTGAAGTTACACATATAAAAATACAGAATACTGGAGACTTTTATGATCTGTATGGCGGTGAGAAATTTGCTACACTTGCAGAATTGGTGCAATTTTACATGGAAAATATGGGACAGCTTAAAGAAAGAAATGGCGATATAATTGAATTGAAATATCCGGTAAATTCAGAGGATCCTACCACAGAAAGGTAAATTTGTGCAAAGCATGCTATTTTCATGGATGTGATTTTTCCTCAGTGCAGCTTATTTCAACTTTTTGTGCTTCAAGTTTTCAGCTCATAATAGCCTGAACTGCACAAAAGTGATGTATATGCAAGGAGTATGTTGCTTTCAGTTGTTTATGATTGCGTTGGTAAATCACATCTCTCAAGTATTCCATTTGACTCTTGAAACAACCCTTTGACCCCTAAAATTTTTAAAAAGCCACATTTTGACCCTAAGGATTTGGATGGAGGGTCATGTTTCCACAGTCTGTAAGCTTTAAAATGGTAAAGTCCAGTACAGAAGTATCAACATGACCCTTGGAGAATCAGCCCCTAGTGGAAACCCCTGTCTGTAATTGTGTCAGTCACTTCAAATGAATTTTATCATTTCATGATCTTGTGTTATGTCTGAAGTTGTGATTAAGATTGCTGTCTCTTTAAATGTAGTTGTTATTATTATTATTAAGATACGGTGAAGAATTTAAATGCATTGATTGAGATTTAAGTTTCATTGAAAACCAATCAAACTAGTCTATCTACGTATAACTAAAGATGCATATAGGTTAGTTATGCATGCATCTCTGCTTTCCTTGAGGTAAACTCTGAATTGGTTTCATTCTGGGGCAAGAGGGTTTAATGCATTGTGACATTATAGTAACAAGGAAGTTATGTACCGATACATAATTGTCTAATTATATAAGTTATATCTACAGTATTTGGTGCACAAGCAAAGACATGCGCTCTACTGTTTATTTACTGTATGTTAGGTATTATTCAAGATGTTTCTATTTTCACTATTATTACCAAATTGAATTCCTCACAAATATTCTTTAACCATGTCAATACCTATCTTGGAGCCTTTGACAGCCAATTTATGTAATCCAATGCATGGACATACATGTAACAAATATTAATCTCTCGCCAAAATTTCTGAATTTACATTTTCAGATGGTTCCATGGACATATATCTGGCAGAGAAGCCGAGAAACAGTTAATGATGAGAGGCAAATATGGTAGTTACCTTGTACGTGAGTCACAGAGTAAACCTGGTGATTTCGTGCTATCTGTGAAATGTGAAGATAAAGTTACACATGTTAAGATTAGAAGACATGTAAGTCAACATATTTAGGTTACCGGAGGGGACTATAAGTTTGCCCTCCGTCAGTCCGTTTGTACGCACTCACTTGTAGTTGTGTGGAAAATAGGCTATATTTAGATTCTATTCATTCCATTGCTTATGGGGTCCAAAATGTTGCTTATGGGGTTTTACAAACAAAAGGATGAACAAAAGAAAACCCCACAACGTCAAGTCAGTGAGAACGTCCGTCCGTCAAAAAACCTGGATCCTGACATAACTGAAACAGTTTCCAAGCTAGGTTTATGAAACTTGGTATGTGTATAGGGGGCAATTAGGGCATTATACACGTTTAAAAATATTTTGATTCTGACAAAAATTGTGGTTGCTATGGTGACAGAAAGAGTGAAAATATGCCCAAATCTGGATCCTGCCATACCTCAAACAGTTTCCAAGCTAGGTTTATGAAACTTGGTATGTGGATTGGGGCAATATGGTGATTATGCATGTCTATAGTTATTTTGATTCTGACAAAAATTGTGGTTGCTATGGAAACAGAAACATTGAAAATGGCTCAAACCAGTAGGGACTTCTGTATTGCTTGCAATTCTTAATGACTTGTTATATGTGATATTGTATGTTATTGTATCATGTTACAGAATGGGAAGTTTGATGTGGGTGGTGGGGAACAGCTGGAAAGTTTGGCTGATCTGGTTGATCATTATAAGAGGAATCCAATGGTGGAAACATCCGGAACTGTTGTACATTTACGTCATGTAAGTTCTTATGTTCATGTGGATTCTGATTTACTGATAGTTTAGACTTCAGTATTTCACTGAGTTTTATGCGCAAATTGGTTAATTCAAAACCAACTCCAGTCACTTTTCGACGTTTCGACATTATTTAAGTCTACTTTAGGAATGTCATTGAAGAAATAAGTAAACCAACGTAATTTTATGCACAACAAACAAAGACATCATTCATATTGCAGTATTAAATGGCAATAAAATTAGTTTACTGTAATTTTCAGTACTGGCCCAGAGAAAGTCATGGAGCATTTCATGATAGTTGCAATATCAGGGGTCCTACAACTCCAGAATAATCAGGAAATCCGGATTTGCTCCAATAGAAAGAATAAACTTTTCTGCAGAAAATAAAAGCTATTTGATGAAAAAATTCATTATATTGACCAATTTATGGTCATTTAAAGTTCTATAAGCTGAATTTTAACAATAGGAGCAGGTTTGAACTGAGTTTTGGTGTAGGGATGTATGCTGATAGCATCAGAAACAGAGTTGCGACTCATTTTCAGGATTGGGCATTATTCCTCAGTAGAACCCCTGAATATACTCTTCAACTTTGCATGCATAATTTAGGTTTTCTATCAATTCTATCAATTCTTTCTAACATAATTTTATCACGTGATGTATCAAGTAGATAGGATAGTTTTAAATAGAAAGCTTTTCCTTGAAATGTTTGCCATCTATGTCTACTATAACAAAGGAAAGAACTGTTATTGTTTATTTTGTGTGTAATTTCTTACTTCAGCCATTCAATGCTACAAGAATTGCAGCATCTGGTATAGATAGTAGAGTTAAACAATTAACTAAAGACACGTCACATAAAAACGAAGATAAGAATCATGGTAAAGGTGGATTCTGGGATGAATTTGAGGTAAGATGTAGACAAGTATTGTTTTGTAAATTTTTACCAGGTGTATGCTGCAACATTTGTGTGTGGAAACGCTTTTGAAGATGCAAATATGTATTATAGAATGAGGCTCAGGAAAGTTTATAGGTTTTTTAGCTGACCTGTCGTTCGTTCGTCCGTCCGTCGTCCGTCCGTCAACAATTGGCTTGTGTAGACACTAGAGGTCACAATTTTGACTTAATCTTTATGAAACTTGTTCACAATGATCATCTCAACGAAATCTAGGTCAAGTTCGATATTTGGTCATCCGGGGTCAAAAACTAGGTCACAAGGTCAAATCATAGAAAAACCTTGTGTAGTCACTAGAGGTCACAATTTTTACTTAATCTTTATGAAACTTGGTCACAATGATCATGTCAACAAAATCTAGGTCAAGTTCGATATTGGGTCATCCAGGGTAAAAAACTAGGTCACCAGGTCAAATCATAGAAAAACCTTGCATAGTCACTAGAGGTCATAGTTTCGACCTTATCTTTATGAAACTTGGTCACACTCTTGTTTTAAAATAAAGGCTTTAACTTTATTCAAGTGACATGCCATATTGGTCCTCGATTTTATTATGCCTCCCACAACATATTGATTTTTGTGCTGGATGTATGTCATAATGTTTCTCTGCACTTGTTTGTTCTTAACAATTGGCTGGATGTCAATGAAACTTCGCATGAATACTTGGTACCATACCTAGATGTGCATATTGTCAGGAATTATACGTCAGATGAATATTGCCAAAGTTGTGGAAGACATGCATTTTGATTTGTTGTATTGAACTATTGATCCTCTGCGTTGTTTTAGTTTAAAACTACTGAAAGTTCAGTTTTTAGGACAATACACTAGGTGAATGCAGGCAGGGATTTTCCATTTGTGAAGTTTTATCCATATTTCAATGTGGAAGTCATATTTCATAATGTTTGGCATTGTTATTGATTTGCTTCCAAACTTAAATTCAGCTTTCTTTCCCTATCGCCCAAATTGTCATACTTCATTGGTCCAAAGACAGGGAAGTTTTTGTATGGGATAAACTAGAGAAAGCTATCTCACGGTACTCATGTGTGAACTTCCTGATTTATGTAATGTATATTGTATCATATAATTTTATAGACAATATACTGATAGTATTACATTAATCTTAAGATTCAGAATAAATTACAACATATGTACATATCCACCTTTTGTCAAGACTAACCTAGCACTTGTCTTCAAAGTAAATGGATTTATAGTTATACTGTCTACAGATATTTTTAAACAAAATACTTAATGCACTATGTTTGTAATTTATTATCATTGGCCAAAGATTTTCAATCCTGTAATGATTTGTAGAAGCAGAGATGTGATTCAGCAGTAACCTAGGGGTTGTTGGTTACATTTCCTGTTCCACCAGTTACTTTACTTACATTCTTTCTGATGACACTTTAAAACCAAGAACCCATGTGTGATCCTTTACATCAAGCTTTGCATATAAAGGGACCAGGGATGCTTCTGGAACTGGAGCAATATTCTGGATCCGGCACTTAATCCTTCAAAAACCTAAAATGATTGATATTTGTCTGAAGTCTGTATAATTAAACATTATTAGTGCCAGGGTCAATGGTAAATACACGCATTAAGGCCCTGTCACATATAACGCATACCACCCGACATCAACTTTTGAATATTGGGGAATAGGACTTCTGCTTTATTTGTTCTCTTTAGTATGTGTACGCTATCTGTTGTTGGTGGTGTTTGTATGGATGCGTCTGTTGCAATTAGTTTTGTTCAGTCAGACTTTGTTAGACGTCACAAAATTACTTTATTCGTCAGGCTTCATTAAATAGATATGTTTCATGTGATGGGGCCTTTAAACCACACCTATAATCTGTCTATTACAGGCACTACAACAACAAGAAGTGAGGAACCTTTACAGTCGGAAGGAAGGCATGAGAGCCGAAAACAAAGCTAAAAATAGATACAAGAATATCTTGCCATGTACGTAGGCTACTAGCCAATTTGTAGTTGATCTGTTTGATAATTCATTATCACTGAAATCATCTAACGGTTGAAAATCAAATGTATATTATTACTACATTTCTGAACGGAGTTCGCCTTGTGTGCTGGTTTACGGTCATGTAATCTGTATCAAACCCAATTTTCAAATTATCTCAAACTCTGTCTAAAAATTGAGTAAAATCATAATTTTGAGCCGAGATTTCTAAATAAGATGGTTCCGGAGTAAGGAGCCTGCAACCACCTGTTTTCAAAGGTGGTCTTATTATGTAGGATCTAAAATAAAATATTGTTTGTTTCCCTTCCACTACCTACCCTAAAAAAATGCTATCGGGATGAAGATGTTATTTTGTAAAGGGGTAAATGTTTCTTACTAGTAAATTTGGTACCTGTTGTGGGTTTTTATGCCCCCGTATCGATAGATCGGGAGGCATATAGTGATTCATCTGTCCGTTTGTCCGTCCGTTCTTCCGTCCGTCCTGGTTAACCCAAATTGACCGTTTCTTCTAGCATCATTATGGCTTGCTACAAAGCTTCCAAACTTGCAGTGATGTTGTATATGAACACTCTCCACACACCTGTATCACCTGACCCCATTTTGACCTTCACCTTGACCTAATTTTGGACTTAGACTTATTTATGGACAAGGCTTCCACAGGGGGCATAAGCGTTTATTGAACGCAGTCTTGTTTCCTCAAGAGTTATTTCTTAATTTCATATATATAATAACTATCATTTTGAAATAATTCCAAAAAAAATCACCCTACCTACCCATTCTTAATCTGCTTGGGTTGGGAAGAGGTACAATGATGTGAAAAGTGTGGTTCTGAAATACTATAATAATATATTTACTCTTAGTGTTTTCTCTATTACAGTTGATCACACCCGAGTTACACTACGAGATGGGGACAGTAACGTTACTGGGGAGGATTACATTAATGCTAACATGATTACAGTAAGTCTGCTTTTTGTCTCAAGTTTAGGATGTCACATACTACATAATGTTTCACTTTGACAAACATCATGGTTGCCATGGCAACAGAAACATTGAAAATGATGTAAAGGGTCTTGGCCTCAAATCGGTTGGGAACTTCGGTATTGCTTGCAATTCTTCAGTGACTTGTTTTGCTTGTAAGGTCAATGGTCAATGTTAATGTGTGACTGTGGACTGTAAAGCATTTTCTGATAAATATAACTAATGAATGGTTTGGCCTTGGAATACTCAATGTAGGATGCAGGTTGTGTGTGCCCAGTAGAGGACCCATTTATGCTTTCTTTGAAGAATGTTTGCGTGTTACTCCATGTACTCTTTATAGAAGTGAGGCATATTACCGGTACTTTACACAAGTCATTGGGGTGGTACTTGGGAGCATTCTTGTTTTACATATAACAATTGGGGTATTTACATGTAACTTAAAGCTGTTATCACAAAGCATCCTAGGTGAAAACTTAGAAATTTCTTAAAATCTAAGCCAGAAAGACAATATGATTAATATTTTACATACATCTAGTTTTGAAGCATTATGAAAACAGCTTCTATAATCAATAAGAAAACACAGATTATTCTTCAAATTAGGGGCATATGAGTTGCATAATTTTTTACCTATTATTATATTAATAAGTAAAAATATTTATGTTTTCCTTAAGATGCTTTGTGAATACCCGGTGTACTAGCCCTGATTTGTGCTTGCATCCCCGTTAAGCTTATGAGCTAATTGTTTTCTATAGGCAGAAGATGACAATATTGAACCAAAGAAAAGTTACATTGCTACACAAGGCTGTTTATTGGCTACTGTCAAAGATATGTGGAGAATGGTCTGGCAAGAAAACTGTCGTGTTATTGTCATGACAACAAAAGAAGTTGAAAGAGGAAAGGTAAATATACTCCCATATTGATGGTTTAATGGTTAGGGTGACTAAGGTTGCCTGTCTTGGGAATTATTCTTGATCCAACAGACTGTTTCTTACATGAGAGTCACCGGTTGAAATTCCATACCTAAGGGTGACGTATTCCCATCCAAAATGAACGATTTGTAGTTCGATTATTTTCTACGACTTACCTGCATCTACACAATGTCTGACGTCGTTGTTTATTATGACGTCATGGTAGGAACGTGAAGTTGCATGCTGGTTAATGAAAGGGTAACTATAGATTCTCAAGTTTGATTCACTTACTAAGCAGATAAAGTGACTCACTGGATAAATAGAATAATAGGTGAGTGACTTGGCTCACCTGGTAAATTCCTCCGCCTTGCCAGATAAACTTACTCATCCATGCCACTTAACTATTCTCTATAATAATAGTAATTCAGTACTAGTTCACCCAGTCACTGGATACACTCAATATGACTGAAATACTGTGGGTTAAGTATGTGGAACTGTATCCACAAGTAATTAAGGGAATTCTTAACTAAAGCTGTTAAACTTAACCGCCTCCTCGATAGCCTAGTGGTTGAGCGTTCGCTTTGAGTGCGGGAGGTCTCGGGTTCGATCCCTGGCCGCGTCATACCAAAGACGAAATAAAAATGGTACCAGAAATTCCCTTGCTAGACGCTCAGCATAAAAGGGAAACTGGCTTCTCTTCTCTCATACCCTTGTGGCGATGGATTACATCAGGAATGAGGTGTCGAGAGTGATTAATATAAGTTGGAAAAACTTGTTTCACAATCGACCTTAAATAAATTAGTATAAACTAACTAAAGCTGTTACTTTCGACCTGTAGCATAATTAGTGTTGTTCATTAGCATCATCATAGGGGAGGTTACTCTGTGTTTCATCATGATTATGCCCATCACCTATGACTCATCTTTATACAGATTGCCAATCCGAAACAAACCTTAATGAGGGGTGTGTGACAATGTACCTCTACATGGTTTGCACAGGCCTTGAAAAATCCTTTGAATTTGGTTTCAACCTTGAAAAGTACTTGAATTAAGTGTTGCCTTTGAAAAAATGCCAAAATGGTACTTTAATTTAATTGAATATCCTTGAATATAGACTAACAGCCTTTAATATCAATAAAAGTGTATTGATTCAGGCCAAATAACACATTATCTACGTAAAAAATGAAAACAGAAACACTAAAAGTCTTGTTTTTATGCCCCTGTATCGATAGATCGGGAGGCATATAGTGATTCACCTGTCCGTCCGTCCGTTTGTCCGTTCGTCCGTCCGTCCGTCCGTCCTGGTTAACCCAAATTGACCGTTTCTTCTAGCATTAATATGGCTTGCTACAAAGCTTCCAAACTTGCATGGATGTTGTATATGAACACTCTCCACACACCTGTATCACCTGACCCCATTTTGACCTTCACCTTGACCTAATTTTGGACTTAGACTTATTTATGGACAAGGCTTCCACAGGGGGCATCAGCGTTTGGTACATAATGAATTGTGTAAGACATTTCATGTTTATCTAACGTAAAGAGAGTCGTAATCGTACAATATGACCTGTGTAAATGTTTGGGAAAATGCCTTGAAAGTTCTAATACTACCTTGAAAAGTGAATTGATCCTTGAATTGATATGAGAATTTTGTATGAACCATGCTCTAACATTACTTGATGTATTATAGATTAAAGCTGTACGATATTGGACAGATAAAGCTGAAGATACAAAGTACTATGCTGTATATAAGGGTAAGATTGGAGTCAAGTTGATTGATGAGACTAGTGATAAGGATTATACGACCAGAGAGATTGAAGTGACACGAGAACATGATGATGGCACGGTAGGTTATACCCAGCTTTATACTTTTCTTACACCTTTGCTGTGTGATATTGACAAGTGTTTACAGGGATCCTAAAGTTCCGGAATAATCTGAAAATCCGTATTTGCTGCAATAGAAAAAATAAACTTTTCTGCATAAAGTAAAAGTTATTTAATGAAAAAATACCAAGTATTGACTGTGTTTCGGTCATTTGAAATTTCATACCTTGAATTTTGACAATAGAACAATGTTTTGATGTAGGGGTGTGTGCTTATGGCACTCGAAACAGACTTATGGGAAACGCATTATGTCTCAGTAGAAACCCTGTATTTAAGTGTGAATATATTTCTGTGTGATATTGACAAGTATTTAAGTGTGAATACATTTCTGTGTGATATTGACAAGTATTTAAGTGTGAATACATTTCTGTGTGATGTTGACAAGTAGTTAAGTGTGAATATATTTCTGTGTGATATTGACAAGTATTAAAGTGTGAATATATTTCTGTGTGATATTGACAAGTATTTAAGTGTTAATACATTTCTGTGTGATATTGACAAGTATTTAAGTGTGAATACATTTCTGTGTGATATTGACAAGTATTTAAGTGTGAATACATTTCTGTGTGATATTGACAAGTATTTAAGTGTGAATACATTTCTGTGTGATATTGACAAGTATTTAAGTGTGAATACATTTCTGTGTGATATTGACAAGTATTTAAGAGTGAATACATTTCTGTGTGATATTGACAAGTATTTAAGTGTGAATACATTTCTGTGTGATATTGACAAGACTTTAAGAGTGAATACATTTCTGTGTGATATTGACAAGTATTTAAGAGTGATTACATTTCTGTGTGATATTGACAAGTATTTAAGAGTGATTACATTTCTGTGTGATATTGACAAGACTTTAAGAGTGAATACATTTCTGTGTGATATTGACAAGACTTTAAGTGTGAATACATTTCTGTGTGATATTGTACTAGGGGTAGCTGAAGTCCAGTTGTTTGGCATTTTCATTCAAATCAGTTCTATTTATTCATTAGATCTGTGATATGTTCATTAACTGTATTTGAATAATAAGAGATTGATCGTCAATGTCTACAACAATTGCATACCATAACTCGTTTCTAGTATATGAACATTATCAGTGATTGAAGCTTGTACCGCAGGTATTCACAAAATGTGTTGTTGTTTGTTTGTATTTGATCGAGGTAGTCGTAAGTGCATAGCTTTTGGCCTTCCCCTTCTAGATTGGCCATTGGTCTCCCAACTCGAGGAAGACAAATAAATGCATTGTCTTTTAGCTTTTCCCTGCCAGATGGGCCAATGGTCTCCAAATGGAGGGAGAAAATCTAGTAAACATGTTGAAGTGAATCTTGACTTAACTGTTTGATTATCAAATTAATATGTAGTTTGATATTTAATGATTTCTTTACTTTCCTATACAGATAGAGGGTCCCCGTAAAGTCTTTCAGTATCATTTTATGACGTGGCCAGACTATGGTGTTCCTGGTGATCCCGGTAGTGTTCTCGACTTACTCAATGTTGTCAATACAAAACAAGAAAGTATACAAGGGGCTGGACCCCTGGTAGTACATTGCAGGTAAATCATTTGGTATCTATAGCATGCCCAACTAGAAGTCAGTAGAATTCTAGACTGACACATGGGTTCTGTTTTATCATAGCACTTACACTCAAATTTAAAGTCTTTATAATTATAAGACTAATACAGTAAAGTTCCACCTAACGACCGGTCCGATAATGCGACCGTCCCGCTATTACGACCGATTTTTAAAAGAACCAAATAATTTTGTTCTATATTCAATTGAATTAAGGTCCTATAATGCGACTGGTCAGCTATTCCGTATTACGACCAATTTAACAAGTCCCATTGTGTCAATTCCCACTGTGTTTGGTCTCGCTAATACGACCAATTATGTGTCATGTATAATTTTGTGTAAACAACTTTATTCACACCTACGCGTATCTCCGGGGCGCTTGAAAATCATCTTGCACCTTGATCAAGGTCGCGGAGCGCTTGAATTACAGTCAGGCGGGTAACATACCAGCTCAGCAAGAGATCGAAGACGCCGTATTGAAACTTGTGTGTTCATTTATGACAGCCAATTAAATGTCAATTAGATTATATAAACAATCGATAATTGCCTAGGGCAGCAAGCATGACTGGCAAACAAGCAGATTAACCAATTTAAGACACTGATTAGCATCAATTAAATGTCACTAAAGTTGTGAAAAACTTGTTGAATTTGCCGACGATAAAAATAAATTGTCTTCCATTACGGTACGGTTTAAAGTCTGGTACGATACGACGTCACGGAATTTCGTTACCAACGTAGATCGTTCAGAAATTTGTTAATAACGAAGAGCATTAATGTAGTTTAAATTAATCAATAAATCATTCCTTAAATAATTATTTTGGGTCAAATCATAACAAAGAAGTCACCATTTTATTCTCAAGAATGATTCAAATCACGGTCTGTTATTGTAACTTGCATAGTATTCGGACAACTTCAAAATTCGGATAAATTGTGCTTCAGAGAATATAAGCATTATTGCTGCCTAATTATGCAGTTTTAATTAATATATATATATTATATTGTATTAATTAAATGTGTATGCTGTACATTGTTTTTATTTTTATTATATTTATATATGTATATTAGCTTCAAAGACAATGTTCACCAGTATATAACAACCAGTACTAGCTTCTTCAAGATACATACACACAGACTCGCTATTAAGACCGACTCGCTAGTAAGACCACTTTTTGTCAGAACGGTCGGTGGTCTTAATAGCGGAACTTTACTGTATTGATGAATATATAATTTATTGCATACATTCATTACTTTGAATATTGATTTAATTTCTGTATTATTTACCTTACTAGAAGTTTAAGATTATGTAAAATTGTTTTAATTTCAATGGGATGAAAGTGAATGGAAACTACACTTAACCGATTTAAAAACGCAACAGTGGGTTTTTGATAAATTTAAGCCAGTTATGGTGGTTCAATTCTCTTGAAATTTTACATGTGATGAATTCAATACATGAAGTCAAAGATGTGCAAATTTCATTGTTATTAAGGTTTAGATGGTCACAAAACCAAACCACGAAATGTACTGATCGACAATGTCAAGTTCGCAAAATTAATAATGTATTTATAAGCTGCAACATGCAATTAAAACCAGGCGTCTTTGCCTCATTCTAAATCGGTTAAGTGTACATATAACCTTTTTTCATTCAGCTTAATTTAATTATTTCTATTTCAGTGCCGGTATTGGTAGAACTGGGACATTTATTGTTATTGATATGCTTCTTAATCAGATAAAAACATACGGTAATATTATACTTATATTTGTGATACTTATCAACATCCATACTCTACTCATACTCTTCCAGTACAATTAACTCACTATACACTTTCACAAAAATACTAAATTTTGAAAGTTCATTACGATACAATTGTTTGTACAATCTTACATGTTTTATAAAATATTTTCCACTATTTAACGTAACGTCTATTTTACATTACGTCACGTCTGTTGCTTTCATTGATATATTAATTGTATTTCCTGATGAAGGCATAGTATAATGCTAAAACGTTGAGAATACAAGATTAATTAATTTCAACGCATGTTGTTGTAGATATTTATCTTAACAATATAGAGCAGTATGTGGAATGAACAACAAACAATTTATATTTTTTATGCCCCGGCATCTACTGATTTGGGAGGAATATAATGATTGTCCTGTTCATCCATTTGTCTGTATGTCACATTGAAACAGTTAATTAAAACATTTCGAGTTTTTAAACTCAAATATTTTTAGGTCCATCAAGGCATTGCTTTTAAACTTGGCATGCTTGTTTACCATAATAAACACCCTTACGTTGTTGACATTTCGTTGACTTGCCAGATGTTTGTTTGTTATAATTAGTAGATTGTGTATTGATGTATTTGCTGGTTACAGGTATGGATTGTGAGATTGATATACAGAAAACCATACAAATGGTCCGATCTCAACGCTCTGGTATGGTACAAACTGAAGCCCAGTATAAATTTGTCTACTTTGCTGTACATCATCATATAGAGACAGAAAAAAGACGTATTGAAGCCGACCAGGTTAGTATAGACTGTTTTAAAACAACATTAACAGTATACAGGGGTTCCACTAGCTCCTAAATCTGAGGGGTCATTTTAAGAGAAAATGTGACTTTTTGGAAATTTCAAGGGTCCAAACCCCTACTCTCTAGTCAAATGGAACCCCTGGTATAACTGTACTCTGTAAAATCATTTATTTTCATAGGCATGTAGTATTGTGAAAGTGTTTAGAGGGGGGCAATAAAACATTTCGAATTGTACTACTCATTTGAGGGGTTACGGTACATTTCTGCATGTCAAAAACGGAACATTATTTTAAAATCCGATATCAGATAGACGTTTTATATCAAGCATCCCATGATATTCTTCACACAATTCCAGTTAACATGACCCTCTGAAAGTCTTTTAGCATAATTAAACACTTGATCAATGGTCTATGATAACTTTCTATATAATATATTTAATAATGATTAAGACTTTATTAATAGAGGTAACGCAGTTATGCACGCCCAATCTTCCCTGTGAGCCTTTTAATATATACAGGAAGTATTAGTAATATGAAAGATGTATACTATTGGTGAGCAGATCCAAAGGACTGAAAATGCATTTAATGTGATGACTGATTGATATATATATTCTGTGCAAGAACTTTATAATTCTGTAGTCATGCATAAAAGTCAAAGTCAGGTCCAGGTTAATATCTCTGCACTTCAACATCTGATGAACTTATTTCAGCAAAGTCAAGTTACTGGACGTGAATACACGAACATCCGCTACGCAGCTAGTATAGATAGTCGAGGATCGTTGCCACGTGGTATACCTCCCGGCTTCCATCCACCACAAGCAGAGACTCACCACTTCAGACCTAGAGATTTACCACAGTAAGATATTTTATATTTTAGTTACATACCCCAGCAAACAAAGTTAAAAAGAGGGTTCTTTGGAACCATCTGACTATTGGATGGATGTGTGGTTGATCAGTCTGTAGGTTGGTCAGTCAGTATGACTTTCACATAATGTAATGTTTTTATTTCATTTTGAAAACATCTGCTGTATTGTCTGTTATAAGGATATTACAGACTGTAACACACCTTATATGGATCTGTCTGTATTAGGCTTATTTGCTGTGTCGTCTGTTATTATATTGATTATGAAAATGAAGTACAGATATGTTAAGCCATTACTCCATAGACACGTCATCCTTAAACCTGTAAAACAATGAAATGGAAGACAAGTTTTCCTAACGACAAATTCTTCTTAATCAGTATTGACACATTCTTGTGGACGCTACTCCTGCAGGCTTAGCAGGATTTCCTTCAAAGTTTTACAGTTGATCAACCTGGACATGTGAATGTGTAAAGAGAAAAGAATCTGAACTGCAAAGATTTTTGTCAGAAGTATGGCTCTTTGCAGACTGGGGTACATTGTATACCAAACTGTGAACGGCGACAGCTCTGATTTGTTCTGGAAATGAATTGCTGATTAACACTGAAGGGGTATCACTAAGTGGCGAGGAGACTGTGGTGTTGTGGTGTATAGAGTTTGTGCACCCGAACATTAGCGTGTAATGCGTTCTCGTGTTATATATTTACAGGGGATAGCCGTAACTAAGTTTTTGAACTTGTGGCTTGACCCTTTTACCCACACAATATCCATAGTATATTAGTATGATATAAAGTGTATATATTATTTGGGTGATAAAATACGTTTAAACTATATTTACAGAGCACCACCCGATGAGAGACAGATCTACCAGAATATTGGAACTGTACGAGAACCACCCGTTCATGCCAAGAAAAACGATAGAACTTAATACATTATATAATCTATACAGATCTGCTGTCCATGTGATGGAAGCCGGTCTACAGGCATTGTTCTCATCTCCTATAAAATCCACACTCTACATACATACACTGAGTACATAAAGAAACTCACATGTTATGTTTTCTCAATATGGTTACATGTTAGCCTATAGATTTTTCGAAGGTCACACAGAATAATGAGTTTGGTGTGTTTTGATTGTTGACACATTGAGGTTGTTTCGGTAGTAGGCTTCAAAACTTTACCTTTTTAGCCAAGAATTCTAAGAAGAAATTGCTAAATGTGTTATTTCCCGGTTAATGCTTCTTAATCAATTTGCATTTCAAAACCTTAAATTTAAGTTTAAGAATGAAAGCAGAGAGTCACTGATATACATAGTACAGGAAGAAAATTGGAGACTGACCAAAATGACCGGTTTAGCATGTGACCATATGGAGAAAATGACATGTGCGTTTCTTAATATACTCAGAGTAGTACTATATACAATGTATTCAGACCATGTTTAGTCTTACTTGTCTTCAGCCAACTGTCTAGGCATTCGAATATGGCTGCTAAAAGCAGGTGAATGTCCAAAAATCTCCCCTCAGTAGTTACCTCCCCTTATGCAAAAACAAAACAAATTGAATCATGCTTTTTTTCACAGGAATGCTTTTACTAGGTGGTCTTCTATGAAAGTTATAAAAATTGTTCTGGTATATTGTGTAAATACATCATGAGAGATGAAATAGAATTGAAACATGATGACTTACTTTCTTGTTCTGAACAATAAGGTTTAAATCTTTGATATTCGGTGTGTAGTCTATTTAATGTCCCCTTTATTATTTAATCTTATTCAAATCACAGGAATTTGATGTTCTATCCATAAAATATAGCAGTCTATCCATTCAAAAACGCTCTATATATTTGTTATTCTAAAGGAATGCAACACATTTCCCCCTCCAAAATTGAATCCCTTAGCCAGTGCTAAATGTATAGAGCGTTTTTGATTAGATCAACTGCTATGATATTTTTTTGATAGAATTTCGAATTCCTGTGATCAAGTAAGACTTAACTGAGTGATAAAGAGCCACCAATATCCTCTTGTTTCTTCTAACGGACAAACTAGTTATCTAGACAAAATTGTACTTCATTTCATAGTGTCCGATTTTAAGTGTTTCTTGTACAACTGTCTTTCAGGTCTTGGATAGTGACTTATATGTAATATGATGTTAATCCGGTGTTAACTGTCGCTATCATGCAGTTCTTGTAAACATAATTAATAGCATCTATAAATGACATCTTTACTAACAATACTTGTTCGTGATTAGTATCCATAGATATGGTTGAATCTCATTATAAAGTACATTGTCTGTTCCCTTGGTTTATGTTATTGTCATACATGTTTTGAGTAGTTTCTTGATGTCATACGATCATTGATCAAATGTATTGACTCCTTACCACCAGCTACCATCTGACCCAGCTCATGTTAGGACTAATTCTGATTATAGACATTTGCTATTTAAGGTTTTTTATATATCCATGTAATGTAGCTTATAATTATGGTTTCATTGTTTAAAACATGAATTTTGTTTATGTTCTTGCAAGTATTTTATTCATTTGGTTTGGTGGTTTGGTCCCCAGCACTATATTCTTTTCTGTTGAATTAGATGCTTTCCAGTATTTAAGAATACATTATACATGGGTTTTAACAGAGACGATATCATTCTATAGATATTGTGGTGTACCCATATTTCTCACTGTGAATGAGTACAAAATAAGTCAACAATTGTGGATTACAAAGTTGTAGGATCATTCTAAGTGGATTCAATGTTATATGTTACCCGTACATTAGGCAAATACTGTTGATTCTTAAAATCTGTTTATTCTTAACTATGGTCTTGCTGGTCAAGTTTGTTTGTGAGTTTGTATATCCAATATGTTATGTTGATATGCTCTCAGAGTGTAGCTAATACCTAGTACAGAATGTATTGATGGATGTACAAGGGAGAATTATTGCCATTGTTGAAATAATCCTGGCCACAATCTCCCCAAACATCTTAAATTTCTGATCAAAATTGAGATTTCGCTCAACTCAGTATCTGAGATTTAGATACAATCTAAAGTTGGACCACTTGAAAATTTGCTCTACTAAACTCTACACAATGTTTACACTTTGTCATACTGACTGTGATTCCAGTATATAATTATGTGACAATATTTGAGTAGAGATTCATCTCAATTTGAGATCTTTCCAGAGATTGGGAACTGAGCTAAATCTGAGATGTTGTCACATATATTTTAGTCATAAAATGGAAATATTATTCCGAGCTCATGATAATAAAATTTCAAGATCTCCAATTTCAGATTTGCCTCAAACTCGACTCTGAATTGAATAAAAATCCCGATTTTTGTGCACATTTGTCCTCGAGATATTTCTGGAGAGCTCCAATTTCAGATTTGCCTCAAAATCTGACTACGTCTTTAAGTAAAATCTCAGTTTGAGCAGAAATTTGTTCTTGAGATGCTTCAGGAGATCGAAGGCCTGGTATATGTTGTCTTCATATCTACAGGAAATTACTGACATCTAGAGGTGGTTTTATTGGAAACATTTATTACTAGATGATCATTGACTAATATATGCCATAGTTTATTGGTTAATGTCACTTGTTAGTTTTTTCAGATTGTAATTGTTTAGATATATTTTAGTATATTTTTGTAATACTGTGTGTTCTTATTCAAGTGCTATGTAAGTTATTGATTACATTATGTAGTACCAAACTCGAACCTGTATAGACTAATGTTGGGGTTTGAACAAAAGGGAATTTTTAAGCAAAGGGAGACTACTGATATAATTCTAATGTCCTGTCTGTTACATTGTTTCAACAGAGTTGTCTTTCTTGTATATAAATGTGGAGGGAGCTACTTATTTTCTTATATATAAATGTGGAGAGAGCTACTGCTTACCAATAATGTATTCAGTTGTTGCAATGCTGTCATATAAATTCTCTACATTATAATGCCCCCACCCTCAAAGATGTATTACTTACTTACTTAATCCTCTTCGTCCCACGTTAGACATAAGGCTGCAATGGTCTCTCTCCACTTAGGTCTGTCTTTGGCCATTCTCTGCGAGAAGTAAGGTTAATAAAAAAAATGTGTAGGTATATTAATTTGCTAATGTCGGTCTGTCTGTCAATTTTTAGAACAAATGGTTTCTGGATGATTACTCAAATTTTGCTGAGATCATCTATCTTAGTACGGAGGTTGTTCATGGCCTGATTCAGTTAGTCAAATGTCAAGGTCATAGGTATGTTGGTCGTCGAGGGGGTGGGGGTATTTCATGTTCTACAAACTTGCATCATTGTTGCTGAGAATTGTTTATAACCAGGTTTTCCTATGGATTAAACTGTTACTAGATTGGCTGATTTGACAGGTACTGGTTATGACAACATATTTTGAGTTGTATGAGTAGCAGAGGTTAGTTTTTGCAGAGTTTAGCACAGGGTTGCACTATGTAAGCCTGGTATTCACACTTGGTCTGTTGGTGTATCAAGTGCAGTGTCAGTATTGATGATTTTATTGTGCCAGAGACCTTTGTGTCAAATATACTATATTAATCATTATCATATTGTTATAACATTGTTACATTATATGTTAATTAGCATTAAATGTCTCAAACTTTTCATGTACCATCATTTGCATTACTTAATTTACTATCATCATCATAATCTAAACATCAACAACAGTAAATCAACATCATCTTCATTAAAATCTTCTTCATTAACATAATTTTCATGAAAGTCGACAAAACATCATCACTTATCATTGTATCATTGACAAAATTTTGTCCCTTTGGCACAACAAGGTTGTATCTCTCTAAATAGTTAAATACAACCTTGTTGCATCAAAGGGACGACATAATGTTGTTATAAATTTGTATATGTATTTTGTCAAATAATTGACATTTTTCATATAGAATAATCTTGTTAATCATGAATATTGCCATTTATGCTGATTCGGCAGCATTTGTTATTTGTGAAGTTATTGTAAATTTGTTGACTTATATGATATATAATTATGTGGTTATGTTCTTTCGTTGAGTAGATTACAGATTATGTAGTTGAGTGTCTTTGGTGTTCTTTATATACAACCAACATACATCAAACAGGGGGTGTATTTATTTTCTATGGCTTTCTAGACAGATTGCTTTCTTCATTGTCATAAGTTAATTTGCTAGTTGCTTTTAGAAAACAAATCAGACAGGGAAGGCATCACTCATCAGAAAAGACAGCACAAAAGGCACAAAAAATGGACCGTTTACTAATTGCTAGCTCTGCATGAAGTGGCTCCGGTTAAAATGACGAATATTGATATTTGATGACTCATGATGGATTATGTATTTTCAAGTTAGTGCTATTTGATGATTAACTCCAGACAAACCAGTCGACTGTATAAGACAGTTGGAAAAAAAATGAATTACCAACTCCCTGTTGGATGTGTTGTATAATCCAGTTAGGATCTGGTGACAGTGACGTAGCCGTTTATGTGTACACAGATGATTACAACCATTGTCTGAATAGGTAGTGCGAATATAGTTTGTTAGTTGAATTGAATTGAAATTATGCCTGTCTGTTTAAGCCTTTATAATCGGTTTTACACAGTAATAGTGGACCTGACCACTGCGTCATTGTATTCTTACCCTGACTGGACTATAGAGCTGAAAAGCTAGAACACTATAAATTATGTTTCTAGTATGCTATCATCATAGTTCCCTATCTCTGTTACACGATAATTAAATGGCTGTTGAGGTTTAATGGGAGTCAAATAAAGAGTTGGATGCCAGTTGAGATAAACATTTGACTTGATGATCATTTAATTCTACGCTTGACTCATAGACACTCGACATACAGCTAGTTCTTGAGTGTCAAGAGATGGGAAATTAAAACGGTGACAAATTTCCAATTTACAGTAACAATGTATTTACATGTACCTTACTTTAGCTTGACTAGATCTGTCATTTATATTAGATTATTCTTGTTCTTTGTTGTTGATTGTTATACCTAATTACTGTTAATGTTGTACATATTTTTTCGAGCATACATAATGTGTTCACTTGTTATGCCCTCCATCAAAGAACTGGGGGCATATTTGTATATGATGGTCAGACTAGACAATGTCCAACACATAACTGAAGGAGCAAATTAACTTAATGCATAACCACTAAAAGTCCAAGTTTGAGCTGGCAAACCCCGTATTCCGATTTGTGATGACCAGTAGATAACCCTGATATGTGAACCATGCATGGTTTGATCTTGCCTAGTTGGTAAGTACCTGTACTGGTCATCTTGTCTTGTAACTATCACCAATAGTGGTGATCATAAGTCGTAAGTTCTTCATTGATGTAAACCAAGTACAAAGGTAATTACAAATTCAACAAACATTACTACTTTAGTGTTCCACTTTAAGCGTTCAATTACATTCATACAGACTCTGAAACAATTGGCCGTGTTTCATTATATTGTGAGGCAATCTGACTAATGCTAGGTTGTCACCTACTTCTATTCCTAGGTTGGATAGATGATGTACTTCTTTGACATCAGTTGTGGTCATGTACTCCACATGTGGAGAAGTTGACAGTTGTTTGAGGAATACCAAGTTTGATGAGGTTAATACATTCTGGCAAACTGGTTAGGTTCATTGATTGAAGTATGGTGCGAAAATTGCTGTCTATATTCACAGACAGGGTTTCCACTGGGCATAATTATTTCCCCACTAGAATTGTTATTAGCGCCACAACTGGGGATGGGTGAGGAAAGCAGTGTTGCCTCTACTGTATTATAGCATTTGTGTTTTGATTATTCAAGTCAAAAGCCCAAATGTCAGGCATTCTATGACTTATATAATACACATACACTTGGGGTCTGGACCATGCCCCCCCTCCCGCTACGTGCCTGGAAATATGTTTTTAGCTCACCTGTCACAAAGTGACAGAGTGAGCTTTTGTGATCACTCTTCGTCCGTCGTCCGTCCGTCGTCCGTCCGTCCGTCAACAATTGGCTTGTGTAGACACTACAGGTCACAATTTTAGCCTAATCTTTATGAAACTTGGTCACAATGATCATCTCAACAAAATCTAGGCCAAGTTCGATATTGGGTCATCTGGGGTCAAAAACTAGGTCACTAGGTCAAATTATAGAAAAACCTTGTGTAGTCACTAGAGGTCACAATTTTGACTTAATATTTATGAAACTTGGCCACAATGATCATCCTAACACAATCTAGGTCAAGTTCGATATTGGGTCATCCGGGGTCAAAAACTAGGTCACAAGGTCAAATCATAGAAAAACCTTGTGTAGTCACTAGAGGTCAAAATTTTGACTTAATCTTTATGAAACTTGGTCACAATGATCATCTTAACAAAATCTAGGTCAAGTTCGATATTGGGTTATCCGGGGTCAAAAACTAGATCACAAGGTCAAATCATAGAAAAACTTCGTGTAGTCACTAGAGGTCACAATTTTGGTCTAATCTTTACAAAATTCGGTCACAATGATCATCCCAAGAAAATCTAGGTCAAGTTCGATAATAGGTCATCCGGGGTAAAAAACTAGGTCACAAGGTCAAATCATAGAAAAACCTTGTGTAGTCACTAGAGGTCACAGTTTTAGCATAATCTTTACGAAACTTGGTCACAATGATCAACACAACAAAATGTAGGTCAAGTTCGATATTGGGTCATCTGGGGTCAAAAACTAGGTCACAAGGTCAAATCATAGAAAAACCTTGTGTAGTCACTAGAGGTCACAGTTTTGACCTGATCTTTATGAAACTTGTTCACAATGATCATAACAACAAAATCTAGGTCAAGTTTGATATTGGGTCATCCGAGGTCAAAAACTAGGTCACATTGTCAAATCATAGAAAAACCTTGCATAGTCACTAGAGGTCACAATTTTGGTCTAATCTTTATGAAACTCTGTCAAAATGATCATCTCAACAAAATCTAGATCAAGGTTGATATTGGGTCATCTGGGGTAAAAAACTAGGTCACAAGGTCAAATAATAGAAAAACCTTGTGTAGTCACTAGAAGTCACAGTTTTGGCTTGATCTTTACGAAACTTGGTCACAATGATCATCTCAACAAAATCTAGGTCAAGTTCGATATTGGGTCATCTGGGGTCAAAAGTAGGTCATTAGGTCAATCATATAAAAACCTTGTGTAGTCACTAGAGGTCACAATATTGGCCTAATCTGTATAAAACTTGGTCACAATGATCATCTCAACAAAATCTAGGTCAAGTTCGACAGGTGAGCGACCTAGGGCCCTTTGGGCCCTCTTGTTTTATTTATTATATATCCAGACCCATTCAGTACTCACACAAACATTTGTTGAATGTATTTGATATTAATACAAAAATCTATGTACGTCCTCTACTGCGTTATTTAGCTAGAGAGGCATTTACGAATATTTTTTATTTGTCCCGGATATGTTTAATAATGTTTGTGTGATTAATGTATGGGTCTGGGTATACAATGTTGATGTTAAAAATATCCCCAGGTGCATAGCTGGGGGCGGGGTCCAGACCCCATGTGTCTGTGATATAATAGAGAATAAGAAACACAATAATCAGCATAATATTGTACATTTCAGGCCTGCAAGAATGTTTAATTGCCTGTTTACATGCTTCCAATCTATTCAAGCAAAAGAAATAAGAAACCATAAGCTCCAATATAAGTTTTTAGAAAATTGCCCCCTTTTCTCTTGTTAAGAAAGAAATGGATGCTAAATTAACAATTTATAAGTATTAGCTTTAATACATGTATCTATAAATAGCAGAAAATTGTTGTTTGATATAAGTGCTTATTATTTATTCATGATAAATATTTTATGATGTTGGTTAGTTGTATATATGATTAATGAAAATGTGTACAGATTACCTTGATTCATTGTCAGAATATTATTAAAATGGTGCATGACTAATGAAAGCATGTTTCATGTTGCGAAGGTTGTCTCCTGTCTAAGGCCATCATGAATTTATTATCAGATTATCATCAATTTTTCTTTTTGAAAAAGAGTGAAGTGAGCTTCATGTCATTTTTTTTATCTTTGTTAGCAATATTTTTAGCTCGACTTTTTGAAGAAAAAACTGATTTTGTACTGTCTATTATATTTTAAGCAGAAGGGGTCTGCAGTTTTTTTTATCTTGACAGTGATATGTTAACATACCATTTCAAACATGTAGAGTATGTGCCTGTGTGCAGCTCTATATCTTCAGTTGTCTGCTAGACTATTCAAAGAATGAGAGATGTTACAATTAGTGTTAAGTGCGAGTGTTAGCATCATAATTAAAAAAATAATAGAAAATCGGACAGGGAAGGCAGCACTCAACTAGCTGAGCAAAGACAACATAAAACATCACATGCCACAATTACACGGCACAATGCCCAACTCATAACTGAACAAGAAAATGAACTTAAGTGCTGAAAGTCCAAGTTTCAGCTGTCAAAACATCGAAAGTCCGAGTCCCAGCTGTTAAAAAGGTGCAAGACTTAGTTTCAGCTGTCAGAAAAGCTGAATGATCTATTTTTAGCCGTTGTTTGTTTTTCAAAGAGTACAACATTGTGGGTACTATACTTGTATATATATCAGATATGCTGTCTCGAAACTGAAATACGTTTTTACTATCAACATGTGCATCAAAGAGAAAGTCACCCAAACTACTAGTACTTTGTTCCGGTAGATGCACCGTTTCAGCTTGGAGTTTTGGTCTGATTCGATTGTCTTACATGAACTGCTTTCAAGATAGTAAAAAGTAAAACTTCTTTCTGTGACAAATTCTTCAGATTGTTGAATGTGTTCTGATGTTCCATGTGCTCATTGACTGTTATAGCATTGTGATCTGTATATAAATGTCTAGTATGATGTATATCAATGTAATCATTACAGTGAGTTATTGTTATGACTGATGCTCTGTAAGTATTTATTTGTTGAATAAAATGTCTTGCTGAATATCATGACTTTATTTTATCCGGACTATGCCTAGCCCTAGATTGTCAACAATATCTTAGTTCTGACTTTTTAGCTCACCTGTCACAAAGTGACACAGTGAGCTTTTGTGATCACTCTTCGTCCGTCTTCCGTCCGTCATCAATTGGCTTGTGTAGACACTAGAGGTCACAATTTTAGCCTAATCTTTATGAACTTTGTCATAATGATCATCTCAACAAAATCTAGGTCAAGTTCGATATTGGGTCATCCGGGGTCAAAAACTAGGTCACAAGGTCAAATCATAGAAAAACCTTGTGTAGTCACTAGAGGTCACAATTTTGACTTAATCGTTATGAAACTTGGTCACCATGATCATCTCCACAAAATCTAGGCAAAGTTCGATATTGCATCATCCGGGGTCAAAAACTAGGTCACAAGGTCAAATCATAGAAAAACCTTGTGTAGTCACTAGAGGTCAAAATTTTGACTTATTCTTTATGAAACTTGGTCACAATGATCATCGTAACAAAATCTACGTCAAGTTCGATATTGGGTCATCCGAGGTCAAAAACTAGGTCACAAGGTCAAATAATAGAAAAACCTTGTGTAGTCACTAGAGGTCACAATTTTGGTCTAATCTTTATGAAACTCTGTCACACTGATCATCCCAAGAAAATCTAGGTCAAGTTCGATAATGGGTCATCTGGGGTCAAAAACTAGGTCACAAGGTCAAGTCATAGAAAAACCTTGTGTAGTCGCTAGAGGTCACAATTTTAGCATAATCTTTATGAAACTTGGTCACAATGATCAACACAACAAAATCTAGGTCAAGTTCGATATTGGGTCATCCGGGGTCAAAAACTAGGTCACAAGGTCAAATAATAGAAAAACCTTGTGTAGTCACTAGAGGTCACAATTTTGGCCTGATCTTTACGAAACTTGGTCACAATGATGATCTTAACAAAATCTAGGTCATGTTTGATATTGGTTTATCTGGGGTCATAAACTAGGTCATAAGGTCAAATCATAGAAAAACCTTGTGTAATCACTAGAGGTCACAATATTGGCCTAATCTGTATAAAACTTGGTCACAATGATCATCTTAACAAACTCTAGGTCAAGTTCGACAGGTGAGCGACCTAGGGCCCTTTGGGCCCTCTTGTTAGCTCAATTTTTCGTAAAGTGGCATATTTTACAAATAATCTGAATGTTCTCAAACACTACCCACAGCAAGCTTTTAACTTGAAAGTGAATACACTTGTGGAATGTGATGACCTACATCTACTGACAAGAGGAAACAAATCTATCTAGCATTTTATAAGAGTTATTTCCCTTTTCTGACTTGGAATCTTTACACATCTTTACTTAGGTCTTATACTGTAAATGTTACTGTTTGTGCCCAAATTGCACGCATTAAGATAAGCACTTGTGAGCCATTCAGCAATTTGTGCATAAATTAATAGTTTGGTAAAAGCACAGGCCTAAGAAATTATATCACAAAATACAGAGTTTTGAAATTCCCCATCTTCCCGTCATTACATATAGTAATGGTAAAAGGAATATTCAATGAGAATACAGTGATATAAAGTTGAAGTGTTTACATCGTTATATATGTTTACATATTATAATTATGACTGTATCTCTAATGCTGTGACTTGCATGTTAAGTCTTCCTTGTAAAATGTTCTAGTGTGCTGCTGAATTCCGAATATCCATGTGATGCATTTGGTATGCATTGACATAATGTCATCTTTTTCTAGGCAACTGAAAAGCCCTATTGGCAGGGACCAAAGTGGCAAGAATCATATGGAAATATTTGTCCCTTTTCTATTCCTATAATGTATAAGTCCTAAAATGCTAACAGACGGACTGCATTCGGTTGTCACAGAGGATTGAATGCAGCGCAAACATTTTAGTGAGGTTAGGCTTATCAGTACATAGACAGGAAATTCTGAAGCAATCTTTATGCGTTTACAATATTATATTGCACATGTAACATTAGGTATCTTAAAATTCCACCAATCTATCTTATGCAAAATATTCTCAAAATAAAGACAATTTGTTGACCCTTTTTAAATTATGAGTAGCATATTTATGCATTGAAATGAAAGGAGTGGGTTTGTATTGACCATGTTAGTCCAGGAGAACTGGTTAAGTTAATTCACTAGTCTAGTGTTCATGACTCTGAATTCCATTTTATCTAAAATACTATTTTACACTATGTTCTACTAATTTCCACCCGGGTATTTATTGAAATAACAAACCTTTCGGCGATTCACTGGTTAGTGTCACATGCTTTCAGTGGAGTTGAACATTACCATACTTAGGTAATGTTTGGTTTCTGACCTAGAAGCGATGTTCGTTTTTGCCACTTATATAAGACTCATTTTCATGCGGAAACCCATAGCTTGAATCTGGGACGAAAATACCAGGAATTGTTTATTCGTCCCGGCTTGAATTGAAAGGCGCGTTCATACTTATGAGTATTGGAGTGGGTGTTTATTGGAGTATGGACGTATATCTAGCAATCTTTATTGTCAATTATAATGAAATAAGATAAACATAATTGGGATGTTATACAAAAACAAAATTGTTAATAATGGCATGATTTGATAATTATACATTTGAGCCAGTCTCCAGGAAAACCTGCTATATTGACATTATGTAGTTACTACATGTAACAAGGTTTTAAAAAGTTATAAAATAAGAAAAAATGACAAATCTATAGATTCAATTTTAAGTCATTTATCCATATATTACTATATCTTAGCTTTAAAATTTATTATGAATTATGTCGAAACCATTTACTTCGTTGCTATGGTGACCAATTTCAGAAAAGTACTCTGATTGAGAAAAACGAGGAGTTAGTTGTTTAAAACAGTATAAAAGTAGCCTTTCTCTAAATGTGAACATCTACAACTTGGATGTATATTTTAAAACTTAAAACATCATTCTAAAACTTGATACCATTTTGACCAGTTTATGTCAAGAAGTGATCAAATGCAGTATTTATAAAGTACTTGTTACAACAACGTCGAATAACGGTTGAGTGACGCTTGCTACGTCTCGCAAAAAGGTCTGAATAGGGCCTCAACAAAACAGCTGTAACTTCCTAAAAAATCAAGATACTAATAAAATTTCTTTTGCATGGTTACTCTTTTAAATAATAATAAATCTCAAAATCAAGTTTTTGTCAAAATAGCAGATTTTCCTGGAGACTGGCTCATTAATAATAGCTAGTATGATATATCAGCACAGCAATTATCGCCCTTTTATCTCTTACGAATTCTAAACAAATGGAGATAAATTGAATATAGGGCGACAATCACGAGTAGACATGATTAATAGTCAGGATTACTTCCCCTTACGACTACTGTTATAACGCTGTATATCGGTCCACAATACATGAACAACTACTCAATGTACATGTATGTTAGTTTGTACATGCAGGTCAATATGATTGTAAAAGTTAAAAGTCTGATATTTTGCAGATCACCGACAGTAGCGTTTGATTCTTCACTGAGCATTGACAAATATGGTTGTGTGCAGTAAACTAGTACTCGAACATATTAATGAAGAGATCTACACAGACAGTGAATATCTTGAATGATGAAAAAACGTTAATTATTACATAAGTTTTGTAACAAGTATTCTAATATTGTCTAAAATAAGAGAGTCTTTCAATTGCCATGCGCATCACAATTACAAACGGAATCGCTCTCTTTTGCCATGCGCGTCATAGCAAACGGAATCACTTACTTCTGCCAACACTTTGTCATACGTATCACAATAAATAAAATCGCTCTTTTCTGCATAATTGTGCCATGCGCATCATAACAAACGGAATCTCTCTCTTCTGCCATGCGCATCACAACTAAAGACTCGCTCTTTTCTGCATGATTTTCATGATGATCTTAATGAGGTCCCAGAGAAAGCAACTGATGCTGTCCGTGACAAATTTTCTAGGTTTCCATTACCGATATTTAACGAAACTTGAGAAACACATACAATCATCTAATATACACCAATACAATCATCTAATATACTTTTATGCGGTAATATTTGGCCACATCATTTGTTTTAAATTGTCAATGTTAACTAACCATTTTAGTAACGCGTTCTGAATATGAGTCTTTAAACTCTTTTACTAGCCATGGGCTACTAGATATTATTCGTATATAATTCTCATTAAAATGTCTACGTTAAAGCAGGATGCGTGAGATAGCATCTTAACTGATTGTTATCCGATACATTAAAGTCAACCTCATGTTGTCATAATTTCAATATTGGTAAACCCTTTGTTTTTGAAGTAATTATGCAATAATGTTGTAGCCACGTTTTAATTGGCTTACAAATTATATAACATGACATTTGATTGGCTAAGAACGTTTTAAGTATTTTGTAACGTGTAATTTGATTGGTCAAAAGCTTTTTAACATTTATTTTCTATGATTTGAAAATAATGTATATTAAGTAAGATTTGATTTAGACTCAATATATACAAAAAAAGTAATGATGTAGGACTAAGACAGTTATGATGTAGGTTTTAAAAAGTTAGGAAAAGTGGAGTTCCACTACGCTTCATTAAAATACAATGTACTTACTAACTCTGTGTGTTAAAACATATTTGTTATTGTTAAACTATTTGGAGAAACTACAAAATAAAAATAGTAAAACTGACGGTGGATTTGTCATCACTTATTTAGTTGAGACTTTATCAGATTTGAAATTATACTGGAAAATGCATTGGACTTACGACGTTAGCAGAGCCAAACTGACAGATCACAATCAACGTATTTCAACGGCATTACACTGGCGGAGAAGAGAGGGTAAAATTTGCGGTACCTCACAACATCACAGCCAAGCGAGTGAATTTCAACAAGCGAGTTACTACTACCATGTTAATTCTACCAAACGAATAATTGCAACCAAGCGAGTGAATTTCAACAAGCGAGTTACTACTACCAAGTGAATTTCAACCAGGGAATAATCTCAGCCAAGCGAATATCTACAAGTGAGTGCATTTCTAACAGCGAATAATCTCAGCTAAGCGAATATCTACAAGTGAGTGAATTTCTAACAGCGAATAATCTCAGCTAAGCGAATATCTACAAGTGAGTGAATTTCTAATACGCGAAATTCAACCAATGATAAATCCAGCTAAGTGAAATAGTGCAAAATAGTGGTTTTAAATAAGTATATCTAGTTAGATCAGTGATAGAATGCATCAACTCAGAAATTGGATGTTTTCAAATTCTACCAGAATGAACAACCGGCGGTATTCGTTGGATTTCCAACATCAAACCATATTGATTACAGGTTACGTATATCCATGGACCCATTCTACGTTCGCCACACGGAAGGTGGAAATCTGCGCTCTACAAAAACAGTAGACATTAAACTTTGGATGTGTAATTATCAGTGCACCTTCTGTGTCGATGAACTTGTACTTATTTTATGTAAATTTTGGTACTTTTATGATATTCACGTCACAGTTGAAAACTGTATTTATTATCATTGACAATGTTTTTAGTCTAACTTAATTATGTTTTTGTATTAAATTACGTAATTGTTTCCATACGTAAATTTTTCTAAACCTGTGGTACGTAATAAAGATATCATTAATTTTATTTTACAAGATCAGATGAGATTTCGGATTTATAAGCATATGGTCATCTTAGACATTTTGAAGTTTAGCTAATATTTATGCGAAAATAGAGAAATATGTCAACTTGAATTTAAACGTTTAGGCATAATCGGCAACAAATGGCATTAAAATGTATGAGAGACATTTAATTAAGTATACATGTACAATATACAATGAGTTACATTATTTCTAAGGGGTTATGAGTCAGCAATATTAAAAATAATTTATTAACTGTTTTAGGCGGTAATAATTATTTTGTTACTGGTAAAAATGGGTTAAAGCAGCAATGTTCTTGGTTGTTAAGAGCTCACAAATACTTCTAAGTTTGTATGCATGTTACGTCCTTTCAAATATCGAGGACTTCATGTATAAATAACACTTTGGACCGCAGAATTAATATCATACGATAAATTAAGGAAATTCAGGCTCACTAAGCTCTATTACAGTCAATCTATTTATTGTGCTACAGTAGCACTTAATATTGGTCATTGGTTATCCCAATACCATTACAGGTGTATATTTTTTTTGTGAGAAAGGTGTGAGTGTGTTATATAGTCTAACTATTAGTGTGAGTAAGGTATTTTTTTACAACTAGTACTGGTATATGTAGACTGCAATAGTTCGACATGTTGCTTCTATGGTAGATAAAAGTCAAATTCTTATATTTTAGTTGACTGGAGTAGACTGGTGATGTTTCTGCTTTCCATCGTTCTGTGTCTCCATACGGTATTTTGGAATCAACCTTAAGTGGGCTGCAGTTTAAGAACTTTATAGCTGTCTTTAATTCACGGGATATATCCACGGGATATAATGCACTCAGCTATTGTGAGCGGGTAGCATAGGCATAAATTAATTAATTGTGCATTTACCAGAACATTGGGAAATGTAATTATCTAGAATTACATAATATTGCTGATCTCAAAACCCTAGGGATGTGAACTGCATGTATAAAGAATGGAGTGTTGTCCGATATTAATCAGTTTATAAAAACAACAGGAGACAAGTAAACAAAATAATTGTCTGTCTTATTTACATGATTCTTGAAAATATTTTACATTGCCACTTTGGATATGTTGGTAGCATTACTAACTGAAAAGGTCCGAATGTTAGGACATGGTTCCAATGAACTGTTGAAATTTGGAAAACTTCAACACTTTCCGGTTTCAGCCTTGCTGAACACTATGTTTATTAACTCTAACATTTGTGGAATAGGCACAATATATTCAATGGCTAATAGATAATGTGACCGTGTACATGACTTTATTTGTAACTGCATATTTTTTGTATATTTAAGTACTGTTGATAAAATTGGATGACCACTTCATAGGAATGAAGTTAAATACGGGAGGGGGAACTTTTATGCGGTAATATTTGGCCACATCATTTGTTTTAAATTGTCAATGTTAACTAACCATTTTAGTAACGCGTTCTGAATATGAGTCTTTAAACTCTTTTACTAGCCATGGGCTACTAGATATTATTCGTATATAATTCTCATTAAAATGTCTACGTTAAAGCAGGATGCGTGAGATAGCATCTTAACTGATTGTTATCCGATACATTAAAGTCAACCTCATGTTGTCATAATTTCAATATTGGTAAACCCTTTGTTTTTGAAGTAATTATGCAATAATGTTGTAGCCACGTTTTAATTGGCTTACAAATTATATAACATGACATTTGATTGGCTAAGAACGTTTTAAGTATTTTGTAACGTGTAATTTGATTGGTCAAAAGCTTTTTAACATTTATTTTCTATGATTTGAAAATAATGTATATTAAGTAAGATTTGATTTAGACTCAATATATACAAAAAAAGTAATGATGTAGGACTAAGACAGTTATGATGTAGGTTTTAAAAAGTTAGGAAAAGTGGAGTTCCACTTAGTACATTGTATTTTAATGAAGCGTAGTACGCTTCATTAAAATACAATGTACTTTATACTAACTCTGTGTGTTAAAACATATTTGTTATTGTTAAACTATTTGGAGAAACTACAAAATAAAAATAGTAAAACTGACGGTGGATTTGTCATCACTTATTTAGTTGAGACTTTATCAGATTTGAAATTATACTGGAAAATGCATTGGACTTACGACGTTAGCAGAGCCAAACTGACAGCTCACACACACGCACGGACCAACGGATAGCTACCATAAAGCTAATTCCCGACACACATACGACAGAGGTGTTCAACAACACACAGCATTGAACTTGAGCTAAATTTCCACACTGGATATCAACGCCAAAACACGGCATTACAATACACCAATGAAATGACACTTGGTGTGTTTATTATTATATTATTATTAAGTATAGTTTATCAAGAAAAAGGCAAATATGCCTATCATTCTACAAGTATATACAATTTCACATATTTTACAATGGTTAATGGTGACATTATTAGCATATTCAGTTCTAATCTTATCAAATATATTCATATAATAATAAGCAATATAATCACTTTTTAAAGTTTAACTTTAGCATACAACATAATCGGTTTGAATGTATGATACATACACTCCTACTACAATTGTAGTTATTCAATGAACACATATACATATAAAATTATACAAAGTGAGAGAGAGTTATTAAGTGAATATACTACAGTACTAATTAAAAGCATACATGATTGTCTTGCGTCTTATTTCGAAACTTTTCTGTAGGTACATGGATAGGTTTTTCTGGACAGTCTTATTATCAGATCTTAAAAGTTCAACAAATTTTGGCACATTTGGATGATTCCAGAAATATCGTTTAATATGACATTTTCTTACTTCGTGATAAAGGAGACATTCTAACAAAAAGTGAAATTCGTCTTCTAGGGTATTATATCAGTGACATAAATAATGCCATGTCAATGTTGTTATAGAACATAGGAACATTACATTGCTATGAATTGAATAAAGATAATAGCGCTTGGCATGTTGACTTAATGGAGACAATAAAAGCAAATACATGTAGTTACGAACAAAATACATTTTAATAATAACATGGAATGAGCTGATAAATCTAGCCTTATGACTGATGCATAAAAACATACGGGTTTTAAATCAACAACCCCTTCTCAGTTCCGTCTGTGGATATAACTGAATAAACAACCCTACCAATATTGTTGAAGGTTGGTAACAACACTTATTTCAGATTTCGAACTTTCATTTGAAATGGACGTTTTAAAAATGCTATCAATTTTTATCACATAACCTGTGGTCCAGGAGTGCCGTAAAGCCGTGACGTAAATATCGTTCGGCACTCACAGACCGTGCAATAAATATTTAAATTAGCTTGACGTGACGTTAGCCAATCCATGCATTGATCCGTCACTGACGTCAGAATAATATCAACGTCACCATGACGTCGCGCTCATTGTACCGAAAAATTTTGGCTGAAACATATGCAGCGCACATCATCCTTATGAACAATATTGAGCGTTTTCTAAGGTTATGTGATAAATAGAATCTTACATTCGTGCTCATTACATACGAGTTTTATTAAACTCGTCGACAAAAACATTATGACACTCGGCAAAGCCTCGTGTCATATCATTTTGTCCACTCGTTTAATAAAATTCGTATGTAATGAGCACTCATGCAAGATCCTCTATATAGTATACTTTGAGACATGATCCGTTTAGCCGACTGCAGTTTTATCCCCGATCACGGAGTCGTAAGTTAGCTGTAAAACAGCGTGGGGATCTGGAATTACCTCCTTGGTGTTCATTTCTATCACGAAGTAGAATGTGACTGTGTTTCTGTAGATGATGTTGCACGACAGGTGTCCGACAAGTTCAGTCGGCAGACTTACAGACTGGTATACCGTCGGTCGTGGGTTCGAGTCCCACGTCTGGATCACTTTTCCTCTTATAAATTTCATTATTTTCTAGTGTTTGACGGACCCGTGCAGAAGCATGTCGCAGCAAGGTGGGGAGTTCGAAGAAATAGAAGGGGGTGGAGTGTAGTGGATATGGAGACTTTCTCTACTACATGTTTTTACCTTGTTTCTAATGTCATGCATGTTGTCTATGTACTAACTGTGGAAGCAGAAGAATTATCGCAAGGTGAAACAATAGGTTACTGCCTGAGATGATCACAATTTCAGGCAATAATCGTTTAACCGAAATGCATGCTATTCACAATATATAGTTTTACATACATAGTTACTACATGCTGGCATTCATATAGCCAGTGAATGCCACGGCGCATCAACATTTAAGTTATCGACAAATGAGTTAAATGTTAAATATAATCTTATGCATGTATATGTAGTTCGTTGTTTATATTTACTCGGCAAAGTTTGTTCACACACATCAAGTTAGCAAGTCAAGGAAAACACGGTTTGCCAACGTTTGACCAACAGACGAATCATTGTGTAATTTTGAATCAACACTCATGCGTATATTTTATATTCCCAGTATATTAATTCCCTTCGTTTCAAACATCACCGATCACTCACGACCAGACCGTTTCGATAATCTCAATTCGTTGACAGTGGGCTGTGACTGGTCGTTGCATGATCTAGGAACGATTTTTAACCAATCACAAGGCTCGTTAGAAAAGCACTTTTAGACTGTTTCCCTTTGCCCATCTGAAACTTAACTGCCAATAACTAGTAATCTACGGGCATCTAAGAATACCGTTGCCAGCACTTAGCTGAACGCTCCAAAATGAGTTGGCACATGATATTCGTACACGTATAATACACACGCCCATATTGGAAACTAGACATTTTGATTTAGGCCTGAATTAGGCAACAACTTTATTATTTGCATACTTGTACAATCCAGCATTATTTGTCCATGGTTTCTATAGAACATCCAGGGTTGTTCATTAATTTCTCTCGCTCAGCTAAATCTTTCCACCTCATAACACAGTTAGTATCAGTTTGATTTTCGGCTACTTCATGCTTAGATCTGTTCTCACTCCTTTGCCGTATCGCCCACCATCCCCGCTTCCATTGCATATACCCGAGTAAACCCATGAACGCATTATATCCCAACGTTATTATCATGATCACCACACTGTCCTTGCGTATATAATCAATTGTATTAATTTTTACACACTTTGAGTGTATTATACTGCTTGAGTTACCTTCCCCGTACACTTCGGTCATGTAGACACATATAGTATACACAGTACCAGCGTCAAGATTACCGAACGTGAATTCCCTGATTTCATCATATAAAGGATGTGATCGAAATCTTCCACCTGGAGGGAAGTACTCCACCACAGAATCCTTCAAATATCCAGTCATATTATAATCATCAATTAATCCCCAGCTAATTGATATAGAGTACGTGGTGTTGTTAAGCCATTTGATTTCAAGCATGTTTATAGGTTCCTCTAACACTTGTCTTTGATCTAACGACTGCACGTCAACATTGGCGTTATAAACGACAGCACCTTTATGTACTTTAAATGTGTATGGTGGATTGTAAGTGTCGTCACTGCGGACTGTGTGCAGGTATGAGCAAATGAGCAAGGTGAGCAGAATACCCATATCTAAACGTCAAGTCAATTTTTCTTATGACTCCTTAATTTGGTTGAATTTGGGGGGGGGGGGGGGCAACGAGGCGGTTTCTTGCTGTCACTAATGGGTCGACATTAGACAAATGGAATGGAAACCGCTTGGATGTATCGGTACGTTTATTTAGCGATATCACAATGATGCCTTTTATGCCATTCATGAAAAAGGCGCTTTAATTCATAGCAGTTACTGTAAAAAGATGCTAAAAATAAGACAGGGAAGACAAACGCAACATAAAACAGCCGAGCACAGATCAAATATAAAAACAGCACAGACCACAATTTTGAATTACACAATGCCAAACACAACTGAAGGAGAAAAGGAACTTAAGGAGATGGAGTATGATCTATAGTGGGTGGGTGCATGCTTTTTTCAAATGCATTTTATTCTTCAAATTGATATTTGATGGGTACAGAAAGCATAGCATTATGATGCTATACATATACCCTTGAAGTTAAACAAAAAATAAATATTAATAAAGTGAATTTATTGAAGTATGACAGCATTTTCAATGTAAACCTTGCTCGTTCGCAAACACAAAAACTGCCCAAGGGTACTTGCTAAAATGTATATAATTCTTACAATATAACTCTAGGGAACAAACTCTTACTTAGTTTAAGACTGAAAAATGTATACTTACAAAGATATTCAAGAAACATTGCCAGTTTTCTACTTTCGGTTTGCAAGGTCATTGATGATCATTGGTTTTTTGCATGATACAAGTTCATGAATTTGTTTCATGATTATTTCTTTGTAAGAGTTTGTTCCTTATACTATTGGCTATGTCCCCGACAACAAACTTTGACTCTTAATGCCATGTTGACTTTGTTTGTGAACGAGTAAGATTTGCAATAAAAATGCTGTCATGCTTCAATAAATTCACTTTATCAATATTTATTTTGGGTTGAACTTCAAGAGTACATGTAGTGCATCACAATACAATGCTTATTTTATTCAACAACTTTAATTTGAAGACAAAAAACGCTTTTTAACGAAAAGTGCACTATCTCACTTAAGATTAGACTCTACTCCCTTAACCGCTGAAACTCCAAGTTTCAGTTGTCAAAAGCTCGAAACTCAAAGCACCAGCTGTTATAAAGCTGAAACACGTAACATTTCGAACCATCAATAGTTAAACCCCAGCTACACTACAATCGACTGATCGGATCATGGATTCTGACTATATCTTTGTATCATTAATTAAATAAGGCACTCTTCGATGTTTTCATCAACGGTTTACTTCTTGATTCAAGAAGGCGTATCTCGGAGATATGATTGGTAAAATTGTTCCATAATCTCTGACCAGCGCCCTCTAGTGGCGACATATCTACGTAATGTAATTGATGTACATTGATGTTTTTAAATTGAATGGTTTTAAATGGAATAATACGGCTTACTATGCGTATAATTCAGTCGATTTCGTTTGTGTGTTTACTATTTATTCCACATTATCCTCAACCACCGAATGTCGGTTGTCAACACACTCAACGTCACGTTGCAGCCTGGAAGTAGTTTAACAACTGTTTAGTACGATTTTGATATTATCTTATAACATTTTGATAGCATTAAATATGTCAAAAAATCTTCTGGGCATCTTAACTAGTAATGTTATAACTTAAAAGTTATAGCCATCTTACATGACTGGGGAGAAACGGTTGAAACATGTCGTAAACAAAAAGAAGGCAATACGGTAAACTGACGTTGAAACAGTCCATGTACCGTATATCCTATATTAAAGTCCACCAACGCTCCTTAATACGGATCACACTCACCATGTTCACTTCAATACTTCTTACTTAAAACTTCTGGTAATTTCCTGGAAAGCTAGCGTGACCAAAGAATATTACAACAACCGGTTGAATCCTAATATGAACAAGTAGAACACTAATAGACAAAAGAAATGAGACCTGAAAGAGATTTGGCCCAGAATATTATTTGTCACGCAATTTTAACATGCTCTGACTGGCTACCAGTATGAGTGTTTATGAGCGTTCTACAATCGTAATTTATGCAGTATTACACGAAAAAAATACACATTTCTCAGAATTGTCCTTAAAAATAACAAACTCTTATCAAATTCCAAAATCAAAGAACCAATTGACCTATTGAACATCACATGAAAGGTACAATGTGACGTACTTTCAATTATTGTGACAAATGATATCTTGTCACGCGTAAGACAGCATTTCATGTCATAAAATATGTCGTACATTGCAAAGATGAGGCAAACATGCCACCATCTCTAAATATGGTACGAGTACGTAATAATAAATCATATCGATATCGCTGGCTTAGAACTAGAAGGTCGTAAGTACAAAATCAATATTTTAAGAAAACAAGAAAAAACTGTCTGCAATATTACTCTTTACTTGGAAAAACAAACTTTTTAAGCTTTAATTTGGTCAACATGACACCTTCAGATTTTCATGAAAACAGGCGCATGCATGTTAGAAGCGCCTTGATATGCAGATTTCAAGTATGCACGAGTCTTATAAGATCGTAAGTAGTACTTACGACCTTATAATTCTTTGCCAGCGATATCAAGGGATACATTAAAAAGGTCATAATAATGCTCCCTGACCAATCATTTGAGTACAGAATATTATTACAAACAGTTTCAAGAATAAACTTAACACCGTTTATCATTTTTGTTCAGTGGTGATCAATACAAATGTACGGGATTAACGTAGCTTTGAAATCATAAAATATCTAGAAATGTTTGTTGGCGTAGACAATAGTAACGTCAAAACGTACACATGCTATCGCTTCGGGGATTTTGCGTTCTACAAGTAATAGAGTTCATTATACGTACATGTACATACATTCTAAATTTCTAAAACTTTACCCTGTCATTAATATTTATGAACTTATAATTTGATCGTCTTGATTATAAAGGTTAACGTTTCTTACACAAAAAGAGTATATTAAGTCAGACAGGGAAGGCAGCACTCAACTTAACCAGCCGAGCACAGAAAACATTAAAAACACACAAAGCACAATGCCCAACTAAACAAGCGCAGATCCGCCCAAGTCCAAGCTGTCGAAAAGTATAATAAATTATAACTAGCTGAATGACCCAGTACAAAAGATACAGCAACCAAAAGGCGGAATGCCTACGCTGAATGACCTAGTAACAACAGTAAAACAGCTGAACTACATAGTTTTAGCAGCCTTCAGTCTCAAAAGTTAAGTAACAGTATTAAAACGTTGAAAGGCCCGATTTCAGCAACAAAAAATCTGAAAACCTTAAAACGAGTGACCCAGTTTCATTAAGTAAAATGACGTAATTGAACAAAAGTGCTGTTTGTTGATAGAATCTGTTTCTACTCATCGGTGTAAAGAAATGTTTGATTATGGACAGGGACTGCTTGATTGACTGATTGATTGATTGGTTGATTGATTGATTGATTGCAGCACCAATTTGATTGAACGCGATAATATTCTTATTAATCAAACGTATCTGTAAATTGATTTATTTCGGACGGTAATTAAGGCAACGATTGATGACGATTGATTGTGATTATTTGATTAAGGTTTCTAAGACAATACGCGGCGGAAATTAAACGTGTTGCCCAAACAAAGAGTTTTTGTCACTGTGTTTTTCGTTCACTGTTTATTTCAATGTTTGTCCTGGTTGATCTGTTGTGTATTTTCTCATCTTTGAAGTACAGCTGTGCTTCATTTATATCAAAATGGAAAGCGCACTGTGTCCGGTAGGTGATTCTTAGTGGGTTGTCACGGTATGAACTTTTTCACAACTTTGAAAATCAGCTGCAATAGATTGCGCTTCGTTTACATCAAAATGGAAACTTCAACGGGCACTGTGTTCAGTAGGTGATGATGTGTGTATTGTCCTGTTATATGTAGTCGTTCTGTAATGAATTGTTGTATGTTGGCTCTTAATCTTGGTATGTTGGACTGACTAAAAAGCGGCAAATCGGAGTAGGTGTGAGTTTTTTGTCGCTGTGCCGTTTCATTTTATTGTTCATTTGTGTGTGTTTGTGTATTTCGTGCCTTCCAAATCTTTTCCTTTTTTGTGTCTTTTGTGCACTGCTGTTACGGTAGAATGTTGGTTTCCCTGTCTGACTTATCATTATCTTGTTTAGATTGCTCTTTATTCTTATGTGTTTTTATGTTAAACTGTCGCTGTCGTGATTTTCGTATATATGTATGCATATTTGTACAAAAAGTACAATTTGAAATCAATTTGAGTTCACTGGTATTCTGTTAAGATTGTAAATTGTAATTCAAGAAGCAGCGCCAAACATTCTGTTAGGTGACGTTCTGTGTCTGCTATGATTTTAAATCAACAGCGTATTTGGGTCGGATTATTCAGTATAACTTTTTGAAATGAAAACATGGACAGTTGTAACTGTCGGACCGAAGTTAATACAGACAGCGGAACATCGTTTGTATGCAAATTATTTTCAACGGAAAAGCTGTATGCGTAACATTAGCATTATCAAGCAAGATGTCGTCATGCAAGCCATACCTAGTTATCTTACTGCCATAACGTACATTCTATTGCTCTACCAACAGTGTGATAGTTTGACTAAATTCCATTACAATATAGGAATAAAGGAAGGTTAGGTTCGTCAGTGACGTTTGATATACAAGGACTCATACGTGGATTATTTGTCAATTGGTTGCGCAACATACAGTTCTAGTTGATAATAATGCACAATCATGTAGGTTAACTTAACTGGTGTTGAACAAAAAGTCAGATTTGAGAAGAAGACAAAACACAAAAATCAATTTATTTATTCAATATTATTTATAAAGTACATCATACGTGAAATAGTGTTTGAGTAGCAAACACAAATATTGGCGGTTTTGTAATACGAATTATCCAATTCAAATAATAGATTTATGAATCGATGTTATGGCCAGTATAGTTTTGATTCGCAGCAAAAATAAAACGTCCTATATTGCATAAGCAAAGCTTTTGCAGGAATTATTCTCAAGTTATAACTCCAGTGCGATCAATTATATGACTAATGCATAACTCACCAGAAGCATGCCGAATGTGTTGTGCTGCACCATTCGGAGCACCTCGTACACTTCTGCTGTAGAATAGTATCGTATTTTATATGGCGACGTCAGGAAGCGATAAATGCCGAACGGACCGTTCCAATTGGTGCTGCACATGTGTATGGTGGACATATTTCAAGTTCATTTAATGCATAACAAACATAATAGATTCCAAGCAGTTTTTGAGGAATTTTTTTCGTATTGCAATCTCTATCGCGGTGGTGCAATACTTATTTTACAGACAATTTGGCATATGTTATATATTTACAGGACAAATAATACATCATTTCGTCAGCCGAAAGAGTATTGGTTTGCTGGGATAGACACGCTTGAAAACGTATCTCGTTATCTTAATATAGCATTCTTTCTAGAAATGTGTTGTTCCGCGAAGATTTGTATTGTATTAAGTATTATATCACTTCATCAGACACAATTCAATAACTAGTATACAACTGTGAATATAAATATCTTCTGTACACAAATGAGATTATTTAATACACGTATTGCAACAAAATAGTTGCCTAGACTAGACACCTAATATAGTGCTTCACGGAGCACTTCAAATTTGAAGTGTTTGCACAATTCATACATGACTCGTCATCCGGTATATTTGACACCAAAATGTATATTTAATCGATTATCTTGATAAAACCGTCAGATATAGTCTATATTAGATTGACATGTCATCTAGTAAAGTTTCAAATATATCTACTCAGTGGTTTATCTTACACGAATGCAGTCTCAAAACGTTCCGGACATCCGCCGTAGTTGAAAGACAAGGTCGAGCTACTATCATCTGTACTATTAATAAGGTGAAATCAAACGTACGCTTGGTGGAAAACTACATTACAGAGCCTTTGAGAAACAAACAGCGCCCATACAAACAAACTGAGATATTATGTATAATATCTGATAAAACAATGTAAAACACTCGTTATAAACGTGAACACGACTATAAAGTACGCTGCAGTTTTATTTAAATAATGTGAATGTCCTTGATGTCTCGTTCACGAACACATACACCGGTAAAGGGAATACTATAGCTGTGATATCATCGCTCAGAATAAGTTCATTTCAGAACTGGTAAAAAGGTTTAACAAGACCCGGTGACACATACTATGCGTTTAATGTTTAAAGTGATTAAAGCAAACATTAGGTTTCGATATTTGCCAGATCTACATTATATAAGCCCCCCGTCCCCTCTTGGGTTTTATCTATAGGGATACTTGAAAGAAACTCTTTATTACCCTAAATCAACATTTATTTTAGAGCTAAAATAGTGGAGGGGTAAGACAAACATCAAGAGACAAATATGCCAATGTCATACGTAACGTTGGAGAGTACGTTGAGCTTATGTCTCTTTTATCACATAACCTGCGGTTCAGGAGTGCCGTAAAGCCGTGCCGTAAATATCGTTCGGCACTCCCAGACCGTGCAATAAATATCTAAATGAGCTTGACGTGACGTTAGCCAATCCATGTATTGATCCGTCAATGACGTCAGGACAAATACGCAAATATCATACGTAACGTTGGTGAGTACGTTGAGCTTATGTCTCTTGTAATGACTCTGTTGAGAAAGGTTTTTGGCATTTGTTAAGTGACCATATATTCTTGTACGGCCTGTATTACGTGATCCCTTGCATCCTTTTCTGACAGCTGTCAGATACTTGATAGATAACTTATATTGTTAGGTTGAAGAGTATCAGGCATTAGCATGTCACTTAATCTTGTAACTGCCGTCATGAATTAAATATCAATTAACTGAACATCAATTATCTGTTCACCTTGCAGCTACATAATTAATATACCATATAGAAGGATTGTATGTCATGTCTGTAACATTATATGTAGGCATATTTCATGTTTGGCGGTATTGCATGCTTACATGTATTTAAGTACGATATTCCTAACATGAAACAACGAATTCAATTATGAATACACCTAGAATATCGGTGTAAAAGTATTCATTATCGGATTGCATTTGATAGAATTTGTCTACATATGTACCATAAACACACCCTAAGACAACACCAATGGTAAGTATTCATTATTACATTACGTTTGATAGGATTTGACTTAATTAACTCTTTATACACATTGCTGAAGGTATTCTCAATATTAAGACTTACCAATGAAGAAGATCCGTTTGTAGGGTTCCAAATTGTAGTTGTACCCTAAAGGTAAGTAAGTAAGTAACGACTTTATTTATAGTATATACAATATTTGGTGTTACACCAATTTTTAATATGGTCTACATAATGTTACCTCTAACTCTAAGTGACTTGCATCATTGTATTATTATAAACACTTCTGAAATTCAATTAATATTTAATAAAATTACGACTCCTAACAATGTAAGCCCGGACGTGTTTCTCGTACCAGTTTTTGAAGTAGTACAATAATACCATCAGTATCCAACACCAACACAATGGTGAATCCGTTAAACATAATTATGATAACCGGACACGGTAGAGAAAATAAAATACCACCAAACTCATAATCATGCCTCGATACACAATGAAGCACCTCGTGTGAAACAACATTCACCAAACAGAATCACCTCACACAGAGCAACACCTCATTAACACACGTCGACAAAACAGAACACCACCATATCACTACACACGTCGACAAAACAGAATCACCTAACACAGAGCAACACCTCATTAACACACGTCGACAAAACAGAACACCACCATACTACCATCATTGGGGAATATTGTTATACAATATACAACAGGATAATGATATAGAATAGTTCAAACGAAATGACAATACAGACTTAACATATAGACATATTCCATTAGTTCAGAGACATGTAACTTATATATACGTCAAATTGTAAATATAATAAGCGTAGCTAACATATGTAGCCAGGCAATACTTCTCAACAACGAGGTTTTTAGCACGAAATCAAACAATATTGAAGCGTCTATATTTTTTATTATTTACAATGTTAGGTCTGATATGAACCAATTAATGTTTAGAATTCGATCTAGCTTCATTTAGTAATGTAGCTAATGTTTAGACGTTTTGCAGTAAGCGCCTTCTTATTAGATTTTTCCCAAACCAAACATGAACTTATGTTTAAGAAATAAAAATCTGTTCGCGTTTATTGTCGGTGAATTAAACACGGGCAGGAGTTCGGATGCGGAAAAATTAAATCACGAGTGCCCGTGTTTTATTCACCGACAATATACAAGAACAGAGTTTTTATTTCGATTCTAAATACGATAATATCCCGCACTATTTAACTGCGCGCATTCCATTTTCACCCATTTGACATTGAACATAATTCCACGCTGAAATTGAGTGGCTTATTAGCTGGTACAATTACCTCCCTCGTTAATGAAAACGTCCTTCGTAATTTTCTGAAGGAAATACCACATTTTAACATTGAAACAATTTTAATAACACGAGTATATGGTATCTATTTCATAAAATGAAAAATATAAATGAATTGATTATCAGAAGCTTTAATAAAACTTGGTTTCTAGAGTATATTGGAGTTTCTAAAAATAGATGCGTCATAGCTGTAACACTGGATTCTCGTGCAACTCGCCTTTACTATAAAGTTTACGTTCATTCATTCATAAATATGTCACGTGATACTGGGCGTAAATAGAAACAGCCAATTTGATAGGTATGTTTTATGGGGGTAATAATACATTGTTAGATCCGCTCTATATTTAAACGATTCATCTGCAGATCGTGTTAGAATACCCATTTTATAGTCCAATAACTTCTGCAAGCATAAGTGTTACTATAACAAGATTAGTGTGTCCTCAAAGTCAGCATAGTGGTAGGCGACATTGATTATCCTCGGCCTTGAGGCCGAGGGTATATTGGAATGCCAAAAGAAAATTGACTATGGAGGAGCACGTGACCACATGTCAATGCCTGATTGGCTAATGTGTCAGTCTGACTTAAGGTGAGTCTTGACGGTACATTTTGGTTTAAAAATGTACTGTGTAGTTACATGTAGTATACTTCTACCACACAGTTTCTGGAGATGTACCGTATAGACACATCTGCTGTAAATGGTCTCAATGTTTGAATCACGACAGGGGGTCTGCTTTGTTACTATTGATGTAGAATGTTTGAAAATGGTTAGGCCAAAATAATTTATGAAGTGTTTCCACGTTGATTAGGTAGGATTAACCGGTACTGTAACCAACAAGCAGTTTCAGCCATATACACATAGAGGAAATCATGGTGTGCACTAATTATCGATAAAATACAGCTACGACTGACAACTGCAAATAAGCCGTTCGATGAAGAACGTAGTGCTATTGTTACTACGTCTATTTGTAATATCCAATGCGGAATATTGGCTATATTAGAATCGAATTAATAAACATGTACCTGTGTTTTATCTAAAATAAAGCTTGTTCAGGTGCGCATCCAAACTAGTGACTGTGCTTTATTCTACGATAAAGCACATGTACACATTCATTATTTCTTAAGTAAAATACTGGTCTGGCCGAGGAAAACTATTGAACTTGTAAAAATATTGATTCTATATATCTATGTGTTTGAGTGTACCCACCGGTCTACTATATTGAATAAGTCTTATTGGCTTGTACTTCACCAGACACGAAAACGATTCGGGATTTAGTATAACGAATCTAATGTGTTTTCAAAACCACAAAGAAAGACATTCGCACATCTGTATTACGGTTTACAATTTATATGTTTGGCGATTAAGTGACTTTCATGGTTTCAAGTGAGCGTAATCACAAATGTGTGTTTTAAGCAATTTTTGGTGCGTGACATTGGGGTTACCGAGACCTCCTCCACATGTGGAGAAGCTGTCTGTTGCATATGGAAGAGTGCACTAGTACTGGTTGATAATTAATTCAAGGAAAACTAAGAAGGTCCATTGACAGCCGTATATGACCAATCGTTGTTGAAAACTGCACTAACACTATAACATCAAACGTCAAGCAAATGCTAACGTACACGTATAACTAAAACGAACTAAGTAATCCTACAGGTTTGATAATAGCCGTATAACTAGCTGGGGAAAATATTGTTTTTATGTTATAGTATAGTATAATTTGTGCGTGAAAAGTGGAATCTGCAGAAGCAACATGTAATAAATAACACGGATTGTCTCTGTTTCTGACATTAAGTACATAATTTGGCGCGTAGTTTATGGTAATACGTAATTATTTGCTGCATGCATATTCACATTATAATTATTTCTAATGCGTTTTGATAGCATTTACCCGCTTAAAATTCAAATTTGATAAGTAACATAAACAATTTGCTATGCAGATGGTGATGCTTAACTTATTATGGCAACTAGCCAACAAACATTTCATTTTGTTCCGGAACCCAAACAGAGCATCCTCGTTCTCTCACAAAGTGTACTTTACTCATGTAGTACTTGTAGACCATTACAATTTTATAATTTGAATTTTTCAAAGCGGACGTCTTAGTTCATTGAAAATATGATCACCTTTTATTGATATGGATTTTAGGTTCGTTGTCAGCATTTCAACCACATGGTACTGACATTGGGTCAGTCATTCGAGGAACCTTCTTTCTACCCCAATCGCGGAGCAAGATTGCAATGTCAGTACCAAATGGTTAAACTATCACATCACGTTCCCGAAGCGCAAACACTGAACCATAATGCCAGACCAATAGTTTATAGTACCAGTGGAAATGCTCATTTGACAATTATCATAAATAATACAGTTATTTTCAAGATTAAGGACTGCGTGTTTGTACTAAAATATAATGAAACATTGAACTGTAAAGGTAGCACTTAACAGGAACGCTCAAACATGAAAACACACAAACTGCCCATTGCAAGCCCATGGAACAATTCCCAATACTAAACCGAACGAGAAAATAAAACTAAAACCGCTTCAAGTGCTAGTTTCAGTTGTCATAAAGTCCTAAACAGTTCAAGAATCACTGTGAATGATATAACTCTACAGTCGCACAAAAATACAATGCCCAACATCAAACTGAACAATACATGTACACATTTATTTTTATTTCATTTATCATCAGAATTAACGTCAACTGATATTAATGGTCATTACGAAGAAGACCATCAAACTATTAAGGGGCTATTGTATTAGAAAAGATGAGTTATAGGTCATATGTAATGAGCCGCTTCTCCTCCATAAAATAACCCCGTAAACAACCGTCATATTGATAAAGGATCGCAAAGTGACTCAATGTAAGTACGGTATAATATTATATCTTCGTATGCCAGCCAAAATTGTATATATTTTATATGAAATATAATTTTTTTTTAACGATTTGGAGTTTAAGTTTCAAAGATAGCATTATTCTTAGCTCGGTAGTTGAGCGCCCGATTCGAAGTTCGGATGTCTCGGGTTCGATCAGTAGACGAAATAAAAATACACCAGATATTGCCTTGATAGACGATCAGCTGAAAAAGGAAAAGCCTGCTTCTGTCTACCATACGAGGAATACTAAAACAAGAAGTGGAAACTAAGCATATTATCGTAGTAGTAAATCAGAGCAAATTAGATTTGTGAAAATGGAGCACTATAAAATAACTCGATATACGAAACATTTACATGAAAAAGATTTATGTAAGCCATTAGGAAATCACGAAAAGGAAACCCGTTTCCCACTTTACTTGTTCGCTTTAGAATTTGCACAATAATGCAAAGTCGTTAAAGTGTACCAAAATGACGAGTTTCCATTTTCTAGTTTTAGCTTTTCAAGACGCATTTTAAATGTGGGTTTTAATATCTTCTATTTTAGGATTCTGAGCTACTCCTCCTCAACGGGCTGACATTTCAGACGGCGACATTTAAAATGTACCATTGCATGTTTCAGTGATTAAGCGTGTTTGGTGGGTTTCGCACAGCTACATGTGAGTGTTTAGAAGATGGTGATTAATACGAAGGTAGAGTAGCTTCGAAATAATGAAATCATTAAATGTCTAGAAATATTTGTTCGTAGGGGAAATAGTAACATCAACACGCAAAAGAAGTACATGCAACCGCATCGAGTCCATTATACAGGGTGTTAAAAAAGTTCGGTCTCAAAATTTGAATTTGTTCTAATTTTACTTGAGCTAAGTACACAGTGTACAATTTTAATTTCTTAATCTAATAGCTTCATTTAATGCCAGACAAAATAGAACAATGGAAGAACCCTCTAAAATTTAACCTGAACATTTTACATTCTTCTGACGTCAGAAAAATAAAGCATTAAAACTTAAACATTGAGAACAAACATTTTTATCACCCCGTACATGCACATGAATGCTAATTATTTCTTAATCTATAACCCAATCATTAAATATGGATGTATTTAGAATTTGATCGTCTTTTTACCCATAATGTTATATGTTGATAGGATATGTCTATTCTTATCAATGTTAAGAATTGTTTGATTATGGACAGGGACTGCTTGATTGATTGATTAATTGCTGCACCACAACGTGAAGGATTGAATACGATACTATATTCACATTAATCAAACATATCTGTAAATAGATTTTTTCTGACGGTAATTAAGGCAACGATTAATGATGATTGGAAGTGATCATTTGATAAACTTAAGGTTGCTAAGACAATACGCGGCGGAAACTAAACGCGTTGCCCGTACAAAGAGGTTTTGCCACTGTGTGTTTTCGTTTGTTGACAACAGACAAATAATGTACTCAACCAAATGTGTGGCACTGCATCATGAAATACAATTCAGCCCATTTTCATTCTTACAAAAATATCCGTTGACCTCGGGAAAGACTGAGACACTGGAAAGGCTTTCAAGTTGTACTACAATTGTCATTCCCCAAAAAAGTAGGCGAAACACGAGTATCACAAGAGTAAAGAACACGTTGTAAGAAAAAGATTATGCTGTCTTTGGGTTCCGCGAATAAATTGCAAGGTTTGATGGCTAGATGTCATTATAAGTTAACCATCTCTATCCTATCTGAATAGCAAATTGTCTATTTTACCTCTTTGTATTTTAAGCGGGTGCATGCTACCATTGTGAATAGAAATATTGATAATGTGCATATGCATGAAGCAAAAAATTCCATATTACCATAAACTACACGCCAAATTATGTACTTAATGTCAGAAACGGAGACAATTCTAGTTTATTTATCCGATATTGCTTCTGCAGATTCGGCTGTTCACGCACAAATCTTATTAACAATTGCAATAAAACAACATTTTCCCCAGGATAGAGACAAATTTCAGCTAGTTCTACGGCTACGTGCAACTGAAAACTTCTCCACATGAGGAGGATATGACCGGAGCCAATGTCACGCACTGAACAATTGCTTAAAACACACAATTGTGATCTTCCCTCACTTGAAACCATTAAAGTTACTTAATTGCCAAACGTCTTATTTTTAAACCTTAACACAGATTTGTGAGTGTCTTTCTTTTTGGTTTAGATAACGCATGAGATTCATGTTACCAAATCCCGAATTGTTTTCGTGTCTGGTGAACTACACGCCACTAAGTATGACGTATTCAGTATAGTAGACCCGTGGGTACACTCAAACACATCTGTAGAATCAATACATTTATCAATGTCGCCTACCACTACACTGACTTTAAGGACACACTGATCTTGTTATGGAAACTCTTACGCTTACAGAAGTTCTTGAACTATGACGTGGTCGTCTGACATTCCATATATGGGAACAACTCAATCTAATAGGAAGGCGCTTACTGCAAAATGTCTGAATATTAGCTACAATACTAAGTGCAGCTATATCGAATTCTAAGCATTATTTTGTTGCAAACAGACCGAACATTATGAATAATAAATAATATACTCAAATACTGTCTGAAGAAAAAGCCCGTTGTTGAGCAGTAGGCCTATTGCCGGACTTTTGTCTACTCTCATTATATATAGAGTTTGGCGTAAAGATAAGTTACCTCTCGCTGTACCAATGCAGCATGTATGTTATGTCATCATTCCCCTCTTGTATTGTGTACAACTATATTTCACAAAGATCTTAGTATTGTGTGCTCTGTTTTGTTGATGTTTTTAATGAGGTGTTGCTCTATGTTAGGTGATTTTGCTTATAATCTAGAATCCTCGTACATCCAATGTCACAGACGAACCTAACCTTCCTATATTGTAATGGAATGCAGTCAATTCTTATATAACGTTGTCAGAACGACAATAGAATTTACGCAGTGACAACTACATGAAGCTATGGCTTGCATAGCAACATCTTGCTTGATAATGTTGATGCCATGCATACAGCTTTTCCGTTGATAATAATGTGCATGCTAACGATGTTCCGCTGTCTGCTAACTTCAGTCTGACAGTAACAACTGTCCATATGACCAAGAATTTAAATGGATAATCCGACCCAAATACACAGATGTTTTAAATTGATAGCAGACACAGAACATTCCCCAACAGAACGTTTGGCGCTGTATCTTGAATTATAATTAAGTGAATTTACAATCTTAACTGAATACTAGTTAACTCCAGAAAAGGCTGAAAACCTCCAATGGATTTCAAATTGTACTTGTAGTACAAATATGCTTACATTGCACCCTACTCCGATCCGCCGGATTATAGTCAGTCCAACATAACCGGAGTAAGGGCCAACATACAACAACAAGCCACAAGGATAAGGACTACCAACATTTAACATGAAAACCTGCAATGCATCACCTACCGTAGTGCTCTTTCCATTGTGATATAAATTTGACAACAACTATTTGTTTGGGCAACACGTTCAATTTCCGCTGCGCATTGTCTTAGCAACCTTTATTAAATAATCACTATCAATCATCATCAATCGATACCTTACGTATCGATACCTATCGTCTGAAATAAACCAATTTACAGATACGTTTGATTAACGAGAATATTATCGCGTCCAATCCTTAGCGTATTTTGGTGCAGCAATCAATCAATCAACCAATCAATCAATCAAACAGTCACTGTCCATAATTTAACAAACATTAATTTTATAAAGACCGAGGACTGTATCAACATGCAACACTTTGTGTAAAAAAACGTTAACCTGTACTATAAAGACGATCAATTACAATTACATTAAATATTTAATGACAGTGTAAAGATTAAGACTTTTTATTGGTGAATCCGACCCAAATGTCTTGATATTTTGATTTGATTTAGTCTCTTTCTGTGTTTTCGAGAAAGCTTCGAAGTAATACAATGAAGTGAACAACTTGTGTCCAAATTTGCAGCACTAATCTATTACCATGTTTTGTAATAAAGTATACCCTCTATGGAGAAGAGCAATTGGACAAGTATGTTTGAGCTCTTAAAGTAAAATGATTAATTATATTAATATTACTTGATAGCAGCAAAAGGATAAGACAGATTCCGACTGGGAAGGTAGCATTCAACTTACCCAGCCGAGCACAGAAAACATAAAACATCACATAACACAATTACACGACAAGCCATTGGTTAAAACACAAATAAACATTCTGGTTGTAAATGAATGACACACAATGTACCTCTCGTTCCGTGCCCAATTAACAATAAAGGGAGGTAATTATGAATGATAACTACACTGAAGAGAAGAACGAGGATACTTTTTTACAAATTCCACACGGCACTGAACACCTGCGGTAGTGATAAGTAAATACTCTAGCCCACAGACAATCCAAAGATACACAGAAACGACGCCAGCGCCTAGCCATCTTTATACTCACTTGTTTGGTAAATGCCAATTAATCTGTCCGTGGGACGTTCACCTACACCAAAATAGAAGAGTAGCGCGAGATCCTAAAAGAGAAGATATTAAAATCCCAATTAAAATGCGTTTTGAAAAGCCGATACTGGAAATGGAAACTTGTCATTTTGGAACACTTTAATGAAATTTCAATATTGCAATTTGTGTTAATAGAGAAAAGTTCAAATTTTAAAGTAACCAGGAAAGTGGAAGACATGTTTCCTTTTTGTAATTTCCGATATTAAGTACGTTGCCTAATGGCTTACATCAATCGTTGTTACATAAATGTATCATATATCAAGTTATTTTATAGTGTTTCCATTTGCACGAATCTAATTTCCTCGGATGTATTTTTTACGATACCATGCTTACTTTGTACGAATTTACTTAAGTATGCATCGCCACAAATGTATGGTAGACGGAAGCAAGCTTTCCTGTTAGAGCTGATCGTCTATCGAGGCAATCTTAAATGCATGTTTGTTTCGTCTTCGGATCGAACCCGAGACCACCCGCGGGCGTTCTGGCATTGCCGACATAAACTTCGATACAATAATATCGACGGCGAAAATGAATTTCATACAAAGCATGTACAATTGTGGCTGGCATACGAAGATATAATATTACATTTGCGTTGAGTCACTTTGCCATCATTTATCAATATGATCGAGACGATTGTTTACGAGGTTATTTTATGGAGGAGAAGCGGCCCATTACATATGACCTATAACTCATATTTTCTCATACAATATCCCCGTAATTGTTTGATTCTCTTCGTCGTAATGATGATAAATATCAGTTGACCATAATTTTGATCATAAATGAAATTAATGTGTACAGGTATTTGTTCAGTTTAATGTTGAGCATTTTATTTTTGTGGGGCTGCAGTGTTATACCATTTTGAGTGATTCTTGCACTTTTTAAGACTTTTTGACAGCTAACACTAGTACTTGCAGCGCGATGTAGTTTCATTTTTTCGTTCAGTTTTGTGGTGGGCATTGTTCCGAGTGCCTAGTCTGTGTTCGGTTGTTTCTGTTAAGTGCTAACTTCCCTGTCCAATGTTTCATTATCGTTTAGTTCATACATTGCAGTCCACAAACTGAAAAGAACTGTATAGTTAATAAAATGGAAAACTAAGCATTTTCACTGGTCCTATCAACTACCTGTTTGGCCTTATGGTTTAGATTTTTTTAAAGCGCTTCAGAAACGCGATGTTGTACTTCAATCAATTGATACTGACATAGCATTCTAGCTTCACGATTAGGGTGGAAAGAGAGTTCCTCGAATTGTTAACCCAGTATTAATTCATGTAGCTTGTGGCTGAAATTGTCCCAATAAACCTAAAGTCCCTATTCAGACATTGTTAGAATATTTACAAAGAATCAAGAGGGCGTTACTATAAAATTCAAATTATAAATTTGGTCTGGTCTACGATCGAGTATTACATAAAGTACACTTTTTGAGATAAAGATGATTCCGTGTTCGGGTTCCAGAAGAAATTGCAAGGTTATAATGGCTAGTTGCCATTATAAGTTAAGCATCACCATCTGATTAGCAATTTGTATATTTTACCTCTTTGTATTTTATGCGTGTGAATGCCATCACTGTGGTAAACACATTATAAATAATTATAATGTGCAACTGCATGCATGAAGCAATAAATTCCATATTAAACGGAGACAATTCTTGATTATTTATTACATATTGCTTCTTCAGATTCGGTTGTTTACACACAAATCATCTCAACCATATTTACATAAATACAACATTTTCTCCAGAATGGAAACAATTTGCAGCTAGTTCTACGGCTATTTTCGAACTAAAATTATTACATTTGCTTGACGTTTGTTTTTATCTTGTTATTGCCGTTTTCAACAATGATTTTCATATACGGCGGTCGAAGGACTTCCTCAGTTTTCCTGCCAGTACTAGTCAACTCTACCAGATGCAAGTGACAACCCCATGTGAAAAATCCGATATACGATACATTTATGTTAAAGTGATTGATATAAGGCACCCAGCAACGTACTTCATATCGGAAATCACAAAAACTAACCCGTATATTCCTAGTTACATGTAAGATTTGAAGTCCTCTCTGTAAACACGAATTGCAATAATGCAATATCGTTAAAGTGTTTCAAAATGACGAGTTTCGATTTCCAGTATTAGCTTTTCAAGACGCATTTAAATATGGATTTGATTTGTAAACTTTTAGAATTTCGTGTTATACTTCCCATATGAGCTGACACGTTTAAGAAGGCGCACGAGAACTGTACCATTGCATGTTTTAGTTTTAAGCTTGTATAGTGACGTATGTGTTCCGGTGGGAAGGTGTTCTAGTAAGTAGGTGTTCTGGTGAGTGAGTGTTTTGGAGAAGATTGATCTCCGACTGACAATATTGTAACCACAATTATACAACAACTACATAGTTGCATTAACCTGGAACTCCTCACACCAATCTTGGAACTTCCATATATACTTAGCTCCGAGTTTGGTATATTGCGGTCTGAGATCGAACTCACAACCCCCGCTCCTGTGACGATTGCTTGAAATTCATCATTTAAACACAATGCAGAAAGGCTTATACGATAGTGTGTTCTTATTTATTTAAGGCCGACCGATTGCGAAGTACAAAATTAATGTAAGTTATAAACCTAAATAATATTATGTAATTAAAATCATTCTTCGATACAGCAATCCTTATTACATGCATCACCACAATCTCTGAAGTGAATAGAAGCATGGTACTCTTGTTAATGCATAACATCAAGTAATTGAAACTGTTGTAGAACAGTAAGATCAAGTACCATTTTGTTATCTGTGGTATGTCGGCGTCATAGTTAGAACCCCGTGGCTTCAACACATTTACCGAGGCGGAACAATTAGCACACTAGTACAGTATGTGATTCAAACCCCATGAGATAGAGATATTTGATAATTTAGACAAGCAGTATGTCAAGTTTGCTGATAATCTAAATATCACAATAATGCAATCCCTCAGACATATCAGTCCAAAGCGGAATGTAGCTTGAGTCTCAATATTTTGACTTTACGTCACAACAAAAACTTAAATGTGCACCCAGCTATGTTGCATGCAATCCTATGATGTTTTAGGCGTGTCAGTAAGATTCGTTCCCATAGAAACAAGAAGATAACACATGGCAAAATGCGTTCGTAAGAACAGTGTACTAAAGTATAAAAAAACTTTTCTGGAACAAATATGACTAGTAATACTATCACCGTGAAATTCCTGGCAACGAAACTGAAATCATAGTTACATTACGAGAATTATACAATGTAGTACTTAACATATATAAGAACTCGGCATTGTCCCCCACGGACAAAAAAGGCTCGCACACAATTGTTCGACCGAGCATGCATTACGCTGTTGTACAATATGGCTTATTAACGTGTTGTTTCCAGACCACGCGAAGTACATTGTATTTTGATTGAACACATGTAATGGTACAAACAAATGTAAACGTATAACGTTTTCACAAAAAATAGAGTGGAAGGTGTGCACAAAATATTTGTTAGAGCAGACAGAAGCTTTCATAATCATAATTTCCTATTTCTACTACTGAAAATGTTTTCGATCACTCACTGTCAGATGGCAGACGTAATTAAACTAGCATATTATGTGTGCGTGTGTGTGTAGGAGGCGGTATATTGTGAAGACCCAGTGTTTGAAAGAGCGCTTATTGAACGGTCTATTAAATAATGCTGATGGAATTATGTCTATGCAATTACGGATTGCAATGTTCGATATACCGGTAATTGTAATATAGACAACGGAAGCAGCAATACATTATTTTTTATTTCTTTATTTCTGTTGCAATGTTGGCAGCGTGGCTTATTTTTCTCAAATGCGTCACTGACACGATTGATGACATTTCAAGTTTATAATGAAAGAATGGAGAGCGGTGCGACTGTTTCGTATATTTTAAGTGTACCAGGTTTTGGTCTGATATTCAAAAGGATGATGTGAAAATCGGATAGGGAATGCACCAAACAGTCACCTTAACAAGCCCAGCACAAACACATAAAAACAACATAGAATGCCCAACGCACAACTGAACGGGAACATGAACTTAACCGCTGATAGAGTGGTAGAACCAACCGAATAAATTGATAAAGGAAATAATAGGAATAGGAACAGCCTTTTACTAGCGTAGCGTTTAAATGAAGCAAGTAGACATTTTTTTAAATACTTTAAATCATCGGTATTGATTCAGATGAAAAGGGTTTTGAAGTACTAGTAATAGACCACATGCGTACATGTATACGCAACACGGACTGCTTTGCCATATAGAATATCGACTCAAAACTCAGACGTTATAAAAATGTGTGACAGAACAAGGTTTTGGTTTTAGAATTTGTATTTTCATGTCTGGAAGTATTTGCAGATTTCCTCATCGATAACCGTGTTCTGTAGCGGAAGGTTAGGGTTTCGCTGTACCAGACAATGATGAAATTAAATGGTACCAATGACACAGGTAGAGTCTATTCTGTAACCATTGTGCAACCATATCTAGGATTAAACAACATTTTTGTAATTTAATTTGTAGCTAGCTATACCACACAATGTATTTAGGAGTAATAGGGATACTGCTTTAAGTTACATTACAGCAAGTCCTGGAAATATCCCGTATATACTATACGTGACAAGCAAGGGAGTGAAACCAGCAATATGTTTAACCTCTCCAGTGTATGGCAGCAATCAAGTTTTTTAGACAGACGTTTTCAAAAGACTATCGAGGTTGTTGTAAGATTTAAACTGGTATGCTACAATCTTGATGCTAAAACGTTTGATAGAACAACTATCCAGTACCATAATGCATGAGTTATATAGGCGCGGCACTGTTAAAATTGTACTTCTTATTCCAAGCATGTGGAACTAGTCTCGTCCAACCAATCTGCAGTATACATAGTATCGCTTAGCAAACTAAATTGACATAGCCCGTAGGTTATTTCAAATTACCTAATCGTTTTGTTTAAGTACGGATGCTGCTGTATCGGAATTCGTACCATGAGATAAGAATTTCAATTACGCAACATCCACGTCATAGTGCACGTTCAATGTCTATATCCCTATTAGACGGATAAACCATTCAATAGAATAGATTGGGAACGTGGGAACGACGTAAGCAGGATAGTTAGAGGGAAGGAAATCAATGTATGTCACGTTGTGCAAACAATGTCATACATAAATTGGTCTGGCTCGAGAGAAGCGCGTGAAGACAAAGACAAATTACAAGTTGCTGAGATTTAATCCCTTATAGAGACACCATGGTATTATTACCGCGTACAGTGCAAAGATCCTGGCTTAAAATATATGTGGTTAAAACCAGACTTATTCACCATTTGCATATACAATTGATAAAATCGATTATCTTACAGCAATACTAAAATATTAGTTGGTACTAAAGTGTATAATGTTGATACAAAATGTTATTCACAACGTTTTAAACACAAGTTCGACATGGAACGATATCTCATGGAATTGTGCTAACAAAATGTGGAGTATATTACCATTATTATGTGCATTTTATATTCCCATAAACACGAAATAAAAAGAGGATGACATCAAAACATTTTAAAAGAAAATCGTACATGTAAATTTGGTAAAATGAAATTCCAATGCCAGTTTCTACTAATTGGACAGTCATCGAACGTGACACGAACAAAAAGTTATAAGCCTAATTTGTTCTCCGTCTTTATTGACTGTTTCACAGAAACACTCAACAAACCTAGCTTAATGTAGCGAAATCAGATTTATATGTGCGTCTGTCATGATGAATAAGTATGATATCGTTTGAATTCTATAGTGGTGTTAGCTAGCTTCATTCTATAGCATAATCTTGGAATCCATTACAAAACGTACCCTACAATTACAATACAGAAAGTTCTAACAGGCACTTGAAGGGAGGAGGTATTGACAAGTAACGCCATCACCGCACATAATTTTGATAGAAACACTGATATAGGTATGGGGATAACAGTCGAGTTATCGTCTAGGAAAGCACTAGTAGTAGGAAATGTGTCGTGTACACTTAAATAGGCAATTTTCATTGAGGCGAATAGGGACACAACATACGCGAGTCGCCTGGAGACAAACGAGCAAATATATTACCAAAACAAAACACAATTTGTAAGACATAACTAGGTACTACATGCAAATTGAGATACAGTACAATTCCGCCAATAAGACTACTTTGATTATTTTGAAATCATGCAGATTTTTGCCAGTTTAAGGTCCCAAAGTATTAAATTTAGAGCATAAAAGGTCCGCTAATAAGACCGATTCGCTATTAAGACCACCTTTTTGACTGGTCTTATTAGCGGCATTTCACTGTATATCCGATATCTAATATGTACAAATTGTAAGATATTGGACGAGAAAAAACTGAACTAAAAGCTATCATTATGCATGTATTCATTTTGTCGAAAACTTAGATATTTTGACATAACTTAGCCACCTTTGTTGCGTAATGTTCGTAAATAGAGAAGGAATTATTATAACACATGTTATCTCAATGACCCCAAGGGTTATTGGCATAGTGTTTGAAACCTATAATGCTGAGCTGAGAACATTTGAAACCTTTAAGAATTATTTCTGTGAATGCCACGCTGGCTTATACCACGTTAGTATACAAAGCCATGTACTTAATATATGCTTTATACGTTGTTTTACTGGCAAAGGTTTTATTTACGCTTTATCGGCGTTTGACAGAGACGCCGCGAAATCAAAACATCAACGATACACGACTTATTATATATCCTGTAGTTATACGGGCATCCTCCAACATCAATCATCGTGTCATGTTTCCAGACAAACTTGATATTAGATAACGCATGCGCTGGTGAAAAAGAATGATCTAGAGACACTATGAAACAAACACAACTATGTCGCCACTCTATCTTTATATTCTGGGACCACGATATTAAAAGTGTTAAAAATGATCGTAAAATATTTATTCTTCGACCGATTTTAACGAGATATCATCAATGCGTTTGTCGATAATGAGTACTATTCATGCAACTTAGTTTTTGTCCAAACACGACTCAGCAGCTATTCAGGTATTTCAGCCAGTTCCGGACTAAACCTGTGACATTTTGTTGAAAAGTACTAATTTGCGTGAATGGTACTCATTCCTGGCTTTGGCGGGGATGATATTTGTCGAAGAATAAACTACTTTTAACTTCGTGTTGCCCGATTCCTACTTGCTATCTTAGCAAAATTACGTCATAATATCACGTGGTTTTTCCACACTGATAAATGTTACACGTTAAAAAGTTTATTTGTAAATTATAGAAGAAATTGTTCGCACAGCAGAAATGCGGATAATTCTCTTCCGAGATACAAAATAATGTACATACATGTACTAGGACATTATAATATAACATTGTTGGACTCCTGCTAATGCAGCACATCTTATATCGACATCCAGACAGGAAACATAATAAAGACAAATTAAACATTGTATTACGTAGATGTGTTGAGGAAAGACATGACAGACATAATTTATCAGCTGTAAAGGTACAGGTAACTCAAACAGCAGGTACGTGTAAAGAGCATGTTTGTTTCCGGATGTTGCTTTTAGTTCTCTTATTGTTGATATAACATGCAGCACAACAAACCAGAAGAATATTTTCCCAAAGTTCTATAACTTAGGCCAAAGGGAATAATGTTGTGGCCGTCGGGTAAAATGCTGGAAAAATGTGTACTTGCCTTCTTGTGCAATATATGAAATTAGTTATTCATTGGTTTGAAACATTTTCTATTAAGAACACCTTCTTAAAATGTGCACCTGTAGCTTGCTTGTCAAAATCAATACGGGTTTACTTTAAGAAATGTAATCATTATACATGTACGAGGAATTATTAATTGCATTCGAACATATCATCCAGCATTGGCATTCTCTCAGTAAATCATCAAATTGGTCAATGTTTAAAGCCACAGCTATATTCTGTTCAGGATCGACTCGTACACACTGCATTGAATTCACAACCCATTTTACACACCAAACTGCTGACTTTTTGACACATTTATCAAGTTTAAACCTAATGTGACGTTTGAGGTCAAACATGTGGTCAAATACACTTTCGTGTCGAGAAAGAACCACTGCACACATACAGGTTAATAATTTTACTGGTGTAGACACGAAATAAATGAAATAGTCACACATTATCTTACCTCTCGATTGTCGCCTTTTTTTCGCAGCCTAACACGTACGTATCAAGGTTAACACGTTTTATTCAGGTACATTCAATTTGGGTGTTTCAGCAATAATGATATAATATAGTATTACAAGTAATAGACAAATCAAGTTGTTAATTTTGAACCACTATTAAGTGATATTTGAATCGTCCGATGCACTGTTTGTTGATGCAAAAAGCCAAAGAGGTTTTTAACGCAAGAACAAATTCAACAAAAAAGATACTTTTATTTAAAAAAGTACTATAATTTAAAAAAGACTGAACTAAAGTTGAAAAGATTAGAACTTTTTCTATTTTTGAAAGCTGAAAGCTGAACTGATTTTTAACAAAATTCTGAATCGTTGTTCCTGCATTGACACATGGAATCGCAATATTTCAGCTGACGTCATTTTTAGACCTTAATTGTAACTTTAACTATAATTTACCTCACTGAGTATGTAAAATGAAGTTTTAAAATTGTTCATGCTGACAAATATACAACATGGTAACAGTTTACAAATACTGATATGCAAATTTAGGCTAATCCGGTGGTGTTTGGTTATGTCTCGGGATCGATCACAGACCGCGTCATACCAGGCCGCTTGGTACCAGTAATTCCCTTGCTAGACGCTCAGCATAAACGGGACACTAGCTTCTCTTCTCTCCTACCCTCGTAGTGATGGATAACATCAGGATTGAGAAGTCGAGAGTGATTAATATAAGTTGACAACACTTGCTTCACAATCCACCTAAAATGAATTAGTATAAACTAAGTATACGTTTCTTATTTAGACTAGTATATATCTGCTGTAGCCTGCACGTTTGCCAACTAACACGAGAAAGGTTATTTAAAACATACCTTTGTACGAAACTATATATAGTAGACTTCAATTAATTTTTAGTCATATTTGCATTATTTATGAAACACCGTTGCATTTGGAACCGGAACTGTCAAATGTTTCAAACATGTAAATACGTCAGTCATGCAATGGTGCTAAATGATATGAAGTACATGCGATTAATTCGTGTATCTGTTCGGCACAAACTCATACAAACATTGTTGAAACTTATTTCTATATTTGCAAATAAAATATATTTTCTGAACATTGAACTACAGTAGTGCATTAAGCTGTAACGAGATTTAGAAATCTCAATTGAATTGAATATCATAAAAATGTCGTTCTATAACCTATAAGGACACAGTAGATTGCTTGGAACATTTTGACATGAATCAATTGGTTTTCGGTAATAGGATATGTCACTCACGGTTTCTAGTTATATATCCGTCAAAATGAAGAGAACATAAAAGTTTGAGAGAATATTCAAAATATTCACGATGAAAAAACTGAATCATATAAACACCACTAAAGCTCGACTAAATTAACATTTCTACATGTACAGTACAACCTCTCCAGAGCTGCCCTCTGGAGAGTAACACATTATCGAATAGGACAATATCTCTACAACGACACCTCTATACTTTCCCAAAGTTGGCATTTACTTTAAACTCAATATTTATGGAACATCAACCTTAATATAACAGCATGCAGTTGAAAAGATAGTAACAAATCGGACATGGAAGAAAGCACCCAATGGAAACAAGAGCACCAAAGACTCAAAACAAGGAACATCTGTGTACCAAGTGTTAGCTCTGCATGATTCTAGTGACCCAGTTAAAACGACGAATAATGAGATTTAAAGTTGTCTTTCACTTTTGTACTTTTTATTTGTTTGCATACAGAACACCGTACTAGATTCTATTTGCGTTTTGTGGTATACTAAAATCCTGTGAAGTATAGTTTGTATGCCTATGACGTCACTATGACGTCACCTTGACTTATACAGCTAACTTCCTCAGGGACAACAAACTAAAACCTAGACCATTTCTTTTGAATAAACCAATTTCAAAGAACTAATTGACTTTTTACATATATCTTAACAAGGGCCTACACGAGGTTCAATCCAGAATTTACCGGACTAAGTCGGTTAGTCAAAAACTATTGTTGCACAAGCTGAATGACCCAGTTATAACAGTAAAAAGGCTGAACTACCATGTTCTATCTGTCAGAAGTCCTAAAACGTAGACAAATAACAGTATTCAAAAAGTTTTAGCCGGATGACCCAGTTTCAACTAGTTTAATACCTTAGCTAGATGGCCCGTCTGAACAAATCGAGCGCAACAGTAGAACGACACAGCTCTAATAAGCTGAATGCCCCCAGCTGAATGACCTATCTTAAACAAATTAGTTTTCCAAGATTGAGTCTCAAAGGTTAATTGTAAATCCCTGCCACCGCGTATATTGAATTATGAACGAACCGCATAGGATACAAATAGCGCGAACGAGTCAGATAGAGGACAAATAGTGCATTAGAAAAATAAAACAGATACTACTGTTAGACACGAGGTTATTTGCCGGAGGCAAACGGAAATGGCCGAGCTTTCACGATTGGCCCTAAATGTAAATAACTTGCATACAGAGCTGGTGTACATTTAAGTTTTGCCGTGCCGTAACGTCTAAAAGATGCAATCCATGCTAAAATGCGCTTGAGTAATATTTCGTTGTATTATTGTGATGTTTATATTATTATTCCATTACTTGGTGTTATGCATGAACATGGGAAACATGTTTCTATTCATTCGTAATCTTGTGTTGAATCATGTAATAAGGAATGATGCGTCCTAGAGTGATTAATATTATAAAAAGTTTTATAATAGTCCATGTGACAGACCGAATTTCATTACCAAAAAGGTGAACAAATCCGACAATGATTTTCGGTCAGCTTGATATCTCAGCAGTCTGAAAATGGTTGATGGACTTGCGGGTCACTTTGCCAAATGACCTTTTGGCGGCCATCTTTAAAGATGGCCGCCATTATTTTAAGCAATCATAAGCTTTGGGAAAACTTGAATTATTCCTCACTCAATAGGGCTATCGGCTTGCAATATGTCTTAAAATGTTCGTATTTCAACCCAACATATGTTGACATATACATAATAATATTATGATAAAGGAATTAGTTCGAATTTATTGATATTCTAAGAAAACTTTGATATTTTCACTTTTTGTCATTATGTTTTCTCTTGCAATTCTGATTGGGATTTGTATTTAGCCAGTTTTTGTTTGCTACATTCAGAGAATAATTCTAGGCATCCATAATATACATTACATTGATAGATTTTAACTTCAAAGTCCAAAATTGGTCAGGAATATATGACAACTAATGCCTAAATTAAATAGAAATTTTAGGGCATATGAATAGACCGTTTCCAACAATCTCAGGAAAAAAGATTTAATTTTTTTTATTCCATCGCTATTTTGTTGATACGATGCGTATATATATGCCTAGGTGTCCAGTACCGTGTCACAAGGGTGTTAGTGTTATGGTTTGGCGGCTCGGATCCGGTCAGTTGTATGAGTTCATATGACATTATTTTCAAAAAAATGGTTATTGACAGGAAAACTTGAATAACTATTCAGCGAAACGGAAAATAAACATAAGCATGACTCCAAATGATTGGAAAATAATTTGATATGAGTTTATACATTTATATTTTTGTTTATAAAGTTCCGAGTATTACATTAAAAGTAAATTATTTTAACGTTGTTTTCATATTCTTCTTTAATAATAGTAAAACATGTAAGAATTCATACCTCCCACTGTTAAATTCTATTCGTTTCGCGCATTCACTAAGAAATGAAAATGTGAAAGCAGGAACGTATTCAAAGGGAAGCAATAAGGGATAGAGGGGATACAAAATAAACAAAATTATATATTGAATCAGTTGATCTTTGTCTAGTGTCTAGCTTACTACTTTTCTGACTCAGGTGGACCTTAGTAACATTTAAATAATCGTTCTTAATAGAATTTGTGAAACTATACGCACACTTTTAAAGCCTCCACAACCCTACCACAACCAATGTTGTAATTGGTGACACGATGGTGGCTGAGGAGTTGGTGCTCTTGACTACCAATCCGGAGGTCCCTGGTTCGAAATTTCATTGACCAGTGTTCAGTATTTCCCACCCAACTACAGATGAACTGGTTGTTAACCGTGTGATATTCTCACGAGTATCGGTGCTATACGCTGGGCACGTTGAAGAACCAAAAATGAATCTGTTCGGAAAGAGCTAGGGTATCCCATCCAGATTCCTTGTATCACACCACAGTCACTTCTACTTCCTGTCTCTTCAGCAAAGCACATGACCCATATGGAATATTAAGAAGTTATCCTTGACTGAAAGGTTTAAATAATTGCAACTACAACTACAAGGTGTCAACCACGGGGATATTTATCCTGCGTGTTATAAATGTTTTCAGCATCACCGACTATCTCTGCCATGCCTGCAGGCACTACCTTTAGATGTGTGCATCCACAATTACATATGGGTATACTTTTCTTGTTGGGTTGGGTCATACGATATTGCTCCGTGATGTAAATCCCAAAGATGAGCACTTAGTCCTGAACTCATGGATTACTAGTATGTGTCGGCTACAGTCAATCCAGTTTTGTACATATTACGGATGGACAGCGCCATTCCTGACCATATGGGTTATTAATGCATACCGGTACGACAGATGGGTACAGTAATTTGTAACCATACGAGATACATATAACAGATAGGTTCATTCGTTCCTGACCGTATTGGGTACATACTACACATGAATACAGACAGTCTTGACCACATATGATACTTAGTACACGTACTAACCATATGAGTACTAAAACATGCTACATGAAGGAACAACCATTCCTGACCATATGAAGTACATTCTACTGATAGGTACAATTGTTCCTGAGCATATGGAGTCCGTAGTAGATGGGGACAGCAATTCCTATCCATGTGTGGTACAGACTACATATGGGTACATTAATTCCTGGCCATATGGAGTCCACAGTACAGATGGGGACAGTCATTCCCAACCATGTGTGGTACAACCTACACATGGGTACATAGATTCCTGGTCATGTGGGGCACATATTATTTATAGGTATATCAATTCCTTATATGGAATCCGTAGTACAGATGGGTATTGGGTATACAACTATTCCAGACCATAACTATGTCATACATATTACATATGAGTACTGCCATTACTGACAATACTTGATACATACACATACATACATGCATACATACATACATACAGCCTTTCGTAACTATGCAGTTGGGCACGGGCATTCCTGACCATAGTGGGGTACATCATACAGAGGGGTAGAATGAGTACAGCCATTCCTGACCATATGTGGTACATTCTGCTAATGGTAATCATTCCTGGTCATATGGGTTACATAACATGTTACTAATAAAGATAGGAACTTCCATTTATAATGTCTATATGAGGTACATTCTACTGATGGACACATTCATTCCTGATCTTATTTGGGGTACTATGGTCACAGTCATTTCTGATTTAATACTAGTAGGTGAATATGCATGGTCATTCCTTACCATATTGGGCTTGTTATTTTATCGGTATAGTCATTCCTGGTCCTTAAAGTACACCATATTTCTAAGTAAACCATCTTTAACCCCATTGGGAATATTCCACCGATTAAATCCATCCATTTCTTAATATATAGAAGAGCCTTCCTTCGGAAATGCTTCTGTCCATTCCAGTCTGAATAAGGTATATGCTACTGCCTGTACATCATTTTCTCTCTCTATGGGAATAAAGTCCACCACATAGTACATCCACTTTGGTTCCTATGGGGTACATTCTGCAGTCAAGTTAAACATGACTGTCAGTGATGGTAATCATATAGACCAAGAAGGTAAGTCTGACGATGCAATATACAGAACCCTTCGCTTGAGCTAATAATATATTTCATTATGACTTCTCTAAAACGTCACCAAAATATTTTTCAGAAGACAACATATAACTTAGGAACCTAAAATTTGGCATACATTTGTGTTGAATAAGAATGCAATTCGCTAATGATTCGCTATTTAGAAAAGAAAGAATCAAAGATTAAGTTATACTGAAACACTCGGCCCATGGCGTGTATGATCCTGTACGCCTGCAAGACTTCTAGCTGGGGTCCGGTATCATACCCACATCATATTAGGCAAAGGATTCGATTTTCAGATACCTACACATGTATAGATATGTGCATATGAACAAGCAAAGCAACTTTGAAATAATAAACCAAACTTAATGGTTGTTCCTGAGATGATTGGAAAAGATATATATATGCATGCGTCTTAAAAATATCCATTTAATTAGATATCAGTTGTCATATATTCCTGACCAATTTTTGACTTCAAAGTGAAAATCTATCAATGTAATGTATATTTTGGATGCCTAGAATTACCCTCTAAATATAACAAACAAAAATTGGCTAAATACAAATCCCAATCGGAGTTGCAAGAGAAAAAATAATGAAAAAAGTGAAAAATATCAAAGTTTTCTTAGAATACCATAAATTTCGAAGTATTAACTTTATTATAATATTATTATTTATATATCAGCAGATGTGGGGTTGAAATACGAACATTTTAAGACATATTGCAAGCCGATAGCCCTATTGAGTGAGGAATAATTCAAGTTTTCCCAAAGCTTATGATTGCTTAAAATAATGGCGGCCATCTTTAAAGATGGCCGCCAAAAGGTCATTTGGCAAAGTGACCCGAAAGTCAATCAACTGTTTTCAGACTGCTGAGATATCAAGCTAACCGAAAATCATTGTTGGATCTGTTCACCTCGTTGGTAATGAACCTTCAATTTTCAAGGCCTGGGACATGGACTATAACTTTCTTCATAAATCGGCCCGATATTAGTAAGTATAAACCATTTAATTATCCGTCATCGTGTTTAAATGGTTAGCAAGCAATCATCCAAAGAACGAACGGATGTGGCGAGTTTTGTTCCAGACCGCGACATATTAACTGTAAGTATGGTTCGCAATAAAGTCGCATGTTCGGCACTCAGTGTATAATAATGGTAGTTCAATGATAGGTTTGATCAGCAGTGTCATGTTAATGCAACTTCGTAGTCTGCGTATGATTGCTAATCTGTCCGTGGGACGTTCACCTATACCTAAAACACCCACTCTTCTAAACACTCACATGTCGCTGTACGAAACCTACCAATCGCGCTTAACCACTGAAACATGCAATGGTACATTTTAAATGTCGCTGTCTTAAATATTTTATCCCCTTAATAGAAGAGTAGCACGAAATCCTAAAAGAGAAGATATTAAAATCCCAATTAAAATGCGTTTTGAAAAGCCGATACTGGAAATGGAAACTTGTCATTGTGGAACACTTTAATGAAATTTCAATATTGCAATTTGTGTTAATAGAGAGAAGTTCAAATTTTAAAGTAACAAGGAAAGTGGAAGACATGTTTCATTTTTGTAATTTCCGATATTAAGTGCGTTGCCTAATGGCTTACATCAATCGTTGTTACATAATGTATCGTATATCAAGTTATTTTATAGTGTTTCCATTTGCACGAATCTAATTTCCTCGGATGTATTTTTTACGATACCATGCTTACTTTGCACGAATTTACTTAAGTATTCATCGCCACAAATGTATGGTACAATGTTCTGGTCTATTGTCGAGTATTACATGAGTAGAGTACACGTTTTGAGATAAAGATGATGCTGTGTTTTGGTCCCGGAAGAAATTACAAGTTTTGGTGGCTAGTTGCTAGTATAAGTTAAGCATCAACATCTGGTTAGCAAATGGTATATTTTACCTCTTTGTATTTAAAGCGGGTGAATGATACCATTGTGGTAAACACATTATAAATGCATATGCATGCAGCACATAATACCATATGGAACGGAGACAATTCTTGATTATTTATTACATATTGCTTCTTCAGATTTTGCTGTTCACGCACACACCATTTTAACCATAATTACATAAAACATATTTTAATCATAATGGAAACAAATTTCAGCTAGTTCTACGGCTATTTTCGAACTAAAATGATTACATTTGCTTGACGTTTCTTATTATCTTGTTATTGCTGTTTTCAACAATGATTGGTCATATACGGCGGTCGAAGGACCTCCTCAGTTTTCCTGCCAGTACTAGTCAACTCTTCCAGATGCAAGTGAAGAACCCGATATACGATACATTTATGTTAAAGCGATTGATGTAAGGCATCAAGCAACATTCTTCATATTGGAAATCACAAAAACGAAACCCGTCTCTTTCTACATTGTAGTTACATGTAAGATTTGAATTTTTATCTATAAACACGAATTGCAATAATGCAATATCGTTAAAGTGTTCCAGGATGACGAGTCTATTTCCAGTATTAGCTTTTCAAGACGCCTTTAAATATGGATTTGATTTCCACACTTTTAGAATTTGGTGTTATATAGAGGATCTTACATGAGTGTCTTTCCATCTTGAATTTATTAAACGAGTTGAATAAAATGATAAAATGCGAACAGAGCCTCGCATTTATCATTTTCATTAAACGAGTTTAATAAATTCAATATGAAATGACACGAATATAAGATTTTGTTTATCACATAAACTAAATACACAGTAAAAGTGTGTCAATAATACACACACTTCCCGGCCCTAAAGCGGTTCCTTGAATGGGCTAAGAAAATAGTGCAACAATGTATACTCCAATATTTTATTATTTCTGTTCTGAAAACAATATTATTTGGTTATCTAAAATCCTGCTGATGTAAAATTACGCTTTACAAAGTAAATAAACACATATAGGACAGAAGCGACAACGTATTCTCTTCCGTTCCTTGTTCTGTTCTGGGTTTTAGTAACAACCAAGGAACTAGGTTTTCCGCGTGATTTTATTCGTCTGAATAGCGGATTACACGATGCAAGTACTTGTTAAGCAAGGAAATCGTCTTTAATAATGAAAATCACCGAATTCATACAATTAAATCAACATGCCGTGTGTGTGTAGTTGCCAGAGGTTTCGGAAGTACATTTCGCCCCGATCTTATTCGAACCCACGGTTAACGGACCCACCGTCATGTTTACTTACGGCTATATCTCTAATAATCTTGCACATCTGTTATTGTGCGCTTATATATGCACAAAAGGGCTCATAATTGGATGTAAAATTTATTCTTTTCTAAATATAGATGTTTTTACTTTTTTGAGAACGTGTATGAATACTTAAATAAAGCGACTCGCCCTTGTATATACCTCATTTGCATGTTTATTACACGTGTGTATCACGGTTTTTACGTAATGGGTTTATTAAACTCCCAGAGCGTATTTTATGTTATAAACTTCCATTATGGACTGACACGTTTAAGAAGGCGCAAGAGATTATGTACAACTGCATGTTTTAGTTTTAAGCTTGTTTGTATAGTGACGTATGTGTGTTCCGGTTGGTAGGTGTTCTAGTAAGTAGGTATTCTGGTGAGTGAGTGATTTGGTGTAGGTGTATCTCTCACTGACAATACTGCAACCACAATTATACATAAACTACATAGTTGCATTAACCTGGAACTCCTCACTCCAATCTTGGAACTTCCATATATACTTTGAGCTCCGAGTTTAGTATGTCGCGGTCTGAGATCGAACTTACAACCCCCCTCCTGTGACGATTGCTTGAAATTCATCATTTGAATACAATGCAGAATGGCTGATATGACAGTTTGTTCTTATTCATTTAAGGCCGACCGATTGCGAAGTACAAATGTAAGTGCTAAACCTAAATTATATTATGTAATTATTTATCATTCTTTGATACATCAATCCTTATTACATGCATCACCACAAGCTCTGAAGTGAATAGAAGCATGATTCCCTTGTTAATGCATAACGCCATGTAATGTAAACAGTTGTAGAACAGTTAGAGCAAGTGCCATTTTTTCATCTGTGGTATGTCGGCGTCATGGTGACAACACCATGGCTTCAACGCAGTTACCGAGGCGCCACAATTATCATACTAGTACATTATGTGATTCAAACCCTATGAGATAGAGAGAATTGATAATTTAGACAAGCAGTATGTCAAGTTTGCTGAATAATCTAAATATCACAATAATGCAATCCCTCAGACATATCAGTCCAAAGCGGAATGTAGCTTGAGTCTCAATATTTTGACGTTACGTCACAACAAAAACTTAAATGTGCACGCAGCTACGTTGCATGCAATCCTATGATATTTAAGGCGTGTCAGTAAGACTCGTTCCCACAGAAACGAGAAGATAACGCATTGCAAAATGCGTTCGTAAGAACAGTGTACTTAATTATAACAAATCTTTTCTGGAACAAATATGACAAGTAATACCATCACCGGGAAATGCCTGGCAACGAAACTAAAATCATAGTTACATTACAAGAATTATAGTACTTAAAATATACAAGAACTCGGCATAGTCCCCCACAGACTAAAAAGGCTCGCACACAATTGTTCGACCGAACATGCATTACGCTGTTGTACAATATGGCTGTTTAACGTGTTGTTTTCAGACCATGCGGAGTACATTGTATTTTGATTGAACACATGTAATGGTACATACAAATCTACACGTATAACGTCTTCACAAAAATAGAGTGGAAGGTGAGCACAAAATATTTGTTAGTGCAGACAGAAGCTTTCATAATCATAATTTCCTATTTCTACTACTGAAAATGTTTTCGATCCCTCACTGTCAGATGGCAGACGTAATTAAACTAGCATATTATGTGTGCGTGTGTGTGTAGGAGGAGGTATATTGTGAAGACCCAGTGTTTGAAAGAGCGCTTATTGAACGGTCTATTAAATAATGATGATGGAATTATGTCTATGCAATTACGGATTGCAATGTTCGATATACCGGTAATTGTAATATAGACAACGGAAGCAGCAATACATTATTTTTGTTTCTTTATTTCTGTTGCAATGTTGGCAGCGTGGCTTATATTTCTCAAATGCGTCACTGACACGATTGATGACATTTCCAGTTTATAATGAAAGAATGGAGAGCGGTGCGACTGTTTCGTATGTTTTAAGTGTACCAGGTTTTGGTCTGATGTTCAAAAAGATGATGTGAAAATCGGATAGGGAATGCACCACACAGTCACCTTAACAAGCCCAGCACAAACTTATACAAACAACATAGAATGCCCAACAATCAATTGAACGAGAAAATGAACTTAACCGCTGATAGTGTGGTAGAACCAACCGAATAAATTGATAAAGGAAATAATAGGAATAGGAACAGCCTTTTATTAGCGTAGCGTTAAAATGTACCAAGTAGACATTATTATTTATTTAAATACTTAAAATCTTCGGTATTGATTTTAGTTGAAAAAGGGTCTGAAGTAATAAACCACATACGTACATGTATACAAAACACGGAATGCTTTGCCAGATAGAATATCGACTTAAAACTCAGACGTTATAAAAATGTGTGACAGAACAAGGTTTTGGTTTTAGAATTTATATTTTCATGTCTGGCATTATCTGTAGATTTCCACATCGATAACATTGTTATGTAGCGGAAGGTTAGGGTTTCGCTGTACAAGACAAGGGTGATATTAAATGGTACCATTGGCACAGGGATAGTCCATTATGTAACCATTGTGCAACCATATCTAGGGTTAAACATCACTTTTGTAATTTATGTTGTATCTAGCTATACCACATTAATATCTATTTAGAAGTAATAGGCCATTACAGCAAGTCCTGGACATATCCCGTATATACTATAGGTGACAAGCAAGGGAGTGAAATATGTTTGACCTCTCCAGTGTATGGCGGCCTGAGATTGAACGGCAACATCAAGTTTCTTAGACAGACGTTTAAAAAGACTGTATAGGTTTTTTGTAAGATTTAAAAAACAATGCTGAAATAGTTGATAGAACAACTACCCAGTACTATAATGCATGAGTTATACAGGCGCGGCACCGTTATCATTGTACTTCTTATTCAAAGCATGTGGATCTAGTCTCGTCCAACCAATCTGCAGTATACATTGTATCGCTTAGCAAACTAAAATAACAAAGCGTAAGTTATTTCTAGTTACTTTATCGTTTTGTTGATATACGGATACTGTATCGGAATTCGTACTATAAGATAAAAATTTCGATTCCGCAAATTCTTCGATATACTTGCACGTTCAATGTGTATCCCTATTAGTGCCAACAATGTCATACATAAATTGGTCTGGCTCGAGAGAAGCGCGTGAAGACACAGACAAATTACAAGTTGCCGAGATTTAATCCCCTATAGAGACACCATGATATAATTTTCACGCACAGTGTTTTGACAGTGCGAAGATCCTGGCTTAAAATATAATAATATGTGGTTAAAACCATACTTATTCACCATTTGTATAAACATTTGTTAAAAAAGAGTATCTTAGAGCAATACTAAAATATAAGTTGGTACTAAAGTGTATAATGTTGATACAAAATGTTATGCACAACGTTTTAAACACGAGTTCGACATGGAATGATATCTCATGGAATTGTGCTAACAAAATGTGGAGTATATTACCATTATTATGTGCATTTTATATTCCCATAAACACGAAATAAAAAGAGGTTGACATCAAAACGTTTTAAAAGAAAATCGTACATGTAAAATTGGTAAAATGAAATTCCAATGCCAGTTTCTACTAATTGGACAGTCATCGAACGTGACACGAACAAAAAGGTATAAGCCTAATTTGTTCTTCGTCTTTATTGACTGTTTCATAGAAACACTCAACAAACCTAGCTTAATATTGCGAAATCAGATTTGTATGTGCGTCTGTCATGATGAATAGGTATGATATCGTTTGAATTCTATAGTGGTGTTAGCTAGCTTCATTCTATAGCATAATCTTGGAATCCATTACAAAACGTACCCTACAATTACAGTACAGAAAGTTCTAACAGGCACTTGAAGGGAGGAGGTATTGACAAGTAACGCCACCACCACACATTATTCTGACATAAACACTGATATAAGTATGGGGATAACAGTCGGGTTATCGTCTGGGAAAGTACGAGTACTAGGGAATGTGTCATGTACACTTAAATAGTCAATTTTCATTGACGCGACAAAACATACGCGAGTCGTCTGGAGACAGTCCACATGGTCATTTTACAGAAGTCAGACAATGCACAAACGAGCAAATATATTACCAAAACAAAACACAATTTGTAAGACATAACCAGGTACTACATGCAAAATGAGATACAGTAAAATTCCGCCAATAAGACCACTTTGATTTTTTGAAATCATGCTGATTTTTGTCAGTTTAAGGTCCCAAAGTATTAAATTTAGAACATAAAAGGTCCGCTTATATGACCGATTCGCTATTAAGACCACCTTTTTGACTGGTCTTATTAGCGGAACTTCACTGTATATCCGATATCTAATATGTACAAATTGTAAGACATTTGACGAGAAAAAACTGAACTAAAAGCCATCATTATGCATGTATACATTTTGTCGAAAACTTAGATATTTTGACATAGCTTAGCCACCTTTGTTGCGTAATGTTCGCAAATAGAGAACGAATAACACATCTTGTCTTAATGACTACAAGGGTTATTGGCATATTGTTTGAAACCTATAATGTTGAGCTGAGAACATTTAAAGCCTTTAAGAATTAGTTATGTGAATGCCACGCAGGCTTATACCACGTTAGTATACAAAACCATGTACTTAATATATGCTGTATACGTTGTTTTACTGGCAAAGGTTTTATTTACGCTTTATCGGCGTTCGACAGAGACGCCGCGAAATCAAAACATCAACGAAACACGACTTATATATTATCCTGTAGTTATACGGGCATCCTTCAACATCAATCATCGTGCCATGTTTCCAGACAAACTTGATATTAGATAACGCATGCGCTGGTGAAAAAGAATGATCTATAGACACTATAAAACAAACACAACTATGTCGCCACTCTATCTTTCTATTCTGGGACCACGATATTAAAAGTGTTAAAAATAATAATTTTTATTCTTCGACCGATTTTAACGAGCTATCATCAATGCGTTTGTCGATAATGAGTACTATTCATGCAACTTAGTTTTTGTCCGAAAACGACTCGGCAGCTTTTCAGGTATTTCAGCCAGTTCCGGATTAAACCTGTGACATTTTGTTGAAAAGTACTAATTTGCGTGAATGGTACTCATTCTTGGCTTGGGCGTGGAGGATATTGGTCGAAGACTAAACTACTTTTAACTTCGTGTTGCCAGATTCCTACTTGCTTTCTTAGCTAAAATTTACGTCATAATATCACGTGGTTTGTCCACACTGATGTTACACGTTAAAAAGCTTATTTGTAAATTATAGAAGAAATTGTTCGCACAGCAGAAATGCGGATAATTCTCTTCCGAGATACAAAATAATGTACATACATGTACTAGGACATTATAATATAACACTGTTGAACTCCTGCTAATGCAGTACATCTTATATCGACACCCAGACAGGAAACATAATAAAGACAAATCAAACATTGTATTACGTAGATGTGTCTTGAGGAAAGACATGACATATAACTTAGGCCAAAGGGAATAATGTTGTGGCCGTCTGGTAAAATGCTGGAAAAATGTGTACTTGCCTTCTTGTGCAATATATGAAATTAGTTATTCATGGGTTTGAAACATTTCTAATAGGAGCACCTTGAAGTTCTTAAAATGTGCACCTGTAGCTTGCTTGTCAAAACCAATACGGTTTTACTTCAAGAAATGTAATCATTATACATGTACGAGGAATTATTAATTGCATTCGAACATATCATCCTGCATTGGCATTCTCTCAGAAAATCATCAAATAGGTCAATGTTTAAAGCCACAGCTATATTCTGTTCAGGATCGACTCGTACACACTGCTTTGAATTCACAACCAATTTTATACACCAAACTGCTGACTTTTTGACACATTTATCAAGTTTAAACCTTATATGACGTTTGAGGTCAAATATGCATACATACAGGTAAATCATTTTACTTCTGTAGACACGAAATAAATAAAATAGACACAATTTACCTTACCTCTCGATTGTCGCATTTTTGCCGCAGCCTAACACGTACGTATCAAGGTTAACACGATTTGTTCAGGTACATTGGGTGTTTCAGCAATAATGATATGATCTAGTATTACTAGTAATAGACAAATCAAGTTGTTAATTTTGAATCACTATTAAGTGATATTTGAATCGTCCGATGCACTGTTTGTTGATGCAAAAAGCCAATCTTTGAAAGAGGTTTTTAATGCAAGAACAAATTCAACCAAAAATATATTTTTATTTAAAAAAGTGCTATAATTTAAAAAAAAGACTGAACTAAAGTTGAAAAGATTAGGACTGTTTTCTATTTTTGACAACTGAAAGTTGAACTGATTTTTAACACAATTCTGAATCGTTGTTCCTGCATTGACACATGAAATCGCAATATTTCAGCTGACGTCATTTTTAGACCTTAATTGTAACTTTAACTATATTTTACCTCACTGAGTATGTAAAATGAAGTTTTAAAACTGTTCATGCTGACAACATGGTAACAGTTTAAGGCTACAAATACTGATACATGTATACCAATTTAGGCTAGTCCGGTGGTGTTTGGTTATGTCTCGGGATCGATCACAGACCGCGTCATACCAGGCCGCGTGGTACCAGTAATTCCCTTGCTAGACGCTCAGCATACACGGGAAACTGGCTACTCTTCTATCCTACCCTCGATTGAGAAGTCGAGAGTGATAAAGATAAGTTGACAACACTTGCTTCACAATCGACCTAAAATCAATGAGTATAAACTAAGTAGACGTTTCTTATTTAGACTAGTATATATCTGCTATAAAAAATCTGCACGTTTGCCAACTAACACGAGAAAGGTTATTTAAAACATACCTATGTACGAAACTAAATATAGTAGACTTCAATTAATTTTACAGCCATATTTGCATTATTTATGAAACACCGTGGCATTTGGAACCGGAACTGTCAAATGTTTCAAAAATGCAAATACGTCAGTCATGCAATGGTGCTAAATGCTATGAAGTACACGCGATTAATTCGTGTATCTGTTCGGCACAAACTCATACAAACATTGTTAAAACTTATTTCTATATTTGCAAATAAAATAGATTTTCTGAACATTGAACTACAGTAGTGCATTAAGCTGTAACAAGATTTAGAAATCTCAATTGAATTGGATATCATAAACATGTCGTTCTATAACCTTGCCAAAGGATACAGTAGATTGCTTGGAATATTTTGACATGAATCAATTGGTTTTCGGTTTTAGGATATGTCACTCACGGTTTCTAGTTATATATCCGTCAAAATAAAGAGAACATTATAGTTTGAGAGAATATTCAAATATTCACGATGAAAATACTGAATCAAAAAACACCACTAAAGCTCAACTACATAAACATGTCTACATGTACAGTACAACCTCTCCAGAGCTGCCCTCTGTAGAGCAACACATTATCGAATAGGACAACATATCTACAACAACACCTTCATACTTTCCCAAAGTTGGCATTTACTTTAAACTCAATATTTATAGAACATCAACCTCAATATAACAGCATGCAGTTAAAAAGATAGTAACAAATCGGACATGGAAGAAAGCACCCAATGGAAACAAGAGCACCAAAGACTCAAAACAAGGAACATCTGTGTACCAAGTGTTAGCTCTGCATGATTCTGGTGACCCAGTCAAAACGACGAATAATGAGATTTAAAGTTGTTTTTCACTTTTGTACTTTTTATTTGTTTGCATACAGAACACCATACTAGATTCTATTTGCGTTTTGTGGTATACTTAAATCCTGTCAGGTATAGTTTGTATGCCTATGACGTCACTATGACGTCACTTTGACTTATACAGCTAACTTCTTCAGGGACAACAAACTAAAACCTACCATTTCTTTTGAATAAACCAATGTCAAAGAACTAAAAATGTTTTGTCAGAAACACAACATTACTTCATTTGAACGCTTACAGTGTATTTATCCATGTAGGAAATAAACAGAAACACTTTACATGTCGCTTTCAGCGAACTAGATCTATACACAACTCAACATAATACCGGGATTCTAGAATCTAATATCGATACAATAATGTACCACGTAGTCGAATAGGACAGTGACACGATTGACATATGTGTAAATGTTACAAAGGTCGTAAAACGCTTACTGCTAAGGCTGTAAGTGTCAGTCGATCGAACAACTCCATTATGTAGTCCACTTTCAGTCCAATTGACTTTTTACATATATCTTAACAAGGGCCTATACGAGGTTCAATCCAGAATTTACCGGACTAAGTCGGTTAATCAAAAACTATTGTTGCACAAGCTGAATGACCCAGTTATAACAGTAAAAAGGCTGAAATACCATGTTCTATCTGTCAGAAGTCCTAAAACGTAGACAAATAACAGTATTCAAAAAAGTTTCAGCCGGATGACCCAGTTTCAACTAGTTTAATGCCTTAGCTAGATGGCACGTCTGAACAAGTCGAGCGCAACAGTAGAACGACACAGCTCCAATAAGCTGAATGCCCCCAGCCGAATGACCTATCTTAAACAAATTAGTTTTCCAAGATTGAGTCTCAAAGGTTAATTGTAAATCCCTGCCACCGCGTATATTGAATTATGAACGAACCGCATATAGGATACAAATAGCGCGAACGAGTCAGATAGAGGACAAATAGTGCATAAGAAAAATAAAAACCATAGCTCCATAGAATTGGCCCCTTAGAAAATGAGGAATACTGAGAAATTATGACATATTGTTGATTATTACAGATGAAAAAAAACTTCACTATAAACGGAATTTGAGCAGCTAACAACGAAATACAACCCCATGTTTTATAAATTTAAACGAAAACTACGTAACTACGAGCAGGTGTACACGAAAGGACACAGGAAAACAAAAATGTACAGACAATTCGCAACGTTACACTAAAATGTGAAGACCACGCCAAACATAAAAGCCAGCACAAGAACACGATTTTATAACAAAAAGGCATAGACAAAGCCCAAAGCATAAAAACTAGTAACTACAAAAGCACAGACATCCCACCCGAAAGTATGCAGCATCAATCAGTCAAACTAAACCGGAGCAAGAGGGCAAGGTCATTTGCTCAAAAAACAATGACACAATTCATGACCTTCTTTAAATCACTGATTCTGCTCACATACACGTCTGAGACATAGTAGTCCTTGATGAAGCTTGTTATTTAGTTAATAACTTGTCATTGGTGAATATCCGAGTTGTAACCAAATTTGGTAATTGTGGGAGCTTGAATCACATGGACTAAAACAAGTGCGCATGTCGATGAAATTCAAAATGCAATTTAAACGCCAATAACACCACTGAATAAACATGCAGAGTCTCGCAAACATCTATATATAAAAGTAATATATTCGCATGAAAATTAGTTGCATTTTTATGCGTTATTGAAATAAATACCCCTGGCCCCGATCACGCATTAGTGGATAGCTACAGCAATAAAAACAAAGTGCTTTCATACTATAAAACGTATTGTTATACAGTCTCGCATACGTAATAAAAGGAGTACTACAGTTTAGTTGGGATATTGTGACAGTGCCGTTGCAGTTTATGTGTACACAAAAGATAGCAACCATTGTCAGAACAGGTAGAGCGAATATAGTATGTTAGTTTCCTGTGCTCGGTTGGTTCAGTTGGGCATTGTGCTTTGTGTGTTTTAATGTTTTCTGTGCTCGGCTGGTTAAGTTGAGTGCTGCCTTCCCTGTCTGACTTAATATAATCTTTTAACATTCAAATTATAGTTGTTTGGACAGTATAAGCCTTTACAATTGGTTTTACACCGTTATAGTGGACTCGACCGCTGCGTCACTGGATTTTTACCCTGACTGGACTATATCAAGCTATGTATGTTACCAACGCTTCGTTTTCAAATAGAAGGGGTTATCAATAAAGTAACTACCTCTTAAACCGTTTGCACGTATTAATTGGACGGTCCGAGTTCGCTCCTTGGGCGCTGTAAATTAGAAGGTACCACTTATAGTGCAATAAGGAGAAATGACTTCTCTCATAACACTCCTGGCGTAGAATCTCAGTAGGATGAGGTACCGAGACTGATTTATAATATTATGCTTATGCTGTAGAACGTGTTTCAAAATCGACATTTAATAAATCAGTTTATCACATAAACTACGTTGCGGGGATGTAATAAAGCCATTACATAAAAATGATATTACACTAGTGTAATATATATGCAAATATATCAAAACTATAAATTAGTATAAACCATACTCCGCTATTCACGAACGAATTGGGAATTTTACTCTGTTTGGTGCTTTGAGGTTGACATGTGTAGAGAATATTCGCTGTTGGCATTTCTTTGAGGAAAATCAAATTTGTCTTATTAATAGAAGGATATTGATTTGATCCACTGACAGTAGATCGAATATGAATAAACAGTATTGAAAAACGATGTTTAACATGGTTTAAACATGATTGTCACCGAAAACACATAACGGTAAACAACTTCGCGTCGATTAAACTTTATGTGTTCAGTAGTACCTCCCTGGAGCAACACTGTAGAGCAACAACCTCTCTATATCAACACTTTCAAAATTTCCCTAAGCCAAATTTACTTTCAATTTAACCTCTTTAGAACATCAACCTCTAACCAATGGTTAATATATGCAGGTCCCAAATGGTGTTGCTCTACAGAGGTTGTACTGTGCTCGTTCATTCACTATCACATTGTTTCAATCCGTCATCAACAAAAACCCAAATCTCTTTCCAACAACCACGTTTACTACCATTTGGTAAATGTTAGAATAATTATATAGCCAGGTGGCATTTTCAGAAATGTAAAAAGTCAATAATTTGTATTAATATGACGGTATAATATGATGATGGTTATTTGTCTGCAGTTTCGTAATATGGAAAATTGATTTAAACACGCAAATGATGATAATTATATAATAATGGAAAGCAATGCAAGTAATTTCAAATACATGAAATGTAAAACATTGTACTAGTAATGTGCAAATAAATAGACTTAGAATACTTCTTACGGTCTTTTTACAGTATCTGAACGACCTTTCGTTAATTAGAGTTTGCTTCGATCCCACGCCATGGATAACATAAGTCGTTGAACTTCGAATACTTCTGTCCTTTTACAGTAACTCAAAGACCTCTCGTAAATAAGAGTTTGCTTCGACCCCAAGATATGACTAACAAATGTCATTACTATAGCACTGGTAGAGGTCAGGATATTACTTTAACTACTCAGCATTCGGCGACTGTTCTGAAACCATCATGTAATATATTCAATCCAAGTAATATGTGTTTACACATCTTGCCAAAAAATGCCAAATCTAGTGATCATAACCACAGACAACAGTTCATTAGTTTATCCTGTTCGCAATGATTTCCATACCGATCAAAATCAGACACATTTCCTGAAAATAGCATCCCACATTTCATAACCCTAGAGTCATCTAATACATTGATCATATACATTTCAAAGCCGATACCCAAATATCTACATACATAACAGACAGCTCTGCGCAATGCCTTCTTTACTGGATATAAAATCACTTACTTAGTACTTAAGTACTTAAATGGACACAATTACTGGTACTCAGTGATTCATTTCTATATTATCACCGTTTTTCAACATTGTTTCAATACAAAGTGACGGTCCAACCATTGTCCCTGGTTGATTGATCGTATGATGATGAACTGGTTGGTAATCCAGAGGAAGTCTCGTATGTATCAGTGCAATTCCCCTGGCACATTATAGAACCAAGGAGTTAATTCGAAAATGTTACGGTAGCTAACACGGATTCCTTGTATCACACAACTGTCTCTTCCCTCAAAACCATTTGTCCATTAGGGTGGGGAATACAGGATACGACTAACGACTGTATCGCACGAATGCAAATAAACAAACAATAAAGTATTGCCTGCAATTTCAGTCACTGTTCACAAATCTTCTTAGATATTGTTGTCTAAGAAAAACAAAGTTTAGAAAAATAAGAAGCTTGCCTAGATCTGTTAGAATGTTAGAGCCGATGAAAACAATCTTCTTTCTGGTAATAAACACCAGGTTAGAACAAAATGCATGTATCAATTTGCATTACCAGAACACTACGACACGAACATAACATACGGCGCACATTATCATAATTGAAGTAACTGATACAACTTTAATTACAAACTCGAGGCTAACTATGACATTAATTTGCAAAATCTTAGAACCATAATCGATAAAGTATCTGTATAATTACGTTAACTTTCCTATATTGGTAATCGTAAACGCTGAATTCTGACTCCATTTAGGCTTGAATATATGTTTTTTGAGATATGCCGAAACTATAATGCTAGCTTTGTAAGTGGTTTATTTCATTTTTTATTCAAACATGTACTGAGCAACCAAGACGTTAGGAACGCAAAGTTCAAAACGTGACACACAGAAATTGTTCTTGGAGCCAATAAATATTCGCAGGCCGTTATTACATATAGTAAAACCTCGTTATCTCGAGGACCCATCGGGACAAGCCAAATGCTCGAGTTAAGCCAGGTGCTCGAAATATCCGAAGTCTATGATGAATTGTTGTTATGACTAAGTGTAACTGTGTTTATAATGAAAACACGTATGATACGTGTATCGGCGGGAGACCAGAAACAAAAAAACAATAATTTAGGCTTATACAAGCGTCCAATATAAACACAAGGAAGAACTATCGGCAAAACACAAGTCGTTTAATTCAGAGATAAAGCATTAGTACAGAACATTGAGAGAAGTTTGATTTACTCCTGGGAGTCGTTGGTGGTATCAGATGTTGTGGTGTAAAAACTTAACAAGGAGATAGCGCCGAGTATGCGAAGTTTTGTCAGCTTCCAAACATGTTTACAATGTGATTCTCGCTTTGTGTTTTAACTGTTTTTCAGTTATAAATACATAGCGGTTAGATGACCTGGAGTTCATTATCAATTAATACCACATGTAACTAGCTCTTCAATAGGCAACTAGTCCATACCACAGGTAGCTGTATCATTGATTAAGAGTAAAAAATGTTTTTAAAATGTATTTATGAATATCTAAATTAGATTTATTTAATCTTAATTAATGATACAGTTACATGTGGTCCATACGCGATGAACATGATTGTAGCCAATGTGAATAATATAATCATCCAAACAACGTCACTTCCGTCCAGATTGTTGGTGACAGTCGATCGTTCTACCAAACGTACTAGCATGAAGGGATTCGATTTGTGTACCACATGTATACGAACAGCATTGTATAGAATGTAACAAATGAGTATGCTGTAAATGACAGACTGTTCTTTGATTATACATGTACTATACATTAGGGTGGCAGGTGGTCCAGTGGATAACGCACTTGACTACTGATCGAGAGGTCCATGGTTCGAATCTCGGCCGGGACACTTGGTCATTTCTGGAACGCCTTTCAGTGTTTCCCACCCAACTAGAGATGAACTGGTCGGAAACCCAGAGGTATTCTCGCGTGTATCGGTGCTATACATCGGGCACGTTAAAGAACCAGGGAGTCTATTCGGAACGAGCTAGGGTAACGCGCCCGGATTCCTTGTATCACAACTCTTTCTTCTACTCGCTGTCCCTTCAGCAAAAAACAGGACCCCATTGGAAATAAGTGCTTGCACTTTCATGGGTTATCCTTGACCGAAAGGCCTAAATAATTACACACATACACACATACTACCTTATTAATGGAATAGACTTAAACACGTAAAGATCACTTAATTCTTAAAACTATTCTAAAACGATCTTATTAATGCGAGGGTCTTTAATTACATATCTTACTATATGACAGTTTAGGACCATAAATTAACGTAGGTAGCCCATATTTCATGAACTTTATAAATAAAATAAACTTAGTAAAGTTTTCTATCTTAATACAGACTATAATACTATACAGTCATAAATTCTTAGGAAATATTCCACGAAGTCAATCTTCTAAATTTTGAAGACACAATAAACCTTAGGGAATTCAATTTCATTGGAATGTTCACTTACGAAATCCTTGGCAATTCGTCTAATAAAAAATATGGTTTTACAGTATTAAAAAAAATATCAGTACATTTATTCGTATAATAAAATGATTATGTACTTGTTTGAATATGATACAGACATGAAATATGAACGAAGCAATAATTATGTTTCCTTTCTATGGAGGCTATCATGTAAAAGCATACACTATTTTTAGTTTGGTATTTCAACTAAATGCATTTGTTACTTTTTGAGCTATTTGTTTAGTTAGATTTAATGCTCAATATCACGATTCAGATTTTGTGGCGCCAAGTAGGAGAAATATTGTTTTTCGTTAGCGATTATTCAGCATAAAGTGCACCCGAATCTGAGTGAAACGTTGCATTATAGGTCTATCATCTTACACGATGCATTTTTTGTCAAGGCCTTAGGCATGGTCAGAGTGAGATTGGAGTTCCAAGAGGCGGTTTTCCTATGATCAGGGGGTCAGGGGTGAAGCCTCCTCCGAAGCCAACGGTGTTACACACGTAACACAGGATTAAAGTTCAAGTCCTACAGGAGATTGACTTTTATCAAATACCACTATAATACTTAATGAACTGGGTCCTACAAATCAACATTACACTTGAAGCGAGTTCTGTAGTATTAGGCTATAATCAGAGTTATCAACAGGATTTTAAAGTTTAGTGCATTGACTTACTCCCGTCGTTGCAGGAATGTGGAGGAAATGTAAACTGTTGGAACCTTACATCCTGTGTTTTTGGTGTATTTTGGAATAGGTATCTGGCTATTCTTATGATCCAAAGTGCTAATGTTTGGCAATGTCATTGATCGATACCCGATATCTGCAACTCGTTATTTAACTGTGAATTTTGTTTTTATATTTTAAATATGACTGTGTATCAAACTTTGTTAAGTTGCGTGAGATTTGAAGAAATGAGCGTAAGTTTGGGTTCAAACTAGCGAGTCACACGACAAATACGTGAGATTGGGCAGGCATGCACGATGAATACAATACTAAGACTTAGTTTCAGACAGACCATGGTTGAATGTCTACTTCCTGTTAAGGATATTCGCACTAACATGAACAAAATGGAAATTGATACGATCTTTAGGCTACTGAAGACACAGTGAATTGTTACCTGATTTAGGCTACTGAAGACACAGTGAATTGTTACCTGATTTAGGCTACTGAAGACACAGTGAATTGTTACCTGATTTAGGCTACTGAAGACACAGTGAATTGTTACCTGATTTAGGCTACTGAAGACACAGTGAATTGTTACCTGATTTAGGCTACTGAAGACACAGTGAATTGTTACCTGATTTAGGCTACTGAAGACACAGTGAATTGTTACCTGATTTAGGCTACTGAAGACACAGTGAATTGTTACCTGATTTAGGCTACTGAAGACACAGTGAATTGTTACCTGATTTAGGCTACTGAAAACACAGTGAATTGTTACCTGATTTAGGCTACTGAAGACACAGTGAATTGTTACCTGATTAAGGCTACAGAAGACACAGTGAATTGTTACCTGATTTAGGCTACTGAAGACACAGTGAATTGTTACCCGATTTAGGCTACTGAAGACACAGTGAATTGTTACCCGATTAAGGCTACTGAAGACACAATGAATTGTTACCCGATTTAGGCTACTGAAGACACAGTGAAGTGTTAGCTGATTTAGGCTACTGAAGACACAGTGAATTGTAACGTCCTTTTGGATTATTAAGATTGTTACTTGTTTTAGAATACTTAATACACATTTAAAAGTCGTAATGTGCCTTGGCTACGTGCGACATAAATAATTAGCGTTACGTATTTTAGACTACCAAATAAACATTTAAAAGTCATTACGTGCCTTGGCTACGAACGACATACATGCACATAATTATCGTTACGTGCTTTAGTCTACTAAAATCACATTACCTTGGCACGTGCTTTATGCCACTAAAATTACAATAAATCGTTACGAGCGTTAGGCTACTAAATACACAATAAATTGTTACCTGATTAAGGCTACGGAAGACACAATAGGCAATATAACGCAGTTAAAATATATGAGTCGCCCCCCTCGGCTCTGATGTTTATTCATTTTGTGGTCTCCTCGCATTGTTGATTTTATCAGTCGTCATTGTTCTACGGACAAAGAAACTTGCTTGGCGTTTCAAGGAAACCTTTTACACAATTAAAGTGTTACGTACTTTAGGCTACTTAAGTCACAATAATGTGTTACGTGCTTTATGCTACTGAAGACATAATGAATTTCTACGTGTTTCGTGCTACTAAAATCACAAGAATCAGTGTCGTGTGTAATGCTTCTACAGACACAATAAACTGTGACGTGCTTTAGGCTACTAAAGATACACCAAGATTAGCTTTAGGAAAAGCTAGGAAGTAGCTTGGTTAAATCTTTTTATCATGAAAGGAGTAAAAAACTTAAATGAATCTGATTTTAACACGACCTGTACTGTGTATTGGTTCATGCTTACAGATTATAAATTATACACAATAACATCAAGTTGATTTATTACTTGTGTTATAAATAAGACATAAAATATGTTGTATGACTAAATCGGGTTTAATCGCAACTCACCAAGACTCCCGATTTAATGTACTACACAGGGAGGTAACTACTGCAATGAGTTTGCTTTTTCGTTGCAAAGACATATTTGGGTTAGTTTGTGGTTATTAAAGATGGCCCCCTGGTGATAAATCCTAACTGTTTTTGTAAGGTCTGTGTTCATTGGCTATTTTTTCCTTAACCAATCACGCTTTTAGTTACATTTGTTGGGCTATCTGTCTGTTATCTGGCTTGTTATGGTGATAAGGACAGAAAGAGGCAGAAGCTGGAACCATTCGGAGTTCACTCTACACACACAGTGTTCATATACTAATAAATGTTTCATGTTCTACATACTTATATCACTTGTGGTCTTTAAGTTTAGGTTATTAGATTTCGGGTAACTTGTATTCACACTGTATCGTTTCTCGAGTGTGAGGTTTGGTGCACCCTAAAGCTAGTTTAAGCACGCAGTGCTATTTGTCGCTGTCCCTACCAAGGCGGTAACAAATTAAACAACAGAGGCTTAAAGATAATATTAAGTCAGACAGGGAAGGCAGCACTCAGCTTAACCAGCCGAGCACAGAAAAGATAAAAAAAACGCACAAGGTACTATGCCCACCTGAATTAACCGAGCACAGAAAACATAAAATGCACAATACCCAACTATACAAGTTATAATCCTCCCGTGTCTAAGCTGTCGAATTTCTAATTGAACCATTTTCAGCAATCAAATAGCTGAACGCCAAGCTGAATGGCCTAGTTCCAACAGTAAAGATTAATGGCTGAAACCACCTATACATAATACAGACACTACAGGACCAAAACACTTAAAGTTGACCCTCACACGTTATACCAAACAGCGATATGTTGGCAGCAGTAAATATGACACTACATTATAATAAATATAATAACGGAATTTTATTACATTAAATCGATGAACGGATGTGTAGGTTTTATAGAGATATGTATTTATTCATTGCTTTGAAAAGATGCGACAACCAGCAAGGTATGTACGTTTAAAAGACGTGGGTGTGTGTCAATAGCGGGTGATTCTATATCAAGGAAGTCGATTCACTGTCACTTTCAACTGGCGCTGTATTTAAACGCGTGATCTCCAATCCAATCTGACAATAACATTTTGATGCAGCATTGATCATTACTAAAACGCCTTTCAGTGTATCGCACCGATCTCCGTCCGCGTTGCTGCTGAAGTTCTCTGAAATCAATAAACGATCAACAATGATCCTGTATACTCGGGTGTATAAATGAGTACCTGAGAAGGTTAGAGCCAAAGTGCTGCGGTTGACATATAGCTCCGAGGGCAACAGTCGAATTCCGAATGCAATAGCCAACTTGCAGTTCAATGATTGGGCGGCGGAGGTGAATGTACAGTCGGCTAAATGGACAGGTGTCATGTCTGATAGCTCAATAATTTACTGATTGTTTACAACGATATACCGCTGTTTACCTACTGCCTTCCTACAACTGCATACATGTAGAACGAAACTTCCTTTTGTTTTCAAATGCTTATATATCAAACTTTAGCGAACATTATGTTTTGCAAAACCTGGCATGTTAACTATCACCTCACACAGCCAGTCATTTGCAAATTCAATTTGTAGACAGTAAGTATTATGCTCTAAACGAATAGATGTACGCGTGGTTTTAAAGTATGTGGAACTGTATAGGACACTAAATGATGTATTATTTATGTCAAGCTCAAATACCATTTCCTGGTGTATCGATCCATTTTAGAAACCTTTTCTAAGTGTATACCATATAACGTGTCTTGGAAAGCAAGTCTCCATTCCTGTCAACTTCAGAACAATGTTGACAAGTAGCGTAAGAACAAATACAACCAACCAGAGTAACATTTCCACAAACATGGATCGATGCTTGGTATCAGAACATCATACGGAATAATTTGTATCCGGAAAGTTACCGATCGTCATAGATAACTGATCTCTGGATCTCTGTCAAACTCAGCTATGTTCTGGTATTTGCTTTTATTTGTTAATCTATTGATAGATGGCAGTGTGTTTGTATAGCTGATCTGTGTCAGTGCATTTTGTTACATTAATGCTATTGTGATAGTTGATGTCGCCAACTCGAACAGTACGAGGTCTAAATGAAATCTGATACATGCAGAATGATACTTTCAGTTGATATCAGTGGAGATTGGCTGGTGCGCAGTAATTAAAGGAACTATATTGTTGTCGTAGTAGGCACACTTGATAAAGCACTAGACTATCATCCTGGTTAACACAGTTGATAGAGCACTAGACTATTATCTTGGTTAACACAGTTGATAGAACATTAGACTATTATCTTGGTTAACACAGTTGATAGAGCATTAGACTGTTATCTTGGTTAACACAGTTGATAGAGCATTAGACTGTTATCCTGGTTAGCACAGTTGATAGAGCATTATACTGTTATCCTGGTTAGCGCAGTTGATAGAGCATTAGACTATTATCCTGGTAAGCACAGTTGATAGAGCATTAGACTGTTATCCTGGTTTTCACAGTCGATAAAGCACTAGACTGTCTCGTTACTTATGGTACTAATACTCTACGGATAGCATTTATATACCATCATAAGTCAATCCCCTCATTTAATTATTGCGTACAAATGTAAGTGATATTAGTAACAAACAAATGGCTTTTCAGAAAATGGTCGGGAATTACGTTACCTTAAATATTTGGCAATTCAGTGAAAATAAATCACTACTGTGCATTTTTTTATTTACCGAACCTAACATAGTTAAATACTCAAATCGATGCCGGTCTGTTACATCAATATTCATTTAAAGGGAAATTGGTCCAATTTCAGAGACACACATTTCTATTAAATTGTATTACGTAAAGAGCCGCATTCGTTCGTTTCTGTTTGAACTCTCAGAAGTTTGCGTAATTGTATTAGAGTACGGTGATAAATGTCTGGGGCTTATCGACACAGTTTTCTGCAGATGCATGTAGCAAACTGGTGCTCCTCCACATTTTCAGACAAGGGATGTAGATTTAATGTACATAATGACTAAGTCACTCGTTTGAGCACGAACATGATGCATGATGTAGTCGCAAATTAAACGGAGAGAAATACTGTTATCCGATGGTATCCGGTATTGATAACCGTCCACAATGTTTCTGCTCGAGGCTCCGATGGTAATGTATCAAATATATAAACCAGCAATGGCAATGTAGCGATTGCTAGAGATGTACAGTGAAATAACGCGAACATAACGAATACAACCGTACTTGTAACGGTCAAACACCGGATAAATAACGGTAGGTATAACGCACGACCAACTGGCAAACATTTGTCCTGCTGATCATACGTTTGCCTGCCGGACAAATACAGGAGAGGGAACGCACGAGCTCCGAACAATACGCATAGCTACTGTACTCTCACTTGTGGTGACTTGTAAATACGATCTTAGCTTTCTGTCGGACAGAACAGACAACGCCTTTTCCTAACCAGAAAATGGCAAGAAACGCCCACGAAACATGTACCATAGATGACATGACCGCGTCCAATATCAAGATAAATTGTATCAGTCCAATCCAGCTCGACTAGGTTACAGTACACACATAAGGCAACACTGCCTGTGTTCCGGAGGATGTATACTTATATGTTATACGTACTATCTATAGTGCGCCCAGCATAATGAGAAAGGCGGGAAAATTGGTATATTCCCCAAAGGTGAATTTATCAGTTGAGCACTATTTATCAGTGATGTTTTGAGGAAAATACTAAACTTATCTATTACATTAGTAATTTGCAAAACCAATTTTGCAACAGTTGACCTAACCGATTCATCTTGGTAAATATCGCATTGTCCTGGGCGCACTATAACCGGTACCGAGATTAAAGAATACCGATATATGGGGAGCACGTACATACGATAAAGATAAGAATAGCATAACACCGCGGCCTTGTACTGTCATTAGTTCGATCGTCACAACATACAATATCACGCCTGTCCGATGGACACAGTGTGGAAATATTTAGTTATGTGTCTATGGAACTAATAGAATTCCCTTCCCATCATAATCATCCATTCTTTGCCAAAATACAGAACTAAGGAAGGTTATTTCCAATGTATTATTAATTGTTTGTTAACAAATATTTATTGTATTTTCATAGCCAGGAATTCCACATGGAACATAATTATCAGTTTTATTAAAGATTACACATGATACAAACATACAGGTAGTTTCTCACATATACACAAATTATTTCATCACCACTGTCGGTTATAATCAGTGAAATATTAAATATCTCACCATGCAATAAATATGAAGAATATTCATTCTTAAAATAAAACCATACCAGCTTTTTATCACTTTTTTATCTTACCTTTGAACGAAAAGAAGAAAAACAGCAAGTCACATTTACAGCAAAAAACTGGAATAAGAAAGTTACAAAACATGTTACATACTAAACTGTTTGGTTAATCTGGAGCTTGTAAACTTCCTAACATAATATTGCTCATTTCTGAGCGGGCCGACAAATCAAAGATGGACTCCTATATAGCCAGCGGTGTATTATATAAGTTAAGGCTCTAACCGTTTACTAAACTCAAACATTAGGGACAATATACATGTATGTCATCAATTGAAACAGTAAACATACGTTTAGGGAAATTTGAGATGTAAACGAAGTTACATACTAGGGGTACTAGTACAGTGAGCAAACTGGTATAGACTCGTTTTAATCGAACCTTCATATTATTGCGCAAGGTTAATATAGTAAATATGAGTTTCATTGTCTAATTAACAATGACCTTCACCATTTATTAAAACAAGGAAGCTCCGACTTTGATATTCGAGTTGAGAATGTCACGCTCATAATTATGTGCTATTGGTTGCCGTGTTGTCCTTTACATGTTGAGAAGTAGTTCGTAGCATTTAGTATATCTACTAGATGTTAATTAGTTCTAAGAAGTTTGATATTGTCAGTTAACTGCCATCTGCATGTAGGCCTACTTAAGAATTCATGAAATACGACAATAAAAACTGATGGTATCAAACGAAAACAAATCTACATACATTAAAGTGGTATAGCCAAATATAAGGTGAGATTGTACCTATAAATAAACCTTACATCAATACTAACTCATTATAGCTAAATAGCATGTAAGTGCTGTCAGCAGGATACATAAGTCTTTTTACTGCTTTGTCAGATACAATATGTAACATAATTATTTTTCGTGGGTTCTAAATTTCGCAGATAAAATGGTTTACTTATTAACTTTGGTTGGTTTCTTAAATTGATGGGTTAAAACATTAAAGAAAAAAATATATATTGAGGTCAAATTTTCGATTTAATTTAATTTCTCTCTCTAGTTCCTACGCGAAATCAACGAAACTCAATCCGCATAAATATATTGGCTGTTAAATTATACTAAAAGAAGGCATTTGTGTCTGTAGCGACATCACCAGTGAGTCAATGCAGCCCTATGATAGAAGGTCGAGAATCGGGTCAAATTATCCGTACTATAATACCAATAACTGAGCTAATATGGTTTACAATTTGTAATACAATATAATTCTAGTAACATCGTACGTGTATGACAAAGCTATGACAATTAGAAGCCAATATGACGCTCCATCCGCCATATATTCTACAGAGGTTTAAGTAATAGTAATGAATTATGCATGGTTACATTCGAGGTAAGTGCGACATTTTCACGCCTTCACTGCCAATAAATATAATCATTAATAACAAAAGCATGATTTTAGTGCGTAACAAAGTTCAATTAGGATAATAAAGAGGAATAATATAATTATAGAACTACAAATGTATATGATTATACACGTGCGCTATCTTATCCTATACAGTGCAACCTCGCTAGAGCAACACCTTTTATGAAACACAAGTTTAGCTGTTGTGTAGAGGCTGTTGCTCTGGCGAAGTAACATTAAAGTAAATGATTAATTCGGGAACAAAATGATAATTTTGCTGAGTATATACTAAATATTTTGATTCTATGGAAGGTCGTTCTGGTGTGGTTGCACTGTACTTCGTCGTTTTATGAGGCATTCCTGAGTGTTATCCAAATTCGTTCTGGAAATAGGTTAGTAGCTTCTAGAAAATTGTGGTGCCATTCAAAGCAACGTAATTGTTTTCAATATTAGAAAAGAGTTTCGCCAACTCATTTAAGAAGACGCGGAAGGATACAAACTAAGCAATATTCCAAGTAACGGTGTCTTTAATTATTTATATAGCCATATAAACGTACTTTGAGTGTGCAAGACCGAATGCGCCGTGTAGGACAGGGGTCTGACACGATCAAAAACAAGCCAGATTCGGCTTACCGCTCGACATATAAAGTGCCCTAGCGGATTGGCCCACCCACGGCGGTGTTGCGAAAGAACGCTTGCTTGCACGGGTCGCGGGAGCTCGCTTGTAGGGCCGAAGCTAGCGGCGGAGCTTCGAGACAGACCGTTTGCTTGCCGCAAATCGGCTTCTACCCGGCAGGTTGGAGATTTAATAGGTAGGGGTGCTGCGATAGAACGCTTGCTTGCCCGGGTCGCGGGAGCTCGCTAGTAGGGCCGAAGCTACCGGCGGTGCTTCGTGGGTTGAGAAGTGCCCCTTCTGCTTACAATGACCACAGCCAGTCATGTGCGGGCGCGTTGGAAAGCTCGTCTAATGCCCGTTCTTTTGCTTCCACACTCAACCGGCTCCATAACAACATTGAAAATATTTGAATGTTCAATGTTCAATGTTGCTTCTCATAACAACATCCAAAAAAGTTGAATGTTCAATGTTGTTCCCCAAATCGAATGTTCAATGTTCAATGTTGTTCCCCAAAACGACATTGAAAAAATCGAATGTTCAATGTTGCTTCTCATAACAACATTGAAAAAAATCGAATGTTCAATGTTCAATGTTGCTTCTCATAACAACATTCAAAAAAGTTGAATGTTAAATGTTCAATGTTGTTCTCTATAACGACATTGAAACTTTTTGAATGTTCAATGTTGCTTTTCAGAACAACATTCAAAGAAATTGAATGTTCAATGTTCAATGCCTTGCCAACTTCACGCAACCATTACCATAATTGAATCGGAACAGAGTTGAAATAAGAACACAGATGTCGTTGTAGATTAATATGGTAGTTCTACTTTGTAAATACTTAACAACTCAAAAATTTTAAATTAATTTAATTATATAGAGTTAAAGGCACATTATAACATGCCGATGTGACCTTATATCAAGCCAATATATCATTATACGATGTTTATTTATCAATATAAATTATGTCAAACAATTCTTATAATGGAGTCAACTAGACATTATAATGCTATGGTCGAGTTAAGTACGAGTTCACAATTTTTAAAATCCTAATGGTTTTTGTATGTTCGTAGCGTCTGGTCACATCTCGTAGCGTCTAGATCACTTAACGTCTTCTTTAACGTTTTGAATAAAATGTGGGTGACATTTGATAGTTGGTGCCATTTCGCCAAAACAAGCAGTTGAACGCATGTCAACGTTTATATGACAAATATAACTGATTTTCTTCACGGACATGGGTAATTCATAATCTACCAACACTTTTTATGCTTATATAGGGCAAATTTGTTTTAAAAAAATAAAATCAACGCCCTTTACAAGTTAGTTGATTTTAGTAAGAAACATAATGCAAATATGATACAAAATGAGTGTATATTATACTGTTATTGACAAATAAGGTGATTATGATGTTTTGTTGACCCGAAAAAAGTGATATTGACCGATGACGAAGTCAGAGGTCAATATCACTTTTTAAAGGTCAACTAAACATCATACTCATCGAAACATAAGTCGACTACTGTTATATTGTATAACATGCCATTAGTCAAGGAAATAAAACCTATTGACCCTTTTTAAATCATAATAACGTCAGTCTCTCTTCAGGAAAGAGTATGTAATAGAAACATAAGACGACTCTTCAAATGTTCTAACTAACAACGCTCTTCTTATGCATATGTATGAGAGAGTATTCACGTATTTATTAACTGTATGTATCATTAATGGTTAGGTTAGAGCCTTTACATATGTATGAGCAGCTGTAGGCCAAATAAAACGAAAAATAACGTTACGTTGTTTGAATCGTAATGTCGCAGGAAATGACGTCACGTCATTAAAAAATATATCCACCCCACCCTCGATTTCGGGAGGTGTATATCAAAATTTATCATACGTCACTTTTTTATGCAATGCAAAAGTCCCATTGCCCCAGAGAGAGAATTTATTACTGGCATTGACAGTTCCAACCCATTTGACACGTGTACGACCGAAAACTGACTGTCCGGTCATGTGATCGATCTGACATTTTCAATGTCATGCAAGGGCAAGTAACTGTGTTCATGATAAAGCTAAAATTTTGTTGTAGTGGTCTCCCTTGTACACAATTAGTAGTGATGTCACTGGTTAGCGCGCTCATGTGCGATTCAGACGAGTGTAAAAAACAACAAACATGTCAAGATTTGCCAGTATGATTTTATTTACTTCTATTTTTGTCGGTATAATAAAATGAATATCAGATACCTCCCTGCGTGACATTGATATTGTCAACCCACGAAACCTTCGCCTCGGGATGACATTCTGCCCTCGGGATGACAATATCAATGTCACGCAGGCAGGCATCTGATAATACTGATATTCATATAGACCTCTCGCGCAGGACGCAGTGATTTTTTTTCGGTTCTTTGGGAAAGGGTCCGGGTCCGTTCAGATTGGGAATTTTCGTGTCGTGACAACTTGAAATTGGGAATTTTCATGAAGTAGAAAGGCCAAATAAAGCAGAAAAAGACATTACATGTGACTGTTTACTGGTTTCTGTAAACTTTATGTTTGACCTCTTGTCAGAAATGCTCATAACTTTGTCATTTTATGTCCGATTTTGAAATATTTTTTTTAAATGTTTATTGGGAATTTCTCCCTTCATATTTGGGAAAATTATAGCCTTTTTCAAATTGGGAAGGTACCGTTTACCGGTAGCAAACAAAGAAGGAAAAAAATCACTGGGCCGTCTACGCCAATCAGAATCCTTGTTATATAATATGTACATCTATACTACTTTACACATTTTGTTACATGGTTCAATAGAAATATATCGATTTTATTGTATAAGTATGACAAAATCCGATGATCAGTTTTGTTGAAATATAAGTTTAACACCTCTCGTAGGATATTAGTGTTAACGTAGAGTTAGTTTAAACACAATTAAGGATAACATCACATCGACTTGCACACAGTTGTTTCTGTGCATTTCGTGCACTCGGAACTACTCGGCCGTAACGTCAGTAGCGATAAATGCCGTACGGACCGTTCCGATTGCATTTCGTGATCTACTGTTTTTGTTGAATGCTACCTTCCTTGTTCAAATGCATCCTTCTATGATAACATGCTAATTAAGGAAGTCATGCAGTATGTCATTCATTGTGAGAAGCACTAGAAATAGGTTTATTTGAAATATCCTTTTCGTGGGATACGGGCGGTACGCTCTGGGTCTGTCTCTTGAGTGGTTGCTAGGCGATGCCGGTGTTTCTGTATGTGTTATTTTGTTGCCCAGCATCAATTTTACCCACGTTTTTATCAATTTTCTCGGCATATGTTCTTTTCGTTACCATGGTCACTGTCGTGTAACTCCGCCGGACGGAATTTTCCGTGAGCCGGTCGAGAGACTCCAGGATGGCGGACTGTTTGACATCGAAAAGGTACGACAAGTCTATTGTGCCATCACTGTAGTCGATTTACATGATTATGACCGAGACCCGACGTATGCCCCGCCCAGTTTAATTAAACTCGGCCCAATGTTATTATAAGTCCCTTTCATTAAGCGCCGCCCATAGCCAAACCCATTATTGTTAGCTTAACTCCGCCCATCGCTATAACAAGATAGCTGTCAGGTTCTCCTATCAACAAAACACCACTTAGATCAGCATGGAACGTTTAAAGATTATTCACGGGCACAAGCCTTTATAGACCAGTACTGTCCAGAGACGGATTCAACGTTGGAAAAAAGGTCAACTCGTAATCATGGACAATACGGTAGGCCTATGTTTTATAAACGTTTCTTCTGTTCTAGATTCTATATTGTTTTTCTTACGCAGTTCGTACCTCTGCATTATCGTACCCTAATCCAAGCGGGTGTAATCAAATACATTTAACAATAATCTTATATCACATGTTTTAGCCGTCTGAAGAAGAACAAGAAAATGATCCGCCCAAGTCGCAGCTGTCAAAAGGCTGAATGGACTAGTTTTGGCAATCAAAAGGCTGAAAGCCCACTCTGAATGACCTAGTTACAACAGTAAAACTGCTGAAATACATAAATTCGTCTTAAGATCTAAATAGTTCAATTACAATATTAAAATGCTGAATACTATGGTTTCAGCTGAATGAACTAGTTTAAGCACTCCCAAAGACTGGGTGCCATCGCTGAATGACCTAGTTACAACAATAAAACTGCTGAAAGTTTCAGCAATAAAAATCTGAAAGCCTCAGCCAAATGATTTAGTTTCCATAAGTAAAATGCCTTAGTTGAATGACCAAGTGGAACGTAACAAAGAGCGACCTAGCTCCAATAAGCTGAACGCCCTAAGCCGAATGACCCACTTTAAACAATTAGTATGCCAATGTGAACAATCACGCTACATGATCACAGAGGACGAAATGGCGCAAGGAAATGAACAATCCAGCAACAAAAACTCTACAGCTGTAGTATTAACTTATGTACGAATCGGATAGGGTACGAATCGAGCGAACGAACCGGATAGGGGGCAACCAGCAAATACGAATAGAATTACTCATAGCTTCACAGAACTTGCCGCTGTCAATTGATACATTTATGTATGGATTGTCCGGATGTCGAGTAGTGGTCTACAATGAATGACCGTATTGTTTAAGTAGACAACGAAATGCGATGTGACATTGACACGTTAAATCAGCGTTCGGGTAGAGGACTAGTAATGATTCTAGGTACTTAGTATATCGTGTTTGGTCAAGTATTGTCGGTTAGTAGTCGGAATTATATCGTGTAGGAACCCGGAGGGGGATTAGCGATTTGTGGGCCATGCTGGGGAGAACGTACCTAAACATACATGTAACCATAGCGTTACACTAAACATCGACTTACGTGTAATTTGTCGTATACACGTAACACACTCAACCATGCGAATATACACCATGTGCCTAGTATAACAGTATAGCGATCTGTAGCAACGTTAAATATCGTATCGACGCTAAATGTCGTATATACTTGACGTTAAATCTCACAAGGCTGACGCTAAATGTCGCACGCGACGCTAAATGTCGCAAACCCCCTGACGCTAAATGTCGCAACATCAACGTTAAATGTCGCAATCATTTTTAAGCACTCTTTTGTAGTATTATTGTTCTAGTTTTAGTATCCAAAAACAGTCATTAAGAGTTTGCCAGGATGAAAGGCCATGTTTCCCGGTACTGTGATCCTGGATGAACCGGTTTGTATTTAAACATAAATTAAAATATATCAGAAATTTCGAGTAGGGCAGTCACGATCAATCGGTTAATCGGATCCGATTTAATTTATAACTGAAATCGATTTCAGTTTTCCAAAACCGGCTATCATTTTGATGATAAGAAGGTACCTGCCTGCTATGACTGTTTAAATTATGATATTAATTTTGTCATCAACATTTATGCGCGGATCCAGAAATATTTGTCTGAGTGGAGCTCCGACTAGCATTTGTTCTCAGAAAAAGATAATAATAATAATAAAGACTATATTTAAAGAGTCAGCACAGTTGGGTATTACCAGTATTCCCTGTGAGCCTCATGTCACATTTACACTATATGTGCATTAATTTTATAGCAGCAAGTAGCAACAACACTTTACATAATCAACAACAACAAAATAAGTACACGACTGACCGAAAATTATGTTTAAGATATACGTTTGCAAATATATTGAAAACATGTACAGGTAACAAACCACCAAATAGATTTGTTCTTTAACTCAATGTAAAGTGACAAATTGCTGACCCAAAAAATGTCAAACTTTTGTCCATGGGGACCTCTCAAAATCCACCAATCAATAGAAATAGCATATAGTCTCAAGAAAATGAAAAATAATCAGGGGGTTGCGTATCGTATAAGAACAATTTGATTCGTCAAACGCGATGAACATATTTTCTCACACGCGCGGACTGACTCCAAGTCCGTTAGCCACAACCCTACTTTCACTTTCATATTTAAGCCAGAATATCAAAATTTTCTAAATAAAACAGTTTCACTACATCACATACATGTGTATAAAGCATTTAAGCCCAAACACATGATTCTAATGCTGATTTGTCAACACATACCACCATTTCCAGCCAAATCAAAGTTTTCTACAGGACTACTTGAGTGTATCTGATTTTGGTCCGCGTAGGCATTTGGTGGTTTGGTACCTACATACTTTTAAATAAAACAAATGGATAAACAAGATCTAACGGACATTCTGGCCATATTATTATCTTTCAATTGAGCGAAACGTTTTGTTATATATATATTTGCGTTTGAATTTGTACAACACTTTCGGGTACTTTTATATCATAAAAAAGCATGTGTATGATCTTTGATTAAGTGTATTTAATTTAGCTAAATAATATAATCAAGATATTTGATTACTTACATGTAGTGTTTAGAAGGCTACTATAATCACTATGAGAAAACATAGGTTATTCTTCAATTTGCAGTGAATATGCATATCTTAAGTCAAAATATTTATGTTTTCCTAAGATGAATTATAAATATAGTCCAGTCAGGATAAAAATCCAGTGACGCATTGGTCGAGTCCAGTATAACGATGTCAACCAATTATAAAGACTTATATTGTACACTATAATTTCAATGCTAAACTAAAATACTAAACTTCGCTGTACCTGTTTAGACAATGGTTGTGATTTTTTGCGTACACATAAACTGCAACGTCACTGTCACAATATCCTAACTGGACTATACCATCATGAAAACCGTGGATTATTATAGCTGTTCATGAATGAAAGGTAATATGTATGTATAGGTATAATACTAGGTATATATAGTCCAGTCAGGATAAAAATCCAATGACGCAGCGGTCCAGTCCACTATAACGGTGTAAAACCAATTATAAAGACTTATACTGTACACACAACTATAATTGATAAACTAACATACTTAACTTCGCTCTACCTGTTTAGACAATGGTTGTGATTTTGTGCGTACTCATACTGCAACGTCACTGTCACAACATCCTAACTGGACTATAGTTTGCTTCGTTTGCCCGGGGGCTCGAAGCTCGATTAAGAAATTGTAAAAGTCTGCACGTGAATAAAATAAATTCACTAATATATATCTCATCTTTGGCCATTTTACAAGAAACATTAAAAAAGAGGATAAACAATACATACACCAGCTTTCCAGGAAATCATAGTTGCATTACATACTTGGTTAGATTTATTCAACAAGAAAAACGTTCAGATATCGTCGGATATCGTAATATGCATGAAAGAAAGTGTGTTCCTAGTTACTAAGCAGTGGTATAATAATGGCCTACCATTACATTCAAGAATCAAAGGGAAGCTACTCTTCCTATTGAGAGTTCTAAAAACCAAAACCCATGTTTTTTTCAGAGTAATTACTTTCAGGGTAAGCCACTCTAACTTGAAATAAGTCAAAAAAGTTGTCTCCCGTGATTTCAAGGGAAGTAATGTATGAACTGAAGAGTTTTCTCCCTAGATTTTCAGGGGTAGTCACTCTTACCGACTTAACACAGGTCGGAAAGAGTTGCCTCCCCTGAATTCAAGGGAAGTGACTCTTGCCATGAGCAAAGTTCTCTCCCCTGATTTTCAGGGGAAGTCACTCTTACCGACATGAAATAGTTCGGACAGAGTTGCCTCCCCTGAATTCAAGGGAAGTAACTAGTGTCCTGTGCAGAGTTCATTTCCCTGATGTTCACGGGAAGTCAATCTTACCGACATGAAATAGGTCGGACAGAGTTGCCTCCCCTGAATTCAAGGGAAACAATTTTAGCCATGGGTACAGTTATATCCCCTAATTTTCAGGGGACGTCACTCTTACCGACTCGGTCGGACAGAGTTGCCTCCCCTCAAATCAAGGGAAGTAACTCTCGTTATGTGCAGCAGACTTCTTTCCCTGATTTTAGTCATGTGCAAAGTTATCTTCCCTGATTTTCAGAGGAAGTCACTCTTACATTATAGGTCGGACAGAGTTGCCTCCTGAATTCAAGGGAAGTAACTCGTGTGTCATTTGCCGAATTCTCTCCCCTGATTTAAATATGTCGGATTGAGTATCCTTCCCTGAATTCATGGGAAGTAACTCGTGTCGTGTGCATGCAAATTTTCGATGCGATTGAACCATCGACCTCTGGATTGACAGTACAGTGCGTTACCACTGAGCGAACTCCGCTTCTCATTTTCTACACATTTGATTTTCACTAGATATTGAGGGTTGTTTGTTGCTTGGACCTGCACCGGATATTTGACCTTTTAAATAAAGATTGTCCGGGATCCTATACAACCTATGGGGTGGTTCGGACTACAGTTTCAGTCTTATTTTCCAAGGTTGCTAATGTTGCTTGTAAAAAACGGCACAGTTGCTGATTGAGGTCATACACGTATGTTTTACAGCAGTCTGTATACAGAAATACTTACGGCTTTTCGTTGTCAAATTCTTCACTCAACTTACCCCAGTAATTTGACCAAGAGAAATAAATTAAGCTGATTAATCCGATGGAATTTCCACTTTCGAAGCCTGCATTTGTTGAATGTAATGATCAACAGCCACAACATAAGAATAAAGCGACAGATCAAATACACATCGCTTCAAATATATTGTGAATGCAACCAGACTATATATATGCCAGGCATTGTCCGTCTCACAAACTTACTCCGTCTCTTAACTTTCAGTCTACTTGTCAATTTTTTTTTTAGCAGTGGAAAAGGTCAATGCCATGGATTTGTGACCAAGGCATCAGGTTTTAATTCCCAGTGGCCGCAGAACATTCATGTCTATTTTCCTCCATATTTTGAGAAGTCACCGGTTCCGTTCCTTGTAGAAAAGTACGAATTGAGGATACAAGGAAAAAAGGTTCAGTTAATCGACTTTATTATTCTTTTTTCACTAATATTAAGTAAAAGAGGATGGAAAGTGATATGTCCTAATTACGAACTTTCCAAATTTGTAATTTAACTTAAACACCATTGTATAGATTCAAAACACGTGCGGCTAATGTTTCAAACAGAACTAAACGTGGAACAATTAGGCCCTCCTGCTTTTTCACTCGGGACTTGGGACCCGACGTAGGTGAGTTACCTAATTTATTTCCTCAAAATGATTATTGAACACCTCGGCCTAGCTGATATCAAACTTTAATTTCAGTATTTTGTATCATAATGTTATGACTTGTACTATATCAGGTTAATAAAGATTAGGTTAAAATTGTAACCTCTATATATTACAAATAGTTTATAACTTGACCGTGTGACCTAGTTTTTGACCCAAATGACCCAATATCTTACTTGGCCTATATTTTGTTGACATGATCATTGTGACCAAGGTTCATAAAGATTAGGTTCAAATTGTGACCTACAGTGACTACACAAGGGTTTTCTATCATTTGACCATGTGATCTAGTTTTTGACCCCGGATGACCAAATATCGAACTTGACCTAGATTTTGTTAAGATGACCTTTGTGAGCAAGTTTCATAATGATTAGGCTAAAACTGTGACCTCTAGCGTCTACACAAGTAAAGTGTGGACGGACGACGGACCGACGGACGACGGCGAAGAGTGATCAAAAATGTATTCAAAACTGTATAAGATTAAATACATAAATGAACTTATACAAGTGACATACCTGAATAAACGAATTTTAATATATCAAGAAGTACCACGTCTGGGTTTTGTAATTTGTCATGAAAATCACCCACACTGTTGCGTTTCCTTCATAAGGTCACGTTGATGCACAGGAATGTAAACACACGCAATGGTATCTGAAATAAAGTATCAGGTTGTTAATTTGTAAATTTAATAATTACATTTGGACTTTTAGCCACTACCAAGATGCGTCATTGTATCAACTTATATTATATACCTGGCAGTGTATTGTCATGAATACTGGCCAAATCACACGTGTTATACAGCGCGACTAAATTGCTGTATTTTTCCAATACGTATCAAGCATGTCTGACGTGTTATAAGCCGATTATACTTATGCCAACGCCAACGACGTTATGATGTAAATATTTATAGAGGATCTTGCATGAGTGCTCATTACATACAAGTTTTATTAAACGAGCGGACAAAATGATATGACACGAGACTTTGTCGAGTGTATTATTGTTTTTGTCGACGAGTTTAATACAACTGGTATGTAATGAGCACGAATGTAAGATTATATTTATCACATTAACTTGGAAATCGCTCTTTATTGATCAAAAGAATGATGTACGCTGCATATGTTTCAGCCAGCGGTACAATGAGCGCGACGTCATGGTAACGTTGATATTATCCTGACGTCACTGACTGATCAATGCACGGATTGGCTAACGTCACTTCAAGCTAATTTAAATATTTATTGCACAGTCTGGGAGTGCCGAACGACATTAGCGGTACGGCTTTACGGTACTTCTGGACCGCAGGTTACATGATAAATTTTATGAATGGACACGTTTTATGAAGTAAATATGCCGATGCAGTAAATGCATTTTCGCGCAAAAAACCGCCTTTTCACTTTTGTAGGTATATAATAAAAGGAATATGACTGCAGTTGTGTTGATCCGTTTACCTCGTTATTTGTGCCATACCGCATCTTGCTCGACCAAGTGGTTTCGCTAGATACGGCATTACACAAGCAACTCGAGGTAATACGGATCAACTAACTTCAGTGATATTTCGTATGTATCAACAATAACACCATCGGATAGTGTTTCCAGTGCCGCCACGTGGAGGCAAGTCCATGACACCACCTGAAAAGAGAACAGAAAAAGAAAACAAATTACAATAAGTATATAGGAAAAACTGTTTAACTAACTTACGAAACTAATTTACTAAACTAGCCAACTAAACGTAGAGCGCTCTACTAAACTAACTAAACTACATGTAGAATACAAAACTTACTATACTAGAACTTAGGGGTGAGCCCGATGAAACCTAACAAAATGAAAAGAAAAACACAACTTATCTTTTAAACGTTCTCTCCTTTCCAACGGCCGATTTTTAAAATGGTTCGAATCTTTTACACCACCTTTTCAAGGAAACGGAATTCCTTTTCTATTGTAGAACTTGGTGTTCACATGTTACAATCATTTATTCACAGACTATAAATTATATACACTGCCTACCAAGCTGCCGAGGCAAAAAAAAGGTTGTAATAATAGAAATAAAAATATAACATTACGTCTCCACAGGAAAAGACTTTATATTTTTACTGATGCAAATAAGTACTTTACCTGTAGATCTTACCGTGACAGTGTAGTAAATTGAAATCATAATAAATTGTTTTGAATTTGGATGCTTGACCTTGATTATTCTAACATAACAAAAACAAATGAAATTAAATATACAATATTTTTTGCACATGGCAGGAGCATAGTAAATATAAAACAAACACTTCTCGCTTTACCTCCTCTGGCTCTTCCTCATTATATATCTTCACATCTGAGATACGACCCGCTGTTAAATAGAAAACAGTGTTTTTGTATTTATGTTCAGCTAAGCTAAAAATATATTTGCCGTACAATTATGTGATCAAAATAAGCAAAATATTGTCTAAGTTGAGAACTGCTGGTTGTTATTTATTAATTTACTGAAGTTGCGCCAATACGAAAACAGAAACGATCAAATGGATATACACTTGGTCAATGTTCTAACTACACAGAACTTAAATAACTTAAATGACAATATCGCTGGAAACGTTGCATTGAACAACGAGATTTTTGAAATGGTGACTAAAATAAAGCCATGCTGGATTCAAATAACGTGGAATTTCAATTTTGAATAAACGTATCTTTGAAATGTGTTTTCACTTGCTTAGAATTAGAGATGTATACGCGACAACTGATGTGAACATGGAGAGCGGATAAGAGGATTAAAAACAGGGGTTGTCTGTAAGGAATTCAATAATAAAATTATAAAGGGACATAGCTACGAAGTGTCATTTTCGCCATGATGTCTAAAATGAAAAAAAAACGTTTCTGTTAAGAATTGTGTGTTCACCGAATGTTAAAAAAATTCAACCATACATTATAACAAATGCTTTTATTGATTCATTGATTCGATTTTATTTTATTGATTTGATTTGGTTGGATTGATTTAATTTTATTTGCTAGATCGATTTGATTTGCTTTTATTTTGATGGATTTGACCGATTGATTTGATTCATTAATTTGAAATGATTGATTTGATTGATACATTGATTAAAACAAAGGTATAAAATCAAATCTTTCAAATCGAATTATTCAATGAATTAATCAAATCAAATTAATGAATCAAATCAATCAAAATTAATCCAATCCGATCCAATCGGTAAATTCAAATGAAATCATTCCAACCCAATCATTCAATTAAACAATCAACCAACAATCAAATAATTTGTAATGATGTATGGTTGATTTTTTTTAACATTCGGTGAACACACAATTCTTGTAAATAATATTTTAACAGAAACGTTTTTCATTTTTTATATCCGAAGTAATGGTTTAGTAACTATGTCACTTTATAATTTTTATTTTTAAATTCCTTTGAGACAACCTCTCTTTAGTCCGCTTATCCGCTTTCCATGTTCACCTCGGTTGTCGCGTATAAATCTCGGAAGTCGTAGGTACAAAACTAATATTTTGAGAAAACAAGAAAAAGCTGTCTGAAAGTTTCTTTACTTATGGAAAAACGAGCTTTTTCAACTCAGTTTGGTTACTTTTACAACATCCGATTGTCATAAAAATATGCTCATAGGAAGCGCCTTGACATGCTGATGTCAAATATGCACCATTGTTAGGTATTCTTATTCTAAGCCAGCGAAATTGTAGGGTAAAAATGACTATACTGTGGACTAAATTGAAAACTTGTCTAGAACCAAATATGTCATCCCTTATAAAAAAAGTCGTTATTATTATTATTATTATACTACCTTACAAATTATCCTTTATCTTGCGATGATGTTTCCCAGTTCCTAATACTGCTTCCAATTTCGTCTACCAGGTCGCTTCATTTCCCTACATGAAGAACATGTGACAGTGAATGAGACTTGATTTTACAAACTGATACCTTGACCCTTAGACTGTTAGACTCCTAAAACGAACTAGTACACTAGGGAGGAGTGAAGTATTAAATATACAATAGTTTTGGCATATGGCAGGAGCAGAGTAAATATGAGAAAAAACACTTCTTCCTTTGCCTCCTCTACCTCTTCCCAAATCTCAACACACACGACATGCGACCAGCTGTTTTATAGAAAACGGGTGTATCCATTTGTACGGATGTTCCGCTAACAAGATATTGTCATAAAATTAGGTGACAAAATAAGCAAAACATTGTATTCGTCAAGAACTGGAAGTTATTGTTTATTGAAATTCAGCCAATACGATAACAAAAGATTAGATGGATATTGTTATACCTTAAATGAAAAATAACGGAAATGCATTATGTTGCAAAGAACCATTCTTGTACTGTACTTACATATGACGAAAGGGACCTGCCGTTAGTATAGATGGAATTATAGAAGATAATAAAACTTGTGACTTACCACTGGATATCCAGTTTCCTCGCTGATCAACTCTTCATCATTGTCTTACATGAAAAAAGAACATTTGCAGTGTAGTAAATTGAATTCATTAACATAATGAATAATATTTACTAGTATTTGGTATAAAATGTTATAAGAATTTAATGTTCTATTAGACCAAAAGTTGTAATAAGACTTTACTCTTGCCAATAAAATTGATACCGGATCCTTACATTATGTAGTAAACAGACATAATGCATTTAATGTCTCGCTCATTATTTAAATGTTATAATTTGATACTCCTGCCAATAACGATACCTGTATTCTTACTGTGACAAGTGTAGTAAATGGAAATCATTGTGCTATGCATCTAAATGTCTTAACTCGTTTTTGTTATGATGTAGGTATTAATTCAAACAAACGAGGCGAATGTTCAAACAAAGACGGTAGAAAAGATTTGTAGTAAAAATAAAATATGAAGGCGGACAAGGTAGACGTAAATTAAAATCATTGTGATATGAATTTAAACATCTTTACTAATTTTTTATATGTAGGTGTTAACAAAGCAACATTCGGACCTAAAATTCGTATACACCAAAGATTGTAGAAAGTTGTGAATATTAAGATTGGCGATTGCTAAGTGATAACTGGACCCTTCGAGTAATTCCCGAGAGGCATATGTTTATGATCAGAATTTCAGTCTATTTTAGTATTTGAATAATTGGCCCTAAACCATTGGCCAGTGGTCACAAGCCAATTAAACAGCTGATAGTTAGTCCACAACTATTGGCCACTAGTTGTGTACTAACTTTAAATAACGGTAAATTAAAAAGTAAATTACTTCGGAAATCCGTTATTTGTCTAATGTAACCTGAAGAAGAATTAGTTGTTGTTAAATAACAGTTTATACAGGAATACAATCGAAGGGTCAACAAAAAAGCTTCAACAAAGCTTAATTAAACATAACAAGCAAATTGATAAACCAATAATTGAGGTTTATACACTAAATTTGAACAGTCTTGGGTGTATCAGTAGGTCTAATGTTAAGGACCGGGCTACCTTGTGCGCATGCGTGGAAATTCAAAATTTGATTTTGCCGATTATAAATATTATAAAATTTAGTTTAATGATGTCATATTGACAAATAATTAATAAGCATGATGCACAATGTTCATTATACATACATTATGATTTGTCATGTTTGCACGTATAAAAATTGGATGGGGAATGGTACATTTGAAAGTATATCTATGTGGACAGTAAAGCCCTAGAATTGTTCAAATTATGCAATTTAGGTAAATGTAAATATTATAGTACTTCCTTTTGCTAAACTGATGGTCTACATGATTGGCTAATCTTATACAACTTATACAAAATGTTTGGACACAAGATTAAAAATCACCATTGTTTCAATATTTCTGCAAGTGCATGAGGTAACTTTGTATTTCAATGATGTTTTTTAGACGAGGTTTGTCATTTTAAAATGCTTCGGTCATTTAGTCAAAAGGCGTGCGTACCATCTTAATAGAATATTCTGAATTGGTTTATAAAGCTTAACCAAGTGTACTATAACAAAATGAACAAATTATTTGAGCATTGACAAGCCAACAGTACCGAATAGAGGAATAAAATAAATGGATTAAAGAAATACGTAACTAGCCCGCTGTAGTTGTATTCTTGAAATCCGAACGTCTGCGCTTTTCTTGCACTCCTTCCTCAGAACCTGTAAATTAAAACGCAATGTGTAATGTTCATAATACACAAGTATTTTGAGAAACAAGTGAATCCCTTTGACAAGTTTAAAGAAACTTATGATCAATTAGACACTAAAATTTTCCATCGTTGCAAAGTAAAAAAGACCATATTCCCATGTCCAAATATGGTATGGCACTTGTCTAGTAATGTTGACTAATGTCAGTAAGCATATTTGCTAAGCTAGCATATTCATTTTAATTGTACAGTCCTGATTATCTTGTATGTTCATAGACTTTGGATACTACATTGAACAAGGCAGTCCAAAAGACGGCTATAATCCCTCGCCGCATTAATGAACAGTGAAATATTCAAATAAGTTATACATTTGCTATGAGTTCATGCAATTTGGCCCAGGCGTTAAAAAATAAGGAGCGGATGGGAAATGTAAGGTTCAAACCTTTGACCTTTGGACTGACCTTGGCCTTGAACCGCCAGGGTTGGAATGTGGGTTCTTTACGTCAACTTTATAAGTTACACATTTGATATAAGTTTCATACAATTCGGCCTAGGCACTAAAAAGTTGGAGTGGACACGAAATGTAAGATTTAAACCTCTGACATGAACAGTGACCTTGACCCCGCATGGTGGAAATGTAAGTTCTGCATGTCGGCTTTATTAGTTATACATTTGGTCTGAGTTTCATGCAATTGTGCCTAGCCATTACAAAGTTAAAGAGCAGACATAATATGTAAGATTTGAACGTTTGACCTTGAACTGTGACCTTGACCTTGAACCAGTATGGTTGGAATGTGGGTTCTGCACGTCGTCATCATAAGTTACATATTTGGAATCAGTTTCATGCAATTCGGCCAAGGCATTAAAAGGTTATTGAGTGGACACACAATTTTGACCTTAAATAATGACCTTGACCTTGAACCGACATGGTTGAAATGTGGGTTATGCACGTCGTCTTTATAAGTTACATATTTGGTGTGAGTTTCATGCAATTCGGCCTAGGCATTAAAAAGTTAGAGATCGGACACGATTTTGTTACGGACGGACGCACGGACGGAGAACATTCCTATAATCCCTAAGTGGCGGGGGAATTAACACATTTTAAACGATGAGCTAATTTATAAACATTTAATCATTTGACTTGATACACCGATAATATATACTTACAACCAGCTATATTCGGATTCTTGAAACTGCAAATATCTGCACTCATGACTGAAAATATGGAAACGAAATGTATAATGTTGATATTGAAAATACAAGAAAATACATTCAAGTTGATTGAAGCAACTAGGCAATGATTGATTAAATAAATACAACTGAGTAAAAGCCAGTACATTCCTAACCAAATGACGAGGATCGTATATGTGCAGTTTCTTTGCAATTGTATTTTAAAGTCATCATATACCTCACGGTGAAGTGTTCGAGTTCCTGATGCTGTTTCTTAATCTTCTTAAAAGAACATGCGACAGTGTAGTAAATTGAATTCATTAATTTGATTGGTTTCATTTGATTAATTCCTTGATTAATTTAATTTGAAAGATTTGACTTTATAACTTTCATTTGATTTGATTGATACATTGATTACAACAATCAAATAATAAATCAAATTGATAAATCCAAATCCAATCAGTCAAATCAAATCCAATCAATCAAATCAAAACCAATAAATCAATAAATAAAATCAATCAAAGCAAATCAAAATCAATCAAGCAAATAAAAAAAATCACTAAATCAAATCAATCCAACCAAAGCAAATCAAAATCAAATCAATCAAAAATCAGTCAAATCAAATCAATCCAACTAAAGCAAATCAAATCAAACCAATCAAAATCAATCAGTCAAATCAAATCACATCACATCTATTTATTTACTGAAATTTTCAGCCAATACGATAACAAATAAGATTACTGTCGGTTCAATAAGTAATACTAATGAGGGAACTGTCCCATTCAAAAGAATAGGGGAGGCTTATGTTTTATCAAATAATTCAATCAACAGTATAATATTTAAAAACCAATTTTCACATCGCCTCGTTAGTCGAATGGGTAACATGCCGCTATCATACAAGTAATTTTGTTCAATCTCGCCACTGGTTCGACACCCATCCAAGTACATTTAACTTATATTTTAAAGTGTTTTTTTCTTATATTATATTTGTAACTAATATAATAACATCACGAAGTAAGGTATGCAGAACGTAGATTAATGTTTGTGTTATATTTTCATTCTTTATCAAGTCGTAATTTAATTATTTTATTGTTATATACAGCACAACGCTCATATAATCGTTATTAATATTTTCACTACAACATGAAACTTTGATCACTTTTAAGTATCGATTCATTAAAACAGCAGTAAAATAATTATAAGACTTTATAACATGCAACAAAAAAGTTGACCAAAGTGGGGATCGAACCTACAACTCAGAATAAAATAGAAACTTGTAGGAAGTGAGGGTTTATCCACTACACTACGGCGCCTTTGGTAAATGGAATGAGATTTGCACACTATTTGATATCGAACCCATATAAAGTTTACCTGTCGGGCGAGTTTATGTTATTAACTGTTCTCATTTGACTTTGAACGCACTATAGATGGATATTGTTATATCTAAAATAAACAAGAGCCGTCACAGACGGGTTATGCTCCCCATGGGGCGTTTGTCACAAAAAATGCAAATAAAATATGTTATTATTCTTTGCCACTGCACTGTAATAATAAGATTTATTTATCTATGAATTTTCAATCCAAAACTGTTTTGAGTTATGGCCTGGACAAGAATTAAGTATGAAAAAATACAAAGGGGAGCAACTCTATAATATGAATAAAGAGTTATGGTTCTTGGGCACAGTGCACATCCTCTCAATGAGATCTTTTAAGCTATGAAGTTTCAACTTGATATCTCTTATACTATTCATATCTCTTATACTGTTCAAGTTATGGCCCAGACAAGAATTAAGCATGGAAATTTACAAAGGGCCATACTCCAAAAATATACAATCAACAGTTATGGTTCTTCTGCTCTGTACTTCCCCTCAATGAGGTATATTCACCTATGAAGTTTCAAAATAATATCTCTAATACTGTTCAAGTTATGGCCCAGACAAGAATTAAGTATAAAAATTACAAAGGGGAATAACTCAACAAATATGCAGTCAAGAGTTATGGTTCTTGTGCACTGCACTTTCAATCAATGAGGTCCATTTACCTATGAAGTTTCATATTGCTATCTCTAATACTTTTCAAGTTATTGCCCGGACAAAAGTGTCGGACGGACAGACGGACGACGGACGGATAGACGGACAGACGGACGGAAGGACGGACAAAGCGGCGACTATATGCTCACCCTTTGGGGAGCATAAAAATAACGGAAATTCATTATGTTGCAAAGAACCAGTCATGAATTGCACTTAAACATGCTGAAAGGGAACTGCCGTAAGTAAATATGAAATTATAGAAGATAATCAAACTTGTGACTTACCACTGGATATCCAGTTCCCTCGCTGATCAACTCTCTTCATCATTGTCTTACATGAAAAAAGAACATTTGCAGTGTAGTAAATTGATTTCATTAACATAATAAATAATATCTACTAGTATTTGATATAAGATGTTATAAGAATTTAATGTTCTATTAGACCAAAGTTGTAATAATTAAGACTTTACTCTTGCCAATAAAATTGATACCTGATCCTTACATAACAAATGTAGTAAACAGACATAATGCATTTAATATCTCGCTCATTAATTACATGTTATAATTTGATCAAACAAGTAACATCCAGGATCCAGAATTATCCTACCCAAGGCGGTAAAAAAGTTGAAATAATAAAAATATATAATTAAAGTCGGATTATAGGGAACACTTAATATTATCTTTTACTCCTGCCAATAACGATACCTGTATTCTTACTCTTGACAAATGTAGTCATGGAAACCATTGTACAATGCATCTAAATGTCTTACTATTCTTGTTATGATGTAGGTAATAAATCAAACAAAGCTACATTAATCTCACCAGGCGAATGTTCAAACAAAGACGGTAGAATAAAGTTGTAATAATAAAAATATAATATTAAGTCGGACAAGGTAGACTTGATGTTATCGGTTTTCTCAAGCCAATAAAAACGTGACAATGAAGTAAATTGAAATCATTTGTGATATGCATTTAAACATCTTACTCATTTTTGTTGTGTAGGTATTAACAAAGCAACATTCGGTCCCCAAATTCGTATACACCAAAGACTGTACAAAGTTGTGAATATTAAGATTTGCGCTTGCCAAGTGATAACAGGACCCTTCGACTGATTCCCGAGAGGCATATGTTTATGATCAGAATTTCAGTCTATTTTAGTATTTGAATAATTGGCCCTAAACCATTGGCCAGTGGTCACAAGCCAATTAAACAGCTGATAGTTAGTCCACAACTATTGGCCACTAGTTGTGTACTAACTTTAAATAACGGTAAATTAAAAAGTAAATTACTTCGGAAATCCGTTATTTGTCTAATGTAACCTGAAGAAGAATTAGTTGTTGTTAAATAACAGTTTATACAGGAATACAATCGAAGGGTCAACAAAATAGCTTTAATAAAGCTTAATTAAACATAACAAGCAAATTGATAAACCAATAATTGAGGTTTATACACTAAATTTGAACAGTCTTGGGTGTTTCAGTAGGTCTAATGTTAAGGACCGGGCTACCTTGTGCGCATGCGTGGAAATTCAAAATTTGATTTTGCCGATTATAAATATTATAAAATTTAGTTTAATGATGTCATATTGACAAATAATTAATAATAAGCATGATGCACAATGTTCATTATACATACATTATGATTTGTCTTGTTTGCACGTATTAAAATTGGATGGGGAATGGTACAATTTGAAAGTATATCTATGTGGACAGTAAAGCCCTAGAATTGTTCAAATTATGCAATTTAGGTAAATGTAAATATTATAGTACTTCCTTTTGCTAAACTGATGGTCTACATGATTAGCTAATCTTATACAACTTATACAAAATGTTTGGACACAAGATTAAAAATCACCATTGTTTCAATATTTCTGCAAGTGCATGAGGTAACTTTGTATTTCAATGTTGTTTTTTAGACGAGGTTTGTCATTTTAAAATGCTTCGGTCATTTAGTCAAAAGGCGTGCGTACCATCTTAATAGAATATTCTGAATTGGTTCATAAAGCTTAACCAAGTGTACTATAACAATGAACAAATCATTTGAATATTGAAAAGCCAACATTCCCGAATACAGGAATAGAATAAATGGATTAAAGAAATACGTAACTAGCCAGCTGTAGTTGTATTCTTGAAATCCGAACGTCTGCTCTTCTTGCACTCCTTCCTCAGAACCTGTAAAAAGAAACGCAATGTGTAACGTTCATAATACACAAGTATTTGGAGAAACAAGTGAGCCCCTGTGACAAGTTTTAATAAACTAAGCATTGATTAGCTACTAAAATTTCAAATCGTTACAAAGTCAAAAACCTGTATATTACCTAAACTTCATTTGCATTTCCAAGTCCAAAAGGGAGCATAATTTCACCAAAATGCTTAATAGAGTTACCTACCCCTGTATTAGGGTTTGGGTCATGATGGTGAACAAGTATGCAAAGCAATATGTGAATGCACATTGAAAATATTAGGTGAAAAACCTGTACCTAAACTTTAATATTTGCACTAAGTTGAAGAAAGGGGCATAATTGCACCAAAATGCTTAATAGAGTTACCTACCCCTGTGTATGGGTTGGGTCATGATGGTGAACAAGAATGCAAAGTATCAAAGCAATATCTCAATGCTCTATGAAGATATTAGAGGTTAAAAAACCCGTGCCTAAACTATAACATTTGCACTATTTGCACTAAGTAGAAAAAAGGGGCCATAATTTCAACAAAATGCCTGACAGAGTTACCTACTCCTGCATTAGGGTTGAATTCATGATGGCAAACAGGTATGCAAAGTATGAAAGCAACATCTCAAACAGGGTAGCAAAACCACGTGGCTTTTGGCTACAGTTACAAGTAGGAATGTGTCAACATTGGAACACAAATATAGCCATAAGTATTTTATTTCTTCATCGATTTCTATAAAATATATTAATATTTTGGATTATAACCTCCCATTAATTACAAAAGTAATATAAATTCCCAAAACTAACGCAGGTCAATTACTTGGAAACGGTGTATAAACAAGTCAACTTCCGGTTCTCGCAATAATGAGTACACGTTGAATTGTATTGCAATAATGAGTACAGTGATTTGGTGGGACGGTGGGAAACATACAAAGTTTATGCAAAATGTCAATATATCATAGCGTCTAAAATAAACATGTTTGAGGGCCACGAGTACAAAGCTTCACATTAAGAGTATCTTAGAGTAACCAATTTTATGAGGTCAGCTTGTTGCAGTTTTTACTTTCTAAATATTTCGGATTTTTGCTGATTTCTGCACGTTATCAGGGGTCCGCTGCCAAAGCAAAGCCCTTACGAACGCCTTTATTCAGTTACCTCCTGTTCTATCAAATACAGAAGGCGAGGATTACCTTCCGTGAAAAGCGCTACGTAGCGCTCGCCAAAGTTAACGGTCTCCTGTTATAGCCATGCGAAATACAAACGCATGAGACCACTAATTAAAGTAACAGCGTCGAATATAGCTAATATCAAGGCATCAAACCAGTAACATGTTCATTTTGGATAATAGAGAGGTTGCGAAAGGCAACGTGTAACGTGTACGTGTACGTGAATACTATTTGTGGGTATTTCGTCGTACAGGTATGTGTAGTTTCTACATGTAACGAACGTATGACAGACGAAAATATAATGTGTACTACGTCACACAGGTATGCGTATGCACGAGAAACCCACGATTTTATCGCAGATAGTCTCAGTGAGTTTATATAAACACTCATTATCGATTAACGAGGAAATCATATCACAATTGCCATGTGATGTTACACGCACACGTTGTGTTTCGCAAGCCAATTGTAATTGCAACGTGTACGCATACATGTACGGGTAGTTACACGTACACGTAGTCGTACACGTTCGAATCGCAACCTCTCTAATAACACTGCAAAGAACACGAACTAGCTAAAAATTACAAAATACATTGAATTTCATAGATATAAATACACGTGGGTACTTACAATTCAGCAGTTCATGTCTTCCCACTGTCCACGCCAGAACGCCGCTCAGTCATAAAAGTCTATTCAAACAAGCGCATTTTATAGCAAAAAGTACGCTCACGAATTACTCGTGTAATGCCCATATAAGGTAATTTAAATTCTTAAAACACCAATTTCCACTGTGGAGGCCCAGATGAAGGGTTTCTCGTGTATTGTGCGAAACTATTTACATGATCCCATAAATAGTCCGTGCGTATGCGTCGTACTACCGGTAATTCCTTGGTACTGTTTTATCAAAGCACTAACGAAAATATTTAAGTTACGATCATATTCAAATTCATTATAATTATTTAACAACTGAAAATTGGTGACTGATATGGTTTGTAGGAGTTCATTAACTGAATCATTATTAGTATTGCGGCTCCATTAACCCCACTTTATAATTTAAAACAAATTATTAAGAATTTAAATTTGATCTTATAAGTTTACGGTTTCCGTAAGTGCTTTGATAAAACAGTACCAAGGTGTGTTACTTTAACACGTTATAATAGGGATTCTAATCGAGATGCCGAATGCATCTCGATTAAAATCCAAGACGGCATTGTACGTGTTGCGAGTTTTTAACCCATCCGAAATTTGGTCACCCCTGTCCGATTGAGATTTGTGTGTACAGGAAGTGTTTTTTCGGGGTACTCTGAAGACGTGAATGGAATTGGCAAACTCATTAAAAAAATATTTTTGTTGTTAATAAATTATCTTTTATTTTCTAATGATGTTTAAAAATGTTTCTTGAGATAACCGAAGGCCCTAGCTTACACAACATTAAACGCGATAGGGGAGGTAAGAATGCTAGCGCGCGAGATAAAGGCGGTCGGTTAGCATTTTAGACTGTCCCTCGCAAACGGAAGAAGTTGTTTCATTCGTCAAGTAAGTACAGCCTACAATCGTTAAAATAACTGCTTATACGATTAAAGTACTTGTTTTAAACAAGGAAAACTGTCTTTTATACACATAATTGGCGTAGGTAAACAAAGAAATCAACTTTCGATGCTAATTTGCATCATAAAGTTTGATAAACGAAGCGTATCCAAATTTGTTCGTACCCAAATTGTCAACACAAACAATCAACCAACAACCATTTATTGTGAATTAATTATCAACAATCATTCTGTGTTAGATGACCATGTTAATTGATCACAACTGTCTACTGCTGGTTTGTCAATACAGATCTCCGTGAAAAAATATGAGAATTGACCAAAATGCAAACAATGTAACTTTTCATGAGTGCTTTTATGATTATTTATAAGAATTTTTTTTTGGAAAAAAAAGACATAACAAGACCGAAGAAGTGACCGATGTCCCAAGACCCTTCAAAGAACCCTAAGATCCAGTTAAGGTCTGTGTTGGTTGACCCGCGTTTAACAAAGTTTCTGTCGTGTTGATCGGTATTCATCTGTCGCTCTGCTGTGACTGTCCATTACAGTATGGCTGCCATGTGACCTCCGGTGTGATGCCATCATAAGAGCTGTCATTGACCTAAGCGGTATCAACAATATTTTTAACCAATCGATTATCGATTCACATTTTAGAATATTCACCATATCGACATTACTGGTTAAAACCCGTTGTCTGGGATTACGGAATTAATTGAGCGATAATGTGCGAGATATTCTGAATGTATGTCAGGGGGGAAACTGATATAGCGTATAGAGCAACTAGGTACAAAAATCGCGATTATTTACGCCAAAAGATATGAATTTGAATAAAGTCTTACTTGAACACATTGACAACATTCTTTTACGACCTCGCTGACAATATTTTTGCCTCAATAATATGTTTAACTTGAAAAATGCATATATTTTCTCACCATCGGTATCGAGCTTCGAAAGCGACAGACAGTGAGTGTAGAATAAAATGCAATATTTCAAATATTGAACATTTTTTCAGATAATTCTTGCTAAAGTTTATAAAATTAAGATGTTTAATGATAATGTGCAATAATTGTTTTATATGTTTTTCATGTTTAAAAAGAAAAAAATATACACTCCCACTATACTGCTTATTGCTCGCTAACCCCCTGACCGTGAAATTCCGGATCCAGAAAATTGGGTTTTAATTACCGAGTAATGTCGATATCGAGAACCGCTACCTGGGTAAATGAATGGAACCACCGAAAAATCCTTTTCCTGCACAAAACAGTCCCTCTGTTAAAATGTAAGTTCACAAATTGTAAAAATGGGTCAAGTCTAAACTCTAACCAAAGGTGCTATCTCAAAGCTGAATATATACCCAACGTGTACAGTGTAGAATGGCTAAAAAGGGATCATTGACTGAAAGGCTTGTTTCTTGTTCGTCTATTATAGGACTCCAACATTTTGCTAAGAAGGAGTCCTGGGATGTATCGCCGATGCTTGTCTTCCTATATATTGGAATCATCGATATGCCTTGGGTCGTATCAATGACAGCTCTAGTCGTCATTCAAGAAAACGCTAAAAACACACTGTTCTTAAAACCATATTCTGGCTCATTATCATTTTGATTCCTTAGGGGTCTCCTAAAAGGTAGTTCAGTTATAACTGCAGATACGGTTTGTCACTGACCATATCAACATTACAGGATAAAACCCGTTTTCCAGTATAACAGAATTAATTTAACAGCAATGTGCGAGAAATTCTGAATCTAATACTTTTTGACAGGGTGGTGGCTGCATTAAGCGAATAGAGCAACTAGGTACAATAATCGCGATTATTTTTGCAAAAAAGGAAGATTATGTGAAGTCTATATAGTTACATTGTGACTCACTGAACTTATGTAATGCTTAACTTTTACTCCGGCACTTGGGGTAATGTGCGTGTGGACTTGCCATACGGCTTACAAAGACGCATCGCCATCAACAGCCATTTCTCTGTAACTAGCATGTAGAATTTCATGGAACGTAATCAAAATAAATATGAACAACTATACAGTACTTTGATGATGCCTGTCAGGTGTTTTTCCTTTGACAGTCATTTACCTTGATTTATTAAATATTTCTGTCTGTCCTTCCGTCTGCAGCCATTTTTCTACTAACTGGTACATTTTTAAGCAACTTAAAATAAAAAAGTCATGATGCCCGTCAAGTTTGTTTAAGTTTGTCAATTTTCCTTAAGAGTTATTACCCTTGATTTACAGTATAATTCACTCTGACCGTCCATTCGCATTCCTTTCTTTGTAACTAGCTTGTAGAATTTCATGAAACATAAAATGAATATGAGCACCCAATTACTGTGATGATGACTGTCAAGTTATCATTATTGGTAAATTTTCCTTAAGAGTTATTGCCCTTGATTTGTTGAAAAATTTCATCCGCCAGTCCATTTGCATTCAGTTCTTTGTAATTAGCTGGAAGAATTTCATGTAACTTAAAATGAATATGAACACACATTCTGTGTGTCAATTTTCTTGAGTTGTCACCCTTGATTTATTGAAGAATTACCTCCGCCTGTCCTTTCCTAGTCAGTTCTTTGTAACTAGCCGGTAAAATTACATGAAACTTAAAACGAAAATGAATGCTCACACTAAGATGATGCCAGTCAAGTTTTGTTATTGGACAATTTTCTTTAGAGTTATTGCCCTTGATTTAATGATTAATTCACTCTGCCCGTCCATTCACATTCATTTCTTTGTAAATAGCTGGCTGCTGGTATGATTTCATGAAACTTAAAATGAATAGGAACGCTCATAATGGATGATGTCCGTCAAGTTTTTAGCTCACCTGAGCACTCGTGAACATGTTTTACCTAATCTACATGAAACTTGGTCACAATGTTTGTCACTTTGCAATCTAGGTAAAGTGCGTAACTGGGTCATCTGGGGTCAAAAACTATGTCACATCAAATTAAAACCTTGTTTACGCTTTAGTAGTGATGGGACATCGGTTGCAAATTATAATCGATCATCAGCTAGAATCGACTGGCACTTCCAATGCGATTTTCCCGATTAATAATCGGCAGAACAGGGACTGAATATGCAGTGTACTAATGCATGTTTTCCTACTTCCCAAGTCGCGAAAAAAGGTGACAAAGGGAAAAACAATGATTTCGGTAGACGTTTTACTATCTGAGTTTGAACAAATTCTTTGAATTGGTTCTAACAGGCATCCAATTGGTTCAAACTTCCATGCTTTGAAATTTTCCTAGCAATTTTTGATTAAATAAGTCTTGTTTAACATTTTGTTATATTTATCCGATGATCAATTATGGATGAATGACATCGATCATCGGAATCGGCTGACTTCTGCACACCACTAATCGATGTTATCCGATAATCGGTACATCACTACGCTCTAGAGGTCACATTTTTTATGTTATATTAATGACACTTGGCCACAATGTGTAGCTTTATGAAATCTAGGTAACTGGGTCTCCTGGCGTCAAAAACTAGGTCACAAGGTCACATCAAAGAAAAACCTTGTTAGCACTCTAGAGGTCACATTTTTACCTAATCTATATGAAACTTGGACACAATGTTTGTCGCTTTGAAATCTAAGTCAAGTGTGTAACTGGGTCATCTTGGGTCAAAAACTAGGTCACATCAATTTTAAACCTTGTTTACACTCTAGAGGTCACATTTTTTATGTTATATTAATGACACTTGGCCACAATGTGTAGCTTTATGAAATCTAGGTCTAGTTCGTAACTAGGTCATCTGGGGTCAAAAACTAGGTCACCAGGTCACTGATTCTGCCTAAACTACTGGTCATATGGTGAGCGCTTTAGAGCCAATGGTCCTCTTGTTGTATTAGTCAATTTTCCTTGAGTTATTAAAATTCTATCTGAATTTCATGAAATGTAGAATAAATACAAACTGTATGAACAACCATACTGTGAAGATGCCCCTCACTAATAACTGTAATGAGTTATTTTGATATAGTATCAATGGATGATTGAATCCCCTTTAGGCAATGCCTTAGTTCATATTATTCTTACCACACACAAAACACACGAAGATTCATGAATTGTGTATGGTTGTTAATACAAATGTCATGACTGCGTTTATAATTAACGTTGGCTATGAGTTTAACACCGTTCACAAAAGATTGATGAGTTATACAGCGTCGACATACCCAACCAGTAACTGTTTGCAACTTCTTCAAATGTGGAGGAAAATCCACGTAATTCTTACATTTAAGTGAAAGGGTATATAATGACCAACAGCGATAATTAAACGGATATGAATGTTATAAATTGCATTCTTCATAATCGACTGATGGGGGAATACACTTATTTGTGCCTCAATGATTTGTTAAAGTCGGCCGCACGATTATTTTGTCGGACGATAAAATAAATTTAAAAAAAAACATTCAGGCCGCAGATAAAAATAGAGTAAGAATGTTCTAAATAAAGCTCTATCAGGTAATCGCCAGTATGCGTTTGCGACCAATAATTTAATATTTACCTATTCTCAGCAAATTTGAACGTAAGATCAAGCTTTTCATTAGTGCTTTGATTAAACCGAACCCCGGGCTAAAATTTCGTACACTAGCGCGTTTACCCCTAACATGGCCCCAAAGGGAACTTACGCGAAAGGCATTGTATTGCTTGTTCGTGGGCGGATCATGAAGTCACAAAGATGGGGTTATTTTCGTTAATTTATCCAATGGTTCTTCATAATTATAAGTACACAGTCATGTTTTTGTAGTTATAGATTACATTTAAGCTCTATGTTATTTTGAATTGTTTTTAAGATCTACATACATTTTACTAATTAATCTTGCAATTTTAACAAGTTGGAAAAGATACTGTTACATCTACTTCAATATCGTTTAATCTACACGAGATCCTTTTAAAATCGTCTATTAAAATCGAGAAAAACGTTCATTTAGATCGAGAAAATCGTCCATTCAATTCGAGAAAATCGTGCTCAATCAACAGGATTATGTATATACTCAGCACATTTAAAAACGCCGCACATATACAATTTATCGTTACTAACAGAAATGAATACAAAATACACACGGATGGAAAATTAACAGCAATTATTAGCTATACTGGTATTTTCCGTCGATTCTGAAAATTACAAACATGTTAATCCACAAGAACGACTGTGTTTTATACAGTCTAAAATAATACAACTGTATAGGTTTCTTTCTATATGCATTCAGAAACTGGTGTAATATTATTCAATTAAATAAATGCATCAGTGTTTTTAAGTAGGTCTCTTTTTTACACTTATATGACGCTTTCTATCACTTGATATATATATAGTAACGATAAAGGAGCCATTTTACTGTTGGAACTAGGTCATTCAACTTGTGCATTCAGCTTTTTGATTGTTGAAACAGGTTCATTTAGATTTTCGACAGCTTGGACATGGGAGGATCATAACTTGTATAGTTGGGCATTGTGCCCTGTATGTTTTTTATTTATGTTTTCTGTGCTGGGCTTGTTCATGTGGGCATTGTGCCACGTGTGTTTTTTAAGTTTTATGTGCTCGGCTGGTTCTGTCTTCCCTGTCTGACTTAATATTATCTTGTTGTAAGTTAATTCCTTAGTGTTCTATTTGTGTCATCTTCGGTAATGATGGACTGGTGCAATGAGCACGGATGGTAATCGATATTGTATGACTAAAACAAATTTTGGCACTTGAGAGAGGAACATTTGCTGATCCTGTCCCATGCGGCTATCCAGATCGTGGATGTTCTACCACTGACCTGTATTTAAATTTGTCACAAAATACTCCTTCTTAGCTGCTCGAAGAGAGAGTATCTAACTTTCGTACCAAAATATAGAATAAACACGTTTATTTCGTATTTGATTTTAAAAATGCTGTGCTTTTAATTGTGCTAAGTATAACATATCACATGGTCTAAGTCAGATAGAAAGACTCGTGGGTCCGTCTATACGATATAGACACTCGCTATACGCTCGTGTCTATATCGTATAGACGGCCCCACTCGTTTTCTATCCTATACGTCGCAAGTTTATTGAGTACGCTGAAAATATGCACGAGATTTTCGTGTGTTTGGGAATTTGACAACCTCGTTACGACTGATTTTACACAAATTGTATAGGGTCATTGTGACATGCTATTGGCCATAAGTGTATATATAGTGTAACCTTGACAATGAGAAAGGCGGGAAAATGAGGGCATTGTCCAGTAAGGTGGATTAATCTGGGTACCGTTTTATCAAAGCACTTACTGAAGTAGTGAAATTACGTTCAAACTGGAATTCTTGATAATTCTGTAACAACTACAAATTACAATAAATGAATAAGTCATATTAATAATTAATCATCTGTTAATGAACTATCTAACCCTATCTGTCCCCAGTTTGCTGGTATAAAAAACCTATGAAGAATTTCAATTTGAACGTAAGTTTAAGATTTCCTTAAGGTGATTCCCAACTCTTCAGTTGATCGGAAGTTTAGAAATCGGTGTAAATAAGACGTATTGAAAGCGTCTGACTACGAAAAGCTTAAAATTGATATGTCAGCATGTTCTCATGTTTTAACATCGCGAATTTACTGTAAAGTTATTACTATAATATACTACAATAAGCTTGCAGAATAAAGCTATAGCTGAAATTTTGTGTGCCATTTATTCCAAACATTGAAACACCAACACTCGCCAATACTAGCTACAACGTATGTGAAACGTAATATAATGCGCCCACACAAAATTGTATCCAAGTTTTAATAGTTGTTTAGCAAGCATTCCGACTACTTTAGGGGAATGTTCTTTTGCATTTGTTTCGTAAGAATATAGAATAGCTAATGCAAAAGAGCATGGGCTCATCTTTACATATACATATTTTCAAAAACTAATTATCGTGAAAACTGGATACAACGTATTCAAAACGTTAATGTATTTTGTAAACTCTCCTGGTTTTCGGACATTTCCGAAATCATTAAAGTGTCTATTAAAAAAATCTAGTGGAGCAACTGCCATGAAATTTGAAATAAATATTCTATAATAGTTACTCTACTGGTTGCATGTACGAAAACAGTACGTTGTTCAACTATTTATTCCGTATAACTTAAAATTGATATCTCAGAATAAAGTCCAATTTAGGGAGAAATATTTCACAAATAACACTGTTCAATAGTCCACTCTTTCTTTAATATTCGCCATACAGGCTTTATCAAAAATTACAAAGATTCATTTCTTCACTACATGGTCAGCTTGTTTTTTCAAAAGCATAAATAAAACTACAATTTTTGATAAAGCCTGTATGGCGAAATATTAAAGAAAGAGTGAAATATTGAACAGTGTTAAAATTGATAAATCACATATTTTAAAATATCAATTAAAAAAAACATATAACATGCACAGTCTAAAACAAACGTTATCGTGTGATTCCGTATATACGACATTTCGTGCATGCCAAGTTTCATGTAATAAAATGTCAAACTTGTTCGGTCAAATGCAAATATGAGTTTTTAGGGGGGTTCCCCAAAAACTAAAAATATCTTGAAAACTAGCCGAACAAAACTGTTATGGGTTTGCACAATCACTATCATGTGTGTTCTTCAAAAAAATCAGGTGCTTGATACCTCTTGTACAGAAAAAATTAAGAGTTGGGAATTACCTTAAATGATTTGATAAAACAGTACCCAGGTGTGCACAATTTGTCAATGCATTTTGTACACATTATTGACCATGTGTGTTTATTTTAAATAGTCACCAGGGTACTGTTTTATCAAAGCACGTAAATTTATGTTCAAATTTAAATTCGTCATATTTTAACTACTGTAAAATCGGGACAGAAACGGTCTGTATGAGTTGGTTTAACCCACATAGTCAGCTGTAAAATAATTGTAAGGAATTTAAATCAGAACGTAACTTTAAGATTTCCGTAAGGGCTTTGATAAGACAGTACCATGTTTTGCAAGAGTTTAATTACTAATCCGATTCGTGGTTTTAAAACTTACGATACCCTGTATAGGTACTCTGTTTTCAGTTTATTTGCTTTTATTTATCCTAGCCACCGGAAATCCATATGGGTCAGGCCCCAAGAAGAGGTTAGTCACTTAAGTTCTTGGGGAATAGTTCATCAAACAGAAGATGCTTCCATGTGAACTCACCCTTATATATTCAACGCAAGAACCGTACACGGTTATATTATGCATAAAAGTCAGGATCATGGCAAATTATCTGTGCTATTGAACACGTTGTAATGTATTATAAATATAAATATATTGTGAGACATCCCCCATCTGATAAGTCCCAAGTCGGTTGTCGGTATGGTCTTCGTGATAGATGGGAAATGTCTAGTAGGTGGTCTAGTGGTAAGGGCTACTGGCTGCTGATCTGAAGGTTGTGGGTTCTTTCCCTACTCCGGCCAGGTCAAAAACCGAAATACTTTTCAGTGTGTCCCACCTAACATAACTAAAATTACTAACAGTCTTTCGGACGAGACGTTAAGCGATGTCCCGTGTATGATGCTTTACATCGGCACGTAAATGAAGCTCTATGGTAGGGTATGCTATAACAGAAATGATTTATCAACCAATCAAAAACTTGGCCCTGTTAATATTTAAAACAGCTTTTTGTCTTGCGTACTGTACAGAATCAGTTGAATCAGTAAATTATATCACGAGTTAGACTCTTTAGAGGTTGAGGCACAAAAAATGTAGAAGCCGAATGCGCTCGGATGGTCTACCTAGACCGAACCCGCGTTCCATTTGAACTTGTCCTAAATTTCCGCAAGTAAATCGTGTACTATCGGTCCTTAAGATTTGTGTTGATAGTATAGGATAGAAAACGAGTGGGGCCGTCTATACGATATAGACACGAGCGTAGCGAGTGTCTATATCGAATAGACGGTCCCACGAGTCTTTCTATCTGACTTAGACCATGTGGTGTGTTATACTTCGCACAATTAAAAGCACAGCGTTTTAAAATCAAATACAAAGTAATTATGTTTATTTATATCTTGGTATGAAAGAGCGATACTCTCGGCGAGCAGCTAAGAATGAGTATTTCGGGACAAATTGAAGTGCTGGTCAGTGGTAGAATGCAGGTGATTGGAATGCATGATTGGAATCGAGAACTGCACAATCGACCCAAAATGAATTATTACCGGGTATAAGTAATGATACGTATACATATACGGTTAACCACAAAATGATGTATCTACATGTTGTTCTGAAATGAAAATCAGAAAAAATGGGCCATATACATGTATGGGATGCCTGATGCAAATACCGCCAAATAATATATTTTGAGATGTTTCAACTGCTACGTGTATTTACGTCGGACTGCACGAAATGTCAGTGAGCACCCACGATCTGGATAGTCGTAAGGGACAGGATATGCAAAAGTTCCTCTCTCAAGTGCCAACTCAGTGATAAAAGATGCAAATTCAATTACTATCACAAATCCGTTCTCCTAGCACCAGTCTCTTTAGATGGAGAAAACTCAAACGCCCCGTTTATTTTATTTTCTATGTATATCAACTTACCAAGTGATAGAAGGCGTCCTTGTTTAGCCGCAATACAAATTGGCCGTATAATTACTTGGTAGGGTGACTATTGCCAAAAAAGTCCTCTATTTTAGGAGTAGGTAGGACCTCTCTGTTAACAAGACATGTCATATACCAAAATGTTCGGGTAAGTCCATAGTATCTGAGACTGCCGGCATAAATTGCCAAAAGTGGTGGCGTTCCGAGAAATCAAAGATGGCGTCCAAGATGGCCGCCTTTTTGACAGTATTAGCTTAATATTAATGTTATGAAAATATCAGGAATATGATGCAACTTTTTGAAATAACTTTGCTTAATTGTGATAGACACAGCATAACTCTATTTAACTAAAATATTTTTAGAATCTTCAAAGGTCAATGTCAAGGTCATTTACGGGTAAAACCAATGTAAAAATGGCCTAAAACGCTTTTTCACCTGGTATCTTCTTTGTTTGTATTGCATTTATTTACAAAAACTATCCACATTGATCATTTAAATGAAGGTTTACATTCAACAGTTTAAATAAAACTACTTTGGAACACATTGGCATTCAGGTAATGGAGATACACAGTATATCTTGTACTATGTGCTTTTCTTACCCCACCCACCATTTTTATACAAGAAAGATGTACTCATGTATTCTGAAAGTTTTACACAAGATGTCTGTGATAAAAATATTTATTATTATGATATATCTATAGTGGCATTCGAAAAATATCATTTGTGACTAAAATTCACCAGCAAAATCCAAGATGGCGTCCAAGATGGCCGCCATAATATATAATGTCCCTTGTATAGCATTAAGCAGGATTTAAACAGTTGTTTTTCAGGTGGGGTGGCCACAAAAGTAGATCAAGAACTGATTCATACCAAAATGTCCTTATGTGACGATAAATTAGTGTATAGACCTGCTGTCATACATTGTAAAAGGGTGATGAGGACCAGGAAATCCAAAATGGCCGCCATTAATGGTCAATCCATATAAAGTATGTTCAAATTACTATGAGACAGTATCATACATGGGTGTAAAGATACATGTTAGTATGCAAATTACTCATTTGCTACTGTGCATCAAATAAGCATACTACATTGACCACTTTGAAGCAAAGTTCAAGGTCATGTCAAGGTCAAAGTATGAAAAATAAATGAAAAATACTATTCCTTGTGGTGATTAGTACCACATACCAGTAGGTCAATGATAAGGTGTACACGTATAAATTGGTGGTGTTGAATACCTCTTTTGGTCTTGTATAGATGTACTTGGAGGTTGTTTAGAACACCATAATGGCATTGAACTAGTGTAATTGTTGGATGTGGGTACCCCACTACTCCTGAAATGGGTGTATGAAATGGAGGTGAGTACGGTAATGACATAGGGCAGTGGGTTTATTGGGTGATGATGAATACCCCATAGGACATTGAATTTGTGTATTGTTTGGTGCTTGGTGCCCCATACAGCCTGAAATGAGTGTATAATGTGAATGAGTATACTCCATAGCAATTTGAATGAGTGCATTTGGTGGTGGTGAGGAGTACCAAATATAGAGGATATTACATGAGTGCCTTTCCATATTGAATTTTTTCAACGAGTTTAATAAATTAAATGTGGAAAGTCACAAATGTAATTTTCTTTTTATCACATGTTAGCCTTTTCCGGCTGAAACATAAAATAGCTACTTATTTTTCACTATATATAAAGGCGCAACTTTGACGACGTCGCCTATCCTTTGAATTACGTCGCGTGATAGCTTTATAACACTAGTGTATTATCAAAAATAAATAATGGCTTTATTACGCTACAGCGACGTCAAACATGTGATACACTTCTTTAACGGGTATAACTTATTATGTGGTGGTGATCAGTACTTAATGTGGCATAATGTATGTGTATGGGTAACTTAGTGAGTGGGTGCATTTGGTGCAGGTTGTAATCCCATAGGGCATTGAATTGGTGTATTATATGGTGGTTAAGACTCTATATTGTCTTAAATGGGTAAATATTTGGGTTGTGAGTATTATGTCATAATGCCTTAAACCAGTGTAATCGGAGAAGAGGTAGATCTCTTGGGGATCTGAATGGGTGTATTTGGTGGTACTGAGATACCCATCCATGCCAAATACATTGTACACCCATTCAATGCCCTGTAGGATAGGCACCACCACCTAAAACGCCCATTTCAGGCCTTTTGGGGCACCAACCTCTAAGAAATACACCTATTCAGTGACATATGGGATACTAGTATTCACCGTGATTAAATTAACCAAATCAAGACCTTTCGCATAATCACTACCACCAAATAAACACATTCAATACCTACAATGGGATACTAGTACTCGACACAACCAAATTTACACATTCAATATCATATTGGGTTTTCTTTACCAATAAATACACCCAATCAATTGTATTTGTGGTATTCAGTTCGAGCCATTTGGGTATGTATCATCCCCAAATACACCCATATGACATTCTCATAACCCATTAAGTCACACACGTCCCTATAGTGAACTAACCACTAAATAATACTCCCATTTCAGGCCATTTGGTGTACCCACCAACACCAAATACACCAATCCAATGCCCTAACGGATTCTTACCACCACAAAATAAACCCAATCAATGCCCTATTGGGTACTCATAAGCACCTGCTACTCCCATTCAATGTTCTATTGGGTACCTACGTCCACCTTATACACCAATTCAATGCCCTATGGGATACTCACCACCACCTAATACACTCATTCAATGCCCTATGGGGTACCCCCACCACATAATACACTCATTCAATGCCCTATGGGATACTCGCCACCACCTAATACACTCATTCAATGCCCTATGGGGTACTTGCCACCACCTAATATACTCATTCAATGTCCTATGGGGTACTTGCCACCACCTAATACACTCATTTAATGTACTATGGGGTACTTGCCACCACCTTGTATACCCATTCAATGCCCTATGGGGTACCCCCACCACATAATACACCCATTCAATGCCCTATGGGGTACCCCCACCACATAATACACTCATTCAATGCCCTATGGGGTACTTGCCACCACCCAATGTACTCATTCAATGTCCTATAAGGTACTTGCCACCACCTAATACACTCATTCAATGCCCTATGGGGTACTCCCCACCACATAATACACTCATTCAATGCCCTATGGGGTACTTGTCACCACCTAATATACTCATTCAATGCCCTATTGGGTACTCCCCACCAGCTAATACACTCATTCAATGCCCTAGGGGGTACTCGCCACCACCTAATACACTCATTCAATGCCCTATGGGGTACTCGCCGCCACCTTATACACTCATTCAATGTACTATGGGGTACTTGCCACCACCTAATACACTCATTCAATGTCCTATTGGGTACTCGCCACCACCTTATACACTCATGTAATGTCCTATGGGGCACTTGCCATGGTAATAATTTAAACCAATGTACCCAATCAAGGTACTATAGTGAAATTTCCACCACCTTATACACCCATTTCAAGCCATTTCGGCTACCCACCAACAACAAATACAACAATATACACCCATTCAGTTCCCTTTGGGATACTCACCACCACCAAAAACACCAATTCAATGCCCTATTGAGTACGCACCACCAAAAACTACACCTACTTAATTTCTTGTGTTGTACTCTAAACCACCAAGTACACCGCATGTAACACAGTGTGAAGACATATTGGGTACTCACCACCATCAAATACACCCGTTCAAAGTCTGTTGGGGTACGAACGACCATATAATACACCCATTTCACGCCACTTAGGGCTCTAACCTCCAAGAATCCCCCCATTTCAGTGCCATAAAGGGTATTTATTACCAACCAATACACCAATTCAATGCTCTATGTGGTACTCGCCACCATCTAGTACACCCATGTCAGACAATGTAGGGTTACAACAAACACCAAACAAATACCCTATGGAGCACTCACCACAACCAAATACACCCTTCAATGCCCTATGGGGTATTAACCTCCACCTAATACACCAATTCAATGCTCTATGGGGAAATAACCTGCACCATAATTTGAAATACACTCATTCAATGCCCTATACTATAGTGATACTCACCACCACCTAATACACAATTTAAGGCCATTTGGGGTACCCACCAACACCAAAATACACACATCCAATGTCCTATGGGGTAATCATCATCACTAAGTAAAGTTGATAAACCCACTCAAGGTCCTTGAGAAACTCACTCATTCAATGTCATATGGGTTACTCCAAACCACAAAGTACACCCACACATGTCCCATCGGGTACTCACCACCACCAGACACACCAATTCAAAGTCCTAGGGGGTATGCACCACCACCTTACACGGCCTCACAGGCCACATGGAGCACTATCTACCAAAAATATACTAATTCAGTGAAGTATGGGATATTCATCACGTGACCCAATACACCCATTCAATGCCTTATGTCATACTCACCACCATCGAATACGGGTACCCACCACCAAAAATACATGTAAAGTGTCCTATGTGGTATGCACCACCACCTGATACATTCCATTTTAGGCTATGTGGGACACAACCACCAAACAATACACAGATTCAGTGTCATAATATTATGAAGTATTCTTTACCATCTAATAATCCCAGTGACCAATATGGTACACACCACCATCTAATATGCCAAGTTCAAGCCTTAATTGGTACCCCCACTACCAAATACACCAATTCAATGTCAAATAGGGAACTGTACCAAATCCACCTATTCAATGCCCAATGCATATACATTTGTATTCACCACCACCAAATACGCGTACACTCATTCGATGATCTACTGGTATGTGGTACAAATTACCACCAGGAATCGTATTTTTCATTTATTTTTCATACTTTGACCTTGACATGACCTTGAACTTTTTTCAAAGTGGTCAATGTAGTATGCTTATTTAATGCACAGTAACAAATGAGTTTTTTGCATGCTAACATGTATCTTTACACCCATGTATGATGTATGTGTAATAATTTAAACATACTTTATATGGATTGACCATTTATGGCGGCCATCTTGGTGTCCTGGTCCTCACCACCCTTTTACAATGTACGACAGCAGGTCTATACACTAATTTATCGTCACATAAGGACATTTTGGTATGTATCAGTTCTTGATCTACTTTTGTGGCCACCTCACCTGAAAAACAACTGTTTAAATTCTGCTTAATGCTATACAAGGGACATTATATATTACGGCGGCCATCTTGGACGCCATCTTGGATTTATCTGGTGAATTTAGACATAAATAATAATTTTTGAATGCCAATATAGATGTATCATAATAATAAACATTTTTATCACAGACACCTGTTGTAAACATTTCAGAATACATGAGTGCATATTTCTTGTATAAAAATGGTGGGTGGGGAAAGAAAAGCACATAGTACAAGATATACTGTATATCTCCATTATTTGAATGCCAATGTGTTCCAAAGTAGTTTTATTTAAACTGTTGAATGTAAACCTTCATTTAAATAGTCAATGTGGATAGTTTTTGTAAATAAATGCTATACAAACAAAGAAGATACCAGGTGAAAACGCGTTTTGAGTCATTTTTACATTGGTTTTACCTGTAAATGACCTTGACATTGACCTTTGAAGAATCTAAAAATATTTTAGTTAAAAAGAGTTACGCTGTGTCTATAACAATTAAGCAAAGTTATTTCAAAAAGTTGCATCATATTCCTGATATTTTCATAACATTAATATCAAGCTAATACTGTCAAAAAGGCGGCCATCTTGGACGCCATCTTGGATTATTCGGAACGCCACCACTTTTGGCAATTTATGCCGGCAGTCTCACATACTATGGACTTACCCGAACATTTTGGTATATGACATGTCTTGTTAACAGAGAGGTCCTACCCCAACTTTTTTTCTTGAGATTGTCACCCTACCAACTGGGATCATGTTTTTTAAAGAACAACTCGGGTGCATTATTTTATTGAATAATATTACGCCGGTTTCTGACTGGATGTAGAAAAAAATTGTATTTTTGACAATATGTTTGTAATTTCCAAAACGGACGGGAAATATAGCTAATCATTGCTGTTATTTTCCATTCGTGTGTATATTTATCTATGTATTTCTGCTAGTAACGTGCTGCGGTTTTAAATGTGCTGAGTATATACATAATCCTGTTGATTTGGGCACGATTTTCACGACTTGAATGGACGATTTTTTCGATTTAAATGAGCGTTTTTCTCGATATTAATAGACGATTTTAAAACGCAGTCTCTGTGATATTTACCACGGCAATACAGGGCGCTGATTGGCTGAAAGAGACTAACCATGGTCTAATTACACATCGAGCGTCTTCGTGATACGCCCCGCTTATGAAAACTGGGCTTATAAATATAGACACTATATCAGCTGTTCAATTATGCTAATATACGGTCGAGAGTAGTGTCAAATTCTCTGGACTAGAACATCATTCATAACGCTTAATTTTCCCAATGTCGCACACTTTTCGCGTGTAAATCTACCGAAAACCACATTCCTTACTCGCTCAACAGTATCACTCCATGATTTTCACGTCCTATATATAATCACGCCACTCGTAAGCAAAATACCAATAATATAATTATGGCAGTGAATATCGCTATCCCCGTCCAATATTTAATCTATACCAAATGCATATACATGTAAATATTTTACTCAAAATTATATGACTACACAAAAATATTATACTATAAAAAACTTTGCACTACTGTTACATCGTTGTTGTTTAACCCTAGTCACCATGTGCATGTTTTTTTGCTGCAAAAGTTTGTATTGCATATTGTTATATACGAATTCCAAAAAAAAACGTTTTAATTACTTTTTTATTATCGAACTCAGACAATCCTTTTAACATTAAAAAATAATTGAATATATAATTGAAATTCTACGTTAAAAAACGAAGTCATTTAAAAAAAGAGATTATCAACTTAGACATTTTTAATGCCGAAATGAATGTCCAATGTTGAATTCAATATATAAGTTTAGTTAGTTTTTTGCTTGTCAAAATAATAAAAGTTGAACATCGGGCAAATTTTAACTACTTTTTTATCTATTTATATCTTGATCTTTATTATTCCCCCAGATACATAGTATATGGGGGCTATATTGGAGTCATGCTTGAGGTTGGTTGGTTGGTTGGTCTGTTGGTTGGTCCGTACACATTTTGTCCGCGCTATTTCTCTGCAACTGTTGGTCGTATTTCTTTGAAACTTTGCATGACTGATCAGTACCAAGTCTTGTTGTGCATATCGTTGGCGGACGTCGGTCGGATTAATTTAAAGGAGTTATGTCCCTTTATTTTTTATATTTATAAATTGTGTCCGCGCTATTTCTCTGCAACAATTGGTCGCTTTTCATTGAAACTTTGCATGACTGATCAGTACCAAGTCTTGTTGTGCATACCGTTGGCGGACGTCGGTCGGATTAATTTTAAGGGAGATATGGCCCTTTATTTGTTTAAACTTATAAATTTTGTCCGGGCTATTTCTCTGCAACCGTTGGTCATATTTCATTGAAACTTTGCATGACTGATCAGTACCAAGTCTAGTTGTGCATATTGTCGGCAGACGTCTATCGAATTAATTTTAAGGGAGTAATGGTCATCAGTACAATTTCTAGTTGTGCATATCATCAACACACATTGGTCGGATCAATTTTAAGGTAGTTTTGGCTTTTTGTTTTTACACTTATAAATATTGTCTGCGCTATTTCTCTGTAACCATTGGTCGGATTTTAATGAAATTTTGTATTGATGATCAGTACCAAGTATAGTTGTGCATATGGTTGACACACGTTGGTCTTATCAATTTTAAGGGAGTCATAGCCCTTTGTTGTTTTACACTTATAAATTCTGTCTGTGCTATTTCTCAGCAACCAATGCTAGGATTTCAATGAAACTTTGCATGACTGATCAGTACCAAGTCTAGTTGTGCATATCTGACTGTGTCAAGCAGTTGCTGGGGGTATTCATCACATTCAGTGATATTTCTTGTTTATGTCTTTATTCACGGTGAGACCACCCCTCTATTCCCCAAACAAAGTTCGTCGTAATCCGTAGTCGGTATCGTCTTCGTGATAGATGGGAAATGTCTACTAGATAACAATCTGTGATTGCTCAGTGGGTAAGTATCTGGAGTGTAGACCACGAAGTATCGGGTTCGAGGCTTACTAAATATATTTTTATTTAACATTTTTATCTTGATATGCAAGTATGCTATTCGTAAATTATAACCATCCCTATGTTCACATATCCATTACACAATGCAGGCATACATTAAATTTATAATGACCAAGTCGAAATGCAATTGAAAATATTACAAAAAGTGAAAATTAAGACAAAATAATTTAAGAACGTAAGGGAAACAATATAAAACATATGCCTAAACCCGTTGATTCAAGGATAGAAAATGAAGTAAAAATATTAATGTCAAAAGGTCACAGTAGTTTCGAACCTGCGATCACTGGTATTAAAGGCACAAGCGTTACCATTGCGCTACTAATTATGCTTGATTTGCTTTCGATTTTGTTACACATAGAGAGATCACTGCAGTTGTAGTACATAAACATACGAATCGATAACAGCCGAGTACAGCCGGGCGTATGCGGACTTTGATCAGAGTATTAGTTAAATCTGGTCAGACAATATATTAATTATACTGTTTTAGATAATACTGGAAATAAATATGTTTAAACTATGTTAACAAGTGACTGACCTGATTATCGATTTATAACATTATTTAGGAAAAGCAGTTACTGTTGTTGTTGTTTTTTCGATTAAATATTCTACTTTTATCTTTACAACAATCCAAGTTTAAGTTTTTTTTTAAAGGGACTGCATCATATATTGGTGTATTGCAAAAATAAAATAAAATTGTCAAATTTTCGCGTTTTGTTGGTATAGTTTCTGTATATCCCATAAACAACTACACTGACATCTAAAATAACTTGATAAACTTTGGCATTTTGTAGTTATTTAGTATTTTTACATCTAAAGTTCTATAGGGTATTAATACACTATAGAATTAACACTACTATTACTTAAATTGCCTGAAATTTGTTTGCATTTGATGAAAACGAAGCGAAAAACAAACCAAATAACTCACTGATGTTTACGCTGTATTTAGATGATGTTACAGTTCAATCACATGTGAATTACATAATTCACAAAGCATGATGGAAGGAAACTTAGCGATTTTTCAAGAAACAAATACTCAGTGGGCGATATCGAGGGTGGTTAAAATTGCTTATTTGCACTAAGTCTGTCATAAAGCACCGTCATTGGCCTTCCATCACACCAATACTTGGTAAGGTTGGAAAATCACGATATACAAAAAAATTAGCCGAAACTGTGAGGCAGCACCAATGACGTGACATATTTCTTCTCAACCTTCTTTGATTAATTAATTAAGGACCTTGTAAATAATTATAGACACTTTTATTGACCTCAAATAATTCACATTTAATTTTTGTTCTAGTATGTGATTATAACCTGCTGAAATAACGTTCACTTTGAACCGTTACATTGATTTGTTTATAGTTGTTCGTTCATGAGTCATTCTTTACCTCAACAAACTTATATTAAACTTATGTTTCTATATAAACTTGTAAAACGAGTATATAGCACGGAGAATTTGACGTGACCCTGACCTTTATGAGTGAATATAAGTAACAAGGTTCTTGATAACTTTCGCAAGCAAATAGTGCAATATCGATCCTTTAGATTTGTGTTTGCATGACACATCGAGCATCTTCGTGAATCTCCCCACTTAAGAAAAATACAACCGGGGTTATTAATATAGAAAACATATCACATGTAAAATAATGCAACCAGAATCAAAATCATCATAAGTTGAAAATTGAAAAAAAAATTGCTGATAAGCCCTTGGCTGGCTGCTGACTTTTCACTTTACTTTGTATACATCATTTGTAACACTAGACTACTGCGATAAATGTCGATGTGGGTAAATTACAAGTCTTAGAAAAATTTATTACAATTCTGGTTGTTATTACAAAAGTGGTTGCAGATTTTTTTATTACATTTTGTGTCATCTCAACCAGTTACAATTCTGGTTGATGTTCCCAGTATTTCAAAACTTTAAAATTGAACGTTACCGTAGTTAAATATTACAAGTGTTTTCATAAAAAAACAGACTTTAATCGATTTAAGCAAAAAAAGCAATTTACTGATAAGCCTTTTAGGCTTCATATTTATTTTTTTTGCTTTGAATTTCATAGTCTTCGGCTAAAAGATCATCCTAAGTTGAAAATTGAAAAAAAAAGCTGATAAGCCCTTCGCTGGCTGCTGACTTTTCACTTTACTTTGTATACATCATTTGTAACACTAGACTACTGCGATAAATGTCGATATGGGTAAATTACAAGTCTAAGAAAAATGTATTACAATTCTGGTTGTTATTACAAATTAAAGTGGTTGCAGATTTTTTTATTACATTTTGTGTCATCTCAACCAGTTTTGTAATAACTATTACAATTCTGGTTTTTATTACAAAACTGGTTGCTACACAGGTCACGCCTTTACCGAACGAGAAATCGGCAAGAAACGCATACGGAACATGTAGTTGACAGGACTGTATCCAATATCAAGATAAAATTAAAATACCAACCAGTTCCTCTAGGTTACTGTTCACTCATAAAGCAACCTTATTAGCTGCGTTTCGGAGCAAGTATACTTGTACATGTATGTTATACTATCTACACTCAACCACATTTCTAATTGGTCACCCCCAATACGTTTAACTGTGATCATAATGTTCAGTGATACTTTGCACACAAACATTTTATGTGCTTGCCCTAACACTTAAATCATTAAAATTCAAAATCACGAGCGAAGGTATGAGTGATCAGTCATGCGATAAATTTTGTATTTTCGCCATCAAATAATATTATCACAGTTAAAATGCATTTCGGGTTTGAAAAGTGACCAATTAGAAAAGTGGTTGAGTGAAGTCGGTAATTAAATTAAATGAAGAATACCCATACATGTAGATTACATAAAACCTTCTGCCAACGATAAATAATACAATTAACACCGCAGTTATGGACTGTTGTTAGTACGATCACCACAACATACAATCTAACGCCTGTCTGACGGAAACAGTGTTGAACTACTTAGTTATGCGTCTATGGAACTAATAGAATTCCCTTCCCATCATACTCATTGGCATCAATTATTTGCCAAAATACATAACTTAGGCAGCTTATTTTCAATGTACTATTTTAGTTTTTTTGTTAAAATATAGTTTTGTATTTCCATAGCCTGGAATTCCACAACGAACATAATTATCAGTTTTATTAGAGATAACACATGATACAAACATACAGGTAGTTTCTCACATATTCACAAGTTATTTCATCACTACAGTCAGTTATAATCAGTGCAATATATAAAATATCTCACCATGCAATAAATATACAGAACATTCATTCTCGGAAAATACGATACTAGCTTTTTATCACATTTTTATCTTATTTTGACCGAATAGAAGAAAAACAGCAAATCAACATTTACAGCAAAGTAAAACTGGACTAAGAAAGTTACAAAACATGTTGCATACCAAATTGTTAATCAGGAGCTGGTAAGCCCTCCTAACATAATGTTGCTCATTTATGAGCGGGCCGACATTCCAAAGATGGACCCATATATAGCCAGCAGTATATTATATGAGTTAAGGTTCTAACCGTTTATTAAACTCAACACTATGTCATTAATTGAAACAGTAAGCATACGTTAAGGGAAATTTGAGGTGTTAACGATGTTATATACTAGGGGTACCAGTACAGAGATCAAACTGGTATTAACTCGTTTTAATCGAAACTTCATATTATTACACAATGTAAAAGATAATATGAGATAAATTGTCTAATTAACACTGACCTTCATCATTTATTAAAACAAGGAAGCTCTGACTTTGATCTTCGGGTTGAGAAGGTCATGCTCTCACGTGTTATTGGTTACCGCGCTGTCCTTTACATGTTGAGAAGTAGTTAGTATCATTCAGAAGGCTATTTTAGTCGATATACTAGATGTTAATTACTTCTAAGAACTCTGATGATGTCATGACTGCCATCATGTAGGCCTACTTAAGAATTCATGAAATACGACAATAAAAACTGATTGTATCAAACGAAAAAAAATCTACAGACATCAGACTGTAAAATAATTTATTTCCATGGGTACTTAACTTCGCAGACATTGGTAAAATGATTTTAACTTTGGTTGGTTTCTTAAACTCATGGATTAAAAAATCAAAAGAAAAAAAATATATTGAGGTCAAATTTTCGATTGGATTTAATTTCACTCTCTAGTGCCTACGCGAAATTAACGAAAATCAATCCGCCTCAAATATTAATAACTGTACAGTATTGTTCGAAAGTACATGTATTTTTTTGCACTGCGTACACCTTGGTATTGCGAGAAAATTAATCATGTAGTCATAATGTTGTTCAATACTCCGTACACAAACGAGATATCATTACTCTGAACAGTTACTTGTATCTGCTTTAGTAAGTATCTTTGTTGTTCTTTCGCTCTTTTACTGAATTTTGGACTAAACTTATTTTGGACGTTGCGTGAATGAATCAGTCGTTTGGACAATATCGTGGCTGAATTTATATTGTCCTCAGGCTATAAATGTCGCGACGCGTAATGATATTACTCAAATTTACGTGCAATTGTGCTGAAAACCGCAGTGATCTGAACCAATGGATAATCTGTTTTTATCCAGAGTCTGTTATTGTTTAAAAAAAGTCCAATTATATTTTTTCGGTGCAATACGATAAATTAGTACAAGGTTACATTATTTCGCATAAGAATAGCACGGAAAATTTGACCTGATCCTGACCTTTATGCATGAATATTTTACAAGGTTTTTGTTTTGAATATATATATTTCCGCGAGCAAATCGTGCAATATCGGTCCTTTAGATTTACGTATGTTGGTATTACACATGGAGCGTCATCGTGATACTTCTCACTTATGAAAACATACAACTGGGGTTAAAAATAAACAAATATATCAGCTATTAAATTATGCTAAAAGAAGGCATAGGGGTCTATATCGACACCACCAGTCTCATTTACTAGATATAATTAGAACTATATTTGGTGAATGAGTCGATACAGAGACCAGGGAGTCGATACAGAGACCAGGGAGTCGATACAGAGACCAGGGAGTCGATACAGAGACCAGGGAGTCGATACAGAGACCAGGGAGTCGATACAGAGACCAGGGAGTCGATACAGAGAACAGGGAGCCAATACAGAGATCAGGGAGCCAATACAGAGACCAGGGAGCCAATACAGAACCCATGGAGTCAAAACAGAGATCAGGGAGCTAATACAGAGACCAGGGAGTCAATACAGAGACCAGGGAGTCAATACAGAGAACAGGGAGTCAATACAGAGACCAGGGAGTCGATACAGAGGCCAGGGAGTCAATACATAGACCAGGGAGTCAATACAGAGACCAGGGAGTCGATACAGAGACCAGGGAGTTGATACAGAGACCAGGGAGCTAATACAGAGACCAGGGAGTCGATACAGAGAACAGGGAGCCAATACAGAGATCAGGGAGCCAATACAGAGACCAGGGAGCCAATACAGAACCCAGGGAGTCAATACAGAGATCAGGGAGCTAATACAGAGACCAGGGAGTCGATACAGAGAACAGGGAGTCGATACAGAGACCAGGGAGTCGATACAGAGAACAGGGAGTCGATACAGAGAACAGGGAGTCGATACAGAGACCAGGGAGTCGATGCAGAGAACAGGGAGTCGATACAGACCCTATGCTAGAAGGTCGAGAATCGTGTCAAATTATTCGTACTATAATACCATTAACTGAGGTAATACGGTTTAGAATTTGTAAAACAATGTAATTCTAGTAACATCTTACGTGTATGACAAAGCTATGACGACTAGAAGCCAATCTGATATTCCATCCGCCATATATTCCACAGAGGTTTAAGTAACAGTAATGAATTATGCATGGTTACATGCGAGGTAAATGCGATCTTTTCACGCGTTTACTGCCAATAGATATAATTATTATTTTAGTGCGTAACAACGTTCAATTAAGACAATAAAGAGGAATAATATAATTATAGAACTATATGATTATACACGTGCGCTATTATATCCTGTACAGTAAAACCTCTCTAGAGCAACACTATTTTTGAAACACAAGTTTGGCTGTTGTGTAGAGGCTGTTGCTCTGGCGAGGTAATATAGAAAGTAAAGGATTAATTCAGAAACAAAATGATAGATACTTCATTTACCTTCACTTGGGCATTGTACTTGTAAACGTATACATGAACAATAGTTTATGTGGAATTGTTTCATAATACATGTTATAAGTAAGGTAATTACTGTAGTCATTCCATCCTAGATGATCTAGCTGTTTCGTTTCTTGTCTTGGTCATCTTCTGGAGGTGGAACACTTATGCTCGCATTCTATCATACGTTCTTGTGCGCGTTCTAAGCTTGGTGCGATGTGGGTATGTTTGTGTGTGCGTATGAATATGTATACGAGTATATGTATCCTGTAATAATCCTAATATAGTTATGTATTGTGAATGGTTGTGTGAATGCCTGGTGTGTATGTATACAAAAGGTTACGACGTATGTCTGTGTATGATATATATGTGCTTGCGTGTGAGTGCTTTATGTATGTATGCGTGCATTGTTTTGGTGCGCACATGTATGTCTGGAAAGAAAAGTACATATTCAGATATATGAAATATTATACCTCACCCTAATTTCATTCAACTGTTTCTTTGTTATTCCAAACAGTCAATATATCCAGCGATAGACTGACTGATTTACATGATCCAAATACAGCAGCCGGTCAATATTATAAAAAATATGGACCGGCAAAAAAATATGGACCGGCTGTTGTTTATTGCATGACGTCATGGATACTGTGACGCTACCATAGAGCGTGACGTTGCGTAAACTTTTCTTTTTGAAGCGTTTTTTTTGTTTAAATTAGATTTATGTCCTGCTTACAGTAATGGCATGGATCAATTCATGTGCGTTTATGATACAAAGTTCAGTATGAACTCTAAAGACGCATTAGTTTGCATAAAAATGAACAAAAAGTCGAAATTCCAGGGATTGGTGATTTATACTTGAAACAACTTTAAAAAAATTCTCTATGAATTTATTAAAGCAATTAACACGGTATTTCGCATTTCTGGGTTATTTCTGTGGATATGCAGACAGACCAAAAATAGATGTTAGGCCTCCCTATAATGGTATGTAGTTCTTTACTGTAGCACATAAACAACTTAAACCCAAATCCATGTAATGTTTTATTATTAGAATCTAGATCTAGTTACAAAAGTAGGCCTAAAATATCGAAATTGAATGTTCGGTATAATATAAGAAATAGTCCACATCACTTCAGGCTTCGCTTCGGTCCATATACACAACTTGGGCTGACTAGCCAGTCCATATAATACCATAGGACCCTCAGTGATGTGAACTATTTCTTAAATAGTGCACACAATTTATTCTGAATTCATTACAAACGTAAAATGGACGGACTTCCCCAAAACTTCCTTTTATAGTACTTTTTAAGCATAATACAAATGTACTTCAATATGCACGTAACAAGTAAGTACATGTATAAATTCACATTGGTAATTCCAGTAGAATGGCGCCTCTACGGATTTTAGTACAAAAATAAATGAAATAGATACGCATATTTAAAAGTTTTACCTTCTTTATTTCTGGTTTAATATTAACGATTTTGATATCATATTAAAGCAAACGATATGTAGTACATGTAATAAGTAAACAATTATTGAAATCCATAATTTCTTCATGCTAGTTTAAACACGAGTCAAACGTGAATGGAAATTCATTCTTTTTGCGCAACACTTTTCTAACCCAAGAAATGATTTCTTCACCTTTAAAATACGAACACAAAACCCTGTGGACCCCGTGCAACGATATCAAAACATCGGCATTCCAAGGTCTCCAAATGAAATCTAGAAATCTAGTTCCATATTAAAAGGCAAATCTGAAAATACGAACGAGAATCCAGTAACGCGCTACAATTCAAATACAATCAATGAACACAAACCTACAATTTAACATAACACACACTACATGTAAACACATTTTGTGTTTCAACGCCGAATCTCTTCAAAATCTATCAATGACATTCTAGATTTTGAAGTTGTAATGACGTCAAAACCTACATGACGTCACTCAGTATGTGACGTTTCTCGTTTGTTTAAGTAACAATACGAGTATGTTCCCCTACCAAACAGATTTAGTGACAGGATAAATAGAATAAATCAGGCCCGTGACGTGTTTAGGATTCAGATATATCAGGCCCCCCTCCAATAATTATGTAAGCTTCGCCTTCAACACTGAATGACTTGGTTGAACTTGAGGTCGAAAGAAGTCCCATGTCATGTGACCACATAACCTAATAATGCTCACATGACATAATAAAGCTAAAATTTACACGACGGGTCGATTTCGGGCTAATAAAGGCCTAATGGTAGGGAAAACGTGACTCTCCTTTTAACTGTTGAACATTTTTTAGCAGCAATAACATTGACCGAAAGCCTAGCTTGTCTGGTTTGTAAAACTTCAAACATAATAAAATTGATCGATTAAAACCTTAATTGATGAGTATTGAATTCGATTCGTTACTTTTACCTTTTCTCGTCCGTGAAATTCCCGGTCAGAAAACATGGCAAATATATTTTTCATTATTGAACATATATTATTGACAGTTTCAATTTTTAAAAGACTGTGTAATCTAATTTTCTTAAATATAAAGGTTTTAAAATTGATAGATTTAACGTGATTAACAGAGGTTTAAAGTTGATGCGGTTTTTTTCTCTATAAACGAATCGTAGTCGGCTCCGATATTCGTTCGTGCCCCCTGTCTACGTCATCAAAGGGAGACAATTCAATAACCGCCTTAATTGAAAGGGTGTATAAGTTCTATTTAAGGTCATCAGCCATCAGTATATAATTATAACATAATTTGTCGACATAGGCGCTGAATCTAAAATCAATGAATTATGGTTCACCTTTGAAGATATGTGACTTCAGAGAAGCGTACAGGCACAAACTCCGCATTGTATTACAATCTGTGTCATCATCACTTGACTGATGCTGGGTGTGGGTAAAGCGCGGACAATTTGCTTTTTTGTGCGGAGCACTAAGACATAACGTCAAAAGGTGAGGCACACAAGTGTAACACTTTTGACGTCAAACAACTTATTGTTAATAAACGTCAGTGTCAGTACTAAATGCGATAGACAAGGGTTCACATGAAAGTAAAATATTAAGTGCTGATTTGTTAAAAATAAATATAGGACACACAATATGTTTTGTGTTTTTACCTAGTAGGTTATTTTTCTTACTCAAGAAATTATACGAGTAAATGTATAATAAAACCATGTCCGGAATAACCATCGACGTCATAATTTGTCTTAATTTGCGGTTACGGGACACTTATGTACATGCAAGAAAAAAGCTAATATATGTTTTATTTATTGTTCAATCTACTTGAAATTCGCTATGCTTTTTCTAAGATAAAAACGTATTTTATATAGTTTTTTTCAGTTACATAACTGTACATGGAATAATTTTTAATACGTTCAAAAATTGGATTTTTTAAAATTCACTTTATTTCTGTATTTTTGTACATTTTTGTACATGCCACCTAATCTCCAAGAAAACAGTCATTTTTTATGATCTTGAAACAATTTTTGTGCTAACAAATCTTTGGCAAAAACGTTTTTTGTAGTTAAAATTGACTTACATACACACACACATAATCTAGTAAGTTGACTTTAAACAAATGAAAATTGAAATTAACGTCAACTAATGTCTTTTCTTAGCTCCATTTTGAATTTTCTCGACGGAAACGAAAGGAAATAATGTGGCATCAGGTGCTGTGACTGCTTTAACAGACGACGTTGTTTCCATCCAAATCTTTTCCGTAGTTAGTACTTTATTGCAACTGTTACCTGTAAGACCATGCGTTTTTGTTACAAGTCCAGCTGCGTTTATGCGAAAAAATGGCTCAATACGACGCATTTTACAGTGCACCTTTATTATTACCGTGTACATGACTGTGTATATTGCAAAATGCGCAATTTGTTTCTGCGTTTAGTGATATAACTTTCATTTATCTAGGCCGAGTTTTGCGAAGTAATCGTAGAAAATCGTTTGCGTTTTTACAGTTTTCGAGTGTGCCTCACGTTTAAGCATTCGATTGAAATACGGAAAATCAAATTCCAGATTCAGTTCGCCGTTCTTAAACGCGGTCACGTAGCGTACCATAGATCCTCTAATCACCACTAAGCTGCCAAAGCGACTTACTTGTTACAAGAAATATAACAGCATTTTTTGTGACACGCAATATACCCTTGTGGCATGACGCAAATCTGTAAGACTCACCGCTCACAGTGAACAATTTTGTTTTTCCTTCGAGACATTCTGCATAATTACATTTATCAATACAATAAGTACATAGGGTTTAAACTGAATCGTCTATCTCAATTGTGTTTGGTCTATCTTATGTATATGGAATCATGTTCCCGCCATCCATCCATAGTAAGACGCGATAATCGTCGCTTTAAACAATTCAAATTTGCAGCTGCTCGATTTGATATTAAGAGTGTTTGAAATCAAATCTCATTATGGTCTACATAACGGACAAAATATGAGTCGACAGGTTGAAAAGGCGTTACATGTACATTTGTATCAATTTGATTGACAGGTTAACATTATTAGTCGCATTTTAATACACTCATCAATTCCACAGGTATGTAAAACGATTATATTAAGTCAGACAGGGAATGCAGCACTCAACTTAACCAGCCGAGCACAGAAAACATTAAAACACACAAAGCACAATGTCCAACTGAACCAACCGAGCACAGGAAACATAAAACACATAACGACACAATGCCCAACTAAACAAGCGCAGATCCGCCCAAGTCCAAGCTGTCGAAAAATATAATAAATTATAACTAGCTGAATGACACAGTTTCCACAGCAAAAGGACTACAATGCCTAGTTTAAGCTGTCAGAAATCTAAAAACGAAGAAGTGCCTAACACACTACCGACCAAGAAAATTAAACGTCCCTTGTCCCACTGTATAAAAGCTGAATAGAAAAGATTTAGCAAACAAAAGGCAGAATTCCTACACGCTGAATGACCTAGTTACAACAGTAAAACTGCTGAACTACATAGTATTAGCAGCCTTTAGTCTCAAAAGTTAAGTAACAGTATTAAAAGGTTAAAAGGCCCGATTTCAGCAACAAAAAATCTGAAAGCCATAGCCGAGTGACCTAGTTTTAATAAGTAAAATAACGTAATTGAACAAATCGAGATATGACGTAATGAACAAGTCATTTAGAATTGCAAGCAATACAGAAGTCCCCTACCGGTTTAAAGCTATTTTCAAAAACGCAAAAAAACACACACATACCTATTCTGCAACTGACAAACGCCATAATCCTTAATTCAATACCCAGGTTTATTTTCGAGGAGGTAAAATTAACACATAGGAACATTAATGATGTAGTTTGCTAATTGTTTTCAAGTGTACATGAACATTCGCTACTTAATATGTGTTGCGTTCCACCGTTCCACCGTACCATATATACAGTATTGCATGTCCCCTGTTGCACGACAATGGTCACTTAAATTGTCAATGGTAAGTTCAAACCGCTTTAACTGCTGAAAAATATGACAAGAGACTGCTAACGAAGGGTTTACTGCACGTGATATCGGTTAAAAGTGCTATAATGAAATTTAAAGTTTCTTCAAAAGGATCACATTACTTCCACTGTTTTCAAAAGGCGCGATCAAATTGATTACCATTTGTACTTTAAAAGACACAAAACCTATTTGACTTCCGCAAATATGGCAACGGGTTATCAACCTCGAGAATAACGTTTATTGCTATAATATACTTTTCCGGAAAACGCTTTCGTTTGTTCATTTTGATCGATATGTAAAACTGCTTCTTGCTCTTTTTGTAGAACACAACGGATGACTAAATAAATGTAGCGTATTTCATTTATTGCAACGCAATGTTGAGAAGTCAATGCGTTTTAAACACCTCTTTCTGGAATCAATTACTGTAGTTTATTACAGAAGCCAAGGTTTAGAAGGTAAAGAAGATTTTAAGACGAGGATCAACTACAATTAATCGAAAAGTAGGTAGCAATTCCACTGAAACGGTGTTCGTTAAGCCTTTACATTAGATTCAGAATTAGGTTGTTAAATATTTATTTTTATGAGTATTATTTCCAAGGTGCGTTGATCCCTACATGATACAGACTTGTGTACTGTTCCCAAGTTCTTTCGTGATAATGACTTCAGCCATGACTTTGTGTTTCATTTCTGCATGACAATAAGTCCTTTTTGACAAACTTTGTTGAAATGCGTTAAAAACACATAAACAATCTTAAAGTGTTAACTATGTATTCGTCATGTTTACGTATTGGTTTTTATAAGAATCTATTAAATAGAATTTAGGTATGTTGATAGTAAAACTAATAGTTTGAAAACATTGGCTGAAATGAGTAGTAATTGTTAATGTTAAGAAAGCTAGTTAAAAATGCAAGATCGTTCTTTATCGCTTTAAAAACATATGAGCCGTTCTCCAGGAAAACCGGACTTAGTGACAAAATTATGAAAATCATGATAATATAGCACTAGAAATACAAGACTCTTTTGAACAGTTTCTGAAACTTTGAGAAAAATATAACATCAAATTACATAGTTACATACTTTTAAAACTAACCACTCCCGCCTACTTTGTAAGGGACGTCGCAAACGTCATTCAAACGTTATTTGACGTTACCTTAACAAGAAGTTCATAAATCCAGTATTTGATGAGTAATTGACATAAACTTTTTAAAATTGTATCACATTTTAGAATTATATTCATTTTTTAATGAAACATAACCAAATCGTGAATTTTAGCTTTTAGACAAATGTAGCTACTGTGTTTAACCACTAACCCCTCGATTTCTCAATTTGGATACTCTTCAGCAATTGGTCACCATAGCAACGATATAATAAATTTTAACATGATTCATGAGAAAAAATAAATCTAAGACATAAATCTATGTTATCCAAGAACTTATATAATAAAATGAAATCAAAGAGCATGACTTTTTTTCTCACTTGAGAGGCTTTTCTTACATAATTACATAAATACTAATACAATGTCACTAAGCCCGGTTTTCCTGGAGAACGGCTCATATACATGTAATTACATGGTCTTCTGGAGTGGATGATAACTAGATTAAATCGCATTTCTACAAAGCTTAAATCGATGAAATGAACTTTCATAAATTAAACAGTGCCGCATTTTAAGCATCAATGCTACACATAGGGCTTTGTGCAATTTGCGATTTACTGTAGTTATAATCATTCCACAATGAAACCTTTTGACCGAGCTTTCAACAATGAAGCTATTTTAAAGGGCACCACGAGACGATAATATTGATACCAAAAACTCTAAAATGACCAAATCCGTCGAATGATTAGAAGTTGTTACATGTAATTGCTTGTTACAATGCTTGATGGTACGAGGGGTGATTAATATATTCGAAGACTTTCCTTCTAACTTTTTAAATATTGAATCTTGGACAATGAAGTTACTAGGCAATATAGAACTATCAATTATCTAGCGTTTTAATTAATTAATTAAATTGTGACGTCGCAATGTTCTTGATGACGTCACTTATTATGACCAAGGTGCAGCGCGGGCCGTCGAGCCTGACGGACAATGAATAATAGCAGAGCAACGGCATTTCCTTAAGATTAACGCCTCACTTTGAAAAACCTTACGATAGCTCGAAGATGACTTGACCAACAAGTATGGGGATTTTTGCACTACAAATCAGTGATCTACACATGCTTTCGTTGTTTTTGTCATTGTAGGGAATCTGTCAAACTGACGTCATGGTAAAATAACAAGAATAAACGGAATAATAAAGACAGAGTTAGGGATACTCCTCCTTAATTTCTATGACATAAGAGGCATATTTCTGAACGATATGTTACTGTAGAACTCTACGATCAGTATAAATTACAAAACAATGAATGTTTCATTTCATTTGAAAGGAGTTCTTTAGAAATTGCGCCCTAAACTTGTTAGGTCGTGAATCCTTCTTCATCGGGATGATGCTACCGTGTAAAGCCAATCGCTTTTTCCAGAGTTTTAAGTGAGACAATTTCTATTCCGCCTTACATTCCAGAGTTGGCTATTTATGACTTATTTCTGTATTAAAAGTAAATAAATCGTATACAGTGGTTCGGTTATGAGTCCAGAAAGGTGCTCGGTGCTGCTTAAACGGTGACGATTGGAATGACGTTACTTGACGGTCTGCGTCACGCACCCATTACATGAATAAAACTATGTTATAGGTGCATTCGGTCGGAGATATCCTACACTGAATAATGCTAATTTCCTTTTGAGCCTTGCTGACAAAACAAAATTGCTAGATGAAAAGTCCACGAATATATTGATCACCCCTCGTATATACCAGTAAAGCCGATTCCGTTTTATGCCATAACCATCGGGCGAGTCAATTCTTTGTCAATAGAAGATGTTTTGTTTCAATTTAATCAACTTTATCTCGTTTATCAATTTCTGCGATACTGCACACAGCTATAATGCTCATAAAATGGCTTTGCAATACTCGGAATAGGAAGCATTACTCATTCAAGGTTTGTTCATTGTGTTTTTTGCCATTTTCCAGCCGCAGTTTGATACGACGGGAATCGGTCAAATCAATAAGTCCTTGAATAAACATTTAATCTGAATGCTTACCTGCTCTTCCGCAAGCAAATCGTCTCCACTTCTTCAAAATGTCTCCGCTTGTGACGGGCCGTTATTATTCCGTCGGTGAACCAGTTAGCTATCATTATGTTAACCTTATAATCCAAAGAAGAATAACAAAATAATCATGTTATACAATGTATTTCTATATGCCTTCTTACAAAAGTAGTATGTGAGTATAAGACGCTAAAATTCTACCTTATAATCTTACTAGTCTATTTTCATTTAAATATAGGTTTATATTGACATTATGTCAGTCACGTTTGTCAAGTTCATGTACAAGTATGCACCATCAACCGAACTGGACTTTACTAAATTCACCCCTAATAACATAAATATGTTATGAGTGATGTGTGTGAATCTGTAGTCAAATTTATTTTAGATAGACTGTTAAAACTACAACTGACTATATTATTACTCCCGTCACATGTCTGGTGGTGTCCATCGACAGTTTGTTAGAGAGGAGATCAATATGAGACCTTTATTTGGTTACTTCACCTTTGACCTCCCACACTCTAAGCTGATAGTTTACCAGTACGATGTCAATAAGTACTGTGCTATGTTGTTATTAATCAAGTAAGGTAGTTCCTGATAACCTTATATGGTGCCATACTTATATAAGCCATGGACCGGAGGCATATTGTATATAGCAATACAATATTAACATAGTCACTGACATTGGCATATCATGTCTTTGGTACGACGCGCCCATGGAGTGAACCATACCTTACGCACTGTTTAGTGGTTTGCTGATATTAGATGGTACATTACACGGGTAGTACACTTGTACTTATATATAATTGCATGCTTATCAACATTAAACGCCATGCAAATTATCTTCCAAATAATAGGTGGCGCGTACAACCTTATTTGCCGGTATCAATATAAATATCTTAGTCTGGCTGAGAACAAATCAACAACTGGCTATTAAACATAAGTCATTACTATACCAACCATTATCGAATCCCATTATAACATACAGTATGTCGATAATATTATCATAATTATTAATAATATATACAAACGATGCGAAGATTTCTAAATACATTTCGTCTCAGAACTATAACTCTTCATAGTAAAAGTACGATGTAACTGTTCAATGCCGTTCCGTTTATGGGATTTAACCAATCATACATTTAGTTACAATGACAGAAATGCTTGTGAAAGTACAGAGATTACTATCTAGGGAAATTCAACTAGTATTTATCGGCGAGGAAAATTGTTTCGTGAAGGCAGAACATAATTTTTATGTTTAATCAAATTTGCAAAATTAATGCTTAGTGTAGCAATTTATCCAAGATGTAAATCTCGATGTTTTTGTTTTATAAAAACAGTTCATTCATAATGGAGACCATTCTGTTTACATAGTGAGTCATCGTGTCCTGGAACTAGCTTAAATAAGTTTTGGGGAAACCAAATGGACAATACGATATCTAGAAGTGTTTTATCATTCTGTGGGATGTAGTAGACTGACATCAAACCTACATCTGATTCAGTACCTTTGGTAGCATTTTGTAGATCAAGTGTATTTATATTGTTCGCAATATGCATTCTACATCATTTTACCAACATTGACGATTTGGGTTTTTATTTCGTATTAACATGTAAATTAGCAAGAATTGAAGTTTGTGTCTCTTAGTTGTGCGTGTACTTTGTCAATACCTTCAACGACTTCTACACAATTAAGTATCACCGCACCTACGTATACAACTATAATACAAGACGTACACAATTTTTTCTTGTCCAAAATATATTCCTATTATCTAAACGATAAACGTGACGTCTTGTCCCAAAGAACAATGAAAGCTTTGTCACGTTGTGTCGATTATCGAATAAACCAGTGTGTTTGTTCACATGTGTAACTGCTCCTAAAGGTTATTATGTACATGTGTATGTTTATTAGTACATGTTTAAAAACGATGACAGCTTTGTCAATAAAGACATGTTAAATAAATGAATAAAACTCCCCACCAAAGTCACTGGACTTGTTGTTTATGATCACCTTGATATACCGGGTATATTTCATTAAATTGGCGATGAACAAGCCTGCTGACGCTTTGTTACGAACTAAAATGAACGACTGTGACGTCATGCCGTGAAATTTCAACCATAAAGCACAATATATTTGCGCAACAGATCTTGCGACTTTTACGGTATCCGAGCAGTCCAATGCGTCCGTACGACACATTGCTTTGCGATTGCTCAAAACAGTTTAGGTCCAAATACTAGTAACTGTAGGTGCAGACCTTATCGAATGAACATGTTCCTAACTATCAGAAATTCATAGACTGTCTTTCTGCCATTATATCACTTTGTGATTAGTCAATTGTTATGCTTAAGGCATTATCGCCTATGCATATGCTAAGTGTCGAATGTTCAATGAGTTTCGTTCATCATATTGTCTTCTAATGCAGTCAAAGACAACTTAAAATAGTGCTTATATTAATTTCTATCAGACGTAGTACATTTGTACCTATTCGTATCAGACAATGCTGCAATAGTTTGGTACATTGCATGAACAAACATAATTATTATTTTTAATGCGCTAGACATATGAGGGGATTCCCAGTAAATCGTGTACTTTGCTAATAATTTTCTTCCGTAGCGTCACATGATCATACTTTTTGTAGACACCTTCATTTGTTCTATTTTATAGATTTCAGGGATGGAAAGTATACTGTATGCGTATGGTGCATTCTTTTCGTAATTGACCATCACCGTATACGCGTATGCGGAGAAATCCATATAAGGCGTCTTGACTCGGTCAATGTATGTCCGATAAACCTGTAGTACTCGAAGCTTTCATTTATTTGCGGCTCATAATTTTCACATCCTCATTTACTGATGACTTTTGCTGTCATCACAGTAAATTTCAAAAGAATTGCATTATGCACGAGTAATTCACATGTTTGACGAGCCATACAGAAAACAAAAACGAGCTAGAAATGCGACTTCAGACGAGGGAAAAGACCCGTAGAAAAGTAGCACAATTTTTCGTTTCTTTTGGATGACTTCGAAGTATATTTTAAGACCCTAAACCGCACGAAGAAATAACTAGTATGTATTACTTGGGTTTTCATTCTTTTTGCAATTGAGGGCAAATGTTTGGGTTAAGTGACTCCCAGGTTGAGAGTTTGATGTGTGGGTTATACAATTATGTTATGGTGCATAAAGATATTGACAGGTTCGCAAACCTGTATCAGAAATTGGTTCACCGACATTAAGTACATAATTCATTACAATAGACAATACTTCAAGATGGTTTAACCGTGTTTCACGGTCTGACGTTCAAGATTACGTAGACGTCGCTTGCGCCGCACATGCATACAATGTGTTATAATATTGTAAACAAAAAACTTTATTTCTTGACACATTTACATGAAAAGCATGATACCGGCTCGGAACATTCTTATAAAGTATTTGTAAACATTTGACGCTTATGCATTAAATAATTTTTATGTAATAAGCAAAGTACACGACAACTCTCGTATAACAATACACAATGAATGCGAATTATTATACGTCATACGTTTTATGTAAGGTTAGCCATCAGTAGATCACATAATATGTCGAAATTGGCGTACAATTTAAACGTAATGTAATATAGTTTACCTTTAAAGATATGTGACTTCAGAGAAGCGTACAGAAACAAAATTCCTATTGTATTACAATCTGTGTCAACACTTCATATCTGATGATGGGTGTGGGTGAAGAGAGGCCAGATTTGCTTATTTTGGTGCGGAGCGCTAAGCATTCGATTGAATTAAGGAAAAGCAAATACATGTACCAGTTTCAGTTCGTCGTTCATAAAACGCGGTCATGTAGCGTAACGTAGACCCTCTAGACATCACTAAGCTGCCAAAGCGATTAACTTGTTACATGAAATATAACAGCATAGTTTGTGACACGCAATATACCCTTGTGGCATGACACAAATCTGAAAGTCTCAGACACCACTCACATTGAACGGTTTTGTATTTCCTTCGAGGAATTCTGGATAATTGCATTTATCAATACTATTAGTACATACAGTTCAAACGGTATCATCCGTCTCAATAATTGTGTTTGTCTAGATTATGTTTACGGAATCCTGTTCGCGCCATCCATCCATAGTTAGACCCGATAATCGCCTCTTCAAACAATTAAACTTTGCAGCGGCTGAATTTGATATCAAGAGTGCTTGAAATCAAACATCATTATGGTCTACATTTCGCCCGAAATTTGAGTCGACAGGTAAAAAGGGTGTATCGTTTTGATTGACAGGTTAACAATATTAGTCTCATTTTTTGTCAACTCATCAAATCCGTAGGTATGTAAACACTCACAGACTACCTTTTTGACAAAGCTTCCTATATTCTTAAATTCGATATCCCGGTTTATTTTCGAGGAGGTTAAAGTAACACATGGCACGTTGGTGAGACATTCCGCTAATTGCTTCAGAGTATTCAAAGATAATCATTACGTTATATGTGTTGTGTTCGACGTACATTATATACAGTATAGCATGTCCCCTGAAGGATACAATGGCCAGTTAAATTGTCATTTGTCATTTCAAATTAATTCAAATCGGATGGATGCATGCTACATTTTTTACAAATGACTTCATCACAGACTTTACTACACGTAACGCCAGCTAAAAAGTGCTATACTGAATATAACGTTTCTTGAAAAGGCAACATCACATTGACTTCTGGTTTTGATTTAACAGGTGTTATCACATTTACTTCCAGTGTCATCAGAATGAGCGATCAAACTGATTTCCAGTTGATCTGTAAAAGACACAATCGATTTGGCTTTTGCAAATATATCATCGGGTTACAAACTGCCAGAATAACTCTTATTGCTATAATATACTTTTACGGGACACGTTTTGTTTGTTCATTTTGATCAATGTTTAAAACTGCTTCTTCCTCTGGAACACTAATGATGACAAACGTAGCGTATTTTAACGCAAAAACGGATTTAAATACCTCTTTCGGAAATCAATTACTGTAGTTTATTCCAGCAGCTCAGATCTAAAAGGTATAGAAGTGTTTAAGGCGAGGATAAAATACAACTTATCAGGAGGTTACAACTCCATTAAAGGGTGTTCATTAAACCTTTGTATTAGATTCATAATTAGATGGTTAAGTGTATATTGATGAATAAGTGTTTCTAAACCGCGTTTATCCCTACATGGTTCAGACTTTAGTGTTCTTCCTGAGTTCTTTCGTGACATTGACTACAAGACAATAAGACTGTTTGACAATGTAGTGGAAATGCCATTTAAAGTTTTGGGTATCACCAACATTGAAACCTTTTGGTAACAATACAATAAAAAAATCAGTGTTTAATATATTTTGGTAATCCTAATGTTATGTTTTCAGAAGAATCGATGACGTAGATATTTTGTTAAAGAAAATAATTATCACAAAAGTGGATGAACATCATATATAATTGTGACCTTGTGGAACGAGTGGTATCAAGAGTAAATCGCATTACCATAAATCCTTGAAAAGAAACTTTTATAAACTCCACAGTGCAACATTCTAACCTCCAATGATTCACTTACAATGTAAGGCTTTGTGAAATGTGTGTTTTATTCCTGTCCTATCATATCGTCTTGTTATATTCATTCCACAAGCTAATCATTTGAAAGAACTTTCGACATTGTGTAACAAGGAAATTATTGGAAAGAGCTCGGCGAGACGAATATAGTGATACCAAAAACACCAAAATGACCAAATCTGTTAAATGAAGAGAAGTGGTCAGTGGCATGTTACAACGATTGATGGTATGTCCCAGAAATACCCATTCGGTTTGATGGCGTAACGATCGGACGAGTCAATTCTTTGTAGATGGATGATGTTTTGTTTCTAGTTAATCAACTCTCTCGTTTATCAGTTTTTGCCAAACTACACACATCTATAATATTCAATAAATGGTATTGCAAAACTAGGAATATATAGCATTACCCTTTATCGGTTTGTTCCTTGTGTCCACATTTTAGCTTGAGATGATGGACAATCGTTCCAAAAAATCCCCCGAATTAACATATCATTTGAATGCTAACTCTACCACAAGCAAATCACCATTACTTCAAATCTAGTAACTATCGGTTATTTTGCCGTTGGTTAATCGGTTAGCGATCGATTTGTTAACCTTTAACCTAGATAAGAACAATAATTAATCATACCATATTTGTGTTTCTTTTTTAACAAAATGAATATGTGCATTTACTATATCGTATATATCAGCCTTCATTTTCGAATAAGTAGTGATTTACTACGTTTGTCAAATCCATATACTTATGCTACCTTTATGATACAATACATGCATGTATGAAAAAGAGGTTCTGTGTGATATGTGTTATTAAATTGAATTAATAGGGTCGATTGTAAAATACCTTCAACTATATTATGTCTCTCGTCACATAATGCCTGGTGGTATCAATCGCCAGTTTGTTAGAGAGGAGATCAATATGACTTCTCATTTGTTGAAAGCAAGCTTACATGTAGTTCACCTTTGTTATGTCCTCACGCACTCTAAGCTGATGGTTTACCATTAGGATGTCAATACTGTGTTACGTTGTCATTAACCAAACAAGGGAATACCTGATAACCTTATAGGGTGCCATTCTTATATTAGCCATGGACTAGAGGCCTATTGTATATAGCAATAATTTGTTATCATAGTCACTGACATATTCATATGTTGTCTTTGGTACGACGCGCCCATTTAGTAAACCACACCTAACACACTGTTAAGTATTTGCTGTATCACTAGGCTATCGATATTAGATGGTACGGTAAATATTTATCACATTTCTAAGTTAATACATTTGTACTTATATAAAATTGCATGACTATTAACATTATACGACAGGAAAATTATTATGAAAATCATGAGCGGTGCCTAAGGACCGTTTCTAAGGTTAAACAAGCTTATTGTATCAATATAAATAGTATATTATAGCTGAGAACTAATCAGCAACTGACCATAACACACCAGTCATAACGATACTAACTATTACTGAGTCCCATCATAACAGACAGTATGTTGATGATATAATCATAATTATTTATGATATATGCAAACGATGCGTAGATTTCTAAATACATTCCGACTCAGAACGATAATTCTTAGTTTGCGGTAAAGTTCAATGTATCCGTGCAATACTGGTCTTTTTATGTGCTTCAATCAATCATACATTTAGGAATAATGACAGAAATGCTTGTTAAAGTACAGAGATTACTATCTAGGGAATTTTAACTTGAATTTATCCGTGAGTTAAATAGTTCCATGAAGGCGGAACATAATATTCTATGCTTAATTAAATTTGCAAATGAGAAATTTAGCAATTTAACAAAGATGTAAAATTCGATGCTTATGTTTTATAAAACTGGTTTAGTTATGATGGAGACCATCCTGTTACATAGTGAGTCATCTAGTCATTGAACTAGCTCAAATATGTTTTGGGACCAGCAAAGGGAAAAAACGAGATCCAGACGTGTTTTATCATTATGTGGTGTGTAGTAGACAAACATCAAACCTACATAATTATGTTCCATTTAAAGGTAACATTATGTAAATTTAGCTCATTTAAATTGTTCGAAATAGGCATTGTACATGATTTAACCAACATGACGATTTTAGTTGTTTTTTCATATGTTATTTCGCAAAAAAATGAATTTTGTCTCTATATGTCAGGCATTGTACTCTGTCAAAAAGCTTTATCGACTACCATACAATTCAGTATCACCGCTTCAACCTAGCCTTGTATAGTTTGCAGTACTCAGTAAAGCAAACGTATTTATTCATGCTTTACATTATACCATGAAACCTAACAATAACCCCAGACACTGTGTTACATAGTGCTGCAAAACATCACCAAGGAGAACCTTTTTATATAGACAGTTACTGCCTATACGTATATCTAATATAATACCATATGAATAGAACGGCAGAAGCCACGTGGCGACTGAAAGTTTCGCGGATGAATGTCATGGTTTGAAAATTTGACAGGCGAATCACTGGATATAGTAATTACTTGTCAATATATAAAGCTGATGAAGAAAAGCCTTTGTCCTACACGAATATAACCGTATATGACTCCATGGCTACGATTCAATTTCTTAGAAAATCATAGAATATATTTCGTCTGAGTGTGTAAGGAAAACAAAGACACACGTACTTATTGGCTAATAATGTAAAGCAAGGCACAAACCATGATAGTGAATAAAACACTGGTTTATACAAGATTAGAAAATGTAGTCAGAGGAGATATGACCATTGTTTTTGCTTGTCCTATTTTATTCTATTAAATATAATGTTGCTTAATGGTAAACACTACTGAAAAGATACATCTATAGTTAAATAGTTTAAACAATCGACTATGTGCCTGTAAATGAAGGACGTCAGCATCATCGATCATTGGCAATCGATCATGTTTGTATGACAAGGGATAAGCTTACAGCAATAGCAAGGTCCAGTAATGGGACATATTTGTCTCCTGTCCTCTTATCATGCCTTATTAAGCATGACCGTAATTCAGACTGTATAGAGTATTCTTCGTGTACAACTATAATACAAGACAATTGTTTCAGATCAGGGACAATAAACGTGCTTTCTAGAATAGTTTTTGTGTCGATTATAGAATTTAATGAGGAATAATCATACGTAGTAGTGCATGTATTTATTTGCAGAATGGTTCCTTTCTTCACATGGTATGTGTTACTGTTCATCTTATGTATGTTTCTTTTTTTCAAAACATGTAATAAAGTAATGGATTTTTTAACTTTGCGATGAAACAGTTTTCTACCTGTTTACACATTATTTATGGACTACGATAAGGGTGTGTGAAGTCGTCCCATGAGGCAATATAAATCATAAAGCACAATTAATTTTCGCAACCATTTTGGAGGTTGTAGCGATAACTAAGTGTCCATTCGTGTTCGTACTTCACAGCATAGGGGTCTGTTTCGACTCACTGGTCTCTCATTCACTAAATATAATTGTATCTAGTAAATGAGAGGCTGGTGGCGTCGAAACAGTCCTATATGTTTCACAAGTTGCAAGGCGATGGCGCCATTCAGTAAAGGTTCGAATTCAATTATAGGTGCGGAGTTTGATTAAAAAAATCCTAACTTTTTTAAAGTTACAATTCTAAAGGGTTCTGTTTTTGTACATTACCCCCACTGGTTGCTTTGAATCAACCACTTATTGGTTAAGGCCCTAAATACTAGTAAGGACAGTTCTATCTTTGTCAATAATGCAGCTTAATATAGAAGCAATTCCATGTTCAGTCGTGTAAGACTTCATTCAGAATAGAATAGATACAGTCCGGATGGAATACCGGAAGTAATCGGCAAATATTACCAGTTTAATCAATTGAAACTGATTGGCGCGTGGAGACAAATATCTTGTTTGACTGCGCTTGAATCACGCTGATTCAGAATGAAAATCGATTTCACCAGAAGCTCGCTTTATGCTATAGATTTAGATAGTGTCAACCATTTAAGGCAAAAGTGCGAAAAATCAGGACGTGTTTTGGAGTTGTATTAATGGGTTTCGTGTGGCTTTGGAGCTGAAATGAGAAATTGTGAGAATTAGGCTCTCAGAGATGAAGAATGCGTATTGTGTGGAATATTCAGGAAGAACTCGGACGAGATTAGATAAGATATTTCTTGGAGTTTTGTTATTCGTCTCGGTTTGAGAGAATTGCCTATGAGAATAAATATAATATCATTTTAGTTCAGCTGACTAAATCAACATTAATCACGTGACTAAAATAGATATCGCTATCCGACGTTCACAGAGAATGTAAAAAAACTAATACATATCTCGTTCGAAGGTTAAATAAATAATGAAATATTTGCGTTTCATTCGCTTACATTTATAACAGTTTTACCATAAACGCTAATCCGCCTACTGCGAAGTCTGAGTGGTAAGTCTGTGATTCTGTGATTGCTTCTAGCATGATTTCTTAGAGAGAATATTTAGCAATGATGTGATCCAAGTTTCTAGTTCACAGTTCCAGAGAAAGATCGTTTAAAGAATATCATCGGAAGCTATTCTTATTCAACGCTGAGTGTTTTGTGTTACTGCTAGTGAATTACTGTGTATGTTTATGAATGCTGCATTCTGAATGATTTGACACTCGTCTGTCTAAGCGAGAACAAATGCTTGTTAACGGATTCATATCGGAATGTCATAAATAGGAGTTAATGCAAAGGATATTGATAGGTAAGTTGGAGCATATTTGAAGTGGAAATCAATTAAATGTTTTTATTTGTTACGACCTTGACATTTACTAGAGAATATCATTGTGGGAATATAGCTGTATCACTGCACGATGTATACAGGTAGTTATTATTGAAGCCGTACTTTGTACACACACGCGAAAACTATTCTGGAATAATAGGTTCTAAACCGACGGCATGTTGTTCCAATATCCGTACGTAATCTGTTCGTATCGTGTAAGATTATGTATCTTAGTTCAGCAATGTTTACTCGGCATATGTCAATATCTTGTGTTATTGTCATAAGTATGGTGTTTTTGTTAGTAAGTATTATATTAAGTCATAGAGCGGGGCGTTTTAGTTATATGCACCCGGAAGTTGTCTCCAAAAGTAGATTAACATGACATTCTCTTCATATCAAATACCTGCTTGATAAGTGGAAGGTCTTTGACGATAGTGAGCATTACATTTCAGCATAGTCTGTATATGCAGATCTGTCACTTGTATACATACATTGCAATTCATAACATTGTATTTTAATTGTTTAAAACATTTTAATTGTAGGAAATGACAGTAAAAACCAATAACTTGTTCACTTGGCCACATACTAATGTATTTAATATTTAAACACTCTTAAACTAAGACTTTAATAAGAGAAATTGCAATCTTGACGTACACAATGTTTCTAAACAAGTGACTGGCCTGCTTACATAGGTTACACATTGTATAACGATCTACGTCAGTATAAATAAAATACACTGTGTCTTCGTTATCGTACCGTAAGAATGTTTTGATTAGTTAAAATAACAACTCTGATTGGACAATAGATAAGCAAGTATATTCAAGAATGACAAGTCAATTGTGCTAGGCTATACTATTTGATTGGTATTCATCACAGATAATACGCACAATTTACAACTGTATAGACCGATTTCGATAATCTGACCGTTTGTTTATATACGAAGGCTATAACATAAACATAAAATGGGTGATCCAGCTTTGATAACATGCATACCAACGCTTTATTAGGCTACCCAAAGCACAGAATGTTCAATTGCCAACATAGCGCAGTTGGCAGAGCAGACAGTTACAAATATCAAAGGAAAAACCTTTTAGGTTCAACCCCCACTCACATTACTTTTTTTAATAATACATATAATGCTCACTGCTTTTTTGTTTTGTTTTATGGTGTCAGATTAAATTTAATTTATGAATGAACAAATGAAAGTAAATTCAGGAAATCGAAAATACCACAAAGAATGTAAATTACATACACAATGTACGAATAAAAGCCACACAAACAAGGCAATACTGTTTAAGAATGGTACCAGACGAACCAATTTTAAAACATAAAATAAAAAATAAAACAATTATATTTCATATCAATTAAAAGTAAGAAAAAAGATGACTTCTGTAGGCGTTGAACTCAAAATCAAAGATTTCATAGAAAAATATGTCCACCCACTTATCCACTCAACCACAGAGGCTACTGGATGTGATGCGTTGCTATTTACTTATTCTATCCAGTATATGGATGTCATTTTACTCTAATCCGATTAAATAGATAACAAAACATATACCCCTATATGCTTTGAATGCGATAAACCCCGAAATCCATGTTATCGAAATCGGTTTATACTTCATCCTCGTATGAGCTTTCGCTGCGTGAATATTGATTATAAACACTAACCTCTAGTATACTACCATTGATAGTAGGAAACGGTGTCAGTGTAGCAATACCACGTGACTTTTGACTACAGTTACAAGAAGAAATTTGTTAACATTGGAAAATAAAATAGCCATAAGTATTTTATTTCTTCATCGAATTCTATGAAATATACGCCACGCTAAGAGGACAATTATTTGCTTTCCATGAAATATATAATCTTTTTCAGTGGTTGTGCCGTTTTATCCATTACCTTGTGAAACCGTGGAACGTGTAGGTTTCACAGGGTAATAGAAAAATCGGTAAAACTGCTGAATAAGATCTTTTATTTCACGGAAAGCAAATACTTTTCCCCTTAGCGTGGCGTATATTTTATAGAAATCGATAAAGAAATAAAATACTTATGGCTATATTTGTGTTCCAATGTTTACAAATTTCTACTTGTAACTGTAGCCAAAAGCCACGTGGTATTGCTTGCCTGTGATAGTAGGAAACGGTGTGCTGGGAGTTTATGAATAAAACGTTTGGTTATTTACTCAGAATATAAAGTAGTTATCTAGAATATGGTAATGGAAACCATCATTGCATGCTGAGTTTATAGTAGTATAAATACAGAGTAGTCCATTAATAAATGAAATATTTTTGTTTTGTATTCAGTGTGCTAGGCCTTCTTACCCCCATGGAAACGGCTGTCTGCATATAAAATATTAGGGTCTACTTTAGCGTTATCATTTTAATCAATGAATTGTCGGCGGTGTTTAATTGAATGGATAGTTCGGTAAAATGGCGATTTCCTAAGTTGTAAATTCGTTGAAAAGTCGTGAATGAAATCCCTTTTTCCTTCATCTGAGGTTGATTATTTGGGGTGTGAGTTTACATTGAAAACAATGTATTATTAAACGAATTACGTACGCATCTAATGAAGAAATAGTCCAAAAGTCGTATGTCAGTTTAACTTCTTGCAACATTATTGTATTGATTTATTTTATAAAACCGTCTGTGCAGCCATATTTCGATGATAAATAACAACTAGAAACTGCTAAGCTATGTTTACTTTTGAGTGTATTATACTGAGTTTGTGTATGATCATCTGTCTGTGTTTACTATCAAACCACGTAATGTTGGCAACTAGGCTATACTGCTGAAATTCTCACTCGTGTTGTTATAAAGAAGTATTCCGCATTTAACGTCATGATATTGATGCTGCAAAGATCAAATATGTCTTTTATTTCAATTATGTAATACTCTAAATTGTATACATCTAGTATGTGTTGCAAGTTTAAATTAGTAAAGTCTATATCCATTACAATATACAAATTGGTGTCCAAGTTTCAAAAATTGCCTCCTAAATTCCTTTCAAGTTCATGTATTTACACATAATTCAGAATTTTTGAAGGTCGAAGTTCAAAATAGTGATCTATCAGATGACTACAGTCTTGATGCCTACTGGCAAAAGTATGCAGGAATTGTGTATTATAATTAAGAGTGAAACTGCACACTAAAACAAGAGATGTTTGTAAAACATGTATGCCCCCATGGTAGCCCAATAGTCAGAAATGGTTACTGCGACCTTGACCTCAAAATCAATAGGGGTCATCTACTGTTGATGACCAACCTCCATGTAAAGTTTGAAGATCCTAGGTCAAAGCGTTCTTGAGTTATTGAACGGAAACCATTTTATACGACCGACCGACCGACCGACCGACCGACCGACCGACGGACGGACGGACGGACTGACGGACGGACGACGGACGGACGGACGACGGACGGACGGACGGACGGACGGACGGACGGACGACGGACGGACGGACGGACGGACGGACGGACGGACATTTGCAAAGCAATATACCCCCTCATCAAAGATGGGGGGCATAATTATACGTTAAAAAAGCCAATCTAGTTTAACTATTCAATTCTAACCACATGTTAATGCTAGACATAATGCACATTATACAATTCTCTATTTCACATTAACTTAATATTTAATTTGTTGAAAATTCTTTAACAATTTCATATATTTGTTCACGCCTTATTTATTTGAAACAAATGTTGGCATAATATGTCAGATATACTTAGGGCAACTGAGCTTACGACATTTCTTGAAATTTACATGTTCCCTAGAATCTGTCCTGACAGTACTGACTTGCAGCACTAAGATGAACTTGATACATCCGAATAGTAAACTCGTGTAGACAAAAATGTATGCATTGCACATAAAGGTCACCGGATATAACGATATGACGGTGACCCCTGAGCTACCAAGATGTTTCTAATTAGTGTTTACAAATGCAGGCCTAGTTGTGTGCATATTCAGGGCAACCACACTTTTGTCTAGCTTAAATAATGCAGTTGTAACATTGGAGGGTTTTTCACACCAAAATTGTTCATATTTTACACGCTTCGGAAGTATCAAATTACGAATACCGAAGACATTCAAAAGCATAAATAAACCGACATGTACCCTAACGAAGGGACAATACAAGTCTGTTCGCGCCAATCATTGACACAATGTTTTCGCAAATGTTTGTACCGCAGATGTTTCCGGGAAAAGCGGTTGGAAAAACTTTCCACCAGACTAAAATGTTGCAAAAACGGCGTTTTAAACACACACAAAAACAACAACAACAAAACTCAGAAAAACAAACAAACAAATAAACATTAAGGCCTAATTATGACCTTAGTATGTTTGTATTTCCTATGTTAATTTTTATTATTCCTGATGAAGACAATATAGTCGAAACGTTGAACAATCCTGGAGTTTGTCTTGATTTACTTTATCTATGATTAATAAGGTGTATATCAGACAACTAATGTTCTTACTGTTTTAAACATGTCATATAATAGGGCATAACGTTAGTTTGTAGCCAGTCCTGGTTCCTGACCCCGGACATCTCTCTAACAGATCGTTTGCTCTACGGACTTAGCTAACAAGGTTGCTTTAAATATTTGAGTTCACCCTAATAAGCACTTAGTATTATACCATGACACACTCTCCCTGAAAAACAAAGTACCGTTACATGGCTATATAAATAATTGAAGACACCGTTTCTTGGAATATTGCTTTAGTTTGTATCCTTCCGCGTCTTCTTAAATGAGTTGGCGAAACTCTGTTCTGATATTGAATACAATTACGTTGCTTTGAATGGCACCACAATTTTCTAGAAGCTATTAACCTATTTCTAGAACGATTTTTTGGAAACACTCAGGAATGCCTCATAAAACGAAGTACAATGCAACCTCTCCAGAACGTCCTTCCATAGAATCAAAATATTAAGTACGCAAAATCATTTAAATGTTACCTCGCCAGAGCAACAGCCTCTACACAACAGCCAAACTTGTGTTCCAAACATAGTGTTGCTCTGGAGAGGTTGTACTGTATAATCATATAGTTCTATAATTATATTATTCCTCTTTATTGTCTTAATTGAACTTTGTTACGTACTAAAATAATGCTATTGTTATTAATGATTATATTTATTGGTAATAACGCATGAAAAGGTCGCACTTACCTCGCATGTAACCATGCATAATTCATTACTGTTACTTAAACCTCTGTGGAATTTGTGGCGGTGGCATGTCAGATTGCCTTCTAGTTGTCATAGCTTTGTCATACACGTACGATGTTACTAGAATTACACTGATTTACAAATTGTAAACCGTATAAGCTCAGTTAATGGTATTATAGTACGGATAATTTGACCCGATTCTCGACCTTCAATCATAGGGTATGTATCGACTCCCTGGTCTCTATATCGACTCTCTGGTCTCTGTTTCTGTATCGACTCCCTGGTCTCTGTATTGACTCCCTGGTCTCTGTAATGACTCCCTGATCTCTGTATCTCTGTATCGACGCCCTGGTCTCTATATTGACGCCCTGGTCTCTGTATCGACGCCCTGGTCTCTGTATCGACGTCCTGGTCTCTATATCGACGCCCTGGTCTCTATATTGACTCCCTGATCTATGTATCGACTCCCTGGTCTCTGTATCGACGCCCTGGTCTCTATATCGACGCCCTGGTCTCTGTATCGACGTCCTGGTCTCTATATCGACGCCCTGGTCTCTGTATTGACTCCCTGATCTCTGTATCGACTCCCTGGTCTCTGTATCGACGCCCTGGTCTCTCTATCGACGCCCTGGTCTCTGTATCGACGCCTTGGTCTCTGTATCGACGCCTTGGTCTCTATGTTGACTCCCTGGTCTCTGTATCGACTCCCAGGTCTCTGTATAGACGTCCTGGTCTCTGTATCGACGCCCTGATTTATGTATTGACTCCCTGGTCTCTGTATCGACCCCTTGGTCTCTATATTGACGCCCTGGTCCCTGTATCGACGCCCTGGTCTCTGTAATGACTCCTTGGTCTCTGTATCGACTCCCTGGTCTCTCATTCACCAAATATAGTTATAATTATATCTAGTAAATGAGACTGGTGGTGTCGATATAGACCCCTATGCCCATATTTTCAATCTCGGTTGTATGTTTTCAATAAGCGAGAAGTATCACGGAGACGCTCCAGGTGTAATACGAACACAAATCTAAAGGACCGATATTGCACGATTTGCTCTCGGAAGTTTATATATTCAACGCAAAAAGCTTGTAAAATATTCATGCATAAAGGTCAGGATTATGTAAAACTGTCCGTGCTATTCCTATCCGAAATTGTATTATCTTGTACTCGATTATCTTATTGCACCGTAAGAATATATGGACTTGTTAAAGAACAACATATCGGATAGACACCGTATAAAAACGGATTACCCATGGGTTCAGATCACTGCGGTATACAGTACAATAGCACATACATGGGGAGCGGTGGCCTAGAGGTAGGGCGCGCGCTTCGGGATCGAGAGGTCCCGGGTTCAACCCCCGTCTGGACCACTGCTTAATTTCTCTGAGCACGAATAACCCACATGCTCCGCTCGACCAAGGTGTGAATTGGTACCTGTGAGGGTTGTGTCTGAACATGTTCGATAGTCCTGGGCGCCGAAGATCGATGTTGGCTGCACACCCACCAGGAGAGAAATAGTCTCCCCAGGGAGACTCGAACGCAGGTTTCCATAGGTAGCCCAATGACCAGGGGAAGTTTACATGTCAAAGGGTGGCTGAACGGCTGAACTGCTGAAAGCAGCCCTAGAAAATTGGTAACTTAACTTAAATTATTTGAGTAATAGCATTACATTTCGCGGCATTAGCCTGGGGACGAGTGTACGTTCAGCCACGGTATTTTCCAAACGACTTATTCATTCTTGCAACTCAAATGTTTTTTAGTATCCAAAAATGTGTAGTTCAAAATTAAAAAAAGAGCGAAAGTACAACAAGATACAATGTACTTACTAAAGCAGATACAAGTAACTGTACGGAGTATTGATGTTTACTCTACCGAGTATTGCCAAGTATCTAGTGTGTGTACTGAGCATTAAACAACATTATGACTACGTAACTCATTTTCACGCAATACCAAGGTGTACGGTATATCGCATTGCAGATAAAAACATGAACTTTCGAACAATACTGTACCATTATTGATATTTGTGGCGGATTGATTTTCGTAGGAACTAGAGAGAGAGAGAAAGAGTGAGAAATTAGATCCAATCGAAAATTTGACCTCAATATATATTTGTTTTCTTTGAATGTTTTACTCCATTAATTTAAGAAACCAACTTAGTTAATAACCAATTTATCTGCAAAATGTCGAACCTATGAAAATTAATTATTTTACAGTTCTGTATCTGACAAAGCAGTAAAAAGAATTATGTACTCTGCTGACAGTACTTACATGCTATTTAGCTATAATGAGGGTATGTGAATATCGTTAATATTGATGTAAGGTTTATTTATGGGTACAGTCTCACCTTATATTTTGCTACCCCCACTTTGATGTCTGTAGATTTGTTTTCGTTTGATACTATCAGTTTTTATTGTCGTATTTCATGAATTCTTAAGTAGGTCTACATGACGGCAGTTAACTGACATCATCAGAGTTGTTAGAAGTAATTAACATCTAGTTGATCTACTAAAATAGCCATCCGAATGATACTAACTACCTCTTAACATGAAAAGGACAGCACAGCAACCAATACCTCATATGAACGTGACCTTCTCAACACGAAGATCAAACTCAGAGCGTCCCTGTTTAAATAAATGGTAAAGGTCAGTGTTAATTAGACAATGAAACTCATATTCTCTATTAACCCACTTCAATGATGTGAAGTTCTGGTTAGAACGAATTTATATTAGTTTGATCTTTGCACTGGTACCCATATTATATTACTCTGCACTGGTACCCCTAGTATATAACTTTGTACTGGTACCCCTAGTATATAACTTAGTACTGGTACCCCTAGTGTATAACTTTGTACTGGTACCCCTAGTATATAACTCTGTACTGGTACCCCTAGTATATAACTCTGAACTGGTACCCCTAGTATATAACTTTGTACTGGTATCCCTAGTATATAACTTTGTACTGGTACCCCTAGTATATAACTTTGTACTGGTACCCCTAGTATATAACTCTGTGCTGGTACCCCGAGTATATAACTCTGTACTGATACCCCTAGTATATAACTTAGTACTGGTACCCCTAGTGTATAACTTTGTACTGGTACCCCTAGTATATAACTCTGTACTGGTACCCCTAGTATATAACTTTGTACTGGTACCCCTAGTATATAACTTTGTACTGGTACCCCTAGTATATAACTTTGTACTGGTACACCTAGTATATAACTCTGTACTGATACCCCTAGTATATAACTCTATACTGGTACCTCTAGTATATAGTATATAGCTCTGTGCTGGTACCCCTAGTATATAACTCTGTACTGGTACCCCTAGTATATAACTCTGTACTGGTACCCCGAGTATATAGTATATAACTCTGTGTACTGGTACCCCTAGTATATAACTCTGTACTGGTACCCCTAGTATATTACTCTGCACTGGTACCCCTAGTATATAACTTTGTACTGGTACCCCTAGTATATAACTTTGTACTGGTACCCCTAGTGTATAACTTTGTACTGGTACCCCTAGTATATAACTCAATACTGGTACCCCTAGTATATAACTCTGTACTGGTACCCCGAGTATATAGTATATAGCTCTGTGCTGGTACCCCTAGTATATAACTCTGTACTGGTACCCCTAGTATATAACTCTGTACTGGTACCCCTAGTATATAACTCTATACTGATACCCCTAGTATATAACTCTATACTGGTACCCCTAGTATATAACTCTGTACTGGTACCCCTAGTATATAACTCTATACTGGTACCCCTAGTATATAACTCTGTACTGGTACCCCTAGTATATAACTCTATACTGGTACCCCTAGTATATAACTCTGTAATGGTACCCCTAGTATATAACTCTGTACTGGTACCCCTAGTATATAACTCTATACTGGTACCCCTAGTATATAACTCTATACTGATACCCCTAGTATATAACTCTGTACTGGTACCCCTAGTATATAACTCTATACTGGTACCCCTAGTATATAACTCTATACTGATACCCCTAGTATATAACTCTATACTGATACCCCTAGTATATTACTCTGTACTGGTACCCCTAGTATATAATTCTGTACTGATACCCCTAGTATATAACTCTATACTGGTACCTCTAGTATATAGTATATAGCTCTGTGCTGGTACCCCTAGTATATAACTCTGTACTGGTACCCCTAGTATATAACTCTGTACTGGTACCCCGAGTATATAGTATATAGCTCTGTGCTGGTACCCCTAGTATATTACTCTGTACTGGTACCCCTAGTATATAACTCTGTACTGGTACCCCTAGTATATAACTCTGTACTGGTACCCCTAGTATATAACTTTGTACTGGTATCCCTAGTATATAACTTTGTACTGGTACCCCTAGTATATAACTTTGTACTGGTACCCCTAGTATATAACTATGTACTGGTACCCCTAGTATAACTCTGTGCTGGTACCCCTAGTATATAACTATGTACTGGTACCCCTAGTATAACTCTGTACTGGTACCCCTAGTATATAACTATGTACTGGTACCCCTAGTATAACTCTGTACTGGTACCCCTAGTATATAACTATGTACTGGCACCCCTAGTATAACTCTGTGCTGGTACCCCTAATATATAACTCTGTGCTGGTACCCCTAATATATAGCTCTGTGCTGGTACCCCTAGTATATTACTCTGTACTGGTACCCCTAGTATATAACTCTGTACTGGTACCCCTAGTATATTACTCTGTACTGGTACCCCTAGTATATAACTCTGTACTGGTACCCCTAGTATATAACTATGTACTGGTACCCCTAGTATATAACTATGTACTGGCACCCCTACTATAACTCTGTGCTGGTACCCCTAATATATAACTCTGTGCTGGTACCCCTAGTATATAACTCTGTACTGGTACACCGAGTATATAACTCTGTACTGGTACCCCTACTATAACTCTGTACTGGTACTTCAAGTATATAACTCTGCACTGGTACCCCTAGTATATAACTCTGCACTGATACCTTTAGTATATAACTCTGCACTGGTACCCCTAGTTGGGAGGCGTTTAAGCCTCTCATTACTACCATTGTCCATTTCTTAATACAAAATTAACCGCCTTTAGGCTGCTATGTGAATCCGCATTCAAGTAGTTCCAGAGCTGTCAACATTCCCAATACTGCTACATATGTTTCTCCAAATGTTTTAACTGATTTAAGCCAATCAGCAACATGTGTTTATTCTAAGATCAAACATCATTGTGAAACTGTTCGTTAAATCGATATTTTTGCAAAAAAATCACTACACCGGCAGATACCGAACTTGTTTCACAGTACGAAAATGACGTGTTCATCAAATGTCCCAGCTGTAAAGCTATTTTTAGAAACTTCAGACTACGGTCAAGTGATGGTTTTATCAATGAATCGTATACGGTCTGCAAAGTACTGTTATGCAATCATATGGTGTCGCTGTACTAGCTAGCCGCTTTCTATAGACTGTCTCACGCTGTGAGGGAAGTGATTACAAGACGGTACTGTAGAATCTGATAAATAGGCGCGTAGTATTTTTTTAAAGCCACTGTTGATATACGCATTTAATACACGTATTACATATAAATTAATTTGCACCTTTTAACAATTATTTAGATATCAAACATGCCTATATAGTCACATATGCCTATTTTGACATTCAAGACAAGATCGGCAGTAAGAAAACGAACATTAAACGTGTAAAGTCGGTTTAAGCTTTAGTAGCAGCAACCAGATCGCCTCCCATAAGTACTCTCAGTGCTTTGATATATAACTCTGTACTGGTTTCCCTAATATAACTCTGTACTGGTACCCCAAGTATATAACCAAGTATATAACTTTGTTAATACCTCAAATTTCCCTAAACGTATGTTTACTGTTTCAATTTTTAACATACACTGTCCCTAATGTTGAGTTTAGTAAACGGTTAGAGCCTTAACTTATATGATATACCGCTGGCTATATATACGAGGAGTATATCTTGGAATTGTCGGCCCACTTATAAATGAGCAATATTATGTTAGAAAGCTTTCCAGCTCCAGATTAACCGAACAGTTTCGTATGTAACATGTTTTGTAACTTTCTTAGTCAAGTTTTACTTTGCTGTAAATGTGGACTTGCTGTTTTTCTTCTATTCGTTCAAAGATAAGATAAAAAAAACTGATACAAATTTGATAGTGTATTATTTGAAGAGAATGAATGTTCTGTATATTTATTGCATGGTGAGATATTTTGTATTTCTCTGATTATAACCGACAGTGGTGATTAAAAAAGTGTGAAAATACGAGAAACTACCTGACAGTGTATGCCTGTATCATGTGTTATCTCTAATAAAACTGATAATTATGTTCCAATTGGAATTCCAGGCTTTGAAAATACAATAAATATTTGTTAACAAAAAACTAAAATAGTTAATTGAAAATAACTTTCTTTTGTTCTGAATTTTGGCAAAGAATTGGTGATGATGATGGGTTCGGAACTCTATTAGTTCCATAGACACATAACTAAATATTTCCACACTGTTTTCGTCAGACAGGCGTGAGATTGCTTGTTGTGGTGATCGTGTTAATAACAGTCCATAGCCGCTGGATTATTGGTATCTTTATCGTTGTTAGAAAAAAGATAATATTAAGTCCGACAGGGACGGCAGCACTCAACTTAACCAGCCGAGCACAGAAAACATTAAAGACACACAAGGCATAATACCCAACTGAACGAACCGAGCACAGAAAACATAAAACACATTCAAGGCACAATGCTCAACTAAACAAGGTTGTATGTACTCTTCATTTGTGGGTATTCCTTAATATAGTTACCGGCTAGATAGTATAACATATAATTCTACATGCTCCGAAACCCAGGCATTGTTGCCTTATGAGTGTACACTACCCAAAAGTTCTAAACCGTCACCATAATTATGTGTATTAATTTTGTCAATAGTGCACGTACTCTCATGAAATTTTGCATACCAATACTTGAATACTAATTGCATTTAATTATTGATTCATTTTGGCAGATAAACGGCCATGTTACTCGTTACAGGCCCGTTACGTAATGAAGTCTTTTTTACACAGTCACATTAACACATTTCACTCAACTTGTTGATGAACACGTGCATTTTGCGCAATAAGCACGTGTTCATTAACATTTAGGGACAACTGACGTCTTCCCTCCCAGAAATACACGTAACATGCCAAGATTGACGCAAAACGAACTTGGATGAAGTGTAAGAATCTTACAACACATTTTCACTAAGGCTATTTTAATACAATGTTAATTTTACAAAGTTTGCCTGAGTGTTGATTTTCAAAAATTGAAGGTTCATGTGAATGAAAAAGCGGAAATAATAATTAAAATAACAATTACAAACGAAATAGAAAATCATTTTTGTAATAGAAAGCTAAACTAATGGCCGCAACTTTATCCCAGCTGATGACATCGCGACAGGTCAACCGCGTTCTGTTTGTGCCCAATTCAACATGTTAGGTGTTTTTCGCGTAGGAAAGTCTTCACTAGTATCCAAATCGTGCATGAACACGTGCTTTTCGACGCGCATGCATTACACGTGCACATTATGCTAGATTACGTAACAAGTCTAAAACGGTGAATTAGACCGTAAGTAGGCCAGAATAAACTAATATTTGGCTTTATTGGATATTCACATGTCATTATGTGTTGATAAATGCATGATTAAAACATATTAATAAAATAAAAAAATGTCAACAAGGAATTGTGTGCACAGAGGTTTTTCGTAATCTCATGAGTGTTCCTTTCGAGTCAATTTCAGCATTTTATGAGTTTTTCAAGATAAACAGTCATCAGTTTTGCCGATTTTGTTCATGAGCGCGTGAATTTTGCATTGCACGTGCAAAAATGCATTATTACGCAATACACAGAATGCACTAAAACTAACTGCAAAACGGTCTAAATAAACCAATACTCAGCTGCAAATCTTAATCAGGTATCGGTATGAGAAATACATGCATTTTTTTACAAAACGGGAATAAAATATAAACTGGCTGTTTAGCACTTTTGAGGAGTGTACAGTAACCTGGACGAGCTGGGTTGGATATATTACAATTTGCATGTTGGTCGTGCGTTATACTTACCGTTATATATCCGGTGTTTGACCGTTACAAGTACGATTGTATGCGTTATGTTCGCGTTATTTCACTGTACACCTCCAGCAATCGCTACATTGGCATTGCTGGTTTATACGTTTGATACTTTACCAACGGAACCTCGAGCAGAAATACTGTAGACGATTTTCAATACTGGATAGCATCGGATAACAGTATTTATTTTTGTTCGTTTGATTTGCGACTACATCATGCAACATGTTCTTGCTCAAACAAGTGACTTAAGTCATAATGTACGTTAGATCATCCCTTGTCAGAAACGATGAATGTGAACAAGTTTACTGCATGCATTTGCAGAAGACTGTGTCGATAAGCCCCAAACATTTATCATCGTATTCTAATACAATTACGCGAATTTCTGAGAGTTCAAACAGAAACGAACGAATGCGGCTCTTTACGTAATACAATTTAATAGAAATTTGTTTCTCTGAAATTGGACCAATTTCCCTTTAAATGAATATTGATGTAACAGACCGGCGTCGATTTGAGTATTTAACTATGTTAGGTTCGGTAAATAAAAAAAATACACAGTAGTGATTTTGTTTCTCTGAATTGCAAAATATTTGTAATTCCCGACCATTTTTTGAAAAGCCATTTGTTTGTTACTAATATCACTTACATTTGCACGGAATAGTTAAAATAGGGGATTGACTTATGACGGTATATAAATGCTATCCGTAGAGTATTAGTACCATAAGAAACGAGACAGTCTAGTGCTTTATTGACTGTGAACACCAGGATAACAGTCGAATGCTCTATCAACTTTGCTTACCAGGATGATAGTCTAGTGCACTATCAACTGCGCTAACCAGAATAACAGTAAAACGCTCTATCAACTGTGCTAACCAGGATAACAGTATAATGCTCTATCTACTGCGCTAACCAGGATAACAGTCTAATGCTCTATCAACTGTGCTAACCAGGATAACAGTATAATGCTCTATCTACTGCGCTAACCAGGATAACAGTCTAATGCTCTATCAACTGTGCTAACCAGGATAGCAGTATAATGCTCTATCAACTGCGCTAACCAGGATAACAGTATGATGATCTATCCACTGCGCTAACCAGGATGATAGGCTTGTGCTCTGTCAACTTTGCCAATCAGGATGATAGTATATTGCTCTATCAAGTGTGCCTACTACGGCGACAATCTAGTCCTTTAACTAATGTGCACCAGCCAATCTTCACTGATATCAACTGAACGTATCATTCTGCAAGTATCTGATTTCATTTAGACCTCGTACTGTTCGAGTTGGCGACATCAACTATCACAATAGCATTAATGTAACAAAATGCATTGACACAGATCAGCTATACAAACACACTGCCATCCATCAATAGATTAACAAATAAAAACAAATACCAGAACATAGCTGGAGTTTGACAGAGAACCAGAGATCAGTTATCTATGACGATCGGTAACTTTCCGGATGATTATACAAATTATTCCGTATGATGTTCTGATACCAAGCATCGATCCATGTTTGTGGAAATGTTACTCTGGTTGGTTGTATTTGTTCTTACGCTACTTGTCAATATTGTTTCCGTTACATAATGCGATCAGCTACATTTGGTAACAATGTTGTTTCTGAATATTTAAGCTGAACTAGCGACTAGAGCGTCCGCTTCTGGTACGGGCCGTTCGGCATACTTGTAAACGCCGTGTTCAATATAGGTTTTGTACAGTTCGCTGGCTGAGCGCTCAACCTATGATAACTATGTCCCAGCAATTAGTAACAATGTAGTTTGTGGCTATCCAAGCTGAACTAACGACTAGAGCGTCCGCTTCTGGTACGGGCAGATCGGCACACGAACGCCGTGTTCAATATCAATAGTGTACAGTTGGCTGGGTGCTCAACCTATGATAGCTAAGTCACGGCATAGTTTGTGAATATACAAGCTGAACTAGCGACTAGAGTGACCGCTTCTGGTACGGGTCGCTCGGAGTCGGTACTGGTCGGTCGGAGTCAGGTTGCAAAAAAAATGTTCGTGTTAAATATAGTTCTTGTACCATTCAGTTTCTGGCTTGCTGGTTTGCTGGGCACATAACCTATAGCAGATACATAAATCATTGTCGGTAGTTTACATATTAATACTAAAATACAGGGTGCGGGATAATCACCCTCGAACCTGAAACCCACAAAATACAAAACAAATCACAAACAACTTCAACGATGACTGTTCTGGCTGCTCCAATACATATATACATGTTTTTGATAAAGTCATGTGTATGTATGATACAAGTACTTAATGTTTCCCAAAAACTGCATTCGTAAATGTCGTAGTTTATATGAACTATTAGTATATCATCTCTCTGTTGGCTACAAAATGGCTTGTGACATATTCTATTACAGAAAATGAACTTCCTTATGACAAAAATGTACATTGACATTCACCAATATTGGTCACCAAGAATATGAGTATTGTTCTGAAATTGACAGGAATGGAGTCTTGCTTTCCAGGACGCTTTATACACTAGTCTTATAAAAGGTTTCTAAAATGGATCGATATACCAGGACATGGTAATTCTTCACATAAATAATACAGGATACTTTAAAACTAGCGTACATCTATGAGGGTCCTATATAGTTCCACAGACGTTAAAACCACGCGTACATCTATTAGTTTCGAATGGATTCTAAAAATGACACCGTAATGCTTAAAGCATAATGCTTACTGTCTACAAATTTAATTTGAAAATGGCTGGCTGTGTGAGGTGATAGTTAACATGCCAGGTTTTGCAAAACATAATGTTCGCTAAAGTTGGATATAAGCATTTGAAAACAGTAAGAAGTTTCGTTGTATGCAGTTGAAGGAAGGCAGTAGGTAAATAGCGGTATATCGTTGTAAACAATCAGTACATTATGGAGCTATCAGGCATGACACTGTCCATCTAGCCGACTGTACATTCACCTCCGCCGCCCAATCATTGAACTGCAAGTTGGCTATTGCATTCGGAAGTCGACTGTTGCCCTCGGAGCTATATGGCAACCGCAGCACTTTGGCTCTAACCTTCTCTGTTTCTCATTCATACACCCGAGTATACAGGATCATTGTGGATCGTTTATTGATTTCAGAGAACTTCAGCAGCAACGCGGTCGGAGATCGGTGCGATACACTGAAAGACGTTTCAGAATTTATCAATGCTGCATTAAAATGTTATTGTCAGATTGGAATGGTGGAGATCACGCGTTTAAAGACAGTGTCAGTTGAAAGTGACAGTGAATCGACTTCCTTGATTTAGAATCACACGCAAATACCCATATCATTAAAACGTACATACCTTGCTGGTTGTCTCATCTTTTGAAAGCAATCAATAATTACATTTCTCTATAAAACCTACACATGTCTGATCCGTTCATCGATTTAATGTATTAAAAGTCCGTTATTATATTTATTATAATGAATGCAGTGTCATATTTACTGTTGCCAACATATCGCTGTTTGGTATAACGTCTGAGGGTGAACTTTAAGTGTTGTTGTCCTGTAGTGTCTGTATTATGTATAGGTGTGTTCAGCCATTAATTTTTACTGTTGGAACTAGGCCATTCAGCTTGGCGTTCAGCTATTTGATTGCTGAAACTGGTTCATTTAGAATTTCGACAGCTTGGACATGGGAATATTATAATTATTATATTATAGTTGGGCATTGTGTCTTTTATGTTTTCTGTGCTCAGCTAATTCAGGCGGGCATTGTACCTTGTGCGTGTTTTATGTTGTCTGTACTCGGCTGGTTAAGCGGAGTGTTGCCTTCCCTGTCTGACTTAATATTATCTTTAAGTCTATGTTGTTTATTTTGTTACCGCCATGGTAGGGACAGTGACAAATAGCACTGCGTGCTTAATCTAGCTTTAGGGTGCACCAAACCTCACACTCCAGAAACGATACAGTGTGAATAAAAGTTACCCAAAATGTTATAACCCAAACCAAAAGACCACAAGTGAAATAAGAATGTAGAACATGAAACATTTATTAGTATATGAACACTGTGTGTGTACAGTGAACTCTGAATAGTTCCAGATTCTGCCTCTTTCTGTCCTTATCACCGTAACGAGCCAGGTAACAGTCAGCTATACCAATAATTGTAACTGAAAGCGTGATTGATCAGGGAAAAATTGCCAATGAACACAGACCTTACAAAAGCTGTTAGGATTTATCACCGGGAGGCCATCTTTAATAAGCACAAACTAACCCAAATATGTCTTTGCAACAAAAAAGCAAACTCATTGCAGTAGTTACCTCCCTGTGTAATACATTAAATCAGGAGGCTTGATGAGTTGCGATTAAACCCGAGTTAGTCATACAACATGTTTTATGTCTTATTTAGAACAAAGGTAATAAATAAATTTGATATAATTTTGTAAAATTTATAATCTGTAAGCATGTCCCAATACACAGTGCAGGTCGTGTTTAAATCGGATTCATTTCAGTTTTATATTCCTTTCGTGATGAAAATAATTTACCAAGCCACTTCCTAGCTTTTCCTAAAGCTGATATTGTTGTATTTTAGAAGCCTAAAGCACGTTACAGTTTATTGTGTCTTTAGTAGCGTTACGCAAGTAAAATTTTATCGTGTCTTCAATAGCCTAAAGCACGTAAAATTTATTGTGTTTTCAGTCGCCTAAAGTGCGTAACACATTAGTGTGTCTTTAGTAGCCGAACTCACGTCAAACTTATGTTTGTCTTTTGTGGCCTAAGGCACGTAACAATTTATTTTGTAAACGTTTTACCTTGAAACACCAAGCAAGTTTCTTTGTCCGTAGACCAATGACGACTGATAAATGCTGCGTTAAATTGCCTACTGTGTCTTCAGTAGCCTAAATAATGTTACAATTTATTGTGCAATTAGTAGCCTAAAACTCGTCTTTCGTAGACTTGAGCTCGTAACGATTTATTGTGTTCTTAGTGGCACAAAGCACGTGCCAAGTTATTGTGATTTTCGTAGACTTAAGCACGTAACGATAATTATGTATGTCGTTCGTAGCCAAGGCACCTGACGACTTTTAAATGTGTATTTAGTAGTCTGAAACACGTAACCATCTAAATAATCCAAAAGCACGTAACAATTCACTGTGTCTTCAGTAGCCTAAATTAGGTAACAATTCACGGTGTCTTCAGGAGCCTAAAGATCGTATCAATTTCCTTGTTGTTCAGGTTAGTGCGAGTTCCTTAACAGGAAGTAGACATTCAACCATGTTCTGTCTGAAACTTAGTTTTGTATTCATCGTACACGCCTGTCAAAAGATAATATTAAGTCAGACAGGGAAGGCAGCTCTCAAAACATAAAAACACAAGGCACAATGCCCACCTGAACCAGCCGAGCACAGAAAACATAAAAACATAAAAGGCACAATGCCCAACTAAACTAGTTTAATCCTCCCAAAAGTCTTACGTATTTGTCGTGTGTCGACACACGCATTGTAATTCAAACTCGCGCCCATCTCTTCAAATCTCAAGAAACTTAACAAAGTTTGATACACAGTCATATTTAAAATATCAAAAAAATATAAACGTTTCACTTAGTGTTAGTTGCACATCGTGCGGAAGAATCACAAACTTTAATGAAATACAATATTTCTCCTACTTGGCGCCACAAAACCTTCATCGTGATATTGTGCATACACTCTAACTAAACAATGAACTCAAAAACATAACAAGTGCATATATATACCAAACTAAAAATAGTGCATGTTTGTACATGAGAGCCTTCTTAGAAAGGAAATATAATTGATGCTCCGTTCATATTTCAAGTCTTTATTATTTTCATGAACTACCGGGATTACTTAATCATTTTATTTCACGAACAAATGTATTGATATTATTCAAAAAAGAAGTCTTCTGGGCGAAACGTTGTATTCTAATGAATGTACATTAAATGTTATTCGTGTTTGGTGGTTTCTCTCTATTTTTGATTTTATTTCAAAACTGTAAAACCATGTTTAATTATTTTGAGATTAATTTTCGAAGATTTTGTTAGTGAATTCCCTTAGGTGTATTGTGTCTTCAGTATTTACAAATAATTCAATTAAAACTCTTGACCCTACGAAATATATATATGCGTTTCATAATTTCAAGTGTACACTGTCAGGTCTTTTGAGTGTTTTAATTAACAAAACTTCACACCACTTGAATTAATGATAATTATAACACCACGTCGTTAACGTATAGTAGTGGTAGAGCATCTGCTTTATGCATGACAAGTCCAAAAAGACATATTAAGATAGACAGGGAAGGCAGCACTCATCTGAACCAAAATGATAACAACACATACCAGGCACAATGCCCAACTTAACTAGTAAATTGTCCGCCAAAAATCAAGCTGTCGAAAGGCTGAATCAACTAGTTTCAGCAATCAAAAAGCTGAATGCCCAAGCTGAATGACCCAGTTCTAACAGTACATGTATATCCTAAACATTTATGACTGTATACTAGCATAATGAGTCTGTATTAAGATAGAACAGTTTACTAAGTTTATCTTATTTAAAATGTTCATGAAATATGAGCTACCTCCGTTAATGTATGGTCCTAAACTGTCGTATAGTAAGATATGTAATTAAAGACCCTCGCAATAATAAGATCGTCTTAGAATAGTTTTAAGAATAAAGTGATCTTTACATGTTTAAGTTTATTCCATTAATAAGGTAGTACATGTATAATCAACGAACAGTCTGTCATTTACAGCATACTAATTTGTGACATTCTTTACAATGCTGTTCGTATAGTACATATAGTACACAAATTGAAGCCCTTCATGCTAGTACGTTTGGTAGAACCAACAATCTGGACTGAAGTTACAGTGTTTGGATGATTATATTGTTCACATTGGCTATAATCATGTTCATCGCGTGTGGACTAGTTGCCTATTAAAGAGAGAGTTACTTGTAGTATTAATTGATAATCAATCCAGGTCATCTATCCGCTATGTATAACTGAAAAACAGTTAAAACACAAAGTAAGGATCCCATTGTAAACATGTTTGGAAGCTGACAAACTTCGCATACTCAGCGCTATCTCCTTGTTGAGTTTTTACACCACAACATCTGCTACCACCAACACCTCCCAGCAGTAAATCAAACTTCTCTCAATGTTCTGTACTAATGCTTTATCTCTGAATTAAACGACTGGTGTTTTGCCGATAGTTCTTACTTGTGTTTATATTGGACGCTTGTATAAGACTTAATTATTGTTTTTTTGTTTCTGGTCTCCCGCAGATACAAGTATGTAATAACGGCCTGCGAATATTTATTTGCTCCAAGAACAAATTCTGTGTGTCACGTTTTGAACTTTGCGTTCCTAACGTCTTGGTTTCTCAGTACATGTTTGAATAAAAAATGAAAAAAAACGCTTACATGTACATAGCTAGCATTATTGTTTCGGCATATCTCAAGAAACATATATTCAGGGCTTATTGGAGTCAGAACTCAGCGTTTATGATCACCAATATAGGAAAGTTAACGTAATTAAACGGATACTTTATCGATTATGGTTCTGAGATGTTACAAATTATTGTCATAGTTATCATTAGTTACTTCAATTATGATAATGTCCGTGTCGTAGTGTTCTGGTAATGCAAATTGATACATGTATTTTGTTCTAACCCGGTGTTTATTACCATAAAGAAAATTGTTTTCATCGGCTCTAACATTCTAACAGATCAAGGCAAAGAAATTTTCTTTGACGTATTTTTTGTAAACTTTGATTTTCTTAGACAACAATATCTAAGTAGATTTTTGAACAGTGACTTAAAATGCAGACAATACTTTACTGTTTGTTTATTTGCGTTCGAACGAGACATTCTTTAGAGCTTGGTCATCCTGTATTCCCCTGCCTAATGGGCTAATGGTTTTGAGGGAAGAGACATTTGTGTTATACAAGGCATCCGAGCGTGTTACCCAAGCAGTTCCGAATTTACTCCTTGGTTCTTTATTGTGTGTCTGGATAATGGCACTAATACACGTGACTACCTCGGGGTTACCAACTAGTTCATCATCAAACGATCAATCAACCAGGGACATTGGTTGGACCGTCATTTCGTACTGAAACAATGTTGAAAAACGGTGATACTAAACAATGAATCACTGAATTCCAGTAATTTTGTCCATTTTAGTACATATATGTTATTTTATATCCAGTAGAGAAGGCATTGTGTAGAGCAGTCTGTTATGTATGTAGATATTTGGGCATCGGCTTGGAAATGTATATGATCAATTTATAAGATGACTCGGGGGTTATGAAATGTGGGATGATGTTTTCAGGGAATGTAACTAATTTTGAACGGTATGGAGATCATTGCGAACAGGATAAACTAATGAACTTTTGTCTGTGGTTGTGATCACTAGATTTGGCAGTTTTTGGCAAGATGTGTATACACATATTACTTGGATTGAATACATTACAGTGTTTTTAGACCAGTCCCCGAATGTTGAGTAGTTTAAGTAATGTCCAGAGCTCTATCAGTGCTATATTAATGACATGTGTAAGCCATGGCGTTGCATCGAAGTAAACTCTTATTAAGGTGAGATCGTTCAGATACTGTACAAAGACAGACGTATTCGAAGTTAAACGACTTATATAAGCCATGGCGTTGCATCCAAGCACACTCTTATTAAGGAGAGATCGTTCAGATACTGTACAGAGACAGAAGTATTCGAAGTTAAACGACATATGTAAGCCATGGCTTGAGTTCGAACCAACTAACTCTTATTAACAAGAGGTTTTTGAGATGCTGTAAAAAGGCAAAAGTATTCGAAGTCAAACGACTTATTTAATCCATTGCTTGAATTCGAACCAACAAACTCTTATTAATGAAAGGTCGTTTAGACACTGTAAAAAGCCTATGTTTTTGCACATTACTAGTATTACATTCATGAATTTGTACAGTACAAGTATTACTTTTACTTTCATGTATTTGACATTACTAGCATTACTTTCCATTCTTATATAATTATCATCATTTGCGTGCTTAAATTGATCTTCCATATTACGAAACTGCAGACAAATAACCATCATCTTATTATACCGTCATATTATTACAAATTATTGACTGTTAACATTTCTGAAAATGCCAGCTGGCTATATAATTATTCCAACAGTTACCTAATGGAAGTGAACGTGGGTGTTGGAAAGAGATTTGGTTTTTTATTGATGACGGATTGATACAATATGATAGTGGATGAGCAAGTACAATACAACCTCTGTACAGCAACACCCTTTGTGAAATGCACATATAATCATTAGTTGAAGGTTGTCGCCCTACAAAGGTTAAATTGAAAGTAAATTTGGCTTAGTGAAATTTTGAAAGTATTGATATAGGGAGGTTGTTGCTCTACAAAGTGTTGCTACCGGGAGGAAGTACTGTACACATCAAGTGTAATCGACGCGAAGTAGTTAACGGTTATGTGTTTTCGGTGACAATCATGTTTAAACCATGTTAAACACCGTTTGTCAGTACTGTTGAGTCGTATTCGATCTACTGTCAGTGGATCAAACCAATATCATTCCAGTAATAAGACAAATTTGATTTTCCTCAAGGAAATGCCAATAACGAATATTTTACTACAATTATCGCAGTATTAACAAGTTTAGGAACCACAGGTCAACCTCGAAGCACCAGACAATTGAACACAAGTACTTGCAAGAAAAAACTATAATTATTGTGTGATTAGCAGAGTATGGTTTACTTGTAAACATACTTATTTATTAAATGTCGATTTTGAAACATGTTCTACAGCATAAGCATGCTATTATAAATCAGTCTCGGTACCTCACCCTACTGAGATTCTACGCCAGGAGTGTTATGAGAGGTCATTTCTCCTTATTCTGCTATTAGTGGTACCTTCTGACTTACAGCGATCACGGAGCGAACTCGAACCTTCAAATTAATACCTGCGAACAGTTTAAGAGGTAGTTACTTTATTGTTAACCCCTTCTATTTGAAAACGAAGCTTTTAGCTAGATATAACTCCTTTTATTATGTATGCGTGACTGTTTAACAATACGTTTTATAATATGGATAAATGAACTAATCATTTTGGATAGTAACTTTCTGTCAACTTGGTGTCAATTGTAAAGCTATACTAGTGTGTTCTCCTATATGTACGTTTACAAACTGAAGGTTTACTCCCGACTCCGTAGGAGAGCAGGCTTTCTAAAGGCTGTACTAAAAGTTTCTGCTGAATCCCCTATTGTATAGTATGATTTAATTAAACTAGAAAAATTGTTTTCTCAATCGATTCACTCGTATTAAGATTACAAATACGGTCGAGAAACATAATCTGCCCCTCTCTCTCTCTCTCTCTCTCTCTCGCTCTCTTGCTCTCTCTATCTGTAATCAATTTGCTGACAACTGGTTCCCGAAATATTTAATAAATCGAGTCAATACAGTCATTCCAATGGCAAGATGCGGGTGCCGATTAAAACATCATCTCAGCATTGGTAAGCAATGTACTAGGGTCAATACATAATTAAATGGACTGATACTACAGTGTTGTCGTTCTCATTAGTTTGGACTGAAACTTTGCAAAGATCAACATCAACATGTTACTGATTTTTATGTATAAGTATTTTTTGGAGGACGTTTGAAAGCACATTGTTTTTATTATACGCCCGTTGAAAACGGGACGTATTATGTGAACACCCTTGGCGGGCGTGTGGGCGGCGGTGTCCAGTAATTTGTCTGTACTGTAACTCAAACAGTTTTTGTGCGATCGTCTTCAAACTTGCTGACAATGCTTATGGACGTTATATCTAGGCCAAGTTCGATTATAGGCCAAATCTGCCCAGGCCTTCTTGGGTTATGGTCCTGCATTTACCAAAAAAAAGTGAAATTGGCCTTGTCTGTACTCTAACTCAAACAGTTTTCGTGCGATCGTCTTTAAACTTGCCGACAACGCTTAAAGGTATAATATCTAGGCCAAGTTCGATTATAGGCCAAATCGGCTTATGCCTTATTAGGTTATGGGCCTTTATTACCAAAAAAGCAGCCACAACGTCAAGTGACATATTCCTGAGGGTTGTGGATTCAAACCCCCTGCGACCATAATCTTTTTATTTTTTTATTTTTATTTTTTTAAGTGTTTAGGTAATTTTTTGTCTTTAAAGCATGAATTGAACGACAACGCTTATAGGTATAATATCTAGGCCAAGTTCGATTATAGGCCAAATCGGCTTATGCCTTATTAAGTTATGGGCCTTTATTACCAAAAAAAGCAGTCACAATGTCAAGTGACATAGTCCTGAGGGTCGGGGGTAAAACCCCCCTGCGACCATAATCTTTTTATTTTTATTTTTTTTAAGTGTTTAGGTAATTTTTTGTCTTTAAAGCATGAGTTTGAACAGTTATATGGAGGAAAATATTTTTTCCAAAATACTTTGTTTAAATTATAGGTCAAATCATAAAAAACCCAGTTTGTCTGTATTCTAACGCTCAGAGTTTTCATCCGATCGTCTTCAAATTTTGTGACAATGCGTATGGGCATAGTATCTAGGCCAAGTTAAATTATACGCCAAATCAGCCGAGGCCTTCTTGGGTTATGGTCCTTAATTTTTTTTTTTTGGATTGTTTGTTTTTTCATTGACCATGCCCGAGACGGGCGTATTTTGTGACATGTTGGCTCTTGTTGCTATAGCAATCCACTAATGCATGACCGGGGCCTGGGGTATTTATTACAATAACGCGTAAAATTGCAACTAATTTTATGCAAATATATGACTTAAGATGTTTGCGAGACTGTGCATGTTTATTCAGTGGTGTTATTGGCTTTTAAATTGAATTTTGAATTTCATCAACATGCGCACTAAGTCTTGCTTTATTCCATGTGATTAAAGCTCGCACAATTACCAAATTAGGTTACAACTCGGATATTCACCAATGACAAGGTATAAAATAAATAACAAGCTTCATCAAGGACTCAGACGTGTTTGTGAGCAGAATCAGTGATTTAAAGAAGGTCATGAATAGTGTCATTGTTTATTGAGCAAATGACTTTGCCCTCTTGTTTCCGGTTTAGTTTGACTGAATGATGCGGCGGACTTTCGGGGTGGGATGTCTGTGTTTTTGTAGTTGCTAGTTTTTATGCTTTGGGCTTTGTCTATGCCTTTTTGTTAAAAAATCGTGTTCTTGTGTTAGTTTCTATGTCTTCAGATTTTTGAGTTATATTTTGAATTGTCTGTACCTTTTTGTTTTCATGTGTTCTTTCGTGTATTTCAGCTCGTAGTTTCGTAATTTTCGTTTAAATTTATAAAACATGGGGTTGTATTTGGTTGTTAGCTGCTCAATTTCCGTTAATAGTGAAGTTTTTCAATCTATAATAATTAACAATATGTCATAATATCTCAGTATTCGTCGTTTTCTAAGGGGCCAATTCTTTGGAGCTAGGGTTTTGATTCTTCTCATTCACTAATAGTCCTCTATCTGACTCGTTCGTGCTATTTATATCCTATGCGGTTCGTTCATAATTCAATATACGCGGTGGCAGGGATTTACAATTAACTTTTGAGACTCAACCTTGGAATACTTAATTGTTTAAGTTGGTCATTCGGCTGGGGGCATTCAGCTTATTGGAGCTGTATCGTTCTACTGTTGCGCTCGGCTTGTTCAGACGTGCCATCAAACTAAGGCATTAAACTTGTTGAAACTGGGTCATCGGGCTGAAACCTTGGTATTCAGCTTTTTAATACTGTTATTTGTCTACGTTTTAGGACTTCTGACAGCTAAAACTTGGTATTTTGACTGTTAGAACTCGATCATTCAGCTTGTTCATTCAGCTATTTTATTTCTGAATCTAGTTCATTTAGCTTTTCGCGAGCCTGGACTAGGGCGGATCATTTAATTGTTCTTGTATGTTTTTTATGTTTTCGGAACTCGGCTGGTTCATTTGGGCATTGCGCCTTGTATGTTTTTGTTATGTATTCTGTGCTTGGCTGGTTAAGTTGAGTGCTGCCTTCCCTGTCTGACTTAATAGTATCTGTTTTGAAATGTTCAGAGTATTTAAAGCAAATATCGTATAGATCTTTTATGATGTGTTGTTTTTATGCTTAGAGACTAATCGACAAAGTCCGGTTAATTCTGGATTGACCCCGTATAGGCCCTGGTTAAGATATATGTAAAAAGTCAATTGGACCGAAAGTGGACTACATAATGGAGTTGTTCGATCGACGGACACTATCAGCCTTAGCAGTAAGCGTTTTACGACCTTTGTAACACGTATACATATGTCAATCATGTCACTGTCCTATTCGACTATGTGGTACATTATTGTATCGATATTAGATTCTAGATTACTATGTTGAGTTGTGTATAGATCTAGTTCGCTGAAAGCGACATGTTAAGTGTTTCTGTTTATTTCGTACAATAATAAATACACTGTAAGCGTTCAAATGGAGTAATGTTGTGTTTCTGGCAAAACATTTTCAAATTAGGTTTTTGAAATTGGTGTATTTCAAGAGAAATGGTACGTTTTAGGTTGTTGTCCCTGAAATAGTAAGTTGTAGAAGTCAAAGTGACGTCATAGTGGCGTCATAGGCAAACAAACTAAACATCACTGAGTTTTAGTAAACCACAAAACGCAAATAGAATCTAAGTATGGTGTTTTGTATGCAAACAAATAAAAAGTACAAAAGTGAAAGAGTACTTAAAATCTTATTTTCGTCGTTTTGACTGGGTCACTAGAATCATGCAGAGCTAACACTTGGTACACAGGTGTTCTTTGTTTTGAGCCTTTGGTGCTCTTGTTACATTTGGATGCTTTCTTCCATTGCCGATTTGTTATTATCTTTTCATGCATGCTGTTATATTGAGGTTGGTGTTCTACAAAAATGAGTTTATAGTAAATATCAGCTTTGGGAAATTGTGATGGTGTTTTGGTAGAGATGTTGTTGCCCTACAGAGGGCAGCTCTGGAGAGGTTGTGCTGTACATGTAGAAGTGTTAATATAGTCGAGCTTTAGTGGTGTTTATTTGATTCAGTATTTTCATCGTCAATATTTGAGATTCTCTCAAACTATAATGCACTCTTCATTTTGACGGATATATAACTAGAAACCGCGAGTGACATATCCTATTACCAAAAACCAATTGATTCATGTCAAAATATTCCAAGCAATCTACTGTATCCTTTGGCAAGGTTATAGAACGACATTTTTATGATATCCAATTTAATTGAGATTTCTAAATCTTGTTACAGCTAATGCACTTCCGTAGATCATTATTCAGAAAATCTATTTTATTTGCAAACATAGAAATAAGTTTCAACAATGTTTGTATGAGTTTGTGCCAACCAGATACACGAATTAATCGCATGTACTTCACAGCATGTAGCACCATTGTTTGACTGACTTATTTGCATTTTTGAAACATTTGACAGTTCCGGATTTAAATCCGACGGTGTTTGTTTCATGAATAATGTAAATATGTCTGTTAACTTTGATCGGTATGTTTTAAATGACCTTTCTCGTGTCAGTTGGCAAACGTGCAGGCATTTTAATCACAGATTTATACTAGTCAAACAGAAACATGTATTAGTTTATACTAATCTATTTAAGGTCGATTGCGAAACAAGTTTTACAACTTATATTAATCACTCTCGACACCTCATTCCTGATGTTATCCATCACCACGAGGGAAGGAGAGAAGAGAAGCCAGTTTCACTTTTTTGCTGAGCATCCAGCAAGGGAATTACTGGTACCACGCGGCCTGGGATCGAATCCGAGACCTCCCGTACTCAAAGTCGACACTCAAACACCAGGCCATCGAGGAGGATACTCTATAGTAGAGTGGCTACTTTGCACCTGTTAAAACTCAATAACTACACCATATTTTCATTTCATATTTTCCTGGCAATAAGAAACACCATTTATTACTAAGCAGCATAACTTCTTAGGATTTCTGACAGCTAAAACTAGGTATTGGAGCCGTTTTACTGTTGGAACGGTTGGGACTTGGTAATTCAGCTAGGGCATTCAGCTTTTTGATTGCTGAAAGTAAGTCATTCTACTTTTCGACAGCATTTAAAAACACCATTTATTACTAAGCATAACTTCTTAGGATTTTTGACAGCTAAAACTAGATATTGAAGCCGTTTAACTGTTGGAACTTGGTAATTCAGCTAGGGCATTCAGATTTTTTCAGCGTTAGCTGTCTAGCTTGAATGTTGACCTACTTTAACTACCAATGAAATGTTTATAAATATCTCCGGGGTGACGGAAATTCCAAAAGTTGATTCAATAGAATATTGTTATTTTTTTCACAAAAGGTTATGCCCGATTTTAAATTATTGCATTTTTCTCTTTTGCGAAACTTATAGTACTGTACTCACCTGTCTGCTATACCATAACGTTATTTCTGTTGTGTACGACAATATTAAAGTGTTGAACTTTATGCGACCTCTTGTTACACCAGTCAGAAGGCGAAGCTAGGAACTATTGGAGGGATTCGCAACACATAGTATACGTCATCAGTACAGTCTGTTGCAGATTATCACAGGACCTGTTCGATAAATAGTGTGTAAACTCTCTGATTATCTGAAGGTCGGTCAAGAAATGTAAACAAGGGCTGTTCAGTGTTAAAAGTACCATTGTTTTGAATTGGTTTTAAACTTCTAAACACAAACTAAAATGCAAATAATTAGTTTGTTGAAAAAAGTTTGGTCACATGAATACTCTGAAACTGAATATAAAATTAACATAATTTTGTATCTTGTAAAACACCATGCATAATTAGCAATATATGTGACCATGTTTTATCCTATGCTTTCATTAAACTTCTTGACATCAATAGATCATGTACTTCAAAAATCAACACAAAACATAATATTTTATTATTCCGATAAACTTAGGGCGTGCACTTTAATTTTGAATGAGAAGAATACAACAACGTGAACATGCATGTTTCTAGGGAAAAATGCACAAATGTCATGGACCATTCTTTATTACGTATATTAAGTGTGCAGTCAACTTAATTGTAAATTAATTGAAAAAATACATGTAACAATCGCTAACTGTCATTAAACTCAACGCTGCATATCTTTTTTAAAGACATTTCTTGTTATATCTGTAACTAAGTCATTGTACAGCTTGGACTTGGGCGGATAGTTTACTTGTTTAGTTAGGCATTGTACCTTGAATGCGTTTTACGTTTTTGTGCTCGGTTGGTTCAGTTGGGCATTTTGCCTCGTATGTATTTAATGTTTTCGGTGAAATTATCTTTTAAACTAACAGTAATGATAGCATGAATAAACGATTATTTCTTTTTGGCCCATTTTATGGACATGCCCAAATACCACCGGACTAGCCTAAATTGACATGTCACTATTTGTAGCCTTTAACTGTGTCTACACCACTAAAATGATTAACCTGTTCGGTGCGGTGGTTCTTCCTCGACACAGAGATGCATTTGTTTCGACCACAAACGTCACATTAGATTTTAACTTGATAAATATGTCAAAAAGTCTATAAAACGGGTGTTTAATCAACGCAGTGTCTTCGAGTCGACCCTGAACAGAATATAACTGTGGCTTAAAACATTGACCAATTTGATGATTTTCTGAGAGAACGCCAATGCAGGATAATATTTTCGAATGTAATTAACATTTCCTCATACATGTAGAATTATTATATTTCTTGAAGTAAATCAGATTTGCTACAGGTGCATATTTTAAAAAATTAGAAAATGCTTCAAACCAATACATTACTATTTTCATGGATTGCACAAGAATTATTTGTTCTTCGACTACTTGCTGTATATTTCTATTCATTATGCTAGATGTTTAGACCGCGGCAGATGCATACGCGTATATTTCGTTCCGATATATATTTGTGAGTAGTTCAATTATTTACTTGCATTTTCAACACATGAATGTTCACAATCGCCTTCCGCATAGGGTAATATCACACAATTATCTTCGTACATTGTACCTGAGTCATTTAGATCTATGAATAGCTAAATATTCCGAATATCAATAGAGTTGGCCCAAATTAAGTGAAAGGACTATCTGCACATAAATGCCCTGCTTTGCATTGAATAATTCTCGTTATTTTTGATGTCCCATGTTCCTGTGTAATGTGTCTAATCTAACTATCAGGATGTCTGTTCTTGGTATAGACGTTAAATAAACAGGAAAATTGAATGTACACGTATACTCCATAAAGATAATGGAAATGCTATGTTCAGTTTTCGGGGAGTAGCACGTAGTAAATCATACTCGGCTAGACTGTCCGGTAAAAAGGACATTTGGTACGTTATTTAGGCAGAGGTTTGCAAACAAACACGTGGTGGTAACATGTGATTTTGTCGTATCCATGACCTAAAGAACTTTAACTGTGTAAAATCTAGTAATGTGAAATGCATTTTTACAGAAATGTTCACCATGCATGTTAATTTGTTCATCTATGTTTTGCCAGTGTTACAGTTACGTATATCCAATGTTTCAAACCTTGATTATATAGCATACGAGAACAGAAGGATGTTAGGTTTTGTGTTTCCATTTTGTCCTCGATACAGTTGTTAATTATTAAATTTAAGAAATACAAATCTGTTCGCGTATTTTGTCGGTGAATAAAACACGGGCAGGAGTTCGGATGCGGAAAAAATTAAATCATGAGTGCGTAGTGTTTTCCTACCTACCTATATGTACAAGCCTACCATACTATTTTCCCAGCATGTTACCAGACGGTCACAGTATTGTTTATTTTGGCCTAAGTTATAGAACTTTGGTAAATATTCTTCTGATTTGTTGTGCTGCATGTTATATCAACAATAAGAGAACTAAAAGCAACATCCGGAAACAAACATGCTCTTTACACGTACCAGCTGTTTCTATTGTCTGTGCCTTTAAAGCTGATATTATGTCTGTCATGTCTTTCTTCAATACACATCTACGTAATACAATGTTTGATTTGTCTTTTTTGTCAATGTTTCCGTCTAAGTGTTTCCTGTCTGGCTGTCGATGCAAGATGTGCTGCATTAGCAGGAGTCAAGCAATGTTATATTATAGTGTCCTTATACAAATTGAATAGTACATGTATGTATTATTTTGTATCTCGGATGGGCATTATCCGCATTTCTGCTGTGTGAACAATTTCGTCTATCACTTTACAAATAACGTTTGTAACGCGGCGTACCATTTATCAGTATGGACATACCACGTGATAAATGACGTAGTTTTGGCTACGAAAGCAAGTAGGCATCTAGCAACATTAAGTTAAACGTATTTTGTTCTTCGACCAATATCCTCCACGCTCAAGCCAAGAATGAGTACCATTCACGCAAATTAGTGTATTTCAACAAAATGTCACAGTTTTAGTCCGGAACCGGCTCAAATGCCTGGATAGCTGCTGAGTCGGTTTGGGACACAAACCATGGTTCTAAAATATTAAGTGGCATGAATAGTACTCATTCATGACTAGATCGTCGAGGATATCTCGTTAAAATCGGTCGAAGAATAAAATACTTACGACTGTTTTAACATTATGTTAATTTCGTGGTCCCAGAACATAAAGAGAGCGTGGCGACAGAGTTTGTTTCATATTGCCTCTACACCAGTGCATGCGTCATCTAATATCAAGTTTGTCTGGAAACATGACACGGCGACTGATGTATGAGGATGCCCTTATAAATACAGGATGTTATATAAGTCGTGTATCGTTAATGTTTTGATTTCGTGGCGTCTCTGTCCAACGCCGATAAAGCGAAAATAAAACCTTTGTCAGTAAACCCACGTACAAAGCATATAAGTATACTGTGGTGGTATAAATGTGCGTGACATTCACAAAGCATCGTAGTAGAAAAGTAATTATTTAAGGTTTAAAATTTCCTCAGCTCTACAATATTTGCCAAAAGCCATTGTGGTAATAAGAAAACATGTGTTATTCTTTCTCTATTTGCTGGAATTACGCAACAAGTATTGCAAAGTTATGTCGAAATATCTAAGTTTTGACAAAATTTATACAAAATGTACATGCATAGTGATAACATTTTGTTCAGTTTCCACGTCAAATACCTTACATAGTGTAAAAATTAGATGTTGGATTTATCTCTATTTGCACGTACAACGAAGTCATGTCTTACAAATTGTGTTTTATTTTGGTAATTCTTTTTGCTCGTTTGTGTATTGTCTGACTTCTGTAAAATGACCATGTGGACTGTCTCCAGACGACGCGCGTATGTTTTGTCGCCTCAATGAAAATTGACTATTTAAGTGTACACGACACATTTCCTAGTATTAGTACTTTCCCAGACGATAACTCGACTGTTATCCCCATACTTATATCAGTGTTTCTGTCAGAATTATGTGTGGTGATGGCGTTACTTGTCAATTCCTCCTCCCTTCAAGTGTCAGTTAGAACTTTCTGTACTGTAATTGTAGGGTACTTTTGGTAATGGATTCCTAGACTATGCTATAGAATGAAGCTAGCTAACACCAATATAGAATATTCAAACGATATCATACTTCAAACGATATCAATTCAAACAATATCAACTAGAAATCAAACGATATCAATGATAGACGCACATACAATTCTGATTTGGCTATATTAAGCTAGGTTTTTTAGTCAATAAAGACGAAATAATATTGGACTACAAATCAATTTATATTATACATGTATGTCAAAATAGCTATTGAACACTGACATGTCAAAGCAATGCAGAAGCGTCGTCAAGCCTACCACGGCAGAGACAGACACAGAATGGATACTTCAAGTAAGACTATGTTATAATATCCCTTACAATGAATGAAAATGCATGGTTTCTTAAAATAATAGCATATTGCCATAATAGGAGGCAATTGCAAAAGATACCAAATAAATACAACTTTGACAATTATAAAATTCCATTGTGACAATGACGGTGACGGTGAACTTATTAGGTTTGTAAGTCTTTGTCCATGTACCATACGACGACTGTCAAATAGGTAGAACATGGCATTCGTCCTCGAATGCATGCATTTTACCGAATTAACATTAATTTTATTATTTTCTTTCAGGAACGTTTTGATTTCATCGTCGTTTTATTTCGTGTTTATGTGAGGTTATTTTGTGTTTACAACGTTGTGAATTATTAATATACACTTTAGTACCAACTTTTATTTTATTATTTCTCTAAGATACTTTATTATATCAATAGTACATACACGTACAAATAGTGAGTAAGTCTGGTAACCACATATACTTTAAGCCAGGATCTTCGCACTGTCAATACACTGTACGCGGTAATAATACCATGGTGTCTCTATAAGGGATTAAATCTCAGCAACTTGTAATTTGTCTGTGTCTTCACGCGCTTCTCTCGAGCCAGACCAATTTATGTATGACATTGTTTGCACAACGTGACATACATTGATTTCCTTCCCTCTAACTATCCTGCTTACGTCGTTCCCACGTATTAATCTATTCTACTGTATTGAATGGTTTATCCGTCTAATAGGGATGTAGACATTGAACATGCACGTATGTCGAACATTTTGCGGAATCGAAATTTTTATCTTATAGTACGAATTCCGATACAGTATCCGTATATCAAGAAAACGATAAAGTAACTAGAAATAACTTACGCTTTGTTATTTTAGTTTGCTAAACTGCAGATTGGTTGGACGAGACTAGTTATACATGCTTTGAATAAGAAGAACAATTACAATAGTGCCGCGCCTGTATTACCTATCGCATTATGGTACTTGATAGTTGTTCAATTTACAACAACCTCTTTTTGAAACGTTCGTCTAAGAAATTTGATGTTGCCGTTCAATCTCAGGCCGCCATACACCGGAGATGTTTTTACAGGTTTCACTCTCTTGCTTGTCACCTAAAGTACATGCGGGATATTTCCAGGACTTGCTGCTACAGAGTCAGGTTAATGTAACTAAGCAGTATCCCTATTACTCTTTAAATCCAAATAAAATTATAAAAGAGTTGTTTAACCCTAGATATGGTTGCACAATTTTTACAGAATGGACTCTCCCTGTGACATCGGTACCATTTGATTTCATCCTTGTCTTGTACAGCGAATCCCTAACCTTCCACTACATAGCAAGGTTATCGATATGGAAATCTACAAATACTTCCAGACATAAAAATACAAATTCTAAAACCAAAACCTTGTTCAGTCACACGTTTTTATAACGTCTGAGTTTTGAGTCGATATTATATCTGGAAAAGCATTCCGTGTTTTGTATACATGTACGTATGAGGTTTATTACTTCAGACCCTTGTTGAACTGAAATCGATACCGAAGATTTAAAGCATTTAAATAAATTAATGTCTACTTGGCACATTTTAACACTACTCTAAGACTAGTAAAAGTCTGTTCCTATTCCTATTATTTCCGTTAAAAAATATTCGGTTGGTTATACCACACTATCAGCGATCAAGCTCATGTTCTCGTTCAGTTGATTGTTGGGCATTCTATGTTGTTTTTATGTGTTGGTGCTGGGCTTGTTAAGGTGACTGTGTGGTGCATTCCCTATTCGAATTTCACATCATCTTTTTGAACATAAGACCAAAACCTGGTACACTTAAAAAATATCAAACAGTCGCAACGTTTTCTGTTCTTTCATTTTAAACTTGCAATGTCATTAATCGTGTCAGTGACGCATTTGAGGAAAATAAGCCACATTGCCACCATTGCAGCGGAAATAAAGAAATAAAAAATAATGTATTTCTGCTTCCGTTGAATATATTACAAGTATATCAGATATTTTAATCCGCAATTGTATTGATATAATTCCATCAGCATTTTTAGCTCACCTGTCACAAAGTGACAGAGTGAGCTTTTGTGATCACTCTTCGTCCGTCGTCCGTCCGTCCGTCGTCCGTCCGTCCGTCAACAATTGGCTTGTGTAGACACTAGAGGTCACAATTTTAGCCTAATCCTTATGAAACTTGGTCACAATGATCATCTCAACAAAATCTAGGCCAAGTTCGATATTGGGTCATCTGGGGTCAAAAACTAGGTCACAAGGTCAAATCATAGAAAAACCTTGTGTAGTCACTAGAGGTCAAAATTTTGAATTAATCTTTATGAAACTTAGTCACAATGATCATCTCAACAAAATCTAGGTCAAGTTCGATATTGGGTCATCCGGGGTCAAAAACTAGGTCACAAGGTCAAATCATAGAAAAACCTTGTGTAGTCACTAGAGGTCACAGTTTTAACATAATCTTTACGAAACTTGGTCACAATGATCTTAACAACAATATCTGGGTCAAGTTCGATATTGGGTCATCTTGTGTCAAAATCTAGGTCACATTGTCAAATCATAGAAAAACCTTGCATAGTCACTAGAGGTCACAGTTTTGGTCTTATCTTTATGAAACTCGGTCACAATGATCATCTCAACAAAATCTAGATCAAGTTTGATATTGGGTGATCCGGGGTAAAAAACTAGGTCACAAGGTCAAATAATAGAAAAACCTTGTGTAGTCACTAGAGGTCACAGTTTTGGCTTGATCTTTATGAAACTTGGTCATAATGATCATCTCAACAAAATCTAGGTCAAGTTTGATATTGGGTCATCTGGGGTAAAAAGGTAGGTCATTAGGTCAATCATATAAAAACCTTGTGTAGTCACTAGAGGTCACAATTTTGGCTTAATCTGTATAAAACTTGGTCACAATGACCATCTCAACAAAATCTAGGTCAAGTTCGACAGGTGAGCGACCTAGGGCCCTTTGGGCCCTCTTGTTTAATAGACCGTTCAATAATACATAAGAGCTCTTTCAAACACTGGGCCTTCAAAATATACATCCTCCTACACACACACGCACACATAATATGCTAGTTTAATTACGTCTGCCCTCTGACAGTGAGTGATCGAAAACATTTTCAGTAGTGGAAATGAGAAAATATGATTATGAAAGCTTCTGTCTGCACTAACAAATGTTTTGTGCTCACCCTCCACGCATTTCTGTGTGAAAACGTTATTCGTTATATATACATTTGTATGTACCGCTGCATGTGGCCCAACTGTGAAATCGTCTAGCTAAAACAGCACGTTGAACAGCAATATTGTACAACAGCGTACTAGAGTATAATCGGCCGAATAGCAGTGTACGAGGCTGTTGTTGTCCGTGGCGGAAAATGCAGAGTATTCGTATATTTTGTAATATATATTATATATATATATAATATATTTGTAATGTAACTATGATTTCAGTTTCATTGCCAGGAATTTCACGGTGATGGTATTACTTGTCATATTTGTTCCAGACAAATGTTGTTATACTTTTGTTCACTGTTCTTACGAGCGCATTTTGCAATCCGTTATATTGTCGTATCAATGGGAACGCATCTTACTGACACGCCCCAAATATAATTGGCTTGCATACAACATAGCTGGGTGCACATTTAAATTTTTGCTTTGACGTAACGTCAACATATTGAGACCCATGCTACATTCCGCTTTGGAGTGATATGTTTGAAGGATTGCATTATTGTGATATTTAGATTATTCAGTAAACTTGGCGTACTGTTTGTCTAAATTATCAAATCTCTCTATCTCATAGGGTTTAAATAACATAATGTACTAGTATGATAATTGCGCCGCCTCGATAACTGTCTGGAAGCCACGGGGTTCTCTCCATGACGCCGACATACCACATATGACAAAATGGTACTTGATCTAACTGTCCTACAACAGTTTACATTACTTGGCGCTATGCATTAACAAGAGAACCATGCTTCTATTCACTCCAGAGCTTGTGGTGATGCATGCAACAAGGATTGATGTCTCAAAGAATGATTAATAATAACATAATATTATTTAGTTTTAGAACTTCGGTCTTATAAGTAAATAAGAAGTTCAACACACTATCGTATAAGCCATTCTGCATTGTATTCAAATGATGAATTTCAAGCAATCGTCACAGGAGAGGGGGTTGTGAGTTCGATCTCAGACCGCGACATACTAAACTCGGAGCTCAAAGTATATAATGAAGTTCCAAGATTGGTGTGAGGAGTTCCAGACTAATGCAAGTATGTAGTTTTTGTATAATTATGTTTGCAATATTGTCAGTGAGAGATAACCCTACACCAAAACACTCACTCACCAAAACACTCGCTCACCAGAACACCTACATACTAGAACACCTACCCACCGGAACACACATACGTCACTATACAAACAAGCTTAAAACTAAACCATGCAGTGGTACATTTCTCTCGCGCCTTCTTGTCAGTCCATTATGATGTATAACACGAACTTCTAAAAGTTTAGAAATCACATTCACATTTAAATGCGTCTAGAAAAGCTTATACTGGAAATAGAAACTTGTCATTTTGGAACACTTTAACGATATTACATTATTGCAATTCGTGTCTACAGAGAGAACGAACATAAAATCTTACATGTAACTAGGAAAAGACGGGTTTCATTTTTGTGCTTTCCGATATGAAGTACGTTGCCTGATGCCTTATATCAATCGCTTTAACATAAATGCATCTAATAGCGGATTCTTCACATGGGGTTGTCACTTGCATCTGGAAGAGTTGAATAAGACTGGCAGGAAAACTGAAGAAGTCCTTCGACCGCCGCATATGACAAATCATTGTTAAAAAAAACGGCAATTATAACACGATAAAAACAAACGTCATGCAAATGCAATCCTTTTAGTTGGAAAATAGCCGTAGACCTAGTAGAAATTTGTATCCATTCTGGAGGGAATATTATTTATGTAGTAGTTAAAATGATTTGTACGTGAACAGCCGAATCTGAAGAAGCAATATGTAATTAATAAACAAGAATTGTCTCTGTTTAATATTTAATTTATTGCTTCATGCATGCAGTAGTATCGTTTACACGCTTTAAATACAAAGAGGTAAAATAGACAATTTGCTAATCAGATGGTGATGCTTAACTTAAAATGACAACTAGCCACCAAGACTTGCAATTTCTTCCGGTACCCAAACACATCATCATCTTTTTTTCTTATGTAATACTCGATTGTACACCAGAACAATTTTATAATTAATTTTGAATTGTAGAGTAACGACCTCTTGATTCTTTGTAAATATTCTAACAATTTCGTTATAGGGATTTTAGGTTTAATGGGACAATTTCAGCCACATGCTACATGTTCTTATACTGGGTCAAACATTGCTATGCCAGTATCAAGTGATAAGCAGTTATTTTCAAGATTGTGGACTACAACGTTTTAACTAAAAGATAATGAAACATCGGACAGGGAAGGCAGCATTTAACAGAAACAGCCGAGAACACAAAACCTAGAAAAACACAGACCCGGCACTCGGAACAATGCCAAACAAGACACTGAACGAGCAAAGAAAACTACACCGCTGCAAGTGCTAGTTTCAGCTGTCAAAAAGTCCTAAAAGTTAAAGAATCACTGTATATGATATAACACTGCTGCCGCACAAAAATACAATGCCCGACACCAAACTGAACAAATACATGTACACATTTATTTTATTTATGGTCCGAATTAACGTCAATTGATATTGAACAGCATTACGACGAAGGCAATCAAACAATTACAGGGATGTTGTATGAGGAAAAATCAGTAATAGATCATATATGGAATCGGCGACTTCTTCTTTATAAAATAACCTCGTAAACAACCGTCACGATCATATTGATAAATGATAGCAAAGTGACTCAACTTTAATGTAATATTATATATTCGTATGCCAGCAAAGTGGAAACACTATAAAATAACTCTATATACGATACATTTATGTAACAACGATTGGTGTAAGCCATCAGGCAACGTACATCATATCGGAAATTACAAAAAGGAAACATGTCTCCCACTTTCCTTGTTACTTTAAAAAATAAACTTCTCTCTATAAACACAAATTGCACTATTGCAATTTCATTAAAGTGTTCCAAAATGACAAGTTTCCATTTCCAGTATCGGCTTTTCAAAACGCATTCTTAATGGGAGTTTTGATATCTTCTCTTTTAGGATTCCGTGCTACTCTTCCTTAACTGGATAACATATTTAAGACGATGACATTTAAAATGTACCATTACATGTTTCAATGGTTAAGTGCGTTTGGTAGGTCTCATCCAGCGACATGCGAGTGTTTAGAAGAGTGTGTGTTTTTTTGTGTAGATTAACGTCCCACCGACAGATTAGCCATCATACGCAGAGTACGAAGTTACATTAACATGACACTTCTGATCAAACCTATCTTTCAACTACCATTATTATACACATGATTCCGAACATGCAAATATATTGTGAACTTATTCTTACAGTTGATATGTCGCGGTCTGGAACAAAACTCAGAACATCCGTTCGTTCTTGGGATGATTGCTTGCTAATCTTTTAAACACAATGACAATGTACACATGGGCAGTTGTAACTGTCGGACCGAAGTTAATACAGACAACTGAACATCGTTTGCATATCAATATTATCAACGGAAATATTGTATGCATATCATCAAAATTATCAAGCAAGATGTCGCCATTCAAGCCATAGCTAGTTGTCTTACTGTCAGTATGAGCATCTATTGTTGTACCAACAGAGTTATATATACGGTTTGACTGAATTCCATTACAATATAGGAAGGTTAGGTTCGTCTGCGATGTTGGATGTACGAGGATTCTTATGTGGACAATGTGTCAATTGGTCGCGCGACAGAAAGTCCTGGTTTATAGTATTGTATAATCATGTAGGTTAACTTAACTAGTGTTAAATAAGCAGTCAGATTGGAGATAAAAGAAATACTTAATGGTCGTCACTGATGACGAATTATGCTCAAATTCAAAATAACTACGATTTGTTTTATTCCATATTATTAATAAAGTGTAAATATACGTGCAGTTAATTTTAGAGTAGCAACAACACAGGTTGGCGGTTTTGTTATACAGTCAGATCTCAATAAAACGACGTTGTTTGTTTCCAAGAAAATTGTCGTTGTAATGAATATGTCGGTATACTGAATTTTAATACTTTTGTCCCAAAATTTGATGTCAGTCTAATGAATTTGTCAGTATAATGGGTGTCGTTATATCGAGATCTGACTGTATTCAATTCAAATAATAGAAGTCAATAAGACAATTCTAGCACCAGAAGCTATTTAAAATCGACATGAGTAAATGTATGCATAATTTAATGGATGTGAACCTAACTAAATGATTAATAGAACATCATAAGCTATGTTATGTAGAAAAACCAGTTAGCACTGTTAACTTGACAAATAATTCACAATCTTGATGTTATGGTCAGTGTTTTTGATTCGTGGCAAAATTAAAACGTTCTATATTACAAAATTAATTTGCTAGCATTGGCACGCTTGAAAACTGCTCTCGTCATCATATTATAGTATCCTCCAGATAATCTATTGTTTCGAGACGATTTGTGTAGTATTAAGTATTATATCGCTTAACTACACCGTCTACAGCCCTCCTATGTTGCATAGTGTACGTACATTTAAGTACTATAATATCCTTTGGGTAAAGAAGTTGAACTCGGTGCTGCTAGGGAGATTTTGGAAAATGTTTTGAAAGTAATAGTGTATGGTATATCAGTTATAAATATAACATGTTTTATTATTTTTTAACGAATGTGTCAGGGGAACATTTACGTATACATGTACATGTAGTCCAGTACTAAAGATAATATTAAGTCTCAGTATCAGACACAATTCAATAACTAGTATACTACTGTGAATCTTACCATTCTAAGAGTCGTATATACAATCATAAGATTATTTACTACACACATTGCAACGAAATAGTGGCTTAGAATAGACAACTATTACAACGCTTCATTAAGCACTTCAAAATTGTCGTGTTTGCACAATTCATAAACGGCTCGCCAGCTGGATATTTGGCACTTAAATGCATCGGTATTCGATTATCTTGATGACACTTTTAAAAATAGTCTGTATTAGATTGTTATGTCATCTAGTAAAGTTTCAGATATATCCAGTCGTAGTTTAAAGACAAAGTCGAGCTATTATAATGACTATTATGATAAGGCGGAATCAAACGTAGATAAATTATGGTGGTAAACTGCATTACGGAGCCTTTTAGGTTTCGTAATTTGCCAGATCTGTATAAGCGCCCCTTGGGTTGCATCTATACGAATGCTTGGAAGAAACTCTTTATTAACCCAAACCAACATTTTTTTCAGAGTTAAGATACGTAGTAGAGTGGTAGAAAAATATCAAGAGACAAATGTGCCAATGGCATACTTAACGTTGGGGAGAATTGTGTGCAAAGTAATTATAACTACTTAATATACATACTCTCAGAAACTGTATCATATGCTCATGTATCTTGTATTGGTTCTTTTGAGAAACGTTTTTGACATTTGTAAAGTGGCAGTATATGCTGGTTCACCCAGTATTACTAGACCTCTGGAATCCTTTTCTGACAGCTGTCAGTTACTTGTGCATTTGCATGTCACTTAAACTTGTAATGACCATCATTAATTAAATATCATTCATTTAACTGAACACCATTTATCTAGACACATTACAGACGTATACTATGTCATATAGAAGGAGTACATACCATGTCTGTAACATAATATGACGGCATATTGCATGCCTGTTAGTATTGCGTGCTTATTTACTTACATTTTTCCAGGCATGAAATAAATATTTAATCATAAATCACCACCTTCAATATCGGTGTAAAAGATTTCAGATTGGCCTTTGGTAGAATTTGTCTACAAATGTACCATAAACACAACCTAAGACCATCTGAATGGTCATCATTCCTAACCATATTGCGTTTGATATAATTTGACTACCAAAAAACTCAGCCTAAGACCAATTTAATGATAAGGTCACATCCACCATAATTCCGGATTATTTTTAAGCCTTGATTTATTTTCCATATTAAGACAAAAGAAGAAAACAAATGTGCAGGGTTCCAATTTATGGTAGGACACTTAAGTATACACGCTTTTAAAGTTGTAATGAATACTATATAAAATACGACTCCGAACAGTATTCGCCCTGACTTGTTTCTAAGGCCAGTGTTTGAAGCCGTACAAGTAATATGCAATCAGTTCCAAAAGTGGATCCGTTATATAAAACATTATTATGATAACCAGTCCTGGTGGAGCAAATAAATAAAACCAACCTGACAAGCATGTCTGGATACACAAAGAATCATCCCGTGTAAAACAAAATTCACCAAACAGAGTCACCTAACATAGAGCAACACTCCATTTACACAGTCACGTCGACAAAACATAACAAACTATGCTTAGATCCCTGTGAAATATAGCACAATATTCAAGAGGAGAATGACTTGAATAGACTTTTTTTAAAGAGATGACATAACAGTCGTAAAAATAAAGACATGTTCCATTGGTGCAGAGAGAGGTAACTTATCTATACGCCAAACTGTATTTACAATAAGGGTTGAAAAAGTCGAGAAATAAGCCTACTGCTAAACAACGGGCTTTTTAATCAGACAATATTTGAGGGTCTACATTATTTATTATTCATAAGGTTCGGTCTGATAGCAACCAAATAATGTTTAGAATTCGATATAGCTGCACTTAGTAATGTAGCTACTATTAAGGCGTTTGGCAGTAAGCGCCTTCCTATTCGATTGCGTTGTTCCCAAATATGGAATGTTAGACGACCACGTCATAGTTCAAGAAAAAACCTCTGTAAGCTTAAGTGTTTCCATAACAAGATTAGTGTGTCCTCAAAGTCCGTATTATATATATTAGTGGTGGGCGACATTGATAAAGGTATTGATTCTACTGATGTGTTTGAGTGTACCAACGGGTCTACTATATTGAATAAGTCATACTTATTGGCTTGTACTTCATCAGACACGGAAACGATTCGGGATTTGGCCATGTGAATCTAATGTGTTATCAAAACTACAGAGAAAGACATAGTATTACTTAAATCTGTAAATTATGGTTTACAATTGATATGTTTGGTGATTAAGTGACTTTCATGGTTTCAAGCGAGTGAAGATCACAATAGTGTGTTCTAAGCAATTGTTCCGTGCGTGACATTGGGTACGGTTATGTCCTGCATATTTGGAGAAGTTGTCACTTGCATGTGGAACGGTACTGGTTAATAAAGGATTTCAGGAAAACTGAGGAGGTTCATTGACCAGCGTATATGACCAATCGTTGTTAAAACGGCTCTAACACGATCAAAACAAACGAGAAGCATATGTTCACATTTAACAAAAACAGACGAAGTAAAATGTGAGGCTTAAAGTTCAACAATAGCCGTAGAACTACATGTAGCTGAAATTTGTCTCCATTATGGGGGAAATATTTGTACAGTGTAGGTTATAGGTAATGTGATTTGTGCGTGAACAGTCCAATCTACAGAAACAATATGTAATACAAAATGTAAAAAACAACGATTGTCTCCGTTTCTGACATTAACTACATAATTTGGCGCGTAGTTTATGGTAATATGGAATTATGTGCTGCATGCATATGCACATTATAATTATTTCTAATGTGTTCACCACAGTGGTAGCATTCACCCGCTTCATATACAAAGATGTAAAATAAACCATTTGCTAACGGTGATGCTTAAGTTATAATTGCAACTAGCCATCAAACCTTGCTGATTATTCCAGAACCGAAACAAAGCATCATCTTTCTCTCACAAAGTGTACTTTACTCATGAATGTGATAATCGTAGACTAGTACAATGTCTTGATTCTTTGTAAATATACTAACTAAAATTATCGCTTGGTGATAATCGTGTTTCGCCTACTTTTTTGTGAATGTACTTTTGTAGAACAATTTGAAAGCCATTGGAGTTTCTCAGTCTTTTCTGGGGTCAACGGATATTTTTGAAAGAATGAAAATTGACTAAATTGTAATTAATGATGCAGCGCCACACATTTGGTTGAGTACATTCTTTGTCTGCTATCAATTTAAAACATCAGTGCAATTCACTGGCACCAGAACACCAAACTGTGGTTTAAATTATGTCAAAATAAGTTTTAAACCTAATCAAGACAAACACAAACTCAAAAACGCAGATTTATTGACACGGCCCCTTTGTAGTTCGTCTATATATTACACATGGTAATGAAGCCGATTCGCTGTGCCTCTCGTTTTTGAACTCGTATTTTCAATACGCGCCGATAAATCGTCTCAGTATTAATACAGTTCAACAGATAAATGATTTATCTTTAAGATGCAGTCGAAAATCTAACTGTTTTAAAAGACTACGACTCACCACAGCTTTGATAAGTGAGTGATTTGTCGATCTGTCAAAATTATTGCAAAATCTTTCACTGTAAACTTCCGGTTATTGTTGTACGGTCGATCTGATTGGCTGCTCATTTCCAACTGATTACCGGGAGGGAAATTTAAAAGTCCAATTAGTTAGGATTTTTTTCTCACGCGGTATCTGACAGCTACTGTTTCATAAAGTCATGAATGAAACAATATCTCAATTTACTCAGATATCAAAAGTTGTACAATATGGTAATGGGCTACACGAATTGACATATTGCGGGAAATCTACGAGGAAAATTTGGACCAATCAAATAACAGGTTACGTTGTTGTTGTTGTTGTACCGGAAGTTAAGAGTGAAAGAAAATTACAGAAACATCAAAGGCAAGGAAAAAAGCAGTATTACTTGATAAATACGACAAGTTGTACCGGATTTTCGGTTGCATCTTAAAGATAAATCATTTATCTGTCGAACTGTATAAAAACTTTGACGATTTATCGGCGCGTATGGAAAATACGAGTACGAAAACGAGTGGTACCGCGAATCGGCTTCATTACCATGTGTAATATATAGACAAACTACGAACGGGCCCTGTCAATAATCTGCGTTTTTGAGTTCGATTTGGTTTAAAACTTATTTTGATAACATTTAAATCACAGTTTGGTGTTCTGGTGCCAGTGGTGCAATTAGTTCTGAATTGTTTGTATTACAATAGGACGTTCATAATAACAGTTAGAAAACCAGCAATAGCCAGAATGGCGACATCTTGCTTGAAAAAATTAATGTTATGCATACAGCTTTTCCGTTGGCAGTAATTTGCATGCAAATGATGTTCAGCTGTCCGTTTTAACTTCGGTCCAACAGTAACAACTGGTCATGCGTTAAATGTCAACGTGTTTTATTGGAGATTTCGACCCAAACGTTGATACGAGACAAAGAATGTGCGACGCTGTATTTTGAATTACAATTAAGTGAATTTACATTCTTAAAACATCCGTTAACTCAAAAAAATCCTGAGAATCTCCATTGTAATAAATTGTACTGTAAGTACAAATATGCATGCACATATAAGACGGGTCACGATAATCAACAAGCGACAAATTAATCTACTGAAACATGTGAACAGTAATAGCAAACCAAAATTTTTATTTTTGACAAGTCAACAAGGAAAAGCAGCAGTCTGCTGTAACAGCAGAGCATAAAGGGCACAAAATACACAAACACACACAAATAAAAAAATAAAAAGGAAACTGCGCATGGACACAACATATCACTCTTCTCCAATCTACCGCAGCAGTCATTCTTACATAACCAAAGTAATAACGAATCACAAGGACGACCTAACATAACATGACAACCCGCTAAGTATCACCTACCGGACATAGTACTCTTTCCATTTTGATATAAACGAAGCACAGCTGTACTTCAAAGATGAGAAAATACACAACAACAGAACAACCAGGACAAACATTACAATGGACAGTGAACGAAAAACTCTTTGGAAAACACATTTAATTTCCGCCGCGTATTGTCTTAGCAAATTTTATTAAATAATCACTATCAATCATCATCAATCGTTGCCTTAATTATCGTCAGAAATAAATCAATTTACAGATACGTTTGATTAATGAGAATATTATCGCGTTCAATCCTTCACATTGTGGTGCAGCAATCAATAAATCAAGCAGTCCCTGATCATAATTAAACATTTCTTAACATTGATGAGTAGAGACAGATCCTATCAACATATAGCATTATGGGTAAAAAAGACGATCAAATTCTAAATACATGCATATTTAATGATTGGGTATAGATTTAGACATAATTAGCATTCATTTGCATGTATAATGGACTCGATGCGGTTGCATGTACTTTTTTGCGTGTTGATGTTACTAATACCCCTACGAACAAATATTTCTAGACATTTAATGATTGTATTATTTCGAAGCTACTCTACCTTTGTATTAATCACCATCTTCTGAACACTCGCATGTCGTTTTACGAAACTCACCAAACACGCTTAACCACTGAAACATACAATGGTTCATTTTAAATGCCGCCGTCTTCAATATTTCAGCCCGTTATGGAAGACTAGCACGGAATCCTAAAAGAGCAGATATTAAACCCCACATTTAAAATGCTTCTTGAAAAGCTAAAATGGAAATGGAAACTCGTCAATTTTGAACACTTTAACGACTTTGCATTATTGTGATTGGTGATTACAGAGCCATTCAAATTTAAAAGCAACCAAGTAAAGTGGGAGGCGGGTTTGCTTTTCTTGATTCCCTGATGGTTTACATAAATCGTTTTCACATACATGTTTCGTATTTGGAGTATTTTATAGTGTTTTTATTTTGATAAATCTAATTTTCTCTGATTTACTTCTATGTCGCTAAACACTCACATGTAGCTGTACGAAACCCACCAAACACGCTTAACCACTGAAACATGCAATGATACATTTTAAATGTCGCCGTCTGAAATATGTCAGCCCGTTGTGGAAGAGTAGCTCAGAATCCTAAAATAGAAGATATTAAAACCCACATTTAAAATGCCTCTTGAAAAGCTAAAACTGGAAATGGAAACTCGTCATATTTTGGAACACTTTAACGACTTTGCATTAGTGTGATTTGTGGTTACAGAGCCGTTCAAATTTTAAAGTGCTCAACCAAGTAAAGTTGGAGACGCGTTTCCTTTCGTGATTTCCTGATGGCTTACATAAATCTTTTTCATGTAAATGTTTCATATATCTATTATTTTATAGTGTTTCCGTTTTCACAAATCTAATTGTCTATGATTTACTACTACGATAATACGCTTAGTTTTCACTACTTTTTTAGTATTCCTCGTATGGTAGACAGAAGCAGACTTTTCCTCTTCCAGCTGATTGTCTATCAAGGCAATCTCTGGTGCATTTTATTTCGTCTACGGATCGAACCCGAGACATCCGAATTTCGAATCGGGCGCTCAACTACCGAGCTAAGAATATTGCTATCTTTGAAATTAACCTCCAAATCGTCGAGAAGAGCGTTAGACTTTGTTGACATTAACTTCGATACAATCATTTCTACTATATCAAAGGTATTCGAGCGACATATTGCAACACAGCTCCATGAATACTTTGAAACTAGCAATGTTTTACATCAAACGCAATCTGGTTTTAGGAAGAAACACTCTTGTCAAACGGCACTTATACGTTTAATAGATACTTGGTTGAAGGACATAGACTCGGGAAAATATGTTGGAGCGGTGTTTCTAGATTTGAGTAAGGCGTTTGATCTTGTAGATCATGACATATTGATATATAAACTAAAATTATACCATTTTTCTGAAAGTACCGTAAGGTTTTTTGAGTCATACCTAAGTAACAGGAAACAATGTATTAAGGTAAATAATTGTTTTTCCGAAACTTTAAATACAAAATCGGGTGTTCCTCAAGGGTCTATTCTTGGACCTCTTCTTTTCTTAATTTACATCAATGACATCGGATTGAAAACAACGATGGCTAATATTGACCTATATGCAGATGATTCAACCCTTTTTAGCTCACATCACAATATTGAAGATATAGAACTTAATATTCAACTAAACTTGAATAATATCAACAAATGGTGTGATATTAATAACATGGCTTTAAATCCGTCTAAAACTAAATGCATGGTACTTAGTTCTTACAATAAATTAAAAAATGCAAAGGAAATGAAATTGTACATAAATAATATGCAAATTAAAAATGTAGAAACCCAAAAAGTGCTTGGTATACGAGGGATGATCCATATATAACGAGAAAATGCTTATAATTTTCTTATGATACTTTAGATTTTACTCAAACTTTAGCTGGAAGTAATAACATACATTAGCAATGTTTCCCGGAATTTCCATGATTACAATGTCACCATGCTAAAATCTATGGTTGCTAAGGTAACCCTTGATACGCCTAGGCGGGGCATTTTGTGGATTTTTCACCGTTTTCGCGTAAATTCAAACCGTCACAGTTTTCATGTAAGCAATAGCAATGTGATGAAAATTGGTACTTGGGGACACTTAAGACTCGCCGTATTGATGGTGACGTCATACACGAGTTGTGTTGCCATTCGTTACATCACGCACGTGTTATCGTTCCGCGATAGCAAAAATAACGGACGACACACGATTATCATTAGAACATTTAGTTTTGAAGAAAACAAGTAATAAAAAAATTGTGCATGCTATTCAGTAATCATTTCGTGACCATGTCTTGTCAATAGCTTCGATTTGTGCACATTATAACACATTAAAAATTTACTTGAAAATGCTAGTGATCTAACGCAACGTAGGCGCAACATGACGTCGACGTCGGAACTTAAGCACGAAACTATTGGGTGTTCTGAACGAAATCCCAAAGGATGACTATCGTGCGTCTTTTCAACTTGGTATCGTCTTGGCAAAGACGTATACATATTGAAGGAGGATAATCTGACCTTTTTAAAAAAATTAATACAGTAGGACCTAAGGAATTTGATCGTTAAAAAGATCATAATTAAATTCTGAATGACGTTAAAAAGTTAAAAAATGACGTTGCCCCGCCTATTGGTTTCATATGTCGGCAAAAATGTTCCAAACAATTTATTGTTCGATATATCTCAAAAATATTTCGCACGTTTTCTTCTTATATATGTATTAGTCACCACATAAAATATTTTTAGAAAATAACATGTAATAGCAAAGTTATAAGCATTTTCTCGTTATATATGGATCATCCCTCGTATATATTGACAACACACTGTCGTGGAAATATCAGATAAACAGTGTCTCAAAGAAACTTAACTCTAAATTCGCTTTATTGAATCAAATACGGTACTATTTAACTGATGAGATGCAACAAATGTTTTATAATTCTTATATTATGCCAACATTTGATTATGGTTGTACTATATGGGGACAGGGAACTAGATCTAAAATAGAAATCAACAGATCACAAAAATTCAAAAACGAGCAGCCAGAATTATTTTAAGAAAACCTGTTCGAACAAATACAAACGTCATGTTTAATGATTTACAGTGGCTAAATTTTGAGAACAGATGTGCATATCATATTGGGCTACTTGTTTTTAAATGTCGACATGGTTTAGTACCTAAATATATGTTTGAATTTGTAACTTTTTCATCTAACAATACGTACAATTTGCGCTCGATTGAACGGAATGATCTTGTTCAACCGAGACCAAGGACAAGCTATTTAAAGGACACATTTGCATTTAAAGGATCTCAAATATGGAATAATACTCCACACAATATCAGACAAAGCTATTCTTTAAAAACATTTAAAACCAAATATAAGAAATTGCTCCTAGAAAGACAAAATAATTGAGACTCGTAAAACTATGTATTGTTTGTACATTGTATATTTTTATTTAGTCACTTCATCAAACGAATAGTTCATTGTTAATGTATGTTATTATGCATGAATGTGAGTCGTAGTAATATAATTCAAGTGAGTGTTTGTCGGAAATGTATACATGTATGTTTTTGTTTTGCTTTTGTTTTATTCTTGTTAAAATGTTATTTCAACGAAGGCCGCATTGGAAATAAGTGTATATATTATGTATGTAACTTAATGTGTTTTCACCTTCGGTAAATAAAGTCTTTATTATTATTATTATTATATTTCGACGGCAAAATATTATTTCATATAAAATATATACAATTTTGGCAGGGATACGAAGATATAATATTATATTTACATTGGGTCGGTTTGCCATCCTAAATCAATATGATCGTGACGATTGTTTACGAGGTTATTTTATGGAGGAGAAGCGGCCCATTACATATGACCTATAATTCATCTTTGCCCATACAATATCCCCGTAATTGTTTGGTTGTCTTCTTCGTAATGACCATTAATATCAGTTGACGTAAATTCTGATGATTAATGAAATCAATGTGTACATGTATTGTTCAGTTTGATGTTGGACATTTTATTTTTGTGCGACTGCAGAGTTATATCATTTAAAGCGATTCTTGAACTGTTTAGGACTTTATGGCACTAGCACTTGAAGCGGTTTTTAGTTTTATTTTCTCGTTCTGTTTAGTATTGGGAATTGTTTCATGGGCTTTCAATTGCCCGGGCAGTTTTTGTTTCTTCTGGTTTCAGCGTTCGTCTGTTCCTGTTAAGTGCTTCCTTCACAGTCCGATGTTTCATTATATTTTAGTACAAACACGCAGTCCTTAATCTTGAAAATAACTGTATAATCAATGAAATTGTCAAATGAGCATTTCCACTGGTACTATAAACTATTTGTCTGGTATTATGGTTCAGTGTTTGCGCTTCGGGAACGTGATGCGATGGTTTAACCATTTAGTACTGAAAGTGCAGTATTGCTCCGCGATTGGGGTAGAAAGAAGGTTCCTCGAATGGCTGAATCAATATCAGTACCATGTGTTTGAAATGCTGACAACGAACCTAAAATCCATATCAATAAAAGGTTAGCATATTTACAATGAACTAAGACGTCCGCTTTGTAACATTCAAATTATGAAATTGTAATGGTCTACAAGTACTACATTAGTAAAGTACACTTTTTGAGAGAACGATGATGCTGTGTTTTGGTTCCGGAACAAAATGCAATGTTAGTTGGCTAGTTGCCATTATAAGTTAAGTATTACCATCTGCCTAGCAAATTGTCTATGTAACTTATCAAATGTGTATTTTAAGCGGGTAAATGCTATCAATGTGGTACAGTTTAAACGCATTAGAAATAATTATAATGAGAATATGCATGCAGCAAATAATTACGTACTACCATAAACTACGCGCCAAATTATGTACTTAATGTCAGCAACAGAGACAATCCGTGTTTATTTATTACATGTTGCTTCTGCAGATTCCACTTTTCACGCACAAATCATATTAACTATAAGATAAAAACAATATTTTCCCCAGAATGGAGACAAATTTCAGCTAGTTCTACGGCTATTATCAAACCTGTAGGATTACTTAGTTCGTTTTAGTTATACGTGTACGTTAGCATTTGCTTGACGTTTGATTTGATAGTGTTAGTGTGGTTTTTAACAATGATTTGTCATATACGGCGACCAGATGACCTTCTCAGTTGTCCTGGAATTAATTATCAGCCAGTACTAGTACACTCCTCCATATGCAAGTGACAACTTCTCCACGTGTGGAGGACATCTTCGTAACCCCAATGTCACGCACCGAAAATTGCTTCAAACACACAATTGTGATTACGCTCACTTGAAACCATGAAAGTCACTTAATCGTCAAACTTATAAATTGTAAACCATAATACAGATGTGCGAATGTCTTTCTTTGTGGTTTTGAAAAAAAACCATTAGATTCGTTATACTAAATCCCGAATTGTTTTCGTGTCTGGTGAAGTACAAGCCAATAGGTATGACTTATTCAATAAAGTAGACCCGTGGGTACACTCAAACACATAGACAGACATATAGAATCAATATATTTATCAATGTCGCCTACCACTATACTGACTTTGGGGACACAACAATCTTGTTATGGAAACACTTAAGCTTGCAGAAGTTCTAAGAATAAACGTGGATACTATAAGTTCATGTTTGGGAACAATACATCTGATCCTAAACATTTTAATTGGGTAGCTATCAGACGTTACATGGTAAATAATATATACTATAGACGCTACAATATTGTTTGATTATTTGTTAAAAAACTCATCGTTAAGAAGTATTTCCTGGCTACATGTATTATCTACGCTTGTTATCTTTAAAATGTGACATATATATAAGTTACATGTCTCTGAACTTATGGAACATGTCTATATTTAAAGGCTGTATTGTCATTACGTTTAAACTAGTCTATATCATTCTCCTATTGTATATGGTATACATGTAACAATATTCCCCAATGATGGTGGTATGGTGGTGTTCTGTTTTGTCGACGTGTGTTGTGGTATGGTGGTGTTCTGTTTTGTCGACGTGTGTTAATGAGGTGTCGCTCAGTGTGAGGTGATTCTGTTTGGTGAATGTTGTTTCACACGAGATGCTTCTTTGTGTATTGAGGCATGATTGTGAGTTTGGTGGTCATTTATTTTGTCTACAGTGTCTGGTTTTCATAATTATGTTTAACGGATTCACCATTGTGTTGGTGTTGGGTACTGATGGTATGTACTTTGTGTTGGGTGATTCTGTTTGGTGAATGTTGTTTCACACGAGGTGATTCTTTTTATATTGAGGCTTGATTGTGAGTTCTATTTTCTCTACCGTGTCTGGTTATCATAATTATGTTTAACGGATTCACCATTGCGTTGGTGTCGGGTATTGATGGTATTATCGTACTACATGTACGAGAAACACTTCCGGGCTTGTATTGTTAGGAGTCGTACTTTTATTTAATATTAATTGAAATTTCAGAAGAGTGTATAGTTAAACTTATCTTTAGTTTATAACTACAATTTGGAACCCCACAAACTTGTCTTCTTCATTGGTAAGTCTTAATATTGAAACTTTAATATTGAATACTTACCATTAAGGTTGTCTTAGGGTGTGTTTATGGTACATATGTAGACAAATTATATCTAATGCAATCCGATAATTAATACTTTACCGATATTCAAGGTGTATTTATATTTTAATGTGTTGTTTCGTGTCAGGAAATCTTTACGTAAATAAGCATGCAATACGTCCAAACATGCAATATGCCTTCATATAATGTTACATACATGACATACATCCCGTCTATATGATATATTATATGTCTGCAAGGTGAACAAACAAATGGGGTCCATGTTAAGTGTATTGATATTGAATTCACGATGGTCGTTTCAAATGTATGTGACTGCCAGAAAAGTAGTTGTATAATAAACGGGTAATTATCAACATAACAATGTGAGTTATTGCACAAGTAACTGACAGCTGTAAGAAAAAGATGCATGGGGACTAGTTATACAGAGTGAACCAGAATGTATGGCCGCTTAACAAATACCGAAACCTATTATCAAAAGAGTCATTACAAGAGACATAAGCAAATGACATCTGATTTGAAAGAGTACATACACAAGTGTGTGCTCAATGAAAACTTAGTTTGATAATTTACTTACAGTTTTTGAGAGTATGTTTTAAGTACAATAGTTATAATTACTTTGCTCAACGTGCTCTCCAACGTTACGTATGATATTGGCATATTTGTCCCTTGATATTTTTCTTACCCCTCAATTATTTTAGCTCTGAAATGAATGTTGATTTGGGATATTTAAGAGTTTCTTTCAAGTATCCCTATAGATGGAATCCAAGTGGGGGGCTTATATAATGTAGATAACGAAACCAAATATCGAAACCTAATGTTGCTCTAATCACTTTAAACATTAAACGCATAGTATGTGTCACCCGGTCTTGTTGAAACCAACAACTTCAATAATTGTTCCTTTTTACTTATTCGGAACGATGATATTACAGCTATAGTATTCCCTTTACCGGTGAATGTGTTCGTGAACGAGACATCAAGGACATTCACATTACTTAAAATAAAACTGGAGCGTACTTTATAGTCGTGTTCATGTTTATAACGAGTGGTTGGATTATTGTTTTATCAGATATTATACCTACTATCGCAGTTTGTTTGCATGGGCGCTGTTTGTTTCTCAAAGGCTCTATAATGTAATTTACCACCATGCGTACGTTTGAATCCGCCATATTTATACATGTTATACAGATGATAGTAGCTCGACCTTTTCTCTGAACTACGACGGATTTCCGGAACGTTTTGAGACTGCATTCATGTAAAACAAACCACTGAGTAGATACATTTGAAACTTTACTAGAAGACATATCTATCTAATAGATGATAGACTATTTTTAAAAGTTTCATAAAGATAATCGATTAACGATACATATTGCTGTCAAGTATTCACTATTTTTAAAAGTTTCATAAAGATAATCGATTAACGATACATATTGCTGTCAAGTATTCAGTTGGCGAGTCATTTATGGATTGTGCAAACACGTCAATTTTGAAGTACCTATTGAAGCGCTGTATTAGTTGTCTAGTTTAAGCAAGTATTGCGTTGCCATATGTGTTTTAGATCATCTCATTTTTGTAAAGAAGACTCTTGGAATGTTTATATTCACCGTTGTACACTAGTTATTGAATCGTGTCTGTTATCTTTTGAGATATAGACACAGTCTCAAAACATTCCGGACGACCCGCGTATTTAATTTAGTACTTGGCTGCATGAATACGTAAATGTTCCCCTGAAACAAACAATTAAAATTAAAAAGAATTAAATATGTTCTATTTATAATGGATATATGTATACGATGAATATTCATACACTAGTACTTTCAAAACTTTCCCCTAAATCTATTCAAAAAACGAAACATTACCGAGTTTTAGTTCCCTCTTAAAGTTCAAGATAAAATGCCTAAAGGTTATTGTCTATTCTCGTATCTAAATAATTTTTTATGCGTACAATATAACCTGAGAGGATAGTAGACGACCAAATGATGTGATATAATACTTATTGCAACACAAATCTACGCGAAACAATACATAATCAGGAAGAATACTATAGTGTGATAACGAGAAACGTTTTCAAGCGTGTCTATCCTAGCAAACCAATACTCTATCAGCTGACGAAATGATGTATTATTTGTCCTGTAAATATACAACATATGCCAAATTGCCTGTAATTGAGTATAACACCACTTCAATAGAGATTGCAATACGAAAATAATTCTACAAAGAACTGCTTAGAATATAGTACGTTTATGACGCATTAAAAGAACTTGAAATAGGTCCGGGAATGGTACAAATGTGCACCCAAACAAATGCGGTATGCTCGTTGTTAATTATGAATTTAGCAATATAATTGATCGCACTGTGGTAATTACTTGAGAATAATACCTGAAAAAGCTTTAATTTTGCAATATAGGACGTTTTAATTTTGCTACAAATCAAAAACACTGACCATAACATCGACCCATTAAACATTCGCAGGACATATCGTCAATGCGTTGTCTATTTAAAAGGGCTAACTGTTTTTTCTACCTAGTTGATGATGTTCTTATAACAATTATAGGTATAAATTCATTCAATTGCAGAAATTTCTTTACCCATGCATCTTTTCAACAGCTTCTAGTGCTAAAATTGTCCTCTTGAATTGTGTTATTTGAATTGGTTATTTGGTATTACGAAACCGCCAATGTGTTTGTCACTAACTGCACATATATTGTATTTTATAAATAATATGGAATAAAATAAATCGTAGTTATTTTGATTTTCTCCATAATTTGTCAGCAGTGACGACCATTAGGTGTTTCTGTTTCATCTGCAACCAATCTGTTTATTCGACACCAGTTACGTTAACCTAAATGAGTGTACATTAATATCAACTAGAACTGTATGTTTCGCAACAAATTGACAAATTGCCTACATGAGAGTCCTTTGTACATCCAAAGTCACATATGAACCTAATTGTAATGTAATTTAGTCAAACTATAACACTGTTGGTACAGCAATAGAATGTACGTTATGGCAGTAAGATAACTAGGTATGGCTTGCATGACGACATCTTGCTTGATAATGCTAATGTTACGCATACATCTTTTCCGTTGCATGCAAACGATGTCCGGCTGTCTGTATTTACAGCTACAACTGTCCATGTGTTCATTTCAAAACGTTTAACTGGAGAACCCGACCCAAATACGCTGATGCTTTAAATCGTTAGCAGACACAGAATTTCACCCAAAAAAGAATGTTGGGCGCAGCATCTTGAATTACAATTTAATGAATTTACAATCTTTTCAGAATACCAGACTTAGTTAACTCCAGAAAAGACAAAAAACCTACACTTGATTTCAAATTGTAACTTAAGTACTAAAGGTGCATACATATATAAGGCGGGTCACGATAATAACAACATGGACAGTTTAATATATAATAAATCATAGAAATACATGTAACAAGAGCAATCTAAAAAAGACGATGATAAAGTCAGACAGGGAAACCAGCATTATGCAGTGTCAGCAGTGCTTAAAAGACACATAAACACAAAAAGGAAAAAAAATCTGAAGGCACAACATACACAAATGAACAATAAAAATGAAACTGCACAGCACCAAAAACACTAAACCCTGCCCCGATCCACCGCATTATAGTCAGCCCAACATAACGTGAGTAAGAGCCAACATACAACAACAAGCCACAAAGACGACCACATATATAACAGGACAATTCACATAGGAACAACTTCCAAGACAGTGCCCTTGAAGTTTCCATTTTGATGTAAACGAAGCGCAGTCTTTGCAGCTCTTTTTCAAAGTTGAGAAAATGTACAACAAAAGAACAACCAGGACAAGCATTGAAATGAACAGTAAACGAAAACACACATAGACAAAAACTCTTTGTTCTGCAACAGGTTTAAATTCAGCTGCGTATTGTCTCAGCAACTTTTATTAAATAATCACAATCAATCGTCATCAATCGCAGAAATAAATCAATTCCCAGATACGTTTGATTAATGAGAATATTATCGCGTTCAATCCCTCGCGTTTTTGATGCTGCAACCAATCAATCAATGAGTCAGTCAATCAAGCAGTCCCTGTCCATAATCAGACATTTCTTAACACCGAGGAGTAGAAACATATCTTATCAACATATAGCACTTTGTTTAAGAAACGTTAACCTTTATATCAAAGACGGTCAAATTATAATTTCATTAATATTTAATGACATGGTAAAGTTTTAGGCAATTAGCATGCATGTACATAGATAATTTATTCTATAAGAAAGCAAAATCACCGAAGCGGTTGCATGTGTACTTCTTTGTGTTTTGAAGGTACTATTTTCTACGCCAACAAATATTTCTAGATATTTTAAGTTTTCATTATTTAAAAGCTACGTTAATTCCGTACATTTAAATAAATCACCACTGTACAAAAATTGTGTTAAGTTAATTCGTGAAAATATTTGTAAAACGCTCTGTACTCAAATGATATGCCAAGGAGCATTAGTTCAAATGCATTTATTAATTAAAGCCACATTAGCCCTTAAACGGCTATTTTTAAAAAAGCCTATTTGAAGAGCCATGGATTTTGAGCAATTTAGTTGAGTGCCAAAGGTGGAAAACACCATAAGATGGAAGAAAATTAAATACAACTTCCAGTTGGTTTATTTCCAAAATAATTAATTGTACACATCAAAATTTAACTGTAATGCACTTTATAATCTAAGGGAAGCAATTCTAGCAAAATTAGTATTTTGTCATCCATACATTTTACTAAAATGTCGGTTTTGGCATACTATTTCGACAGATACATTCAACATTATGTCGTCAAATATTGGTAATTTGTGAAAAATATCCCTCTTCTTTGTAACTACTTCATTTACTGAATGATCGGAAAAAGGTATTGGGAGAGATAATGTGGCTTCAACGTACCCCTTGATACATCGATATAATTTATTTTTATGTACTACATGTAGTACCATATTTAGAGATTCTGACATGTTTGCCTCATCTTGGCAATGTACGATATACTTTATGACATGAAATGTTTTCTTACGCGTGACAAGAAATCATTTGTCACAATATTGTTAGTACGTCATTATTGTACCTGTCATGTGATATTCAATATTCAATAGGTCAATTGGTTCTTTGAATTTCGTATTTGATAAGAGCTTGTAATTGTTAAAGACAATTCTAAGCGAATGTTATTCAAAAATACAACTTAGAAGACTTATAAACAAAACAGGGATGTGGAATGAGTATTGTTTTCGTGTAATACTGCATAAATTATGTCTGCAAGAACGCTCATAAACACTCATACTGGTAGCCAGTCAGAGCATGTTAAAATTTCGTGACAAATAATATTCTGGGCCAAATCACTTTTATGTCTCATTTCTTTTGTCTATCAGTGTTCTACTTGTTCATATTAGGATTCAACCGGTTGTTGTAATAATCTATAGTCACGCTAGCTTTCCAGGAAACTACCAGAAGTTTTATGTAAGAAGTATTTAAGTGAACTTGGTGAGTGTGATCCGTATTAAGGAGCGTTGGTGGACTTTAGATAGGATATACGGTACATGGACTGTATCAACGTCGGTTTACCGTATTACATTATTTTCGTTTACGACATGTTTCAACCATTTCTCCCCAGTCATGTTAGATTGCTATAACTTATAAGTTATACCATTACCAGTTAAGATGACCAGAAGGTTTTTGTACATCTTTAATGCTATCCAAATGTTATAAGATAATATCAAAATCGTACTAAACAGTTGTTAATCTACTTTCAGGCTGCAACGTGACATAGAGTGTGTTGACAACCAACATTCGGTGATTGATGACAATGTGGAATAAATAGGAAAACACAGAAACGAAATCGACTGAATTATACGCATAGTAAGCCGTATTATTTCATTTAAAACCATTCAATTTAAAAACATCAATGTACATCAGTTACATATCGTAGAAAGGTCGCCACTAGAGGGCGCTGGTCAGAGATTATGGAACAATTCTACCAATCATATCACCGTTATACGCCTACTTAAATCAAGAAGTAAACCATTGATGAACACATCCAACGGTGCCTTGTTTGATTAATGATACAAATATATAGACCCGATCAGTCCATTGTAGTGTAGCGGGGGTTTAACTATTGATGGTTCAAAATGTTACGTATTTCAGCTTTATATCAGCTGAAACTTGGACTTTCAGCGGTTAGGTTCATTATCTCTTTCAGTTGTGTGTTTAGCATTGTGTAATTCAAAATTGTGGTCTGTGTTGTTTTTATATTATCTATGCTCGGCTGTTTTAAGTTGAGTTTTGTCTTCCCTATCATATTTTAGCATCTTTGTACAGTAAAGCTATGAATTAAAGCGACTTTTTCTTGAATGGCATACACATGCATAATTTGTAATACTGATAAATAATCGCGCCGATACATCTAAGGGGTTACCCTTTCGGAACCACTTTCATTTGCCCCCCCCCCCCCATTAGCGACAGCAAGACATCGCCTTGTTGCCCCCAATTCAACCAAATGAGTCATAAGACAAATTGACATTGTCTTTAGATATTGGTTACACTTGTCAGTACCATTATCATCTCATTGTAGTGTGCATATACACGTACATGTATATTATAGCATAAAAACGGTGATTTTGCCCATACGTTAACGGGGCGAAAACCATGCGTAAACATAAAGATTCTCGCGAGAACGCGCTGTTAACGTCCAGTTTTACGTATGCTCGTTTCAGGGCCTCACCGACGAAAATTAACGATTTTACAGAGTCTTGTGAACTGCAATTCCCATTTTATATGTAACTGCTAATTAATTTTCTATAAGATTTATATAATAAATTTAAACAAACCCGCATTATCCATGTTTTCTTGGTATTTGCCGATCCCAAAAGTCGACGCTCATAACAAAAAAAATGTAATGACGTAACGTTTGTTTTCGCGACGTTACGTTTGCCACAAAATCTCCCGCCAAAATGTAATTATTTAGAAATAAAAACGCACCAATTGATGTTTTGTATGCTATAATAGCGTTCACGGATGTTTTTTCGGGCTATAACATCTGCCCTGACAAGGGTTGGGCACAAACCGTCCCTCGGGACTCTGCAGATGTTATAGCACGAAAAAGCATGCGTTAACCCTACATAATAATGTCATTATTCGTTGATCTCTTTCAGATTTCTTCCTCTACGGTCTGAAGATGTTACAGTCTGCATACTTCTACAGTTTGCTTCCATCATTCTATGCCAGTATTCTGCTCATCTTGCTCATTTGCTCATACCTGCACACAGTCCACAGTGACGATACTTACAATCCACCATACACATTTAAAGTACATAAAGGTGCTGTCGTTTATAACGCCAATGTTGACGTACAGTCGTTAGATCAAAGACAAGTTTTAGATGAACCTATAAACATGCTTGAAATCAAATGGCTTAACAGCACCACGTACTCTATATCAATCAGCTGGGGATTAGTTGATGATTATAATATGACTGGATATTTGAAGGATTCTGTGGTGGAGTACTTCCCTCCAGGTGGAAGATTTCGATCACATCCTTTATATGATGAAATCAGGGAATTCACGTTCGGTAATCTTGACGCTGGTACTGTGTATACTATATGTGTCTACATGACGGAAGTGTACGGGGAAGGTAACTCAAGCAGTATAATACACTCCAAGTGTGTAAAAATTAATACAATTGATTATATACGCAAGGACAGTGTGGTGATTATGATAATAACGCTGGGATATTATGCGTTCATGGGTTTACTCGGGTATACGCAATGGAAGCGAAGATGGTGGGCGATAAGACAAAGGAGTAAGAACAGATCTAAGCATGAAGTAGCCGAAAATCAAACTGATACTAACTGTGTTATGAGGTGGAAAGATTTAGCGGAGCGAGAGAAATTAATGAACAATCCTGGATGTTCTATAGAAACCATGGACAAATAATGCTGGATTGTACAAGTATGCAAATAATTAAGTTGTTGCTTAATACAGGCCTAAATTAAAATGTCTAGTTTCCAATCTGGGCGTGTGTATTATACATGTACGAACTTACCGTGCCAACTCAGTTCGGAGCGTTCAGCCAAGTGCTGGCAACACAATTCTAGATGTCCGTAGACTACTAGTTACTGGCAGTTTCAACCATTCGTCATCCGTGTGTTAACGTGTTGGTCTTTGGTCGGTCTAGTACGTTCATAATTATTATACAGGATGCGATTCTGTCACGAAGCAGACCAGATGGGTAAAGAGGAAAAGTCTGAAAGTGCTTTTCTAAGGAGCATTGTAATTGGTTAAAATCGTTCCGAGATCATGTAACGACCAATCACAACCCACTGTCGACGAATGCAGATTATCGAAACGGATTAGTCGTGTTTCCTTGATGATGTTTGAAACGAAGGGAATTAATATACTGAGGATATCAAATATACGCATGCATGTTGATTCAAAATTACGCAATGATTCGTCTGTTGGTCAAACCGTGTTTTCCTTGACTTACCACCTTGATGCGCGTGAAAAAACTTTGCCGAGTAAATATTAACGATCTACATGTACATTCTTAAAATCATATTTAACGTTCAACTAATTTGTCGATAGAATTATTTCAAAATATGTTACTTAAATGTGGATTCGCCGAGGCATTAACTGGCTATATGAATGCCAAAATGTTGTAACTGTGTATGTAAAACTATGTATTGTGAATAGCTTATTCTATGCATTTCTGTTAAACGACTATTGCCTGAAATAGTGATCATCTCAGGCAGTAACCTATTGTTTCAACTTGCAATAATTCATCTGCTTCCACAGTTATTACATACATGTAGACAACATGCATGGGATTAGATGTAAGGTAAATAGAAGTGGGTGTCTCCACATGCACTACACTCCTCCCCCTTTTATTTGTACAGTCCTCCACCCCCTTCCATTTCTCAGATATATCCATCCGACTGCGGCATGCCCATACACACGTCCGTCAAACACCAGAACAATAGATTTAAAAGAGGAAAAAGTGACCCAGATGGAACTCGAACCCACGACCTGTGGTATACTTAAGAAATAAAAATCTGTTCGCGTTTATTGTCGGTGAATAAAATACGGGCAGGAGTTCGGATGCGGAAAAATTAAATCACGAGTGCGTAGCACGAGTGATTTAATTTTCCGCATCCGAACGATTGCCCGTGTTTTATTCACCGACAATATACAAGAACAGAGTTTTTATTTCGATTCTAAATACGATAATACCCCGCACTATTTAACTGTGCGCATTCCATTTTCACCCATTTGACATTGAACATAATTCCACGCTGAAATTGAGTGGCTTATTAGCTGGTACAATTACATCCCTCGTTAATGAAAACGACCTTCGTAATTTTCTGAAGGAAATACCACATTTTAAACATTGAAACAATTTTAATAACACGAGTATATGGTATCTATTTCATAAAATGAAAAATATAAATGAATTGATTATCAGAAGCTTTAATAAAACTTGGTTTCTAGAGTATATTGGAGTTTCTAAAAATAGATGCGTCATAGCTGTAACACTGGATTCTCGTGCATCTCGACTTGTCATCGTGACTCGTAGAAAAGTTTACTATAAAGTTTACGTTCATTCATTCATAAATATGTCACGTGATACTGGGCGTAAATAGAAACAGCCAATTTGATAGGTATGTTTTATGGGGGTAATAATACATTGTTAGGTCCGCTCTATATTTAAACGATTAATCCGCAGATCGTGTTAGAATAGTCTGTAGCCCTTCCCACTGTGCCTATTTGGCACCTGTGGTGTCCTCTACACAAACACACACATTTTACGTCGTGACAGAAAGGAACACAAAGGAGCTAATCCAGAACCCCTAACTGTTTTACAGTGAACTTGCTACATGTACCCGTCATCGGAGAGAAATCTGCAGTTTGTTAAACAGATCATGTATCAAAGCATACTTGAAATTGATAGTTGTTTTTAAAATGTCCATTATGAATGAAAGTTTGAAGTCTGAAATAAGTTTTGTTACCCACCTATAACCTTCAACAATATTGTTATGGTTGTTTATTCAGTTATATTCACAGACCGAACTGAGAAGGGATCGTTGGTTCAAAACCAGTATGTTTTTATGCATCAGTCATAGGGCTAGTTTTATCAACTCAGTCCATCTTATTATTGCCATGTATTATGTTTGTACATGTATTTGCTTTTATTGTCTCGAATAAGGATAATATCGCTTGGCGATATTATCCTTATTGAATTCATAGCAATTATTTTCCTATGTTCCATTACAACATTTTCGTGGCACTATTTATGTCACTGATATAATAATAATCACAACAAGCATCATTTCATTGGTGTATTGTTGATGAGTGCATGTTTTTCTGAAGATTCGTTAAATATCTAGAAGCCTAGAAAGTTGACACGGACAGCATCAGTTGCTTTCTCTGGGACCTCATTGAGATCATCATGAAAATCATGCAGAAGAAAGCGCGTCCGTTTGTTGTGATTCGTATGGCAGAAGAGAGCGCGTCCGTTTGTTGTGATATGTATGGCAAAATCTTGGCAGAAGTAAGCGATAATCCGTTTGCTATGATGCGCATGGCAGAAGAGAGAGATTACAAGACTTTCTTATTTTAGACAATATTAGAATACTTTTGACTTAATTATGTAATAAGTAACGTTTTTGTCATGATTCAGATATTCACTGTCTGTGTAGATCTCTTCATTAATATGTTTAGTACTAGTTTATTGCACATCTTCATATTTGTCATTGCTCAGTGAAGAATCAAACGCTACGGTCGGTGATTTGCAAAATATCAGATTTTTATATGTGAACATTTCATTAGTTTTATAGTAACTGTTCAAAACTCGGTTAATGGTAGAATACAAGTCGTTTACAATTATATTTATTGTTTAATTATTTTCCCTTTACTCGTGTGTAATATTGTTTTCATATAGCGTTCAATAATTCATAATTTTATGAATTCGCTTTTGATTATCGATATGTAGTCGTACTGAGTCAGTATTGAATTTAATGGATGGATACATACCCTACAGTGCTACTTGATTTTATTATCCTGACACTGGGCCAATCCACAGATAACTGTATCATTGAAAAAGAATGAAAAATATACATCTGTTCATCTTCAAAAATATACGTATATACCAATTTCTGTAAAACATTCTTTGTCAATGATATATTTACCTGTGGGTCAACCAGTCCAAATCACAAAGTTGGCTTACGTCTTAAAAAGCTATTTGCACATCATGGTTTAACGTTTTACAATCATATTGACCTGTATGTACAAACTAACATACATGTGCATTGAGTAGTTGTTCATGTATTGTGGACCGATAATCAGCGTGCTACACAGCAGTCCTAAGGGGAAGTAATCGTGACTATTCCTCATGTCTACTTATGATTGTCGCCCTTTATTCAATTTTATTATTTATCTCCCTTTTTTATACCAATCGTAAACGAGATAAAAGGGAGATAATTTTCTGTGCTGATATGTCGTACTAGCTATTATAAATATATTATTATCAAATCATGCCATTGTTAACAATTTTGTTTTTGTATTACATCCAAACTATGTTTATCTTATTTCATTATAATTGACAATAAAGATTGATAGATATATATTTGTGTGAATACCTGGTGTTAATTTCTACATCCCGATTTAATAGGTAGATTAACGGAGCAGTTGGATATATATGTAGTGATATCATTTTAAACATTTAATATACCATTTATTTTAAACCACTTAATGTTGGCAACTACGCTATACTGCTGAAATTCTCACTCGTGTCGTTATAAAGAAGTATTCCGCATTTAACGTCATGATGTTGATGCTGCAAAGATCAATTATGTCTTTTATTTAAATTCTGTTGTACTCTAAATTGTATAGATCTAGTATGCAAATGTGTGGCAAGTTTAAATTAGTAAAGTTAATATTTAATACAAAATTATACTTATTGGTGTCTAATTTTCAAAAATGCTTCCTAAATTCCTTTCAAGTTCATGTATTCACACATAATTCAGAATTGTTGAAGGTCGAAGTTCGACACATACATCTATTATGTAACCACAGTCGTGATGCCTTCTGGAAAAAAGTAGGCAGGAAGTGTGTATTATAATTAAGAGTGAAACTACACACTAGAAGTATACGTTAAACGAAGCCAGTCTAGTTTAACTGTTAAATTCCAACCACATGTTAATGCTAGGCATAATGCACATTATACAATTCTCTGTTTCACATCAATTTAATATTTGATTTGTTGAAGGTACTTTAACGATTTCAGATATTTGTTCACGCCTAAATTATTTGAAAAAAAATGTTGACATAATATGTCAGATATACTAAGGACAACTGAGCTTACGACATTTCTTGAAATTCACATGTTCCCTAGATTCTGTCCGGTCAGGATTGACTTGCAGCACTAAGATGAACTTGATCAATCGAATAGTAAACTCGTTTCGAAAGCTTAAGTAGACGAAAATGTATGCATTGCACCTAAAGGTCACCGGATATAACAATATGTCGGTGACCACTGAGCTACCAAGATGAGTCTTGATTTGTGTTTACGAAAGCAGGCCTAATTTTGTCGATGTTCAGGGCATCCACACCTTTGTCTAGCTTTAATAACACAGTTGTAACATTGGAGGGTTTTTCACACCAAAATTGATCATATTTTACACGCTTCGGCAGTATCAAATTACGAATACCGAAGAAACTCAAAAGCATAAACAAACCGACATGTACCCAAACGAAGGGACACTACAAGTCTGTTCGCGCCAATAAGTCAGACATTGGTACACTGTTTTCGCAAATGTTAGTACCACAGATGCTTCCGGGAAAAGTGGTAAGATCAACTGTCTGCCAGACTTAGATGTTGCAAAAACGGCGCTTTAAGCACACACACACACACACACATCAACAACAACAAAAATCAGCAAAACAAACAAAAAAGATACACTAACCTCAGTTAGAATATATAAAGTTCTTATGATTGATACGGTGTTATCAGACAACTCATGTTCTTACTATTTTAAACTTGTAAACGTTATCATATATCCAGTCTGGGCTTCTTACTCTGGTACTCTCTCTAACTGGTAGTTTGCTCTGTACGGACTGAGCTAGCAGGGTCGCTTTAAATACTTGAGTTAACCGTACCGATTACTAAGTATTATACCGTAACACTCTCTCCCTGAAAAACAAAGTACCGCTACATGGCTATATACATAATTGAAGATACCGTTTCTTGAAATGTTGCTTTAGTTTGTATCCTTCTGCGTCTTCTTTAATGGGTTGGCGAAACTCTTTTCTAATATTGAAAACAATTACGCTATCTTGCTTTGAATGGCACCACAATTTTCTTGAGGCTACTAACCTATTTCCAGAACGAATTTGGGTAACACTCAGGAATGCCTCATAAAACGAAGTACAGTGCAACCTCTCCAGAATGACCTTCCATAGAATCAAAACCTTTAGTATATACTTAGCAAATAATCATTTTGTTCCCGAATTTATCATTTACATTAAATGTTACCTCGCCAGAGCAGCAGCTTCTAAACAACAGCCAAACTTGGGTTCCAAGAATAGTGTTGCTCTAGAGAGGTTGTACTGTATAGGATAAAATAGCGCACGTGTATAATCATATACATTCGTAGTTCTATAATTATATTGTTCCTCTTTATTGTCCTAATGGAACTTGGTTACGCACTAAAATAATGCTATTGTTACGAATGATTATATTTATCGGCGGTGAACGCGTGAAAAGATCGCACTTACCTCGCATGTAACCATGCATAATTCATTACTGTTACTTAAACCTCTGTATAATATATGGCGGATGGAATATCAGATTGGCATCGAGTTGTCATAGCTTTGTCATACACGTACGATGTTACTAGAATTACATTGTTTTACAAATTGTAAACCTTATTAGCTCAGTTATTGGTATTATAGTACGCATAATTTGACACGACTCTCGACCTTCAATCATCGCATCTATCATATGCCTTCTTTAAGCATAATTTAACAGCTAATATATTTGTGGCGGAATGAGTTTGGTTACTTTTGCGCAATCGAAAATTTGACCTCGATATATATTTTTTCTTTTAATGTTTTAATCCATGAATATAAGAAACCAACCAAAGTTAATAACCACTTTATCTAAGAAATTTAGTACCCACGAAAAATAATTATTTTACATATTGTATCTGACAAAGCAGTAAAAAGAATTATTTATCCTTCTGACAGCACTTACATGCTATTTAGCTATAATGAGGGTGAATATCGTTAGTATTGATGTACGTTTTTTGGGAGGCAAAGCCTCTCATTACTAACATTGCCCATTTCTTAATGCAACCTGAACCGTCTTTAGGCTGCTATGTGAATCCGCATTCAAGTAGTTCCAGAAACTGTCAACATTCCCAATACTGCTACATATTTTTCTCCAAATTTTTAAACTGATTTAATTCAATCAGCAACATTTGTTCATTCTAAGATCACCAATTATTGTGAAACTGCTCGTTAAATCGATATTTTTGCAGATAATCACTACGACGGGTCGATATCGAACTTGTTTCGTAATATGAACATGACGTGTTCATCAAATGTCCCGGCTGTGTAGCTATTTTTAAAAACTTTAGACCAGGGTCACGTGATGGTTTTAACAATTAATAGTATAGGAGAAACTTCAGACCAGTGTCACGTGATGGTTTTATCAATGAATCGTATAATATCGTCTGCAAAGTACCGTTATGCAATCATATGGTGTCGCTAGAGATGTCTCACGCTGTGAGGGAAGTGATTACAACGGTACTGTAGAATCTGATAAATAGGCGAGAAGTATTATTTTAAAGCCACTTTACGCATTCAATACACGTATTACATATAAATTAATATGCCCCTTTTTACAATTATTTAGATACCCAACATGCCTATATAGTCACATATGCCTATTTTTACATTCAAGACAAGATCGGCAGTAAGAAAACGAACATAAACGGGAAAAGTCGGTTTAAGCTATAGTAGCAGCAACCAGATCGCCTCCCATCAGCACTCTCAGTGCTTTGATTTTTATAGATACAATCTCGCTTTATATTTGGCTACACCAATTTGATGTCTGTAGATTTGTTATCGTTTGATACCATCAGTTTTTATTGTAGTATTCATGAATTCTTAAGTAGGCCTACATGATGGCAGTTAACTGACATCATCAGAATTCGTAGAACTAATCAACATCTAGTCGATCTACTAAAATAGCCTTCCGAATGCTACTAACTACTTCTCAACATGTAAAGGACAGCACGGCAACATGATTACGCATGATTTACGAGCATGACCTTCTCAACCCGAAGATCAAAGTCAAAGCTTCCCTGTAGTAACAAGTCAAATATACTTAACGGATTAAAAAACGCGGTACTGGGTGTATGCTGTTTTATAGCAGACAATTCAAGTTATGCCGGTATTGGAATAGTGCAGATTAAAGGTAAATGTGTTGGTGTCATTTTGATACTAAGATGATAAAAATGAGATGAGTATTAACATATAAAAATTATATAGTACAATCAATACGTCGATCAATAAAACAAAAGTCGCATTCTGACCAAATTCTTTACATGGTTACCTCCCCTTGACCTAAAAACATTTATTTGGGCGGACCTTTGCTCGTTTAGTTGGGCATTGTGTCTTGTATGTGTTTTATGTTTCATGTGCTCGGTTGGTTCAGATGGGCATTATGCTTTGTGTGGGTCGTTAATGTTTTCTATTCTCAGCTGTTTAAGTTGAGTGCTGCCTTCCCTGTCTGACTTGAAATAATATTTTCACTAGGTAACAGGATGGTCTCCATTTCGACTAAACTGTTGTTTTTTTATAAAAACATTAACATCGAATTTTACATCTTCGTTAAATTGCTACATTTCTCAATTGCAAATGTATTTAAACATAGAAAATCATGTTCCACTTTCGCGGAACAATTCAACTCACCGATAAATACAAGTTGAATTTCCCTAGATAGTAATCTCTGTACTTTTACAATCATTCCTGTCAGTGTTCCTAAATGTATGATTGATTAAATCCCATAAACGGAACAGCATTGAACAGTTACATTGTACTTTATCGCAAACTAAGAATTATCGTTCTGAGACGAAATGCATATGGAAATCTACGCATCGTTTGTATTATTAATAATTATGATAATAATATCGACATACTGGCTGTTATGGTGGGATTCTGTAATACGTTTGTATTGTTATTACACATGTATACTAGCCAATTGCTGATTTGTTCTGAGCCAGAACAGAATACAATATTTGTATTAATACTGGCAAATAAGGTTGTTTAACCTGTGTAACGGTCCTAAGGCGCCGCTCATGATTTGGAGGATAATTTGTCTGGCGTTTAATGTTTATAGTCATGCAATTATATGTATGTACAAATGTACTACCTTTTGAAATATGATGCTATGTTTGTATCGTACCATTTAATATCGATAGCCTAGTGGTACAGCGACCACTTAACAGTGCGTGAGATGTGGTTCACTCAATGAGCGCTTCGTACCAAAAACAATATATGATAATGTCAGTGATAATGATAAACATTTATTGCTGTATAAGTATCCGATGCATGTCAACAGTAAGTATGGTAACATATGTGGTTGTCAGGTATTCCCTGACGCGGTTAATGACAAAATAACACAATCCTGACATCCTAATGGTAAACCATCAGCTTAGATTTCAGGAGGTCACAACATAGGTGAACTAAACATGCTGCAGTGGCTTGTTTTCAACAAATAAAGCAGGATTGTTCATTGTATCTGATATTGTAAGACCTAACAATAGCATATCAATAAATGCAATACCGCACACATAATTATAGTCAACAGCGTTTGTATTTGAAAAATAAAATTAACACAAATGTTAAATCGTCAAAACAATGCAAAATCCTTCTGCATCAAATGTTGTGTACATGTTGTCGACTACCACAATAGTTTATTAATAAAGTTTTTTCTTCAATATTTAAGACAGGGGTTCATTAAGCAATGAAAAACCAAAACGTAAATGTACGAGAACATGACTGTTATGGTCAAGGGGAGGTAACCACGTAAGATCTGAAAATTTATACACAAGTCATATAAACATATATTTGTGTAGTATTGCATTTATTGACATGTTATTTATTGATCTTAAATCTCAGATAAACATACTTTTTAATAAATATTAACCTTTTGTTTGTTTCTTTCAACTTCAGATGAAATAATTTCAATTATAAAAATGTATACTTTCTTTTGCGACTGAGTGTAGTTAGATTCTGAGGTAGAATTTTAGCATCTTATACTTACATAATAGTTTCGTAAGAAGGCATACACAAATACGCTGTATCGCATGATTACTTTGTTATTCTTCTTTGTATTATAATGTTAACATAATGATAGCTAACTGCTTCACCGACGGAATAATAACGGACCGTTTCAAGCGGAGACGTTTTGAAGAAGTGGAGACGATTTGCTTGCGGAAGAGCAGGTTTACGCATTCAGATTAAATGTTAAGTCAAGGACTTATTGATTTGACCGATTCCAATCGGCTCAAACTGCGGCTGGAAAATGGCACAAAAACACAATGAACAAACTTTGAATGAGTAATGCTTCCTATTCCGAGTATTGCAAAGCCATTTATTGAACATTATAGCTGTGTGCAGTTTTGCAGAAACTGATAAACGAGAAAGTTGATTAAACTGAAACAAAACATCTTCTATTGACAAAGAATTGACTCTTCCTATGGTAATGGCATAAAACGGGATGGGCTTTTCTGGTATATACCATCAAGCATTGTAACAGGCAATTACATGTACAACAACTTCTAATCACTCGACATATTTCGTCATTTTGAGTTGTTGGTATCAATATTTTCGTCTCGTCGTGCTCTTTAAAATAGCTTCAGTGTTGAAAGCTCGGTCAAAAGGTTTCATAGTGGAATGACTATAACTACAGTAAATTGCAAATTGCACAAAGCCCTATGAGTAGCATTGATGCTTAAAATGTGGCAATGCTTAATTTATTTCATCGATTTAAGCTTTGTGGAAATGCGATTTAATCTAGTTAGCATCCACTCCAGAAGACCACGTAATTACATGTATATGTTTTCTAAAGAGATAAAGAACGACCTTGCATTTTAAACCAACTTTCTTAACATTAACAATTACTACACATTTCAGCCAATGTTTCCTAATTATTAGTTTAATTATCAACATACGTACATATGTAGATTCTATTTGATAGATTCTTTTAAAACAATACATAAACATGACGAATATATATTTAACACTTTTATATTGTTTACGTGTTGTTAACGCATTTCAACAAAGATGTCAAAAAGGACTTATTGTCTTGTAGAAATAAAACAACGGAGTCATGGCTGTAGTCAATGTCGCGAAAGAATTTTGCAAGAGAATACAAGTCTGTACCATCTAGGGATCAACGCGCCTTGGAAATAATTATTCATTAATTTCGCAAAAATAAACATTTAACGACCTAATACTAAATCTAATGTAAAGGCCTAGTGAACACCGTTTCATTGGAATTGCTACTTTCTGATTAATTGTAATTTATCCTCGCCTAAAACTCTTCTATACATTCAAGACCTGGGCTTCAGTAATAAACTACATGAATTGATTCCAGAAAGAGGTGTTTAAAACGAATTTACTTGCGTTGCAATAAATGAAATACGTTACATTAGTCATCCGATGTGTTCCGCAAAAAGAGCAAGAAGCAGTTTTAAATATCAACTGTGAAAAGTGTATTTTAGCAATAAACATTTTTCTCGAGGTTGATAGCCCGTTGTTATATTTGCGGATATCAAATTGGTTGAAACCAGAAATCAATGTGATCGTGCCTTTTGAAGAAACTTTATATTCATTATAGCACTTTTATCCGATATCACGTGCAGTAAAACCTTTGTTAGCAGTCTCTTGTAATATATTTAGCATGCATTCATCCGAGTTGAAGCAATTTGAACAGACCATTGACAATTTAACTGACCATTGTCGTGCTACAGGGGACATGCTATATGATTGAAGGCAACGCATACTAAGTAACGCTTATTCATGTAATTACTTGAAAACAATAAGCAAACTATATTACTAATGTTCCTATGTGTTACTTTTACCGCCTCGAAAATAAACCTGGATATTAAATTAAGGATTATGGCAAGCTTTGTCAGTTGCACAATAGGTCTGTGAGTGTTTACAAACCTGCGGAATTGATGAGTGAACTAAAATGAGACTTATATTGTTAACCTGTCAATCGAATCGATAACGCCTTTTCGACCTATCGACTCATATTGTGTCCATTATGTAGACCATAATGAGGTTTGATTATCGGGTCTAACTGTGGATGGATGACGGGAACAGGATTCCATAAACATGAGATAGATCAAACAGAATTGAGATAGGCGATTCAGTTTGAACCCTATGTACTAATTGTCTTAATGAATGTAATTATCTCGAATTTCTTGGAGGAAATACAAAATCGTTCACTGTGAGCGGTGTCTGAGTCTTACAGATTTGTGTCATGTCTCAATGGTATATTGTGTGTCACAAACAATGCTGTTATCTTTCTTGTAACAAGTTAGTCGCGTTTGCAGCTTAGTGGTGTCTAGAAGGTCTACGTTACAATACGTGACCGCGTTTTACGAACGAAGAACTGAAACTGGTATTTGATTTTCTCGTATTTCAATCGAATGCTTAGCGCTCCGCACCAAATTTAGCAAATTGGCCTCGCTTCACCAAAACCCAGCATCGGACAAGAGATGATGACACAGATTGTAATACAATGCGGAGTTTGTTCTTGTACGCTTCTCTGAAATCGCATATCTTCAAGGGTAAACCATAACTCATTGATTTCAGATTCAGCGCCTATGTCGACATATTTTGTTACATGTTTACACTGATGGCTGATGATCTTACATATAACTTATAACATAGGATAATTCGCATATGTTTTGCTTTATGATAAATATTTACATGGCTCGACGTCACAGTCCATTATTTTAGTCCGTAACAGGCTTGTTCGTCGCCAAATTAATTACCCCAGTGAAGTAAGTAAAAAATGTTTATTTTAATAATTTATTTAACCTGTAATAATAAACATACATAATATGAACCGTTACACACGTAAAAATCGACCTATTTTGTATGGTTTACGTTATTAAACAAAAGTATTTCTGAAAGAAACAAGAAGACACGAGAACAGATTCTTAAAAATGGTCATACCTATTCTCTGACTACATTTTCTCATCTAATATAAACCTATACTTTCTTCACAAGCATGGCTCGCGTCTGACCTATTTGGCCAATAAACATGTGTACATTTGTTTTCCTTACACACTCTATGATTTTCTAAGAAATTGAATCGTAGCCAATGAATTACATATGGTTAAATTCTTGTATGACAAAGCCTTTTCTTCGTCAGCGTTATATATTAACAAGTAATTACTCTATCCAGTGATTCGCCTGTCAAAATTTCAAACCATGACATTCATCCGCAAAAGTGTTTATCGCCACTTGGTTTCTGACGTTCTATTTATATAGCATTATATTAGATAATTATATAAGCACAGTTACTGTCTATATAAAATTGTTCTCCTTGGCGATCTTTGCTGCACTATGTAACACAGTATCTGTGGTTATTGTTAGGTTTCATCACATAAACATGAATAAATACGTTTGCTTTTACGACAGTTGGTCGAATTTATACGGAACTATACAAGGCTGTGTTGGAGCGGTGATACTGAATTTTGTAAAAGTCGATTTAGTTAATGACAGAGTACACCAAACGACTAAGAGATACAAAATTCAGTTCATGCGAATTCACATATTCATACGAAATAAAAAAACTAAGTCGTCAATGTTGGTTAAATGATGTAGAATGCATATTTCGAACAATTTAAATGAACTTAATCTACTTTACGCTACCATTTTAAGGTACTATATTAAGTTCGTTTGTTTACGAAATACCAACTAATGATAAAACACTCCTGGATTTCGTATTTTTCCCTTTACTTTCCTTAAAACGTATTTTGACTAGTTCCAGGACAAGATAACACACTATGAAAACAGGTTGTCTCCATTGTGAATAAACCGTTTTTATAAAACATCAAAATCGAATTTTACATCTTCGTTAAATTGCAAATTTAATTAAGCATAGAATATTATGTTCCGCTATCACGGAACTATTTAACTCATGGATAAATTCAAGTTAAATTTCCCTAGATAGTAATCTCTGTACTTAAACAAGCATTTCTGTCATTGTTCCTAAATGTATGATTGATCGAATACCATAAATAGACCGTCATCGAACGGATACATTGAACGTTATCGCAAACTAAGACCTATCGTTCTGAGACGAAATGTACACTTACTCACACTCCCAAGGCAACACCTACATTTTTCATCATTTCTCAACTAATTTTCGATGGATATAGTTCAAAAGGAACATTAATGAACATCTATACTTTGCATGTTTCCTAGAATTATATGCAAATCAGTTCGTTGAAATATAAAATTTAAACCAGATAATGAGCATCACTGAAACACTAAAAATCACAAAAATGACACCATGTAAAAATACTGCATGACGTAGCTCTAGCTATAATTAAAGTCTTTGGATTTCAAGATTATTTAGAATTTGTGGGGACGAGCTGTGCAGGCGACAAACGAGACGACCACCAACCCCGAAATTGCAGTTTCTTTTCAGAAAATGGGAACCATTACCCAGGTATTGGTACGATTTATTTACTCTCTCGATAGGACAGAAGAAACAATATATCATAAAATACATGAGAGGACATATTAGCTACTAATTAAGAAACAATATATCATAAAATACATGGAAGGACATATTAGATACTAATTAAAAAGGAACAAATTGTGGTTCGTGTATTTTTGTATTGTTATAGACTGTAACAGTTTAGTGAAGTTTACTACCACCTTGGTAATATTTTTCATGGTGTATTTTTGTGAGTTTTCGATTTGCAGTGGTGGTCATTATTTAAAATGATTTTCATCTTAAAATCAATAGATTTTAATAAAGCAATCATAGACACATCAGCTGAACATGTACAATGTATCTATTAATATGCCAAATTTTAATAAAATCGCATTATAAATATTTGAGAAATGATGAAAATGTAGGTGTTGCGTTAGGAGTGTGAGTAAGTGTATACAGTCTAATATGTCCCTTGGAGCAAGACAATGGTCACTTAAAAATGTCAATGGCCAGTTCAAACTGCTTCAAACCGGATGGATGCATGCTACATTTATTACAATTGACTGCTAATGCAGGTTTACTGCACGTAATATCGAATAAAAAGTGCTATAATGAATATTGACTTTTGGTTTTGCGTCAAAACGAACGATCACTTTTACTTCCAGTTATTTAAAAAGATGCAATCACATTGATTTCTGAGTTTGCTTCAGAAGGCGCGATCAAATTGATTTCCAGTTATTCTTCAAAAGACACAATCAATTTGACTTCTGCAAGGGTTATCACTTTTATTGCTATAGATATCTAATATACTTTAAAAAAATTCCAGAAAATGTTTTCGTTTGTTCATTTTGATCAACATTTAAAACAGGTTCTTGCTTTTTTTGTGGAACGCAATGTATGAAAAATGACGCGTATTTTATTTATGACAGAACAGTTTTGAGAAGTAAGTCCGTTTTAAATACCTCTTTCGAAAATCAATTGCTGTTGATAATTACAGCAGCTCAGATCTAGAAGGTATAGCAGTGTTTAAGGCGATGATAAACTACAACTAATCAGGAAGTAACAACTTCATGGAAATGTTCATTAAACCTTTGCATAATTTATAGAGTTGGATCGTGGAATGTTTGTTTTTTGTGGATAGAAGGTACAGACTTGTGGCTTTTCTCGAATACTTTCGTGACATTGACAACATTCACTACTTCGTTGCTTCATTCTTACAAATGTTTGACTCTTTTGTGGACATGCAATTCAAAGTTTTTGGTATCACCATCTTTGACAAAATCTAACACTTTTTATCAACTACAAAGTACCATATTCTCACCACTAAATTACCCACTTTAGGCTTTGTGGAATGTCCGGTTTAACTCTGTCCGATTATCTATAATCTTCTTATTCCAGTTATACTTACCCCACAAGCTAATAATTCGAAAAATATTTCCACATTGTCAAACAAGAAAGTGATGTTAAAGATTTCAACGAGACGAATACTAGAATACTGATACAAAAAACTCCAAAATGACAAAATATGTTAAATGAAGAGAAGTTGTCAGTTGCATGTTACGACTTTCTCATTCTAAGCCTACGATATGTGTTGTTTAATTAAATTTATTGTGATCAACATACATTAATATTATTTCTCTCGTCACCCAATGCCTGGTGGTATCCATCGACAATATGTTAGAGAGGAGATCAATATGACTGCTTTATTTGTTGACAGCTAGCCACCATCAGCAAGATGACTTCACCATTTTTATGTCCTCACGCACTCTAAGCTGATAGTTTACCATTAGGATGTCAACACTGTGTTACGTTGTCATTAACCAAGCAGGGGAATTCCTGATAACTTTACAGAGTGACAGGGACCGGAGGGCTATTGTATATAGCAATGCAAAATTACACAATCACTCTGACTATGGCATATATTGTCTTTGGTACGATGCGCCCATTGAGTGAACCACACCTAACACAATGTTAAGTGTTCGCTGTACCACTAGGATATCGATATTAGATGGTACGGTACCTAATTATATAGCATAATATTTCAAAAGGTAGTACATTCATACATATATATAATTGCATGACTATCAACATTTAACGTCCGACAAATTATCTTCCAAACAATGAGTGGCGCCTTAGGACCGTTACAAAGGTTAAACAATCTTATTTGAGCGGTATCAATAAACATATTCTGTTCTGGCTTAAAATCAGCAACTGACTATAACACATAAGTCATACCGATATCAACCATTACAGAATCCCATCATAACTGGCAGTATATCGATAGTATTATCATAATTATTGATAATAAAAATGATGCGTAGATTTCTAAATGCAACTCGTCTCAGAACGACAGGTCTTAGTTTATGATAAAGTTCTACGCGCCCGTTCAATGCCGGTCCGTTTATGGGATTTAATCAATCATACATTTAGGACAAATGACAGAAATGATTGTAAAAGTAAAGAGATAAGTATCTAGGGATATTCAACTAGTATTTATCGGTGAGGTAAATTGTCCCGTGAAGGCAGAACATATTTTTTTTTGTTTAATCAAATGTGCAAAATTAATGCTTACAGTAGCAATTTAACGGAAATGTAAAATTCTGGTTTTTATGTTTACATAGTGAGTCATCTAGTCCTGGAACTAGTCTAAATACGTGTTGAGCCAAGCAAATGAACAACACGAGATCCAGGAGTGCTTTATCATTATTTGGTATGTAGTGGATAAACATCGAACAAACTTCAGCTCCTTTTATAGTAACATTCTGTAGATTTAGTTCATTTAAATTCTTCGAAATATGCATCCTACATCATTTAACCAACGTTGACGATTTCGGTTTATATTTCGTATTTATATGTAAGTTCGCAAGGATTTAATTGTGTCTCTCCTGATCGCACAGTGTACTCTGTCAATAGCTTCATTGACTGTCATACAATTCAGTATTACCACTCCTAATTATGCCCCCCATCTTTGATCAGGGAGTATATTGCTTTGCACATGTCTGTCGGTCTGTCGGTCGGTCTGTCTGTCGGTCGTATAAAATGGTTTCCGTTCAATAACTCAAGAACGCTTTGACCTAGGATCTTCAAACTTTACATGAAGGTTGATCAGCAACAGTAAATGACCCCTATTGATTTTAAGGGCCTTAGCTTAAAGGTCAAGGTCACTGTGACCTTTACTATTTCTGACTATTTAAATGATTTCCGTTCAATAACTATAGAATACTTTGACCTAGTATCTTTAAACTTTACCTGGAGGTTGGTCAGCAACAGTAAATGACCCCTATTGATTTTGAGGTTAGTATATCAAAGGTCAAGGTCACTGTGATATTTACTATTTCTGACTACTTAAATGGTTTCCGTTCAATAACTCAAGAACGCTTTGACCTAGGATCTTCAAACTTTACAAAAAGGTATGTCAGCAACGGTAGATGACACCTATTGATTTTGAGGTCAATAGGTTCAAGGTCAAGGTCACTGTGACCATTACTATTTCTGACTAGTTTAATGGTTTTCGTTACATAACTATAGAACGCTTTGACCTAGGATCTTTAAACTTTACATGGAGGTTGGTCAGCAGTAGTAGATGACACCGATTCAATTTAAGGTCAGTAGGTCAAAGGTCAAGGTCACTGTGACCATTACTATTTCTGTCTAGCTAAATGGTTTCCGTTCAATAACTCAAGAACGCTTTGACCTAGGATCTTCAAAAACTTTACATGAAGGTTGGTCATTAGCACTAGACGACCCCTATTGATTTTAAGGGCCGTAAGTCAAAGGTCAAGGTCACTGTGACCTTTACTATTTCTGACTATTTAAATGATTTCTGTTCAATAACTATAGAACGCTTTGACCAAGGATCTTCAAACTTTACCTGGAGGTTGGTCAGCAACAGTAGATGACCCCTATCGATTTTGAGGTCAATACATCAAAGGTCAAGGTCACTGTGACCTTTACTATTTCTGACTATTTAAATGGTTTCCATTTAATAACTCAAGAACGCTTGGACCTAGGACCTTCAAACTTTACATGGAGGTTGGTTTTGAGGTCAAAGGTCAAGGTCCCTGTGACCTTCACTATTTTTGACTATTGGGCTGCCATGGGGGCATACGTGTTTTACAAACATCTCTTGTTAGTATTGTTTAGTTCCGTATGAATTCAACCAACTGTCAGAAAATCAAACGTATTTATTCATCCTTTACGAATAACGTCAGACACTGTGTAACATAGAGCTGCAAAAATCGCCAAGGAGAACAATTTTATATTGACAGTTACTGTGCATATATACAATATGAATAGAACGGCCGAAGCCACGTGGCGACAGCCAAATCACTTGATATAGTAATTACTGGTCAATATATAAAACTGCCGAAGAAAAGGCTTTGTCATACCAGAATATAACCATGTCTGACTCCATGGATACGTTTCAATTTCTTAGAAAATAAGTGAATCCTATTCGTCTGAGTGTGTAAGGCAAACTAAGCTACACATATTTATTGGCTTATAAGTCAGACGCGAGCCATACTTGTAAAGAAAGTGATGGTTTATATCAGATGAAAAAGATTTGCATATGCATAGGCGATCCTCCATAGAGCATAACAATTGACTAATCACATAGTCATGTAGCACCTGACGGTATCACAAAGCAATGTGACGTACGGACGCATTGAACTGTTCGAATGCCGTAACAATCGCAACAAATGTTGCACAAATATGTTGTGCTTTGTGATTGATATTTCCATGGCTCGACGTTAAATCCCATATTTAAGTCCGCACTAAAGAGCAACCAGGCTTGTTCATCACTGAGTTTATAAAATATCTAACGTCATCATAAACAACAACCCAAGATATTTTGGTGAGAATGTTTTATTTTATTTATTGATCAATTTATTTATTATCTTATAATAATTACAACTTCGTGTATTTTCACATAAATACTTCATTCTGATTGGATAAAACGGTCATGTGACATGTCTTTTATATCCCGATGAAGCATCTCTGTATGCAAATTAGTTTCACGACGCACTACGTATTCATTCAGCCTAAATCTAGATTCGGTCATTATCCCGGACACGTTTATGTACTTCAGCGTCATACCTGTAAGAACTGTAATTCCCGTTTTATTTGTAACTACTTATTAATTTTCAAAATATTTAAATCATGAATGTTAACAATGTTATCCATGTTTTCTTGGTATTTGCCCATCCCGAAAGTCGACGCTCATAGCAAACACTGGTAAGACGTAACGTTTGTTTTCGCGACGTCGCCACACAATCTCCCGCCAAAATGTAATTATTTTGAAATACAAACGCATAAGTGAACGTGTAGTATGCTATAATAGCGTGTAGGCATATGCTGAGTCCCTCGGGAGCGTTTGTGGTGCTTGTTATCGTTGATTTTGTTTCTAAATTAAGCTTCGTTCATCACCCGGGACAACGGATTCCTACGCCCGGCTACACATTACTAAAACATAACACGAAGGGAACAGTTGAGTCCCATTGAAATTGAACAACACTTTTTATTTTTTTATTGTAGTTATTAGAATTGAACAGACATTTTCTGCAGTTCATCGGTGTATGAACCGTCGGGAAAACCATGCCTATTTTTTTACATAAACGCCAACGCTTTTCTTCGTTAGTGTTATATATTGACAAGTAAGTTTGTAATTACTATATATATCCAGTGATTCGCCTGTCAAAATTTGAAACCATGACATTCATCAGCAAAATTATCTGGTCCTGTGGCTTCTGATTCTAAGCGGATTTAGCTCAGTGGTAACGCACTGGGCTGTCAATCCAGAGGTCGTGGGTTCAATCCCTGGCATCGGAACTTAACATTTCTGAAATATTTATGATATTTCCCGCTATATCTGGCCGTGTGGTCTGCAAAGTATCCGGAAGTGACAGATGGCTGTGTATCGGTGCTATACACCTGACACATTTAAGAACCAGACTGTCTATTCGAAATAAGAGCTAGGCGCACTTCTGCAGTGCCGGACATGCCTGTATCTAATGTCCCTCTCTCCCTTCAGGGGCTCTTTCAGTCTGTCCTCTGGTCAGATCATGCTGTATCTACAGTTGTAGAGGATGCACCTGTGCCCTTGTGGCTGCAACACAATACTGTTAGTTGCCTTTGAACGTGCGTTCGCATGAAAAAGGCGCCATATAAATCGTCAATGTTGGTTAAATGATGTACAATGCATATTTCGAACAATTTAAACAAAATAAATCTACATAATGTTACCATTTGAAGGTACATATGTAGGGTTAATGTGAATCTACTACACACCACATAATGATACAATACTATACCTGGATCTGTTATTGTCCCTTTGCTTTGCTCAAACGCATTCAAGCTAGTTCCAGGACTAGATGACTCACTTCTTCGTTTTAGGATTTCTGACAGCTAAAACTATGCAATATACATGTAGTCGTTTTGCTGGGAAAACTGGGTCATTCAGCTAGGGCATTCAGTCTTTTTGGTTGCTTAAACTATTAATGTATTATACTTTGAGTTGGGCGGATCATTGCTCGTTTAGTTTGGCATTGTGCCTTGTACGTGTTTTTGTTTCCTGTGCTCGGTTGGTTCAGTTGCGCATTATGCTTTGTGTGTTTTGATGTTTTTTGCTCGGCTGTTTAAGTTGAGTGCTGCCTCCCCTGTCTGACAAAATATAATCTTTTCACTATGTAACAGGATGGTCTCCATTACAACTTAACTGGTTTTTTATAAAAACATTAACAGCGAATTTTACATTTTTGTTACATTGCTACATTTCTCATTTGTAAATTTAATTAAACATAAAATTTCATGTTCTACCTTCACGAAACAATTCAACTCACCAATAAAAACTAGTTGAATTTCCCTTGATAGTAATATCTGTACTTTTACAATCATTTCTGTCATTGTTCCTAAATGTATGATTGATTAAAGTCCATAAACGGAACGGCATTGAACAGTTACATTGTACTTTATCGCAAACTAAGAATTATCGTTCTGAGACGAAATGCATATGGAAATTTACGCATCGTTTGTATTATTACCATCGGCCTAGAGGCCGGTGTATATTGGAAAGCCTAAAGAAATTTGACTATGGAGGAGCACGTGACCACATGTCAATGCCTGATTGGCTAATATGTCAGTCTGACTTAAGGTGAGTCTAGACAGTACATTTTGGTTTAAACATGTACTGTGTAGTTACATGTAGTATACTTCTACCACGCAGTTTCTTGAGATGTACCGTCTAGACACATCTTCACGAATTCGCCAGTAGTCTGGTGTAAATGGTCTCAATGTTCGAATCACGACAGGGGGTCTGCTTTGTTACTATTGATGTAGAATGTTTGAAAATGGTTAGGCCAAAATAGTGTTTCCCCTTCCCTACCTCGTTGATTAGGTAGGATTTAACCGGTATTCTAATCAACAAGCGGTTTCAGCCATATGCACATAGAGGAAATCATGGTGTGCACGAATAAACGATAAAATATAGCTACGACTGACAACTGCAAATAAGCCGTTCGATGAAGAACGTACGAGGGTTGTTTAAATTGGAATGCAGCTAAGCCCATAAAAAATGAACCTTGATAGATTTTAATGAAACAAGTATTTGATCCCCTTGCCGTATTCATCTCCGCTGTGTATGCGAAGTTTTATTCAGTTATTCCTTTTTTAAATTGCGATTTTGTTATCATTTCTGTGTACACTCTGCATATACTAGACATTAGCCAAACCAAGATCTTAACGTAACTGATATTTTTTCGACAATGTAATTTAAGAGTCGTTTGAAACAAATAAATATCACAAGGGACAATGCTTGACAAATAAGGATGGTCGGAAAGAACTAGAACCTTTCACGCTTCTCAGAAAGTCGCGTTTATGGCTGCTGCAGGTGGAGGCCAATTTCTCTGCAGTAGCATGCCATCCTTCAAATATTTGGCTTAGTAGCGATTTTCGGATTATTTCTTCAATTTCTGAAGAAATTTACCTTTGTTAAGCCTGACATTTACCCATTGTCCATTTTATACATCAAATGTAATGGTAAAAACTTGGTTTATATGGCAAAAGGTGCACATTTCCACTGGCGTCCATGGTGCGTTTTGCAATGCATACTTTTGTTCTGTCTTTGCTGGTCCATATTTGTTTATTAATTGTCGCATTGGTGATAAAATGAACCTGTGTCTCGTTGGTGGTCCTTACTTTTGCAAACGGTCTACTTTTTTGTCTAGAAACGGGTTTTAACTATTTTTGGACAGTTAACAAGGGCATATGTGCTGGCGTCTCAAAGCAGATATGAGTACCCAAACTATATTTATCGTCCTAATTTTTGTAATATGTTCCATAATTGTATGAATAGCTCCTAATGATGTGCCAACACATTGAGCTACTTGCCTAATTGTAAATACTCCACCAGTTTCCAAAAAATATTTGATCTTCCCAACCCTTTTCTAGTATGTTGAGGTATTTGGATGGCGTCTATGAGGTTCATTTCCAAATACAATTACAACCCTTTAAAATTTCTTAAACTATCACATAGTTGATGAATAAGACATTAAATGCCATCATTTCATCATACATGTTATTTTAGATATTGTATTTGCTCCCGCATTAAAAAAACAACGATTCTTAAATGGGACCGAATTTTGTCACAAAAGAGCAATATTTTCCCAATATATTTTAGCATTAGTATACACGAGTAGACAGTGTTAAATGACGTATTGTTACAGCTACACTGAACGGATTTTAAAATGTGAGGTATCAATTTAAAGCTAATACAATGATTTTTTATATAAAGCTTACTATTTTTGAAAATTCATTGATACGAGAAAGATATTGCAATAGTTGCATTCCAATTTGAACAACCCTCGTAGTGCTATTGTTACTACGTCTTTTTGTAATATCAAATGCGGAATATTGGCTATATTAGAATCGAATTAATAAACATGTACCTGTGTTTTATCTAAAATAAAGCCTGTTCAGGTGCGCATCCAAACTAGTAACTGTGTTTTATTCTACGATAAAATTATGTCGTAAGTAAAGTTACTGTAGTAAATACTGGTCTGTAAATTATCTGGCCGAGAAAACTATTTGACTTGTTAATATTTATGATAATATTATCTACATATTGTGATGGGATTATGTAATTGTTCATATCGGTATGACTCATATGCCTATTGCTGATGTGTTCTGAGCCAGATTACGTGGGACGTTCAAAAATAAACAGGACTGGGACTCTCATGGCTAAAGTTTTCAATATTATACAAATATTATTACATAATATGTAAATGGAATTCAATTGCGAAAATTCGATATCTGATTTATCGAGTTAGACTATCACGTCCTCTCATAATAGTCCATTTTGAAACCATAGTTACACGCATCCGGCGCAGCCAAACAATTACCATTAATGGCTTCTACGTAATGAGACGTATCTTGAATACTATCATATCGTTTGTTTTCAAACTTGGTCGTTTTCTTACAAATTACATGCTGGACGATGTCTGCAAATATGACGACATTTGGACGTTAGGTATTGAAATAAACAGAAGTTGAACTCCAAGTGTGACAAATTCGTGACGCAAAAGTGACGTCACCAGAACGTAAGGAAAACGAACAAACACAAAGTTCTGTCAACTGCAAGATGATTATGTCCTCTGAATCGTATGAAATTATTTTGGAAACAGTTCTGCAAGTCGTTCATCAGTTTTAGAATGGCACAAATGCTTTAGTGTTAATTGTTCAACTTTGAAAGACAGTGAAGTAATAGGAAATCATAAGAACGTTTATGACGTCAGTTACCGAGACTTTTTCAAAATACCAACGATTCATGGTACGGATTCTCGACTAGATATGCGACGTAAGATCCGGAAAAATACATGCGATTCTCATCAACTCATTACTTGTGTGGCTCAGTGTGGTACTATAATGTATTCATCACCCTATATCACTTTAAACTTCGTAATTCATATCCCTATGCGAAGCACTAACGCCTTGTAAAATAGCGCGACGTCATTTTGTGCGCCGGGTCAACGTTAGTGACCTTGTTTAGTCACCTGTAACTCTCGGACCGCTTGTTTGTTTTAGTTCATAGTTTTACAGTATCTAAAAAAAGGATTCCTAAGGGACCGCTTATGATTTGCAGGATACTTTGTCTGACGTACAATGTTGGTAGTTTTGCAATTATATATTATATACAAATGAACTATAGTCCAGTCAGGGTAAGAATACAGTGACGCAGCGGTCGGGTCCACTATTGCGGTGTTAAACCAATTATAAATATTTAAACAGACAGCTATAATGTCAAAGCTAAACTAACAACTATATTCGCATTACCTATTCAGACAATGGTTGTAATCTTCTGTGTACACATAAAAAGCTATCTCACTGTTACCAGATCCTAACTGGATTATATCTTTTGAAATATGATGCTACATATGTACCGTACCATATACGAGGGTCATTCAATATATAATGCTAACTATGAATTATCTCAAAAACCCTTCAAGACAATTTAAAAAAATCGCATAATTAATATTATTAAGTTAATTTCGTTTTGTTCAGACATTTTAGACTTTAACGTCGATGACGTCATCAGTCCGCGCCTTCCTTCGACGTCATTAAATACAACATGGACGCGGTAACGTCACAAGACTAACGTAGTTAACATAACAATCGAGCGTCGTCGAAACATACGTTCCAGAATTTACTATTGCCTTACCAGAGGCTTATGTCATATTCAAAAGTGGTGAGACTATCAAATGAAAAAACGATCGGTAGAATTGCAAAAAAAGAATACCAGTGTACAGGGCAGGTTATCTATGTAACGGCACATACTAAACAGCAAAAAATGAGATATTTGTTTAAAGCAGACATAATATTCACAACTATAGATGAGACGTATATAGGTTCATACCATCCAGAAATGAGACGAAAATACCCGGATATTTGAAATCCTGATTTACATGGCAATGAGTAGGCCGCGACCATGCAGTTAAGAGTGTAAGTGGGCAGTTGCTTATCGAAATGATTGCACTCAGTCATTGAATATATAGATGGTTACTTTGAATGATTATGTCCATGTTTGAATGATATACATTGTATATACAAAGTTGTGTGTTAGTTTGCACTAAATATTGAATGACCCTCGCATTATGAATAGCCTAGTGGTTACAGCGACCACTTAACAGTACGTGAGGTGTGGTTCGCTACATGAGCGCCTCGTACCATAGAACATATATTCCAATGTCAGTGACTATGACAAAACTTTATTGCTATATACAATATGCCTCCGGTCCATGGCTAATAAAAGTAATGTAAGAATATCAGGAATTTCCTTGCTTGGCTAATGACAACATAACACAGTCTCGACATCCTAATGGTAAACCATCAGCTTAGAGTGTTGGCGGACACAACAGAAGTGAAATAAACTTGCTGACGGTGGCAAGCCTTCAACAAATAAAGCATTCATATTGATCTCCTCTCTAACATATTGTCGATAGATAACACCGGGTATTGGGTGACGAGAGAAAGTTATTTTCACGGAAGTCAAATTAGTTGTGTCTTGTAAAGATCAAATGGATATCTGTTTGATCGCACCTTTTGAAAACACTGTAAGTAATGTAATCGCGCCTTTTGAAGAAAAAACAAGAAATTAATGTCATCGAAAAAACTTTATATTCATTATTACATTTTTTATCAGACGTTTTGTGCAGTAAAACCCTTTTTAGAAGTCTCTTTTAATATATGCAGTATGTATTCATCTCAGTTGAAGCAGTTTAAACTTACCAATGCAAATTTAACTGACCATTGTCGTGCTACAGAGGACATGCTATGCTGTATATATTGTACGAAGGAACGCAACACATATTCTCATATAACACGTTTATTTATGTATTACTAATGTCCATGTGTGTTACTTTTACCTCCTCGAAAATAAACCAGGATATTGAATTAAAGATTATGGTAAGCTTGGTCAGTCACTCAATCAGTCTATGAGTGTTAACATACCTACGGAATTGAAGAGTGGACTAAAATCAGACTAATATTGTAAACCTTTCAATCGAAACGATAAGCACTTTTCCATCTATCGACTCATATTTTGCGCAAAATGTAGACCATAGATGATGTTGATTCCAACCTCTCTTTATAATAAATCGAGCAGCTGAACTGTTTGAATCGACAATTATCGGGTATATGTTTAAATGGCGGAAACAGGATTCCGTATATATCAGAATGAACAAACACAAATATTGAAATAGATGATTAGATTTGAACCCTATGTACTAATTGTATTGATAAATGTAATTATCCAGAATTCTTCGAAGAAAATACAAAACCGTTCAATGTGAGCGGTGTCTAAGACTTACAGATTTGTGTCATGTCACAAGGGTATACTGTGTGTCACAAACAATGCTATTATATTTCTTGCAGCAAGATAATCGCTGGGGCAGCTTAGTGGTGTCTAATAGGTCTACGTTACGCTAGGTGACCGCGTTTTATGACCGTCGAACTGAAACTGATATTTGCTTTGCCGTATTTCAATCGAATGCTTAGCGCTTCGCACCAAAACGAGCAAATCATCCAGTATCAGACATAAAGTGTTGTCACAGATTATAATCCCTGCGGAGTTTGTTTCTGTGCGCTTCTCTCAAGTCACATTTCTTGAAAAGTGAACCAATTTATATTCATTATAGATTCCACGCCTATTTCGACATACTCTGTTATGTATACTAATGGCTAATGACCATACATAGACATTATAATATAGGATAATTCGCCGTTGTGTATTGTTTTATCTCTTACGCATTTAAATAACAATTATGTTTGGTCATGCAATGTGCCAAACTATTGCATCATTTTCTGATATGGATAGGTACTACGTCTGACAGAAATACTTTATAATCACTATGATTAAAGCTGTCTATGACTGCATACATGTAAGGTGTTTTTTAATGATAGATTGGTCGATAGCATAACGCAACATTTCGTGCAAAATATCAATAAATCAATTTCATACCATTCATCCGCGAAGCTTTCTGTCGCCACGTGGCTTCATATAGCATTATATTCGATATATAAGCACAGTAACTGTTTATGTAAAATTTTTCTCCTTTGCGTTTTTTGCAGCACTTTATAACACATTGTCTTGGGTAATTGTTAGGTTTCATCATATAATGTAAAGCATGAATAAATACGTTTGATTTTCTGACAGTTAGTTAAATTCATACGGAACTATACAAGGCTAAGTTATATTTCGAACAATTTAAATTAACTAAATCTACATAATGCTACCATTTATAGGTACCGATATAGGTTCAAAGTTAGTCTACTACATACCACATAATGATCAAATACTCCTGGGTCTCGTATTGTCCATTGGTTGGCCCAAATCGCACTAAGGCTAGCTCCAGGACTAGATGACTCACTATGTAACTGGATGTTCTTCATTATGACTAAACTGTTTATATAAAACGTAAACATTGAAATTTACATCTTCGTTAAATTGCTAAATTTCCAATTTTGCAAATTTAATTAAACATGGAATATTATGTTCCGCCTTCACGGAATAATTTATCTCACGGATAAATTCAAGTTGAATTTGCATAGATAGTAATCTCTGTACGTTTACAAGCATGTTGTCATTGTTTCTAAATGTATGATAGATCAAATCCCTAAACAGACCGGTATTGAACGGATGCGTTAAACTTTATCGCAAACTAAGACCTATCGTTCTAAGACGAAATGCATTTTGATTTATTATTAATAATTATGATAATATTATCGACAAACTGTCTGTTATGATGGGATTTTGTAATGGTTGATATGGTTTTGACTCATGTGTAATAGTCAACTGCTGATTTGTTCTATGACAGAATATAAAATGTTTATTGACACCAGCAAATAAGCTTGGTTAACCTTTGTAACTGTCCTAAGTTGGAGGATAATTTGTCTGACATGTAATGTTGACAGTCATGCAATTATATATATGTACAAATGTACTACCATTTGAAATATGATGCTTATATGTACCGCACCATTGATAGCCTAGTGATACAGCGACTACGTAACAATGCGTGAGGTATTGTTCACTCAATGAGCACGTCGTACCAAAGTTAACATACGATTATGTCAGTGATAGATGATAAACATTTATTGCTGTATAAGTTTGCGATGCATGTCAACTGTAATATGGCACCATATAAGGTTATCAGCTATTCCCTTGTTTGGTTAATGACAACATAACACAGTCTTGATATCATAATAGTAAACTATCAGCTTCGGGTGCGGGAGGACATAACAAAGGTGGAATAAACATGAAGTTGTGGCTAGCTTTCAATGTTTCGCAAAAATAAACATTTAACAACCTAATTCTGAATCTAATGAACACCGTTTCAATGAAGTTGCTACTTTCCGATTAGTTGTAACTACAGTAATTGATTACAGAAAGAGGTGTTTAAAACGAATTTACTTCTCAACATTGCGTTGCAATAAATGAAAACGCTACATTAGTCATCCGTAGTGTTTCAAAAAAAGAACTAGAAGTAGTTTTAAATATCGATCAAAATGAACAAACGAACACGTTTTTCCGGAAAAGTATACTATAGCAATAAACGTTATTCCCAAACTTGATAACCCATTGTTATATTTGCGGAAGATAAATTGGTTGTGTCTTTTAAAGATCAAATTGAAACCAATTGATCGTGACTTTCGAAAACAGTGTAACTTATCAGATCGCGCCTTTTGAAGCGAAACCAGAAATCAATGTGATCGTGCCGTTTGAAGAAACTTTTTATTCATTATAGCACTTTTTATCCGATTTCACGTGCATTAAAACCTTTATTAGCAGTCTCTTGTAATATATTTAGCATGCATTCATCTGAGTTGAAGCGGTTTGAACTTACCAAGTGACCATTGTTGTGCTACAGGGGACATGCAATACTGTATATATTGTACGGTGGAACACAACAAATATAAAGTAACGATTATTCATGTATACTTGAAAACAATTAGCAAACTGTATCACTAATGTTCATTTGTGTTACTTTTACCACTTTGATGATAAACGTTGAAAGAGAATTGCTAGCTTTGCCAGTCAAACAATAAGGCTGTGAGTGTTAACATAACTGTGGAATTGTTTAGTGAACTAAATGAGACTAATAGTTTTAACCTTTTAATCGAAACGTTCTGTACTCTCGTCACCAACATCCAGCATCAGACAAGTTAGAGGAGTTGACACAGCTTGTTACATTTGTATATAATGCAGAGTTTGTTTCTGAATGATTCGTTTTGTAACTACGATGTTTCTTCTAGTATGATTGTACCTCATTATACAATAATCGGCACAAAAGTGTTCTTTGAGATTTAAACACGTTTATTGGCTAGGTACATGTATCTAGGATAGAGCTGGGACACGAAACAATTTTTTTTTGTGAATCGTGTATTATAGTTGTACACGTAGATTACTCCATACAGACTGAATCATGAGCATGCTTATTAAGGCATGATTGAGGACAAAAGCCAAATATTTTCGGTTATCGAACGTTGTTTCTGCACTTATCCCTTTTCATACTAACAAGATCGATTGTCGATGATCGATTATGCTGACGTTCATCATTTGAAGCCAAATGGTCGATTGTTTAAATTGTTTAACAATGTTTCTTTTCAAAAGGGTTCACAACATTAAACCAAATTATTTCTGATAGAAAAATAACAAGACGCGAAACCTAAGTTTTTAAAAAGGGTCAGACCTCGTCTGGCTACATTTTTTATCTAATTTTAACCAATACTTTCTTCACTAGCATGACTCGAGTCTGGCTTTACTTAATAGTCAATAAATATATAATTTGCAACTTTCTTTTCCTTACAAAGCCAGACAAATAAATATTCTATGATTTCCTTAGAATTTAATGGTAGACATAGAGTCTTGGGTTATTCTTAGGTTTCGTCAAATAATGTTAAGCATGAATAAATACGTTTGCTTTTCTGACAGTTGGTTGAATTCATTCGGAACTATACATGGCTAAGTTCAAGCTGTGGTACTGAATTGTGTGGAAGTCGATAAAGCTATTGACATAGTACACTGCTCGACTAAGAGAGACATAATTCAATTCTTGGGAATTTACATGTGAAAAGCAACCTAAATCGTCAATGTTGGTTAAATGCTGTACTTTGCTTATTATATTTCGAACAATTTAAATGAATTGAATCTACATAATGTTACCATTTAAAGGTACTGATATAGGTTAAACTTTGATGTTAGTCTTCTACAAACCACATAATTATAAATCATTCCTGTATCTGGCATTGTCTCTTTGCTTTGCTCAAAACTTATTTAAGGTAGTTCCAGGTCTAGATGACTCACTATGTAAACAGGATGATCTCCATTAGAATAAACTCCGAGTTACATTGCTACAGTAAGAATTAATCTTGAACATTTGATTAAACATGAAAAAATATGTTCTGCCTTCACGGAACAATTTAACTCGCCGATAAATACTAGTTGAATTTCCCTAGATAGTAATCTCTGTACTTTTACAAGCATTTCTGTCATTGTAACTAAATGTATGATTGATTAAATCCTATAAATAGACCGGTATTGAACGGATACGATGAATGTTATCGCATACTATAACCAGTCGTTCTGAGACAATATGCATTTAGAAATCTACGCATCATTTGTATACATTATTAATAATTATGATAATATTATCGACATACTGTCTGTTATGACTAGATTCTGTAATAGTTGATATCGTTATGACTATGCGTACTAGCCAATTGCTGTTTTGTTCTCAGCCAGATCAAATATTTATATTGATTGATACCGGCAAATCAGATTGTTTAACATTTGTAACGTTCCAAAGGCGCCACCCATTATTTGGAAGATAATTTGTTTGACGTATAATGTTGACAGTCATGCTATTATATATAAGTACAAGTGTACCTTTTTGAGATACGATGCTATAGGTGTATGTACCAACTAATATCAGCGATCACTAAACTAAAGAACATTCTGATGGTGGCTAGCTTTCTACAAATAAAGCAGTTACATTGATCTCCTCGCTAACATATTGGCGATGGACACAACCAGACATTATATGACGAGAGAAATAATTTAGTTGTAAGTTTTTCGACGAAATAAAGTCAATAAAACAACACATATCACACAAAACATTGAATTGAATCTAGTTTGGTATGTTTTTTTCATATATGTATGTATTGTATTATAAAGGTATCATTAGAGAACGGATTTGATAAACGTGGCTGTCACAATGACTCTGATAAAATCATTAAATCACTACTTAATCAAAAATAAACTACGTAGTTTCATTAATGAAACAAACTATAAGACTGTAACACAATAACTGCATATATTCATTTTACTAGAATAGAAACACAAATATGGTATGATAAATTATTTTTCTTATTTGAATTAAATATTAACAAATCGTTCGCAAACCGATTAACCAACAACATAATAACCGGTCGTAACTAGTGGTGAAGTTTTAAAGAAGTGGAGCCTTGCTTGCAGAAGAGCGAGTTTGTTTTTAGATAATATGTTAATTCAAAGAATTTTGATTGGATATTCCCAACAATCTCAAACTAAAATGAGGCTAAAAATTGAATGAACAACTATGATTCACGTAATGATTCATCGCTGTGTGCAGTTTTCCAGAAATTGATAAACGAGAACGTTGATTAACTTGAAACAAAACATCATCTATCTACAAAGAATTGACTCGTCCGATCGTTACGACTGCAAACCGAATGGGCTTTTCAGGTTTTACCATCAAACATTGCAACATGCAACTGACCACTGCTCTTCCCTTGATAGATTTGGTCCTTTTGGAATTTTTGGTATCATAATATTCGTCTCGTCGAACTCTTTCAAATAACTTCCTTGTTAGATTATGTGGAAAGCTCTTTCAAATGTTTTTCTTGTGAAATGAATATAACAAGAGTAAGAAGTTATGAGACGATCGGACAGGGATAAACCGCACACTCCACAAGTCGTAAGTGGTTAGGAAGTGGCATTGTGGAGTTTATAAAAAAATATTTCAACGATTTATAGCTTTGTGGAAATGCGATTTACTCTGGCTATCACACGTTCCACAAAGCCACTACTATATATAATGTTTGTCCTCTTTTCTTAAAATTTATTTTCATTATCATTATATATATTTCATCGATTCTTTTGAAAACAGTACATAAGCATTACCAATATAATATATATTAATATTTTCTGGTTTATTGTTTATTTTTACCATACGGTTTCAACGATACCCAAACCTTTTAATCGCATTTTCACTAAACCAGATTATATTAAGTCAGACCGGGAAGGCACCACTCAACTTAACCAACCGAGCACAGAAAACATTAAAAATACACAAAGCACAATTGACAAACATACTTATTATCTTACAGTCAATGTCACGAAAGAACTTGGGAAGAACACAGAAGTATGTACTTCCTAATAAGTTGTATTTTATCGTCGCCTTAAACACTTTACCTTCTAGTTTTTAGCTGTAGTAATAAACTACAGTAATTGATTTCAGAAAGAGGTTTTTAAAACGAACTTACTTCTCAGAATGGCGTTGCAATAAATACAATACGCTACATTTGTCATCCTTTGTGTTCCAGGGGAAAAAGCAGTTTAAAATATTGATCAAAATGAATGAACAAAACGATTTCCGTAAAAGTATGTTATAGCAATAAAAGTGAGTCTCGCAGTTGATAACCCGTTGCTATATTTGCAGGAGCCAAATTGGTTGAGTCTTTTAAAGATCAACTAGACAATTTGATTGCGCCTTCTGAAGACACTGGAAGTGATCACACCTTTAAAGTCAAAACAAGAAGTCAATGTGGTATTTCCTTCTGAAGCAATACCAGCAATCAATTTGACCTTACGTTTTCAAGAAACTTTATATTCATCATAGCACTTTTCATCCGACGTAACGTGCAGTAAAGCTGCGTTAGCAGTCACTTGTAAAAAAAATAGCATGCGTCCATCCGATTTAAAGCAAATTTATATGACAAATGACAATTTAACTGACCATTGTCTTCCTACAGACGACTTGCTAGACTGTATATAGGGAAATTGGAACGCAACACATACGATAATGTAATGGTGAGCTTTGAATACTCTGAAGCAGTGAGCGAAGTGCCTATGAGTTACTTTTACCACCTCGAAAATAAACCAGGATATTGAATTAAAGAATATGGGAAGGTTTGTCATCAAGAAATATGTGAGTGTTAACATACCTACAAATGTGATGTGTTGACTGACATGACTTAACCTTTCAATCGAATCGGTACGCCCTTTTTCACCTGTCGACTCGGGCGAAATGTTGACCATAATGAGGTTTGATTTCCACCACTCTTGAGAACAAATTGAGCAGCTGCAAATTTGAATTTTTTGAAGAGTCGATTATCGGGTCTTACTATGGATGAAGGGAACATGATTCCTTATATATCAGACAGAACAATCACAATTGAGATAGATAATACAGTTTAAACCCTTTGTAATAATTGTATTGATGAATGTAATTATCCAGAATTTCTCGAGGGAATTACAAAACCGTTCACTGTGAGCGTTGTCTGAGTCTTACAGATTTGTGTCATGTCTCATGGGTATACTGCGTGGCACATGGGTATACTGCGTGTCACATGGGTATACTGCGTGTCACATGGGTATACTGCGTGTCACATGGGTATACTGCGTGTCACATGGGTATACTGCGTGTCACATGGGTATACTGCGTGTCACATGGGTATACTGCGTGTCACATGGGTATACTGCGTGTCACATGGGTATACTGCGTGTCACATGGGTATACTGCGTGTCACATGAGTATACTGCGTGTCACATGGGTATACTGCGTGTCACATGGGTATACTGCGTGTCACATGGGTATACTGCGTGTCACATGGGTATACTGCGTGTCACATGGGTATACTGCGTGTCACATGGGTATACTGCGTGTCACATGGGTATACTGCGTGTCACATGGGTATACTGCGTGTCACATGGGTATACTGCGTGTCACATGGGTATACTGCGTGTCACATGGGTATACTGCGTGTCACATGGGTATACTGCGTGTCACATGGGTATACTGCGTGTCACATGGGTATACTGCGTGTCACATGGGTATACTGCGTGTCACATGGGTATACTGCGTGTCACATGGGTATACTGCGTGTCACATGGGTATACTGCGTGTCACATGGGTATACTGTGTGTCACATGGGTATACTGCGTGTCACATGGGTATACTGTGTGTCACATGGGTATACTGCGTGTCACATGGGTATACTGCGTGTCACATGGGTATACTGCGTGTCACATGGGTATACTGCGTGTCACATGGGTATACTGCGTGTCACATGGGTATACTGCGTGTCACATGGGTATACTGCGTGTCACATGGGTATACTGCGTGTCACATGGGTATACTGCGTGTCACAAACAATGCTGTTATATTTCTTACTTTGAGGTAAAAATTAATGGCTTTTGCAGCATAGTGATGTATAGAGAGTCCACGTTAAGCTCCTTGGTACTGTTTTATCAAAGCAATTACGAAAATGGTAAACTTACGCTGAATTTATTTATTCTTCTTTAATACCTATGCGTAGGGGTCAATTATTTTTGGGGGGTTATATGGCGGAATGATAATTAATATTGAACGTACCTTCACCATAGCATGAAGTTGTTAAAGAGCTATAAAGAATTTCATAAATTTTTCGTAAATGTTTTGTTAAAACAGTAAGCTTGACCGCAAGTTATGAACGACGAACTTATTTCCGTATTTCCGAACATCTTGCCTCGCTTCATCGATACCAAACATCAGACAAGAGGTGTTGACAAATATTGAAGACAATGCTGAGTTTGGTCATGCAATGAGCCAAACTATTCTAGCAATGTCAAGTACCGATATGTGCTACGTTTCGAAGAAATAGTTTATATTAAATGAATTTAGATGTCTTTGATTGAATACATTATGTTTAACGAAACTCACTGAAAATTCGACAACAATATTTGCAGATAGGATAGATCATGTTTATATATAGGACAAGTGTACATAAATTCATGAGCACATGTGGCCACCAGCTGAATGTCAGGTTTGTATTGTTCATTCATCAAATAGACTGTCGATGAGTACTTTGTGCGACTGCAGGAATACCATTTGCTGTACACTTTTTAGGATTTTTTTGACATTTGAAACTAGCTCATTCAATTGTTTTTTGACAGCTGAAACTTGGATTCGTTGGGTTCGTTTTCTCGCTCAGTTGTGTTGTGCATTGTGGTATGTGATGTTTTTATGTATTCCTTACTCGGCTGTTTAAGTTTAGTGCTACCTTCCTTGTCCGATTTTATTACCTTTGCATAATTATGAATAGGTGATCTCCCAATAGCATCACAGTTGCTAATCGCATGGTAATGTAATAGCAGAAAGTAATATTATGATAAATGACAGTGCTACAGTTAAATGTAAACATTTGCACTAAAGACTGAATTATATTTATCATTACATACTAAAATCAATGCATACAAATTGGAACATGGATGACATGTTAATTTTAGCATTCAGTAAGAAAGTTTAGTGTAAGAATAGTTTAAATGACGGATGGGTCATTGTTGAACATTTTACAAGCCGTAAAGTCTCTTTCAGATGTTCGAGGAGACGTTTCCAACACATTAAGACACGCAGAGTGTTTTAATCTATAGGAGAGATCACCGTATTTATATGCAAAATGTCCACCGGTAATCTATTGGATGAATAAACAACAGAAACCTGTAATTCACCAATAGCTAGCTGGTGATATGAATGGCTTTGTATACAAACATGATCTCTCCTATTTAGAGATAAGGAATATACAATAAGATTAGCAACTTATAGTGAAGCAAACAGAGACTATATTCTTGTTTGTTTTAATTCAACATACTTCAATGCAGGATGTATTACTCTTTAAATAGTTATATGTATTATACACCAAACATCTCCCCTGAAACAATCATCACACCTAATCGATTGTTTCTGTCTTGTTCATGTTGTTAGACGCTGATGTCTCATAGTTGCCCAATAATGTTAAAATACGTCGATCCGCTTCTAGATCTTCAAATATCATTATCACCATAGTAATTCTTTAGGCCCGGGCCTGTTACATATGAGCACACAATATATATATCAGTACACTGTTGGCGGTCGGGACAGCTTGATATTACCCGTTTTAATGCAAAGAAAGGAAAGCCCTCACTTCGTCTGTACGAACAAAGTTTGGCATAATATATTTTACTGTACATGTACACGTATAATTGTGTTGCTGGGTTTCTTTAAAACTGTCTCTATTGTTTCTGTTATTCACAGACGCTGGTTCTTAACATCCTATATAGACCAAATAAAGAAGATTTTTACTTAAAAACGCCAATTTCATGTGTATTAATTTGTTTTGAATGCGAGTAAACACTATAATTGTAAAATACTGATAGGCGTGTTGCCAAATAAACAACCTGATTCAAATGCAATGAAACTAACCCAAAACGCAATTTAGACTGACTGCAGTAAAACGATATAAAAGGGACATAAACTAACAGCCAGCCTTATATCTTTTGCAAATTGGGTTTAGAAATATTAGCAGTCTATTGATTTTCACATTCATTGCGGTGTCTAAAAGCATTTCAACGGAACCATAAAGTAGCTCAATTGCGCTTGATTTTCTTTATTACAGTAAATACTTTCGGGAAAGTAGACTACAAATGACAATCATAGCTAAGCGAGACCATTTCCTGTGTTCAGACAAATTGAAATGCACACACTCTCCTTCTTAAAGAGATTCACGGTTTGATTCCAGGATACTCTTTGTGATGTTATACTGTGCTCTACATTAGTGATAAAGAGAACACTATATATTGCTGGCTTAGAAATAGATGGTCGTACTACTTACGACCTTATAAGACTCATACATATTTGAAAACTGCATCTCAAGGCGCTTCTTATTAGTCTATTTTTATGACAATCGGAAGTAGCCATGTTGACTAAACTGAAGTTTAGAAAGCTTGTTGTTCCATAAGTAAAGAGTAGTTTTTAGACATTTTGTTCTTGTTTTCTCTAAAAATTGATTGTGTACTTATGTACTTTTGTATTTACTTCTAATTCTAAGGCAGTGATATGTTGGTTAGTTATATACAGTCGGGTTATGTTTTGGGGCTCTAAAAATCTAAAGTATAACAAAGATGCTAATGTAATGACCGGACTGAACCTTAATTATAACGTAAACACCGAGCTGGTGTCCAAGGATCTCAATCTACTACCAGAATCTACTGCGTTACTATATATAAACGGATAGATATCTGATAGTAGACTTGAAATTGGCATACTTGTATACTTATATACTTAGCAGACTTACTAGTACTTACTTGTCCTCTTCATCCCCCCAATGGAGCATTAGGCCACAACAAGTGTTCTCCATTATTTGGGGTCTTTAGCTATGTATCGGTCTTGGTGTCAGCAATATATCCAATGTCCGCAAATTGTAATGTTACCGTTCTTCTCCATGTTGTCTCGGTCTGCCTTTTTTACCAGGTGGTGTTCAGTGTATGAAGCAGTTTTGTGGATTCTGTTTGGTGCTTATCTAATTGCATGTCATAACTAACTCATGCGCCATTGTCTGATTTTGCATCTAAAATGTCTGCTTTAGTTTAATGTAAGTAGGTTTTTGTTGCTGATTTTATATGGCCAAAATATTCGATTTATTTTTGTCTGAAACAGCTGTGGGGAAATGCTTGACTTTCTTGATATCATTTCCAATCACAGCGAACATTACGAGCCATAACGAATAACCGACTTGGTTTTGTAGTTGTACAGCTGTATGTTATTTTTTAGATTGGCTGAAGTTCAGCATAATTATGTTTTTTTTTCTTTTTTATACCAGAATTTCAAATAGTATGTGACAGTCTGGATCAATCCTGTGACTTCCTGATTCCTGGAAATACCGGGTCGTATGGATGGGTGTAAAATATGTAGTCTTTAGATAGGTGTGTACGAGCGTTATCGTTGTGTGCTATTATTTAGTCAGATTTGGAAGGTTAGTCCGGCAGATAAACGGCAATTTTTAGGGTAACCGTGCAATGTCTTCTATACAAAATGTTTTTGCATTTTCATGTTCTTTGGACAATACCATAACAGAATCCGAATGATGCCACCTTGTCATCATTGAGCAATTCTCACAATGAGGCCCCAAAGGGGTATATGTATTTTTCTCGAATTAATCGGTATATATACATTACTATTCAATCAAATGTGAACCAAAACACCTTAAGTGCGATTGTATTGTGTTAGACAATGCGTTACATCAATATATACAACTTTTATACTAATAAAATGTGGAAATGAGGCCCCATTTGTGGCTTAAACATAACCTGAGGCCCGGTATTACACACACGTATTAGTTAAATAAATAAATGAATACATGTAGAGTAAATATCTCTTTATATTGTTAATTAATAATATATTCAATGCCTTTGATAAGTATAAGGAACATGCAATACATTGCTGAATATTTGATAATGACAATCGAGGCCCTGGTAAGGGTTAATGTATGAGGCAATCTTTCAAATAATATTCTATTTCTTCTGTATTTTAGAAAAGGAACGTGAACCATAACTTGAAGTTATATAAGTTAATTAAGTTATAGAAGTAACATGTTCTGAATTGGTAAACTAGGGAAATGAGGCCCTGCTTGGGTGTTGAACTATAAATTACGCTTTTATCCCAAAACAAATGTTACTATTTCATAATACATTGTACTTGTAATTTGAAATCATATATGAAGTGTCTATGTGTCGTAGCATGCCTATAAGTAAATGACATAGATAAGTATAAACAACCTGAATAGCATGGCTAAATTGCATGGCTTAATATTTTATTTCATGAAATTGCAGCCATAATAAGGGTAAATTTAAATGTTACAATGTATCAAAACTTTCAAGTAATGAAACTGTTATTATTTACGAAATAGTACAACGAGGAAATGGGTCTCTACTAATGATTTTAAACAACAAAAGACACCTTAGACAAAGTTCAACAAACATTTCCTTGTTATCAAGCAATTAAAAAATATACTAATAATTCAAATACGGCTTGATGAATAAAGGTATTTTGAGATATCAATGCCTGAGGCTGGTATCTTCCTACCAGTATAGTCTCTATAAATTATACTGAACATGGTCCTCACCATCACCGACTACTGTTATGCGAGTACCTTTATAGTATTTAAAAAGGACAATACTAGTCGGACAGGGAAGACAGCACTCGTCAGAAACAAAAAGCATGGAACACTTTTAAGCTACAAAATACCCCTGTATTTAAGTAATTCCAATCTATATCAGGTTCCCATGACAACCCATTCCGATCGCCATGTACAGTACCGCTATTTCTCTACGCCACCAACAAGTATGACTTTTCGTATGTACTGCAATTCCATGTCAATGGATAATTCACCACCGCCAAGTGCAACCATTCATACATAGATAAGGTACGCAACACAGTGTCAAGCTATACAATATATTCAGTCTTGAATAAAGCATCTACCATTAGTTCAGTCAAGCCTTATACTAGTATTTATAGGGAATTGCCACTGTCGACTGTGTACAGTCCTGGCTCTCCATATCACTGCAAGCTACAGATGCATGGGACGTTTAAGTACTAAACACTGACCAACACAACCATTCATGGTTATGTTGGGACCCCAAAAGGCAATAACAAATCTGACAGGGAAGGTAGGCTCAACATAAACATCACCTATTAACTAATGATAATTGTGTGGCAGTTTACAAATATTGCACTCAGTAGTGCCTGGATTCAATCGGGGATGGAATATTTATGTGATTTATCGTATGGGATTGGAATAGATTTACTTGGTAAGTTAGTGAGTTCGCCATAAATATGGGTGACATGGCATATTTCGCTGATGGTGGACCTTAGGGGATTATGTGAAGCCTCGAGTATATAGCGGCGATAGCTCACTGCTAATGCACTGGGCTGGCGATACAGAGGTCGTTGGTTCAATTCTCGGCATGGGAACTGGACATTCCTGAAATTCTATTTGTAATGTTTCCCGCTATATATGGCCGAATGGACTGCAAAGTATCTGGTAAAGGGTGTCAAAAAGCTGTGTATCGATGCTATACATCGGACAAATTAAAGAACCGGGCTGTGCATTCGAAAAAAGAGCTAGACACACTTATGCAGCGCTGGACCTGCCTGTATCTAACGTCTCAATTTCCCTTCCGTTGGGCTTTCTCTCGGTCTGCTGTTTCTGCACTGGTAGAGGATCCCCATGCGCCCTTGTGGCTGCAACACTATGTAAAGCGTATTTGATCGTGTTTCGCATGAAAACGACAGTATATAATCTGGTATCAATATTCACTTACAGTAAACGACGGTAGTGACTACAGTGTACACAATGGGGCATTGTGTGGTTGCACTCTAATATAATGAGTTCCTCATAGGGCTTGCAGTGGCTGTACTTCGTGGCCGTGTGTAATCCGATATGGCTTGCAATGTCTGCAGTGAATAGCAGTGATGAACATTATGCATAAAATGGTTGTACTCTGCTGTGGTAAGGATTACATACCGGGTAGGGCATATCATCTCTGACACAGTTTGGTAAAATGACTATCTGTAATATTTTTTCGTTAATGAGCTCCTACAGAACAAATCTGTCCGCTATTTGTAGTTATAAGAAATTTAAATTTGAGCGTAAGTTTAAGCTATCCGTAAGTACAATGATAAAACAGAATACCGGAGTCTATCAACTCATTCCGGGCCTCAGTTGATTATTTCATTTCTATGTATTATTTAGTTATGTATACTTAACAATACTATAATTTAATTAATCAGTAAAATCTAATGCCTGATATGTTGAAATGGTTAATTAAACATGGACTATTTACCATTCTTGTCTTATTTCTAGTTTAACACGCATACAGGGCCTCACTGCCATATTTTACTTTTTCCAAATGTACCACACGAATAGTTCTATCACATGGTAATAGCAATAAAAGTACAGTCAAAATTGCATTCCTTAAGGTATAAGATAATAAAACATTTCTTGACATCGATTTTGGAGAATTTCACTATTTTTTCTATATTTGGATTTACCATTTATAGGGCCTCAATTTAAGAAAATAAAATATTTAGCAATGCAATATAGGCTGTTTATGATTGCCAGTGATACTGAATTCAATGTTAAGTATCAATATAATGATAAACATGGTACCATGTATCACGTACTGATTTTATTCATATGTTTGTCTAAAAAGGGGCCTCATACAAGACGTAAAACGTCAGCAGGGCCTCATTTCCACATGTTAATATTATAAATGATGTATAATTTGATGCAACTTATTATTTAACACTATATAAACAACATTTAATGTGTCTTGCTTTATCTTCGTCTAAACGATAATGTACTAATACAGCTTAATTCATGAAAGTTCATGTACCCCTTCGGGGCCTCATTGTGAGAATTGCTCAATGATGACAAGGTGGCATCATCCAGATTATTTTATGGTATTGTCAGGAGAACATGAAAATGCAAAAACATTTTGTATAGAAGACATTGCACGGTCCATTGCAAGTTCTGCCGGACTAGGTTTATCTGTACTAGTTTGAGTGTAGTTACATTTCGATGACTATACTTAAACATCCCATCTACGGTATAAGATCGATATTATATGTGTGTACGCGTGTATTATTATTTAAAACATCGTGGGTAGAATGCATAAGCACGAAGTAGAATGTGTTTTTTAATTTAATGTGCGTGGTATAAGGAGTTTAAATTCATCAACGCTATTTATTACCCTGCACAATGACATTTGTTCCATGTTAACACTTTGAACTCACAGGTGCATTTTAATTGATTCTATGTTGGAATGAAACAATGCAACACACTCTGTAGTTTCGGCGTCGTTGTGCTTTTGGGTTTTGGTACATAGTTCGTATATAAAGATTCATACCATCATAGAATCAAAACGCATATGAATGATGTTAAAAATGTAAAAAAGATACTGGTTTCATTGCACTTGTACTTTGTAAATAAAACATGCTATTTAATATAAGCCTAATTAAGGTCGGTATTCCATGTGCATACGTCTGTGGTTCGAGCCCGCGTTCCGTATGGATCCGCATTCCGCATACCGACACGGCAACCCTATTCCATATATCCGCTTACTAGCCATTCCGTGGTAGGATATTGTTGTATTTTTATTCAAAGCATCGTTTGTAGAATGCATAGGTAACAAACATTTTTTTTACAAAGTACCCAGCACAATTAAATGTGTTTCTTTTGTTCCATGGGCATTTTGATTCTATGTTGATATGGAACATGGCAAAGCACTAAGCTGTTTCGGTTGTGTGATGCGTTTGGGTTTGGGTTTTGGAGGACCATGAACGCGTGCACATGCAATACCGCCCTAATACTTTCCTTCATGTTTGTCCAATGTTTACAATTTTTGCGTGCACACTTGATTTTATATAAAACAACTGATTATTTAATCAAACGTTAATACATCGCGAAAAAAATAAACCCAGCCGTCGTAACAATTAAAACAATATCAGCTAAATATTGGAGTTAAAAGTATTATGAGAATTAGGTTATGTATGGTTTATTTTTAAACCAATACAAGGTTAGGTTCAATATTTGCTTGGCCATAGTGACTGAATATCGGCTAAGACAAGGAAGTATATACCAAAAACACATATTTATATAACATATATACAATAAAACATAAACAACCTAATGACTGTTTGTTCGCCATTGTGTAGCGACCAATGAAATTATGAATACCGACGGTTGTTTATTGACTAGCCAGCGTCTGGACCTACTACATTACTGTAACAAGTTGAATGTTTGTGCGGCGGAAACTTGTTTCTATGATTTAGTAATACTATAATTTTTTTATGATGTGTTGTAATTAGAATGGGCAAAGTTTCATACATATGAATACTATAATTTTGACATGAAGACCTATGCCATGTGTAGGACAACACTTGATGAACATTTCTGCCAATTTATAAATTATTTAGTTTCAGTCAGGAGACACTAAGCCTTGTTGATAGAATAAAAAATGAACAGATAGCTGATGGTGCATCCGCCCCGATCTCCCGAAGTATCTCAAGGAGAAATCAGACAGGGCGTTATTTTTATACCTGGGCTGAGGCATTCTATCTATCAATTATCAATGTGTTTATCTTATAAATGATACCAATAGATGCTATTTTATATGCTAGTATTAATTTTAATAGCTGATTGATGAAAACACATCATTTGAAAGCACGCGTTATGTCCATTCAGTTCTCGGTAACCACATTTTGATAACAATTCAATGTACATACACACATGCACATGCAATATGTTTATAACCTTCATACATTATAAGAACACAAATCAACGATAGTTTAAACACGCAAAAATAAGGCATTATTACAATATATTAAGAAATAGTTGATACCAGTACGAGTTTACTCTGGTATAAAATTTTGAACATTCATGAACCAACATATTTCAAACAACGTGTATAGGCCCGCATATACTACCGCAGAGGTCAGCGGTTTAAACGTGGTCATATCGCGGGATATTTCGGACAGTATCGTGATTTGGTGCAAGAAGTTGTGATTTGTGTATTGTCACTTAAAAAAAGGCATTCCAGTAGTACGGCGACGGAACTTCCGTCGCCGCACATTGAAAACTGTCAACTAAAACCACACAATTTTGACGTGCAAAACAATTTGTTATTGTATTCCTTAAAAATGCATAATGGCATATACTAACAATAATTTTGTGTAATACTATATGTAATAAATATATACAAATATATGTGAAAGTATGACCGTATGTATATATATTGTATGTGTCTTGTGAAAATAAAACCTATAAAAACCAGCGCCATGTCATTGCATTTAACGTAACTCGTTTTAACTGAAATGGTGCATTCATAACATCGTTTAACATTTGTATGAACATGAAATCAACTCAAGTACTAACTAGTTTGCCCATGATCTAGTCCTTCGGTACTTGAGATAATAATTATAATTATATTATGTATTGTGGTGCGCGTACTAGTACATAAGTTAATATCTAGATTGATATGCATGTTTTTGCATTTTAACCTATGGACTTGTCTGAATTAAGGTTTACTAAATAAACACATTGATTTTTACAGTTGTAATTTTTAGAAGACGAGTTATTTGGATTACCCAATCTCACTATACCGCTGGCTTAGAATGAGTAGATCGTATGTATAAATTCGATATTTTGAAAAAGAAATAAGAAAAACTGTCTTAAAACTACTTTTTACTTGTGAAAAACAAGCTTTTTAAACTTCGGTTTTGTCAACATGACCAGTTCCGATTTTCATGCAAATATGCACACGAGAAGCACCACGTGATGCAGATTTCAAATATGCATGAGTCTAATAAGGTCGTAAGCCGGCGATATACTTATACCGATTGTACATGTTCAATTTATAATTATACATATAGCACTTGATCACAGTATACGATTGTGGAAATACCACTTCCTAGTATGACGTTTCTTATATTATGCAATCACGAGTTGTTTATTGTTATACTTTGATACACATCGTGTATGTATGTATTGTTATGTATATTGTAATTGATATAAACTCGACTATTATTAAGCCGAAGTCTCTTAAAACACATTCCCAAGAAGTCGAAGTTAGTTAGGTTGAGTGCTGCCTTCCCTGTCTGACTTCATATAATAGTTTTGATGTTTGTACAAATTATAACCAATACAGCCGCCCGACGTCTACGTTGATCTGTTTTGCACGGTCCGGAAAGTTTAAGCTAAGGATAGTCGTCTCTTAGTCTAGTACAGGACAGTCTTAACTAAAGCACATCACATTTAATTACACCATTTCTGTATTAACAACGTAATAATCAAATACATGTTCCCTAGTTTGCCATAGCACAGAGAATTTGACGTAATCCTGACCTTTATGCATGAATATTTACAAGGTGCTTGCGTTGAATATATAAATTTCCGCGAGCAAATCGTGCAATACCAGTCCTTTAGATTTGCATTGGTATTACACTTCGAGGGACCGCTTATGAAAACATACAACCGGGATTATAAATATAGACAATATATCAGCTGTTAAGTATTGAAAGATATTTAAAGATCAAACATATCCCAATGCCCAACTGGCTCCATAGCTCAGTGGCTAGAGCGCCTGTCTAGTAAACAGGAGGTCGAGGGTTCGATCCCCTCTGGAGCCTTATTTTTACAAATATATAGCAGTGTAAGTTCTTTCAAAACATGTATTATTTTTTAAAAAGCCAATTCATTTAGACGCTGATTATAGATCGAACAAATGATTAAATAAACGACATCGTATGAACAGATGCAGTAGCGTATCAAAACAATAATAGAAAGTCGTACAGGGAATGCAGCACTCAACTTAACCGTCCTAGCACAGAAAACATAAAAAAACATCACATAAAATTACACGGCACAATGCCCAACACATAACTGAACGAGAAAAACGAACTGTCCAATTCCTTTTACATGTACTGTAAATGTAACTAGTAATACGGAGACTCAGAAAGCGGCACAACATTTGAAATAGGTATATACATGTATCTACTTCAACAGAAATGCTACAATTTAGATTTATTCTAGTCGATGTCACAGAGGACATTTTGACGAGCCGGCTGTTGTAAAATTCATACTGACATGGTGGAAATTTCATTTCAGTTCGATTACCAAAATTAGATTCGCAGATTTCTACAATCGCCTGCAATATTTCAATTTCACGATCACTATTCGCGAATTGGTGAAGTTAAAACTATGGAATTTTCAAATTTATAATGTCCTTTCATAGGTTTTAATTAAAAATGGAGTTGATATGTAATTATACAGCGTGATACATGTCGTGGTTGAAATTGTTTTTTCATTTAAAAGGTTTTAATCAAAACATCTCTAAAAGTCCTTATAATGCTGATACTTTTGTTTTTTTTCCTGGTATATTTATGTTCTGCTAATAAATGTATAATTATGCAAATTATACGTTTTTTAAACAATAATTCTGTCAGCATAGGGAATAACAAACGGTTCGTCGTGTATGTTTATGTTTACTGAACATTGTATCATGCAACCACGTGTTATACATGTAATGTAAGAATAAATGCTTATTAGTGATTTACCACAGAATAACGGTCAATTGTTATCCGCTAATTTCACTGTGAATAATTTCACGGCGATGATTTCACTCAACCGCGAACTACTTTTAAAAGTCCAGTGATAACAAGTTTGTCGTATCTATTTAAAGTACACTGATTAAACTACCACGTGATAATCATGTGATGTACGAACAATTATATTATAATTATGATACGAATCTTACAGTATCAGTACATAACGATACCACAAAATGTACATGTATGGTTGTAACGACTCGATAAATCCATGTGATAAATACTTATAATTTACGAAGCTGGTTAAAAAACCTTTACTATACGCTCGTGGATTTCTATTTATTATGTTAGAAAAGAAGGCTAACGCAGAATTATTTAACATCGAAACTGTTTCTGGACGTTATTGGCAGGTTTCAAGAATCGACATGAGTGTGAAAATAATGCGAGTTGTGTCGCTCGTGGTTGGATGTCTCGGTATGGGTATGGCGGGTTCCATATATGCATTTGGTGCTTACGCCAATGCCGTGAAGGCTACATTCAGTTATAGTCAATCAGAAAGTAAGATTTATCATTATTATAATTTCGTGAATTTCGAATACATGCCCTGTTGAATGACATACTGGAAATTTAGACACTTTCTATGTATATCATACATTACAAATCGTCAAGTATGGTCAAAAAGTAAAATGTACGAGTACAGTGTCCCGTTAGGGCCATCACTGGCTGAACAAAAGCAACTCAAAACAAGGAAAACACGAAACTACGATGGAGAGAAAACGAAATTACTACAATAAAAAACACGTTAGTTCGATGATGAAAATACGAACGAAAATACGTTGTTGAAAACTCCACATTGGTTTTTGTCTTCGCCGTTATACCTTTGTTGTTCGTACTTCTGTTTTCTGGCCATTACACTTTTCTGTTTTAACCATGCATCTTACTTTCGTGGTTTTGTACTTTGATGTGTTCAACATCGTACATAATATCGTATCTCACTATCTTACTGTCGTGTTCTCACGATCGTACATTCGTGTTTTACCATCACCCTATCATACATTCACCACCATACGTTCGTTTTTGTACTTTAGTATTTGACCATTATACTTTCGTATGTTCACCGTCGTACTTGCTTACGTATATTCATCATTGCCAAGTTTACGGTCGAGTTTTCACCATCGTAAATGCTGCAAGCAATTACATTTACTTACTTTTTAAGTATTTATACCAATTCTGCAAACCCTTTATAAATTTTACGAAAAAATTAACCTAACCGAATTGACGGAGCTAAGTATAATTATTATATTTAGTTTAAAAATGATAAGACAGAATATGGTCCTTTTGCTGTTTGTCTAAAACATCGCCCATTTAAGGAAGTAAACGTAAACATGTAATACACAAGTAGACTTGTTGAAGTACGCCATAGCCAAATTTATGTTATTTAAACCCGGATCGCCATATTAGACGACATGCGCTCTAAGCAATTCAAGCTATTTATGCATCTCAATCTGAGAAAACATCTTAATTATTGTCATAAATCTTTAAGTCAATTTCCAAGGATGGCAGGACTCAAAACAGAAACTTTGTTTTATGTACATTACAGTAAACTCTGTGCTTCAACTTCAGGGATGTCTCGAATTCAGACTTGTATTTTGCTATAATCTTAAGATTTGTGCTTGACATGTTTCGTGAGATCGGGCCAGGATAAATGAGTTTGGTTTTATATATTTTAAAATGAGAACATAATGCAGGAAACCTTAAAAGTAAAAAACGATTCATAGCTAACACATTCATTATACAATGTATATGTATATGATAGTAAAAATCGGAAAGGGAATGCAGCACTCAACTGCAACAACCGCGCATGGAAAGCATACATAACACAGTCCACAATTACTCGGCACAATGCCGAACATACAACTGAACGAGAAAATTCACATATGATGTCGCTGTATTTGAAATAAGTGTACTTACTTTCCTCTCTTCCGATCCAATCTCTAAATGTAGATTGTTTCCTTTGTAAATGTCATCTTTGGTTTGATGCCTAGATTTTCCGTTATATATATACAGGTGTATATAGCCACCAGCGATCAAGGGAGTGGACATTCAAACTTAATCTAGTTGCAGAATAATTTTAAGAAAAGCACATATGGTCGCCTAACGGGCAATATAACATTTATAACGTATAATATAAATGAATGATTATGTAATAAATACAAGACTTAGTATGTAGTGTACCATGTACATTATTCAGTTATTTGAGTTAAAGAACGAACACATAAATGAGATCATCGACCTTTATGCATGAATATATCACACGCTTCTTGTGTGGAATATACTGATGTCCTCGAGAAAGTTGTGCCTTGCCAGAGATTAATGACACCTAGGACATATTCGTAATTCTCGGCTTCGGAAAAATGAGGTCTATTTCAACTTCAGAATTCGTTGACGCTATCTCAAAGATTAAATTATCAATAAAAATACGAGGTAACGAGCCTTATCCGTTATAACTACTGAGGCAGAAGGATGTAATGAAGATCAAAGAACCTCGATAGTGATATAAAACAACCTTAATATTGCTATGTAATATATCTATCTAGCCTTCGGTGCTGATGTCGTGACTTTTAAAAATAAAATATGCATACAACTAGCTTGTTTTTTTCACTGTAAACTGATTTATAGAATGACTTTCCTTGTATCCGGGGAGAATAACGTGTGTATATTCGAATACTACACTATGGCTTCAATTTATCTTCTAAATAACGTCATTATACTTATGCCGTAAATGACGTTATTTAGGCGTCGTTTATAAATAACAGTGTCTGTTTGTCAACAGAAAAATGTGTATTATCAATTTGTGTTATCCTTTCATATCGTACGAAGTACATGTATATACAATAATGGCAAAATATTTCTGAGACTAAGATAATTCTGATATATTAAGTTACCCTGCCTCATATTGTTTCCCCGGTATCCATGATTGTGTTACAGCACCGACAGGCGGCCAAACAAGATAGCGAAAGTGTCAAATACAAAGTGATTGTGTTTATTTCCTAGCGTTTTCGACTTTTCACAGTCGCAGTGTCGCGCTTTCGTTAATTTATTATACACTTGCTTTTGTGTGAGGTTTGTGGTGTATGAGCATCAATAACCGTCCTAAGGTTTCCTGGGTTAAATCACAGGTAACTGTATCATTAATAAAGAGTGAAACAAAACAAATTTGTTTATAAAATTTAAAATATCTTAGATAACAAAAAAATATTTTTTACTCAACTCTTTATCAAAGATACAGTTACATGTGGGTTAAATGTGCGTTAATGCCAACATAACTATGCATCATTATGCATCAGTCGAATTAGTAATATACCGCTCAATATTTATGGCATACAGGGGCCGGGATTACAACGAATACTTACACTCAGCACTCAACACTCAAATATTGATAATGTGATATTATGATTTATTCTTTGTCCTAGATTGCAAATTTAATGAGGAAAATTTATACAATTGTTAAATGAGTGCTGAAAATGTTATTTGACACACTTTTTATGTCATTGTGTACTATTTATGAAGTATAAAGGTAATTGTTGAATCTGAGTGCAAATACACTAAATTTCACTATATAAATAAGCCAATAATGATGTTTAGTACCTATTTAACATAATTACAACTTCTTGTTCTCAAAAAGTGTCGCCCTGAACCTCAGAAGACTGAATTTCAATCTTTGAATGCAGAGTCCTGAGTGTAAGTATTGGTTGTAATCCCGGGCCCAGGTGTTGTACTTTTAATTAAAACTATACACATATTTAAAACTGTATATAAGTACTATAGTAATATTGATCTACATGTATTTATAATTTTAGTTGAAATGTTCGCTTCGATGGGTAATTTTGGGATATCACTTGGATTCCCTGGAGGGTTTCTGGCGGAGAAGTTTGGATCACGTATAACATCAGTGGTTGCTACAGTGATATCAACACTAGGCTTCACTCTACTCTGGTCAACAACCGTCAGTATAGACTTCTACCACGAGCATGCCTGGATACAGTATATTTACTTCTTTGTGGCCGGTAAGAACATTTCAAGACAACGATTCAAAATCATCATTAATGAATGAACGTTTTTAATACTAGTAAGTTAAGGGTTCCATTTGACGCGGGAGTAGGGGTTTGGACCCTTGAAATTTCCAAAAAGCCTTAATTTTGACCCTCAGTATTTTAGTTTTGAAGAGTAATTTTGTCTTAAAATACTAGTAGTGGATATTTTGCCTCTAAAATTGTAAAATTTAGTCAAAAGTATCAACATGACCCTTCGGATTTAAAGCTAGTGAAACCTCTGTAAGGTTGTACAGTGCGTCCGTCTGTTTAAAAGTGAAGGTATCGAAAGTGTTTATATCAAGTGGTTAACCGAGATAGTATTTATATGTACAATCATACGTTACTCCCGGTCTGTATCATTACAGTTCACATTTACTGATGATAATTTTGTCTGATAAAATTCTTTTTCAACAATTGATTAGATTTTACATGATAACATGTCGAAATAAATAGGACAAAAGTCGTGCATTATGAGTCTCATTAGGAACAGCTATTGGACAGGCAATTCGTACTTTTAAGTCCCCTCGTATTGTTATTTATATTTCATGGAGTGATATGATCAGGCACATTCATCTTTCATCTGCTGGGGGGTTGATAGTATTACTGGATATTCGGAATCTACGGTCAAGCATGCGTATTTGTGCTTTGCTCGAACACAATCTCAGCCTCTCAGTACAGCTTTGGCCCTAGTTGTCAATTTTCAATCACATTCATTCTTAAATACAAAAACGTTTAATTGATATTTCAGGATTTGGTGCTATATTTATGTACATGGCTTCTCTGACTATCAACATGACCAATTTCCCGCCAAAACATCGCGGTAAAGTCGTTGGAATATTAGACGCTTCGTTCAGTGCCGGGCCTGCCTTGATAGCGCTGCTATATGGTGTCGTGTTTACAAACGGTCACGTAAAAGATGAACAGAATCAAGATTTAAAGGGATTCTACCTAATGTCAGCTATCGCGTTTGGATGTATAGGAATTCTAGGAGTCATGTTCTTGCATAAAAATACATACGAAGTAGAAGAAATTACATTCAAACCAATGTCTGATGTCAGCACTCCTGACTCAACAACACCTCAAGTTAGTGATAGTAATCAAGGTCCTGTTCGGGAAGGTGACATCACGGGACTCAAACTTTTAAAAAGGTTCAACTTTCACTTTCTATTTTGGGCGTATATATTTTGCGCAGGCTTACAGTTAACGTTCCAAACAAACATTACTGCTTATTTAAAATCGTACAGATTGGAAAAGTACAGCACGTTATTTACGACATTGAATCCGGTATTTGGCGTGTTGTCCAAATTTTTTGCCGGGATATTGTCGGATGCCTTAGTTCACAAAGTGCCAAGAATTGCCGTCTTATTTGCATTCAACATTTTCCAGACTATCGTTATGATTATTTGTATATTTTTCTCCAACGAATTATCTGTACTTGTGATAGCTTTGATAGGTATTGGGATGCCTAACGGGGCCCTTTGGTGCCTTACGCCCACAATGCTTAGCGAGTTCTACGGCATGAAGTATTTTGGTCGGAACTGGGGTACCATTATGTTTGGGAACGCGTTCGGTGGTCTTGTGTTCCAGCGTGTTTACGGCTGGATCTATGATAGTAGTATTGGTTTCACCGGACAGACAGTGTGTTATGGTCTTCATTGTTTCACTTGGAGTTTCACAATGATGGCTGTGCTAAGTGGATGTTCGTGTCTATTCAATGCAGCAGTATTAGAGTCAGAACTAGGTTTGTACAAATCGATGAAAAGGGCCAAGAAAACAAATGTGTTTTAACTAATAATAATGATGATAAATAAACCTGTGTTGTAGATTTTATATTTTCCTACTTAGTCAAATATGCACTTAAACTGCTAATGAAACGGACGTGTAGTATAATTTCTTATTAATCTAACAATTAAACATCCCTTGTACAAACAGTACTTGGTAGTTTGGTGTTTATGGTGTTCTCCAGAAAAGGACGTGTTGAGTTCGCTTGTTTGGCTGAAAATACAATAAGGATACTCTAATGCTGAAAGGATACAATACCTCAAGGACTGGTTGACATATCTAGTGCTGTGGGGTTAGATGACCGGTCTAAGGGAGTTTAACCATGAAATAAAATGTAAATCATCCGATAGCATTATCCTTTACAATGATCTTTGTTAAAACTTACTCCCAATCTCACCCATATTTGAACAAACATCAATTGCATTCTCACTTTCCCGTCGTTGCCTCGGTGTACTCCCGGTCTGAAAGAATATTCTATCAATTTGACACCGGAGTAGCTAGGGTAATTCCTGGTTTAGTACGGTATCGTTACGGTGTAATTACTGTGCAGGGTGGTTGGGCTGCGGTAAAGTAGGGTTAGGTCCCGGTTGTTGCCTGTGGTGTTAAGGTGACAACCGGTATTGCCACGAATGTGCCCTAGTGGCACGTCGATGACACGCCGGTGTTACCTGGAAGTCAATAGACATGATATATGAACTTGGGTAAAAGAATCAGTTCTCATGAGGCTGTTAATCATATCCTCTCACGTCATGCCAAGAAATAAGAGGCCAGCTAAAAAATGCGTGCCGGTAGATTTCCCACCAGCGGAACCATAGTCCGATTCAGCTTCTGGTTCCTCAGGCTTAACCGGTACGGATTTCTTAGCTGGCTTCTTATTTCCTGGCATGATGTGATATCGTTAACAGTCTAATAAGAACTGATAGTTTTTCCGCCTTTTACCCAAGTTCATATACCATCTCTAGTGATTTCTATGTACCACTGGCGTGTCACTGCGGCACAGCATGGCGATACCGGCTGTCTACGTAACCCCACCGGCAACAACCGTGACCTAACCTTTTCTATCGGGGCTCTATCGCTCTGCATCGCAATGACATCGTAACGACACCGTACTTAACCGGGAAAACCTAGCTACTCCGTCGTCAAAATAATAGAATATTCTTTCATATCGGGAATACATCGGGGTAACGTCGGGAATGTGAGAATGTAATTGATTTTGTTACCAAAAATGTCCCGATTCATTGCAGTATACCGGCTTCCTCCCAACGGGACGTACCGTGACGTGAACCGGGACAGTGAGAACGGGGCTTAAACAAGAGATAAAAATAAACTTTAAATGCTAATTAAAAAATGTTCTAGAGATACGAATAAGGTGATAAACTAATGATACGTTAAAACACATTGAACAAGATATGTAATATACATTTAAACAAACACAAACAAATGATTCAGCATTATATGACTTTTGTGATTGTCATTGTGACGTGTGTCTGTGATTGTTGTATTCCAAGGGACGTTATCCAGACACACAACAGGATCGAGGCAAATAGTTTCTAGTTCTATTTGAGGCATTTTTCCGTCAAAAACATTATTTTGATAACGTCACAAATTTTCAAGTGTGCCTCGTTGTGGCTGTGGGCCTAGTTTCTACTTGTGCATGTCTTGCTCTGCTGTTTCTAATGATAGCTGCCTTCCTTGTCAGATTTGTTATAGTCTTTTGATGCAAAGAAAGATTTTGATAATGTCTTAGAAACTTTAGAACTATCCGTCTATTTAGTATTCCATTCGTGATCAATTGTAAACTCGGCCAACTGGGTCAATTTGTAGTATTCGTCCAGAAGTTCGGGGTTCGCTGGTTTCCACTCAGAACTTGGCTTCAGACTGTTTCTCAGTTTCTAAAATGACAAATATATGCAAGTTGTAGATCTAATAATTCCTAACACATCCCGAAATCAATGTAGTTTTATCACATTACTCTCCTATATCTGGACTAGTATAACGAGTACGTATATTTTTATACTACATGAAAAAAACGTTCAAATGACGTCACTCAATCTTAAATTGGCGTCATACTCTCCCATAAATGACGTTATGTTGGCATCGTTTACATAACGGAGTCTGTAACTTTTCAACAGAAATAGGTTTTTTTATGTTAAATAATTATGTGTCACTCGTTGTCAATTGATACGACATATTCGCCATTTCGAAATCGTATTTGAATGGAATCAGTGGATTTCTTATTTATATATAATAGTTATAGAAGATAGTTCTAATTAAAATCCAACACTACGGGAAAAGTATAACGTTTACGATTTCTGATGACAAGCCTTATAATAGATATTTAATTTTGTTTCACCTTTACCGGTTTCATAATATCGTTAGATCAGGAGGATAATGTAATATATACTCAGCGAAAGTTACCACCTTATTAACTCTTATATTTTAAAATTCACGTTACACTGTGTTAAAAGCCGAACACGACTATTTTTTACTTTACTTTGTAGTCACAGCTATCCTTTAAATAATATTCAAATACACACACTATAAAACTTTTATACCGATAGGTCATATTGTACATTTCCGCTATTAAGACCACCGACCGTTCTGACAAAAAGTGGTCTTAACATGTATACAAAATACGGAGGTATATATAAGTGGTAACTTTTCAGTGATGTCTAGTATATATAATATGGTATTATCAGGATGATACCTGGTATTCGGATATATAGAAGTTTGTGGAATTAACCTATGTTACTTGTGGAATAACATTTATTTCGGAAGACACGGGGATTCGGAAAGTCTCGAATTAATAAGGTCCGACTGCTATTGAATAAGTCTCAATTTCCTATAAAAATGTACCTCAAATAATGTTTGTCCATCTGCTCTCTGGAGTGCCAGAATAGCACAGACTGGTATCGGTACTAGAGACGATATTGCAATAATCCAACCTATAACCAATGACCATGTAGGATAGATAACATTACCGTATGTGACTGGTGACAGCTGGGCAAGGTTGAAAAACCAAACAAACTGAAACATAAAATACAGCGTATATTTAGAATATAAACACGACTTCTTAGTGCTCGTGTGTTGAGCCTTTCCTGAACTTTCCGCCCGGTCAACACTGTTTATATGTGACATTAGCCTGGCTAGTACTGATTGATTATGATGCCAGGAAATTTGCATACACCGACTGACGGCCAATTATCATTAACATTTGTCAATATTTGGAAACAAATGTATTTACAATTGATCCATTCTCTTTCAAAATGCATTATGAAATCAATTTACCACTTTTTATAGTTGTTAGAGTATTATAAAGAATGCAAATGTGATCGTAAGTTTAAGTTGTCCGTAAGTGCTTTGATAAAACAGTACCGAGGATACATGTAATGCAATGTTTTTGTATCTCTCATCCGATACATTATGGTTGTACGTAGTACTTACCACAATAATTGTCGGTGTTAAGAACTGCCAAAACACTCTCCATATAGGCGACAAACGACTGCCCAACATCAGCTCAATATCATTATAAAATCGCTTAATGCCTGTCAACAGAAAAACATGATGATTTCATTTTGATCAAATACAGACTAGAACTGTCATAGGAGTGATGAATCATGCCCCTGCAGCACTGCTAGACACAGGAATATTATTTAAATTAGTCGTTACTTTTATCTTTTAAAATCCAGTAAGAAACATGACATGCATAACTATATACCCTTTGGCCTCTAAATGGCCTTGACCTTTGAGCTAGGTACCTAGGTCTTCCGCATAATAATGGGACAAATGGAAAATAAACACACAAAAATAATCGAAAAAAAACAACTGAAACAGTAACGGAGCGGACATGATTTTATGCCTTTGAACCTGTGACCTTGACCTTTGAGGTAGGGACCTGAGTACTGCGCATGACACACACAATCTTGATGTGGTTAACATTTGTACCAAGTAATATAAATATTCAAAATGAAATGACATAGTTACAGAGCGGACACGATTCACATGCCTATTTGAGCCTTTAAATATTTAACTACGCTCCATACAGCGCTTTGATTTCACTATATCGTTCTCCTAGAAACGATGTAGTTTCGGGCGATGCAATTGGAGAGTAATATTTAACCTGTAAATATGACATTGACCTTTGAGCTAGGGACCTGGGTCTTGCGCATGACACACCGTCTTGATGGGGCGAACATTTGTACCAAGCGATTTTAATATCTAGTCAGAAACGACGACGAAGTTACAGATAGACAGACACGACGATGAACTTTGTCTGTGGGGGTATAATAATTACATTGACATGTTCATACTCTTATGATAAGATGCAGATAAAACGACAGCGACTATCAATTACTAGTACTCAATAAAACGGTCAAATCAGATTTCCATATTGAAATCATAAAACTCTTCCGAATGCAATACATGGCATTCTCATGGTTTTAACAATACTAAAGTTATCAGAAATTTGGAACATGACAACATGAATATGATCATACTGACAATATTATCTACATTATAACTAGAAATGGTATGGAAATGTACGTAGTTATTACCATATACCCAAGCTAAGCCAACTACCTCCGAAAATGCGAGGACCATAACAGCTATACTAGCACAATACCAGTCTAATATTTGTAGAAAATACACACCACCCTGAAACGATAGAAATATCCCAGTAGAGAGTCACAATTGAGTTGTTCTCGTGAAGATAAAGTGAAATATATAGTGAGATACCATAAACCGTAAACCAATGGTCAGTGCTATATTTCATCCTATTCCATAACTCCTTCAAATGTTTAGTTTACTGTTTTTGCTATTAGACTATAAGCATAATCAGAAAATTCGTTATAAGGCACGCATTATTCTTAAACTTTTACAATCCAAACAATCCCAAAAAAAGCTTTTTCGAAGGAATCATGTAGCATTTTGAATTAAATGCAAGAAAACTAATGCCAAGAAACTTCGTTGACTAGAAATTGTGTTACATTTTTGAGAAGTTCAATTGAGACCAAAATAGGCAAACCACTGTATGCAGTTTCACACTGAAAAAACTTGATATATAGACTGTGAGTTAAGATGATTGTCTATAGTTTTACTAGTATTATTGTACAATATTTATGTAGCACTCTTATCAATCATTATCATGCACGTTTAAAAGTAAAAACAAAACATGTGTGAAACCAAAGGAACCGATACAGACTGAATTTCCTGTACAAACGAGTGGCGAACTTGTACGAGACTAGACGAGATGTTCACGAAGACTCTATTTTGCCGCAAGTTGTCGCCATTTTGAATTTTCGCAGCATTTAAACCTGCTTCATCAACGAGATATTTGGTTTCATTTAAAGCATTTAGCTTATAATTGTTATATGATCTTTAGTGAAACATATAACATCATGGATAAATACAATGTATTTTGAATATTTATCTTCATCTATGACAAAATTGATGTATTAAAACCAAAATGTAATATAGAAGACATACAGTCCATTCTCGTTATATCCCGTCCATTCTCGTTATATCCCGTCCATTCTCGTTATATATAAATTTCGTAAATGTTTATACTTACCTGTGTAACACACGATAACCCTAGAAGAAACAATATCGTACAAACAACAGCAAGAACATGTATGTATCTATTTAGAAGTTGTTTCGGAAAGGAATCCACGAGAGCACTTGTCAATGTTTGCACATGTACTATCTGCAAATACAAACTAACAGGTGTATGAATGTAATACACGTATTAGACAAAGTTAATAAAAACGTGAATTACCAGTGTGTTAAATATTACGTTATAGCATGATGTAGTATTGATACATTCAGTGTCCAGGTGGAAACACCAGACAGAAACACCAGACTGCCACTATAACAAGCAAACTTCATTGACTTCTAAATACATGGTTTTCCTGTACAAAATAGCTGGTTATATTGATTATCATATATAGTTGAACTAAATGGATAATACATTATATATATCTATAACAACTTCAACCCATTCAATCTTTTCGATATATTAACACATTTAAATAACAATTGTAACAATAACATCATATCGACGTAGGAGCAGCTTTTTTCCTAACGTTATGCAAAAAGAGTAAGGCCAACATGAGACAATGTCAAAAAGGTCGGTCGATAGAAAACATTGATATTTGACAATCATATTTTATTCAGTGTGACGAGTATGTAGGAAACTTTACCTGACTATCAAGTCCAACTGTAAACAACATAAGGAAGAAGAGAACAGACCATAACTGCGGTACTGGTAACTGTGATAAAGCTTCTGGATATACCATAAATGCTATACCTGGTCCTACAAACATAGATATATCGTCCATTTGTTTTGATTAATTTTTACCGTGTGTATGCTTTGTTTCTTTTGAAAGGTTGAAAGTTATAAGAAACATAAGACAGAATTATTGGAATATGCCATTTTATTTTTAAAGTTAATGACAGCTGATTTTACAATAATTTGTAATACCTATATTCAGCACGTTTGAATTAGCAACACAATTTGATAATTTTGACATTTAAATCACAATTCCACATACCATGGCTTACTACCTCTTCAATAGGTAAGTTCGACGAATGAGCCATGAAGCCGAGGTTGACAAAGATAACACAACCGGCGAAGAAACTAGTTAGACAGTCAAGGATTGGAAGGACAATAGCGTCCCTGAAATACAAACGTTCTCATCTACAAAATAATAAACCAGTTATAGCTATTAATCATTACGTGTTCATCAGAACTGGTGTTTATTTGTCAAATCGAGAAGAAACAAGTACACTTAACGCAACAAATTTACATAAAACGACAAAACGCAAATTGATTTAGTGTAAAACATCTATTAACATGCTTCAATAATATTAGAAAGATGGTATGTCATCAACAGAAGCTCGATGGTTCACTTGTTCAAACAAAATATGTTCTAAGATAGCGTATATGGTATTCGAAACTATAAGGGTTAGCAAATTGTTATCTACTCTACTTAACATGTTTGCCTATAATAAAAATATTTCAAAATATGTGTGTGGAATTCCACTAATACAACTAAATGTGAATAGCCATTAATATTCAATTTGTATTACTTACCGCTTTATGTTGTTGTGAAAGTCGTTGTAACTTGCTAATGTAGAAAGTCCTCCCCATCCTAAACCAGCTGAGTAAAACATCTGTACAGCAGCATCACCCCAAACTGATAGAGAAGAGAGAAATAAGCATTACGTCACCTCAATTCCAGAATGATCTAAGTCTACAAAAGTTTCCTTTTGAGAAAATCGATAACTAGAGATAGAACAAAACTGCATAGTAAATTTATCGTTTATCTTTAATGTCACAATGTTATAAGTACCGGTATCTTAAAAGGCGCTTTCCAACGATTTAAAAAAATGAGTTAGAACATTCTGGAATTGAGGCGACGAAATTTAATCAAATACCAGCAGTTGATCATAGTGCTTAAGGCATTGGAAGTTTGTCGAGATGCCCACAGTGTGAATTCAGGGCTTGAAACTATTTGCTCGAATCAACAAAAAGTATTCTTTATAATATGATAACTAATACGCGCAGGAAGAGATGTGTCGCACTGTGTTTCGTATATGATACAAATACTTAGTCATTGAAAGGGTAGAACACAAAAAGTTACACTGTTGGCGTTGGCGTCAATGCGTTGTCTAAAAAGAAATAAAGCTATTAATCGTATGATCCAACAGACGCAATTGTAAGTTAAAGTTGTCCGATGTAGCCTGTATTTTTCAATATAATATTGACTTAACTACCTACCACTAAACTCTGACAATTTCTCCCATTTCGGAACAGCGAAGAAAACAAACCCATCATATGCACCTTCCAACGTGCAACCTCTTATCAATAATATCAGTAACAACAGATAGGGCATCGTGGCTGCTATATACATCACCTAGGAACAATAAGGAACATTTTGCTGAGAGAAAGGAAACGGAATGTCTTCTACTTGACTGTGTTATCAATAAATACACGTAGAAGAATGTGGTAAAACAACACAACGTGCAATAGATACAACAATGTGTATAGTAGACTACAATGGAAATGATTCTGATAACAATAAACTATTGACATGTATGACTGTTCTTACGCAATAAGTACTCTCTTGTGGATTTCGGATGCCTTACGCCGTTTTATAAACGCGTTTTCAGTGTAGTACATCGTATATTTGTAAATCGCCTGATAGGTTAATGTTAGATAATTCAATCACAGTCTTACCTTCCCGGATGATTTAATCCCTCTACTCAAGCACAGGAATATAATCAGCCAAGCCGCTAGAAGACTGAGAACCAGTTGCCATCGTAGATAACCTGGTTCGTCCACCCCGGTAGTCAGTTCTAGAACATTACGTCTACAAACATAGTATATTACCACTATAAGCTAGTTATTACACTCTTGCATCAAAACAAGACATTGTTTTGTTTTATTTTCACTTTAATTAAGACATAATCTCTATACATGTAAATATGTTGAAGTTCAATTAATATAGAATTATGGTCGATAAAACATACCATTGACATCAAACCTTGATTGCATCGAAGCTCAACTTAACCAACCGAACACATTTGAAAATTTATTATCAGACTGTCAAAATATACCTACTCCCAGAACTCTTCAGAAGATGTTTTTCTTGCCAAAGGTACATCTTCATGCAATGTCACATTGATTAATCTATTCCCATACTCAGTGTCAATAGTGCGATTGCCAAAAGCTAGCGTTACATTGGTTAGATTGCCAGACGACATCACACGTGAGTAACATGCGTCTGTGTTCCATGAGTTACCACAATGACTCCATGGTAACTGTACACTAAATGACATCACAAGATAGTAGAGCGTCCATGCCATAATCACCGTGTAGTAGATTGACACAATGGACGTCATAGCAACCATGCCGAATCCGACACCTGTTATTTGAAAAATAACGCAACGTATCACAAACAGATTAAAGAGTGAACAAACAGTTGGGGTTAAATTGAGATCACCTCTGCATTTGTATACATATCTAATTAATAGTTTTTGCCAAGTTTCGGTACTTTTTCCAAATTCGCCAATAGAAGCAATAAAGGCACTTAATGCAATTCACGGGTTTCGAGCCTAGCGGAAGTCAAAATCGGGGTAACTAAAAAAAGATAATATTAAGTCAGACATGGAATGCAGCACTCAACTCATATATCCAAGCACAGAAAACATTAAAAACATACAAGGCACAATGCCCAACTGAACCAACCGAGCACAGAAAACATAAAACACATAGAAGGCAGAATGCCCAACTAAACCATTAAAAATCCGCCTAAGTCCAAGCTGTCAAAAAGTAGAATGAATTAGTTTCAGCAATCAAAAGGCTGAATGCCCTAACTGAACGACCCAGTTCCAAAAGTAAAACGGCTTTGATTTTAGACGTATGGGACTGATTACCATGATGCAATGGCATAAAATTGTTTGAAAGGTACGTTTATGTCTGCATCATCTCATAACTAAAATTGAAAATTAACTGTAAAACTATCAATGGGTTTTATAACACTACATAAATAAAATGTTTGAAAAGTCGCAATGAAATAAACTCACCTCGTAACAAAGGTACACATATCCATGCTTTAGCCGGTCCAAGATTTGAGAACTGAGTGTAGGCCATCTCCAGGAAAAATATAGGTATGGCACAAAGCACCATGAATATGAAGTACGGTATCAAAAATGCTCCTGAAACAGAATGGTCGCACTTTTCAATGTAATTGTTTTGGTTTTATTCAGTTTACGCTGTTAAACAGTCCCTGCATATCCTTTCCGCTACCATAGCGTAATAATGCAGACTGGCCTGGATGGCCATTTCGGCCTTCCGTAGTTTTCGACCTAAATGCCCAAATTCAGGAATTTTGGTGTCATGGGTACACAGGCATTACAGACTAAAGGATATTACGGGCCCAGGGTCGTGTACAGGTTTTTGGGCCCGCTGGTCCCCTTTAAACAGGGCTTTGAACGTATATTTTCCAAAACTGAAATTACTTGTCCTACCCGCCATTGCGGTACGATTCCCTGTGGAATTGCATTAACATTTAGCATTTTTATCAGTGCTGCAAGTCAATAGTGTCACAGGGACAGGGTATAGGGACCATATGAACTTCTCATAGCCTCCCTAAAATCACGTGGTAGCGGAAAGGATATACGGATACCGAGTTGACCTAATCAATTTTGACCAAAACTGTATTAATTTGCTTTTCTAAATGCCACTGCAACGACAATGTAAACTTCACATTCTGAAGACATGACTGTAGCCACTGTCTTACAAGAACATGACCAGTACAGGTATAATCCTTGGACCACTGAAACTATCTTTTAAATACTATTAGGACTCTAGTACAACAACAGACAAAACAGTAACAGAAAATGCGCAAACTTGCAAGGCGCAAAGTAACTGTCTCGTAAAAGTACTCGTAATCGTACGCGTTTCTTTCTACACCTCTATATTGCTGTTACCGAAAAATCGGCAACAATATCTAAAGTAGATTCGATAAGTTAAAATAACGATATGCTTTTCAATGCAAGACAAATTGATTTGGGTGCTTTTGCAACAACATACCTCCACCGTTTTTGTAACATAGGTATGGAAATCTCCAAATATTTCCAAGTCCAACCAGAAATCCAATGCACGAGAAAATGAATTCATACTGATTTTTCCACTTGCCACGCCCAGCCATCTTTATGCTCGGAAATTTATAGTTTTGAAAAGGATTACCTGAAAAATGTTCAAAATCATTTATGAAGTCTTGTTGAAACATGAAAATGCTTAGATATCTTGATAAACAATAACATCGTCAATGTATAGCTCACCGGGATAACTCTATTCTTAACAACAAACAAACAATGATACGATCGACTGACTGGTTTTTATCAGCGTATATTGAAGAGTATATGCATTAAATGTGATTATGCACACGTTTGATCAAAATGGACATCGAAAATGCATTTAATTTTCTATAGTATTTGTACGAAAAGACTGGTGTTATCATCGGCGGAATAAATACCAAAACTAAAATACGTGTATTATTTATGTTCTGTTCTTGACATGTAGTACAGTGCCCTTAAGGATCGATCATATCCGTTTAACTTAGTCTTAATAGCTCTCAACTTATTTAGAGAATTGCTGAATTTACCATCCACTTACTCCAAGCAGTAGGTTGTATCAACGGACAATATTTTAACAGGAAATTAACATACATTCCTTTTTCGGAGCCTAAAATGAGCAATTAAGGTTAACACATGTCAACCTTAACAAATCAGCATGGGCAACAAATCTCAAATAAAGAAAACAATAAACACATATTTTTCATATCGCAAATATCATACAGAAAGGTTTAGACGTCCAAACATTTTTCATCAGATGTACTATCATAAAATTGTCTACATTTTGAATAAAAATGTTTGAACGGCCATTTTGATAAAACTGACTATAGTATACTGTAAACAAATAATGTGTTACCCTTATTAGCTCATTTTGGGCTCCGAAAAGGGGAATTTATTTTGTGTTAATTCCTTTTTTAAAATATAGTCCGTTGATTATACTACCACCAAATGAACATTTATACATACACTTAAATGTATTAAATTCCTTGTTGTAATCACTACTTTGTCAACTAAAAACATCCGTAACTACAATGGTCGAAAATGCAACTGCAAAAATACCTCTCTCTGTATCAATAATATGTGGCAAAATATCACGATACATTAATTAGTTTTCGTATTTTGCTTTTATTTTGCACGTAATGTCACAACACAGATGATGTACACTCAGCATTATTTTGCATAATGTAATTCCTCATTTATATTACTAGTATTTGATCACACCGGCATCAAATGTAGATCTTGTTTGACCATATTCGCACATCATAGGTGGGCGTGTTGAAATCTCGGTTTCGAAACATCTCAAGAAACTATGTTTAATAAGTACTATGCACTCTATTACTTGGCCGTTATTGTAATTGGTTCGTTTTGAAATGAATAAAAATCCTTTGTCAAAAGTTTGAACTTAAATATTGTATATGTAACATTAGATAAAAGTATTATTATAACTATTTAAACATTGATATGACATTCCATGTATGCATATGTTTTCTATTAATGCTTTTTACGTCGGCTATGGAACTCACCAATATGTAAAATGAAGATCCAATAATCTTTTTGAGACGGATATATACAGTATAGCGGCTTAGTTTTGCTGGCAAATTATTCTGCGATTTATGCGCTAATTAGTTCGATTTCCGAGTTTTCTATTTCTACAATACGCCAGAAAATGAAGAAATAAATAGAAGTGGTTTGCATTTAAAAATCCTCGACATGATTACAGCAGAAGTTTTAAAGATAAGGTGGATCCGATAGATTTATCAACATAGCTCTCTTGTACAGGCTTGTTACAAACATGCAAATAAAAATATAAAATGAAAAGAAATGTAAAACATGCATAAATCGCCCACTTTGAGTTATGAGAGACAATATGAACGTCTTAGAATTACAAGTACACATAAAAAAACAAAAATAAAGAATTACGAGGGATGATCTAAATATAACGTGAAAATGCTTATAATTGTGTTATGATTTGTTAGATTTTACACAAACTTTAGCTGGTAGTAATTACATACATTAGCAATGTTTCCCTCAATACTCATCATTACAGCGACCTCTTGCTATAATCTATGGTTGCTAAGGTAACCCTCAGTACGCCGAGGCTGGGCATTTATCTGATTTTTCACCATTTTTACGCAATTTCAAACCCTCACATTTTTCATGTACTCAATAGCAATGTGATGTAAATTGGTACCTAGGGTCACCTTAGACTCGTCTTACTGATGATGACGTCATACACGGGTTTTGTTGTCATTCGTTACGTCACGCGCGTGTTATTGTTCTGTCATTTCGTTATCATGCCATGTCAAAAGCTTCGATTTGTGAACATAATAACATATTAAAAAATGGGTTGGAAAAAGACCAGTGATCTAACGCAAATAGGGGTAACGTGACGTCGACGTCAGAACTACGCACGAAAATGTTGGATGTTTTGTATCAAATTCCTTAGTTAACTATCGCGAGTCTTTTTTCAACTTGGTATGGCATTGGCTAAGACGTATAAATATCGAAGGATGGTAATCTGAAAAGTTTTTAAAAAATAATATAGTAGGGCCTCAGGAATGTGATCGTCAAATTGATCATTCTGAATAATGTTAAAAGGTGCAAAAATGACGTTGCCCCTCCTACCAGTTTCATAGGTCGGCAGAAATGTTCCAAACAATTTATTTTGCGATATATTTGAACACTAGTTCGTACGTTTTCTCCTAATATATGTATTAACAACCACATAAAACATTTTTAGAAAATAACATGCTATAGCAAAGTTATAAGCATTTTCTCGTTATATATGGACCATCCCTCGTATATCCATGAAATACAGTATCATTAATTTACAAACACAATGGAAATCATAATAGAAAACATCACATATACATGTAAAACATTTATGGGACAAGCATATGAGAAGAAAATGATCCGATATGATATAAACTTGTCAATTATTTTTAATAAACGGGGAATTAACAAAATAACCCCGATATCCTTTCCGCTACCATAGCGTACTAATGCAGACTCGCCGGGATGGCCATTTCGGCCTTCCGTAGTTTTCGACCTAAATGCCCAAATTCGGGGATTTTGCTGTCATGTGTACACAGGCATCCCAGACTACAGGATATTACGGGCCCAGGGTCGTGCACAGGTTTTTGGGCCCGCTAGACCCCTTTAAAGAGGGCTTTGAACGTAGATTTTACAAAACTGAAATTACTGGTCCTACCCGCCATTGTGGTACGATTCCCTGTGGTATTGCATTAACATTTAGCGCCAAAAAGTTTTTATTTTTCTATAGCAGGAATATAAGGCTAGACAAAGGGGTCAGGACCTACGCCCTAAAGGGGCCAAAAAGTAGGCCTGTCAAGCTAAAAAAAAAAAAAAAAAAAAAAAAAAAGAAGTTTTTCGCGCAAGGGTCACCGTCACATCGTCATTTCCGGTGACCTTTAGTCGAAATAATGACAATTGTTTCTACTTTCGGTTTGAGGTGGGTGTGTAGCATCCGGATGTATCGAGTTTTTATCAGTGCTATAAGTCAATAGTGTCTCAGGGACGGGGTATAGGGACCATATGAATTTCTCATAACCCCCCAAAAAATCGTGGTAGCGGAAAGGATATACACCAAAAACAAAATTTTGCGTTTTTTGCCCTTTTTATCCATGAAATATCGTTAATATATCGAAAAAATGGATTTCAGGCCCAAATTACCACTAAAACAGGCATTTCTGGAACGTTGTATATCCTTTCCGCTACCATAGCGTACTAATGCAGACTCGCCGGGATGGCCATTTCGGCCTTCCGTAGTTTTCGACCTAAATGCCCAAATTCGGGGATTTTGCTGTCATGTGTACACAGGCATCCCAGACTACAGGATATTACGGGCCCAGGGTCGTGCACAGGTTTTTGGGCCCGCTAGACCCCTTTAAAGAGGGCTTTGAACGTAGATTTTACAAAACTGAAATTACTGGTCCTACCCGCCATTGTGGTACGATTCCCTGTGGTATTGCATTAACATTTAGCGCCAAAAAGTTTTTATTTTTCTATAGCAGGAATATAAGGCTAGACAAAGGGGTCAGGACCTACGCCCTAAAGGGGCCAAAAAGTAGGCCTGTCAAGCTAAAAAAAAAAAAAAAAAAAAAAAAAAAGAAGTTTTTCGCGCAAGGGTCACCGTCACATCGTCATTTCCGGTGACCTTTAGTCGAAATAATGACAATTGTTTCTACTTTCGGTTTGAGGTGGGTGTGTAGCATCCGGATGTATCGAGTTTTTATCAGTGCTATAAGTCAATAGTGTCTCAGGGACGGGGTATAGGGACCATATGAATTTCTCATAACCCCCCAAAAAATCGTGGTAGCGGAAAGGATATACACCAAAAACAAAATTTTGCGTTTTTTGCCCTTTTTATCCATGAAATATCGTTAATATATCGAAAAAATGGATTTCAGGCCCAAATTACCACTAAAACAGGCATTTCTGGAACGTTGTATATCCTTTCCGCTACCATAGCGTACTAATGCAGACTCGCCGGGATGGCCATTTCGGCCTTCCGTAGTTTTCGACCTAAATGCCCAAATTCGGGGATTTTGCTGTCATGTGTACACAGGCATCCCAGACTACAGGATATTACGGGCCCAGGGTCGTGCACAGGTTTTTGGGCCCGCTAGACCCCTTTAAAGAGGGCTTTGAACGTAGATTTTACAAAACTGAAATTACTGGTCCTACCCGCCATTGTGGTACGATTCCCTGTGGTATTGCATTAACATTTAGCGCCAAAAAGTTTTTATTTTTCTATAGCAGGAATATAAGGCTAGACAAAGGGGTCAGGACCTACGCCCTAAAGGGGCCAAAAAGTAGGCCTGTCAAGCTAAAAAAAAAAAAAAAAAAAAAAAAAAAAGAAGTTTTTCGCGCAAGGGTCACCGTCACATCGTCATTTCCGGTGACCTTTAGTCGAAATAATGACAATTTTTTCTACTTTCGGTTTGAGGTGGGTGTGTAGCATCCGGATGTATCGAGTTTTTATCAGTGCTATAAGTCAATAGTGTCTCAGGGACGGGGTATAGGGACCATATGAATTTCTCATAACCCCCCAAAAAATCGTGGTAGCGGAAAGGATATACGGTAGTTTGTGAACTAGAAACAGGCGCAATGTTATATTTGTAATTGAATAATCAATATTAGTTTCAAATAAAAAACTAATATCAGGCTATTTCTAAAGAGTCTCTAATGTGACTTTCCGACCCTTTTTCAAAATGATTGCTTTCTTTTATTAAAAGTTCATACAAAAAATAGATATTATTTCGTAAATATGAGATAATGATTTATTGAAAGGAAACTACATTGAGCCCGTGTCTTAAATAGGTTAACTTTAATACAACGAAATGGAAATTTTTCTCGTATGTGCCTCGATGTGCTCTAGTTTTAAGACAACTGTCTGTCTTACGCCAGCATTCAATAGTTTCTGTTCCTCGCACATCTGAACGTAATAAATCATAGTATACCCGCCAAAATAGACTAGTGGGATCGATCATGGCCCAGGGTTCAAAATTGAACTATAGCCACAAAATGTATTTGTAAATTATAGTGTTTTCAGTGTCATGCCTGGCTCAACTTGCTTTAATTTTCCAAGCAATTGACAACTTTTTCGAGCTTGAAGCCGTCTCATGAAATACGTTAGCTAACTGAAGCTGAGAGTTCAATTGTTTTACAGTACAACAAACATAAATCAACAAACATAAATTAACACCACAAGGTGGAGAGTTCAGTTAAAAAGGTAGATAAGACACATTTTTTGTTTACATACCTGGGTATTGATATGAGCTTTTCTCTTCTTTTGTCTACATTTTAGGACTTCTGACAGCTAAAACTAGGTATTTCAGCCATTTTACTGTTGGAACTATATCATTCAGCTTTGGCATTCAGTGTTTTTATTGCTAAAACTGGTTCATTTAGTATTTAGACCGCTTGGACATGGGAGGATTATCACTTGTTTAGTTGGGCAGTGTGCCTTTTATGTTTTTATGTTTTCTGTGCTCGACTGGTTCAGGTGGGAATCGTGTCTTGTGTGTTTTTTATGTTTTCTATTCTCGACTGGTTTAGCTGAGTGCAGTCTTCCCTGTCTTACTTTATATTATCTTTATGCAACTTGACATCTAGCGGATTATTGGTCAATTCTGGTTTTATTGTTCATTCAACCAATAGATCACTGTTGTAAGGCATGTATGGCACGTTGCATATTAATAGCTACGTCACACTGTAATGTGTCTATAAATATAATATCGTCCTCATTTAAACAAGGTTTACTATCGATTCAATAAGTAATACTAATGAGGGAACTATCCCACTCAAAAGAATAGGGGGGGGGGGCTAATGTTTTATATAATAAAAGAGATACCTTAAATCAATTTTATCATACTTGAAAATCAGTTAGCACATCGACTCGTCAGTCGAGTGGATAAGCATGCTTCTATTATACCACTGATCTTGTTGAGATTTTGTTCAATCTCGCTACTGGTTCGACACCCATCGAGGTTACATAAATTTTAAAGTTTTTATCTTTTTGCAAATGCCTTATTTTGTATTTTTAACTAATATACTAAAATAACTACACGTAATAACGTTTGTACATTTATTTGTGTGTTATGTTTTCATTCTTTATCTGTCAAGTTGTATCTATTTAACTTTTTTTTATCTACAGTGCAATAATCAAACAATCAATTATTATAATATATTCACGGCAACATAAAAATATCGTTTGAAGTATCGATTCATTTAAGAAGTTGTATAATATGAGACTTTATAACATGGATACAAAATTTTAAAAAAGCAATTTAATTATGTGATCGAATCTATACGACTCAGAATAACATAGAAACTTGTAAGAAGTGTGCGTATCCACTACACTGTATAACGCCTTTGATGTATTTGAACACAATTTGATATCGAACCTATTTATAACGATTCTCGTTTGACTTTGAACGCACTATACATGTATATTACATCTTCGGCAGGTACACAAATGTCACATACACATGTATAATGTCCGGGATTACTATTGTGGTTCTACACTTGCTCACTGAGCACGTCTTCACTGTATGATCACTACTTTCCAAATCATAGACACATGATATGAATGCGTTTACAGCCATAAATGCTATTAGTCCATGTAGTCGGGCGTATCTTGTTAAAAATTCCATTGAGTAGACTTCTTTACACAATCATGACCATGCAATTTCTTTTATGGTCACATGAATGGAAAAGAGTGCTACTCTTTACTGATTACTGAATGGAAAATACCATCCAAATAATTACGCAGGTTTATCTTTTTGTATTTTTACGGATTTTATTCTGTTGACGTACATCATTAATGAATACACCTGTCGATAAGTCAATGGAGCAGTAGACAACCCCGTATTACCCCTTGTTATACCTGTCAAAAGTTTATTTGAAAGGTGAAATTGTGACGGTGGAAAAAACCCTCATGTTCATTGTTTGATTAGAGTATTCGTTTCGCGAATGTACTTGATCTATATTTTTTGACATACTTATATAAACCATAAACAGCAGTCGGAAAAAATCACGCTGAACGTGTTCTTAAGAGAAGGGCTAATAGCGTCGAACGATCAACTCGAGGTCGAATGCCGGTAAGAAGAAAGTTGAACAAATGTTTACACGCATGACATACATTTCACTATTATGTTAATGCACTAATACATGTCATGGTACATTGTGTATGTCATTTTCACAATTTTAATATCCTTCACAAAAATAAATTTGACTATTATATATTGTGTTAATATTATCCACTGAACTGTGAAATTTGCCAATTAAACGAGTAACTAATATGTTTTGCTTTTGAGTGATTGATAATAGACAAAACAGGTACAATTCTTGCTATAAAACTGCTGTCTGTCGATTTATTTACTGTATCTTGCACGTTTTGTTTATAAAATGAGCTACGTCAGCAGTCGTTTTTTCTGTATATCGAGCTACGAGATTAGTCAGCGCATATTTTTGACTCTCCTTAAAAGTTGGAAAATGTTATAAAAAATAGCTACGAGGTTCTGGAAAAACACCGACGATTTACAACCTAACAGCATGTTGAGTTAACAAGATACTAATTGTGCGATTGTCATACTGACTCAACGACAGTTGTTCTAAAACCATGATGCTAACTCCAACTGTTTACGATTGAGTGTGTATATCATGTGGTGTATGTATATAATTGTCAAATGTTACATGAATTATCTTTATTGTACAGTTTTATTAATTAAATTTTGTAAATAAATACAACACTTCAGGGTAGGCAAAAACTTAAGAAAAGAAATCCCCAGAAAGGTATTAAGGATTGTTTATCTACGTCTAGTGTGTAGCAAGTGTGTTATTGTGTTAATTTTGACGGGTTAAAAACTCAACAAGAACATATGTTTTAAATGTTTAATTGCATACCCTATACTTCATTGTTTAGTGCGTTTCCAAAGCCGTTCAGTAGTTTTTATCACATCTGACGTAGGAAATCCGTATTGTTAGCAAAGTGACAAGGTGAGCTTTTGTGATCGCTATTCGTCCGTCGTCAGTCCGTCCGTTCACATGTTCTTGTAAAAAGACTAGAGGCCACGCTTACGACACAATCTTGGACAAAAGCTATACATAGCTTATGTTATTTTGTTTGTACCAAATTTCCGACAATAAATACATTTGTACTTGACTTGTCTTCATAACATCTAGGTCAAGGTTGAAACTGGGTCATGTGGGTCGAAAAATAGGTCACTATGTCTAAGCTTAGAAAAATCTTGTGATTAATGAGAGGCCACTCTTACCGCCCGATCTTCATGATACTTAGTTAGAATGTTTGTCTTTATCAAATCTAGGTTAGGCCTAAAACTTGGTCATGTTATGCTTAAAACTAGGTCACTAGGTCAAATCTTAGAAAAAGCTTGTGAACAAGTTAAAGACTACACTTATGGACTAATCTTCACGAGACACGCTTAGAATGTTTGTCTTTATAAAATCTAGATCAGGTTCGAAACTGAATCATGTGGGTCAATATCTAAGTCACTGGGCCAAATCTTACGAAAAAAATCTGAACACATTAGAGGACACAATTATGGTCCAATCTTCATGAAACATGGTCTGAATGTTTGTCTCTATGAAATATAGGTCATAATTGAAACGGGGGTGAAATAGGATCGAAAGCTAGAACACTTGGTCAAATCTTAGAAAAACATTTTGAGCGCATTATAGGCCACAAAAAATATCCCGATGTTCATAAAACTTTGTTAGAATGTGTGTCTCTATAAAATCTAAGGTAAGCTTAAACAGTACAACTAGTATGATATGAGTATCTATCAGGTGAACTTATTTGAGCGATGTTGAACAGTCATGGCCAATTGGCTGCATTTGATAAGCAGCAAAAGCTATGTTTCTGAGGTGAGCGATATAGCGCCATCATGGCCTTTTCGTATTTCTAATTCCAAACATTCGTAGGTTTTTTTCTTGAGTGTTTGGTTTTAAGATTATGGCTCATTTCCGTCATTTAAGTGTTGCTTTGCCCGTCGTCCTTGTGTCCTTTTCATTTTTGTAGTTTTCTTTTTTCGTTTGTTTTGTTTGTGACTTTCTCGTTATTTGCTGTCCTTAGTTTCGATTTTAAGCTCCAAAAACATCAACAATAATAACGATTAATGTTCAAACTTCGATAATCAATCACAAGTCGTCATATCTCATAACGGTTGTTCATATTATGTTTGCCACTTTGACTTGCGCTTGTAATCCATGTGTTTTTGTCGTGCCATTCTTTAAAATGATGCCTTCATAAGCGAATGCGTATCTGTTACGTCCAGTTTATGTTTATTTTTACTATGGTCATTAAATTAAGGCAAGAAAAGAAACATATAACACAGATAATATACTTTGTATCTTGTTTCATATTATTACATAATTATATTACAAATGTATAAATCAATTACAGCAAAATGCATTAAAAAACGAATAAACGGAAAGTTCACGAATCATGAAAACAGTCAGTCGAAGTAACACAATCATAAATTGTACATAGTTAATAAACTCGTACATGTGAAATCGTTTTTTCTTCGGGAAGTTATGAAAATAGTATCGTGAATTAATGAAATGAAAATCATGAACAGCTGAAGTTGACATTTCACTACCGGTGTTGCGTACGTTATCGTTACTTTATTTTAAACTCCACTGGATTGAACAATATTATAAATTGCAAAAATGGCCTGATTTTTATATTTACAAATATGGATTAAAGGCCACGGCAATTAATAGAATTATTTCTCTGGTCGAGTGCAAGTGTACTAGGCAGTGATGCGCGCATGTTACTGAATGTCCTGAAGAATGGTTACTGTAAGAGCAACTTAAACTAAAAAAATAGAGTTGACCAATTGCCGTCCTTTATTTTGTCACGTGATTAACTGACGCGTTTATTGTTAAGTGCTCATTGTCCTCTACCAGTCGTTTTTATATGAGCCAATGTATGTAGATCAACCAATGAAACCGCGGTAGTTCGGTATTATTGTGTCCAAACTCCTGGTGGGCAACAAAAATGCAAAAGTTGCTCAATGTCCAAATTCGGAATAAGATTTTTTTCAAAACAAACGCATCTGCGTCAATGTTAAGCCGGAATAACAAATACAATGGGAAGAATGAAGCCATTGTAATACATCTACGTTCTTAATTTTTAAAAATAGGTTTACAAAAAGATATTTGACAAAGTCAAATGTTTAACCCTCATTTTCTCCAAAACATGATTTTGGCACAAACTACTATCTCATGACGAGGGCTAAAGCTGCGTATTAACTTCCTTGCCCCCCCCCCCTCCTTGTGCACTAATGCTTATATTTATTAGTGTTGGGAGACTATGGTGACAAAACGAGCTCCTACATGTACGATGACAATTTGTTCTATTTGGCAGTGATCCATTGTGCGATAATTGTTGAGTATGTATTGCTATATGTGTACGGTGGTAGAAACATTGTATAGGCATAGGGCCAGCTGCCGTAGTCATATTTATTTATTTCCCATTGATTTCATGGTCTGTAGCCTGTTGTGTCATTTTGAAATACTCGTCGTCGAGGTCTGAGTTTGCAGGTTTCCATTCAGGGCTCGGTTTCAGACTATTCCTCAATTTCTGAAATCAAAACAAAATATTATCATGGCGTCAGAACCTCACTTTTTATTGATATTGATGTTTTTAACTATTTTCAATCATTAAGACAGTGATCAAACTGGTTTTCCAAATTAAAACTTGATATAGTACTTACTCGTTTTACTCTGTAAATATCATTTACTGTCTACCTTCTCGACATGGGGTGGGGAGGACACGATCAAGAATATAGACAATGTCACGAAAGGAAACAATTAATATATGCTTACTCTAACGAGTTCTGAAGTACTTGCAAAGTTAGTATACAAACTTGTATTTTACAAAATAAAATCGTTGGAAGTGATAGACTCTATTTTCACTGGCAAAGATAGGTTTAGTTTGCTTTTGCAATAGGTATATTTTGACAGAAATACTTCGTGAACAGTTCCGTCTAGATGAAATGCATGACGTCATCAAATTCCACTGCGAACTCTATAACTGATTAGAAAAGTTCGTTAAATCAAAATTAAAAATAAAGATACATTTGTACCATTTTAATGTAAACATATGCAAACAAATGCCGAGCATAGCCTTTATTTGCTGAAATATGGCAAGCCTATGCGTGTCTCAAACCGTATATGAAGCCAAATCGCCAGATTAGACGGCAAGCGCGCTAACCATTGAGAAACGGAGGCACAAATAAAAAGGAATACGAGAAATGAAAAATTATTGCTTGTTGAACTCCAGTTAAAATAGCATACCTCCATAAAGGTACCACCTTCCGCTTGTCTAAGTTCTAATACCATACAGAGAGGCATTGGTACAAGCGATGCAATTGCTACAACCCAACCAATAGCTAGAGCCCACTCAGGATATGTGACGTCACCGTATGTGACTGGTGATAGTTGCGCAAGATTGAAAATCCATACAAACTGCAAACACACAGAAGCTATCGTATAAAATTAAGGATCATGTCATTTATATAAGAACGTATTCAAACATACAACTCAATTATAAAAAAGTATGCATGGTAGTAAATTAAACGCCACTACCAGTCGGTGATCATCTTGAATTTATAAACTAATCAAAGGGCAAGAACTCCGCTCTACCTCGACCGACACACTTGCTAACTTGATTACGCACCTTTGCACTTGTGTTGAAATCTCATTTAAATGCTTTTTCGTATCACAGTCTTTCTTCAATGAATTATTGTAACCGACCGACCGACCGGAAGATAAATTCAATGTGAATTCAATCCAGCTTTGGTTGTGGGGCGGGATTATCAACATAACTACCTCAGACATGTCTTCCAATCAAATAGCCGGACAAACTCAGAAATGAAAACTCTTGAAACAGAACAAACAACCAGCTACATAAAGAGTACGAAATTAAAAGGCTAGATGACGATTGATTGGCAAGGCGTTGCGAAAAAAAAACCCCGATCACACGACATGTACTGCAATCATTCCTCACGGAAAAGAAAAGTTTGGTGGCCGAGAAACACCTGAAGAAATGTATCAACAGAAATTAAGAATAGACGATAAAGGTGCAACTATCTGGAGAAGTTGGCAGAGAATATGATGACGAGGAGGACTGTCATGATAAGCGTATGTTTCCACCACAGTGACGGCATAACAGGCCTAGGTAATCAAAGTAGTAAGTATTACAACGATCTAAATCAGTACGTACCACGATTATTGCAGGTGTTATAAATTGCCAAAATAATCTCCACACTGGTGACAAGCGACTTCCTAACATGAGCTCAATATCACTGTAAAATCTGCGTATACCTGAAGAAATATAATCATGTGAATCTTAACATCTTGTCATTTAATGGTTGGTTAACGAACGGTTGTATGTTGTTTGATCCGAGGGATATATTCGGGTCAGCAAACAGTGCCCCAAACAGCCAACCAGAGCTTGCCCACAACCGCGCCTGATCGCTACAAGGCGCCCCGCGTCTATGATGATTAAATGAGTTAAACATTAGTACGCTGAATGTCCTAAAATAGCGTGTGTGTTGATGCTATTATCACCGTCATTGCAAAACGCCAAGATGCTGGTGTGTAATTATAATTATTATATACTATATTAATAATAATAAAGACTTTACGAGGAAACTCATTTGACAATTATATTAAATGACAATCTTCCATGAGATCCTCAACAATAAACAGTTGAACAAGAACACTAGTACAAAAAAGAAAAGAGTAAAAGGGCAATTTGGCCCATATGACGTCCACAATATCATAACTTCATATATAATTGGAGAAATTCATAAAAAGAGTTTCAGTGAAAGTATGTGCGAAATCGATATGTATGGGATCTACATGTACAATTAAAGGAAGGTATAAACTTAAATACTTAATCAATTAAATTGATTATTAATCACTATAATAATATTCATATATAGTAATTATATACTAACTAGATCTTAATACAATAAATGTAGACAACACACAAGTAGAATTGTTTCCACATACACAACATGATGAGGAACAATCCCACACTAGTATACATACATACCATACACCCAAGCTAACCCAACAACTTCCGAGAACGCCAGGAACATTACAGCCAGACTGGCGCAGTACCAGTCTAATATCTGTAGGAAATATACTCCGCCCTGAAACCATAGATACATCAATATTATTATTACATTTTTTTCAATTTCTTTTTTAAAGTATGCACGTTCCTGTGGCTAGGCTGATAAATAGTTCATTCGTTGAAGGTTGAATGTCACAAGGTGGCCAGACATGCCTATCAGTAGAGACGATACGTGTCTATGCACATACAGCGCTAATTATTACACTTTAATAATTAGGATAAAGTCGTTAAGCAGGGTTAAATATAGCTCACATCCAGACACGACTTAATAACAAAAAACAGAGGCAGTCACAACGAGCAATACCCCCCGCCGAAGGGAAAATAATTGTGCCAAAATTTATTGAATAGTTTATAAAAAATATTTTTAACATAAGTTATGTGAAAGTTTAGTTCCCACCCGATGAGAAATGTTGGAGATGCACAAACGAGTTTTCTCTTTATCCAAATTTACTATATACAAAATAAACAAAGTCAACGGGACACCTCATTTCTGATGGTTTACATTGTCACGATGGCATGAGAGAAGAGAAGAAATATTGCCCTTTTCAATACTCCGCATCAACGAAGGGATTTTTTTTATAAATGTTTATATCAACTTTGGTATTAAACAGCCAGTTAGCGAAGCCCTAAATGTCCCGGACTCCAAGCAGGTATTCTACAAATGTAACACTAGGGAGCATGATTGCCCTAATTATATGTCACAGACACAGTTCTGCCTATGGATTTATAGTCTACTATTTTTCATTAAGAAATGGACAACTTTTTGCAGTTTTCTTATCAGATTGACCAGTAGGTATATAAAACAAACCTGTGTCACACATGATAGTCCTAGTAGAAATAATATAGAACACACAGCACCAGTAACAAGAAGCTTTCTTTTTAGAAGTTGTTTCGGAAAAGAATCCACGAGCGCACTAGTCAGTGTCTGTACGTGCACAATCTGTCAATAATGATAATAAACCTGTCAATAATGATAATAAACACTTTACCTAAAGAGGCAACACGGTTGTGTATATACCCAGTCTTCCCTGTGAGCATCAATACAGTAAATTAATTCATTGTATTTTCAATATAAACAAATGAGAAACAGGCTACCAAAACATTGGTCATAGAATACTAATTATACAGCAACAATAACGTCTACACTGTAATTAAGAGAAATATATAATCAATCTTATAAAGACCCAGATAAGCGGTATGAACTATGGCTGGAATTATGAAATATGGGTTATAATTAGCAAATTACTTAATCTGGAAATGTTTTAAGCATTTATAATGCATAATTTACCTGACTATCAAGTCCAACTGTAAACAACATAAGGAAGAAGAGAACAGACCATAACTGAGGTACTGGTAACTGCGATAAAGCTTCTGGATATACCATAAATGCTATACCTGGTCCTACAAATATAATTCTAGATATTTCAATGTCTGTATATACAAATTATTCGTTCATAGGAAAGTAAAGAACATCTTTGTAAACATAACCATGCAAGCATTGTTGACACTATGATTGCCCTTAAGGTAACATGGGCGTTTATCTACCACTGGATCATATCACGTACTATGTGACGTCACTTTCAGGCAATGGTATATTAAGTCAATTTTCTTTCGGTTCAAACTGTATGGGTATGTATAGGTTTGTTATATCTGACCATCTAAATGAAAATAGTGAACCCTATACATTGGCAGTAACTTGGGTTCGAAACTCTGTGTATACTTATTCCTAATAGTGTATGATTGCTTTTTGTGGTTGCTGCAAATGACGTCACATCAAATCAAGTAAAGTTACACCTCTTTACAACTGGTACATTAACAATAGATTAACACCAGTATGTCCAGGAGTACAATAACATGGTCAGATACAGCTATGTGATTCATTGTGCTCGTATTGGCCTTGTCAGAAAATAAAAACCGTACCCTATTACATACCCGGACAGCAAATAACTTTGGGTGTTCGATACATGAACAATTATGCCTTCATTCAATACACGATGTGAAGGTCCATATACACATACCTTCACTGACCACACTTTCAATGGGTAATTTTGCCTTCATTTGATACACTATGTGAAGATCAATATACACATACCTTCACTGACCACACTTTCAATGGGTAATGATGCCTTCATTTGATACACTATGTGAAGATCATTATACACATACCTTCACTGACCACACTTCCAATGGGTAATTTTGCCTTCATTTGATACACTATGTGAAGATCATTATAAACATATTACCTTCACTGACCACACTTTCAATAGGTAATTTTGCCGCGTGTGCCATAAAGCCGAGATTCACAAAGGTCACACAACCAGCGAAAAAACTGGTTAAACAATCAAGGATTGGGAGAATGATGGCATCACTGAAATAAATACAACAATAATATACACATATAACTGAATGCATGTAACATGGAACTACAATATCATCACTCATGTTTTAGTTAATAGATAATAAAAAAATATTGGACTCGACAGCAGAGCACGAAAGTAACATGATGTATCCAACAGAGCTTGTATTACATAAACGTTTACCAATCACGGGTGTAGAAGTTATACTTAAATACGACATACATGAATACAACATGACTATAAACTATGACCTATTAAGAATAAATACATAATTATATAATTTTGTATTCTAACCGTTTTATAACTTATTATTTAGTAATCTTAGCGTTTTATGATATATTATTTAGAATTCTAACCGTTTTATGATATACTAATAAGTATTTTAACCGTTTTAGTATTCTAACCGTTTTATATTGTTGTGGAAGTCGTTGTAACTTGCCAGTGTAGATATGCCTCCCCAACCTAATCCAGCTGAGTAAAACATTTGGACCGCTGCGTCTCCCCAAACTAGTAAACAAACCATATATAAATTATATTATATAAGTATCTGTCATCTAAATGAATGAAAATGTACAATATGCTCATATTTCTATCAATTTGTTCAATTTAACATGTGTATTAAAGGCCTACATCATAAATTCATTACATTCATACCGACAAAATATCTAGTAAATGGAAACGACCAAGTCACATTATCCTGATACTAGATCAACTAGACAGTGAGCAACAATTAATGAAGGCCAACCAAGGGAGTAGCATTTTCCATTCTTGCTAATCTAATCTACAGGTGCTGGTGAAAAATATAAATATTAAATGTTAATGAATTATTGTCCAATGTAAGTATTTTAATGAATGATACACAGAACGCATCTGAAAATGTCTTGGTATTTGATGATTAATTGGATAACACATTCGTAATTAGAAAGTAATAATCACCTGAAAAGTGGGACAACTTCTCCCATTTTGGCACCGCATAGAACACAAAACCATCATAGGCACCTTCCAATGTACATCCACGTACAAGTAACACAAGCAATAATAGATATGGCATGGTAGCTGCTATATACATCACCTAAAGTAATGACAACAATAAACGTGAAACATGTACATAGAAAAAAGATAATAATAAGGCGGACAGGGAAGGCAGCAATCAACTTAAGCAGCCGAGCACAGAAATCATAAAAACATACAAAGCGCAATGCCCAATGCTCAACACATAACCGAACGAGAAAATGATCCGCCCAAGTCACAGCTGTCAAAAAGCTGAATGAACTAGTTTCAGCAATCAAAAAGCTGAATGCCAAGGGTGAATGACCTAGTTTCAACCGTAAAGCGGCTGAAATACTTAGTTTTAGCTGCCTAGAGTCCTAAACAGTATTCAAAAGCTGAATGCCATGCTTTCAGCTGAATGACCTAGTTTCCGCAGTAAAAAAGCTGATGCCACCACCTTAGTCATAGAATAACACGGACAACATATCACATTAATATAATAAATAATGATTTTTGGATGGACGGAAAAATGCTGGCTGGTACTTTAATCATAATTGTCGTCACAATTTTGAATGCAACGTCATCATCGACAACGTCATCATCAATGTCAGCATCATCGTCTGTAACCACATAATTGGATTATATTGTCGTAATGTGGTAAGTACCAACGCATGAGCAGTTATATTCAATAACACGAACTAAGCATTTTATTATTGGACTGATGATTAAAACATCCATAAAGAAACAGTTTTATTATGATACTTGTATATAATAGATGTTTCTGTTAATACCTTCCCAGACGATTTTATTCCTTTTACCAAGCACAGGAATACAACTATCCAAGCCACCAGTAGACTGAGAACTAGTTGCCATCGTAAATAACCTGGTTCATCCACTCCAGTAGTCAGTTCTAGAACATTACGTCTACAAACATACGTATAAATGGCATGTGTTACATTACAATTTACATAGTACACATGCATTTGGAAGTGTTTAATGAAGAGTTTGTTTGACTGACTATTAAGTGTCGATTGTCCGGGTGTCTATGTTGGAAGTATGTTGATCAGTGATTTAAAACTTCTAGCACCTTCTATATCATAATACAAAATGTTCCTAACATACGAACTGGTATATATCTATATCTATATAAGTCAAGAAAACTGGTTTAGTTCCCCTTATCGTCCTGACTATTGACTCTCGGAACTTAAACACGATACAAGCAAACACACTAATACATTGTATAACACTTAAAAAGTATATACTCATATATAGTGAGTCATTAGAGATAACACTCATACAATTATGGCAATATCAAATGTTTAGTAAAAGCAGAAACGTATGTATTACAATAACCATATACAGGGCCTCATCTCTTTGACACGAGTAATGGATTCCTAACGAGTGTCTATCGGAGTGGCACCAAACGTTTGACTCATCAGGTTTCCAACTCTTTGTTTGATTCCCATTGACACTTATCAGTAATCCATTTCCATATCCATTTCTCGTGTTACATAGATGGTTCTGTGTGATATGTGACGATGGTAGATCTACTGTTTATGATTACAGATAGCACACACGGTATAACCTGATGAATGTCCAACAGAGTGATGAGTATCCAACAGAGGTAAATACTGACGACGGGTGAGTGGTGGTGTTATATTGCTTACCAACACTTCAAGATTTATTTTGGATCTTACCATTTTTGAATGACCACGAAAGTTGAATTGTACTATTCATTATGTGTACATTAGTCGGGTTATACCGTGAGTTGCATTGATATCATATTGGTCAGTGTTCATAGAATACGTACTCCCAGAACTCTTCAGACGATGTCTTTCTAACTAATGCTGATACAGAGGTATCGTGTAGTATATCTATTGTTCCATTATATGACGTCAGATTGGATGACATGTAGCCAATGACGTCAGAATGATTGTTGGATTGGATTGTTACATTGGTTAGATTGCCAGACGACATCACACGTGAGTAACATGCGTCAGTGTTCCATGAGTTACCACAATGGCTCCATGGTAACTGTGCACTAAATGACATCACAAGATAGTAGAGCGTCCATGCCATGATAACGGTGTAGTAGATTGCTACAATGGATGTCATAGCAACCATACCGAACCCGATACCTGATATTCAAAATAACATATAAATCAAGTTTGATCCATTAAATTCAATTATTGCTCACTGTAACTGCATGATATGTCTGAATGGAGCAAATCAAAATTTCATAAGTGGCATGGTGAAAAATTTAGTTCCGGTTGATCTGGACATATGTTTATTATATATTTATGTAGATTTTGTTATGCCAGTTGTTTTTTAAAAAAAAATAAGATTATTAAAATTGTTCGTCAAAGTCAGTCAAGTTCATGTATGACACACTGTTTAGGGCAAAATCGAATACAGCTTATAGGACCTAGTGGCGACCCTTATTGCGTATGCATAACGGCACCCATACTATTCTTAGCGTTTCTACTACGATTGACCGCGTCCATGACGTACAGCAAACTTACGGCACCGCTTCACCTTCAGTTAGCTTTCTCTTTATACATGTTTGTTTTAAAAGTTGTATTCCGTGGTGAAAGTCAATATCAAGTGTGCGAGATATGCTGCAAAAAGACACTGGGTAGGTCTTTTCGAATTAAAGCATTGAATAAGCAAACAGCAAACCTATACTGAGAGACACAGCTAGGGCAGATTGTTTTGATAAAAGCGACCGAATTATAATTGAAGAAATCAAGTTGCTTTCAGTTATGTACATGCCTATTTTTGATACAATTAATGCAATGTCACGTATCTTGAACGTAAATCTTTGAAGACTTGGTCATAGTGACCTCTTTATTATTGAACAAATGTTTCAATACACGGTGGTTGGTTGTATAAAGCTATATACTTGCCTCGCAACAAAGGTACACATATCCATGCTTTTCCAGGTCCCAGATTGGAGAACTGCGTGTATGCCATCTCCAGGAAAAATATAGGAATGGCACAAAGCAGCATGAATATGAAATACGGTATCAGAAAGGCCCCTGCAATTTGATAATTGAAAACATTGTATATGAAGAATAATAACATAACGGACATGGAAGGTAGCATTTTAAAGACCCAGCAAAGCACGAAAGGCGCATAAAAGAACTCACTGGTTACGAAGTACGAAGTACGAGCAAAAGGCACATACAAGAATTCACTGGTTACGAAGTACGAAGTACGAGCAAAAGGCACATACAAGAATTCACTGGTTACGAAGTACGAAGTACGAGCAAAAGGCACATACAAGAACTCACTGGTTACGAAGTACGAAGTACGAGCGTAAGGCACATACAAGAACTCACTGGTTACGAGGTACGAAGAACGAACCACAAGGACAGACATAACATGAGCAAGCAATTACATAATTCTGCAGCTGCATAAGGTATTGTGTTATTGTTAGGGTGGTAAGCAAAGCCTATAGTAACTAATCAGTCAGGGTGATTAAGCGCAAAAGTCACAAAAAGTACAGTTTATTCGAACAATGTTGCTAGCTCTGTATGACTATGCTTCGGTCAAAATTACGAAAACTGACATAAGTATGCTGAATTCACTTCAAGGATGATTGAAGTACTACAACTTATTCTTGTTTCTGATCATTATTTCGCTGGCTTAGAATTAGAAGGTCGTAATACCTTATAAGACTCGTGAATATGTGGAATCTACATCACGAGACGCTTTTTATGATCATCTTTTCATGAAAATTGGAACTGGTCATGTTGACCAAACCAAAGTTTAAAAAGTAAAGTAAAGAGTAGTTTTCAGACAGTTTTTGCTTGTTTTCTCAAAATATTGATTTTGTACTTACGACCTTCTAATTATAAGCCAGCGATTTATGTAGAACTAAACAGTACTGCTGTAATAACAACTGATTTGCTCTAGCTACTGGTCTGTTAGGTTCACATTACCTTATCTACACAGGCATGTCGAACTTGTATTATACTGCATGCAGCAAGTATCAGTTTTACATTTGTATTCAAAATTGTAACGAAAGTACGATGACAATAACACTATGGTATATCGCATTATCACTATGATCGTACGTTCGTATTGTCGGGTTTCGTCCTCGTATATCGTATATTGTTATATATACTTATAAAAAATTTAAGCAAGTTGGACTATTTTATTTGTTTTCGTAAATTTTGCATGATATTTAACAGAAGGAATTTTTTTCAATCATAAGATCATTTCATTCTATTTGAAATTCAACCATTTAAGTGAAGGAAATGTTCATCCTCACGGAAAGTCGTCACTTGTATGGATATAGGGGTAAATTAAAAATAAAATACAAGAAATGTGATATCGATTATGCCCTCCTTAAGGAGTCATTACAGTCAAGCATGTTTGTCTCTTGCTGTTACGAAGCTTGAAAACAACGGTTAGGGCAATGCTATACCAGTTTTGTTCAATGATTGCTCAAGGTCTCATTAATATTTATGAGTATGCAAATGTGATCATTTGCATAAAATCATTGCAAATGAAGGACCAATTCATTAGCATCATTTTGATACCATTTTGACCATTATACCTGTAGAATTGACCAAGATATGGTGCACTTTTAAGTTGATGCATGCTATATGCACTTAATTGACCTTTGACCTCTTTTATGACCTTCACAGAGGGTTTTGCGCGTGGCATCCACCCAAACCATAGACAACTGGTATTGAGCAATTCAAATATGGTATTGAAACACTTCTACTAAAAAATGCCATGGACCATGAAAAATAAGCGACTTTTGTGCTGATGGACTCCCAACTAGTCATGCACCTTGGTTTGGTATTTCCTCATCTCCTCTCTCCCGAGAAGGACCAAAATTGGTTAAATCGGCGAACATTCTACACCCCGTGTACCCCGATAAGACGTGCTAGCCTGAATACTGCTGTGTTAGCCTACCGCAAAAAATTCAACATTCAAGAGATTAGGTATTTTGTGCCTGTTTCATTTATTTCGTGTCTACACCAGTAAAACGAAGAACGTGTACATGTGCAGTGGTTCTTCCTCGACACGAAGATGTGATTTTTACGATCACAAACGTCACATTATACTTTAAACTTAATAAATGTGTCAAAAAGTCAGCAGTTTGGTCTTTAAAAAATAATTAAAAATACTTATAGACCGCGGAGAACGCTCAAATTTCATGAACATGTAGTGAAATAATAGTAGCATATTTCATCATATTGATATATGCACTGGCATCGGTATCTTTCTAAAAAATAACAGGTTTTCCGCGCTTGGTGGCATACAATGGATAGTGCACGAGTTATACCGTAGATACTGCACATGTCCACTGTAAAACAATTATTATACTGCCTGTGTTGTCTGTTTTAATACTTGTTTTATGGATAAATGCAGGCCTCGAATAGATAATTTAACATTTTCATGGGATGAAATCTGCATAGTTCTTACTAGAGATAATAATATAACAATATTGTTCGGCATCATTGTTACCTGTAAAATCACAGGTGCCAGTATCGTACTGTAAGTCTGTCTACTTACGAGTAGAATCTACGAGTAGAATCTACAAGCCATTACATAAATCGAGTAAAGAGCGCATTGAGCTACATGTTATCGCCATGAGAGTTGAAGACATGAGAAGCCAGATTGTTCATTCTATACAGAGCGTCTGCTTGATCCGCTCATGCGAACCCAATATATCACTTTTCGTTAATTACTGTCCACGTCACTTTACTTGCGAGTAGATGCATATGTGTATTTTGAAACCACTAGTCCCCTAGACATAATAACCCCTACTAACAACTCTCTTCCAAAATGTAAAAGAGAAGCCCCGCTGTATGTTGTACTAACAAGCCCGCTCATGATTGAACGATGCCTATCGGCCTACCATTTACACATATATTCGCATGACTATTGATAATATTATAAAAAAACATTGAATACATGTGTCCGGCCTATTCCGTCAACAAGAATGCGGAAACACTGCGGTATACAGTACACCGGCTATTGCTAGTAAGGTGAGTAATGTTATCCATTTTCGCAACCTTCAAGTGCACAACAGGGTAAGTTCAGAGACGCTGTTTTGTCTTTCTGTGTGTGTTGAGTGTAAATTATATACAAAAGTATCTACCGGCAAACGACCAGGGACTGCTTAAAAGGGCATTTAAAAGACCAAACTCGTATCGTTCCTCACGCAAAACATATGCTCGGTCTGTCAAATAAAGTTGTTTTGTTTATATTCCTCGTTAAGCTACACAATTTGAATCGAGCAAAAGAACATCCCAGTGACCAAGCATAATATGTTGTTAATGTTTTACCAGTAACGGAGTCATAAATAACGGTGCATTTTGAGAATTTTAGTATTGCATTAGTATTGCTCACTGTTGTACAGAGTATTGCTGTTCAGTGTACGGAGTATTGCTCACGGAAATTTAGTAAATGCTAGGTATAACCAGATATATTACTTATTTTGTCTACATAATTATGTTGAAAATTGGAGAGTGTAAAAACTACATGTACATTACACATGCTGGAATGACGAATTCTGAGGTGGGTCCCTCTAATGTAATACTGTATATGTACACAAGTTTGAGATATACTTATTTTAACTATGATATGGACGCTTTTTTGTATTGTTCAAAATTACAATCAATACTTACACTCAGCACTCATATTCGAATTCACTCTTCTGAGGTTCTTAAAAATAGTTATAATGTTAAATTTGTACTAAGTATTATTTTTGGTTGATTTCCTAGTTTAATAAGAGTGAGCTAATGTGCAATACTCTGCATGTAGTAAATATCAATACGCTGTTAACGCACTTATCTACATTTGTATTTTGGTGTGTACATGTATCTTAGTTGAAGTTCAATCATTTTTTTCTGAAATTTGGACTTACGACATTAAAGTTCAGTATAACTAGAATGCCCAGTTCAAACGCATTTAAAGTGTTGTGGGCAGTAATTTGAACACTTCTATGAAAAACACCTGTTATAATATGGCGTACGATAAAGTTATAAAAATATCCGAATACATTAAAACCTAGTTGAGATGAAGAAAGTAGTCAGTAATTTGGAAATTATCGTCTCTGAACTAATCCCAGTGAACACTATAATGTCGCGAAAATCGATAACATTACTCCCATTCACTAGCAATATCCGGTTTACGGTATACCGCAGTGGAAATACATGATGTATAATTATATAATAGAACCTACGTTACATTTGTCTCATAATCAGACATTTTTGCAAATGGCAGATTTCATACAAACGGATATGACATGAGGCGTTCAACAAGAGGATAATTGAAAGGATAAATCCCTTTTGTTGCGTGTTTTGTTGTTGTCTGTTATGTTACGTTTAGTTACCTGTTTTCGAGGGCCTCCTTCAGCAATCAAGCTACCCTTCGACATTTAACTTCCCCTAGGCATTGGGCTACCTAAGGAAACCTGCGCTCGAGTCCTAATATGGAGACTACTTCTCTCCTGGTTTGTGTGAAGACAACATCGAGATGCGACGACCAAGACTATCGAACATGAGCAAACACCACCCTCACAGGTACCAATTCACAGCTTGGTCGAGTTAAACTTTATTGGTTAATTTTGCTCCGAGAAAATGAGCAATGGAACAGACGGAAATTGAACCCGGACCTATATATCTCCAAGCGCGTGTCCTACCTGTAGGCACCCACAGTGAGTTTCGTGCCCAGCTGTTTCCGTTTAGTCCTGCATTCCCTGTCCGATCTGTCATTATCTTATCGAAAATCCGCTGAATAGCTGCAGTACACTGAAAGTAACCTTGCGGCATTTGTTTTCTGGATTCCAGTTTGATGTATAGTGGAAGACAAACATTAAATAATTTTGGGAATGGAAAAAACGTCACTAGCGAGTTGTTAAATTGAGTGTCAGTGACTTCACTGTGAAATATTAAGCGTTTACGACTTTCTCATAAACGCTTTAACAGATAAGCAGAGATCTAACCCACGATAATGGTTTCTTTATATTTGTTAATTCAGAGTACTGAAAACTCATGGTACTTATTGGATACTAATTCGTGAAACGGGGCGTCTATGTGATTTTAAAATGTAAGGATCAAACTGCAAACCACTTGTGATCAAGCGACGTACTAACTTATTAGACCGCTCAGCCATTGCAACAACCCCTAAAAGGGTTGCGTAACCAGGATCAATGTGACTGCATTACAACACACCGGTAATTGGTTGATATACTAGTAGACAAGATCTTTATACAATGTACTCTTATTGACAATTTTGCTATATGTATGTGTACGTCTATATTACCTAGGCCATATTTTTCTGATTTATAAGAATGGTTAAAGGTATCTTTACATGCCGATTTGCTTTAAATAAATGGTAAATTGATTAAAATAACACTCGTTACATAAACGGAAAATGCACTTATAGCGCTTCTGTGAAATAAAAAGCAAAGAACGAACGCATTAGATATATACGTCCATGCGAAGATACATTGGTATATGTGTGGTGTAACTAAGAAAATGGTACACGGGATTTAGACAGTATATTATATGGGGATTTATATTAAATTCAGCAGATCAATGCAATTAAAACTAAATACATGTTTTATATTGATAGACAAGAATTGTTGTATGAAAATTGTGTCGTGAAATTGTTGTTTTCAGTCCTAAAACATTAAAACTGTGAGCAACAAGGGCAGTATTCATCTGCGACTCGGGCAGTATCTAGACAATTTCACCATATAACTCGTGCACTATCCATTTTATGCCACCAAGCGCGGAAAACCTGTCATTTTCAAGAAAGATAATGATATCAGTGCATACATCAATGCGAATAAATATGCTACTATTATTTCACTACATATTCATGAAATTTGAACTTTCTCCGCGGTCTATAAGTATTTTTAATTATTTTTTAAAGACCAAACTGCTGACTTTTTGACACATTTATTAAGTTTAAAATATAATGTGACGTTTGAGATCGAAAAACCCCACATCTTCGTGTCGAGGAAGAACGACTGCACATGTACACTTTCTTCGTTTTACTGGTGTAGACACGAAATAAATGAAACACGCACAAAATACCTAACCTCTTGAATGTTGAAATTTTTGCGGTAGGCTAACACAGTAGTATTCAGGCTAGCACGTCTTATCGGGGTACACCGGGTGTTCTAGTGTGTTTGTTAAACCCATACGGAGATGGTAATTTTATTGCCTATGAGTCGTTATGCGATAAAAATTGCCGAGGCAAACCAACACTACCATTGACGTCGTGTCAACGGTTTACACCAACGTCAGCATGGCGTCCATAAATTCTAGCGTTATATTGTCTATTCTGGTGGATTTTAACAAACAATAGTGCCGTCTGCGTTCCTGACATGAACTGGTGACTTTACATGAATCTGGTACGTGTTGACGTCACTGCAATCTAACGTAGTTATTGTTAGTCTGTCTGAACACGACCCACCTTTGACGTCTCTCAATAGCCATTTAACGTCGTTCACTGTCCATCTTGGACCTCGAACCGTTGAATATTTTACAATTTTAACACCGGTTTATTTGGTTGTGGCATAAGACTGACAATATCTTGCTTGTTTTCATCCTAAACACGGGTCATATTTCCTCCTGCACGTGTTACATGTATTTTCTTTATAAATGACGTCATAGCTTCTCAAAACCACGAAAACACAAATTGACCACTAAAATTTAGATAATTAGGTCATGGCCGACATGTTAATTACATCAGGTATGCATACATAGTAAAACTATTAGTACCCTGAAAAACGTGCTAAACTTTATTTTTTCAGTATACAACACATGTATATTACATATTCCAAGGCGATGGTCAAACAAAATTCCTTAATTTCTAGTGAATTTCGGGGTTGATCAAAGATTTTTTATGGAACATGTACTTTGAATTAATGCAAATTATCAAATGATGTATGTGGTTCGTGTGTGGGAAATCACTACGCTTCAAATCTGAGAAGAAGCCGTAAATATAAGCCCCACATTGACCTTGACGTTTGACCTACTGACCTCAAAATTAATAGAGGTAATGTACTGTTTATATCCAACCTCCATGTAAATTATGAAGATTCATGGCTAAAACGTTCTTGAGTTGTAGAAATGAAACGATTGGTCTACCGACCGACATGTGCAAAGCAATATACCCCTAGTCAAATGTTGGTGTACAAATAGTAACTGGTGCAGCCAACCCGAAGGCTAATGGTCTTCAGAAATCGGACGTGTCCCATTAGAAAAATTAAAGCATATAACGAGCAATTAGTTTCTAGTGTGTGAAAGAACAAAATTAATTTTATTTCATCTTGATCTTCGAAAATTATATTTGAAAATACAACAAGTTGATTTATATGATCACTTGGTGATAAAATTCGCTCTTACACCAATATAAACAAATCCCCTCTGTTATGATATATACAAAAGTTACATACCTCCTCCATTTTTGTAACACAGGTAAGGAAATCTCCAAATATTGCCGAGTCCAACTAAACATCCAATACAGGAAAATATGAACTCATATTGATTATTCCATTTTCCACGCCCCGCCATCTTCGCTAATGATCGTTCGATTTTATTGCGTACGTACGATACGAAAATTGGAATAAAATCGTACTTTACGACTTGACTTCCGTAAAAGAACTTAACAATCTAGTAAATGTGAATGCGAAGTCTCCTAAAAAAGAAAAAAGGAATTACTTAATTGAAATGATAGGTACTCATTATAGACTATTACCGCATCTTAATTTGTCGCATAACTAATTCCGAGCCAATGTTTAGCCTTTGTACGTGTACATACACGTTATGTTCAAATCGAAATAACAATATCCCTTATGTACGAATTAAATATCCAAATTCATAATTATGTGAACGATATATTTGACCGAGCATAAAAGTTTTTCAATGACCTACGAAAGAGATGCGTATATTAATTTCAAAACAGCTATGCATTACCGCATAGACATTAGACATTCCAATGAATCTATTAAGTAATTTAATCTACTTGTTTTTAAAAACGAGAATATTTTAACAACTTAAGATATTGTCTCATTTCCCTTACACACGCAGCCAAAATGTGTGACTAAATATAATACAATAACATATGAATACATATGATAATCATCTAATATCATGTTCAGACATTGGCAGGTTATACAACAGTAATGACTTGGAATAACTTACTGTTAACATACTAGTCTGCAATCAGTCGAATCATAATACCGTCATTGAATCACTTAATATACTGAAAGTGACATTCAAACATACTCCAAGTCCAGTGAAAAGAAAACAGTTTTTTAAAAAGCAGGGACATTAATAACATGGTCTAATAAATTCAAGCCTAGAAAGGCGTATGAATATGTCGTAAAGGTGATATAGGTTTGCGACCTTAAACAGCAAGTGGCGGTATCAGAATTTGTATCAAATTTGCAACTGAAGCATAAAGATGTCTAAAATAAGATATACACACGTATAAAATGGTAACAGTACTTAAAATAACCGTTTTGTTTATAACTTTAGACCATTGTGTCGGACCCCACACTTCCAGTAGTAACGGAATATGATATAGTGGGTTCCGACGATGACGATGACTTTAGACATGTGTACTCGTATATCGTATATTTCATTACCGATATTGATATGCGGGCTGTAAACTTAGACGCCCCACTGTCCAAAAAAGTGAGTTATTATTGGATAAACAGTTAATTCAACTATTCAAGACACATTGAGAAACAAATACATGGAACTTGAGCACGACCGGAACTTGAACTCTCTGCTGCTCTGACAACGAACTTTTTATACCAACTGCAACAACACAGCACATTATTTTCTATGGTATTCTTAATAATAATTCCCCTCTCGTGAATGTACATTTGACTAATTATACCATCGAGTATTAGATATGTGCATGTGTGTACGATATAATCAACACAGAAAATATGTCTTGTGTATGTGTACGATATTTTTAACACAGACAAAAATATGTCGTGCGTATGTGTACGATATTTTCAACACAGTCAATATGTCGTGTGTATGTGTACGATATTTTCAACACAGACAATATGTCGTGCGTATGTGTACGATATTGTCAACACAGACAATATGTCGTGTGTATGTGTACGATATTTTCAACACAGTTAATATGTCGTGTGTATGTGTACGATATTTTCAAGACAGTCAGTATGTCGTGTGTATGTGTACGATATTTTCAACACAGACAAAAATATGTCGTGTGTATTTCAAATTTTTGGTAATGTCCAGTTGGCTGAAAGGACGAATGTCGGAACAAGTTTTTAACTTTTAGTTTTCAGGCATCCTTCGGGAAGGCGCTTTTAACGCCGAAAAACTATAAGTCTATATCTATTTCAGCATACACACGACACAAATCAATTCCCGCATCACATTATAACCAAATCGTACCCTTTACTACCCAGTACAATAAAAAGTTGAGTAGATTCTAGTCTTTCACTAAGAAGGTGTCGATATACCTTAAACAAGTCTATGGTTACTGAAGTGAATAAAATAATGAGTCGATAAAATAATGAGTCGATAAATTGAACTAGAACACAAAAAGTCATCTATTTGAACGAAAAATTCTTAAAGGTCAACCATTCGATTGAATTGGCAAGCATCGTTATTTAATAACCTCGTTTATAATACGATTAAATACATTAAAAAACGTATTTCATGGCTTGATGACTTATGTCAATGATACACTCCCAAACATTCAACACTCTGTGCTACCATCCAGCCATTATCTGAATAATTTAGAAGATGTATATACCATAATAATTTGATATCTTTTTATCATAAGATCAAAAGATTGACATGAATGTGGGTATTGCGACTGGTCACAAAAAGTACTTTTCCGTAGCCTTGAACCGACAATAAATACAGTGTATTTTCATAAAACGAGTTGATTCAAATCATAAAATACGAACATTTTATCACATTTTTAAACGACTTGAGTACACATATCATTCAAAATTGAAATTTGCAAATTCCATGTATACTTTTATTGCATGATTATCGTCCGACCAAAATATCAAAAATGTTACTTCCGTGAACTACGAGAGGAGGTGTTAAACTAGTATTTGAACAGAATTGAACATCTAGTGTTTTTAGGAATATCTATTCGATCGTGAAAAAGAATGTACGAGGTATCAAGTGATATTAAAAACTTTCGTTGATTGTATATGTATTATCCTTAGAATAAAATCAACTATTGTATACTAGCAGGCGCCCTACATCCGGACACATTTGGCATATTTTTCACGATAACTCGAGAAATGTGTAAATCAAGTCATTGAAATTTCACCTGAACGAAGCTAGGTTCGTATCTGAACTGAAGAGATAATTTGTTTACTTCTAAAAATAGCTCAAGGGTATTTTTGAGGGAGAGCACAAGTAAACGATTTGTACAAAATTTGTACGATTTATCTCCCGTGAATATTAGAAAAATATCGATCGAAACTTAGCGGCAAAATTTTCAACGATGTTTTTGAAATTCTGCACGTACTTTACTAAAGTTAAATGTTCCTGGTGTATTTGTTAGAAAACATTGCATTTCGGGGCTGCGCAGAAGTATTGCGCATGCGCATTTATACGATTTTCGACTTCCCCCGTATTGTAAACAAGCTTCGCGAGTGCAGACGAAAATAAATGCGACATTTCTTGTAAAATATTTAACTTTAATCGTTGCTACTTCGTTGTGTTGACAAAAATCAAGCGTCTAATTGATTGACAACCGATGATCCAAATGAATGGCCGCTATAAAGCGTTTTTGAGTCTGTCCGGATTGGTGGTCGTCCGGATTTGGTGGTCGCCAGCCAGTAGAGTGTGTTGATTTTGAACTTTTGAAGGCCAAAACCTGAGAGTGCTGATGCTTACAACTCCCTTCTCTAATCAACGTTTCAATATTCTCCAGATTTAAATTCTATAAATGCTTCATCAGGAGACTTCGGTATTCATTTTTTGAGTATAATATACTTCCCAGTCTAATTCATAAGCTACTTAATGACATGTTTTGTATGGCGACAGGAAGTTCGGTATTGGTGAATCACCCTGTCATTGACATGTTAACCTTTGGCATCAATAAAATATGCGTTCACTTTTGTACCCTTTCCAATTATTTTGAGTTCCGCTTTTCCATAATATCAAACACAAGACCATGCCATGATAGCGGACGCGAACACACTGTAGCTTAACTAGCTTCAACTTATGCCTATCATAATGACCCTTACTAAAATAGTAGACCCTGTCTATATTATAACTTCCTCAAAGGTAAAACGTTAACTCCTCAGAGGCGACACATTTATCTCAATAAATGTCCAGAAGTCTTATATATAGCCTCCAAGACCTTTGTCTGCGCTCTTTGTTTTGCTTGGAAATGAGCTAATGAACATCGCACTTTTCTAAAAAAATTCGATTGATACTACAACTTCGCTGCTATCTTTCTTTGGGTTATTGGATTTATCCTCGATATCACTGAACCAATGGGCATGGCATTTGCACGTTTCGATAACTTTAATATTTTTGCCCAAAACAAGCAGGTGAACGCATACAACCTTTTATATGACAACTATTACCGATTGTCTACGCGGAAATGGGTAATTCATAATTGACCAACAGCAAGATTATTCTGTCCATTGAATCGTATGAAATTACCGTAACTTCCTTTTGGAAACATTTCTGCGAGTAATTTGTCAGCTTTAGAATGGCACACATACTTTAGTGATAATTGTTCAGCTTTGAAAGACAGGGAAGTAATATGAAATCATAAAAACGTTTGTGACGTTAGTTACCGAGACATTTTCTAAGTATCAACGTTTATGGTACGAATTCTTGCCCACATATTCGATGTAAGATCCGGCAAAATACATGCGATTCTCACCAACACTTTCCTGTGTGGCTCAGTGTTGTACTGGAACGTATTAATCACCCTATATCACTATTAACATCGTATTTCATAGCCCTATGCGAAGCACTAACGTCGAGTAAAATAGCGCGACGCCATTTTGTAAGCCGGTCAGCGCTAGTGATCTTGTTTAGTCTCCTGTAACCCCCGGACCGCGTATTTCTTTTAGTTCATTTTTTTACAGTATGAAGAAAAAGGATTTTGATTTCTTATGGTATATAGTTTGATTTATTTCGTTTAACCATGCGGGTTTTGTGCCAATAGTCCTGTTTATTTTTTAATGTCCCACGTAACTGTATAAAATCATGTTTTAAATACAAAACATTACATAAACACTAACCAAAAAGAAGAAAACAACATGGTCCTAGTGGGGTTTGAACCCATAACACTCAGAAATATGTCAGTTGTATGAATAATATTAAATAACTACAAAATATCGATGTTTTGAAAATTATTTTAGATGTCAGTGTGGTTGTTTATGGGATATACAGGCAAGTATACCAAAATTACGCGACTATTTGACAATTTTATTTTATTTTTGCAATACACCAATATGTGAGGCCGCACCTTTAAGACACACTTTCGTAATGACTGTGAAGCGTGATTTGAGGAGATCGTTTTAATTAGATTGACTTTAAGAACATATATTAGTACCAAACTGATAATTATATAAATTGTATTTATGTTTCAATATGTATCTTATGAACGATTGTTTCCAGTTGAGTTAATCTGATCGATATCATCTCCACACTATGCATGTTAAATGAAACTCATTCCCTGCTTATAAGTATAGGGGGTGGGGCTATATAGGAGTCACTTTGTCGTTCCGCCAGTCGGTCTGTCTGTCTGTCTGTTTGTCAGGGCTGTAACTTCTCCATTCCTTGGAGGATTTTGTTATAACTTGGCACATTTGTTTACCATCATGAAAGGGTTTGCCATGCGAAACAATTACGTCAATATTTTAAAGGCCAAGGTCACACCTTACGTTCAAAGGTCAATATGGCCATGATTGATCTTGTCCAGAGTATATATAGGTCGTTTAAAGAAGTAAGAGCACTTTTCCCTGTATTTGTTGATCCACCCTCGTACTGTATTATTATTGGAAATTGTTGAAAAAAACAACATCAATATTTGGAATCTAGTTTCAGTACATTTAGTGTATAACATATGCAATAAGCAAATACATTTAACTAACACATAAGAGTTGCCTTCTCTGTCTGAATTAATATTATTTTTAAACTGGAACATCACGTGTTCTTCACGTAAAGTTTACTCCAAGTGCACTTACTGTATAGTACACACGATGTTTTAAGTTATGTGTCAAGTTTAGTTTAAACAGTCCTGTAAAAGCTATTTTAGCATAAAACACCAATTAATAATGTGATTATATTTCAAAATAATGACGTTTTGGTGGGAGATTTGGTTGCGAAGATATTGTATTACCAAAATAATGTAATTATACAGTGTCTATCAAACAAATTATACATATGATATGGATGGGTAAATGGTAAGAGCCACCAATTCCGAAACTTGGTTACGACTCTCCCCTTTTACAATTATTAATTACAATATAAGTACGAATAACGCGCTCAACTATTCCCAATGCCATGTCATGATAGTATAATCATTTTATATACTGAACAAAATGCTTCATAGCAGCAGCATTACCCTCTGTTGTGTAGAATTTGGGGCTTCTAAGTAGAAAAATGTAGATAATTTTGACAGAAAGCAGGACAGAATTACCTACTCGTGTGTTGGTTCTGGGCATCTGGGGTCATGATGGTGAACAAGTAAGCAAAATATGAAAGGAATATGACAATGTATTTTAAAGATTTACAAAACTTGTACGAACTCCTAGGGTTTGGGGACATGACTGTGAACAAGTATGCAAATAATCAAAGTCTAATAGAGGGTAAAGTTTCAACAAAATGTTTGATAAAGTAACTTTCTCCTGTGTAGGGGTTGGGGTTCATGATGGTTAACAAGTATACTAAGTATCAAAGCAATATGTCAATGCACTTTGAAGATATTATACGTCAAACAAATTGTACCTTAACTTTAATATTTGCATTTCTAAGTCTAAAAGGAGTCATAGTTTCAACAAAATGTATGATAGAGTTACCTATTCCTATGTAGGGGTTGGGATCATGATGGTGAGCAAGTATGCAAAGTATCAAAGCATATGCCTAGTATGTATTTTGAAGATATTACAGGGTAAAACTCCATAAATAAAGTATTCATTATTATTATTATTACTATATGTTAAACACTTGTACTTAAACTTATGTGAATTACTATTATAGTAAGTGCAAAATGTCATAATTTCAATAGAATGCTTGATAGAGTTACCTAAACCTGTTAGATGTTGGAGTTATGATTGTGAACAAGTATGCTAAGTATCAAAGCAATATGTCAATGCCTTTTGAAGATATTAGAGGTTGAACTGAACTTGAACCTAAACATTTGCATTTCAAAGTCCAAAAGGGGAAATAATTTCTACAAAATGCTTGATAGAGTTACCTACCCCTGTGTAGCGGTTGGTGTCATAATGTTGTTCTTTGAAGATATTAGAGGTTAAAAACCTGTACCTTATAAACTATAACATTTGCACCAAGTTGAAAAATGGGGCATAATTGCAATGAAATGCGCATTACTAGAATATATTGTCTCAATGTTGAAACAATGTCTCCATGTCATATAGACACATTTTAAATAAAAGTTGGATATGTCATTAATCATATTCTAATTGGTTTAGAATTTGTATATAGAAGTTCGACTAGCCTTACGTAAAAAAAATCGATCTGGTATACATCTATCTTCAACGATAAAGCCAATTGGCCGTTAAACATGTTACTTTTGTTATCTGGACCAATGTCTCATTCGTGCGATAATTAAGTCAATAAACAAGGGAATTTGAGAAGGAATTAAACAACACTAGCAGGTACTTCAATATTCAGAATTCTAGATCTAAGCACAACGAAACAGAAACATACTCCATCTGTACAATGTTACAGTACTAGGAATGACAATATTTCTCTAGATACTTGGATGCTTCAATATTTCTAACCACAGAACAGAAACACACTCACTTTTGACCCTTTGGCTCCATGTTACCAGTATGACAAATAACAGCAAATGTCATGCAATCGGTCACGAACATATGATGCTTAACGACTGTCAACATATTATTAGCCTCGTAAACATTTCTCATATAGCAGTCTGTTCTTTTATGGTTCATTTCTCAATGATAAAACATTTTCCAATCAGCGGTGATAGAGTACTGAGAATTACAGTCCCGTTGTAGCATGTACAGAGTTAAAGACGTTTGTCTTTTTGCATTATGTTGTTTGTGTAATATTGAGAAACCCGATTTTTTCATGAGTTTGGCATGTAGAATTTTCGAAATGTACTGTTAACAGTTCCGATGGATACTCATACTTTCGTTAACGTCCCTCTTTTGGCTGTTGGATTTGTCATAGATATCATATAGTCAGTAGTTGCGATTATAGAAGGCGTCATCAATTTTTGGCGTTTTATTAATATTTTGCTTAATTTTGCTAACAAGAGAAACAGAACGCAAAATACCCTTCTTGTGACAAAAATAACGTATAGTCTTCACAGAAATGGAATATCCATGCTAAACTAACACTTTCTGGGTGTTTCTATGGGTGTGGTTGGCCTTCAAAAGCCAAACACCACACCCTCTACAAAAGTGTTGTTTTGGGTTATAACCACATTCAAACAAACCAAACAGTCAAGTGTTACCTGACACATAACTCTATTTATTTATATCATATCGTGTCTGAACATAAATATTCGATGTTCAACACTGTTCATACTCTCCAATTGCCTCGCCCGAAACTACATCGTTTCTAGGCTCTGCATTATTGCTAGTGTATTAGCGCTATTGCTATTTTTAGACAGGAGAATCCAAAACCAGCGTACAGCGAGGCAAATGTGATAATGTAAACGGGTTTTTAAATGCATTGTATATAAAACGCTCGTGTGTTAAAAGAATGACTTGTATTATAAATTAAAACTCTCGCACTATCAATTTATCATATTGATTGAAACAAATAAATAATGACCAGTCAATAGAACCATGAAATATTTAAACCTCATACAGTGTGTACTCGTTTAAACCTTTCAACACGTAGCCTTCATATTCACTATAAACTCTGCTATAACTCTCTACTGTCTATACAAACAAGTAAACTTTCATCAGCTAATGAAAATGTGTATCAGGGTTCACAGCAGTTTTGTAAAGGTCAAATATCAAAATATTCTAGTAGTTTAAGCAGCGTGTGAATGGTAACGGTTAAGTGGAAATCAAAGCGCTGTAGGGAGCGTACACTGTTCAAACTTAAGTGGGGCATCTCTCGTACTACTTAAATAGCGTTTTTGTCTGGAAATATTCTCGTAAAGCTAATGATATACCTTATATTGGATCAACGATTCATATCTACCTTTTGGTTAAATATAATCATAAGACATATAACTCAGTTGGTAACAAAACATACAATAACATAATATTCAATAGCATTTACCTCCCTTAGTTCTATTCGTACAAATATTATAGCAGCACCCATTAAAGCAGCACCCTGAGGTTGCTTGATGATATGACAAGGTTATATCGCTAAGTTCTTATATCAATTTCGAGTCGATGCTTGTGTACCCGCCTCTCTGGTGGGTTGTGTGAGGGATTTATGGGCATGGGTTCCGATCGTGATTCTCGCAGAGGCTTTGTGTTTCATGTAAATTGCAATAAACGTGTAGGGGAGCGTTACAACATTGTAACTTGTATAACCATGGAGCTTCATATTTTTATTTTATAGTTGGTCACACAAACTTATAGATAATAACAAATCGGACGAGAGTAAGAACGCAAAGAAAGACACAGACAGGAATTCACGGTGCTCAATCACGTGGTCTATAACGTCATATTTGGGTATAGCGCCTAGAAAAAATCATCAACAAACTATATCGATTCAACGAAGAAAAATCGGTGTTTCGTTACATATATTTGTGAAATGCATTTTGTAAGTTGCAAGTCCTTATATCAATGCGGACCCCCGACAACCAAGAATGTGTCCCTATCTGCTTTAGTTTGACTGGAATACTTGCCAAACTGATCAAAAGTCTCCAACTCGCTCTTGGTATAATCACAAGCTGATTCAAGAACACAATAAAATTCCGCTTTTCCTTGCTGGAGTCTTCGGATGGCCTCATAGGTGGGTACGTTATGTCTCAGAACAGCTGCTGATTCATTATTGTTAACATTGGTGCCATTATTGTAAAGGAAAAACGGGTATACAAATGATATTATAGCGACAATTTCTGAATGGTCAAGGTTATCGCAACGAGATTAAAAGTATATATGTTGCCGGATAGAAGTTTGTGTCGTGTATAATAACGTTACAATATTATATTCTGATAATTTGGTATAATTCAATACTATCTTTTGATACTTTGTATTATAATATCTTGACCAGTAAGCTGAAGGTGAAATTAAAGTGGCTTGAAAAGCTTCGGGTGATTTTCAAGTCGTAGACGCACATGTATATGGGTAATCAATGAGCCGCTCTAGCAGAGGGAGAGATCTAGCAACAGTATTTTAAACACCATAACATATAGTAGACCTTTCTTGTGATCCGAGAACCTAATGCTTCAGCCAGTCAAACAAATCCGGTGCAAGGGCTAGCAGTCAAGCACGAATCAAAAAGAACACCATACATCACAAGGAAAATCCACGAAGAACGCTCAGCAGAACAATACGCATGCCCTACTAAAAGAAACGAAGCAGCCTTATGTCGGACATCAACATGGCAGTAAAGCACATACAAAAAAAACAGGCAAAGTGACCTATTTTTTAAAACCAATTCTTATTCTTCCATATGAAAATATACAGTGGAAAATACATACCAACAATGTTCATAAAACAAGGGTGATTATAGGGCTTCAAACTTCATGTTGACCAAACTGAAGTTGAAAAGGCTTGTTGTTCAATAAGTAAAGAGTAGTTTTAATACATTTTTTTACTTACGAACTTCTAATTCTAAGCCAGCAAAATGTCACTGGGTGCTTAAACGTTTTACGGTGCACCAAAATTCACATGACACAGACAATCATATGGAACAGGCGGCTGGTATTCACAAAGCATCTTAACGGAAATCGTAAGTATTTTGACTTAAGATAAAAAATTGAGCTGCACATACATCCAAAGTAACTAAGAATAACCCATGTTTCTTTGTGATTATTTACAACTCTTACATAATGCTTCTTAACAATGTAAAAATTGATAATTTTGATTTTCCAGTTTAGCTGATACACTAAAAGCAATTTTAAGATTTTAAGAAAAGGTTTTCCCTTTAGATGCTTAGTGAATACCACCACAGTACCGTGTAAACAAATATGATTCAGCCATATAATGCCCCAAAATAGGTCGACATGTTATAGAAAAATGCACAATGTATGGCATTTAAATTACATTACAATAAGCCATTGAGTAGCACAAAATGTACACAATGACCTACCAGAAGTCGGATATCTAAACAATCCATTCATATTTGAACATGCCTCGTACAATAGAATAACTTGAAAACGCTTTGATTACAAACCTATAGATACATGAATTATTCCAGTATTTTATAAAAGACAAGAATACGGGGATAAACGGGCATCAACGACGCAAGATTTATGGACATTCAAAATACGTTTCCCGCACGAACGAGAAAATGACCATCACAATAAACCCCTGCTAAGCGTTATAGATTCAGCCGCTCTGCAGCCATTAACCCAATCGTACGTCTGTCTATCTTGCCTGATCTAGTTAGGGGAACCTTGTCCATGATTATATAATACCGAGGTTTAGAACTAACACCTTGTGAAACAGATACGTCCACAAAAGTATCGTCGCAAAATTTCTTCACGTCGTCTTCGGTCAGCTTAACATCCGGTTTAGGAAGTACGCATGCGCAAACAACCTGACGTAATCTTGGGTCAGGAACACCGACAGCATATGCTTGAGCCATACCAGGAATCTTTCTAAGCACTGTTTCGATATTCCAAGGAAAGAATTTGGTTGTACCACAAGATATCCATTCCTTTATTCGTCCGAGAACAACAATATTTCCGTCAGCTTGTAGGATACCGATATCTTTCGAATGGAACCAGTTATCATAGTCGACAACCTCTCGAAATTGCTTTTCCATATCTAGATAGGAAGTGAACCTCCAAACACTACGGAAGCAGAGCTCTCCTTGTACACCAACTGGTACGACTGATCCAGACTCGTCAACTATCTTCACTTCCATGCCTTCAATTGGTTTACCTGCAGTAGTAGAAAGTCATACCTGCAGTAAGTCGACATGGAACACTAAACTGACAGCCCACAGACAAACATAAGTTATATTAAACAGATAAACTACCAGGACGATATGAGTGGATTTATCAGATTGGACAGGAATGTCATTCCGTGATAATTGCTATATGGTCATGACTTTCACATTTGATGAAACCTAAAATTGCTAGTAAAGGTGTTGGTTATTAATACTAAGAAACAGTATTCAGCTAACTTGGCGGAAGGAAACTATGCTATCGTTGTTACGTATATGATAATAAGACTATGATAGCAGTCTCGTTCTACGTACAATGTTTACCTCTTGCACTGACATCAGACGTAATGATTTGATATCGAACTATATTACTAAAACAACACGATTGATAAACGCCGTTACTGCGACGAAAATACTGAGATTGACAATATAACGCGCATAATTATACTCGTATACAATTAAAACATGTTAAACAGAACAACATGTATATCGTAACGCTATATAGTAAATAACAATCAAAACCATTTCGTAGATGATGATACTTGTGTGTGTGTATTGTCACACTGTAATAAATATCACCAAACAAACTCAGAAATAGACACCTTACCAACAATACCATCCACAAATTGGCCGCAGTCATTTAGGTATATCAACGCCCCTCCACATTCAGTAGTGCCGAAATATGTAGCAAAACGCTTACAGTATTTCCCATACAGTGCATCATGCATCTTTGTCATGGTTCGTTCCCCACCCATAAAGATCGTGTCTACATTTTGGAACTTCTTAACAAGATCTGGACTTCCAATGACGTCGCTTGCAATGTACCCAGGCATAAATACAATGTCACATTTCTCTTTCTCTATGATATCACATAGAAAGTTTACATGCGCCCCTGCTATGGACATTCTAGTGTCCACGAACACTCTGGTTGTTCCTTCGGTGAAGTATGTGCGCGGGTAACCAAGTACCCAACTAAATGTTCGATCACAGAAGAACCTGCTTCGGTTTGTAATATTCATCATTTTGTTCGTAGACTTTGTCCAGTTCATGATTCCAAAATGTGTGTAGACAACTTTCTTCGGTTGACCAGTAGAACCCGATGTACAGAAATAAGCCATATGGTCTTCTGGTTGCACATTGGGAAATTCTATATCATCCTTAACAGATTCATCAATCAATGTTTTGAGGCGTTTGCGACTACACTGTGTCGATTGGCTGTTGCACAAGATGCACTTTAGACTCGGAATTTTCACTGAAGATTCTGAAGTTGACGGCCAAACATTTTCAATTATTTTCCAATTGTCATCACCTTCATTCGTGTCAACAATCAGCATTTCACCGTTCAAGTCTACCATCATCTCTATAAGGTCACTGCCGTCTTGCAAATTCGGAGAAATGTAGAACAGTATGCCACCAGCCATTGTGATACCCATCATAGCAACAAGCATTTCTAAAGAGTTGCTCATGCATATTGCAATCCTTGTACCTTTTTTTATTCCTAATTTGACAAAATGTTTGGCGAGATTTGTTGATTGATCAAGGAGCTGTTTTCTTGTGAGACTTAAACGTTCCTTGTCATAGTTGTAGAATACAAACGCATCTCTGTCAGGGTCTTCAGTCGCTAGTAGATGCAATCGTTCAGGAATTGATTGATACATATAATGTTCAGAACTTGGCGTGTAAAGGTAGCTCATCGTCACGGAGGAATTTGATGTCATATTAAATCTTGAACTGGTACTGCAAATGAATAACAAGAAATGTTAAGTTGGGTTTCCTATTTTAAGATTGAACAATTGTGAACATCCGATTTATTTATTTTAGCACTTTACAAAGTAACTATGAGTGTATCATTTATGTTGAGTAGTGAGTCAAGAAGCATATCCATATATATTCACTGTTTATAATATTATCAATATTGTAGAAAATAAAATCAACAGTTTTGTAGAAGTGTAATGCCGTTGAAAAATGGCATTGATTACAATGTGTGGGAATTGGCTCATGTTTGTTGTGTTGTTGAGATCTGATTACTGAACTCTATGCTATCTAGTTCTTGTTGTTGTTTCTATCATGTTTGTAGGGTGTTGCGGGAACTAGCTCTATGGTAGCTATCCGTTGGTCCGTGCGTTGTGTGTGAGCTGTCAGTTTGGCTCTGCTAACGTCGTAAGTCCAATGCATTTTTTCCAGTATAATTTCAAATATGATAACAAAGTCTCAACTAAATAAGTTATGACAAATCCACAGTCAGTTTTACTATTTTTATTCTGTAGTTTCTCCAAATAGTTTAACAATAACAAATATTTATGTTTTAACACACAGAGTTAGTAACTTAACGAAGCGAAGTGGAACTCCACTTTTCCTAACTTTTTAAAACCTACATCATGACTGTCTTAGTCCTACATCATTACTTTTTTGTCTATATATATATCCAGTCTAATTCAAATCTTACTTAATATACATTATTTTCAAATCACAGAAAATAAATCTTAAAAACTTTTGACCAATCAAATTACATGTTACAAAATACTTAAAACGTTCTTAGCCAATCAAATGTCATGTTATATAATTTGTAAGCCAATTAAAACGTGGCTACAACATTATTGCCTAATTACCTAAAAAACAAAGGGTTTACCAATATTGAAAATATGACAACATGAGGTTGACTTTAATGTATCGGATAACAATCAGTTAAGATGCTATCTCACGCATCCTGCTTTAACGTAGACATTTTAATGAGAATTATATACGAATAATATCTAGTAGCCCATGGCTAGTAAAAGAGTTTAAAGACTCACATTCAGAACGCGTTACTAAAATGGTTAGATAACATTGACAATTTAAAACAAATGATGTGGCCAAATATTACCGCATAAAAGTTTCCCCTCCCGTATTTAACTTCATTCCTATGAAGTGGTCATCCAATTTTATCAACAGTACTTAAATATACAAAAAATATGCAGTTACAAATAAAGTCATGTACACGGTCACATTATCTATTAGCCATTGAATATATTGTGCCTATTCCAAAAAATTTAGAGTTAATAAACATAGTGTTCAGCAAGGCTGAAACCGGAAAGTGTTGAAGTTTTCCAAATTTCAACAGTTCATTGGAACCATGTCCTAACATTCGGACCTTTTCAGTTAGTAATGCTACCAACATATTCAAAGTGGCAATGTAAAATCTTTTCAAGAATCATGTAAATAAGACAGACAATTATTTAGTTTACTTGTCTCCTGTTGTTTTTATAAACTGATTAATATCGGACAACACTCCATTCTTTATACATGCAGTTCACATCCCTAGGGTTTTGAGATCAGCAATATTATGTAATTCTAGATAATTACATTTCCCAATGTTCTGGTAAATGCACAATTAATTAATTTATGCCTATGCTACCCGCTCACAATAGCTGAGTGCATTATATCCCGTGGATATATCCCGTGAATTAAAGACAGCTATAAAGTTCTTAAACTGCAGCCCACTTAAGGTTGATTCCAAAATACCGTATGGAGACACAGAACGATGGAAAGCAGAAATATCACCAGTCTACTCCAGTCAACTAAAATATAAGAATTTGACTTTTATCTACCATAGAAGCAACATGTCGAACTATTGCAGTCTACATATACCAGTACTAGTTGTAAAAAAATACCTTACTCACACTAATAGTTAGACTATATAACACACTCACACCTTTCTCACAAAAAAATATACACCTGTAATGGTATTGGGATAACCAATGACCAATATTAAGTGCTACTGTAGCACAATAAATAGATTGACTGTAATAGAGCTTAGTGAGCCTGAATTTCCTTAATTTATCATATGATATTAATTCTGCGGTCCAAAGTGTTATTTATACATGAAGTCCTCGATATTTGAAAGGACGTAACATGCATACAAACTTAGAAGTATTTGTGAGCTCTTAACAACCAAGAACATTGCTGCTTTAACCCATTTTTACCAGTAACAAAATAATTATTACCGCCTAAAACAGTTAATAAATTATTTTTAATATTGCTGACTCATAACCCCTTAGAAATAATGTAACTCATTGTATATTGTACATGTATACTTAATTAAATGTCTCTCATACATTTTAATGCCATTTGTTGCCGATTATGCCTAAACGTTTAAATTCAAGTTGACATATTTTTCTCCATTTTCGCATAAATATTAGCTAAACTGCAAAATGTCTAAGATGACTATTTACTTAATATTCCAAAATTATCATCTGATCGTGTAAAAAATAAAATTATTGATATCAATATTACGAATTAGATGTATTAACCACTGATTTAGAAAAATCTACGTATGAAAAAAATAACACACATTTAATGCAAATGCGTAAGACACTATTTAGACGATAAAACATTGTCAATGATATTAAGTACAGTTCTCAACTGTGACGTGAATATAATAAAAGTACCAAAATTTACATAGAATAAGTACAAATTCATCGACACAGAAGGTCCACTGATAATTAACCATCCAAAGTTTAATGTCTACTGTTTCTGCAAATCGCATGCTTCTTCCACCGTCCTTGTGGTGAATGTAGACTGAGTCCATGGGTAATCCATATCTAATTCATAATCGATTGATGTTGAAAATCCACCGAATATCGCCGATTGATCATTCTAGTAGAAAAGTAGAAATCGAACGTGCCAAATTTTCGAGAATAGGTATTATCCCACTGATATAATTTAATGTGATTATTTAATTTCACAATTATGCACTGATTCACTTTGCTGTATTTATCACTGGTTGAAATTCGCTTATCAGCAATAACTCGTGTAGAAATTCGCTTGGCTGTATTTATTCGCTGATTAAAATTCACTCGCTTGGCTGTAATTATTCGTTTGGTAGAATTAACATGATAGTAGTAACTCGCTTGTTGAAATTCACTCGCTTGGCTGTGATGTTGTGAGGTACCGCAAATTTTAGCCTCTCTTCTCCGCCAGTGTAATGCCGTTGAAAAATGGCGTTGATTACAATGTGTGGGAATTGGCTCATGTTTGTTGTGTTGTTGAGATCTGATTACTGAACTCTATGCTATCTAGTTCTTGTTGTTGTTTCTATCATGTTTGTAGGGTGTTGCGGGAACTAGCTCTATGGTAGCTATCCGTTGGTCCGTGCGTTGTGTGTGAGCTGTCAGTTTGGCTCTGCTAACGTCGTAAGTCCAATGCATTTTTTCCAGTATAATTTCAAATATGATAACAAAGTCTCAACTAAATAAGTTATGACAAATCCACAGTCAGTTTTACTATTTTTATTCTGTAGTTTCTCCAAATAGTTTAACAATAACAAATATTTATGTTTTAACACACAGAGTTAGTAACTTAACGAAGCGAAGTGGAACTCCACTTTTCCTAACTTTTTAAAACCTACATCATAACTGTCTTAGTCCTACATCATTACTTTTTTGTCTATATATATATCCAGTCTAATTCAAATCTTACTTAATATACATTATTTTCAAATCACAGAAAATAAATCTTAAAAACTTTTGACCAATCAAATTACATGTTACAAAATACTTAAAACGTTCTTAGCCAATCAAATGTCATGTTATATAATTTGTAAGCCAATTAAAACGTGGCTACAACATTATTGCCTAATTACCTAAAAAACAAAGGGTTTACCAATATTGAAAATATGACAACATGAGGTTGACTTTAATGTATCGGATAACAATCAGTTAAGATGCTATCTCACGCATCCTGCTTTAACGTAGACATTTTAATGAGAATTATATACGAATAATATCTAGTAGCCCATGGCTAGTAAAAGAGTTTAAAGACTCACATTCAGAACGCGTTACTAAAATGGTTAGATAACATTGACAATTTAAAACAAATGATGTGGCCAAATATTACCGCATAAAAGAAGGCATTGACGTAACGTCAAAATGTGAGGTACACAAGTGTAACGCTTTCGACGTCAAACTGCGTTTTGTTAACAAACGTCGGCGTCAGTACTAAATGCGATGGATAAGATTCCACATTAAAGTTAAATATTAAGTGCTGATTTGTTATAAATAAATACAGGACACACACTATGTTATGCGCTTTTTTATCGTGATTATTGTTCTTACTCAAGAAATTATACGAGTAAATGTACAAGAAAACTATGTCCGGAATAACCGTCGACGTCATAAATGTCTTAAAATGCGTCTATTACGGGACATTTATGTATACGCAAAAAAAAAGTTATTGTATTTTTTGTTTATTATTCAATCTACTTGAAATTTCCTGTGCTTGTACTACGATAAAAACGTATTTTTATTTATTGTTTTCATGTACATAAATTTACATGGAACACATTTTTATACGTTCAAAAATGGGATTTTTTCAAATTCACTTTATTTCTGTATTTTTGGACATTTTTGTATATGCTACCTTATCTCCAAGAAAACATTATTTTTTTATATTGAAACAATTTTTTGTGCAAACAAATCTTTGGAAAAAAAGACTTTAAACAAAAGAATATTTGAAACTAACGTCAGAAAAAATACAAAAGTCTCCTTTTTTGAAATTGTCTTTTCTTGGCTCCATTTTGAATTTCATCGGCGGAAACGAACGGAAATAATATGGCATCAGGCGTTATAACTGCTTTAACAGACAGCGTTGCTTCCATCCAAATAATTCATAATTATAAAAGCTAAAAGCTGAACTCTCTGTTTGGACTACTTATGTATGATCTACCAAGGTCTCTTTGTATGGACTCAATATCTTGACCACTGGAGGTTCATTTTCAGCACGGATGTTAACATGCGTGTTTTCAGTTAATTGAATTATTGTTTTATGTTCGAATAAAAATGGTGCAATGTTGTGCACTTTCAGCTTTAAAATCAGACCACGCACGTTAATTAACGTGCGTCATCAGACCTAAAAATAATTAAAGGTGTGCTACTAAATAGTGTGCCCACCCAGCGAATATATTCTTTCGAGTTTTGACTAAAATTGATGCAATTTCGTGCACTTTTAGCTTTAAAACCAGACTTAAAAATAACTAACATAGTGCTACTGATTAGTGTTCCCTCTCCAAGCGAAGATTTATTTCGATTTTCGCTTAAAAATGATGCAATTTCCTGCACTTTTAGTTTTGAAATCAGACATTAAAATAATTAAAGCAGTGCTACTAAAGAGATCTACTAATTTTTAAAAACTTAATAATCTGATCATTCTTGTTTTACCATTTTAACATTAATTATTAAGGAAATCCAAATTTATACGAACATGAATTTTTTTAATGCAATGTGATTTCCTGCACTATATATATAAATTATAAACTTCTATATTCGGATATAAAATTGGACTACTACATTTGATTTATGAATCAAATTTCAATGAAATGGATGCATATTTAAAAATATTTCAAGAATGTGACCATTACTTTCCACTCAAACATTAAATACTATATATAGGAATCCTAATTAATCACCCCATCAAACAATTAAATAATATACCTATTTTTCTCACTGTAATGATTACATGTAAGTTAGTAACTTACATTTTAACTATCAATTCTTCAAGTCAAACTTTAATTTTTAATCATCATGCTCTAATTTAATGGGATTAAATGGTGATAACCATTGACATCATTATGTAATATCTGACTGACCTTCTTTAATCAACCTAAACACACTTAATTTCTTATCAGTTGCAAAAATCACACCTTCACCATCAGGTGGTCTTGTTGAGTGCTTGATTAGTCAGGGGGCTATCACGCATTTAATTAACATGCGAAGGGCTATACAATATATACACAGGATGTCATTCAGAATGTCCAATATACGAGTCCAGTATGATAGATGCGGAAAGATTTAGTCAGCCCCAAGAAATAGATCAGTGTGTATTAAATCAATAGTTGTAGGGGCCGAAAAGATATACCAAAACGTAGCTAGCCAGTCAGCTGAGGGGCCAAGGCCCCCTGGCCCCCTACCTGAATACGTGCCTGCGTCATTGTCTTTATCCTTTTATAGCGCGTACACTCCAATTGATTGAGTCGCAAGAAAAGAGGTGAGGTAAATATTTGTCATTATAATCAGCACGACCCGACGTCAATAACCGACTACTACACTCTGTAAAGCCCCTTTGAACGTATACCGCACGAAAAGAGCACTATAAAATCTGGTATTCATCATCACATCGCGCTGAACAAATTTAAGTTCGTGTCTAGCATCTCTAATAGCAAATTCTTTATCTTCCTCAACTTTCTTAAAATTAATTATACAACATAGCCTCGTCAGAGGTGACATTGTGATTCCAATTATTGCTGCACTGTAGCGTACGTACAGCTACCAAAAAGATTATATTAAGTCAGACAGGGCAGGCAGCACTCAACTAAACCAACCGAGCACAGGAAATATAAAACACATAAAGACACAATGCCCAACTAAACAAGCGCAGATCCGCCCAAGTCCAAGCTGTCGTAAAGTAAAATGAATTATAACTAGCTGAATGACCCAGTTTCCACAGCAAAAGGACTATAATGTCTAGTTTTAGCTGTCAGAAAACTTAAAACGAATTAGTGCCCAATTCACACTACCGACCAAGAAAATTAAACATCCCCTGTCCCACTGTTTAAAAGCTGAATAGAAAAGATTCAGCAAACAAAAGGCGGAATGCCTACGCTGAGTGACCTAGTTACAACAGTAAATCTGCTGAACTACGTGGGACGTTCAAAAATAAACAGGACTGGGGCTCTCACGGGTACAGTTTTCAATATTATACAAATATTATTACATAATATGAAATTGTAAATCAATTGCGAAAATTCGATATCTGATTCATCGAGTAATACTATCACGTCCTCTCATAATAGTCCATTTTGAAACCATGGTAACACGCACCCGGCGCAGCCAAACAATTACCATAAATGGCGACTATGTAATGGGGTGTATCTTTAAAACTATTATATCGTTAGTTTTCAAACTACACCATAACATTATATGTTACATGTTGGACGGTATCTGCAAAAATGACGACATTTGGACGTTAGGTATTGAAATAAACAAAAGTTGAAATCCAAGAGTTACAACTTCGTGACGCAAAAGTGACGTCACCAGAACGTAAGTAAATACGGACAAACACCAAGTTCTGTCAACAGCAAGATGATTAAGTCCTCTGAATCGTATGGAATTATCGTAACTACATTTTGAAAACAGTTCTGCTAGTCGTTTATCAGTTTTAGAATGACACAGTCAAATGCTTTATTGATAACTGTTCAGCTTTTTAAGACAGGGAAGTAATCGGAAATCATCAGAACGTCTGTGACGTCAGTTACAGAGGCATTTTAAAAATACCAACGGTTAATGGCACGGATTCTCGCCCAGATATTCGATGTAAGATCCGGAAAAATACATGCGATTCTCACCAATGCTTTACTTGTTTGACTCATTGTGGTACTGGAATGTATTCATCACCCTATATCACTATAAACGTCGTATTTCGTAGCCCTATGCGAAGCACTAACGCCGTGTAAAATAGCGCGACGTCATTTCGTGCGCCGGGTCAGCGTTAGTGACCTTGTTTAGTCACCAGTAACTCTCGGACCGCGTATTTGTTTTAGTTGATATTTTTACAGTATGTAGAAAAGGGATTCCGATTCATGGTGGTATATAATTTGATATATTTCGTTTAACCATGCCCGTTTTGTGACAATAGTCCTGTTTATTTTTGAACGTCCCACGTACATAGTTTTAGCAGCCTTTAGTCTCAAAAAGTAAATAACAGTATTAAAACGTTAAAAGGCCCGTATAGTCGGATGACCTACTTTCAATTAGTAAAATGACGTAATTGAACAAATCGAGACACGACGTAATGAACAAGTCATTAAGAATGCAAGCAATACAGAAGTCCACTACCGGTTTAAAGCCGTTTTTAATGTATCTATTGCCATAGCAACCACAATTCCCGTCAGAACCAAAACTGACGGATTGATGGCAAACCAATAGTCCCCTCCGGTCAAAAACCGGCAGGGGACTTACAACTACGTTAAATGACCTCAGGGGACAAAACACTACATCCGTAACTCCACAGCTGTACATCAACTCATGAACGAACCAGATAGGATGCGAATCGCGGGGACGAAATAGTAAGAGTACAACCAACAAATACGAATAAATAACTCCATATAACTTTTGGCCCCGGTCAAAAAATTAAATACTGAGAAAATATGACATATTATTGATTATTTAAAAATGAAAAACTCCACTGTAAACGAAATTGGCGTTTAAATCCAGATACAAACCCATACTATAATAATTAAACAAAATACGAAACTACCGGAAGTAGCACCGCCCAACAGAAACCGCGGGACATGTGAGAACAAAAAGGCACAGAAAATATACAACTTCACTCGAAAAGGCGCGGAACATGCCCAACATAAAAAACTAGCACATGAACATGTAATACAAAACCGGGCATCCAATCCCGAACGTCTGCTGCTTAAGTCAGTCAAACTAAAACGGAACAAGAGCCAATTGGTAAGAAATTAACAACCGGACAAAACACACACCACAAGGACAATCCACAACAGAGTATATGCAATTTTGGAAGATACGAAGCAGCCTTGTGCTGGACAACGAATTTGCAGAATGGCATATACAAAATTAATAAAGTTTAACAAAAAGGCACAGTGGCCAATTATTTTTGTATTTTTTCTAATTATACTATAAAGTGGACAGTACATACACAGAGGAAGGTTGACTAAAGGGCTTCTGCCTTGGTACGGACAGTGACACATGCCACTGGGGGCTTAAACGTTTTACAGTGCACCATACCTCACACTTACCCAATAGACAAGCTTATAGAACAGGACAGTGTAAATAAATGTTTCCCGCCATGTAATGCCCTCTAACAAAAAGGTCACAGTGACCGGTAATAAAGGAATGTAAAACATGAAACATTATATAAAATACAACCATCGAGTAGCACAGAAAGTACTCAATGACCTATCAGAAGTCAGAGCAACAAGAGAGCAAAACATTTAAGGGTACGACAAGACAATGTAACAGACAAGCATCAATGCCAGCCGTCCACAAAGGCTTGAGGTTAGGCATATCATAGAGTCTGTGTATTTTCCGGTCATCGCACAATGAAATAAGAAGCATAGTGGTGAGCTGTAAATGGACCCACTGCTAAGCATGCAGTCCGTTGCAAAATTAAAGGGTCATATCCTCTACTCAGAAAACGTTTTATGATCTTGAGAAACACATCATGAAAGTGGCTATGACCCAGACTCTTTCGACATTTGTAAAGCACATCACCATAAAATTCAGGCTGAGACAGACCTTGTCGCAGAAGTGTCTTTAAATTAATACCATATTTGGAAATGAGATCTGAATTACGCCTATAGAATTTTGCAAACGTTTTACGAAGTTTATGGAAGCGATAGCCTTGTTGCAGTAACTTATTAGTAATACTAAGATTTTGAGTATTAAAGTCCTCCACTCGAGAGCAAGCTCTAGCAAAACGGATTAATTGAGAAGCGTAAACACCATATGAAGTTGACCGTGGAATATCTCCATCCAAGTGTGGGTAATTTACAATATCAAAGTAAAAATCATATCTCTTGTCGTAAATTTTACTAACAATTTGACCTGCTTCTATAGCAAGGTCAAGGTCTAGGAATGATGCGCGTGTATCAGATGAATTAGCTTTATTTAGTGTTAATTCGGCTGGGTAAATTTCTACGATCTTATTAGAAAAGTAAGGATTATCGATATTTAAAAAGGTCATCAAGGTATCGGGACGTATTATTGAACGCTGTAATTTCCTCAGATTGGTGTTCGGGAGACAATTTTAACATGAAATCGCGTTCATAACAATATAAAAACAGATCAGGCGACAAGAGGTGCACAATTAGTTCCCATTGGAATATGGATAATTTGTCTATAAATGGTATTGCCCAGCCCAACAAAATTGTTGTCAAGAAGAAAACGTCCGTCGAAGCTTTATGGGTTGTTTTAATAAGGGATTTATTTAGTTGGTCGTGCAGTATTTTCTAAATGATTTGATTTAACAGTTCCGATGTCAACACCAAATTTCGCTTCCATCTTTCATTAGATTTGTCCTAGAAATCATGGAACCAACGGGCATGACCATGGAAGGCGTCGAAACTGTTCTTATTTATTAAACTAGTTTGAGTAATTTCGCCTTTACAAGCAGCAGAATTAGAATAACGTCATATTGTGCAGTTTTATCACTTGTCAAAAGTACACAACTACACGACACGTGCACAGTACAGATAAGTCATTACTAGAAAGGTGACGATAGGTAATCTATAGTGTACAGCTACCGTGTAAGTATGTTTATTTAGACAAACGAATCACACTGCACAATGTGACCAATATTACTTAATGTTTCCATTTAAGTGGTATAACTCGAGAGCGATAAATTGCAATACAACAACAAACACAAAATCCGCTTTATTTATCGTTTATCAGTTTATGAATATTTAGGAGCATACAAACTTTATACCGTATATCGGGTAATTTTCGCGCGTACCTAATTTTCGCTTTATTCGCGTCCAAACCAATTCGCTAAAATTGAAAACAGCGAAAAATGCATACCAGAATTTCGCGATTGTCCGAAGATGAATGTTTCTACTTTCGTTTTCGTCTACCGGTGTCGTAATATTAACGCGTGATGAAAATCGATAGTTTATACTAATGTCTAGTACTATACGATACCATAATCTGTATAAATCACACATAAGCTTTCAGTAAAACTAATTTAACTAAACCACCTATAAAGTTCAAAATTTAAACAATTATGTTGTTTAAGATGCTATTACTCCAACACTTATCACTTATTCATCAGTCTTGAATGTAAAGTAACAGGGGCCAATTTAACAAACTAATTGTCCCGTCTATTGTATGAAACAATTGAAAATAAATGACGAGGTGTGAAATACATATCTCTGTAGATCTATTTCACCTGTGAAAATATCTTTTATACATATGACAACGAAACTCATGTTGTGCCAAATGTTTGAATGCTTTCAGAGGCAAATGTTACGGTCCTTGATTTTATTCCATAACAAAAATATAGGCAATAATGTGTTTGTTTTTGTACTGCAATTTATCGCGTTAGAGTTATTTATAAACATTATAAGCTCTATTAACATAGTCTTGATACTTCTACAAGTCTATGAGTATTTGACAACCAAAAGTCCAAGAACAATACTCTCTACAAAACTGTTGATTTTGTTCTTAAACATATTGTAAATACAATAACGGCAAGTGTATAATTTAGGTGCTTGTCACATTATTTTGCACGGCTTAATATAAGCATCTCGCCAATGATGATTGGATCGGGTTAGCATAATATAGCATTGGGTGTCTAAAAGGGCGAGTTCACAAGGAACGCGAGTTCGGCTTATGTAGACACGGGTTCCATCCGAACGCATTTTGGTTCTACACGTTTTTTGTCTTCACCACTGAAGAGTCGAACTTCACTAACACCACCTCCTGGCAGGGTTTACTGGTTCTCTAAACAGTACGAAAATAAACGGGACAAAGCTGTTTCAGAAACTACCAGGGCCAAGTTTTTGATTGGTTGATCAACTTAGACACCTATATCATTCCTGTAATAGCATACCATACCCTATAGCTGCCATGTAAGATCGCCCAATGTGTTCAAATATAATCGGAACACCTCTCGCATTTCGAAAACCTCGAACCAAAGCTGAGTGAACATTACAGCCGTCGTGGTGTCAACAATGGAGATCCAATAATTACAGTATGTAGTCTATACTCTATAAACGGACAAAGATAAATTGGACTGGCTAAACAAGCACACAAACATTTTTGTTTACCTATTGCATCTGAAGTAAACTAATACACAGTTAGATACGAGAAAACAGGTCCGTAAGTATTTAGCGCAATGTCAAGTCGAAAGTTTTTATTCCGCTCGAGTAAAAATACAACTTATGACTTCTCTAATAGAAAATAATTTGTTCTTCTATTTAATTTTCTTCCTGGACTTTGGAATTAAAAAGTTTTAAGAAAATGCAAAACAAATGTGCTAAAAAATAAAGGCAAATGAAGTTTGAAATGTTTTTACTGTTGACGGTTTTGGGCTTATATCGGCCTTAGCATCAACATGAAAAGCTCAAAAATACTACATCGAAACGAAATGGTGCATGCAATTATAAATAGAAAAAACAGCTACTTCCGAACATGACGCTTTAAATTTCTGAAGTGCGCAAAGGTTAAAGAAAACTATGTCGATACGTGTTAAGTGTAACCGGGAGGTAGTCAACATGGTGAAAAAATGTATAGGTGACAGTTTTAATAAAATCTGAAACGTACAGATAGTCTCATACAAAGGTCCACATGTGTCGTTGTAAATGATATTTAATTTTTATGTATATAATAATAATGAGATTTGTTTTGAACGATTTTTTTTATAGAATCATAAACGGTCATCTAAAAAGTATAATAACGAAAGATACATGATTACATGATTAATGACGCGATTTCGTCGTGAAAGTTTCATTTTCGACAACTATGGAAAGTTTTTAATTTTGTTTAATGTTTAATTTATGTAACTGTGAGATGAATAAAGGTGGTTACTTCTATATACGAGGAATGATCCATATATAACGAGAAAATGCTTATAATTTTTTTATGATCCGTTAGATTTTACTCAAACTTTAGCTAGTAGTAATAACATACATTAGCAATGTTTCCCTGAATGTTCATGATAACAGCGTCGCCATGTTAAAATCTATGGTTGCTAAGGTAACCCTCGATACGCTAAGGCGGGGCATTTTTCGGAGTTTTTACCATTGTCACGCAAATTCAAACCCTCAAAGTTTTCATGTAAGCAACAGCAATGTGATGACAATTGGTACTCGGGGTCACATAAGACTCGCCTGACTAATGATGACGTCATACACGGGTTGCGTTGTCATTCGTTACGTCGCGCACGTGTTATCGTTCCGTGATAGCAAAAAATACCGACGACAAAAGGGTTTCTATAAAATATTTAGTTTTGAAGAAAACAAGTAATAATACGATTGTGCAGGATATTCAGAAAACATTTCGTGATCATGTCATGTGAAAAGCTGCGATTTGTGAACATAATAACATATTAAAAATGGACTGGAAAAAGGCTAGAGATCTAACGCAAAGTAGACGTAACGTGACGTTATCGTCAGAACTACGCACGAACATGTTGGATGTTTTGAATGAAATTCCGAAAGATGACTATGGTGAGACTTTTTCGACTTTGTATGGCATTGGCGAAGACGTATAAATATTGAAGGATGATAATCTGAAAAGATTTTAAAATTAATACAGTAAGGCCTTAGGAATGTGATCGTCAAATTGATCAAAGTTCAATTCTGAATAACGTTAAAAGGTGCAAATATGACGTTGCCCCGCCTACCGGTTTCATAGGTCGGCAAAAATGTTCCAAATAATTTACTTTTCGATATATTTGAAAAATATTCCGTACGTCTTCTCCTAATATATGTATTAACCACCACATACAATATTTTTAGAAAATACTAAGTAATAACAAAATTATAAGCATTTTCTCGTTATATATGGATCATCCCTCGTATACAGGTATCACAGTTGCAAGCATTCATCAAATATTACGTGACAACTGTGCGCACTTTGATTTTGAACAAAATCTGAAACTGATCTAAAATCGATATTAATAAACGAAGGTCTGTAAGAGTTGATGAATACTTTAAGGTGATTCCCAACTCTTAATTTTTTCTGTACAAGAGGTATCAATCACCTGATTTTTATGAAGAACACGCTCGTGATAGTGATTGGGCAAAGACGTAACAGTTTTGCTCGGCTAGTTTTCAAAATATTTTTAGATTTTTGGGGAACCCCCTAAAAACTTATATTTGCATTTTACCGAAAAAGGTTGACATTTAATTACATGAAAACTTGGCATGCACGAAATTTCGTATATACGGAATAACACGATAACGTTTGTTTTAGACTATGCATGTTATATGTATTTTTAAATGATATTCAAAATATGTGATTTTTCATTTTAACGTTATACGCAAAAAATTGTTGAACAACATACTGTTTTCCTACATGCAACCAGTAGAGTAACTATTATAGAAGTTTTATCCCAAATTTCATGGCAGTTGCTCGGCTAGATTTTTTTTAATTGACACTTAAGTAATTTCAGAAATGTCGAAAACCAGGAGAGTTTACAAAATACATCCACGTTTTGAATACGTTGTATCCAGTTTTCGCGATAATTTGTTTTTGAAAAATTGTGTATATTTAAAGATGAGCCCATGGTCTTATGCATTAGCTTAGCTGCTAGTCTATATTCTTACGAAATAAATGCAAAAGAACCTTCCTCTAAAGTAGTCGGGATGCTTGCTAAACAAATATTAAAACTTGGATCAAATTTTGTGTGGTGCATTATAATTATATTACGTTTCACATTCGTTGTAGCTAGTATTGGCGAGTGTTTGTGTTTCACGTTTGGAATAAATGAAATAAACAATAAATAAACAATTTCAGCTAAAGCTTTATTCTGCAAGCTTATTATAGTATAATATAGTAATTACTATACAGTAAATTCGCGATTTTAAGACATGAGAACATGTGGACACATCAAGTTCAAGTTTTTCGTACTATTTCATCATGGTAGTCAGACGCTTTCTATACGTCTAATTTACACCGATTTCTAAACTTCCGCTCTACTGAAGAGTTGGGAATCAACATGAAAGGGAAAACGAGTATCAAACGTATTAGATTTAAACGGATTGTTATATGACTTGGTTATTAACCTGCGGCCTTAAGCCGCAGGTTATATTGGATTGCCAAAAGTAAAATGACCATGGAGGGGCACGTGACATGTTCTCGATGGTTTACGATTTCAAAAAAAATATCCCAAAAAAGAAGCATTTTGTAAGAATGTCGTGAACCAGACTAATTCCATTATTCCATGCGGACAACATCGGTCTTTATCGCATTACAATAGTTTATTTACCAAAGAAAGCAGAACGATTCCGAAATTTCACATTGAACGCCAGACCACGAATTTAAACAGCAGGTGTCTGCAGCTGCAATAAGATTCCCAGTCAGTAATAAATATAGTGGGCAATGCACTACATCCCGTAGAGAACACATCGCTAGATTACCAGAAGCATGGTATTGATACATGATAACTTTTTCTAATTCTTTTGAATGTGTTCATTCGTTCGGCACATACATTTAACACAAACAAATAATTGGAAGATAATCGGTATTGTCCGATTTTACATGTATTGGAATTATTTTCACAGAAACATTAATTTAAACTTACACCGGAATAAATTCGAATTGCATCCAAACTGCAAAAACACATCCTAAACAATACAACTAAATTACAAGGCCGCAGGTAATCACCCGCAGGAAACTATTTAACTTGTTCTATATGGTATGATATAATTGTACGTGTCATATCATTTAGCGGAATCATATAATTATAGTTAAAACCATTATAATTCCAGCAAAATAACAGCTTCGATATTGATCTTTGAAATGATAAATTAAATTTTAGCGATTTTAATCGTGCTATTCATAGCTAAAGTCCCTATTTTTAAAATGTGTAAATGTTTAGGAGATAATAAACTATACACCCCCACTTACCTACTAATGGTAAAACGTATCCAATTCACTCACCAGTGTTTATATCTCAGACAATTAACCCAAGGACACGGTTTTAAGATATAAATACTATTTATAAACGTCCATAGTTCAATCAGATAGGAGATTTTGCAGTTAGTACGAATATACTTCAACACAGTAATGATACCGCTACAAATATCAAATTACAGTAGTATATAGAGCAGAGATTTTGACATAATCCTAACCTAGTTTATGCATGAATATATTACAAGGTAATTGCGTTGAATATATAAATTTCCGCGAGCAAATCGTGCAATATCGGTTCTTTAGATTTGTGTTGGTATTACACTTCGAGCGTCTTCGTGGTACTCTCCGCTTATGAAAACATACAGCCGGGGTTATAAATATAGACACTATATCAGCTGTTAAATTATGCTAATTTAAAGGTCGAGAGTCGTGTCAAATTCTCTGGACTATACCTGCTTAAGGCAAGATTTTAACGTCTAGATGATCATGACCTTCCGTCGTCTTCCACAAGTGTACCTACCTTTCCACCGCGTAGCTGATCATCATTGATAGTAACATGCTTAAGGATGTGGGGTGAAAACAAAAGTGGGAGGGGTATGGTAAACACTAATTCAGATATTTTGAGAAAATAAAAGGGCTCAAGCAGACAGACTTGTATTGTATGTGTACTATCACGGTAACATAACACCAACAACTCGTTATAAAAGGACCATCCTTTTAAAATAGTATGTTTCAAAGAATGTATGTGCCTTTCAGTACTCGTTCATAAACAGTCAAATTGGCAAATGTCACGAGCCAACACTCATATCATGCTTACATTATAACTCTAGGGAACAAACTCTTATTAACTTTTTGACTGCAAAATATATACTTTAAAAGATATTCAAGAAACATTGCCATATTTCTACTTTCGGTTTGCAAGGTCATTAAAGTTTTGCATGATACATGTTCATAAATATGTTTTATAATTATTTCTTTGTAAGAATTTGTTCCTTATACTATTGACTATGTCGCCAACAAAACACTTTGACTCTTAATGTTATGTTGACTTTGTTTGTGAACGAGCAAGATTTGCAATGAAAGTGTTGTCATGCTTCAATAAATTCACTTTACTGATATTTATTTTTTGTTTAACGTCATTGGTAAATAAAGTGCATCATTATACTATGCTTACTTTACCCCCAACACATTTCAATTTTAAGAATAAAATGTTTTTGAAAAAAACATGCTCAATCTCACTATAAATTAACCTCTGATACCTTAATTAAGCAATGCAAATATTCGATAAAGTCATGTACTGGTAATGATGTCTGCACTAAATCAAATAACCTACCCTGATTGTTCACAATATCGTATACATTTCACAATAAGTAAAACGCTTTATTGAACGTTTTGCATTTTCTAATAGTGGTATTATATACATGTAGAAGTGAACGTTGTGCAAGCAATAGCGTGTGGTTTTAACAATTAATTTTTAGTAAAAAAAAATTATTATGTACCTGTGTTTTATCCAAAGTTTCTTAAGAGACATATTTTTTATTTCACACACTGCTTAGAATATTAACTAGCTTCCATTTAACCCATCATTTGACAGAATATTTGCCATAGAATCTGTGCTAGATGCATAATTTGCGAACTGGTGTACGTTATCTAAACATTTCAAAAATTTGGAACCAGTTGGGCAAGGATTACGTAAAAACAGAGTAGAATTGCATCAAGATCCATAAAGCCAATGGAATCGCATTCAATCGCGGGGTTTACACACGCTTTCTGACTGAAATAAATGGTGTATCAAAGAAGTTAAAGTGAAAACACCTACCTGAATCGACGCTGTTTTCGGTCGAAAATCGTGCACTGCACCACTTTTGGCCACGTGGTTTCCCCACCGTGGTAGTGTACACGATGTTTTAACCTAGTGCACTCCATGTGCACAAGGGTGTCAAGTTTAGCTTTAACAGTCCTGTAAACGCTATTATAGCATAAAAACACCAATTAATGTGATTATATTTCAAAATTATGACGTTTTGGTGCGAGATTTTGTTGCGAAGTCGAAGTTTGGTTTAACGATATTATATTACCAAAATAATATAATTATACAGTGTCCATCATACAAATTATACATATGATATGGATGGGTAAATGGTAAGAGCCACAAATTCCGAAACTTAGTTATGACTCTCCCCTTTTACAATTATTAATTACAATACAAGTACGAATAGCGCGCTCAACTATTCCCAATGCCATGTCATGATAGTATAATCATTTTATATACTGAACAAAATGCTTCATTGCAGCAGCATTACCCTCTGTTGTGTAGAATGTGGGGCTTCTGAGTAGAAAAATGTAGATAATTAAGACAGAAAGCAGGACAGAGTTACCTACTCGTGTGTTGGTTATGGGGTCATGATGGTGAACAAGTAAGCAATATATGAAAGAAATATGGCAATGCATTTTAAAGATATACAAAACTTGTTCGTACTCATGTGTAGGGTTTGGGGACATGACCATGAACAAGTTTGCAAAGAATCAAAGTCTAAAAGAGTGTAAAGTTTCAACAAAATGTTCGATAGAATTACTTACTCCTGTGTTGGAGTTGGGTCATGATGGTAAACAAGTATACTAAGTATCAAAGCAATATGCCAATGTACTTTGAAGATATTATACGTTAATCAAATTGTACCTAAACCCTAATATTTGCATTTCTAAGTCTAAAAGGAGGCATAGTTTCAACAAAATGTTTGATAGTTTTACCTGCCCATGTGTAGGGGTTGGGATAATGATGGTGAACAAGTATGCAAATTATCAAAACATATGCCTATGTATTTTGAAGATATTAGAGGTTAAAACCCTCTATAAATAAAGTCTTTATTATTATTATTATTGTTACTAGTGTATGTTAAAACACTTGTACTTAAACTTAAGTGAATTTCTAAGTGCAAAATGCTAACAAGAGAAACAGAACGCAAAATACTCTTCTTGTGACAAAAAATACGTACTGTCTTCACAGAAATGGAATATCCATGCTCAACCAACACTTTCTGGGTGTTTCTATGGGTGTGGTTGGCCTTCAAAAGCCAAACACCACACCCTCTACAAAAGTGTTGTTTTTGGTTATAACCACATTCAAACAAACCAAACAGTCAAGTGTTACCTGACAGGTATTTACATGTATATCATATCGTGTCTGAATAAAAATATTCGATGTTCAACACTGTTCAAACATAAGTGGGGCACCTCTCGTATAATAGTTAAATAGCGTTTTTGTCTGGAAATATTCTCGTAAAGCTAATGATATACCTTATATTGGATCAACGATTCATATCTACCTTTTTGTTAAATATAATCCTAAGACATATAACTCAGTTCGTAACAAAACATACAATAACATAATATTCAATAGCATTTACCTCCCTTAGTTCTATTCGTAAAAATATTATAGCAGCACCCTGAGGTTGCTTGATGATATTACAAGGTTCTATCGCCAAGTTCTTATTTCAATTTCCAGTCGATGCTTGTGTACGCGCCTCTCTGATGGGTTGTGTGAGGGATTTAGGGGCATGAGTTCCGGTCGTGATTCTCGCAGATGCTTTGTGTTTCATGTAAATTGCAATTAACGTGTAGTGGAGTGTTACAATGTAAATTGTATAACCGTGGAGCTTCATATATTTTTTTATAGTTGGTCACACAAACTTATAGATAATAACAAATCGGACGAGAGTAAGTACGCAAAGAAAGACACAGACAGGAATTCACGGTGCTCAATCACGTGGTCTATAACGTCATATTTGGGTATAGCGTCTAGAAAAAAATCATCAGCAAACTATCGATTCAAAGAAGAAAAATAGGCCTAAGTATTTCGTTACACATGAAATGCATTTTGTATGTTGCAAGCCCTTATATCAATGCGCCCCCCCCCCCCCCAACAACCAAGAATGTGTCCCTGCCTGCTTTAGCTTGACTGGAATACTGGCCAAACTGATCAAAATTCTCGAACTCGCTCTTGGTATAATCACAAGCTGATTCAAGAACACCATACAATTCCGCTTTTCCTTGCTGGAGTTTCGGGTGGCCTCATAGGTTAGTATATAAATAACACATGGCTGCGAGGGAGACAGTAAATAATACCAACCCGAGAATAGTTATATCACCCGAGGCGAAGCCGAGCAGCCATGTGTTATTTATTTTATTATACCGAACAAAATTACAACCATTTTGAGAAATAAAATATCAACAAATGTAAGCAGAATTTAGATTGCCGTTATGATAATTTTATAAATATGATAATATAATAAAATAAATAACACATGGCTGCTCGGCTTCGCCTCGGGTGATATAACTATCCTCGGGTTGGTATTATTTACTGTCTCCCTCGCAGCCATGTGTTATTTATATACTAACCTATGAGGCCACCCGAAACTCCAGCAAGGAAAAGCGGACTTGTATGGTGTTCTTGAATCAGCTTGTATAAGTGTCTTATGATTTTGTGCTATTTTTAGTAAATCTTGTCAGTTTCAACGGTTGAAATCGACAAGATTTACTAAAAATAGCATGTTAAATATACCCAAACATATAAATAGCATACGGAGACTCTCTAGCAGGGTGTTTTCCGGACTCAAATAGTACAGATTTCTATAAATAGCACAGCCTCGTTTTTACTAGTAGTGATCAAACAAAATATCACAGTAGTGATCGAACAAAATATCACACGGAAGGTCCATGAGGAAAATACATTAAGAGGTCACGTGAGGTATAATAATACGTTATGTCTCAGAACAGCTGCTGATTCATTATTTTGTACATTGGTGCCATTATTTTAAATGTAAAACGGGTACAAAAATGATGTTTTAGCGACAGGTTCTGAATGGTCAAGGCTATCGCAACGAGATGAAAAGATTTTTTTATTATGTTGCCGAAAACAGTTTGTGTTGTGTTCAATAACATTACAATACTATCTTCTGATAATTTAGTATAATTCAATACTATCTTATGATAGTTTGTATTATAATAACTTAACCAGTAAGCAGAAGAATACCTGTACATGAAATGAAGGTGGCTTGAAAAGCTTCGTGTGATTTTCAGTTCGTAGACGCACATGTATAATGGTAATCAATGAGCCGCTCTAGCAGAGGGAGAGTTCTAGCAACAGTATTTTAAATACCATAACATATAGTAGACCTTTCTTGTGATCCGAGAGCCTAATGCTTCAGCCAGTCAAACAACACCATACATCACTAGGAAAATCCACGAAGAACGCTCAGCAGAAACAATACGCATGCCCTGCTAAAAGAAACGAAGCAGCCTTATGTCGGACATCAACATGGCAGTAAAGTACATACAAAAAAACAGGCACAGTGACCTATTTTTTAAAACAAATTTTTATTCTCCCGTATGAAAAGATACAGTGGAAAATACATGTACATGTATACCAACAATGTTCATAAAACGAGGGGGATTATAGGGCTTCTGTCCTGGTACGGACAACGCGAAATCGCTGGTTTAGAATAAGAAGGTCGTAAGTAATAAGATCCATGCATATATGAAAATTGGAAGTGGTCATGTTGACCAAACTGAAGTTGAAAAGGCGTATTGTTCAATAAGTACAGAGTAGTTTTAATACATTTTTTTACTTAGTACGAACTTCTAATTCTAAGCCAGCAAAATGTCACTGGGTGCTTAAACGTTGTACGGTGCACCAAATTGCACATGACAAAGACAATCATATGGAACAGGCGGCTGATATTCACAAAGCATCTTAAGGGAAATCGTAAATATTTTGACTTAAGATAAAATAATTGAGCTGCACATACAAAAAATGTACATCCAAAGAAACTAAGAATAACCCATGTTTCTTTATGATTATTAACTATCTTTACATAATGCTTCTTAACAATGTAAAAAATTTATAATTTTCCAGTTAAGCTGATACACTAAAAGCAATTTTAAGATTTTAAGAAAAAGTTTTCACTTTAGATGCTTTGTGAATACCACCACAGGACCGTGTAAACAAATATAATTCAGCCATATAATGCCCCAAAATAGGTCAGAGCGACATGTTATAGAAAACTGCACAATGTATGGCATTTAAATTACATTACAATAAGCCATTGAGTAGCAAAAACTGTACACATCACTGTACTGACATATCAGAAGTCGGATATATACCCAATGCATTCATATTTGAACAAGCCTCGTACAATATAATAAATTGAAAATGATTTGACTACAAACCCATAGATACATGATTTATTCCAATCTTTTATAAAAAAAAAAACAAGAATACGGGGATAAGCTCATCAACGAGGCAAGATTTATGGACATTCAAAATACGTGACAATGGTTTTCCGCATGGACGAGAAAATGACCATCACAATAAACCCCTGATAAGCGTTATAGATTCAGCCGCTCGGCAGCCATTATCCCAATCGTACGTCTGTCTATCTTGCCTGATCTAGTTAGGGGAACCTTGTCCATGATTATATAATACCGAGGTTTAGAACTAACACCTTGTGAAACAGATACGTCCACAAAAGTATCGTCGCAAAATTTCTTTACGTCGTCTTCGGTCAGCTTAACATCCGGTTTAGGAAGTACGCATGCGCAAACGACCTGACGTAATCTTGGGTCAGGAACACCGACAGCATATGCTTGAGCCATACCCGGAATCTTTCTAAGCACAGTTTCTATATTCCAGGGGAAGAATTTGGTTGTACCACAAGATATCCACTCCTTTATTCGTCCAAGAACAACAATATTTCCGTCAGCTTGAAGGATACCGATATCTTTCGAATGAAACCAGTTATCATAGTAGACAACCTCTCGAAATTGCTCTTCCATATCTAGATAGGAAGTGAACCTCCAAACACTACGGAAGCAGAGCTCTCCTTGTACACCAACTGGTACGACTGATCCAGACTCGTCAACTATCTTCACTTCCATGCCTTCAATTGGTTTACCTGCAGTAAGTCAACATGAAAAATAAACTGACAGCCCACAGAGACACATAAGTTATATAAAATACATAAACTACCAGGACGATATAAGCTGATTTGTCAGATTGGTCAGGGATGTCATTCCGTGATAATTACTATATGGTCATGACTTTCACATTTGACGAAATCTAAAGTTGCTTGTAAAGGTGTTGATTGTTAATACTAAGAAACAGGATTCAGCTAACGTGACGGAAGGAAACTATGCTATCCTTGAACTCAGTTAAATGTTACGTATATGATAATAAGACAATGATAACAGTCTCGTTCTACTTGCAATGTTTATCTCTTACACTGACCTCAAAGGTTATGATTTGATATCGTAATACATTACTAAAACAACACGATTGATAAACACCGTTAATGCGACGAAAATACAGGGATTAACAATATAACGTGCATAATGATACTACGAGTATACAATTACAAACGTTAATAAGACAGAACAACATGTATATCGTTACGCTATTCAGTAAATGACATACACAACCAGTTCGTAAATAATGATAAAGATGTGTGAATATTGTCACACTGAAATAAATATCATCAAACAAACCCAGAAATAGACACCTTACCAACAATTCCGTCCACAAATTGGCCGCAGTCATTAAGGTACATCAACGCCCCTCCACATTCAGTAGTGCCAAAATATGTAGCAAAACGCTTACAGTATTTCCCATACAGTGCATCATACAACTTTGTCATGGTTCGTTCCCCACCCATAAAGATCGTGTCTACATTTTGGAACTTCTTAACAAGATCTGGACTTCCAATGACGTCGCTTGCTATGTACCCAGGCATATATACAATGTCACATTTCTCTTTTTCTATGATATCACATAGAAAGTCCACATGCGCCCCTGCTATGGACATTCTAGTGTCCACGAACACTCTGGTTGTTCCTTCGGTGAAGTATGTGCGTGGGTAACCAAGTGCCCAACTAAATGTTCGATCACAGAAGAACCTGCTTCGGTTTGTAATATTCATCATTTTGTTCGTAGACTTTGTCCAGTTCATGATTCCAAAATGTGTGTAGACAACTTTCTTCGGTTGACCAGTAGAACCCGATGTACAGAAATAAGCAAAATGGTCTTCTGGTTGCACAGAGGGAAATTCTATATCATCCTGAACAGTTTCATCAATCAATGTTTTGATGCGTTTGCGACTACACTCTGTCGATGTGCTGTTACACAAGATGTACTTCAGACTCGGAACTTTCACTGAAGATTCTGAAGTTGACGACCAAATATTTTCAACTATTTTCCAATTATCATCACCTTCATTCGTGTCAACAATCAGCATTTCTCCTTTCAAATCTACCATTATCTCTATAAGGTCACTGCCGTCTTGCAATTTCGGAGAAATGTAGAACAGTATGCCACCAGCCATTGTGATACCCATCATAGCAACAAGCATTTCTAAAGAGTTGCTCATGCAGATTGCAACCCTTGTACCTTTCGTTATTCCTAATTTGACAAAATGTTTGGCGAGATTTGTTGATCGATCAAGGAGTTGTTTTCTTGTGAGACTTAAACGTTCCTTGTCATAGTTGTAGAATACAAACGCATCTCTGTCAGGGTCTTCAGCCGCGAGTAGATGCAATCGTTCAGGAACTGATTGATACATATAAGGTTCCGAACTGGGCGCGTAACGGTAGCTCATCGTGGCATTTGATGTCATATCAAGTCTTGAACTGGTACTGCAAATGAATAACAAGAAATGTTAATTTGAGTTTCCCATTTTAAGATTGAACACTTTTGAACATTCGAATTATCTATTTTAGCACGTTACAAACTAACTATGTCAGTATCATTTACGAGTCAAGATGCCCATCCATGTATATTCACTGTGTGTTATACTAAATAAAATCCACAGTTTTGTAAAAGGCATTGTCTTTGTCCTTTTATAACGCGTAAACTCAAATTGATGGAGTCGCAAGAAAAGAGGCGTAGTACAAAGAGCACGATCCGGCGACAATTAAAAACCGACTACAACACTTTGTAAGCGCCTTTGAACGTATGCCATACGAAAAGAGCTGACCAATTCCGACTTTTGTCTAGCATATCAAATAACAAATTCTTTATCTTCCTCAACTTTCTTAAAATTGATGATATGACATAGCCTCGTCAGAGGTGACATTGTGATTCCAATTACTGTTCCACTGTAGTGTACTTACTGCTACCAAGACGTACGTCTGTCTGTGCTTAATGGGTTGGGTTTTTTAGGGATCTATTTAGTTGGTCGTGTAGTATTTTCTAAAGGATTTGATTTAACAGTTCCGATGTCAACACCAAAGTTCGCTTCTATCTTTCATTAGATTTGTCCTAGAAATAATGAAACCAACTGGCTTGACCATTGAAGACGTCGACACTGTTCGATTTTATTAAACATAGTTTCTGTTATTTCACATTTACGAGCAGCACAACTCGAAACATCTATCCATTCTGAGTTTCTCAAGCAGTAGTTTCGATTTGCCCCAGAAATCATGGAACCAACGGGCATGACCATTGAAGGCGTCGATACTGTTCTAATTTTTAAAACTAGTTTGAGTAATTTCGCCTTTGCGAGCAGCAGAACTAGAATAACGTCATATTGTGCAGTTTTATGACTTGCCAAAATTACACAACTTGTAACACGACACGTGTACAGTACAGATAAGTCATTACCAGAAAGGTGACGATATGTAATCTATAGTGTACAGCTACCGTGTAAGTATGTTTATTTAGACAAACGAATCACAATGCACAATATGACTAATATTACTTAATGTTTTCATTTAAATAATATAGATATGCTCTATCAACATATTCTTGATACTTCTACGTGTCTTTGAGCATTTGACCACCAAAAGACCAAGAACAATACTCTCTTCAAAACTGTTGATTTTGTTCTTAAACCTATTGTAAATACAAAAAATGACAAGTGTATAATTTAGGTGCTCGACACACTACTGTGCACGGCTTAATATAAGCATCTCGCCAATGATGATTGGATCGTGTTAGCATGATACAGCATTGGGTGTCTAAAACGGCGAGATCACATTGAACGCGAGTTCGGCTTAGGTAGACACGGGTTCCATCCGAACGCATTTGGGTTCTTCTACACGTTTTTTGCCTTCACCACTGAAGTGTCGAACTTCACTAACACCACCTCCTGGCAGGGTTAACTGGTTCTCTGTCTCTGTACAAGAACGAATGAGCGGGACAAAGCTGTTTTAGAAACTACCAGGGCCAAGCTTTTGATTGGTTGATCACATGTGGAGCTTTATCCTTCAAATTGCAAGGGAGACAATATGCGGTCTAGGCCTTATTCAGAGTACGGGTTATCTATCTTTATGATCCATATCAGCCCAGTTACAGAAAAACATAGTATTCCTTTTCATTTTTTATCAATGTGATAGCTTGCTTTTATCGGGACTGCATGATCAGTGTTGTTGATATCGCACAGCAGGGAATTGGCGCTGATACTTGTACTAAGGGTCAATACAGCTGATAAATAAAATATGCTGTTTTGTAAGAGATATATTATTGACTGTCATGCTATTCTATTTATGTGTTTTTATATTAATATTTTACTGAACATATAAGTTCATATGTCATAGATGTTAGATTCTAAGCCAGTTAGTACATTTTAATGACAAAATGGACTCGATCCGCCCTTTTTAATCATTAAAAATTTAGTTAATCTGTTCTAACTACAATGCATTACTTAAATTTAGAAATTGATGTAATGACAGTATCAGAAAATTGAATTTAAATACTGATTTCACTTAGAGACCTATATTATTCCTGTAATAGCATACCATACCCTATAGCTGCCATGTAAGGTCGCCCAATGTGTTCAAATATAATCGGAACACCTCTCGCATTTCGAAAACCTCGAACCAAAGCTGAGTGAACATTACACCCGTCGTGGTGTCAACAATGGAGATACAATAATTACAGTATGTAGTCTATACTTCTATAATCGGACAAAGATTAATTGGCCGGGCTATATCAGCACACAAACATTTTTGTTTACCTATTATATTGCATCTGAAGTAAACAATTCACAATAAAATCCGAGAAAATAGGTTCTTAAGTATTTAGCGCAGTGTCAAGTCGCAACAAAACATGTTTTTATTCCGCTCGAGTAAAAATACAACTTATATATATATCTTTATTTAAGTATCATCTCTGTACACATAAACTATACAATTTACAAAACATATATCACAGTACAAAGCCATTCTAAAAGAATTATAAGGGACTATCAAATCACAATTTCATTAAACATTTACAATATAAATCTATGTAACCATTGTTATTCTAATTATAAAAACTGCCCTAAAATATCTATCAAATAAAACACTGAAAATCAAAATCGCACTAATGTGTATAGTTACAAAACGTTTTAAAATAAATTTATCACCTTCGATCAGATCGATAATAAACTGAATAACAATTGCTACATAGGAATGACTTTTCTAATAAAAAATAATTTGTTCTTCTATTTATTTTTGTCCTGGATTTTGGAAGTTTTAAGAAAATGAAAAACAAATGTGCTAAAAAATGAAGGCAAATGAAGTTTGAAATGTTTTTACTGTTGACGGTTTTGGGCTTATATCCGCCTTAGCATCACATGGAAAGCTCAAAAATACAACATCGAAACGAAATGTTGCATGCAATTATAAATAGAAAAAACAGCTACTTCCGAACATGACGCTTTAAATTTCTTAAGTGCGCAAAGGTTAAAGAACAGTATGTCGATACGTGTAAAGTGTAACCGGGAGGTAGTCAACATGGTGAAAAAATGTATAGGTGACAATTTTAATAAAACCTGAAACGTGCAGATAGTCTCTTACACAGGCCCACATGTGTCGTTGTTAACTTCATTAGGTAACAAAGAATGATATTCAAAGTTTATGTATATAATAATAATGCGATTTTTTTTAACGACGTTCATGATAGAATCATACACGATCATCTATAGTGCGCCCAGGATAATGTGAAAGGCGGGACAATTTGGTTTTGTCCACAAAGGTGGATCGCAATTATGTGCACCAATTAACAGTGATGTTTTGAGTACAATAATGACCTTATCTGTTTATTTTTAAATGTGATTTGTAAACCCAATGTTGCCACAGTTGACCAAACCGATTCATGTTTGTAAATATCACATTATCCTGGTCGGACTATAATAAGTATAATAACGAAAGATACATGCTTTCATGATTAATAAAGCGATTCCGTTCAAAAAGTTTCATTTTCGACAACAATAATAAAGACTTTATTTTACTAGGAAACTCATTTGACAATTATGTTAAATGGCAATCTTCCATGAGATCCTCAACAAAAAACAGTTAAACAATAACACATTCAAGTACATAAAAGAAACTGAGAGCATAATGGCAATTTCGGCACATATAACGTCCACAATATCATAATTTCATATATAATTGGGGAATTTCATAAAAGAGTTTCAGTGAAAGGATGTGCGAAATCGATATGTATGGGATCTACAATAAAAGGTAGGTATAAATCAAAATACGTAATCAATTAAATTTATAACTAATCAACTAAGGAACGTTTTCGTAAAGTACATGTTTAATTTATGTAACTGTGAGATGAGTAAGGGTGGTTACTTCTATATATACAGGTATCACAGTTGCAAGTTCTAGCTAAGTGTCCATCAAACATTACGTGAGTACTGTGCGCACTTTGATTTTGAACAAAATCTGAAACTGATCTAAAATCGATATTAATAAACCAAGGTCTGTAAGACTTGATGAATACTTTAAAAGGGAAAACGAGTATCAAACGTATTAGATTTAAACGAATTGTTATATGACTTGGTTATTCTATATGATATGATATAATTGTACGTGTCATATCATTTAGCGGAATCATATAATTACAGTTAAAACCATTATTATTCCAGCAAAATAACAGCTTCGATATTGATTTTTGAAATGATAAATTAAATTTTAGCGATTTTAAACGTGCTATTCATAGCTAAAGTCACTATTTTTAAAATGTGTAAATGTTTAGGAGATAATAAACTATACACCCCACTTACCTATTACTAATGGTCAAACGTATCCCATACACTCGCCAGTGTTTATACCAAAGACTATTAACCCAAGGTCACGGTGTTAAGATATGAATACTATTTATAAACGTCCACATTTCAATCAGATAGGAGTGTTTGCTGTTAGTACAAATGTAGTAGTTCAACGCAGTATTCTAACACGATCCGCGGATTAATCCATATACACATTGAACAAACCAGGGCATGTATTATTACCCCCTTAAAACATACCTAAGAAGTTGGCTGTTACTATTTACGCCCCGCATCACGTGACATATTTATGAATGAATGAACGTAAACTTTATAGTAAACAGCAGCGAGTCGCGAGTTGCACGAGTATCAGTGTTACAGCTATGATACATCTATTTTTAGAAACTCCAATATAGTCTCGAAACTAAGTTTCATAACAACTTCTGATAATCAATTAATTTATACTTTTCATTTCATGAAATAGATACCCTATACTCGTGTTATTAAAATTGTTTCAATGTTTAAAATGTGTTATTTCCTTCAGAAAATTACGGAGGTCGTTTTCATTAACGAGGAAGGTAATTGTACCAGCTAATAAGCCACTCAATTTCAGCGTGTACTTATGTTCAATGTCAAATGGGTGAAAATGGATTGCGCGCAGTTAAATAGTACGCGTCGGGATATTATCGTATTTAGAATCGAAATAAAAACTATGTTCGTGTACTTTGTCGGTGAATACAACACGGGCAATCGTTCGGATCCGCATCCGAACTCCTGCCCGTGTATTATTCACCGACAAAATACGCGAACAGATTTTTATTTCTTTAATAATACCGCTACAAGTTACAGTAGTATACCTGTTTAAGGCAAGATTTTAACGTCTGGATGATCATGACCTTCCGCCGTCTTCCACATGTGTACCTACCTTTCATCCTCGTAGCTGATCAACATTGACAGTGACATGCTTAGTTGAGCAATGCAACTATACGATAAAGTCATGCACTGGTATAGTTGTATGCACTAAATGAAATAACCCATCCGGATTGCTCACAATATCCGTATACATTCCACAATACGTAAAACGCTTTATATTGAACATTTTGCATTTTCTAATACTGGTATTAAATACATGTAGAAGTGAACGTTGTGCAAGCGATAGCGTGTGGTTTTAACAATTAACTTTTAGTAAAGAAATAATTATTATGTACCTGTGTTTTATCGTAGAATGAAGCACAGTCACGAGTTCGGATGCGTAAACTACCATGGTCAATGCACATAAAATTTGCCACTAATTTGGCCGGTGGCATTGCATAGTTGAAGAAATGTATTACCTTTTTATATTACAGGAAGTGACAGAAAACCCGTCACTGGACAGGCAAAAATTATGTGATTATAAAATTGCGTTTTGGTATACAGTAAAATCTCAATATTAGTGCACCATAGTGATGGTATTATTATATGAAGTGTTCTACATAAGATATGTTAAAATACGAGATAAGGTAAATGGGCTTGATAATAGTGTTAATAAGTGTTACGTTGTCTTTAAATGAGACACTATATCTAACTATACCTTACATAGTATCACTGTATAAAGGATTTGTACGGGTTATGTATCACAATAATGTTATTTAAAAGATATTTCAGAAATGCATTCGCTAGTTATGGAAGACTAAAACACAGCTACTTCGGAGCAAGCCGCTTTAAATATCCTTCACTACACATAAGGCAATAAACAATTAGACGACGCTTTTTGTAATGTATAGATAAAATCTGACCTCTGAGTACTGCCCTTTGGGTAAACATTATATAAGGTATATAGCTAAAAGTGCAGTCGCGGCTCAATACTCGTTTTCCAAATGTAACCCTAAGGCAGTAAGCATAATAACAGAACCTGTAGCAGTCAGATAATCGCTTTCTAAGGTGCATGTGCATGCTGGATTCATGCCCCGGTAATAACGTGCACCTCTAGTCCAACCTGTATATATTTACGACCAGAATTATGAACGATAATCTTCTCCTACCGTCTTCCCCATCAGTACTTCTATATCCACCTTTCATTATCGTCTTCGCTGATCAAAGTTGAAATTGACATAGTTAATTGACCGATGAAATACTTGTAAATATAGTTTCACTAAGTGAAACAGATTACCCTCACCGATTGGCACAATATCGTAAGTATTTCACATATGTTGAGCTTTTATCTAACACAATGTATTTGTGTCGTGCAACTGTTGCATATGATGTTTCTGTGCTCGGTTGGTTGAGTTCTGCATTCCCTGTCTGACTTACTATTATCTTTTTGTTAAGTGTTAGTTTAATTGCGATATGGTTATCTTAAGTCAGAAGCATTACCTCGCATTTACATGTGTCCATGTGAACGTGCATGACATTGTATGTATCATCTCAAATGTGTGTACCTAATGCAACCTAATAAAGCGTAGTTATGCAAATGTTCGCACGGTTTTAACCGGGCAAGAGTTCACTAAAATGAATGTAAGAAGTTAATAAAACTTAATATGCATAAACTTCTCTACGTTTATTGGCAAAACTCTTGTTTTCTATATACTGATCATGTAAGAGTGGTGTCCCTCTTTGCCACTACATGTCGTCCGTTGCCTAAGCAAAGAGCTACTGACCGCCTTTATTCAGTTTTAATATAGAAGGCATGGATTACCTCACAATGAAAGTGCCACGTAGCGCTATCATATATTTAAGTTTAGGGTAGCCCTGCACCCATGCTCAAGGGAACATAATATTAGATACTGTTATACACTGACAATTCTAAGCGATACAGAATCGTTGGCAGCGCCTAGTCACGCACACACGAGACAGACACAGAACAAACCATTTGTATACCTAAAACCGGACATTTCAAGTAAATACTGTAGCGCACAGACAGCAATGCCACGCAGAAACGACGACAGCGCCTAGCCATCCACACAAGAGTCAGACATAGAAATAGAACGAACCACCCACATCCCCAAAAATGGATATTTCAAGCAAGCATATATACTCACTCCGCAATGAATGACACACTGTGGACTTCGAATTTTGTGCATAATTTACCATAAAGGGAGGTAATTATAAATGAAGTGAAGTACGGGGAGACTTTTTACAGCAGCCACACGGCACTTAATTCTATATACTGACCCTCACAATGAATGACACACTGCATGCATGGTCCATTCCTTAAATAAGTATATCACCATAAGAGAAGTACTTGCAAATAATACCTGCAATGAAAGTAAAACACAAAGCGAATTCAATCTGATTTCACTTACACTTGCTCACTGATAATTTAAGAGAGATAGTAACAGTAACATGTTATAGACACATCAATTGTTATGAATACAGTTATGTTTTCTATTCATCCAACGAACAATTCGGATATTACAGCAATGGGCAAAACTACAGACACCGCCTCAACAACAGTGCCTAATGCCATCGTTGTTTCCGGTAGGTGACCTCTCTCAAAATCGTAAACTAACAAACTTCCAGGATAACAGTATCTTAACATCAGCAATACATGTACGAGGGTCGTTCATTTAATACCCGGACGATCGATATTGCTCGAAAACTAACAGACTGAAATTGATAAAAAAACCTACAGGAATACGTTCACACCATTCCTTAATGCACATACGAAATTTCCTCTTGTTGCGACGAAGGGTTTACGTAATAGTTGTGTTTTAATAAGTCCATGTAACGCGAGTCGGGCCAAGTCGACGTCAATATATTGTGACGTTACGCCATTTTCGCTCCAAAAACGTGACACTTTTGCTCTATTTGACCATCGTGTTTGCATCATAAAGTCACGCGAGCACACATGTTTACCATTTTAAGATGTTCGGTTGTGAATTTAGATGCTGTATCCAGTTTAATTTTGCATGGTTCCGTAATTGCTATAGTAGTTATTTTTCCAATAATGTTTACCCCTTCAACAGGTGTTTAACCGACGACACTTTCCTGTTTCTGACGTTAGATTGACCCAGCATCGGATCATAGTGATCATAGAACCGTTTATGAGCAGAAATCTAACTATACGAATATTCCCAAAAGTTTTTTCTAATAGATTCTTTAGTTTTACAGGTGTATGACTAATACTTTAACGAAATTGTATCATATTTGACTTTTCCCTCTAACAAATTCGATTTCATTGCGATATTAACGGAAACACGCCCGTTGTCACTAAACAGCGCTTCACGCATAGTAACAGTACAGAAATGACGTTATATAACATAACATAGATGTAGACAAAGCGTTATACGATGTTTTCAGTTGAAAATAGGCAACTATACCACGCATCCTGTCATATCAACACTTTACATTTCACTGAAAACTTGGGCTGGGCCGGGTAGCCCTGAGTTGGGTTACTATAGTAACGACAATATGTGTTCGGTTGGATAAAATTATACCAAGTTTTGTCAAAGTATCAGGTTGGTACGTAAGTCTTATTAAACGAAAATTCATTACAGTTGCATTTTTCAATCAAGCGCTATGGCGATCGTCCGGGTATTAAATGAACGACCCTCGTATGTAGCTTCTCTGCGACATAATCATAACCACAAGTGTATAGTTTCCTTAGGGCTTCCAGCTAGAATGCAGAAAGACTGGGTTTTGCTCTATGACCATGTCAAACTACATATTCAATTTGTTTGCAGTTTGCAGGCTAGTGGTCTAGCAGCCTTGCAGCGTGAAGTTGGCATCCTAGCCGAGCCGAGCATAGCCTTTATTTGCCAATCAGCCAATATGAAATATGGCAGGCATGTATATGTGTGCCTCCACCCTAGCAACACGAAGTTGGCAGTCAGTCTAGCAGCCTAGCAGTCTGGCTCCGCTGTCATACCGACAAAAAACACCCAATGCATCGATTTTTATTCGCTTGGCGATCATCTAAATGTGAAGATAGTTTCTGATTAGGAATGGGTTGTAGAGGATGATAAATGTAATAATGTTGTAACATTTGTTTGTAATGAACCTTAGATAAACTGCATCAACTATAAACAAATAATATATTTTATTAAACTGCATTAAATAACAATTCATACTTCTAAAGTTGTAAATCAATCGTTAATACGTGATAATTTAAACAAACACTCAAACATACAATATCATTTATATAGAACAAAACATACATAAATATATCATAACTAATACACGCAGCTACACGTACTTTACTGTACACAAACATTATAATCTTATCGTCATAAGTTGGAATAAATTGATACGGAAATATATGGAATTGTTAAATGTTTTAACATAGGAATGTGCTACATCAAATGGTTCTTTTAAAACGGTAGGTAATTTATACATGCATTTAAAGTCATGTAGCAATGTAGCAATTTGTATGCAAGCACTCAATCTGGGAGTATACACGCCTCTTCCCCCTACTATACGCTATAAGTTATTTAACCCCATGTCCAACTAAGACTTTTTGTCTTGGGGTGTACTCCCAATGGAAATAAATGAGATTCGAGAGGCATCGGGGACAAAATATTCAAAATATTGATAGTATCGGGAGCCTTCGGGAAAAAAATATGTGAAATTCCTCTTCGCCGATGATTTTTCATCAGTGGGACCTAGGCATTATGCCTAACACTATCTACAAAATGAAACAACACTTTTTGAACAGAACTTCAAATGGTGACAGTTAAACACGAGTGTTGGATCACAATCGATCAAGAATATTAGGCTACGTGAAAATGCGCTTTAGATTAACACTTTTCAATCTTATTAAAATGATCTACCGACAGTGATTAATAATCATGTTAACCATGATATAAATACGCTTCAAATAAAACAAAACTAATATATGCTTTTGAATGGATTTAGCATTTTACAAAGACAGGATTAGCAGAGATAAATAACCAAAACATGATTAAATACACCTCCTTATTGACGCAAACTGACATACATGTAGATCGCTGTTGAAGACGAAACGTGTAAGTTAATCTATTTGCTGACGTAAGACAGACACAAACTGTATCACTACACAATGGGTGATGGCGCTACGGGAGACATAGCGCTACGGAGAGTTCCCAAATACGTCATCTCACGTTTTAAGTTACGTTTCTTCTTTTTTGAAGTCAATGGTTGGATATGTCGCATGTCCTCTCCCGCTCTTCTTTCCAACTCCTCAATAACACCTTTTACCTGCGCGTAGTAATATATTAGACAATGAGTATCAAAATAAACGAGTGTTGCTGTGGCTATAATAATATATAAAGCACGGTAACAACCTCATATACCACATAAAAACATGGAAATAATATAGTAGGCAAACTCATTGGCATTGTAAATTACTGAAATAACATATAACATCGTTAAAAGCAAATGTGCAATATTTATATTTAATTAGTGACCTCAGTTTCAACTTGTCACTGTAACAAATCATATGCGTTGTTCCCAGTGACCTATGCTTATGACCAGGTAAAGTGAAGTACATCCAACAATATGTTACTGAACCACGTTGGCGAAATTGTTGCTTAATATGACAAGGTCGACTGCAATACCTTCAATTGTTCTTTGTCAAATCACTGCATAAATTATACAGCCTAATGTGTGGATATCGGTCTGTCCTGTCCACTGGAGCAATTGGAGGACTGGCAACCAGATACACGTTTGGTCGTACATATTATTACACCTTAAATAATAATAACCTACAATAAAATACTAACCCATACAAAGAAGGTAGCGCACCCAGCACTGACCAGACGGACTTGATCAATACTATATTCACTCAGGCTATCTTTGGCGCCCATAGCAATTTCTAGAGGACAATTCTCAATCTTGAATTCTTCTATCTGTCTCTTCAAACTTTCCCTTCCTGTCTTACCAATCAACGCCTGAATACTTTTCCATTTCTACAACAAATAATTAAAACAAATTGCAACAACTAAGCATTATATAAAATAACATACATGTTTTCTTCCGTGTGGGACCAAATTGAACTTGCATTTCAACAGATAAACTTACGTATACGCCTTTTAAAACATTTTAATACTTTTGTACTGAACTTGTCTGACTAGCTTTTCTTGTACAATTCTAGGTTAGTTGGTTGATCCATTGATTTTGATTTGCGACTAAACTTTGGTGTAGATTAACGGTGTAAAATGAAGTCAATTATAGTATGGTAAGTTAAGATCCAGTTCATTGAATTGCTGGTACATGCTTATTATGTTTTGTTTGTGACTTTAGTATTTACTTTTATTGATACCTGCATATGATTATGTTCTCCTTGTATATGGTAGTATGAAGAATGTCCTTGACACACATCTACTTATAGACGAGGAAAATTAAATGATCTCCCTCAAAAAAAGAAAAAAGGTAAGATTACAAAATTAACCTTGGTTTCGTCCCTCCAATGTCCAAGCAGTAACAATGTAGATACCATTACGGTATGTACTATAGGTGGAGGTTTAGAATATCCCCGTATCTCCATGATAGTAGAATTGTCTAGATCCAGTATAGCATGTAGTAACTTCTGCAGTTTCTTCAATCTAAATCATAAATACGAACACCATACTAATACGTTAAAATATAAACTGCTTTCGTGCCTGTCAATAGCTCCTACCCCCTGACAGGTCTGTTTACAAAATGATTTTAGACTCATGTTTCTTGGGCGATCCTCTACCAAATTCCTTTCAATATTTTTAGATTTGTCCTCCAGTTAATATGTTGTACATGCCTACATACCATGGTTCTCATGTGAGCGATATGTGGATCATCATGGCCCTCTTGTTATGTTCAGTTTTGTGTTGGTTATTGTGGCATGTAGTTGTGGTATGTGGCTTTTCTGTTTTGTATGGTCCTCTTTGTGCCTTCTTACTCTGAAATGTATGATGAGTGTTGTCTTCCGATTTGTGTCTACATTTATATAATACATATTACATACCGTGCAAGTAGATTGACTGCTATTTCCACTTCCCGTTCTAGTTGTAATGTAGCTACACCGACTGTCTTCACTTTCTTCAGAGCAATTTTCAATTTTCTGGCATCTTTTTCACGTATGGCAATAAGTAACTCTGAAACGTACAATATCTGGCGTCCAGATAAAATAATTCTCCACACGTGCATTTGGGCATTTTGTAGCATTATCCATGGAGCCCAAAAACGACATAGTAAGACTTTTTCAAAGTTTGTTTCAGTTGATGGTTTCCTTTTACAGGATGTTTACCTGATTGAGTGAATCTTTACAAGCGTTTTATACTTAAACGGGTATTTTGTATATGTATTACTATAATTGACTCTCAGAGATATTCCCATTCTGATTTTACGAAATAAAACAAGTTTAAACAATTTCTATCGGATTATTAAGACCGCTATGCCAACACATGACTAGGTGTGAGTCAAAGTCTGATCTTACAAATAATTCAAACTAAGTTTGTCGTTTGTATGGATAAAAACTGATGGATGTTTCATACATGTACATCTATCAAATCAAAGCCAAACCAAACAGTTATCTGGTAAAGCGAGCCTTGTTTGTACAATGTATTAAAACGAATCATCGATAGGTTTTGCTCTTTTCGTAAATGTTTCATCTATATTTATGTAAGGTGGGACTAGGGGTGGTATTCAATATTGATCTTACTTGACTTAAAGATAAGGAAAACCAATCAGATTACACCATATTAAACTCTTGGTCAGTAACAGGCGATTTGGTTGGCTATCCTTATTCTCCAATTAAATAAGATCAATATTGAATACCACCCTAGGACCATAAATAAAGTAATATAGAATATTATAAAAGACTCTAAAAACACTATTGTCGTGAATCTGTGCTAATACGAAATCACGATTGTGAACTGAAACCCAAACCAAACCATTCATTTTCCATACATACTATGATAGACATGTATTTATCACAAACAAACAGTGATCATAAAACACGAGGTGAAACAAACTATACATTCAGTGAATACAATCTATATATGGGAAAATTGTAGGTATAACATCGAACACGGTGGGTGTCACCTTGCTTTATCTTGTGCAAGCCGTAGGCATGCAACTTGTCTCTGGCATCTCTCAATTTGGCTTGACCTATTCGTATTAAAAGTTGAAATTTATGAGTGTTACTACAGTTTCTATTGGTTATAAACTGGTTAATGGTGTCATACGGGCGGTCTAGTTACTCTTATATTGGTTACTGCATCGGAGGATCTCTTATTATATCACAAGGCTCGTGCCATATTATTTTGTCCACTCGTATAACAAAACGGTATTGAGCACTCGATGCTTGATCCTATACATGTATATAGGGTATGAAAATATTAGTTCTTATTGGTACATTTCAATTATTATGAATGGTGTTGTTCTTGGTCGGTAACTAGTTTCGTTTATTGTGAAATGTTCATATGGACCTCACGGCAGTGTGCTATAGAATGCTGTTGTCGAACAGAGAGATATTTATCAACAAAGGCCGTACTCGTATGTCAGTTGGTATCTGTATGATGTACATAGAAACAGCACAACATCGCATAAAGTAAATCCCTAAAACATATAACGACAGTATAGAGTAGGGTCTTGTTCAATATGGCTACATATTAGTAAGTTATAAGTTGTATCCTAAAGTTTCGAGTGAGACTCCCTCTATGTGCCTGCATTGCAAATATGTGTCTACTAACTATAATGATGATTCCTGGATTATATTAGGTTATTTGCAGCCGTAACTTGATTTTCGGTCATGGTGTCCTCATGTCAATGTTTTGTCTGTTGTGGGATTAAAGCTAATATTGGTTGATAATGCCTGGCTCACTGGTTTTGGTCGTCTGTCTGATTCAAGCATTGTACGACTTACAAGGGTTTACAAACGGCATAAAACCAAAACCTGACTCCCAAAACGGAAAGACAAAACCTAGCTGCTACGTAACTTACCTCGTTTTAGTACAACGGAGCTCATAGCTGCCTCACCCTCCCTGATATCAGGTTCTAGTGATGCTAATTTAAGATTTCGCATATCCTGTAGAACACACTTTAATTCAGCCGGGTCCTTCTCTTCAATCGCCAGGCGCATGCGTCGACGAAGTACATCCGGATGATTCATATTTTCTGACAAAATAAAATCACAAAATAAATCCATGACCTTAAATATTATGCTGTAAAAATGGAATTTGTGCTTACATGCATTTCCACCCACCAATATGTTCTTTCAATAATGATAAAATATAAATCTATATAAAGGTTCGGTAATTTCCTGATTTCTGAGTGAAAAGAAATCAATAACATGCTGAAAACAGTAAAATCATTAACAACTTGCGTATATATGCATATATAATACACTGAATAATTATGTTTAATATAGTTAATCCCTCATTAGGAAAGTCAGAAAGTCATATGTAAAAAGGACCACAGTGACTGCAATGATGGTACTATTTAATAGTTTTCATTGTTTTTATTAAGACAATTAAATAAAAACAATATGAGTGATGTTTCTGGTTACATGCTGAAATAAGAGTAACAAGTAAAGTTTTTTTCCACAACAATGTAAAAGCTACATCGTTAACAAAGCAAAGCAAATCGCGAGGCACATACAGGAAAGTATTTTTTGAAAGCATGTAGAATAATATAAGGCTTAGCATTGTTTATGGTAGGTCAGATGTTTGTATTGACACGATGGAGGCTTTATGGACAATACAATGGTAGTCGACTCTAATGTATTGGGTCATCGATGCATTAGCAAGGCTTAACATATATAGCACACTTCGGCAACAAAAGCAGACAAAATAGCAACCACATTTCGGACATGGAAGGCAGAACTCGACAGGAACGGACTAGCAACTCACCCAATCGGAAGTTCAGGTAAATATTGTTGTTCTACAATCGGACCTCGATCACGTGATATTTTATGTGAAATGACCCAGCATTTTGTGTTTTTTGATGTTTCGGGGTATTCCGATATAAGTTTGTGGAATCGACTTATGTTACCATAAATAGTAACAAATTACGGATCATATTCAATTTGGATGGTACCGAGTATTCGGATTGACTGAGATCTGACAGTTAGTCACAATGGGCGTGAACGGACATAGAACCCAGTGGTAAATTATATAAAATTCTTGCTCCAAACGAAACGTTTTATTATAGTGAATCAGAAAACATATAGGCACTACGAAGGCAGGAATAGATTACAAAGCATTATAATAGTTACGTGAATTATCTACTCGAATTTAAATTAAATTGTTCTTCAGTGTTTACAGTGACATTTACAAGTACTATGTCTTTGATGTAATGCAAAAATACATAGGTTATCAGTAGTTGTTATTTACAATGCAACTTAAACAAAAGCAATCTTATAGGTTATGCAGCAGTTGCTTTCAATAACATTTCACAAGACTTGCGGTTATCTGGTTACAAAGATTAGTGGAATTATGAAGACGAGAGAAAGACTAATCAGCCAATCCAATTACATTTGCTATACCTTGGTCTGCAATAGTTTTACCTTCATCCTCGCTGTCTGTCTGTTTGTCTGAATCTTCAACAGATTCCTCATCTAATGTACCTTTCTCTTCTTATAATGAATACAAACACATAATGGGCAACGTTATGGAATTGGATTAATTTTCTGACATTTCGGTAATTTATAGGAGATTGTACAGTGGATTTTGGTAAAATGTCAACGTTTTACCTAAAAGCGAATCAAATATCTTATCGATATAAGTGATTCATTTTATGTAAAAGAAATAAATATAATCTGAAAATGGATAAATGTCAACATTTCGTTACTTGCCCTTTTAACTAAAAGCTGTCATTATTTTCGCACTATTTTAACTAGAAAGGAGGGAACAAAACCGACATCTTTTTGGCTTGAATAGTTGGGACTATAAATAAATGTTTTCAGGATGCTAATCGATAAGTGGCAACTGATTAGTGTATCTAAATATATACCACTTATATCAATAGGAAAGTAGATCAAAGAAAGTAGTTCATTGTTGTCAGTAACGAATTAATCTGCCATGTAGAGAATATAATGAGTTCAAAACTATCTAATGATCCGTGACACTACACTAGCAGTACCATGATACAATTTAGTACCGCTAGTCTGGCTACCCGACTAGATAATATATTTTTTCAATCAATTATCATAATTTTGTTTTCAATTTTAGCTAGATTTTATTTTGGGCTTGATTACCTATGTTTGAGGGTGCAAAGGGAATTAATTTCATGAAAAAAGTAGATTGAAGAGTTGTCTCCTTTAATTAAACATAGGGTATGTATAGACAGACTACAAGTACCGCATACATCGATTTGCAGATGTAATTGAACGTAAAATCAGATAGGATGGACTTGATGGAGAACGTTATCCTACCCCCACTCTATCAAACCAAAAGACGGGGACAATAATTGGTGTCGTATTTCTGGGGCTCAAAAAAAGTATACAGAGTTTAAAAGGATCTTAAAAATGTAAGAAATAAATATGAATAGTGATTTCCTCGCCGTTTTGCTAGAAGTGTGGAACTGTGTGTCCGGTACCGTATGCTATGAGACTAATATATTAATGTTCTAATTGATTGTGCTCAGGATAAAATAATTGCACGCATACACAATAGTGATACGAATAGTCATATGCTGAAAACAAAAGAACCACAACTCGTACATGTGTTCGATTCCAAAATTATAGAACATTTCAAACAAACAAAAAATAGAGCGTATCCCCATTGTTATTTTTTATTTTGTACTTGCAAAAATTACAATTGGTTGGTGTATGTTTTCACGAAACATGTCGTGCGGTCATACTTCAAGTTTAAAAAAAATTGTTGCGATTCTTTTGCTATAAGTATTAGTATATACATATTGCGTTAACTATAGAAATTAATTCACAACACCAGGCAGGGTGAGACCTATACTATAATCATGCACACTAAAGAAGTACCATTATTGTTATAGCCAACAGTGAAGGGTAAACAACATACATTTTAATGTACTATGTTATGTTTTGTTCAAGATCTGGTTATGCACTCCCTAGTTGGGTCGAACGTGTATAAAAATAGGAACAACAGACACAAGGTGTTGAATTGAAGATTGGAATTTATGCCATAAAACCTTAAAGTATAGCAAACTATTTGTTTATGTTCTGAAATGACATAACTGGGCAGATAATAAACGCCAAAAGGAGACAATGTAGGAAGGGAAGCGACACCGCCCAGTTATAAGTACAATAATCTCTCACAATCAATTATTTCGAGTGCACACAATTATGTTTGGTCCATGAGTATAACTGCATATGATGGTTTAACAAGTCCTATTATGATACAATTATTATTTTATTATTTGCTGCAAATTGTTGAAAAATTGTGTTATGTTCTTCATACTGTTAGGTTGTAAAGGGCCATAATTTTTTCAATCAACGCGGGGTCATTTCTTGTTTCTTACCTGATTTAGCTTCTTGTTCGACTTGCTCCTTGATTGTAGGACCGTCTCTAGACCTTTTCTTCGGTTCATTGTAATCTATGACGTAATCATACAAGGGTTTGTGTGTAGCTCCTTCTTCGCGAGTTCCTTTTACTCTCATGCCATAAACACCAGATTCTGGAAGCCTTCAAGATTAAATAATGTGTCAATTATTCTAGTTTGTCACCGGAATTATCTGACATGTTACTACTAATCTGACACTCATTTCTAAACTTTAAAATGATTAATATTCGTGTGTGACTTAATTTTGTTGATCGATTTTATGGGTGAACTCGAGTACGAAATAATATCCTCTACCATAAATATAACGTATCCAAATTAAGTGTGGTTTATGTGTCATTGTTTTTAAATCGGCATTTTTTCGTTTCCCACTAATTGGCAATTTCTTAAAATCAACGAAATTAATATCATTTCTGACGACATAATATATTACACACTGAACAATTATGAGTAACAATTACTAAAATATATTCTAAATATGTTATGAATATGCCCGATGATATAATGGTGTATCTATAATTGTTTGCTTGCCAAATCATGATTGAACTACCTACTAAATGCTATCTACATGTACGTTTAAATAAATTGATCTATCTAATGAGCGTAGCATGATTATTATATAATGTAGAGATAATATTTTCAAATTCTTCAAACGTTAAGAATAAAACATTTAGATGGACATATTAATGTATGATATGAAATAAATATATAAGTCACGATAAGAAAAATAAAAAAATGTAAAGAGAGATATATATAAAGACAATAACTTGAGAATCGAGCCGGGATATAATAAAAACTAGATATGTGTCCATAGGACACGGATGCCCTCATTTGCATTATGACCATGTCAGGGGCATAACTCAAATGCACATGCTAACTAATATTCCTAGAACGTTTGATGACTATAGCACACATGTATGATTACAGAGTTATGTAAAAACAAAAGAAAATGTTCATCATTCAGGGGTCATATCTCTGCTAATACAGGTCAGATCCGAATTCAAATATTTAGGTGGGCAACTGCACAAACTGACAAATAGTTCCTAAGATTTAAAGAATGTAGCTCAGGTACTGTTAGAGTTAGAAACGACACAAACAAAATTTCATCAATTTTCATCATTTGTATGGCCATAACTCTGTCAATTCTGCTAGGGTCCGAATAAAATATATGAGTAACAACAACACAAGCTGAATAACATTCCTATGACGTTTGATGACTGTAGCACAATTATACTTGAAGCCAAATTGCATACAATTTCACAATTCTGAGGGCAATACCTCTGCTAAAACTGGTCGGATCCAAATAGAAATATAAGAGTACACAACATTCTGATTAATATTCCTACGAAGTTAGTATACTGTAGCACAAACGTCTTTCAAGGTACAGATGGAAGAACATGTTTGGAACGGACAGATTGACGGATAGACTGACAGACGGGCGGACGGACGGACGTTCCAACATTTGGGGTTTACGGGGCTTTTCCTTTGATCTTTATGTTTATGTGGATTTCCTTCTTTATTTAACTAAAATTATGGACGGAATGAACCTCATAAACCATTGGATGTTGGCCCGGACGGACGGACCAACGGACAGACTATCAGACCAACTGTCTATGTAGCATCATATGTAGCAATATCAGTATTATCTTACATAACATTATAACCCGGTATGCGAAGCATTCGACATTTACAACTAACATTTATTGTTACACATTCTACTGAACAATTCTACCAACAACAACTAAAAACTTTTAACATAACTTGATACGAATGTAATTAAAATACAATGTACAAGCAAACCAAATCAAAAGAACATGCCCTACCGAACCCCTTAGACGCTGGTACGAAATAGCGTTCTATGCATAAGAACACGGCTAGATGAAATTAGTTTTCTATTGAAATTCCGAGGGGTCAACTGATTATCCCTGCATAGGCTCCTATAGTGAATGCGGTAGTAACATGCATTTTCACAAGCACATGCTGTTACTCAGTATCATGTACTTTAAAGGTTTAATGTCAAAATACCTTGGACATTTTATTTTTAGCCAACTTTTCAACATTCTTATTTCTATTCTACTTGACTACTGGCCACTATATTTATTCACGGACTATGTTTAACTAAATCACTATCCGTGAGCCACTCGTACTTATAATCAGACAGGTCGGAATCTGTACCATAGTCCTCGTCAAACGTCACATGATCCTTGCTAGATAAATGTACATCTGTAGTTTGTTAATGTTTATTAATCCACTCAACGGTATTTTTACATGTGGCTGTGGGGTTGCCTAATGCCACGATAGCAAATGTCCACCTACATAGTCTGCTATAGCATCAGTTTAGAACACGGGAGGTTAAGAACACGTCATACTTGTACCAAATAAATAATAAAAATGATAGCATTGTCTTGTTGCTCAGCATTTCTTAAGGGGGCTGGCTTTTCTTCTCTGATTATTTCATAATTGACAGAAAATGATATTGTTAGGTCTATATAATAAAGGAAGTCACATTCAGGAGCAAAATTATTTTTTCAAAGGCTCATTCTGCTACTTCGCCTATGTAAAACAACATACCCAAAGGGACTGTAGTAAAATTGTAATTGCCTTATCTTAAGATTTGATTATAAAGTATTGATACACTTGCATATTCTAATATCTAGAGACGCATAACTACTTACATAATTGGTAATCAAGTATCACCATATTTATGCTTTTATGTAACTCAACGTGATCAAAAGAAAACTATTTGTCATCGCGAACAATTCATTTTTTAAGTTCACATTGCAGAAGCACATATGTTATGAAAATAAAACAGATTGGTTCTGTGAAGGTTTCAACTAATGTCAATGAATAAATTATTCTGTTTCAAATGTATTTTTGATGATTTCGGCTGTTAAGATGAGGTTGCTAAATTAAGCGGAATTAAAGAATTACATTGTACTTAATTAAGATGTTGGAAAGTACAGGTAAATGTATCATTGATAAAAATTTAAAAATAAAAATTTACAGAAATATATTTACGTATCATATATAATATAAACATAAGACTCGTAGCCTTATGTCCCATTGGGGATGAAGAGGAAAAGTAATTAAGTAAACATGAAACTCTGTAATTCTTTTTTTAATTTTATCAATGATACAGTGGAAAGAAGTATTATTATGTGGTTAACTTACCTGACATTATAAGTGACCATTTTACCCTTTTCCGTCTGACTAAGAAGCAATGGTGCATCTGCCGGTTTCACTTTCTCTCCTGACAAATTAACCGACATCTCAATGTCTTCTTTACGTGTAAATCCAATACTAACTTCATTGGTATCAGTTTTAATATATCCCGATGCGATAGACGGAGTAAGTCCAGAAGTTGCGAAACCAGGAGATTTGGCTCCAAGTTTCGACTGCTGAAAACCTTTTGGAAACTTTCCATTATTGTCCTTCTGCTTTGAAAGCAGTAAATAGTCACAGAATTCCTTAGCCTTTGGTTGTTCCTCGTCTTTCCCATAAAGCCGAACAACGTATTCACCTGTGTCTGGTGTCATAACATTAAATACAACATCACCGTTTTCTACTCTATGTACCGCGGAGTCAGGTATCTCATTCATTGTCTCCCCTCCTGTATAAACCTTGGCACCGTATGATGTATCAGTCGTCTTCCGTTCACTTGTTTGAGCAAACTTTATCTCAGCTTTACCATGGGCATCCATTTCTACTTCCCCTGTAAAGTGACTCAGTGGCACAAGACCGGCTTTCTCAGTTTCACGTCCCGGTCCCCAACCTATAACTGGCGTAGGTGGGTAGGGTTGACAATTATACATACTTTCGCTGCAATAGTGATAATAATTTTGTCAACAGGTTTCGCAGTTGGCAAAGCTCTGTTTTCGTAGTGAGTCTCATTGATAGACAAATATTCATGAAACTGGCTAATTATGTATCTGAACATTTTAATCATTAAGTTTATTTGCAAAGGTTGTACCAGGGTATTGAATTATTTATCAGTGGGTGCTTAAAACATTAATTTCAAATGATTACAAAAACTTGCGAATACTGGTAAAAACATATGCAAAACGTACTCAAGACTCTGCGACCATCCTAAAATTAAACAAAGTATCAAAGCAAAGACGTTTGTCAATGCATTAGTGGTAACTGGTCCGTACATATTAGGCTCTTCTTTATTGAATTCATGCAATGGATATAAACTAGTAGTTTTAATTAATATTTAAAAAAATACTGCAACACCAACTTTATATAGTCTCACAAAATACAATTGATTGAAGTGGATGCTGTCGTATTTTTACAAATATTAAAATTAAGATTATGTACACAATTATACTTACGTAAATATAAGTTTGTATATAGCTATCCAGTCATAATCATATCCCGGTTCAGTAATGGTTGAATCCTTACCCACCAACTCGAACCTGTAGGTACCAACTTCCGGTGCACGTACTTTGATACACAGGGTCTCGTTGTTATTTGTGCGATGCATATAGACGTACCGATCAATCCTGAAATATACGATTTTAAAACATCTAATACCAACGACTTCCCTAAGGTCTGAATAAATTAATTCTTACATTGGCTTCCACCCCAGTTGTGTATTACCTTTAAATTTGCTTGGATAGTCGAGCATGTGTTGTAGCCATTCAATGGGTGGTTGATGTTTACATTAAAATATTATTTCACATGTGTATGATTGTGGTGAATGATCGTCAATAGCATGATCCAACTATTATAAACAGCAACGAAACTGATTTAATTAAATTTATCAACATGAAGAAAATCATATTCATCTTCATAGTCTAAATCTTGTTTTCCACAAGGGAGAACAAAAGACAAGGTGCAAACAACGCAATCACAAGTAAGTAGAGTAAAAAGGAGGTATCAATTTGAAGTATGCTTTCAGATATGACACCGCATGCTCAGCCGACTGTTCAACTTCTACATTTACCTCTCTCCCCCCTTTCGATCATTGAGACTGGGCATATTTTCAACATAGGCACTAATTAATTCGCATTCAACCCCGATCACTAGAGTAGTTTAAGTTTATTTATCTAATTAGTAATGCCTACAGCCGTCAACCCAAAGTAGACATATATGGCAGCAGCCTTTGGACTTACCTTTGCTCTGATTCACCATCAATCTTAAACATCAGATACTGGAAATCAAAATCCAGTGACGACTGTCGCGGTATGAAGAATCTAATTTCCAATTCTCCAGTCTCATTAATCACCACACATTCATGATGCGACAAAGTCTTCAACTTAAGATTAAAATATCTATCTTTAACGAATGTCATCTTTTCAAACTCAGCCATACTTAAAGGTTTCCTTTTTAGTTGCCATACAGACTTAGCGGGATGGTGGGTAGCTGCTACTTGATCCGGATCGCTGAGGAAGTAGTTCTCATCACAAACATACTGTAGCCCGGAGTCCGTGGTCTCGTCAACTCTATCGTAAGTTTCACCTTGAGCACTTTCAGCGCATGTTCCCCAGTAGGCGTTAATAAATCTCCAATGATTGTCTATAAGCACGGCGTTCCATTCACCATAATGTTTATCCTCATCGATCGTGTCACCCACTTCATATGTTGATCCTTTCAGTGTACCGTGGATGATTACACAGGGGATATGAGCGTATCTATAAATGAAATTACAGGAACAATGATTTAACCACAAATGATGAAGTAATGCTATTTTAACTGTTGCTAAATTTATTTCTATTAAAAACTGCTTGTGGTGCTAATAGATAGTTTTGGAATTATACACGTGTGTGTGTTTTCCTACCATATAACTAACTCTATATGACTCTAGGTGGCACAACTGAGGTTGATAATGGCATGTTTTTTGGATTACGCCACTCAATCATTGATCGGGTCTGGAAAACGACACCTGTGTCTAAATATAAACAAGGGATGCAAACTTATGAAGGCATATCCATAACAAAACTCGCTGAAGAATATATTGACCTGAACGATCCGGTATTTGTACCCCAGAAGGTCCAGATGTTAGTCTAGCACTCGACATACACTCCTTACCTCCAAGATACTCGTAATGTATGCTTATTTATTTTAGCAAGTATTTCCAACTTATATTAATCACTCTCAGCATCTCATTATTGATGATATCCATCGCCACGAGGGTATGAGGAAAGGGAAATCAATTCCCCTTTTATGCTGAGAGTCTATCATTGGAACTATTGGAACCAGTTTCATTTTGTCTTTAGTAATACGTGGGTTGGTATCGTACCCAGGATTTTCTGCTCCTTCAAGATCAAAACATCTTGAGCCCGTTTTCTAACCAAAGCGCTACCGAGTGCTCGATGGGGCTATGCTCGGAAACGGGTTGCTTCAAAAAAGCTCTACGTAGCGGACGAAGCGAAATATTTATATGCTACCAGCGAGCACTCGCGGATAGCAGACCGTTGCATGGCAATGTGCTATCGAGCGGTACAGAAGCGGTTCGTTGCACAACATTTGCGCTCGGTAGCGCTCGCCTTGCCAATAGCTGAAAGACGGTATGCTATCGGTGTGCATTGCTCCCTGATAGCGTGCCGTTGCATGGGTGTGGGAAAGTGCTCGATAGAACTATGTGGTAGCGGTTTGGTTAGGCAACAGGCTCCTTATCTTACCGACACAGTAAGCTGACTAGTTGTGCATAGTTTCCCTTCTTTGTTTTGATCCTCCATAGTTGATAGACGGCGTGACTTTGAGATGGCTGTTTCTTTAAGGGCAATGCATCTATTGATTGACATGTGATCCATCTATAAATAACCCGGATCTTAGAGAGATCATCCTCATACCCAGCTATGAGATATTGTACCAATTCACGTAATGTTTTACTGTGAAATTTTTCTGGTGTCTGAAATATATTATATTGCAATTGAAAATACTTGACATATACAGTATGGTCGATCAATGGGGGTTTTCTGTTTTATCTGTATTACTCTATAGAATAATAAGTTTATAGTTTATACTAATTTATTCTAGGCTGGTTGTGAAACAAGTTCTGCCGTTGATATTTATCACTCTCGACGCCTCATTTATGAGGGTATCCATCGCATTTAGAATATGAAGAAGATAATCTGATTTCTGTGTAATGCTAGGTCTGAAGCATGTGAAGCCTCTAGCACCGTTTAATGTCTTTAGTACGGCTCTACCACAAAGCGATCTTGCACCTTTCTCACAAGAAGCGAACGCCCTACAACTGAGCTATGGAGATAATTTTAATAATAACATCTTGAACGAATACGTCCGGTAGCTGTCGTTATTGATAGATATTGGTGATTACGGCTCTTACGAAAGCAAACCTATCATTTAACGACCTCAATACGTATTATAAGTTATTGTTATTCTTAATTAATTTTTATACCCTCAAAGTAACACACATGAAAATATCATTTTACTAAAATTCACAAAAGTAAATTATCTCGAAAGTGCACATATCCTCGAAATTGCACATATTTTACAGTACACGAGGGACGTTCAAGAATAAACAGGACTGGGCTCTCAAATAGTATACTAATATTGATACATAGAATAAAAGGATTCCGCTTTCTGGGGATGTATACGTATTATTAAATTTATATTTTTAACCATGCAGGCTTTATGACAATAATCCAGTTTATTTTTTAACGTCCCTTGTAGTATCTGAATCAGTTGATAGTGTATGAATATATGTTGACTTACATTGAGCGCTCTTGTATCGACATCCTCGAACTCAGCAGGATTAAATATATCAGCTTTCTTGTTTGGTGGTGGGTGTGGACCTGGTATTGTGGTATCTAGTCCATCAATGTTGTCCACGTAACATTTTAATTTCTCACAATATTTGAACGTATCTAGAAGTGGATAGGTCGCAAACAACTTTCCAGGGACGCTCATTTTCTACAAAGAAATAAGTAAATATTATAAAATTTGATTGCATGTATAAATCGATTATTCAGCTCAGTCACCTGTTTACATAACATATTGTACATAAACATTGCATTTTCTCTTATTAATGTCTTATTTTAATATATATTATTTGTATAAGTATGTGGTTAAGTGCGTTTTTCTCGAACAAAATATTCAAAACAATAAAAATATGTTATGATATTTCAATATTGGTATACAAGTAACAGACTTGAATAAACGAACTGAAGTTACAAGCAATACAAGGATATGTATTTGCTATTACCCTGGGGATTGACATAGTCTGTATACATATATGACAAAGAATGTAAACGTTATATTAAGTACAATTAATATGAAATTATGAACTGGTTCATCTATAATTATGCCCGTTAAATGAAGACAAAGGGATTAAGGATGAGTACATTAATAGTATCCCTCTGATTCACATGGGATGGGTCAGACATTCAATATTTAGTGCATGCATGAAGTTACGGATCAGGTACTCTGGGTAGGGTGTCCGACCTAAAACACCCATCGGCTACTAAAGCCTATAAAGTTAAACACTAACACAGGAAGTTCTCCTCAATATTTGGTAAGTAAATATAGCACGACAAGTTGTTACATTCTACGAGCGTATCTATGTTACTTCAAGCATGTTTTCCTAATCGATTGGTTTATCTTTTACAGATAAATCTAATTGGATATCGACAAAAACGGTACATTTCAACTTCGTTTATTTGCACATAGGAAGAAACATATCCTGCTCTGTGCGTAAAATATGTATGTACAGTACATGTACTTGTAATGTTACGCTGCAACTATAGTTCCTACTGACGTCAATACAGGGGCTTGTATACAATTGTTCACAAAAACGCATGAACATGTATGCATGGTTTCTAGTGACTTGTACTAGTACATATATCTAGACGAAACGGATACTTATTTAGATTTTGATCGACAGTGTTGGGTTTGCTAATGATTATCCAAATGTTAGTATACTAAACCTCAAAACTAAAGGTCATATTTGTTGGATGATGTTCGTACATACTAACACTCGTGGTACAGGGGCCCAGTAGCGCTGTGGTTGAAGAATATGACGGTTCACGACATGCCGACATTGTGGTTAGAAATGATACTGATACCAGGCATTACATTGTAATTCCATATTAAGAAAAAAAGGTCGATTAAACAAACACTTCACATTGCATGTGGTATCGTACTGCTATGCTAAGTTAAAGCAGACAAATTAATATTGAAAGTAATTACCAATCAAGTGGGAAAATAAGTTTCTGAAAGCGAAAATTGAATCAATAAGAATATGTAACGTTAGAAGTACGACGAAATAGATACATATACAGTCAACATGCGCATGTGGTTACCTCAACTAAACAACCACCAAAAAATATCATTTAATCCCAAAGGACAAAGTTTATATTTGCAACACCTGTATGAAACAAGCACATGTTTATGAAGCCACATTTGATGCATGCCTTAACTGGTTTCTAAACAAAGATAAGATTGTAATAGGCTTTGTGTCGAGTTGCTTTTATGTTTTCTGTGTTACTTCTGTTTAAGTTGAGTGCTGTCTTCCATGTCCAATTTGTATCATATTTTTTATCAAGTGAGTTCGACCTGTAAATACATACAGTTAAGTGGGTCATATATCTATAAAACTACTCAATTGAACATCCTTCAAATATCGGCCTATGTCGTCAGACAACGATTCACTCGCGTTTCATGTATACATGTATTCATTCCTCCGTTATCTGAATCAGTAATTATATTCAATACAGAGTTAGAATACAGAGCATGTATTAAATAACTTCACAATGGTGGAGAACTTATGAGTGAAATAACTTTAACTGTAGATCGATACCATAGACCGTAATGCAATTAAATGTATAAAAGGCAGGAACTATTTGTATGTACTACTCAATAGAATGATTTATTTGTTTTTGAAAGCATGAATACAAAAGGTCAGACATTTAAAGCGGGTTAACTTAAGTTTAACGTCACTCAAACTATACGTATGTATATAAAGTTATGGTCGTCATTTGACCTTTTATGTGATGGGGAAAATAAGACTGATGAGAATGCAATAGTGTTGCGCGATGTTAGAACTCCTAATATTCTATCCATAGGACTACCCGGTATAATTACAGACCTTCACATGATCCCTAGATTCTGTCCATATAAACTAGCTTAGTCAATCCGGGGCCATATTTATGTTGAAATGTTGGATAGTGTTATATGGCTTTGACATTGTAATGTGATTATGATGGTAAACAAGTGTGTAAAAAACTAATTGAGTTTCAACAACTTGAAAGTTTTGGTTAACATTTTAGGACGAACGAACGAACGAACGAACGAACGAACGAACGCACGCACGCACGCACGCACGCACGCACGCACGCACGCACGCACGCACGCACGCACGCACGCACGCACGCACGCACGCACGCACGCACGCACGAACGAACGAACGAACGAACGAACGAACGAACGAACGAACGAACGAACGAACGAACGAACGAACGAACGAACGAACGAACGGGACAATCACTGTGGGCATAAAAAATACTAATTTAAAGAAACGCACTGTTTTATACCCAAGCATGGATTCAATATTCATAAACCTTCATTATCATTGTCTGAATATAAAGTAACTATGACTATTTGATAGTCCGTTTAGGCATGATTTGGACTTAGAAAAACTATTATTTTTTACGTTAGGCCTAGTTGATACATGTTATCAACCTTTTTTTCGGCATATCACCGATAATATTGTGCGGCTGGTATTCAAGTGTGTGTGTATTAAATAAACTCATTCAATTTCAGTCAAGATATTCATTATAACGCAGATTGTTGACCAAGTTCTGTATACATTTCAATCACATACACACGGAATAGAATCATGATAGCCTGGACCATGACCTTAGGTACGATGTGTTGGGTTGGGTTTTACGCCGTTCTTGACGGTATTGTTCAACCAGGGGCTATAAATAGTCTCTGGTACAACGGTGGTCAGTTACCCTGACCAGTGCGTGCTGCTATGGTACCATGCTTCGCTGCTATAGCAACTGGCAACTTCAAGACTACAATCAGAGGTCAAAAATAGAAGACAAATGGCTTGTGATGCATTAACTTTTGTTTATTCTGGTTTTCGAACCCGCGGCCTCTTGATTAGTCTTTAAGTTCTCTAGCGACTCAGCGGACCGATCATGATAATACAGATGCTGGTCGTATGTGCGCTATACAACAACACCATGTGTATGTGTTTACCTTATTAGATTCTACAGTTCGCGTATTCTGTTCTTGTGTTGGTCCAGGTCTTGTGGCCACTGGACCAACGGAAAGCACGTTAGAGGGCAAGACAACTCTGTCAGACACCGTGGGTTCATGTTTCCCAGAAGCTGAAGGGGACACGGTTAAATCGAAAGACACCGTGTGTCCATGGTTCCTGAAAGCGGAGCGTGACACGATCACATTGTTGGATACCGAGGGTCTGAAACGGAAACTGGAACGTGACACTGTCACACGATTAGACACAGTGGGCCCATGCTTTCTGGAAGTGGTATTTGGTCCAGGGACACCGTCAGATACCGTTGGTCCAAGTTCACCGAAAGCTGGATTTGGTACATTAACACTGTAGGACACCTTTGTTCCTAGCTGTCCGGAAGCGGACTCTGGCACAGTCACACTGTCAGATACCGTGGTTTCAAAATTTCCGGAAGTGGAAAGTGGTACGGTCTCTGACGGTTTGTTAGGCAATGGGGCGGAAGTCTTCTTGTCGGATTTACATAATATAATTTTCACACTCCGCCCACTACTGCAGCAAAACATAATAAAAAACACATTCCGTATCCTTATAATATTCCGACAACGTATTCCAAATTTACCCAGCACGTTATGTTTACTCTATACCAATAAAAAACAAATTCGTAGATCTAGCATACTAGCATATTAATTACCGGTAAACCATTCTTCAACTATCATTTTTCAACGCAACGTGGTCATTTAGTACAGTAATCAATTAAAATCATTAGAAAAAGTCACACATTTTTTACACCTGAAATTCTACACCAACGATAGTTTAACACCTTACCTTAATGCATTGTTGAATCCGAATGATATTACATGTATGTCATATATACCCTTACAGACATCTAAACACTAAAATACTAAACTGTATTGTGTTAAACATATCAAGACTAGCTTTGTTAGGCTAGAATATCAATACAAATCAACGACGTGAATAATGTTATTGGAAAATTTGGTATGAACACAAATGCGGAAGTCTTATCAAAAGCTATTGAAATAAGTAAACGTGTACGGTTGCTTTTATGGCTACTTAAACATATTGAATTATAAAAACCAATATCAAAATAATATTTTGTCCTACAATATGATAGTTTATCAATGTTTACATCCCGGTCTCAAGTATTTAGGCCCCCATAGACCTTCCCTGGGTATTATATACGTAGCACTGTTAATAATTTATTATTATAACAAATACATGTAGGTCCAATCAGTCTTTGAGAAAAAATCCACATTACATTGCAGTCATTCAATTAAATTCATATATTCAGTTATGAAATCACGAAGATAATTTATCATAGTTCTTTCTACCTTCAATTTAGGAGAGCTCATTTTCACATATTTGGTATGTTTATTAGATTACATTAATATATAATTATTATATTATTAATAATTGTGTGTACTATTATTGTGACTGAGGGGAAGAGACCTTAACTCCCGTTTCGGAGGTCGTGGTTTCACATCCCAGTTTATGGTCGAGTTTGAATACTGAAGCATAATCGCGAATACTAGTTAGGAAATCAGAAAGCCAGATTTAAACTGTGTCTCATTGAAAAAACACGTAAATAATACTCATTTGATTATTGTACACACATCGTCGTGAAATGTGCTGGGTTTTTTTCGTGAGAATTGAGACAACAACATGAACTTCATCATCCAAAATTTGTTATAATTCAAATTACTGTCAGTTTTCGAGGGCCGCTTTCAGCAATGCAGTCGTTCAACCGTTCAGCCACCCCTTTGACATTTAACTTTAACGTTTATGTTGTCCAATGCTTATTATAATATAATATATTTAAGAAACAATTTATCTGACCATTTCATAAATACATGCAAATACATACAGTCGTGACCAAATAAAAGTACTTTAATATTACCGGGTATACATGTATATTAAAATTACTACTCACAAAAAATGTCTAATTGACACTTTGTAATAGTACATACCCGCATCATTGATATTACTCTGGTAACTTAATTAACTATGTTGTTTTTCCCCAAACCAATTGCCTACTTACGAGGATAAAAGCTTTACGTTTAAAAACGCCGCAAAAATAACGTGTTGTATTTAAAAAATTAAATAATATATAAAAAGAAAACAAAATGTATCCAAACCTCTTTTTTCGCAGCCATTTCCATAAATTTTCATCTTATATATAAATATTTAAACTTAACTCCGCAACTACGACTGAAATAGTTCAGTAATAAAGTACAAACTGATTCTAAAGGTCTGTATATAACGACAGTGTTTGTTTAAGTTTCAATTGAAAAGCAACTCAATTGATTAAAGTCTATATTTGAAAACGTCAATTTGGAGCTATTTAATTCACGCATATACAAATACCGCAGTGTTTTTCTACCAAGCTATATTGAATAGGAATAACTGTTTGCGTGTGTGCGTAGAGTTTACATGCATTCCGAAACACGATAACAGGTGCGGGTCTAGAAGACGGTTGCCTGTGGGCTCAACGCTGACAGCATTTTTCGGTGGGCAGCGGTGGCCTAGAGGTAGGGCGCGCTTTGGGATCGAGATCATGGGCTTAATCCACGACTATGCCTCTGCTTAATATATCTGAGCAAGAATAACCCACAATGCTCTACTCGACCAAGGTGTGAATTTGTTCCTGTGAGGGCGGTGTATGTACATGTTTGATATTCCAGGGCTTCTTATCTCGATGTTGGCTGCACACAAAGCGGGTAGACTCGAACGCAAGTTTCCTTAGGTAGCCCAATGATCAGACGAAGTTTCATTTCAAAGGGTGACGGAACGGCTGAATTGCTGTCAGTGGCCCTCAAAAACTTGCAAGTAAGTATATTCATAACTGGTCAGTGAAATTTAAATGTCGTGTGAGAGTTAACAACACCATAAATTGCATATAAAGTCCGTAGCCATTGGAGATGTTTCTCATAGCACCCTCGCTCACCAACACCATGCCCGCATTATAAAAAATCAAAGCATACCAACGGCTAATATTTTTTACTTAAACGTACATAGCAAAATAATGGATTTGGCCTCATTGTCAACTACTTTGCTGAGATCTTTCTGCAAGCTTGTAGTCACCCTTTGTTGGTGCTAAAACGAGCGAGAGTTTGATGTAAGTGGTTTGAATTATCTAAACCATTACGACTTTGAATAGCCATGGTACATCAACGACACAAAATAACTGACACTTTTAATGTATATGAAATTAATTATTTGTAAATGACGCAATTCAAGAAATAAGATATCAACATACTGTAAATTATTCACGTTCGTATGCAACTACTTTCCCGGAGTTAAAATACATGAGGCAATGTCGGATATTTGTACGTTTACTCATGTGTGGCAGTACTTTGTAACGATTTGAGAAATGCAACCGTTCAAAAGTCTTCCCCGATACCTCGGGACAATAGTTTTGACTGTTAACCAAACAGACATGAAATCATTTTATATTATAACAGTACTCTAGTACTCACAGGTAACTGTATCATTGATAAAGAGTAAAAACTATTATTGTTTTATAAAATTTATGTTATCTTAGTTCTTAGAGCACATGATTTTTATATTATTTTACTCTTTAGCAATGATACAGCTACCTGTGACTCAAATTGGATGATAGGATAAGAGCACTTATATGCTACTATTTATTCACTTTATTCACTAGTATCAAACGAACGATAACGATTTTACAGTGTGATAACAATAAAGATAAAAGGTTTTATTGATTATCCACGTAGTTTTAAAAATTGTAAACTTTACGTGAAGCATGTGCACCCTCGTTACACTATCATACTCAGTCCTCATTTATAAAATGTTTTAAACGTGTTCATGATAATTGAATTCATATTAAACAATGTCACCATTATAGGACTCATTGTTAAAGTATTGAATTTTATAGTGAATATGTTCAAGTGCTCTTTACTGTATAAATACGTCATTTCCGCATTGGTGAAAGAAACCAAATATGTACCATAATAGTAATTAAGTTTTGTTGTGCGTTTGTTTCTTTGGGAACGCCGTTTTTCAATTCGCGATTTTCAATCGAGATCTACGTCAACTTAATAGAACATGCACAAATGCACTATTATGTCATAACACGACCTGCCCTTCCCGATAATCGAACCAAACGTGTCAGAGGTATAACAGTGTATCACTCAACCAACTGCGCAATCAGGGCGGGCACTGGAATATGGAGAGCCTTAGACTATTCCTACTGTGTGTATCAGAGTTGCCCCAGGTAAGTCATCCTTCACGAACCTACAAACTACCGATTGCAGGTCCGGGGACTCAATAATATTTATACGTCCACTGAATGTGCCGTGTACTCGATGATAGAGACAGAGTCCTGAGGTGAAATTCCTCAGAATGACGATAAGTAGAACTATGGAATGCGATTTAACTACATGTATTTAGATTGTTCACTAAAACACCTGCTCAGTGAGAGACTTATAAAGACCCGAATGGTAATGCTTCTCCCTTGGGATTGAGATCAAAGGTTCGCATCTCCATTCTGACTGTTTAGTGAGCCGCTATTTAGTACTAGTAAATACTGCTTACCCGTGTGGCTACATGTCTAGGTGTCGTAAAGTAAATGTGCCCAGATCGTATAATATAGGTGTCTCATCGACTAGATTGATTGCCCTTAATATGGGGAAACCTTATAGCGAATAAGCACTTAACATCACTTATTTATACATGCGTAGCTAAGATAAAATGCGTTACTGACAATCTTGCACTTTTTAAAACCATTCTAACAAATATTAAGAAAACAACAAGTAAACGGAATAGAAAAACACATACAAGTCAATTGTACTTACGTTACGTTATGTCATACAATCCAAAGAGAACAAAAACAATTCCTTAGTCAATTAAATAATTCATTCTAAATTAATATATCAGTACATGTATACATAGTCTAATTTGCAGTTCGCTGTTAAACATTTAATATATTATTCTGGATAAAGATTAGAACCGGTCAATTGATATAAAGATTAATAGATTAATGGTTGGACTTAACACAGATTAGCTGTTGTGGTATTATATTTATTTTTTCATGATTACATTGCAGAACTTTAAAAAGTTTAATTTTTTTTCTCCACTGTATTTAGAATACATAAACTATTCCTGTTTACGAATTTTCTCTTTTTACATACTTTACAAAGGGGAATGCCGAAATATATTTTGATAAGCCCTCAGTCTGTCTTCCGTTACCATAAAATACAACATACACGTAGCATATAAACTATAAACGAGTCAACTTCCGGTTATCGCAATAAGTCATACACGTTGAATTGTATAGTCTCCCGATAAGTCATACACTGATTTGGTTTATACGATGTGGCATTGCCACTCGGAATGTTTTCTTCTTACTTTGTATACACTATTTTATATATTGACAAATATAAAGAAATATAGAGAATCATGATCCAATCTTACTGTCCCATCTCGATGATCTAGTTCTGTCTATAAATACCAACCTGTCCGACTCCGTGGTAGGTGTAGGCTGTCGCCCGGATGACCCTGGTTCGATACAAAATTTGAGCAGTTTATGTACTTCTGTGTCATAAGTAATATTCTAACACGATCCGCGGATTAATCCGTATAAACATAGTGCAAACAAGAGCATGTATTATTACCCTCATAAAACATACCTCTCAAATTGGCTGTTACTATTTACGCCCCGTATCACGTGACCTATTTATGAATGAATGAACGTAAACTTTATAGTAAAAGCTTCTACGAGCCGCGATGGCAAGGCAAGTCGCACGAGAATCCAGTGTTACAGCTATGACGCATCTATTTTTAGAAAATCCAATATAATCTCGTAGCTAAGTTTCATAAAAACTGATAATCAATTCATTTATATTTTTCATTTCATGAAATAGATACCATATACTCGTGATATTAAAATTGTTTCAATGTTTAAAATGTGTTATTTCCTTCAGAAAATTACGTAGGTCGTTTTCATTAACGATGGAGGTAATTGTACCAGCTAATAAGCCACTCCATTTCAGCGTGGAATTATGTTCAATGTCAAAAGGGTGAAAATGGAATGCGCGCAGTTAAATAGTGCGGGATATTATCGTATTTAGAATCGAAATAAAAACTATGTTCTTGCATTTTGTCGGTGAATAAAACACGGGCACTCGTTCGGATGCTGAAAATTTAATCACGAGTGCGTAGCATACGAACTCCTGCCCGTGTTTTATTCACCGACAATATACGCGAACAGATGTTTATTTCTCAAATAGTAATAATAATAATAAAGACTTTATTTTACGAGGAAACTCATTTGACAATTATATTAAATGGCAACGATCATGTTTACCCACATGCCCTAAACAACATACACGCAAAAGTTGGCAATGTTGACAGTTACCCATTCTGTTATGTTATCATGAGATGGTTAATATAGAGGCTGTTCACTTTTTTCTATGTGAAGTATACATCTTTTAAATTATAGGCAATTCACCTGTAATTATTTATTGTACATGCGTATACTACTTGGCCCCCGGAATCGTAGACTTGGACCTTTTTATTATTGAAAGGTCGGTATTATAATTGTGACCGATTATAACATGTATACCGTGAACACAGCAATGGTGCAATACATATATACAGAGACTTAAATCTGGTGCACATGCTTATAAAGTACATACACACATAGTGATCTGCAGATTTGGACCTCTAGGAACACGAGGCTGTGAGTTCAATTCATTGTTTATTTCCTGGATTCCCATTTAAGTAGGTCTGGCCGTTGAGACTTTACCCTAGAATCGTAAAACAGTAACATAACATAAACCCCATACAATTAAAGCACTTACGGATTAAAAAGTTAGAACGTCTTCTCCCAGAACAGACAACGTTCTCGGTTCTAGGACTCAACATACCAAATTAAATCCGCCAAATGGAAAGTTCAAGTAAGCCTATATACTGCCTGTCACGATAAATGCCACACGATTACCATAAAGGGAGGTAATTGCAAATTATTACTTCACGGAAATAGGATAGATCACCTTATTCGTATGCAAAATTCACAACGACAATCTATTGGATGAATAAACAATAGAAACCTGTCATTTATCGTGATAAACGAACAAACAATATCCTTCGTATGTTTTCTTTAATTTAAAATAATTTTTTTCCGCCGTAGATTCTATACTTTGTTCCGTATAGATTTAATTACTTTCGCAATATTCTAATGTAATACAGCAGTATGGGATACAGAATTAATTTTTCTAACAGATAATACCAAAAACATAACAAAAAAGAACACGTTTGTAAGCTAAATACTTAATATAACTGCATTTTGTTATACCGATCTTATCAGGACACCCCGGAAGTAGAATTATTGAAAACAGGGGACCTTATCGAGGATTTACCAAGGGAGGTAACCTACTTTCGGGAAAGGGCTATAGCTTGCTGGTGGTATGAATACCTTTGTATACACACATCGTCTCTCGTTTAAATGTATAGTCCAGTCAGGATAAGAATCCTGTGACGCAGTGGTCGAGTCCACTACGTCGGTGTGAAACCAATTATAAAGGCTTTTACAAGCAACTATAATTGCAATGCTAAACTAACATGTTATATTCGCTCTACCTGTTCAGAAAATGGTTTTAATCTTTTTGCGTATACATAAACTGCAACGTCACTGTCACAATATCCTAACTGGACTGTACGGAGAGACAAAGTCGTTTAAATGGTGAAGATTTTGCTCATTTGCTTCTCATTGTGAAGTAACTATTTGACCGTATAGGGGAATAATGATCTCTGAAATTTAAACCGTTATCGTTGCAATTCTAGAAGATTTTAATACTTTAGAAGCCACTGAAAATACTGAGATGACACGGAATTGGTCAACTAACGCTGTGGTCATTGTGTTGTTTTGACAAACAGGAAATTTAGGGTTTTAATTCAAATAAACTTGTATACACAGGTGTTAAATCGCCTTGGGACAATGTTACGTGAATCATATGTCAATCAAGTGTAAATGTAACATTAGTCAGTCTTATATAATATCCATGTAATATCCAATACAAAGTGAATTATTAGACGAGCGTTACATATATGGTTCGACAACAGTTTTATTGTTGCTACTGGATTTATTTTGTTTGTTTATTTCATTGGATTATATATCATTGTTCAATTATTTTTAAATTACCCTGTCACATTTATTGAACAGTTTAGATAACCAGAACGAGAATGGTTATCATACATTTCTAACATTCACTTCCGAATGCGAATGCAGAAACTTATATCAACGTTTAAGCTGACCCTAGCCACTGCCTATGATTGACATGACCCTAGCCATTGTCTGTGATTGACATGACCTTAGCCACTGCCTGTGATTGACATGACCCTAACCACTGCCTGTGATTGACATGACCTTAGCCACTGCCTGTGATCTTAGCCACTGCCTGTGATTGACATGACCTTAGCCACTGCCTGTGATTGAGCTGACCCTATCCATGACTGCCTGTGATTGAGCTGACCCTAGCCATGAATGCATGTGATTGAGCTGACCCTAGCCACTGCCTGTGGTTGAGCTGACCCTAGCCACTGCCTGTGATTGGCATGACCTTAGCCACGGCCTGTGATTGAGCTGGCCCTAGCCACTGTCTGTGGTTAAGCTGACCCTTGCCACCGTCTCTGGTTGAGCTGACCATTGTCACTGTCTCTGTTTGAGCTGACCCTTGTCACTGTCTCTTGTTGAGCTGACCATAGCCACTGTCTGTGGTTGAGCTTACCCTTGCCACTGTCAGTGATTGAGCTGACCCTTGCCACTGTCTGTGATTGAGCTGACCCTTGCCACTGCCTTGTGTTTGAGCTGACCCTTGCCACTGTCTGTGTTTGAGCTAAATTTAATATGTTGTTCAAGACATTTTTAATTATGGTTACCATTTAGATCCTTAAACAACGGTAATAAACAACTACCGTCTATAAAAGGTTTTAAGCATCCACTGGACCTTAGGTTCGACTGTACACTAGTGTATAATTAAGATTATTGAGGACTAGCCTTTACGTTAAATGATTATAAGTTGTGACGTTCATTTAAGATCCATAAACCGTGATATCGGTCAGTGGTGATAAAGGTTATGTTGTTTTTATATAACAAGATAAACAGCGGAAGTGATATAAGTTGAGTTTGCAAAAGCTTGAGTAAAGAAACCTCATGCTCTCATAATACACATCTTGACATTGGTACAAAGGTTGAGATTATCTATGTTTTTATTACTGGACCTCGCTCGACTTTCGAACTATCTTGATGATTCGATACGTTATTCCAACGAACGAAACCAGGGTATTCGAATAATGCATGGTAACAGTGAAACCCTCTCTACAAATCCGTTGGTCAAAAATATTGTTATTAATGTTTTAATGTAATGATACCATTCTTATATTTTTATACAAGAAACATCACTATCTGAGATTGAATTCGGATAATGCTGGGTATCAAGATCTGAGAATGAATTCGGATAATGCCGGGTAATCGGATAGTACGTTATCAGTAGTGTCGAGTTAACGAAGTCTGACTGTATATTATCGTAATAATGTACTAACAATGGTATGACACGGGTGTGAAGTGTATAACACTTGAACAATGATAATAAACTGGGATAACATTCGGATAATTGTTCATATAGAAACTAGTTGGGAAGTGAGTGTTAGTGTCGAAAATGCAACTGAGAGTGATATTGAACGTAACTTTGATATGTTGCTGTTGCCTCGTCATTGAAGGTAAGTGTGTTTGATTGTTTGTATTTATTTTATTCATTCAACAAGGTTTGTATTTGACTGTGTGTTTTCGTTTTCTTTCCTTCTATTTAAAAGTTTACCCTGACCGAGCGGTATGCATGGAAAGCTCGAATCCCGGTGAGTGCGTTCGGGAAGTAGTACATTTGCCCAGAATGTAGCCATCGTATGAGTCAAATTGACTCTCCTCAAACAGGCATGACACTTAAATACAAGCAAATACTTCGTCCAGTACGTAAATTACATGTTGTTTCTTGATCAGGTCAGGAGTCTGAATTTTTGATAAAGTCAATAAATTTTCCAAGACGAAATTTTGCAAATTTGATCAGATGGACGGATGGAATTTTCAGAAAATATAATGTAACATGTACAATACTGATAAGAAATAAAGATGGCGTCACAATTTGATGTTTATTGATGATAAGGCCAGCCTCATTCTGATGTTTGAGCTGTACTAATGCATCTTTGTTAATCGTATGTGGTCTACATTTCAGCTTAAATCGGGTACCGCACAACATGAGAATGAAAACGAGACGGAAGCATTCTATGTTATTCTTGTCACTTAAGCAACATTTAGTTGGCTTATCAGTTACCTTGAAAATGACGACTGCTATTGTAACAATGCTTGTCAAATGCATTTTTTTAATTGATCAACAGGCTCAATGAGATTTCATATTTGCACAACGTTTTTTTCATCGGTTATTCTTAGCTAATATAAGACGGGAAGAAATAGACCTACTGGTTTGTTGACTCTTTTCAAAGTTTGAGTAGTGTAATTAATATAATCTACGTCCATTTCCATCAATACCCGATTGGCTAGTAGCTCAGTCTGGCCTTCGACTTCACGTTTAAAGTCGCTTAAACTACTAGGTACCAGTCTACCTCTTTTCTCGTCTATTATAAGACTATCCACTGTACACAAGTGGTACACGGAAACGCAGTTAATACCGAGTATCACTGTACATAAACTCTTACATATTATACATGTACTTGTTTCAAGTAGAGTTGGTTAGGTTAGGTTAGGTTAGATTAGCCGGTAATAAAGTCGAAATACAGGTCGGTAAATTATATGGCCCAAAAAAAACTATTTGACTTGTTGCTTTATTTGTTGTAGCATCTGGGATACTATCGAGAAAGAAGCGGGTGATCGGGGGCTCCCAGGTACAGCGAGATGATCGACCATGGTTAGTGTCTCTACATGGCAAGATAGTCACCGAGAAACTGTGGAACATCATACCAATCAACCATAGACATATACATTGTGGTGGTACTCTGTTAAACAATAGATGGATTCTCACTGCTGCTCATTGCTTTGATGGGTGAGTTAGAAATCTTAGTTAAGATAAAAGCATGGATTCTCATTGCTGCCCATTGCTATAGTTGATAGGGATATAATAATTAAGATTAATGCATAGTTCTTGTAATTCGACAAAGCCAATAGATAGAGCTCTCGTTTGTCATTGTCTTGATGGGTGAGTTAGAATCGTTAGGGCTGTAATGATAAACATTATAGTATGGTTCTTGTAACTCGAACTAGCCAGGTAGATAGAGCTCTCGTTTGTCAAACGAGCAACGCAGGTTCGAACACTGGTTTGTTTATGATATACGTCTATTCTCTTACATTGCTTTTGTTAACTCCTTGGTAATCTCCACATGCGGAAAACTTGCTAGCTGCTTTTTGAGGAGCATTTTATTACAGTACTGGTTGATATCTTACACACGGTATAATCTGATGAATGTCAGGCCGGGCGAAGAGTATCCAGCAGGTAAACATCGATGACAGCCGAGTACTGTCTTTATTTCAAGATTTCAGGAAAACTGGTTATTTCAGGTTATGGTAACGCCACCTATCCTCCACATTTTAGTACCAGATAAACAAAACTACTTTCTCTGTGCCGCTTTTTTTGTTACCTGGCGGCTTGAACATCACGTTCCCGGGGCAGGCGCATTGATCGGGGCAAGTGTGTGTGTCTTAGCTGAAGTGTCTGGTTTTTAAATATTGTTTGGAATACATGTACATGTATTTTACCTTTAATTTTTCTTTTAATCAAGAATCGATGCGAGAGATGTTGACTCCTGGACAGTCAGATTAGCTGCTAGAGATTTAAAGGTAAATACATAAACAGTGCATGTTCTGAACATTATATCGTCCTCAACACTTGCTAAAGTTCGCGTGTTTCAAATAGTGCTTCTTATACCAGTATGTCATTATTTAAAATCGTTCATTCGTATTTCAATTGTAATTGGCATTCAATGATTGTATGATATTGCGAGGTAACTCCCGGATATGGGAATGTTACAGGTATCAACTGGAAACTGGTTCGGTCAGCTGGGCACAGTCTATGACTGGAAAACACTGGTTCGGTCAACTGGACACAGTGTATGACTAGAGAACTGGTTCGGTCAAGAGAGCACAATGAATGACTTGAAAACTGGTTCGGGCAAGAGGGCACAGTGAATGACTGGAAAACTTTTTTTTTTTTAATTTTCAGCTACGTCATGCAGCCCATTTATTAACCCCGTCATAGGAGGGAGAGGGTCGGGGTACCATCCCTTCTCCCACCTAACAATGATTGCATGAATGTACGAATCAACTTAACTAAATTACAACAAAAATTCATATATCACAATATAGTACAAGATTTTCATATTTCACAATCCAAGGGGAACAACTCCAACAGCATTATATTGTTACAACGAGGTAGAGTTCCTTCCCTTGGGTTGTATACATTGCCTCCTATTTTCTATTGGAAAAACAAATATAGTTTATTTTAAGCAGATTATCGATGCATGTATATTTTAGGTCTAAGTACACATTTTATGGAATAGAAGAGTTTTGTTTGTTTGTTTTTTACACTAGTATTGAGTGGCTAGTCTATTCAAAACGAAAGCGAAAGTAGACTAGCCGCACATAGTGTACTTTTTTAGATCTTGTTAAGTATGTAAGGAGGTGGCCCCTCTATTATCTTTATAATTTTGACCGCATTCAAGTTTCAAAATAAAATAATGTATGATATTTTAACCACAAATGAGTTTTTATGTTGCTGGTCAGATCAAAAGAAAGGCGAAATTAGACCAACAGTGTGCGAGCACAAAGCTAAAGTAGATCTTATTGAATGCTTGACAGGTTTACAGGTAATAAACGAATAGTGTAACTAAACATGACATTTATCTTTAACAGCTTGAAGAGCAAAAAGCACTCATGTACAAAAAAGAATCTTATCAATTGTCAAGCATTTAATTCAGGGTAGCTTAAATATTCATGGTTTGGATACAATGTAAACATTAAAGTTTGTACATATATAATGACAAATCATTCATGCATACTTTCAATATTCTCAATCACATACAGTTAAGGGATTACAAAATTGATTACTTGTTTTCCAAAATTTGAATGACTACATGGCATGGCCTTTGAACATAGGGTATAAGAAATATAAAAAAATAAATTTAAAGGTCCAAAGTGTGAATACATAACTGTTAACTTACTATCTTTTTTAAAAAAGTAATATAACATTGATAATTGACTTTATTCATAATAAAATAGAAGGAAACAAGGTTTGGTTGTCAGAATGGATAGGAGGTCACTTATGGTGTTTGGTACATTGTATGATTATTCCGCAAAAAGATTTTTGTATTTTTCCCATGTAGCTTCAAATTTTTGGATTTGGAATTGCTTAAGAGCATTATATCTCTCAATGTGGTAAAAAGTTCTCAATCGTTTTTTAAATATTTCGAACATGGGTATTTGTTTTATTATTCTGCTGTAGTATATAAAATGTTTGGCTTGTAGTATGACATAATTTATTACAGAGTCTAATTTTTTACTACCAAATAGTATCTCGGATAACTTCCAATTAGGCATGCTAGTATTACATTTACTATTTACATATTGTGAAAGCTGTCCCCAGAATCTTTTGCAGACATCGCAGTTCCAGAATAGATGCATTAATGTTTCAGGTGATCTTCTGCAAAAAGTGCAGTCGTCGCTCATTGTTATGTTCATTTTTTTTAGTAAATAGTTTGTGGCTAATATTCTGTGGTTTATTCTATACTGAAACCAGAGCAGTTTTGGATCTTTTGTTACTCTAAAGGTTATGTCATATATTGGTTCGGTTAAGACAATAGCGTTGGGTATATTCCTCAGATCTTCAGTCCATTTTTGAAGTGATTTTGGAAATTCCTGTTTCTTTTTTATTTGTAAATAAATAGATTTGCACCCCTTTTTATCTTTAATGATAGTTATGTATCCTAATGGGATTGGAGGATTGTACGTTTTGTGGGAAAGAGTAGTAAGGCCTTTTTTATTCATGTATTTTTTTAAGGCCGCTATAATTCCATTGAACTCTAGAAAGTGTGTTCTAATGTTATATGTATTCAAAAATTCTCTGAAAGTATAAAATTCCCCCACTGGATTTACAAGATCTCCTAAGAAAGTTATTCCAGCATTGAACCACCTTTTATAGTATACACTTGAACCTCCTACCTTTATTTCTGGATTATACCACATATTAACTGCGTTAGCCTGTATGCTATTTAAAGGACTAATACTGGACGATAAGATAAGGAAACTGTTAAGTACATCTCTCCAAAATGGATATTGGTCGTCCTGAAGTTTTCTTTTAATATAGTCATTTCCAAATATGCAAATTAGTTTCAAAGATGGGCAGACAATTTCAGCCAAGTGACTACATTTGTTGTCCATGGTTAAAAGTCTTCTAAGCCAAGTTAATTTTAAGCTATTCATAAATAGGTTTATATCTATCATCTTAAGGCCTCCATATTTGTAGCTTTGTGTAAGAGTGCTTCTTTTCACTCTGTCATTTGAATTATTCCAGATGAATTTATAACAAAGATTTTGAATTTTATTTATTTCTTCTTGAGGTGGGTTCGGAATTCCTAAAATTAGGTGATTTAATTTGGCTAGAGCTAATGTTTTGATAACAGTGATTTTTCCAATAGGGGATATCATTCTTTTGGACCAGGAACAAAAAAGCTTTTTGATTTCTTCTATTTTACTGCTATAATTGATTTTAATCATGTAGGATAAGTTTGTTGAGAATTTAACACCCAAAACGGTGAAGATTGAGTTTTCCCAAGTTAAGTTGTACTGAGGGCATAATATCGTATTGCTGTTCTTTCTAGAGCCGAACCAAATTACTTTTGTTTTGTCCGTATTCATATTAAGTCCTGAGATATTCCCATAGAACTTTAAAACTTGCAGTGTGTGTTCTAATGATTCTTTGGAGCCATCAAGAGTTAGACTTGTGTCGTCGGCATACTGTGATACTAAATATTCTATTCTGTTTATTTTAATGCCTTTTATATTAGGGTTGTTTCTGAGCAATATTGAGAGAATTTCTGCACAGATGATGAAAAGATAGGGCGACAAAGCATCTCCTTGTCGACAGCCACGTTGCAAAGAAAACCATTCAGACATGTGGCCATTCACTATAACACAAGATTCAATATTTGTGTAGAATAGTCTTACCCATTGTATGATGGAAGGTCCAAAATTAAAAAATTCCAGAGATTTTATCATAAAGCTCCAACTTACAGTATCAAAAGCAGCAGCAAAATCTATTAGTAACAAAAGTCCAGGTATATTGTGTTTTTCGGTATAAAATAATAAGTCGTATAACTGTCTTATATTGGTCGCCATAAGTCTGCCTGGCAGGAAGCCTGTTTGATCTTCATTGATTATATTGCCTAAGATATTTTTAATTCTAAAGGCTATGGATGATGATGCAATTTTATAGGACATATTAAGTAATGAGATTGGTCTCCAATTTTTAAGAAGAGCTTTATCTTTATCTCCTTTTGGTATGCATGTTATAACTCCCAGCTTTTGAGTAATTGAAAGTTCTCCAGTAGTATAAGAGTTATTGATAGATCTGACTAGGAATATTCCAACGTCTGACCAGAAGAATTTATAAAATTCAACTGTAAAGCCGTCGTTTCCAGGACTGGTATTATTTGACATTCTTTTAAAACTATTTAGCATTTCAGTTGGTGTTAAGAGACCTTCTATCGATTGGGTTTCACTATTTGAGAGTTTTGGCACATTCATGTTGCTAAGAAGCCTTGGTAGGGATACATCCTCGGTTCTTTTAACTTTATAAAGGTTTTCATAGTGTGCTTTTGTTTCTTTCAGAATTTCGTCTTGATTGGTTAATATTTCTCCAAGATTTGTTTTTAAGGAGTTCATAAGTTTCGAAACGTAGTGTCTATTTTCAAGGTTACAGAAATATTTTGTAGGTTTTTCTCCCTCCTGTATCCATTTAGCCTTTGATCTAATAAAAACTCCTTCCTTTTTCTTCCTTAAGTCGGCCAGTTCATTTTTTTTACTTTCAAGATTTTCATAATCAATATCTCTTTGTTTTTCAATTTGTTCGATTTCTTTGAGTAAAATGTTTTCTTTATTGATTTGTAGTTTTTTCTTATGTGAAGAAAACGAGATAGTTTTCCCTCTAATAGCTAAGAGAAGCATTTCGAAAAACATTTGGTCACTTATGCTGAATGTTAAATCTAGGCAAGGTATTGTGTTAATATCATTGTAGTTTTCTGGAATATCAAGTGCATATTGTAATTTTGTCTCTGTTATAATTTTTTTTATTTCTGCTATATAAGTTTGGTCCTTTAAAAGAGAGTTATTAAATTTCCAGTAAGACGTACCCTTTTTAAATTTCCCAAATTTCAAGGCAATGTAAATTAATGCGTGATCAGTTCTGTAACCATGTAGAATTCTAGAATCTTCAAGATCGGTGAAAAGCATATCAGAGGTAAGAAAGAAAATGACTGGAAAACTTGTTCGGTTAACTGGCCGCCATGTATGACTGGAAAACAGACTCGGTCAACTGGTCACAGTATATGGCTGGTAAACTGCGTCGGTCAGCTGGACACAGTGAATGCCTGGAACATTGTTGAAAACAACGGCGTTACAAAGCGACAACAAAACATAGCATTTACTACTGGTCGCCTTGAGTATATCGCTTGTAGATATGTACATGTATGTTTGCAGGTAGCGCTAGCGGACAGATTTATGGATTTTCTTGGACGAACGTTAGATAAGGAAGATTGGAGATTATGGGAATTTGATGTGACAAGAATAATTGTATATCCCGGATACAACAAAAATGGTACGAAAATATATGCGACAAAAATAAGGGCCCGGATTAAAGGGCCCCATTAATCCGGTCCTGTAGCACCAACAACAACCTATGCATCGTAAACTCATGAGTTCGCATGAAAAGACATTTCTTACTTACGGAAACTGTTTGTTTCGTTGAAATATGGACAAAATATATATTGTGAATACGACTACATACATATTAAATCAAGCACACCTGCATAATTGGGTTAAATCGTAGAACATTTTGTCTAGTCTAGTGAAATTGTAATAGCAGATATATGCTTTTTCAAGCCTTGAGTAAACTTGTTTGACAACGTCAATCCTCACAACAAGATACCGAACAGTAAGTCAGAGAACGAAAATATCCGAAGAAAGATTGGTACATTTGAAATTTGGCCGATACTTCGTCTCACAATGTCATTTGACATACTTTTAAGATAGAGTAGGCCTAATCATTTTGCTCAATGGCTCAGTTCTAAAAGGCACTTTATACATACTTTCAGATATAAAAGAGTAATCAAGTTGCACATATCCTCATACATCAGCGGTGAGTCAAGTTCCCAGACTACCGGATCATGAAGAATACTCTAGTGAACAAGAATGATTTGCACACTAAGGTAGCTAAATTGTAAAAAAAACTATCTTTATTTCCAGATTTATGGCATGAAGATATAGCATTAGTTAAGCTAGAAGATCCGGTATCATCTAGTTTTGAACATATTCAGAGTGTCAAACTGCCAGATTTCTACCATTCCAGGAACTTTCCACGTATTGGTAGTACATGTTACGTGTATGGATTTGGTTGCACGAAGACCGGTAAGTTAGTTCGGGAAATAATTTTACCATGCCGTTTAGTGACTAATGCACCAGTCAATTAAAACCACGGCTCCGGTTTAGGACAATGGCAATATTTTGTTTGATATTGTGGCCACCGGCTTACCAACAATGTTATAATTTGTAATGTTACAACATGTCATAAACACCAATATGCAGTTGCCATCATATTTATATGTGTGTTATTCGTCTGATTGCAGGTGGACGCATATCTCGGTATGCGAATTCAATAGCTATACCCATACTGCACAACTCTATCTGTGAACGTTGTTACAAACACAAAGCTAAATCCGGTCGTCTCTGTGCAGGATCGAAATCTGACAACTCAGGAATTTGCCCAGTAAGCAATGTTATATAACATTATATGATATTATCAATCGACAGAATCACTGTTTGGGCATTATATATCCATTGTATTAAGGGAGGTAACACGTAATAGAGTAATCGTCGAACACATGACGCTAGAGTTTTCTCCCTTGAACTCGTATTTTTTATATTATGCAAAGAAGGGAGACTATGTTTAATATGTTTGCCTTACGCATTGAAATGAAAAGAACATAGTTTTGTATTACTTAGGACTACAGTATGTGTATTGCGTTATGAGCTCTAGTATTGTGATGGGTCCGTTGTAGTGTGCTTTGAATAAGTTAGCTGCTATCGCCTCTCAGAAGCCTTGTCACAATATTCACATTTTTTGGAAATCCTTTAAACCCTGTATTACCAAGCATTGCTACCCCCAGTAACGGTACTTCAGTACTTTGATTATTTCGTCTTTGGTACAAGACGCGGCCAGGGATCGAACCCGATACCTCCAGTCCCGCACTGGAAGCGGACGCTCAACCACAAGACTATCGAGGAGGCGGTTTTCTGTTGTTAAGGTGGTGTAGGTGCCAAATTGTTGGTTGGCATATTCGCCAGATTGTAGTTATGTCGTACAGCTGGTCGTTATATGGAAGTACGGTAGACGTTCGTAGTGCGGGCGCCAGATTGTCGTTATGTCGTAGTGCGGGCGCCAAATTGTCGTTATGTCGTGGTGCGGGCGCCAGATTGTCGTTATGTCGTAGTGCGGGCGCCAGATTGTCGTTATGTCGTAGTACGGGCGCCAGATTGTCGTTATGTCGTAGTGTGGGCGCCAGATTGTCGTTATGTCGTGGTGCGGGCGCCAGATTGTCGTTATGTCGTGGTGCGGGCGCCAGATTGCCGTTATGTCGTGGTGCGGGCGCCAGATTGTCGTTATGTCGTGGTGCGGGCGCCAGATTGTCGTTATGTCGTAGTGCGGGCGCCAGATTGTCGTTATGTCGTAGTGCGGACGCCAGATTGTCGTTATGTCGTGGTGCGGGCGCCAGATTGCCGTTATGTCGTGGTGCGGGCGCCAGATTGTCGTTATGTCGTGGTGCGGGCGCCAGATTGTCGTTATGTCGTAGTGCGGGCGCCAGATTGTCGTTATGTCGTAGTGCGGACGCCAGATTGTCGGTATGTCGTAGTGCGGGCGCCAGATTGTCGTTATGTCGTAGTGCGGGCGCCAGATTGCCGTTATGTCGTAGTGCGGACGCTAGTCATGGTGCGGGCATCTATCAGCCGCTATAATTTGCTCGCCTTAGATCACGATGACCGTGACTGAACATACCGGAGTAAACCCAGAAGAAAACAACCGTGTCATGCATATTGATCGAATTACAGTACATTTGATTCCGAATGAATAAAATTTATTCGATATACATGTAGTTTGAAACATAAATTACGACTGTGTATATGATATTTGTATTATTTCATATAACAGGTACTTATGTATATTTGTTTAATTATATCTAATTAGAATTGCAAAGTTTACTTTTTCTTTCTAATTTTGTGTTTATGTTGAGGTGCTTATGGTGTTGTCGTTTATTCAGGGAGACAGTGGAGGACCCTTAATGTGTGAGAACTATTATGGTGAGCCCATACAAGTTGGCATAGCAAGTTTCACGAGCAAAGTACGACCTGAATTCTACCCTGCCGTATTTACCCGTGTCGCAGACTATACAGGATGGATTAAATTTCATACTGGATAATTACATATATTCTCGTATCACGTGGTCAGTGGTCGTCAATCACGCATGGCGTCATGTAGTATGTTTGCATAAAATGTCATACTTCACGTTTGCTTATGTTGACGTCATAATTCATGCTTTACCATTTTTACGCCTTAATTCACGCTTCATTTGATTCGGAACACCTCTTACAATTCTATTATATAAGATCACATAATGTCTTAGATTGTCTAGGAGTTCCGAACGATTTGCTTATTTTAACATCATACATGTACTTCATCCTCGCATAGTTTGACGTCATTCTTCATATGTGCATAGTTTGACGACTTACTGCATGTTTGCATTGTTTGACATCATAATGCACCAGTCAATATTATGCCCGCCCGGGGGCGGCGGGGATACAGGGGGAATTAGACAGACGAATCTTCCCGACAGGCGGGAATAAGACGACCTTATCGACTCCGAGTCCCGGGGAATAGACTTTCGTCCGGGAAGTTCAACACCTCGAAAGACAACAGGCGGGCAAAATATTGACTGGTGCATGATGTATGATTGTGAATTTGTTACTCCGAATACAATGTACTGTAGTGTGTGATAACAAAATACACTGTGATTAAAAGACGATAACACATTCGTTGTTATTATTCTATTCGTATTTCTATTAATGGTTTATCCAATACATAACGTTCTATCTAGTACCGTAAGGCTTGTAAAGTTCTCAAAACAAGGCTGACACTTGCAAATATTGACAATTAGGATGGACGTATTCAAGAATTCGAGCCATCTGCTGCAATTCTGCTCAGCAGCTTCAATATCAGTTTAGCTTATTGACATAAGAACATTTTCTGTCAGTCGCCTTAAACAAAAAAACATGTACAAATGTATGCAATAAACAATGTAACTAACAGAACATAACAAAGGACGTTAACTTAACCCTTTTGGAAGAAAAGGCCAGTCTTCCAATATGGTAGATGAACTCCACCATAAGTTATCTGTCCAAAATACGCAATAAATGCAGAATGGGGGCAATGATGACTTACTCCGTTTTTTACGAACCACTTGTCACAATCATCAAATTGATTTTCAGATTACAGGGAGGTGGGGTCCCTTCATCTTCTCTTTAATAACTCTTGTAAACATCATTTACAAGACACAAAACATTTTCATTGTAGTTTGTTCTTAATGAATTGATCATCTTCATTTTCATTAAACACGATATTTTGAAGATAAATGTGACATCTTAAATGGAATATTCCGTTAACTTTTTATGCGTTTCTGTTTTCTTTCCAGTATAGTATACTACGTGGTTTGTTGAATTCAAAAGTCTCGCTAAAGAATCCAAGAAGATATTCGAATAAAACATTATTTTTAACGCAACTTTTCAAATTCAAGCAGATATTCTAATTACACAATCATCATGTAGCAGCCACAGGTCACTGTATCATTAATAAAGAGTAAACAAAACAAAAAATATTTTTTTGTAAAATTTGTAATATCTTTGAGATTTTATAAAAAATATTTTTTTTACTCTTTATTGATGATACAGTTACCTGTGGTAGGAGCCCCACATTTTTAAACCGGTCTTATATTTTAACACTTTACACTGAGAGGCCATCGTAGTGATGAGAAAATATGTTCTTGTCAATTTTGTGTGCGGTCTGTCCAATCCTTTATTTGGCTATCATTGTTTGTAATTGGATGGTATTAAAACGTCACGACCATGGGCATGCGCTGTCAGTCATCTGTGCAGCTTATACACGTATATAGTACATAGAGTCATTTTATCAAGGTAGTCACGTGAGTGACAGTTACTGTGTCACGTGCTATTTTCGGATACTTTCCTTCGGTAAATTGACAGAAAATGCAACTAAATGTTTGATACAAAAATTAGTGTCAACTGTGTGGTGTTGGAATGTTGATGAAATAATTGAGTATCCGTTTTCAAAATCACGACGGACTGTTAATCATTTCTTTATTTTCCAAATGGACGTTCTTACTTTGGAATAGACGGGTTAACGTTGATTCAAATAATTTTGGTAGTGTTAATAGAAAAAGAAATCTTAAGGAACTATACTTGTGCTACAGACAGTAAGAAAGATGAGTGGACCCTATATTTTAGTATTGTGTAGCATAACTGGACTGGTCAGTTCACAGGGAGCCTTTAACCAGATACAATTAGCAAATAGTAAGTTACATATATATATATTATATACAGCTTTGTTTTTTTTAAATAATTATAATCATTTCAAATTTCATACATGTAGGCCTGCTTTATTAAAACTAAAATTATATTTATTAGTTTCCAGGGTTAGAAAATAAAATAATTAAAACTTGCAAATATGTTTCAGTATAAGTCTTACAATTTAGATCTGCGTGGTACAGACAAGCCCTGTAGAGAAGACATGCACCGAAAATTACATTTATATAAAAGTTGCAAAATGTCTCAGTATGACGCAGGTGTTACCTGTGAATGCACCATGTCCAAAACATTCATTATAAGCAAAAACCGCTGTTAAATACACGAACAATACAGATTAGTGGAAATGTAATGGCCATTTATCACAAAATACACGTGATAAATGCTCGCAATTAGTATATATTAACATTAGGTCTTGTATCATCTACACTAACCTAAAGCAATACTAAATGTGCACTTTATTTTCTTAATTTACACTGCAGTGCCAAATAAGTATAGCAAGACCTACACTGGGGGCCTTACTAACCGGTCTTATTATTGGGTTAGAATAATGAACAAGCGATTCAGTTAAAACGAACGTGAAAATTGTGGTCAAAATTTTGAGGTGGCTTCTTATTGAAATTTATATCATTTCTTCGGATCTTTCAACAAACAATTAAAAACAGAGTAAACGGATTCAGATATGATAGACCATGACATATTCTCCAAAAAACTATACTGTCGCTACAACCCTGTCAACGCATGTTTGGAAAAACAATCATCGGGCTGTCAATTGTATAAAATCACAATAATTTGCAATCATATAATATGTCATCAGGATAATATAACATTTATGTCAAATATATTTCTGCACGGTAATAATAAATGAAGATATGTAGGGTATTAAAAGTACAAACTGTATGTTTACCCAGATTGAACAGTGTACCAGCTAATTCAGTCTCGGTTTTGTTCTTCAATCTATATTCACGTTCGACTGTGTAACCAGATTTCAAAATCAATCAAAAGTCATCAAATCTCATTATTAGTCATTTTAACCGGGGTCACTTTCATGCAGAACTAGCAATACTTTGGTGAGCCTTGCGTGCTCGGTTGTTTCTGTTGAATGATACCTTTCATGTCCGATTTGGGTTTTTTTCAGTATTGTAATTATTGCATTTTAAGTGGAGTAAACCCGAACCCAACAACCAAATTGTTTCAAATGAGTTAGAAAGGTATTTACCGCCTCCTCGATAGCCTAGTGGTTGAGCTTTCGCTTCGAGTGCGGGATTTCTCGGGTTCGATCCCTGGCCGTGTCATACCAAAGACGAAATAAAATGGTACCAGAAATTCCCTTGCTAGACGCTCAGCAAAAAGGGAAACTGGCTTCTCTTCACTCATACCCTCGTGGCGATGGATAACATCAGAAATGAGGTGTCGAGAGTGATTAATATAAGTTGGGAAAACTTGTTTTACAATCGACCTTAAATAAATTAGTATAAACTAGAAAGGTATTTACAAATCGGACAGGGAAGGCAGTACTCAACATAAACAGCAGAGTAGGCCTACGTAACACCAAACACTCTACTCTCACATGAGCATTTTAACGCACCTATCAGGGTCATAGACACTCTTGTATGAATGTTTATTTTAACAGGCCCGCAATAGCATCTCCTAATACCAGTGAAAACAGCGATGAGAAACACAAGTATAGGCATTTGTCAAAAAATGTGTTGAATTACTACATAAAGACACGTCACGTACCATTAAGTTTGGCATAACTACGATCGGCATTTGGTCAAATTCTAAGACTTTTGTGAAGTGGCGACAATCGATAAAGCTCGGCCATTTCCGTTTGTTTCCGGTAAATATATTATTGTAATGCATGAAAGCAGAATGAAGTGGCGCCTGAATAGTACGGAAGTTTTGGTAGGTTACACCTAGACGTTAGAACAAGTATGTTATATATGTGATAATCGTGTCACCAGGATTAGTCAAATAATGTCCCCGTCCTGATTCTACAGTCAGTAATACTCACTGTTTATACAATATAACATATGTTTTATAACATGTACGTATCATAAAGTTTGTCTATCTCAATGTACGTAGATTGTAAACATGTTGTAGCCTTTGATGTACCTTACTTTGATGTGTCGGATACAGAGTTCATGATCGCATTCTCTACTACATATATGCTTGACAATAAGCCATCTTGTTTAATATTACCATGACTCTATACCATATAAACAAGAAGACTTTATTTATAGAGGGAACATACTTGACATAATTGTCAATCTACTGTAAGGCCCTCAACAGTAAAACATTGAAACAACAGAACATGACATCAATAAATCTAATAACAAATGCACAAAATATCAAGCTTATAAAATAGAAGACTCTAGTTACTAAATTTTTAGCTATAATTCAGTTTACTTTGACATATAGTACGGAGCATTTGATCTGATCCTCGATCTTCTATAGGTAAAGAACCACCAAATGCCTACGCGGGCCAAATGGTGATACACTCAAGTAGTCCTTAAAAAACTTTGACTTGCCTGTAAATTGGGATATTTCTTGACAAGTGTGCACTAGAGTGATGAAATTGAGTTTAAATGCATTGTAAATATGCATGCTATGTAGTGAAACTGGAAAATCTGGAATATCTTGGTATTCTTACATTGATACCAAAGTGAAAGTAGAATAGGGTAAAACCCGGATTGAATCAGTCCGGACATGTGTAAAAATAGGTAGACCATGTTTGATGGACAAAATTTTTCTTAAAAGATACATGACCCCCCTTTTTTATTGTATTATTTTGAAGCTCAAAGATACTTCTTTAAAATGATATATGTCTTCCTGCTGGCCATAGACTAAAAAATGTAAAACTTTGGGGCCTACTATTGTAACTTTACATTGAACTAAAGAGCAAATTTTCTAACCTATAAACATTTTTTATATTTATAACCCCGATGGAATATTTGCGAGTATCACGAAGTCGCTCTCGGGTGTAATACAAAGAACCGATATTGCACGGTTTGCTAGCGTAAATTGATATTATCAACGCAAGAATCTTGTAATATATTCATGCATAAAGGTTACGATCAAGTCATTATCTCCGTACTTAATACTTGTTGATTCGTATAATATAATTATTATACAGTGCCTTATTTAAGAGAATCACCGAGGACTCCATCGTGCTACTTTCTATAATTGAGTTCTATGCCACATAAACAACCAGAGCCCTGCAGCGACTATTCCTGCTACCAGACAGGAGAAGGACCACGACCAGTATATCCGTAGAACCGCTGACCACTGGACAGCAACCGCTGAAAGTAGTTCTAACCAGCGTTTATGAGTGACAACAAATGTGGATGGACCATAAGCAATCGTCCACGAATGCCATAGTGTGCGTGTTTCTATTTTATATAAACACATGTCTGCTTTAATGTTGCTAACATTCCATTGTTCTTAATCTAGCGTAATATATATTTTATTGACATAAAATTGCTTAAATACAATTTATAATCAAACAAATAATCAAATATACAAGAAAGAAAAAACAGGCAAAACTGCAGACACTGTGATAGACTAACCTAAAAAATAAAACATGATAAACCGCTTGGAAATTATAGTTATATGGATTAATAATGAATAAAGAACTATGGAAGATTAGCAATTTGAGGTTGCATCAATTTACCAAAGTACTAACACATCCAATTCAATGATACTGACAACATTCTCACGTGTCATGATAAGATTGTATGTATAAATCGATTAATCTGGTCAGCCATTTGTTTACATAACATTCGTGATTGTGTATATAAACATTGCAATTGCTCTTATTAATGTATTATTTTAATAGACAGTACGTATATTAGTATGTAGCTTATTGAATAAGGTATTGGTTTTAATTGCCCTTTTCTTCATTTGAAATGTTAAAACAATACAAATACAATGTAATGATATTGCAATGTTTACAAATATACAAGTGACAGACCTGATTGAACGGACTATATAGTCCTAGAGGAAATCGTGATCAAAACAAACACCATCAATTAACTAACGGCTAGAATTTCAACATGAATCACACTGGCTATCATTGATTAAAACCAGGATGTTTCTTAACTAATTTATTAAGACAGTGGCCTTAATGCACTGAATACTCTTGGTAAAATCGCAGTCAAATTAGGGTGTCTCCATTACAAGCCCACATAAAACCAAGACATACATAACAATAATATAACCAATGCCCATTATATATCACAAAAACAGCAACAATGAACAAAACATTGTAACGCAATAATGCACAAAAACAACAACACTTTAAGGCTAACTAGTGTAATCTTTCTAACCTCCGATTGCTCATTACAACAAATTACGTGCACACGTAGTATAACCATGGCCTTGATGCACATTCAGTAAAGTTTTGCTTTAATTATATAATTACCAGAGGTAATATAATTATACTTACTGGTTGATAAAATATCTTGTCTGATAGCGATATAGGCGACACAGTTTTGGAAGGTTTGGTCAAATGTGTATTTATACGTACGCAATGAATTAGGTAATGAAATGACCTAGTGTTAGTGGCATGTAATGTTTGTCTTTTTATTCTTCTTCTAAAGTCTTGGTAATTTTAACGAAGCGACATAATAAGCGATGTGAACAGTTTTGAAACTTGTTAAGATTTTAAGTAAGCATACATAAAGTGATTGGGATTGAGGAAGACACATGTGACCCTTCTTGTAGAACCACTGCAGGTGCCTTACATAAACCTGTTAGAAACCGCGCTCCAATACATAAGTTCTCGTGGTGGGTTCGAACCCGATGTACTTCAGAGGTAATTGATGTAAATTTAAAGTACTCAACAAGTGATTTTAAATCCAAGTTGAAATACTAATTATACTACTTTGGTTCAAGCACTTCGGGTGTTTTAAGATATATCGGTATCTTACATATAAAACACGGATATATATATCAGTGGTCCCTACTAGACAACGATGGGTGAAACATACACTAATAAACGGTATCTAACTACTGCCAGGGTAAATGTTGGGTCTGTTTTATGTGTTCGACTGTTCCGGTAGAGTCATGGCTTCTACCTTGCCTGTCCGATTTCTTACTATCTTTTGGTTGCTTATCGATTGCATGCAACTAGCTTAATCAATTTTCCTGGTTTTATAACTAACCACTACTTGCCTTTACTCAAACACAAATGCAATAAAATACAACAATGACATGGTCGTAGTCTAAGACACGGTCAGACTAGATGAATTCGTCGCTAATATATGTAAAACTAATTTCCATCCAACCCCTACTTGATACTAAATGTCACTTGTACTGATAAATTGATACTCGTTTAGCTTAATTAGTTTGTGAAGCGGTCTATAAATGTATATGCCCGAACACCGGACATAGGTACTGAGGGTCATGACGTTACAGATAATTCCGGAAACCTCAACAACGGTCAGTAATGTCCTTTAGACCCGTAATTATAAAAGTATCCAAACCCCTCTTCCTCAGTTTGTATTGATATATTGGTACACCTTTAGATTAATTAGTTCCTGAAGCTAGAAACTGGTGTTTTATAAAGGAGTAGCGATCAGAATTATTTATTAATGTCGCAGTGTTATCAAGAATCGGGAAACATCACATTTTACCCTCCTAATTATACAAACTTGTCCGCACCCCCTACTTTAGACTGGAAGTCACTTGTACTGATGCTAAACCATGCAGGCTTATTAGTTAGTGAAGCAGACTACTTATGACAGAACACCGGTCAGAACTATTTAATGCCACTGTTTTACCGATAATCCCGGAAACCTCAAGAACGGTCAGTGATGTCATTTAGCTCAATAATTATATAGAATCGATGAGTCTATTGAATCATTGTTGAAATGATGACAGGTTAGTCATGTTTTTATTATTTTATCATACAATGTAAGATGTCAGTGTTATGTGACAAATAATGTATCATCCAGCAATAGATGTGATGAACACTAATTACTGACATCTAGGAGTGTAATTGTTATTTTATTGTGGTAACAATGGATTGATCGGTCGTCTAGATTTATTTCAGTCTCAATTATATACGATCAGTGATAATTATATCAAATGGTTCAAACCCTCGATTATAGCGATATGCATTCTGTTACTAAAAGTTTAATAGGATTCCGTTTGCTATTTTGATTTTAAATGGTAAGGGTCGCAGCCAATCACTTGCACGGTCTGTATTCTCGCAGACACGTTCGTTCGGAACGCATGCGCAGTCTTTGACAGGAAGCAGAGTATGGACTATAGACATCGTTGTACATTGAAGCGTACATAATGTCCAGGGAAGCGATAATAACAATTAGTTGTTCATTATGTTGATGCATGTCTCATTAGGCTGGAATAAACTTATTCCTAGAATGTCATCCGCTACAGCTCCTATATCTTCAATCCGCTCTACGTTTTTAATTGTTTGAAATATCAAAAAAAAAAGATAATAACAATATCGGACATGGAACAGGGGAAGGCAGCACTCAACTGAAACAATCGAGCACAGATAAATGAACGAGAAAATGAACTCAACCGCTGAAAGTTCAGGTTTCATGCAGCTGTCAAAACGTCAGACAGGCTCTACATGACCACTGCATTGAACGTCTGGGAACACGTATTATTGGTCACACAGTCCCTGGCATTCAACATTTTTCTGATCCTTGTCAGTTCTCGGATTTCGATAGACTTCAACGTCAATCAAGAAGTGCCATACTATAAACCACTTCTTTAGCGCTTATGTTTTTGGATAAAAAGATGAAAAATCCGTCAGATGAGATATTTCCGTTTCACACCATCCATCAATTAGGAATATCCAGTCCAAAAGAAGCAAAAAGGTCGATATCGAAACCAACATCCAGTGTTTGAAAATACAAAATAAAATCTCTCCATTTTAAGCATTATTAGGGTTGTTAATTTAGTCATTAAGTTGTAGTGGCCTAACGCAGAAGTTGTAACAGTGTAGTTAGGTCAGCAACCACATTGTAGATCAAGGTTGATCACGATGTGCACAGGATAGTTCTGAGTCAGACATAAATAGTGTATAATATGTACGAAAAAAATACATAAGATATAGATACATGCATATAAGCGTAACATGTTTCATGCTTTATTCGCAAAACGTAATAAGCCCTGCAGTTCACGAGGACAACATATTGTATTGATATAGTGTAAAGTAATATTGGTTTGTTCATGTTGACAGACGCGATGGCTGTTACATTATAAACACAGACCTGTTTATGGTTAGTCTCTATATTTCGAAATTGAAACATTCAAAATATTTTATACGAAATCGGACAGGCTCAACAAGGCCACTGCATTAAACTTCTGGGAATATGCATTATTAGTAACACATCGCATGGCATTCATCATTTTCTGATTTCGAAAGGACTTCAACTTCAATCATGAAGTTAACCTTGCCAGTTGTCAGACTATAAACCGCATCTAACTCGTTAAGGGGAGAGCCGTAACTAAGTTTTGGAACCGTTGTGGCTCGACCCTTTACCCATGCATATAAAATGTATTTATTTATATATATTTGTATATTTTATATGGGTATTAAAATATGTTTAAACTGCATACATCTAGCTCGTTCGATATGACGAAGCGTTGATGTTTTGGATATAAAAGGTGAAAAAGAGTTAGTAATTGAAAGTAAATTGATATGGTGTATAAATACGTACCTAATGTGTTATCTTAACTTTTAAGTGAAACCGAAACAATAATTATATATTCGCAATCATTGCTCATCTGATTTGAGTACCGGGTCTTCCTCGTTACAGGTTTTGTCATTGCAATCTTAAAAGCATTTTGTACTTCTGTATGTCATTATGATACACATCAGTAACACGTACACCTGTGTACCCGGACATGCACCTACCACGCATCTGTGAAGTTTAGTACTCTCGCCATCCTATTGCATATGGATGGCATACAATTTTACTGTTGTCATACACATTCAATAAGGGAAACAATTTTGCCAATAAGCCAACAAAATGGCTTAGATTTCTGGGTGTGCGTATGGGTCACCACAGGTCATACCCTTTTATTCAATACTACAACAATGTCGATTTTCCTTCACTGTGATGGGTTAGGATTATTATAGTTTTAATTATTTTATTCATAGCTGTCAATTGTCTGGGGAAGGCAAACGTTTGTAATCGGGACTCGTAGGGGCGGCTGCTCCTGACTGCAGAAACACCACCATCGAGGAAATTTAGGTTGTCAACCCAAAATTGACCTATCTATCTGAAATAAATAATGATTCATAATATACACATTGGTCGGACAAGTCAAGGGACTTCTTTTTAAAGATTGTACAAAACAAATTCGCATGTTCATTGCCGATCTTTTTTTTTTGAAAATGCACGTGACTTGGAATACTTGGAGTGTGAACGTGATCTAGGGCTTCATTATTAGAATACTGACACGTTCTACCCAACCAGTTTCTATACAATTTATATTTGTATCTTATTTATCAAAATTATTTTACTTTCAGTTTTACAACAAAGGAACAATATGCTACAGCAGTCCATGTTACAAAATCTTCGAAATGTACAAGACAGTACAAGGATGACGGGAAGTCAGAGTCCCTTGTTAAGTCAGCTGACATCCAATGTAAACAGAATGACTAGGGATATGATGAATTCTATGAACATGGGACAACCAACTTCCGTTGATAATATATTAAACCAACAAAGAAATATTCAAACACAACTTCTACAAAACCAGAATACTCAGAATACTAATTTCAATCAACCTAGTACGGTACAAGCAACCGATCAAACAAGTGTTCAGACAATAAGCACCGAGCAACAGCCGGGTGTAGTCGTCATCACAAGACGGGAACACACTTCAAATAACGTACCAGACACAACGCAAACAACAATGACGTCAGACACATCCAATCCCTTCTCTTCAAGCATCGGAAACACTGCATTTGAAGAAATATTCACAAATTTAGGCGGGTTCAGTTTTCCAACAACGTCTGGTGAATTCTGGACCGGAAGTTCCGGAACCCCGACATCCACCAATCAGCAAACAACCGGAACATCCGGAAACTCTGGCATTTTCCAAACGTCACCAGTTGACCTCAACACGGGTGTAACATTCGGCAGTGGATTTACGTCGCCTAGCCATCTTACCCGAACCAGGAGCCCGACCTCTGTAACCACTAGACGTGTGACTACCCAGAATGCACCGGGAGCAGTAAGTATACGTCATAGACAATAGGGCTTTTTGATTGGCTATTTTCTTGACGCAGGTTATAGTCTGGTTCACATCCCGAATATAACAGTTATCATAACATTACAGTTATCATAATTGCAGTACATGTATAACTGTAAGCTATTATTCTAATAACATAATTTAACAGCCCTTAAAATAATTGCACCACGTTTCTAAAGCGACACTACCCAGTCTGTATGTAATCTGGTTACAAACACACCAACATCTCTAGATCTCGTTCATCCTCCTATTTATACAAATATGTCATATTACATGATTTATTCAAATGACATTGAATTAGTCATGAATATATCATAATAAATACTATCAAACAAAGCACAATTCATATTTATTGCGAACCAAATGTGCACGGAAATTTGTTAAATATGCAATAACTAGCCTGTTTTATAAATACTAAAAAGGTTTTTTGTGTAACTTGTCATATTTTTTATATAAGGATGTCAAAGGCTTTTTTAAGTTGCAGATGTTTATTTTAAAGCATTTACTATGCATTGGCGAGCAGGTTTTTGTGAGTGGCTGTGACAGTTTTATTTAAATCAGACGATCTTATTGTTGTTTATTTCTTCGTCAGTCTAACCCGACTGTCTAAAGTCAGTCAGCGGGTGCATCAAACGTGACTGGTAAAAACAGATGACTGTTGAATATATACATGTGAATTTAATAATTTTAACAATGACCGATTTGTCTTTAATACCATTGGCTGTTCAAGACAGGAGGTTGCTTAATTTATGTGTGTTATCTGTCCTCTAACTTTATAAGACCTTGACCTCAAAACGCAGGTTTGGCTGTACATGTGTATACTGTTTGTTTCAGTTGACATGTAATGAAGAGTATCAGAAGTTGAAAGGTCATACACTGTGTATGACAGACTCCCGGGAAGTGACACGTTCAGGTGTGACACCAGAAGATAAACAACGTATTATACGAATACATAACAATCTTAGAGCCAATGTTCAACCACCAGCAGCGGATCTAGTGAGGCTGGTATGTTATAGTTCTGGTTTAGAGCGTTTTGTTTGTTGTTAATTTGGATTACCGCCGTTTCTCATCAAAGTTTTCGTTAGGAACAGGGTGGAATATGCGGAATTAAAGACCTCCGCAAAATACCTCCCGAACGTACCTCATTTCTACTGTGCATGATTAAAGGGCTCACAAAGCTTCCTTCTTTATTCTGTATGAGAGATTAAAGCCTCCGAATAGGTTTCCTGTCCTGGTAGTAATGTTTAGCCTATGTGGAGGTTAATCGACATTTAATGTCAAGTTTTCTTGGCAGGGTATGGATGACCTGCACCGTCCGAGAATTGAACCCGGACCGCCGGGCCCCAAATCCAGAGTACTTATAGGCCTAACAACTGTACTACGACCGCGGTACGTTATATATATTCCTGGTAAAATCCACCATGTTGCATAAAGTACACTACATGTTAAGTGTTTACGTGTCAATTTTCATTTTTCTCAACCCCACACCATGATTCCACAGTCTGTATAAAAACCGGAAATAATACACCGGATATTGTGAGTGCCACGCTGTACGCTTTCAATTCAAAGCAGAAAAAGTATAAATAAAAATAGTCAACATTTTCCATGTTGTTCTTGTTTTTAATTTTTAATTTATCTCAGTTTCAAAGAAAAATTACTACATGTACCATGTAATATGAAAAGACTCTGGTACATCCTTTTCAAAGAACCAATTTTCGGTTAATCAATATCAATCTACTGCACATGCAATTATTAAGTCTTTCTTGACCATCATTAATTATATATGATTGTTACACACGCTTGTCATCCAAGTTATAACAAGTTGTGTCCAGTAGTTGATGACCATTTTATGCCTCTCAATGTTGATACAGATCATGTATATGTCATGTATACAAAGACCTGAAGGTGTTTGACAAGCGTACATTACATGATCTACAAGATCATTGGACATTCGTTATCCTTCTTATATACACGTAGTTGTTTTCCTTAAGAGGCTCACAGAGGAGACTGGCAAATTACCTTACTGTGTTGCCCTTATTTATTCATTTATATACATTCATGTAATGCATTTATTTATGAAATATTGGCTATAATGTTACAATCGAAATAATGAATATAAAGCGCAGTTACTTGTTACGTAGCACTCATGATTTAATGTACGTATTTGAACAAGTGACTGTGCTTTCACTTTGATTATAGATAAAACACAGGCGCATATTCAATATTCCTTAATTACAACAATCGTATAAATGTCTCATTTACAGAAATGGGACGAGAGACTGGCGTCTGTAGCACAGAAGTGGGCTAAACAATGCAAGCTTGCGCACGATACTGCCAGAACTATTCCGGGTAAGTAGTAGTACTTAGTGGACACCCTGTAGAATGTTGTATAGAGTAGATAATTGTTATAAACTAGAGATGAAAATAGTGCAAAATGCATTGTGAAATGTTATATGAAATCTGATATGTCTATTCATTAAACTGATTTTAAATGCCTCTATTATCGATGGATCAATGTCACAGTTTGTCGAGTACATTTTTGTATTACTAGTACTTTGGATTTTCTCTCTAGCGTCAATCATATTAAAATGCATTGTATCACATAAATGATATAGATGAGAACAAATGCCTAAGTCATTACAATGTTAAACATGACAAACTCCATTTTTTCATCAGAAAAGTCTTATTCTTTATCACCCCTCTGACGTACACTTTTTCCAGAGATTGGATTGTCAGTGGGACAGAATGTTGCTGTAGGGTATGATTCCTGGCAGCCTGTATTACAAGCTTGGTATGACGAGATAAGCCTATATAAGTACGGATATCCTCCCAGTACGTATCTAGGAGAAGATGGATGGCAAAAGATCGGACATTTCACACAGGTAAGATACAATACATAACACGTAGTTTCTGCTGTACTTCATGCTGTCCATAATGCACTATTCTGCAAATGTCTATAATCTAGTACTGCAAGTACTACAAGCTGTGTTAAAGAGATAAAATACACGTCTTCCAAGGAGTGTTAAAACATACTTCGTTCAAGTTTTAGTAAGAGCGTCCGCCTCAGGGACGGGCAGTTGTGTGTTCGATCCCATTCCGTCGTTCGATCCGATAAGTGTCTTAACATTCGTTATTTGTTTGAAATAGCTGGAAGAGGCTTGCTCTGTGACAGTGGTGTATATAGCTCAAGACATATGTGCATACGTTGATTCTAACGTGTACATAATAAAGTTGTGAGGCTCGTTGGTCTGTATCGATTCCCGTCTTTCTAATAAGTTGATTATGTTGACATCCCGGGTGCTTTCTGATCACATCATTCTGTATGCTTTGAAATAGTCCGGAGATTACGGATATAGCCGAGGTTTTACGATTGATCCTGGGTGGTGAACGTTTGCCTCGGACCAATCATATGCATGTTGCAACACCCTTTGGAAGACGGACTGTCTGTATCTGGCTGCTCAATTAATGTATGTTGTGTTGTATTTGCTGTCAAGCTGCGTGTGGTATAGAACAGAACAGAACAGAACAGAACATATCTTTTATTTTGAGACACAGAATGTAAAACATTGTTTTACAATAACATGTGTACAAATAAACATACATGAATTACTATATACTAATACAATGTAAAATGTATATTGATATAATACAATTTGATGTACGATTCAATATGTGCATACATACAGTTTGCGAGTGTACCATTTAATATATATTGGGATTTTCTATTTTAGATTGTCCAAAATGGAACATATATGGTTGGCTGTGGCTACGCAGAATGTCCCTCCACTCAATATGTCCGATATTTTGTATGTAATTATGCTGCTGGGTAAGTTAACTTGGGAAAATTAGACACATTATATGTGATAGTGTCATATATTGACGGTCATTGACCATGCTGACAATGCTACAAATAAGGGCATGGAGCCTTATCTATAGTGGGATAGTGCATATTTTTTCTTTAAATTGAAATTTGCATGGCAGTATAATGTACTACATTTGGGGCTAATAAAAACGATTCATGAATAAAACGAATTTAACGAAGCATGACAGCACTTTCATTGCAAATCTTGCTTGTATGTGATCTTGTGATCAAATATTTGTTTGTGTACAATAGTGACTATTTATGGTGCGATATGTTAATACGATTAATTGGACCCGGTTTCGATGCATGCCTGGTATACTGAGCTTGGTCAAAAGTCAAACACCGATCAACATCGTTTCCTGTCTCTTTACGTGTACAAATGTATATACATATTCGTGTTTTATTACCATGCTAACACTTTACTGGCATATATCCGATCTATACGCACAGACATGTTGCAATAATGAACAAGCAAAGGCAAAAATGTACCAATACAATAATTTAAGTTGAAACCAGTCTTCTTATGGAAGAATGAAACTAACACCTCACCACTCACCAGTATTATTGTTTTATATTTGAAGACAAACCAGCCTGGCCTACCCTTACACAGCAGGTTCACGATGTGAAGCTTGTCCTAACAACTGTCGTGAAGGACTTTGTGGTATGTATATCTCTTATTACATCTGCGTTGGACAATCTGATACATCTCCTCAATAAACGCTGTGTATGAAGGAAGGTCGTGTACATGTACTTTCTAGTTAGATTGCATGCTACGTTGCACTTATTATTAAATGTGAAAATCATTAGTACAAGCGGGATATAAGCCCAATTTCATTCATATTCGAATACATCTCGTTTCTTGGAATCTAAAGATTTAAAGGTTGTGTTACTGCAGAGTTACTGCAGCTATTTGAAGACATTAAATACCCGTAACAAGAAAATATGAAACATTGACGACATTGTCGATTTTCCTCCACTAGTAGAGAAGTTTACTGGTTCCCAGTAGATGGATCAACTTGTACTGATTAAGAATTTAAGATACAGCCCAGGAACAACCGGATAGTTGAAATAACAATTGCAAAACAACTTTAACCCGATTAAATAAAGAGAATATACTACAGTATGTGTGTATCATTTGTAAGTTCCTTTCTACATGTATAATATAACATGACAGTATGTCTTCTATTTCCTCTCAGATTGTGGTGGACTTGTTTGTCTCAATGGTGGTACATTAGATCCCAATGCTTGTAAATGTGAATGTACAAATCTATATACTGGTGAAAGGTGTGAAATGTGTAAGTATATACATGTATATGTCAGTGATATTTTAGCAATTTGAAATTCGCGAATATATTGCATGTTCAAGAAGTGCGAAAATAAAGTATTAATTGAAAACGTTATGTACATATACATCGATATACGTACCACTGTAAAATCATTATTTTTCGAGGGGGTTGAATTTTCGTTGATTTCTTTTTATCTTGACAACGAAATATAATTCCCTGAATTAATCGACCTCCCGAATACAGGATGTTTACTCTCTATGTTTTGTTATCCATATATTTACGACCCAACGTAAATCTTTTAATCGAATCCACGAAATTTAAGGCCCATAAAAATTTGAGAATTAACAGTATTATACGTGTAAGCAATGAGAATAATGAGTTTTCGCAAAAAATAGTTCTACGATTAATGACAAAATTATTTCAGTTTGTATTTTTCCTAATTGTAGTTTTTTATTTTATTAACAAAGTTCAGAAATTGACTGTCACGGATCAATTTTTCAATTAAAGGCAATTAGTGCATGCCATATCTAGTAACATTTGTATTATCCATTTATTAATCAATTAATTTTAGCATACTAGTAATTACACCAGTTTCCAATTGTAGACTTCGACTGTCCTCATTTTCATGTACATGGACTATGCCGTTTCCTTCAGTCCCAAATCGCAGTCATTTACTGCGTTGCCTTTTAAGTACAATCGCAGTCATTGCTAACATTCACGACCATTCGTCTACACGTAGCATTGTAAAATGTTCAACCCACTTGCGAACTTGCAATTAACACCATAATGACCGTCTGTTAGCCTTTATTTGAGATATGAAATTACTTAAATTAATAATTGACAAGAATCCTATAGTATGTAAATATATAGCATAATTATGATACAGATTGTTATTCGATTCACCCTCTAATTCCCATGTTCTATCTAATGTTGCTGTTTCCAGTAAATTGTCCGGTCAGTGATGTATGGGTGTGTGGACGTGATTGGCCATCAAGTTTCTGTAATGTGTACACCAATGTCCCGGAAGAGTGTCCGTACATGTGTGGTATCTGCGGTGGTAAGTCATTCAATTAATTATAATTACTGCCCTTAATTATAGTACCGGTATGTACCATGTAAATATTCAATAATAAGACAAGGTTGTGACTCATTTGTCGAGATATTATGGCCATTGACCTCGAACCAAGGACAAACACAATTACGTTAGCCAATGTTGAACATTGATTACTTAAGGCAGTTGGTCCTTGTCTTGGGCTCCTTTTAAAAGACCGGTAACCATCTAACTGCTAAATACCGATGACAAGGTGGCTACTTTTGAAAATTTGACTGTTAGATGGACACATATCTGGCTGTTTAAGGGCACTGCATCACAAATGCCAACATACGTAAATAAAGATATGTACGAGGGCATTAAAAAAATACACCATTGTTTGTTAAACTATCTATCATCTTATTGTCATTAAATTTGGTAGAAATAATTTACCGCTTTTAAGTTTTACTCACTCGTCTGTTGTATATTTGTAGCTGGAAGTCAATCATTACCAGGGATCCCAGGAACATCACCCACATTAGCAACAACAACAACAACAGCACGTAAAACATTCACATCAACATTTGGTTGTCGTTACACAGGACTCAGGGACAATGAAGGTATGGCATAGGCATGTGGATACGTTTATGATGAAGTTTAAATTAATAGTATGTACACTTGATGCCAAATGTACAGGTGGTCGTACAATATGAGTAATAAGTGATGTACAACGGCACCTCGTCTCAGCGTACTCTCGCGCACCTGGATTCTATACGCCCGAGCAGTGCACATAAAATTGTTTTATAAATTGCGTATAGAATCGAGGCGCTCGAAAATACGCTGGACATCGGTTGAACGGGGCGATCTGTAACTAAGTTTTGGAACAGTGGTAGCTCAACCCATTTGCCATTATCATTCGCAATGATGAATGTTTAGACTAGCCTTATCTAGGTTGCTGTTCACTCGAACCACACTTTCAATCCTTAATTTGGTACTCATAAAAGCTAACCGTTCATATCAACTGAGTGCATAAATACATATATCATTAGGAGATGTATGCTTTCTTCAAAACGCACGTAATATGTGACAACACCAATTACTCCTGGGTTTTAATACACTGAACAGATTGTTCAAATAAATAATATAAATCAATTTTCAATGAATATGCAATTATGAGTTATTTACATTATGATAGACGTCGTCACTGTGATTACACAAATGTCGCATTGACGGCGTTTTTGACGCAACGTTTTAAGACACCAATTATGTGCGTAACGTCAATATGTAATAATTATGTAATACCATGTGCTACGTTTAGCAATATGTCTGTTTAAGTACAGTGATATTACTACGGTGTTTATTAAAATAGATCTAATAAAGTTTTGTGATAAATAGAACTAAACAAGTATATTTTATCATTTCAAGCAACATGTAAGACGTATGGAAAGGGAGGATCCGACACGGAGTTCTGTGCTAGTGAAGGGGGTACTAACTTTGGCTGCAAGGACTGTGAATTATATTCTAACATCAAGAAAGATTACTGTCCTGTCATGTGTGGACTATGTGATCGTAAGTATAGGTTTTAGTTGTTTTGGGGAGGTGTAGCCTCTCAAATGTAGAATTGTCTATTTCTTATCTTCAACTTAAATCGCCAAGTAGTTCCAGAAACTGTCAACATGTTTAATACTTCTACGTAGTAGCTCTGTTCATAATACTTTAAAAAATGTGAATACTCAATGCTCTTGATTGGCTTGTTGAACTGAGACTCTTATCTTTTCAACTTAGATGCTTTATGAATACCGACCCTGGCCTAGCTATTAATGGAAGGTTTCAGTACCTGAAATACATTAGACAGGGGTTCGTCTTTTCTATGTAGGCTCTCTCAGTCTATATCTGTACTTTTATGTAAAATGTTAGTTTATACTAAATCAATTTAGCTCTTTCGTGGAACATGTTTTTCACCTTTTAATAATCAGTCTCGACACCTCATTACTTATGATATTCTGCGCAACGAGGGTATGGGAGAAGCCTGTTTATCCTATACGAAGAGCGTCTCCGAGCAAAAGGGAATTACTGGTACCGTTAATATTTCGTCTTTGGCACGACGCGGCCTTGACTCGAACCAGAGACCTCCCACACTGGCTTGTATGTAGAATGTTGTGCCATAGCATTGAAATCAAGACACTTTCTACACGATTTACTGTACATGACCTTCTATATTTATAACTTATTTATTTCAGCGCCGTGCAATGGAAAGCGGTGTAGTAACGGTGGTACACTGGATACGAACACGTGCGCCTGTGCGTGTCGGAAACCTTTTGATGGTGATACATGCGAGTTTGGTAAGTATATATACATGTCCATGTACAAATGTATGTGTTTTTGTGTCTGATTATTCTAATTATATGGATGAACGTAAACAAGTAAGATACGCTCGTGTGTCTCCGTATGTGTGTGTCGTCTAATTTGGCGACCTGGGTTCAAATACGGATGGAGGCACTCATCTGCCTGCCATATTTCAGCGGAAAGCTGTCTGACAAATAACGGCTATGTTCGGCATCGACATTTAACTTAACACAATAAGTACATGTATAGGAACAGTGTTTTACCATTTTATAGGCAAAATATCCATGATTTTAAGAAAAATGACGACCTTCAGCGACAATATTGAGGTTCAAAATGTGCCTTTTTTATAAATATTCTAGGGTCTAAACCCGTAATCCTGGGTCAAACGGAACCACTGACTCTATCTATCTATCTATCTATCTATCTATCTATCTATCTATCTATCTATCTATCTATCTATCTATCTATCTATCTATCTATCTATCTATCTATCTATCTATCTATCTATCTATCTATCTATCTATCTATCTATCTATCTATCTATCTATCTATCTATCTATCTATCTATCTATCTATCTATCTATCTATCTATCTATCTATCTATCTATCTATCTATCTATCTATCTATCTATCTATCTATCTATCTATCTATCTATCTATCTATCTATCTATCTTTACTGCCTAACGCCTCTTCCGAGTATTATTGGCAGGGTACACGTCGGATAGTTAAAAGTAAAAGAGTGAAGATAAAAACTGGAAGCGAAAGCTTCCAGCTAGACATGGTTAAAATGTTAAAAATAGTAAAAGGTAAAAGATAAGATACCTGACTACATGTATACAACTAATATCCTATATCTATACATGATCTTTGATGTATAATTAGTAGATTTCTACATTTTGTATGTGTGTAAATGATCTTGTGTTACTATCTATTTCAGCCAAATGTCCAATCAACGGAGATCCAGGATTCTGTTCCTTCTGGCCAAAACGATACTGTCAAATGTATTACAATGTACCTGAAGAATGTCCGTATCTGTGTGATATCTGCAAGTCGGATAATCCAGAAGTCCAAGGACCGCCCAGAAAACGGGGATAAAACTGAATCTGTGCCAAGTCAAGATCTGAGTGTTAATAGGACTTGAGTCAGATTAACTATCAATTGCATGGCACTAAATCGTGACGTATGGGTGAATGGACATTGTTTTATCGTGTATCATGACCACGTGACTGATATTACTGTTCAGTGAAGATAATAATAGAGTGACGCAGAGGCAATGTAAAACCAATTGTACTCGGGCTTACCCAGACATATATTTACTTATACTAAAATTTTAATGCTAAACTCAAATACTATACCTGTGGATTTGTAATGCAAGTCACAGTACTTGTAACGATCACGTCAGGTTAATTACCGTGACGTTCCTGATCATGAACAGATTTATCCGCTGACTTGCCAGAAATGCGAGGGATGGGTTAAGAACGCAAGGACAGTTTCGTATTCACAAATATGAAGCATTTATTTCGGTACCTCTAAATAATAATGGCAATTATTATAATATGACCCTGTTGCACATCATATTTTTGTTCCACGTGCATAGTTCTTGGTTAGTGTTATTAAATTGTTTATTAAATCATTATGTGTAATATGACCGTTGTTTTTGTATAAATTTGTAAAAAAAAGATCGTTGTCCAGCCCAAACATGGAGTGTTGTTAGTTGAACGATACAGTCAGCGGTCATGGTTTTGACAGATTAAAGGCAGCAGCTCTCATATAGCGACTTGAATGGTGAAAGGGGAGCAACTCTTTTCCAATCAAGTCAAGTGGTTCGAATTGTCAAGCGGGTATAGCTTTAATACATCAAAGGACAACAAATTATTATGCATTGATTTGAAGGATTAAGGGCTAGCAAATGCATTAATGTTTACAATAGTCAAAGGGCAGTAACGCTATCTAATAGTGTGTTTTTTTTTAATTTAAAGGGGGTAGCTCTATTTAATAGAGGTTTTTGACAACAAAAGAGCAACAAGTCTAATAGTGTGGTTGAAAGATTCAAAGGGCAGAAACTCTGATTATGTTAAACAGTATTATCAAATTAGTAACTCTATGACAGTAAAATGAACGGTCAAAGAGAAGCAATACAATGATTTGAATGCTCGAAGGGCAGCGACTCTTATTCCGTGGTTTGAATGCTCGAAGGGCAGCGACTCTTATTCCGTGGTTTGAATAGTCAAAGAGAAATAACTGGTATATTGGCTGGAATGTAGTTGTTTTGAATGTTTAAAGGGCAGCAATTCTTATACAGTCAGTCGTATAGCCAAAGGGCAGCAACTCCATCACAGTGATTGGAATGGTCAAAGGGCAGTAACTCTTACACCAGTGTTAGTAATTTGAATGATGTTAATCTAAAAAGACTACAAGAAACAATTCACATAAATATTATAATAATTATTTTTTATTCAAGACAATCAATGCATACATTAACATTTAATAAACACATGACTAAACATATCTTGAAGAAATCAACACATGATTCTAGCTAAATACTGTTGACTTGCAGCAGGGAATAGTTCAAGAATGAGAAAAGATGTTTCCTAGCATGACGTTTAAACCGCATTGAATAATGACGACATTGTACATGGCACGCATAAACCATAATTATGCTTTTATAATGTAAACAGTATTTTTATTTCATTAAATATTTTAATGAATTTTGCTTACATGCTCAGAACATATTGATTAAATGTCAGTGAACATTTGAAATTACAACGAATGATACATTTTATTAGATAAGCAAAGTACACACATGACTTGAACATCCCTCGTACATGTACATAACAAAACATAGATGGTGGTACATAGCAATGAAAGCCATCTATTGCCCTCCACATCCAAATTCCTGAATTAACACTTACCAATATAACATGACTATCCTACACAGATACTGCTAAGTTAACAAGAGATGTTTGTAAAACATGTATACCCCCATGGCAGCCAATTAGTCAGAAATGACCTTGACCTTTGCCCTACTGACCTCAAAATAAATAGGGGTCCTCTACTGTTCATGACCAACCTCCATGTAAAGTGTGAAGATCCTAGGGCAAAGCGTTCTTGAGTTATGGAACGAAAACCATTTGGTCTACCGACAGACAGACAGACAGAACTACATGAGCAAAGCAATATATCCCCCTGATCAAACTCTTCAAAGATGGGGGGCAAAATAATATTATTACATATTCTAGTACACTATGAACATCACAATCTACTCCTGGTTACCATGGTTATACAGTTGGATACAATGGTCATATATATCACAGTTTGCTGTCAGGTGCTGGCCCATCCCATTTCTCACCTGTAAATAATAATAATATTAATATCAAGAAATATTTGTAAAACATGTATGCCCCCATGACAGCCCAATTGTAAGAAATGGTAAAGATCACTGCAACCTTGACCTTTGTCCTACTGACCTCAAAGTTAATAGGGGCCGTCTACAGTTGATGACCAACCCACATGTAAAGTTTGAAGACCCCAGGGCGAACCGCTCTTGACTTATTGAACTGAAACCATTCGATCCCCCTCCTCAAAGATGGCGGGGGGGAGCATAATAATAATAATTATAATAACATAAACAAATTTCAAAACTTGACAAACTTAGTTTTGTTCACATATTTCGCTTGAAGAGGTACCATGTAAGTATGTACCGTGAAAAGACAACATATCAAATATCAAAGTCTTGAACAGGAAGATTATTTTCTATATTTACACTTTGAAGATCGGTTTTTTCTTGTATGACCTACATAAAGAATGTATTCATCTTATGAAACAATGTAAGTGCACCATGGAAGGATCATTTTGATGAAGTGTGGACAATACAACAACATTCTTCCGTTTAGGAAAACATGTGTTTAAATGAAAATGTTGACGAGCAGTGAATGTCAAACTTGGCAAAACTGACCATCAAAAATGCTAAAGTGTCACCATGAAACTTTCAAACCAAGATTACTTTAATGTATAATTATAATCTCTACATCTATATAAATACTTACCCAGCAGATGTGCCAGTAATTGGAATCTGTCAGAACCAAATAACATCACAGGTTTATCTATATGTGCGATTATAGTCGGTGAACCAAATGCCTAAAAAACAGAACATGACAATTGATGAACATGTATATTAACCAGAAACCTTAGTTACATGTACTGGGGTACTTTAAAACACTAATAACCCAAGTAGAGAATATACAAATACTCAGTGGGTGTTTTCTAAGTAAATGTGATCAAAATTGTCACCAAAAACTGATGCTGTAGATGTAGACATGAGGTTTAGAATTTAAATATGTTTCAAGCAAAGATACATGTACATTAAATGAACAAAAAAATAGAGGAAAACAACTCAAACTGTTAGCAAAACAGCGTTAACCTTTGCTTGCTCAATGAGATATTTTATACATATAAGATGGACATACATAATTTGTAATTGCAGCTACAAGTTACTTGCACTTATATATACAATAAACCCTCAATATCAAAACCACTTTGGGACTCTATAAAACCGGGGTTACTAGTTAGGCTTAATATTCAGGTTACAAACGAAACAGTGAAAATGGTCTGGAAAATATTTGTCTTAATTTTGAGATGGTCATAGTATTGATGTGGTCTTGACAAGAAGTTTTACTGTATTTCTCTGGGCTGGTATTCAAAAGGCAAACTTAAATATTTTGACTCAAGTCAAAATTTGAGGTGCACATATTTCCCAAGAAATTAAGAGTAACCTTTTTTTATTGTGATTTTATAGTAGCTCTTTACGTAGTGCTTGTAAACAATGTAAACAATTGATTATCTTGATTTTCCTGTTTAGCTGATACAATTAAGGAAATTTTAAAATTTTAAGAAAATTCTTAAGTTTTTCCTTAAGATGCTTTATGAATACTACCCATGTACTTACATCATACTTCTCCAAGGCTTCATCTGTATACTGTCTCAGTCTATCTTTCACATTGCTCTCCTTACTTTTATTTAAGCAGTCTAATATCTGTTCTTTTGTTAAGCCTGCTTTTTCACCAGCCTACAAACAGTCATCCAGTCTGTTACAAAATCTCAACTAAAGTTATATACTACAACATAAACTTCTAGAACATAATGTTAGATTTGATGCAACAAAACTCTGAAAAACAAGAGGGCCATTGGCCCTAAAGCGCTCACCTGATGACTAGCAGTTTAGGCAGAATCAGTATTTGTTATGATATAACCTTAATCATTTGATTTATATTTTACACTGACATGGTTTAATATAGATGAGGTGAAAATGTGACCTCTATAGTGTTAACAATGTTTTTCTGTGATGTGACCTAGTTTTTTACCCCAAATGACCCAAACATAAACTTGACCTAGATTTCATAGAGACATACATTGTGACCAAGTTTCATTAAGATTATGTCAAAAATGTGACCTCTAGAGTGTTAACAAGGTTTTTCTTCAATACCTGGTGACTAGTTTTTTACCCCAGATGACCCAATTACAAACCTGACCTAGATTTCATAGAGACATACATTGTGACCAAGTTTCATTAAGATTATGTCAAAAATGTGACCTCTAGAGTGTTAACAAGGTTTTTCTTCAATGTGACCTGGTGACCTAGTTTTTGACCCCAGATGACCCAATTACGAACTTGGCCTAGATTTTATAGAGACATACATTGTGACAAAGTTTCATTAAGATTAAGTGAAAATTATGACCTCTAGAGTGTTAACAGTCCAATTGTTGACGGCGCACGACGGACGACGGAAAAAAGGGTGATCACAATAGCTCACCTTGAGCACTTCGTGAGCTAATAAAAATTTGCAAACTTAATAATCATTCTATTTTCATGCAGAGTTAGCAATTTGAACATGGTTCCTTTATGTGCCTTTCAAGGTCTGCTGTTTCTGCTATCTGAACATGGTTCTTTTATGTGCCTTTCAAGGTCTGCTGTCTGCTATCTGAACATGGTTCCTTTATGTGCCTTTCGAGGTCTGCTGTCTCTGCTATCTGAACATGGTTCCTTTATGTGCCTTTCAAGGTCTGCTGTTTCTGCTAAGTGCTGCCTTCCCTGTTCCATTTGTTATTATCTTGTTATCTATACTCATCCAGTTTTAATGCCATTTTCAACATTCATTCAACAAAAGGCAACAAAGCGTTTAGAAAACTGATCAGTTTTTCTAGATTAAACACCAACCTGTACCACTTACTTGCTCTTCCACAAGGAGTTGATAACTTCTCCACATGGGGAAGATGTGTGCTCTTCCACAAGGAATTGACAACGTCTACACATGGGGAAGATGTGCTCTTCCACAAGGAATTGACAACTCCTACACATGGGGAAGATATGTGCTCTTCCACAAGGAGTTGACAACTTCTACACATAGGGAAGATATGTGCTTTTCCACAAGGAGTTGGCAACTTCTACACATGGGGAAGATATGTGCTCTTCCACAAAGAATTGACAACTTCTACACATTGGGAAGATATGTGCTCTTCCACAAGGAGTTGGCAACTTCTACACATGGGGAAGATATGTGCTTTTTCACAAGGAGTTGGCAACTTCTACACATGGGGAAGATATGTGCTCTTCCACAAAGAATTGACAACTTCTACACATTGGGAAGATATGTGCTCTTCCACAAGGAGTTGGCAACTTCTACACATGGTGAAGATATGTGCTCTTCCACAAGGAGTTGATAACTTCTTCACATGGGAAAGACATGTGATCTCTCACAAGGAGTTGACAACTTCTCCACATGGGGAAGACATGACTGTAGTCTATGTCGAAGACTAACATAACATTCCCAATCTAAGAATCAACCAAGATCTCCAAGAGTAAGCTTCATACACTCCCAACTATGGACAGTTAGGACAGTTGATATAAATGTACAATTAATCACGAACAACATACTGAGACTTCTACAGTGGAATAGTGGGTATTAGGTATATATTAGCAAAAACAATAAATGCATTGCAAAATAATTTACCTCAGATAAACTTTCAGGCTGTACAATGTCTTCATCCTGCAATAAATACATATTTGTTAGGTCGAGTTTAAAGGTATTCTAGCTGATTCGGTAACAGTTTCCTGGCTGGTATCCTTACCAGTACTAAATCACCCTTCCACAAGGTACCAGCAACTTCTCCACATGTGGAAGAAAATCAACATTGTCATTAAATTTTCATGGAAGGGTGTGACCAGATGCTAACAGGAATCTAACTTGAATATACATTCAAACAATAAACTAGCTATATATATATAGGATCCCTCATGAGTTGTCTTTGAAGATCAACAGTTCTTAAACGAGTTTAGAAAACACATGGTATTAAGTGAGCCTTTTGTGAAGAGTTTAAGAAATGTTGATACCAAAGACAACGAGTGGTTTATTCTTTTAATTACATTACCATAGTTACCAAGTCAAAACTACTTCAGAATTAATAAATTTAAGCCGACGACATTACATTTTCGCGCTGACAAGCTGGTGACGTCACGCATTGGTTATCACATGTGTTGGAGAACATTGTTCCGCCATTTGTTGTCACATGGTATATCACGCTATTTATGTGATACATATAAACACCACAAAATGGTACATTACAACAATGAGATTGGCTTGCTAACAACTTCCAACATAATAATTGGCTAGCAATAATCTAAAGCAATAATCTACATGCCGATTTCAACATTGCCAATGGATAACAATCATCTTCAGTAGATTTCAACATTGGCATAATTAAAGGATTACAAGTAAAGAATTTTTACAAGGGAACAAGTTCAAAATATATATTGTTACAAAATATTACTGACTCGACTCCAAATTCTCATCCAAAGCTCCCGAGATACAAGTTCTGTCTTTGATTTATCCATCATATCCACTGCTGTAAGAAACCTCTGTGCATTCAGTGACCCCTTGCTTACCATCACACCAATAGGGTCCTAAAAGTATAATGTTTTATGACCACAATTACTACCAGTGAATAAAATTTGAGTATGAGGTTAGATAAGCACTATTTAAATCCTATTTACAAGTAGGGTGGGACACTGGTATTTGGTACTCAGGTTAATACCACAAATCCTCTCAATTTGAGCTGCTCTTTACATTTTTACTGAGTTAAAAGTACCAAGTAATATATGTACATGTAATCTAATGAATGATTAAACCTAGAAATTATTTTGTGCAATTTATTTTCACTGAGTTCGCAAGTGGAAGAATTTCGCGAAATTAAGTCGCCGCGAAAGTGCAAAAACATAAATATGAACATTGCCCAGAAACTTACAAACCCGAAACTTTGTAGTCACGAATATGCCGACGATCAACAAAATGCGAAAGTTAGTATTTGCGAAAGTAAATTGGTTTACACTACATGACAACAACTGATGTTTATGAGGTAATCTCACTCTTACAGCAGACTGACTACTGTTGACTATTCAAGAACTTTCCCGGTTTTTCTATCAAATCAATCAATCAATTAATCACAGAGTGTGATATGATATTAATAAATTGACAATAAGTTATTTGGCAACTACAAATACTTAAACTACTATTAACCTAACCAAGCTTTACATAGCTTTTACCATTGAACTCTTTAAGATTGCACATAAAACCTGACTAACACTGTTTGCTCAGACCTAAGAATCTGATCATGTTCATAAATTCAGATGTAGACACAGATAACACAAAGACTGACCAATACAACAATTGGGAATCGGGTTCATATTTAGACAAATGCAAGCTCAACAATACCTCTGGTGCTACTATCGGAATATTGTAGAACTTTGACAGTAGTTTCAGCTCATTGTACATATATTTTCCTTTGTTGGGTACCAAAGCAGGCGGCTTGTTACCTGTTTAAAATAATATCAAATCGTAATAAATACAGTGATCTGTAGCTGACAAGCACTCTAACATAAAGTCATCAAATTAGTACCAAGGATAACATTATGTCTGACAGATCAGAAAAGAGCGACTTAGGAATGTTCGAATGTGAATGGGGACTGAGAAAAATCACCTTACCAGGTAGCTTATGGAATTTGTAAACAAAATCTAGCTGGCACACGCAACAAAAAGGACAAATGTAGATCCTTCAGTTTATTATTGTAGGAACAGCAAGTTTAAATCAAAATAAATCAACTAAACTGCACTTTGATTAACATCCTACTTGATTTATAACTTTATCTATGTCACAGGACCAGTATTTGACTGATACAATGACTTATACTGTCATCAGCCCGGGTAGCTCAGTTGGTAGAGCACCTGACTTGAATCTGTCGACATTGGTAATGTCATAATCATCGAAAAATGAAATTGTAAATATGTAATGTTGTAGTCACTGTTTGCATACTTGATCCATTCATGATTCCTCCCAAGAAGAATGGTTTCAGTTTTAAATCCATATTCCATCTGTTCTGGTAACGACATAATACCTGAAAAAAAGTAAAATGCACGTACACGTATAGTTGTATAGGTTAGCAAATCTGTAGGTAAATAAGAATATTGTGTAACACAACCTACAATCAACCAAGGTATTTGTTTTGCTATTGACAATCTCATACATGTATGACACACAAAACTAAATGCTTGAAAGATGTTGCAGCCCAAACCAATTTCTTATCAGCCCCAGGCATTGTTTGTTTCTTTATTTGGTAGACAGATAAGCTGTCTACAAGTGGCTGCTTCTTTAATTCTGATGGTCCAGCCACGGAGACGCTACAATATACTGAAATGCGTAGAGTTGGTTTGACTAGTTTGTTTGGGTTTAACGCCATTTCAAAATCTTAGTTTTATACGACAACCGAACCAGTTTTCCTGGCCTGCATGTTAACCAGTTCTAACTTGTCCTTCGACAAAAACCAAGCAACTTCTGTTGAAGAAAATCTACATTTTTGGAAGGTTATATTGATCCTGCTGAAATCTTTAGCAATTTAGCTGTTTAGTTGAATAAGGATCACCTGTCTGCAAGTCCAGTGCACAATATTAGTAGAGTTTTCTTGTAACATCAGTCTAATCAGCACAAGACAATCTACATGATACTAGTAGTCAAGCAGCTCAAGACAAATCAACATGACAACAATCTGTCACTGCCACTGGTCTAGTTCTGGATACCATAACTAAATGGTCTTTTATTTACTCTGATGTGTCGACCTTTTGAAATGGAATGATCATCGTCAAAGACCTTGGACGACCACCTGACCACTGCCACTGGTCAAGACAAGGTTCTGGAATTTGAACTTGCGGTCAAATTTTAACAAAAGAATGTCATCTAATCAAATATTAGGTATGTATTTCAATTACTTTATTGGTTATAAATATATCACTTACTTCGAAGGCAAGCCATGAGTAAGGCGATACAACATCATAAAATAATTCTACTGTTTTTCTTGTGGGCGCTGCCATTGTGTGAAAGGCTAAAATCCAGTCCAAATCCGGTTTGTCTTCCGTAAAGCGCTTACCTCCCTTGTCGGTTAAACTTTGAGTTCCAGGATCCTGGCAGTATATATGTAGCATATGCAGTCTGTCATGATTATTCTATCGTTTCAATATAAGTTATGTTCTTAGCTACAAGCTTAACACACTCATGGAATGACATTTTTGTGCTTGCATAAGAAGTTTCATGTCATCAGGAATTTTACTGTACTATGTATTTATTGAACAGCTCCTGATGTCATTCAGGGTCACCAGGATTCTTAGCGATTTGTCAGGTAGGTCAAATGACTGATTAGATAGATATATGGGGGATGATGCAATGTCTTTGGTCCATCTCCTTATGAGGTATGAAGATCAGTACCATACATTGAAACTAACATAGTGAAGAAATAGAAACTGTAACATCAGCAGACCGCAGCCTGTGCAAAGTGACACTAAAAAGTGCTCAGTAGCACTTGACTACGGATTGCTATACAGAAACACACCTTTGACATGCTTCTATGTAGCACACTATTCCATAATGCTTACTTCTTGTACAACACACTGCCTCAGTAGTTCTTGCCAACATTGCTGTGCAATGGTATACTATCAGCACGCTTACCACAAGCCAAATTGAATAAATTAACAAAGTACTTTTTGGTAGCATACTATTATCCTAGCAAAGTGTCATCAGGCACACTGTCAATATGTGAGTATAGATAGATCATCTAACTTCAATCTGATAGAAAATTTGTGTTGGACATTCAGTCTGAGCTGAAGAACTGGGTACTGTTTTATCAAAGCACAGGTACACATTAAACTTACATCTAAAAGTATTAAATTATTTATACTTACAAAGTATTAAGAACTATATATTATAGAAAAGGGAACTGTCATATTAAGAATTAATCAGTTAATGAACTGTTCCCTATTAGTTTTTGTAAAAAGCATTATAAGAATTCAAATTTGTTTAATATTTCTGTAAGTGCTTTGATAAAACAGTACTCAGAATCCGTAGCTGGAAGTCAACATTAGAGAAGCTTGCAGGAATATTACAACTTGTTCAGTAAATAGCTAGGTATATAGAAGCAGTTTATATTCAAACCAGGAGAGCATACACAAAATGTCACGTTTTTATAGCTGAAACTAGGTCATTCAGCCTTTTGACAGTTGGACTTTTGCTTTTGATATTTTGACAGCAGCAAATTGGGCTTTTAGCTGTTAAGTTCAGTTTCTCCTTCAGTTATGTGTTGGGCATTCTGCCGTGTAATTGTGGTACATGTGATAATTTCATGTTTTCTGTACTCGGCTGGTTGAGTACTGCCTTCCCTGTTCCATTTTCTACCATCTTGTGGAGAGCAGTTGTCTACAAATAGGTTGGATGCTTCAGGATTAAGGCGTCCCAGGTTCTATCTTAGTCTGCACCACTACTTAAGTTCTGTGAGCAAGAAATACCCAAAATACTCCACTTTACTAAGGGGTATGAACGGATACCACAGGAGGTCGAAAGCGAAAGTGTCAAACAGACCTACCATAAATTTGAAAGTATTTTCAGATCTTATTATTCAACATTTTTATCACAGCCACTTTCATGCAGAACGTAAAATGTTCTTTTTTTATGCCTTTCATGCACTGGCATTTTTGTCAAATACTGCCTTCCCTGTCTGATTTGTTAATAAAGGGACTGCCTCACATATTGGTGTATTGCAAAAATAAAATAAAATTTTAGCCCAATCTGTGAGGCAGCACCTTTAACGTTTGAAATATCATCAAAAATTTGACATTCCATGCATCCACGTTTATGTGACATATGTGATACCATAGGTGAAGTTCCGAAACTTATTAAGATCATAATTTATTACCATGCACTGAAACTGTGACCATGTTTTATTCTATGACAAACACAGGTACCTATTTATTATTTCTTAACTAAAATATAAATACGTTTTAAATTGTTTTAATAGTATTTGATACATGTATCAGGCCTGGTAATTAGCAATCATTGTCAAGCCTGAAAATCCCAATTTCAAAGCCTGAAACACTATATTTCAATATGAGCAAAGAAGAAAAATCCAGGATTCAAAAACCTGAAATCAGACACAGACCTGAAAAATACCGGGCCTGTGTATCAACAAAACAAGACTAGAAAGCATGATAACTTTATTCAGGGGTTGCATCTACACTGAATTAACTCAGTATTTCTCAACAAAAATTCATTTTTAACCCTGATACAATGATGCGAAAATAAACAAAATTATCTCTATACATCTAACAGTGTACATTTTTTCTTTAAAAACAAGCGATGCTTCTAGTAAGAAGCCTTAGCCTGAAGCATATAATTTTGAAATATTGAACTCAGTCAATACGGCGTTCATTTTTAAAATCCACACTATCGGAATTATCTCTCTACACTGTTTCCATACTCTAGTCGTGTGCTAGCGTGAGATGTAGAATTAGCAATCTCTTGTGTTTCCTGGTAGTTTGGCAGCATCGGAACATAAAACCATCCTGTAAGTAAACACAAACAAATAAAGTTAATCTTACAAAGCAAAAAGACACAAATTGAGGCATTATTTACTTTGACTTTCCAGAAAAAATTAGCTGGGACGGGAGCTCATGTTTATTTTCATTTGTTTGGTAGGGGAGGGAAGGATCACCAAGGCGTTAAAATTTTGAAGGTTGGGATGTAGAAATAATTGAAGTTATGGTGGTGGTACCCTAAGAAAAAGGTGAGTTCCAGTCCCATCCACTCTTTGTTTTATTGAGAAAAAAAAACTTTAATAATTATTTTATGATCCTGGGGGTCAAGACTTTTCATATTACACAGAGCTCTGAGGACAAAACTCTGTCCTCAACTACATAAAAAAAATTTAAAACACAATGACCTAGTTTGATATCCCAGGATACTGCTTTATCAAAGCACTTATGATAATCTTAAAGTTAAGCTCAAATTTAAATCCTATATAATTTATTAAGAATTGTAAATTGTAGTAAAGGGATCTGTAATATTAATGATGTTTCAGTTAATGAATTCCTACAACCATACATGTCCCTTATGAGTATTTGCTTAAGACTTATAAAAAAATTAATTTATGTGTAACTTTACAATTTCCTTAAGTGCCTTGATAAAATAGAACACAGGTGCCTAGATCCTGAACATAAGGTACAAGTCTGTTTCGGGTACCATTATCCCTATACCAAATCCCTGCTTAAAACATGGTTGTATTGTTAAAATTCAGCCTTTAAAATTTCAAATGACCATAACATAGTCAAACTAACTTGATTTTGATGTCAAATGTTTATATTCTGCAGAAAAGTCAATTCTTTCTAGTGCAGAAAATCAGATTTCTGTATTGTTCCATTTTTGTAAAACACTAAAAAAGTTCTGAGATGATCAAAATTGGACAATATTATTTAACCGGTAATCAACACTCTTTGTTCGTCTGGTATAACAGCATGTATACATGTATTTCATGGACAGGATATGTAGTTGATCATACTGTAAAATCATTAATAATGTAGGAGATTTAATTTCGGGGATGATAATAACCATGAAATTAAATCCCCAATAAATAATCATACCAATAAATATGTCATGTTTACAGAGGCTGCCATGCATGTTTAGTCAAGTATAAAACTGGGTTTTTGGGAAGTTTACTTGCATATTACATCAACATGTAATAAAACAATTATTATATCTGTTTGGTTTATAAATTATTTCTGATAATTTGTGTGAATTTAAGGTGATTTCCAACTCTTCATTTGAGCGGAAGTTTAGAAATCGGTGTAAATAAGACATATTGAAATGGTCTGACTACCATGATGAAATAGTACGAAAAACTTAAAATTGATGTGTCAGCATGTTCCCATGTCTTAAAATCGGAATTTACTGTATAGTTATTACTATATTAAACTATAATATAAAATAAATAAGCTTGCAGAATAAAGCTATAGCTGAAATTTTATGTGCCATTTATTCCAAACGTTGAAACACCAACACTCGCGAATACTAGCTACAACGTATGTGAAACGTAATATAATGCGCCCACACAAAATTTTATCCAAGTTTTAATATTTGTTTAGCAAGCATCCTGACTACTTTAGAGGCAGGTTCTTTTGCATTTATTCCGTAAGAATATAGACTAGCTAATGCAAAAGAGCATGGGCTCACCTTTAAATATACACATTTTTTCAAAAACAAATTATCGCGAAAACTGGATACAACATATTCAAAACGTTGATGTATTTTGTAAACTCTCCTGCTTTTCGACATTTCCGAAATCACTGAAGTGTCAACTAAAAAAATCTAGCCGAGCAACTGCCATGAAATTTGGGATAAAACTTTTATAATATTTACTCTACTGGTTGCATGTACGAAAACAGTATGTTGTTTAACTATTTTTTTCGTATAACGTAAAAATGAAAAATCACATATTTTAAAATATCATTTGAAAATACATACAATATGCATAGTCTAAAACAAACGTTGTCGTTTGATTCTGTGAATACAACATTTCGTGCATGCCAAGTTTCATGTGATTAAATGTCAAACTTTTTCGGTGAAATGCAAATATCAGTTTTTAGGGGGGTTCCCCAAAATCTAAAAATATCTTGAAAACTAGCCGAGCAAAACTGGTATGGGTTTGAACAATCACTATCATGAGTGTGTTCTTTATAAAAATCAGGTGTTTGATACCTCTTGTACCGAAAAATTTAAGAGTTGGGAATTACCTTAAACCTTGCCATTTTTCATGAAATCAGAAATCCCCACAAAATGGTCTTTTTCACTGAAACCATGGAAATTTGTCCCATCGATCGAAATTAAATGATTTTACAGTATAGCACAGAGAGTTTGACATGATCCTGACCTTTATGCATGAATATATTACAAGGTTCTTGCATTGAATATATCAATTTCCGCGAGCAAACTGTGCAATATTGGTTCTTTAGATTTCTTGGTATTACACCTTTAGCATCTTGGTGATATTTCCCACTTATAAAAACATACAACCGGGGTTATAAATATAGACAATATATATTTGTTAAATTATGCTAATAGAAGGTCGAGAGTCATGTCAAATTCTCTTTACTACAGTGGAATGATTTATGTACCTCTTTCATCTTGTCTCTGGTTTTGTAACGTCTTATGTTTTTTACATAAAACTCTGAAAAGAAGACATAAATAGTGTATTAAACACATGATTTAAAGTACCGACAGATTATCATGCAACTACAAGGACACTTAGTGGCTGTGTGTTTGTAACACATGTGAAATAAATATCAACTACAGTCAGGACTCGATATAACGACACCCGATATACTGACAAATTCATTATACTGACACCATATTTGGGGACAAAAGTATTAAAACGCTCTTTGTATCAATTCAGTATATTGACATATTCGTTACAACGACATTTTTCTTGGAAACGAACAGCATCGCTGTATCGAGTTCTGACTGTAGTCAGTAATGATGTCAATGATTCACCTTCTGTCTTCACCAGGGGACCTACTAAGACAAAATTCTCAATCCTGAAAATGAGTCACAAGTCTGTTTCAGGTGGCATTACCACATATCCTTATAGCAAAACTCTGTTTCAATATAGTTCTAATGTCAAATTCAGCTTAAGAAAATTCAAATGGCCATAATTTTGTCAATTCTTTGATTTTTTTCATCAAATTACTATTATTATTTGCAGATAAGTTCATTTTTTTGTGCATCGAATCCAGATTTCCAAATTATTCCGAAATCATTGGACCCCTGTCTTCATGATGTAAACATTTGTGATTTTTTGAGAATTGGCTGAAGGAAGTTACAAGTTATTATGTGACCTTCAGGTGTTACCTTGACATTATGACCTTCAGGTGTTACCTTGACATTATAACCTTCAGATGTTACCTTGACATAATGACCTTCAGGTGTTACCTTGACATTATGACATTCAGGTGTTACCTTGACATTATGACATTCAGGTGTTACCTTGACAGTATGACCTTCAGGTGTAACCTTGACATTATTACCTTCAGGTGTAACCTTGACATAATGACCTTCAGGTGTTAACTTGACATTATGACCTTTAGGTGTTACCTTGACATTATGACCTTCAGGTGTTACCTTGACATTATGACCTCCAGGTGTTACCTTGACATTAGAACTATGGACCTAACTCTTGTGTGAAACCTGTCCTCTTCATATGATGAATATTTATGCTGTTATGTACAAATTTCCCGATGTACATAACTTGGTACATGGTGGACAATAGGTCTTTTTTGTGGACTTATAAAACTGAACTTCCCAAAGTGATCCTGACCTTTGCACTTAGTACCTGTGTCTTGTGCAGGAGCTGCCAACCTCATGATGTAGGTACATATTCTGCAGGAAAGTTATTTATTTCTTATGCAGCAAATCGTATCTATACATAGTTACTACAGTGCTCCAGCTAGGATTTGAAAAGGGCAGGGTGCAACTTTGTGAAAAGGGCACTTTGGGGGAGGGTTCGGGAGGGGGTGTCCCCCGCCCGGCTGAGGGGGGATTGGGGGTCCTCCCCCAAGAAAATTTTGAAGTTTTAGTGTCTGCTTATGGCATCTCCTGTGTTTCCGGACAGAAATTGTGGTGTTTCTCCAGTAAGCAAATATACCTTTTCATTAAAAGGAAAAAAATATTTTGTAAAAAAAATGAAGCATAGATTTCTAAATGATCACAAAACATTTAAACAGACAAATGCCCTATGCCAAAGTATTGATCTACTTGTATGTACAATCAACACTTATATAATCAACTCTGATTGTTCTTTCAATTCACAAACATCATAGTAGTTAATGTTTATTCTTTTGACAGCATTCATTAACTGTTTAATTGTACGATGTAAAACATACAAAATACGATTTTCTCATCAAATTTCTCTTTCACAACGGTACGGACGGTGCGCGAGTTTTATCACTAACCGAAAACGAAAGTAATTTCGGTGCGATATTAGTATCATATCACGGAATCACCGATTTAAAGAAGGGAAAAGAATAAGTATACCAAAAAAGTTTTTAGATCGTACTCAATGAGATCGAAATTCGGCCAACTAGCGCGTACGGCAATTAATCGGCGTGGGTAATACGAAATTTTAAATCCCGGCCCGTGAATCTTCATAGATTTCTATCTATTTTCTACACCGATCTGTATTTGATATCAAGGTAGTATAGACTTGCGGAAATAAGACTTTTCGCGTAAAAAAATTATAATCTAACATAAAGAACGACATTGGAAATTGTCCAACTTTAGAACTTACGCGAGAATTGTCAACCCTGTCGGATCTTCATTATATGAGTGAATCTCGTGAAAATCCACGTCAATAACTTTCCAATGGTCAAAGACTAAGGCGCGATTTAATTCATTAAGATTAATTTTAACATGATCAAAAAATATAACGTGTACACTGTGATGCTTTACAGTAGGCCTACGTCCAAGTCTCTACACGCGTGAGTTTTACACACCGTATGACGTCACTACTGTATGTAACTCACTGAGTTTACACGTTTCTCTGGTGAATTAACGCCTTATATGGCGATGCGTCGAGGACTTTAATAGTGCTCTGTGCTTTAAAATTCTTTTTGGATTCACGACATATTTTTTATTGAGGATTAAACATGCTAGTCAGCGGGTTACATTGGTAAATAAAGGTTAGTTAGAGTGATTTAATGGCGCGCGTTTATTTCCCGCAAGATCCTGAGAAAAAATGTGCGTTATTAAAACTTCGAAATTTAAGAATGAATTCATCATTACTGTAACTTATGTTAAACATTTCTGTTGAAATTGACAAGTGCCCTCTAAGTTTTTTTACTTGACTTGGTCAAATTCACGGACAATCTGTGATCTAATTCACTCGGATAAATGCCAATTAGTTATTCACACGTTGATTTTGCGTGAACGTGAGACACGATCTCATTGGTTGATAGCCGTTGCAGATGACAAGCCCCGCCTCCAATGTTATCAATTTAATAGTGTTTTATGGATGATTGACGTACCTGATTAATATACAACTTGTCACGTTGTTTATTACTCGATTGACCCAGTTTTTTACACACATAAGAATTTAAAAAGGGCAGGGCGGATTTGACAACAAAAGGGCACAGCAGGGCGCCGGAAAAGGGCAGCAGGGCGTTGCGCCCTGCTATTAAGGTCTAGCTGGGGCACTGGTTACACACAACAGGGTTGTCAACAGAGTCAAATTAAAAGTCCTGAAAATCATATGCGGCTGGCCATTTTCGCCGTCAACCACATTGTTTCTATATTTAACTCAGTTTGTATTGAATAAAATCCTTCAGTGAAGATTAAATCTACCATAACTTTGCCAATTCTTGAGATATTTTCATCATAATGGGTGGCATGGTGTTCGAGTGGATAACGCACTTGACTACTGATCGAGAGGTCCCTGGTTCGAATCTCGGCCGGGACACTTGGTCATTTATGAAATGCTTTTCAGTGTTTCCCACCCAACTAGAGATGAACTGGTTGGAAACCCAGAGGTAGTCTCGCGTGTATCGGTGCTATACACTGGGCATGTTAAAGAACCAGGGAGTCCATTCGAAACAAGCTAGGGTAACGCACCCGGATTCCTTGTATCACAACTGTTTCTCTTCTACTCGCTGTCCCTTCAGCAAAAACACAGGACCCCATTGGAAATAAGTGCTTGCACTTTCATGGGTTATCCTTAACCGAAAGGCCTAAATAATTACATACATCAAATAACTTTTATTTTGGTCAGAAATCATAACTCTCTCAGGATAGATAAATCTGAAAATGCGGATAAATCAGGAATATTGACAACCCTGACACAACATCACTATGTATAGATATGATGTGCTGCACAAGAAAGAATGAACTTTTCTGCTGAATGTGTAGTCTTTTATGCACAGCTTATTTGTAATTATAGTCAATGGTTGAGGAAATAACAGTGGGGTCATAAAGGTAAGGATGAACTGACCGACTGAAAAGATGAGGAAGCGTAATAATTGGCCTGTAACTATTTGAGCCGGTAGGTAGAGCTGTCATTGATAGAACCCATTCCGATGATATTTTTTAGCCGATTAATTATCGATTCACATTTTAAAATAACGATGTACGGGTAAATGAATGGAACCACCTTAAATCCTCATTTTCCTGCACATAGCATTTTCTTTGTTAAAATGGAAGTTTACAAATTGTCAAAATGGGTCAAGTCTAAACTCTAACCAAAGGTGCAATTTTTTCAAAAGCTGAATCTATACAGTCTAGAATGGCTAAATAAGTGAATCATGACTAATGGGCCTGTTTCTTGTTCGCCTATATGCGTAAATCGTTATATCAATGTATCAATGTATCGTCGATACTAGTCTATATAGTCGATATATCGGAATGGTCGATATGCCTCGGGTCGAATCAATGACAGCTCTACCTCTAGGTGACTAAAAACCTTCTACTTTGTAACTAGTATATTACAATTTAAATAATTTACTCCAAAGACTCCTGTGGCAGTACTTACTTAGTCCTTCTCCTTTCTTCCGCCGCAAATACATAGTATACTGATCTTTCATAAACTTTTTCAGGTGGTGTTATGCAATACTTGGCCATTAATCTCTGTACAGGACCCTGAAATTGATAGAATAATAAAATAGCACAGCATTATCCATGTATCAGTATATGTTTGAGAGTTGGTTTTTGGTAACTTAAGTACTTGGCTTCTAAACAAAGTTCCAGCTGAATATGGTTTTTTTACTGATTTTTGGTGGTCAATAACCTAGTAATATTACAGAGGTCATACAGAGACTTAATGCAGAATTATGAAAATTAGATGCAAATCTATTTCGAATGCCGTTACCTCACATCCTTACACCAAAATTCTGTTGCAAAAATTGTTCTAATATTAAATTGAGCTTATGAAATTTCAAATGACCATAACTTAGTTAATACTTTGAATTTTTTCTTCAAATTTTCTTTTATTTTCTACAGAAAAGTTCAGTCTTTCTAGTGCAGAAAATCTGGATTTTTGAATCATTCTGTCATTGTAATACCCTAGTAATAATTTACTCCACACAGTCCTCTGCAAGCAAATTAACCAACACAAATTAGAGCTCTAAGGTGGAGAACAAGTGATTTTGGAAGCATTTGATAGAAGCACATCGATGACCGAAACCCCCTTGCAAAGGCATTTTTGAGTGAAATCAGAACTCTTTTATAAATAAATTAGAAATGCAATAGACTAAAATCAGCTGTCATGAGGAAAAATCGTATCTCAGAATATACCGATATAATAACTCAAGGTAGTAACCCTCATACACTGCTTCATTATTGTATTGGTCTTGGTCTTTTATGGAATTTTTAACTTATGCGAATTAATGCCCAGATTGCTCTGACGGAACTGAAATCCTGCGTAACGCTCTGTCGGAACTGAAATCCTGTGAAATGCTCTGCCGGAACTGAAATCCTGTGTAACGCTCTGCCGGAACTGAAATCCTGAGAAAAGCTCTGCCGGAACTGAAATCCTATGTAATGCTCTGACGGAACTGAAATCCTGTGTAACACTCTGACAGAACTGAAATCCTGTGTAAAGCTCTGACAGAACTGAAATTCTGTGTAAAGCTCTGACAGACTGAAATCCTGTGTAACGCTCTGACAGAACTGAAATCCTGTGTAATGCTCTGACGGAACTGAAATCCTGTGTAACACTCTGACAGAACTGATATTCTGTGTAAAGCTCTGACAGAACTGAAATTCTGTGTAACACTCTGACGGAACTGAAATTCTGTGTAACGCTCTGACAGAACTGAAATTCTGTGTAAATCTCTGACAGAACTCAAATTCTGTGTAAAGCTCTGACAGAACTGAAATTCTGTGTAAAGCTCTGACAGAACTGAAATTCTGTGTAACGCTCTGACGGAACTGAAATCCTGTGTAACGCTTGACGGAACTGAAATCCTGTGTAACGCTCTGACAGAACTGAAATCCTGTGTAACGTTCTGACGGAACTGAAATTCTGTGTTACACTCTGACGGAACTGAAATTCTGTGTATAGCTCTGACAGAACTGAAATTCTGTGTAACATTCTGACAGAACTGAAATCCTGTGTAACGCTCTGACAGCACTGAAATCCTGTGTAACGTTCTGACAGAACTGAAATCCTGTGCAACGATCTGACAGAACTGAAATCCTGTGTAACTTTCTGACAGAACTGAAATCCTGTGTAACGCTCTGACAGAACTGAAATCCTGTGTAACGTTTTGTCAGAACTGAAATCCTGTGCAACGCTCTGACAGAACTGAAATCCTGTGTAACGTTCTGACGGAACTGAAATCCTGTGTAACGCTCTGACGGAACTGAAATCCTGTGCAACGCTCTGACGGAACTGAAATTCTGTGTAACGTTCTGACAGAACTGAAATCCTGTGTAACGTTCTGACAGAACTGAAATCCTGTGTAACGTTCTGACAGAACTGAAATCCTGTGTAACGTTTTTGACAGAACTGAAATCCTGTGCAACGCTCTGACAGAACTGAAATCCTGTGTAACGTTCTGACAGAACTGAAATCCTGTGTAACGTTCTGACAGAACTGAAATCCTGTGTAACGCTCTGACAGAACTGAAACCTGTGTAACGGTTTGACAGAACTGAAATCCTGTGTAACGCTCTGACGGAACTGAAACCTGTGTAATGCTCTGACAGATCTTAAATCCTACACAATGCTCTGACTGACTGAAATCCTTTGTAACACTCTGACCGTTCTAAGAAGCGGTGTTTTGGGATAACTACCATGTAACTGTAATGAAAGCATACCTTGTGATATTCATATGGTTCAGGAACATAATCTTCAGGTATCTCACGTAGCTCGGCTGGACCTTGAAGAAATAAAGGTTGATTACAAGATGGTGGAGTTACCTGGAAATCCTGGTTCATTAGAAGGTACTGTATTGTACATGTACTTCAAAATCCAGGGAATTCTTGTACATTAGAAGGTACTGTATTGTACATGTACTTCAAAATCCTGGTAATTCTTGTACATTAGAAGGTGCTGTATTGTTCATGTACTTCAAAATACTGGGAATTCTTGTACATTAGAAGGTACTTTATTGTACATGTACTTCACAAACGCTACTTCCAGTAGCAAATAAATTCATTATAGGTAATCCTATGTCAGAAGCCAAAATTATTAGATCCTATCATGTTCATTATGACAGGGGTCCTACTGAGGCATAATACCCAATCCTGAAAAAAATATGTGCACATCTGGTTTGGGTGTCAATAGCACACTCACCTACACCAAAGTCTGTCTAAAATTCAGCATATGGAATTTCAAATGGCCATAACAATGTCAATACTTTTGACAAATAATTTCTATTTTCTGCAGAAGAGTAAATTCTATGTAGTGCAAAAAATTGGCAGTTCTGGATGATTCCAGAATTATAGGAACCTTGTTTCAATGATATTAAATAGAGGATCTTGCATGAGTGCTCATTACACACGTTTAATTAAACAAGTGGACAAAATATTATGACAAGAGGCTTTACCGAGTGTCATATCGTTTTTGTCAGCGAGTTTTAGACGTCTTGAAGCATTAGTATTATCCTAATGTCATGAGCCGATAAAGAAGTGGATTAGGTAACGTCAGGCTAAGTTAAACACTCATTGCACACTCTAAGAGTGTCGAAAGATATTTCGGCTCAACTTTCTGGCACTGCTCGGGCGCAGGTTATGTGAAAAAAGTAAATACATCTGTGCTAAATAACCACTGCCATCTGGTGTAAGCAGGTGCTATTTATTATCCCCTTGATGAGCTGCTTAGGACAGGTTCAATATTATTATTAAAACACAATCAATAATAGTTCACAGTGGAAATAAATTATGACTCACCTCTGAAAACATTTAAAAATGCAGTAAATAAAGCCAATGGTACAGCTCCTATTAAGGTAAAATATACCTGAAATATAAAACCAACATATTGAGAAATGTACAAGCAAGAATTTGATTTTCAAAATGTTCATAATTTACATGCAGTATCTTCCTGTTCACTTACGGATTTTGTCTGCAAACTGGTTGTAATTTTGTATTGATAATCGGGTGTTAGAAATTGTTTGACCAAATTTCAGCTGGTAGTGTAATACAGGCTTTATTGATACAGTACTGACTGTGACATAGTTACGATACTAGGTTGCCATTTCAAAATTCTTTTATCTATATAAAGGTAAAAAAATATTTTTAGTTTTGATTTACTAAAGACTTTGACATTATACCAGTAATACCAGACGAGATAGGTATTATAAATGTTAAGACTGACACTGTATTCAAATTGTAAAACATACACCACTTGTCGAAGTAATGTCTTGAAGGATAAACAGATTTCTAAAAGTGGGTCACCTCATTAGTATAACAATATAATAATAATAATAATAAAGACTTTATTTACCGAAGGTGAAAACACATTAAGTTACATACATAATATATACACTTATTTCCAATGCGGCCTTCGTTGAAATAACATTTTAACAAGAATAAAACAAAAGCAAAACACAAAACATACATGTATACATTTCCGACAAACACTCACTTGAATTATATTACTATAACTCACATTCATGCATAATAACATACATTAACTATGAACTATTCGTTTGATGAAGAGACTAAATAAAAATATACAATGTACAAACAATACATATAGTTTTACGAGTCTCAATTATTTTATATTATAACGACTTTACAAGCTTAGCATTAATTAGCAAACATCAATATAGTATATACTGAAAAAACAAATTGTGGAAGAACTCTTGAAAATGCATCGATTGTTCAATAATTCAATAGTATTCGTCCAGATACCAACTTCTACTTCAAGCTTGTTTTGGCCACCTAAAATACTTAAAAATTGTCCTACTGTTTATTAGATGCTCAGTGCTTGAAATTATCAAATACTTACAAAATTGTCACGAAGTCTGGCAGTTTGATAATTTGATGCTTTAATTTCCATTGAATCACTCATACTTCTCACTGAAATGAAACAAGACATAATAAAATAGACACAGAAACAATAGCCTATTATATATCCAGTGTTCCCACTCATGTATTCAGGCCTTGACACTAACTATTTTGGGCACTGGTCCGACAGGGCAAAAGCGCCAAATTTGTAAATAGGACAGTTACTAGTCCTCCAGAATTTTCACTGGTCCTTCTGGATTTTCACTGGTCTCGGACCAGCGGACCAGTGTTAGTGTCGAGCCCTGTGTATTTATAATCTTATGTAAATCACGCAATGAAATACAGTCTCATGTAAAATTTTTGTACTCGGTGCGAGATCACGCGTAACATGACTATAGTTCTATAGTTTGTAATTCCACATTTGTTGTTCTACTGCTATAAATTATGAAATAAAGCAAACGTAAGCTGTTGATTTGTTGATAGTTGCAGTGATTTTTTTCCTTCTTTGTTTGCTACCAGTAAACGGTACCTTCCCAATTAGAAAAAGGCTATAATTTTCCCAAATTTGAAGGGAGAAATTCCCAATGGACATTTAAAAAAAAAAATATCAAAATCGGACATATTAAAAATGACGAAGTTATGAACATTTTTGACAAGAGGTCAAGCATAAAAGTTTACAGAAACCAGTAAACAGTCACATGTAATCTCTTTTTCTGTTTCATTTGGCCTTTCTGCTTCATGAAAATTCCCAATTTCAAGTTGTCACGACGCGAAAATTCCCAATCTGAACGGACCCGGACCCTTTCCCAAAGAAGCGAAAAAAATCACTGAGTTGGGTTTCAAGTAACGTCTAAAAGGTTTACACTAATATACTATAGACGGGTTACTTAATTTCTGAAATATAAACGTCGAATCAGGCTTGTAAAGCAACAGTGCGATAACCATTCCACCATTCTAGACCCGTCTGCATAATATGGTGCTGTCTATGGCTTGCTTCAGTAACCAAGCGAAAACAGAGACTGTCCCTTGTAGAAATAAAACAACCCAAGGATGACAGACACTGATTATATTGGCTGATAGATTAGTACTTAAAAGTAAATATCCAAAAATTATTTTTAACCAGTGCAGTCCTACATTAAACTGGCACTTTTAGAAACCATGTATGAGCATTTTTGGTCAAACTACAGATATCGCCTGGCTATACTCCTGCAAAAACTTGGTAGCGCTATGCTAGGAAATGGCTTGTTTCAAAAAAGCGCTTCATAGTGGGGAACCGGAAAAATCATATGCTTCCAGCAAGCGCTGGCAGATAGCAAACCGTTGCATAGCAAAGCAATATCAAGCTTTACCAAAGCAATCTGTTGCACATGAAAGCGCTCAGTAGCAAAGTGTAAAGAAAAATGTATGCCATCGGCGAGCAACTCCTCGCTCGTAGCATATCGTTGCATAGACATAGGAATGCCGCAATTTGGAAGCGGCTTGGTTAGGAAACGGGCTCCTGTCCTGTTGCGAGTCAATCTCCACTTCATTGTCCGTCTTGAGTCCGATCCCTATCAGTACCAGTCCACTAATTAATTTCTCTAAGCGAAAAATTTACTAAGGAACAATCTTAAATTATAGCAAAGATGAAAACTGAGAGAATATTATCAAAAACACGGTTATCAATACCCCACCCACTTTTATACACAGTAAAATTCATGTTGAATTGAAATATTGAAAGCAACATGTGAAATAATCAAACCTGGAGAATTCTGCTTTATAACATGCTTCAATTGAGCAAGGGTTGTGCGAGCACCAGCCACAGCTGGCGCTCGTAAGCAGCTGAGGACCGGCATCGCTCAGTTGTAGTCACCTTGTCCAAAACAAACTACCCTGAGTTATTTCCCCTTAGCTGGTACCCGTAAACTAATAAGTAAGGAACCAGCAAAACATAAATGTACCTAAAGTATGTAATGTAGCAAAAAGTGGAATAAAAAGTAGTCTGGATTAACTTCCTTTGCTTTTAAAAGAAGCAAAGACTTAGAGGTTAATATATTTCACACAAGATGGTAACCACCAAGTTGTCATTGATTTCCAACCATACAATATACATTCAAAAACCGATTAAATTAACTAAGAAATATGGATCCATTTTATTTTAGACTAGATTCAGGGGCGGGTCCAGAATTTGGCGTTAGGGGGGCATACATTCATGTATTGACCCCCCCCCCTCAAAGAAATGTGCTAGCGAAGCGAGCAAGAAAAAATGTATCTCTGAGAAGCATTCCACACAATTTCGTTCTTCATCTTATAATATTCATTGATAAAGTTAATGTGAGAGTAAGGCGAACAAGAATATAAGCATAAATTATTTGAGCAGCATATCCCGCATACTCATTCCCTACTTGACAAACTTAACTGATAGCGGTTGTGCGAGCGGAGCGAGCAAGAAAAAAATGCAATCATCTATTTCAGCAGCATACACCACACACTTATCACTTGGTAATATTCACTGATTTAGTGATTGTAAGAATTTGAAAAATCAGTGTTTATCTGAGCAGCATACCCAACAAACTCATTGATAAGTCGAAACCTTTCATTGAATTTGCGTAGATCTACAGCGAGCGAAACGAGCAAGAAAAATCGTTGTTTATATAGCCAGGACTAACGATAATCAACTGGATAATATTCACTGATATATAGCTGCTGTGAATACGTCACGAAGAAAAAATGCACTGTCTATCTGAGCGGCATACCCTGCGAACTCCAGGGCTTCACTTTTGTTCAAGTGGAAATGTGAAATACTTGGGATCCAGCGACTAGGGGGTCCAGTTGCTTTCTGCCTCGTGACGTTCTAAAAAGAACCACGGAATTCGTCAGCTGCATTCTGAGATATCTTTTTTTAATGAAAAGGACAGGTTTATTAGAAAATCAAGCCAACGGTATTAATCTTTTATGACTTGTCAGACATTTTTAATGTGCAAGAATCTCTGTAGCCGATGTTTGGCACCATGCTACCAATCAGCCATATCTTGTTGCTTGCATACAGCATTAAGTTCACTTTAAAATCAATAAATTGATTATTTATTTATTGAATGAAAAAAAATGCATATCAATATGGTTCTTACATCCAAAATATGATAAATTACCTAGGCTCCGACGATTTTAGGGGGGGGGGCGTACGCCGGGTCCGCCCCCCTTGGATCCGCCTATGAGATTCTAATTCAACTCAGATCAGATTATCGAACTCAACTCAAGCCAACAGTTGAGTCAGATATTTGAGATTGAGCTTGAGTTTTGAACTTAAGTTCTTTCGTGATCCTGGGGCCAGATGGTTTCCCCTTTTCCCCATTCTAGCTATTGCCCAAGTAACGTGACAGCCACATCTACCCTTGATGCTTTCAAGGCAGCTGTGGTTGACATCCATCATTAATTAATCAAACATTTAGCAATGTTTTCGTTTACTTTTTATCTATATATTTTTCTTCCTCTTACTGAAGTTAGTGTGTCTGTTTTTGGTCTGTTTTCTGGTTATTACTCTAATAAATTTACTTTCTTGAATAGACGTGCATAAATTGCCTTTAATTATTATTTGTTCCATGTCTATAATACCAAAAATTGGTGTTAACAATACAACGATGGATGGATGGATGGATGGATGGATGGATGGATGGATGGATGGATGGATGGATGGATGGATGGATAGAGGTCACCGAGTAAGTGCATAGTTTCATATAGGCACGTGCAAGTGGGTATAGATGTGTTGAACTTGGATCTTCTAGATTTTTAGTCTAAATTATTCCCAGAGCTCACCTGCGACAGTGTAGAAATCAAATATTTACCCGAGGAGCATACCCCTCTACAGTTATGATTGGTCTTTTAACTTTATTCTATAAACAGCACAGAAGCCGCATGCAAGGATGTACATTTCAAAACTGCACATCGAGCATTTCTGCATTATCTCAATGATGACCAGTTGCCGATACCATGAAAGTCTTCGGATTCAAGAAGATTATTTAGAATTTGTGGGGAAGAGTTGTGTAGGTGACAAATCAGACGACAAACCAACCCGGCAAAAACTACAAAAACATGCCAGTTTTCGGGAAAGGGTGTCCATTCCCGAGGTATTGATAAAATTATATGGGGCAGATGTATAACCATATCATAAAAGACATGGAAGGACATAAACAATACTAATTAACTATAAACTGTTAAGTAAAATTTACACCAACCTTGAAAATATTTTGCATGCTGTCTTTTTGTGACTTTACAATTGACAGTGATAAATAAATAAATATACCAGATTTATATAGCGCACAATTTGCCAACGCACGTTCAAAGGCACTTTACATTATTATGTTGCAGCCACAAGGGCGCACGTGCATCCTCCACCAGTGCAGATACAGCATGATCTGACCAGAGGGACAGACTGAGAGAAAGCCCCTGAAGGGAGAGAGAGAGACATTAGAAACAGGCATGTTCGGCGCTGCAGAAGTGCGCCTAGCTCTTATTTCGAATAGACAGCCTGGTTATTTAATGTGCCCGTTGTATAGCACCGATACACAGCTTCCTGGCATTTCCAGATACTTTGCAGACCACACGGCCAGATATAGCGGGAAATATTATAAATATTTCAGAAATGTCAAGTTCCGATGCCCGGGATTGAAACCACGACCTCTGGATTGACAGCACAGTGCGTTACCACTGAGCTAAATCCGCTTATATTCATTATTTGAAATCGATTTTGATAAAACAATCATAGTAGCATCGGATGTATATGTATATATTAATAAGCCAAATTGTAACCAGGACCTGTTCTATAAATAGTATCTAAACTTCATGCTGTAACTATAAAGATTATATTAAGTCAGACAGGGATGGCAGCACTCAATTAACCAGCCGAGCACAGAAAACATTAAAAACACACAAAGCCCAATGCCCAAATTCAAACCAACCGAGCACAGGAAACATAAAACACACCCAAGGCACAATGCCCAACTAAACAAGCAAAGATCCGCCCAAGTCCAAGCTGTCGAAAAGTATAATAAATTATTACTAGCTGAATGACCCAGTTTCCACAGCAAAACGACTACAATGCCTAGTTTTAGCTGTCAGAAATCCTAAAACGAAGAAGTGCCCAACACATTGCCAACCAAGAAAATTAATCAGCCCTTGTCCCAACTGTTAAAAAGCTGAATAGAAAAGTTTCAGCAAACAAATGGCAGAATGCCTACTCTGAATGACCTAGTTACAACAGTAATACAGTAGTACTTACGACGAACTTCTAATTCTAATATTACTCTTTGACTAAAAATATTATTTAAAAAATCGGACTGGGAAAGTAGCACTCAACTGAAACAGCAGATCACAGAAAACAGAAACCATACAGACCACAGTCACATGTCTTACACACAACTGAACAAGAAAATGAAACCTCATACCTGATGCTATCCATCGCCACGAGGGTATGAGAGAAGAGAAGCCAGTTACTCTTTTATGCTGAGCGTCTAGCAAGGGAATTTCCGGTACCATTTTTATTTCGTCTTTGGTATGACGCGGCCAGAGATCGAACCCGAGACCTCCCGCACTCGAAGCGAACGCTCAACAACTTAGGCTATCAGCTATAAAAAAACCTGAAAGACATAGTTCCTGTAATAAAAAAGCTAAAAACACTTTTTATCAATTAAGTGTTGGTTCTATTCATAACTAAACAATACATTTTGTTCTATTATGACCAATCAATGAGAAAAAACTCTGATAACTCTATCATATATATAAGCCAGTCTCCAGGAAAACCTGCTATATTGACATTATGTAATTACTACATGTAACAAGGTTTTAAAATGTTTTAAAATAAGAAAAAATGACAAATCTATAGATTTAATTTTTAAGTAATTTATCCGTATATTACTATATCTAAGCTTTAAAATTTCTTATGAATTATGTGGAAATCACTTACTTCGTTGCTATGGTGACCAATTTCAGAAAAGTACTCTGATTGGAAAAAAAGAGGAGTTAGTTGTTTAAAACAGTAGTAAACATTTACAATTTGGATATATATTTTAAAACTTAAAACATTATTCTAAAACATGATACATTTGTACCATTTTGAACAGTTTATCTCAAGAATTGATCAAATGCTGTATTTATAAAGTACTTTTAACAACGACGTCGAATAACGTTTGAATGACGTTCGCGACGTCCGTCACACAAATAGGCTCTGATTAGGACCTCCACAAAACAGCTGTAACTTCCTATATAAATCAAGATATCAACACAGTTTCTTTTGCATTTTGCTTCATTAAGATTACTCTTTTAAATAATAAAAATTCTCAAAATCCAATATTTTGCCAAAATAGAAGGTTTTCCTGGAGACTGGCTCATATATATATGTGTTATATCCTTCTTTCCTATGGTTTCATCCTTTCCTATGGTTTCAGCCACCCCCTTATTTTGAAAAATATAGCACAAAGTGTGGAAAATATTATTCCATTATGTGGATTGCATGAAAAAACTAGGATATGCTTACTAAAAATATTCTAGAATTCATTTTTACAAAATTAAGCCATTTTAAGTGATTTTGTAGCCAAAACAAGAAAAATCACAACTTTCTTAGCGGGCCATTTGGAAAAACAGGGCGCTACGCTCTCTGAAGGCATTTGATACAAATAATTTTTTGTATAATATTAGTTGAAATGTTGATTTAAATAACCTACACATTTTTCACTTTGAATCTTTCAAAAAATAAAATTTCTTGGACATTCAACTTGGGTGGCTGAAACCATAGGAAACACTATAAAATTAAGACTAACACACCCTGGGTCATATAAATAGCTATATTTTTACAAATAGACTTCACAGACAAAACATGTTGGTCAATTTGTGTTGCTTAAAGACCAACTATAACGTTCTAAACATTTTTCAAGCTTGCAACAATATTTTTTAACAAACAGAGAGTGTTGATCCTTAAGTGGCTGAAACAATAGGAAAAGAGGATACCCATAAACAACCTTAGATACCTGCATCATGTCACCCTTGTATGTCAAAGAAGGCAAAGCCAATTTTTTTTTTCTATCCAGAAAGGTTAGATAGAAGCCTAGCTACTGACCCTTCTTTGGTCATTATTTTATATTAATATTAAGTTAGACAGGGAAGGTAGCACTCAGCTTACCCAGCCGAACACAGAAAACATAAAAAACACACAAGGTACAATGCTCGGCTAAACCAGCCGAGCACAGAAAACACCCAAGGGAAAATGCCTAACTAAATAAGCTATGAGTATGATCCTCCCATGTCCAAGCTGTCCAACAATTAACTAAGTAAAAATATCACTTGGCGCCATTTCGCCTCTCTTTGCGCTACTTTCACTTTATCATTCGGCACGCTTCGGCGATACAATTTTACTGGGCATGCGGAAGTTACGAGACACCGTACAACATGGTGGACACGATGGCAAACCACGTAGCTGTGTGGATGAATTTTTTGAAGAAATCGATTGAACAGGGCGATTATACTGTTATCGGTGTATTGATTGCGTTAGCTGTAATAACTGTTACATTTTGTGAGTTTAATTTTTAACATTGATTTGTTCTTAATCTCAATATTCGTTAAAAACATCATGACATATGTTCCAATTTCTTGTATTCTTTTTACTCAGTCACAGTCACTGAGTCAGTGGCCAATTTCATAGTTTTATGTGTAGAAAAACTGCATATATGTACACTAATAGGTCATAATCTGCTTAATAGATCAGTATTTTAACTTAATGTAAACTGACAATTGCCAGCCCAAGAATGTAAGGATACACAACATCAAAGGGTCTTGACCATATTATTTTTATGTGTGATGTGTTTCCCTTATATCTCATATACAGTATAACCTCCGTAGAGCGACATCCAGCTGAGACAGAAAAATTTGCCGCTTTGTGGAGGTCGATTGTTTTAGAATGTCGTTCATGGACTATTGAATACATGTACATAATCACGTATTTGATTGATGTTACATTGTAATTGTTTGTGTGTGATTAAGTGCATAAAATTAGATCTACTCATAACTGCGAGTTGGTCATTGCGTAGGGCGAGTTATCCAAATCCAGGATGAGTTGGTAGGGGGTGAGTTGACTGTAAATCGTTTTGCGATATAATCCTGACGATTATTTAATTAAGATTGTTGATTACAATGTAGGTACAATCACAGGTCTAGTATTTATTGCTATTAATGCAACTCTCAACATTATAAACCAAATCCACAATATTTTAAGCACATGTCGTATTAAATTAAATTGTTTACCTTCAAGGTGTTAAAATCTCTATTACGTCATATCGCTGACTACACAATTTGTACATGTGATCGGTAAGTGATTTTACTCTCGCATGTACTGTAACTTGGTCAGTGCATATATTGAAATTGACAGTTTTAGACGACATGATTAACCAACAACACAACGTGTACATTTTGTACTTGAAGTTCCTTTCATATTGTTTGGATATTTCATTTACAATTATTAATAATGACTTTGATTTAACAAAAATCGAGTTTTATGCTGGACCGTCAGAATTTTAAGCAGCCATTTGCAGACAGCTTATCTGTCTACAAGTGCATGGTAATCCCGTATGTAGTGTTATTTTGTTGAACTGATCACGTAGACAGTCACTAATTTACTAGTGCCCGCGGCTATCGGCTATAGTTACCTATCGATGAGCGATAATTATTATAGTCCATGAAGGTGCAAAAAATAGAACACATCGTATAGAGTTATGTAAATATGTGTGAATATGCTGTTGTAAAAACACACCTGTCGCTTCTCAGACCACACAATATCAGGACTCGACACTAACACTGGTCCGCTGGTCCGAGACCAGTGAAAATCCAAAAGGACCAGTGAAAATTCTGGAGGACCAGTAACTGTCCTATTTACAAATTGGGCGCTTTGGCCCTGTCAGACCAGTGGCAAAAATAGTTAGTGTCTAGGCCTGACAATAGGTAAACAATTTTAACGGATGTTTGCCGCTCTGTGGATGTCGCTTCTCGGAGGTTATACTGTACATATAAAGGGAAGTAACCCTACCATTGATATTGGTCTTTGATATCGAGAAAATCCTCTTGTTATTCAATAGAAAGATGATTTACCAAGCAACCCAAAACCAAATGATCCTCAGGTCTAAAATAAGTCAGAAATCCACAAAACTGCCTTAAATCATGACCGTTTTTGGCAATGTCAATATCACCTGCCAGCTTCCTATATCGAATGACCCACCCTATTTATTGACTCATTTAAGAAAAAAAGGTGAGCTATTGTCATGTGGGATCGTGTGAGTTGGTTTATTTTGTCAAGTGTCATTTTCTCAAAGTCAAAGACTATCGTAGGTATCCACTATGAATATACATGATAATTATGCACTGATGCAGTAAGGACAAAGTACAACTTCATCACCGAAATTTGTAATTCATGAGAAAAACTAATTCTATTTTACAGTGATATTTGGAGTATTCCGACAAAGAAGCAATAAAAGACGAGGTGTTTTAATCCTAGGTGGATGTGATGCTGGAAAGACTTTACTCTTAACAAGGGTATATTTGCCGATACTTGTATAAAATATAATAAAAAATTACTAGAAGTTAGAACAATGTTTCAGGATTCCCAATTACAGACCGTGTTTAAAAACCATGTTTTACCCGAATTTCATTGTTCCTTTTGTACATGTATTTTAGTAAATGGTCAGTTTCTTAATTACGTTTATGTATGTTTTGGGGAGACATAAATTATATTGATTTTAAGCTGGATGTCTGTCGGTAAGTTTTTTACCATGCTTATTCTCCTTAATCACCAGTTGGATTTGAATGAAACTTCACTTGAAAAGTTGGTACCAAGTCTAGTTGTGCATATAGTCAGGAATTGCAGGTCAGATGATTATTGTTGAGTTATGGCCCTTAAATAGTTATTTATAATACGTTAGTCTGCGCTTGTTTTTCTTATTTAAACCACCTCGTTCCAAGCAGGGTGGTGCATATTGTGAGGAATTTTAGGTAGGATCATGATTATTGCCCTTTGTGGGAGACATATGTTTTTGTATCAAAATTACCTTCTAGTTTTAACTAAAATACACAGAGGAGTTTATTGAAATGGAGAATAAATGGAGGAAAAAAGATGGTTGGTGGTTCTACTAGTTTGTGTATAATAAGGTTTTACTGTACATATACATGAATTGATGCCAATATTTTACTTTATTATAACAGTTGGCTTACAAGAAGTACAAGACAACATTCACATCTATATCAGCCAATAATGGAACATACACAGTCACTGAAAAGGTATGTACTCATGTTCTAATTCAGGGTTTTCATTAAGATTTTGCTGAATAGGCTTGTTTTAAAGTTGAGGCAGCCAAATCAGCTATTTCATCTATTAAAAGAAGTTAATTATCAAAGTTTTGAGGTGGCCAGACTAGCAGTTGAGACAGGCATTTTGGCCTAGAACTACCTGTTAACTAATTTAGTTGACTGATTTGGTTAGTGTGTGTTTGCTGTTTTACCATATGCATGTGCTTTGACAGGCCTCAACAAATATTTTTAAATGCACTCGTCCTGCAATATAGACAAAAAAGAAAACCCCAAAATCTTACTTGTCCTGCTATATAAATAAAGAACGAAAAAATTGTGCAGGACGAGCGGACAAGTGGATTTATTGAGGCCTGTTTGATATTATGTTATGATTTATGAGATATAGATGCTTTAGTCCAAGAGCTGAGGGCCATTTATTTACAATATAGATGCTTGGTTGTAAATAAATAAACTGCCTTCATTTCACACTTTGCATATATAAGTAATTTAATGTCTGATATATTAACAAACACATAGTGGTTTAATAATGATAATAATAAACACTTTATTTATTGATACAACCTACTTACAGAACAAGACTTTAGCATTGTATGATTTACCAGGACATGAGAGAGTCAGACTACAGATGCTGGAGAAATATAAGGATATGACCAGGTGAGCTAGTCTTCAACTTTATACATTGGTATAGGGCTGATATACTAACCTGATCCTCGACCTTCTATAGCATAACTGAACAGCTGTTATCTTGTATATTCATAACCTCAGTTGTATGTTTTCATAAGTGGGGAGTATCACAAAGACACTCAAGGTGTGATAAACACAAGTCTAAAGTGATACTACACAAAGGCGCTTGCTGAAATTGATATTTTCAGTGCAACAGCATTGTAAAGGATCTGTGAATAGGTCAAAATCTCTGCACTTTACCACATCGAACCATCAAACATTTGTATAAAATGATTGACGTAGAAAATCCCAATACCTATGTGTTTATGACATTAGCCTGACAATATGTATCAATACACAAATTTGAAAAATCAGTACATTTACATACCATACACAAACGAAAATAACAGGAAAGAGAAGGAACTTAAGATGCCCATCCCCCACTGTTGTATAGTCAGACGCTAGGAATTTGGAAGTAATTGAACTCGGAAAGTAGCTCTTCATAAGCCACATTGGCTAGCTAATAAATAAGGGTGACAATATAATAAATAAACACTTTACTTTACTACTTGCATGTATTGTACATTGTATAATGCATTATTGTATGGAAATTTTAACGTGATCCTCAACCTTCTATTAGCATAATTTTACAGCTGATATCTTGTCTATATTCTATAACCGTAATTGACCACAAGTGTATGTTTTCATTAGCGGGAAGTACCACAAAGACGCTCTAAGTGTCATACAAACACAAACTAAACTAAAGGACCGAAAACTCATGATTTGCTCGTGGACATTAATATACTCAACGCAAGAAGCTTGTATACATAAAGGTTAGGATCAGGTCAATATCTCTATACTGCTCTACCGTTTGTGTGCAGTACAGAAACTCATTTCAATCAGAAATGTATTATCAAGTACTTAGTATATGATACATTGTATACATTATTGATTACATTGTTTATTACAGGGCTATTATGTTTGTGGTGGATAGCTCCAGTGTACAGAAAGAACTCAAAGATATAGCTGAGTAAGTTTGGTTGTCATGGCAACATTATAGTAGATATTTCCAGTTGTACTAGATATGCACACTGTTAGAAACTTGTCTAATCTATGCCGCTGTATAAGTCCAACACTTTAATATGGCAGTGAAAAAAGAAGCATGTACATTGCATCTTAAAACCAAACAATTTTAATAGAATCTTAAAATGATGCTGTTCAAAAATGAAGTGTAGATTTTGATGTTGACTTGAACATGTTGACCATTTTGTTTTGGTTCAGGGCTGAATGTTTAAAAGTTTGAAAAGGGGTAATATGCATTTTTTGGGGGATCCCTATTCAGAAAAACTCATTGAATGAGAACAAACATAGCTACCAGTATTTTATAATTGGAATAAGGCCAGTTGTCAATATTAGTTACCTCTTACTACATTTTTAGTCAATAAAAAATTTTAAGCTTATGATTGAATTATTTGCTTCGAAACTTTCGACAAATTATAAGGTGGAGCTTTCTGTGTAATGTCAATATGTTCTGACTTGTGATTATTTCAGGTATCTATATACAGTGTTAAGTGATAGCACCATCTCCAGTATCTCTCCTCCTATATTGATCCTGTGTAACAAACAAGATTTGACATTTTCTAAAGGGGCAAAGGTCGTTCAAAGTCAACTAGAAAAGGAAATGTAAGTACAAAAAAGCATAGAAGGTTTGGTACTGGCTACACAATGTCTCGGCGCAGCGCTTAGTCGTTAAACTAGTTTCGTGCAGGATTGCACTCTTCAGTAACATGGACTGACCTTACTTGGTCTGTCTGGTATTTATACCCTATACAAAAAAGCATACTGTTTCTGTTAAATATAGAAATAAGGGGTGTTGCCACCCTGACATGATTTATAGGACAGGCATACACCCGGTGTCCAGCAGAATTGGGCAAGTGACTATAAACTATAAAAAAAATCCTCGGACCATCAATATTAATCAGTCTCCTATAATGGACCCCTATTTGAAAACAATTCAAGGAGAGACCGTGAATTTCGGTACACCCACTGGTATTAGGGCTGTGGTATTGGTTATTTAGTACCGGGGTATGCATCGTTTGCATGATGAAATGCATACTTTTATGCTCAATTCAGCTTTTAGTAAATGATGAAGTAAATAAGGATCAAAAAAACTTATCCTCTTTCCATGTGTTAAAGGGAAACTTCTCCAAAAATGGACAACTGAGATGCCTAGGATTTTTACAGATGTAACTTCAAACTTAAGAAATTGTGCACTATGAAAATAATTTTGTAGCAAAATTTCGCATACAATGTATTTTGCAGTGTGCTGTACTTAAATCTTTACCATGACAGTATGGTATTTGCAAACACTTTTATTAGTGCATCATTTTCATTCTCAACATCAAGCCCAGGTGAATACACATATGCAAAAATCCTTGAGGTTTTCATGAATTTTTATTAGAAAATTAAATGGATCGGTCCGTATTTACTATTTGGTAGTAAGATACTTTTCTATGAAGTAAATTTTATGTAAAATATGTTCTTTTCGTTCCAGGAATACATTACGAGTGACAAAATCTGCCCAATTGCAGGACATTTCTGCTGGTAACAATAATACATATCTGGGTAAACGAGGGAAAGATTTCGCTTTTTCGGATCTCAAACCTTTACAAATAGAGTTTGCTGAATGTAGTGCACTTGGTAAGGACTCAAAGTCAGAACCGGATTTAAAAGCGGTTGAGGATTGGCTCACTAAAGTCGCTTGAAGAAAATAACACGACTTTCTGTGTCAATAGTTGAAAAGACACATCTCCTAATAGTTAATATACATGGGTTCCATTTGACTCGGGAGTAGGGGTTTTGACCCTTGAAATTTAAAAAAAGGCATATTTTTACCATCATGATTTTGATTTGAAGTGTCATTTTCTCTTAAAATCATGGGTATTTTGCCAATAAAATGTTTAGTCAAAAGTATCAAAATGATGCAAGTGGAACTCCTGGTTATATATCAAAATATGTATTGCTTTGAATGTTTCTACTAGGATTGGCTAACTGTTTGCTTGAAGAAAATGACGAGACTTCCTGTGTCAATAAGTTAAAAAAACACATCTCCTCATAGTTATATATCAAATATTCATTGATTTGAATGTGGCTACAAGATACGTATGAACATCTGGTGTGAAATTGTGTTAAATGTCATTTAGAAGGATATATAAAAAGTTTTATCATGTGACGGTTCATTTGTAAATACCAAGTTTCTAGTCATACGTGTATGTACAGTTGTATTTTAAATGAAGATTTTAAACTTGGTTTGAAGAGTGTGATTCTGTGAATCTTTTCTACATTCGAGTAAAGTATTTCACCTACATTGTAATCTATAGTGGACTAACATCTGTAAATACTGTCAGTCTGTCCTGCTTGTGATCACCTGAAGTTAGAAACTATCTTTGTGAAGCAACCAGTATTATCTCAGTTATGTCAAATACACCAAAAGTATCACCACAAATATTACCTAACGTTCAGGAAAGTAACCTTCAGAAAGTAACTAGTTCTATTGGAGGTTACTCATCTGAACAAAAAATCTAATCTGCAAAGAAATACTTGCTATGTCCATTTGGCAGGTGCTAATTTCAATGACTGAAGCTGTCACTTTTACTGTATCCTTGACAGGTAGCTCAATACAGGTTGTGCTGTAATATGTGCATTTCCTGGGAAATCAATATACGTGCCCACAGGCACTATGTTATGTCATATTACATAATATAGTGAAGTGATATTGACAGGCTGATTTTAATTGTAATATAGGCACAGTATAACCTCTCCAGAGCGGCCCTCTGTAAAGCAACAACCTCTCTATTGCTACACCTTCAGAATTTCCCTAAGCTGATATTTACTCTAAATTTAACCTCTGTAGAGCAACAGCTCCATACAACATTCAATATTTGCAGCACCCAAAGGTAGTTTGCTATAAGAGGTTGTACTGTACATGTATTGCTTGAGCCTCTGGTATATTTTGTGGTACGTAGTGGCAATATATCATGACAGTTAACACTAATTTATGAAAATTTTATGGTATTATTATGAGAATGTTGCATGTTTAGTAAAACTATATTATTTGATAATAAAGTTACAAATAATAAAATTGACATGTTCAAAAATCTGAAGCAATGATAAGTAGTTATGCAAACAGTTAAAGAAGTTTTCTTTGTTATTTGTACATCAACTGTATAAGTTTACCGAGTCTTTTCAATAATTCAAACGTTATGCAGTTATCAATAATTATTGTGTTATCAATTCTCAAAATGTATGATTATGTACTTAATTGGTCCGTTTTCACTTGATAAAAACAGTTCCCATATATATACATGTACTTTATAATTGCCTCCCTTGTTCTGAATCGTCGGCCATTTTGAAAGGTAACTTTCTGGTTATATTATATAAGTTAACACAAAAAATCAAACAAGAGGTTATAAAACAACTAAATTATTTAAAATAATCTTATGATGAAGTTGATACAAACCTGCAGATATAGTAGAAGTTGTCACATATGAAAATTATTGAGAATTATCACAAATAATGAATATCATCTATTAATAACTTGTTATATTTGCCCTTAAAAATGGCCAACAAGTCAGAACAGGGGAAGCAATTATTGAAGTTGTAGGAACTATATAATAAATGTCAGTTTGATTTCTTACCTTGGCCTGAATCTCTCTTCATCTGATGTCGGACTTGTTTGACTGACATTGTAATATGAAAAATGTGTTATGGTATTAAAATTTCAATATTTGAAATGTTATAATTTATGGTATTAAAATGTGATTAGTTGATGTGTCATTGTGTTATTGTTTTAGCTCATCCAAGCATAAAGTTCTCACTGATGAGCTGTTACAATGGTAGGTTGACCATTAACCAATGCTCCATTTAGATGTCTCCTAAACCTCTGCTTGGAAATTTGACCAAACTTGACGGGGATGGTCCTTGGGTGGTCCTGTTTAAAAGTTGTTTTTATTGGTTCCAGAGGACTGCATAAAAAGGTCACATGGAGTTTAAAAACAGATTCTTCAAAATGTCTCTCTTAATCTGCTAGGCAATTGAAGGAACTGGAAGTCAAGAATACTTTTGAATATTTTTAATTGTGCCAAAATTGTATTAATCAAGTGAGCCATATTTTCTATGAATTGATTCTGAAATATGGATCCATGCCTCATGCGTATAACAACAGGGCTATTTGATGCAAATATTCATATGCTAATAAACAATGAGTAGAAATGAAAATAACTATCAGGTGTTATCTTGTTTTGTTTATGGTACATCATGATTATTATACACGTTTACTGTATTGTCGAGGCAAACACCATGTAAAGAATGGCATCTCAAAGCTAGCACATTGTGTAGGTTGTCATGGGCAACAATATTCCAATCACACAGGTGAACACTCATTGACAAGTTGTAAGGCTTACATCTTATACTGCCTCCCATCTTTATTAGAGGAACATATTGGATACAGTGTGTGAAACTAGTGAGAAAGGACGACAGGGTGGTCTTCACAAAGCTAAGGAAAAACTTTTTTGAAATCTTAAAATTTCTTTAAGAGGAAAATCAAGATTATCAATTTTTTAAATAGTTAAAAAGTATTTAGTAAGTATTAGTCAAGAGCTACAATAATCACAGAAAACGTGGGTTATTCTTCGTTTCTTGGGAAATATGGTCAAAATATCAAAGTTTTCCCTTAAGATGCTTAGTGAAAACCTGCCCTGGTCACCTATTTGATTGATAACTATTTTTCTGGCCAATAACAAGGTGTTATATGGTAAGAAAATAAAGAAATAAAATGTAGATTTTGTCCAGTTCTCAGCTTCATCTCGCTCATGTTGTTCACAAAACATGGGAGTTTACACGGACGATGGAATGACGTACTTATCAAGCCATCTTGTCAAATAACACATTTATTGTACCGAATACACAAGCCAGTTTATCAGCAATACAAGGCATTGCAGCAAACTTTTTTTAAAACATTCAAGGATACTAGTATATTATATCTATACTAGTATGCGTTGATTTGACCCAAGATGGATTGGTGTTGCTCTTAGTGGGATTTTGTCCATGCCAAAGAACTGTGGATTGGTGGTGTTTGTAGTGGAAAGTTGTCAAATCAAGTGACATGTGACATCACTGCGGTAACAGAACAATATCACATACATGGTGTACAGTATAGGCTACACTGACGTCTGGTAGAACTCTTTCTGAACTGTCTACAAGCTAAAGTAGTACGTGTTTCATCCAGATTAAAAGTAATAAAAATATTAAGAAACACATCTTTTACAAGGTTAAGGGATGTTAGACATGAACCTCATTGGGTAAAGTCCACGTATCACATGGCACATCCGGGGATTTCCTATCAAGATCCGGTTCTGAAGATGACGTCACATAATGTTCACATCGAGCTGGCGCGGAATTTAAACGCAGATAACTCGGCGGGGACCAGTTTGACGACGATCGAGATTTCAAGGTGGCTGAGCTGTCAGTGTCGTTGATCAGTGTGCTATGTTTATTTGATAGATTCACGTCAATAAGCGGACGGTTATTTTGATGCACTGATGTCCGCACTGATACTTCACTCGGCCAATGTTCGGTGGTGTAAACGGGTTTATTGTTACTATCATGCTGAGTTTCTAACACTTCTGATGATGATTTAGGTCTAGAGTCAATGTCATCTTGTACTTCGTTTTCGAATTCGAAATCCGATTTCAAAGTCACTCTGTTAAACGTTTTCAAGTCAGATTCGTTTACGGAAAATCGGAATTTCATCAATCCCGGTAACTGACCGAGTGAAATACTTTGTACATGGTCGACTGAGTATCTGTGTGGGCGTCGTCTCTTTTGTCTGGCACCGGTACCTGTCCTTGAACTTTCTTCAACATTTTCGAAGTATAAAAATGAACCACAGTCACGTTTGCGCCGCCGTTTTCCTTTCGCAAAATAGGATGAATCGACTGCTTTCGCAGACGATCTGCGTCTTTCGTCTTTAAATCTGTCAGATTTCACAATTCCCAACCCGGTACTAGATCTATTTTCCGTTGATTTTTTCGGAACATCTATTTTAAACGAATGTTCCAATTTTGAGGATTCCGGTTTTACTTTGAGATTAGTACTTTCTTCGTGGTTGATGTCTTCTGTTTCCTTACCCGTGCCATGCTGTTGCATTTCAAAACATTTTTCTGACTGTACAACAATATGTTTGCAATGACCCGTACCACTGACCGTTGATGGTTTTAACGTGGTGCAAACTTTACAGCGCGCCACATGTAATCGACGGTCGGAACGAGACTCACAGAAAACACTATCTTCAACTTCCGTTTCTTCTACGATAGTATCCATGGTTTCAGTATTTACACCTGCTGTACTTTTCGATCTAATTCGGTTATTAACCCAAGCTGGTGCGTATGTACTCATACTCGTTGAGAATGCTTCGTCACCATCACCCATTCCCGAACTTCCGCAAACAAATCTCGCAATTTCTCGCCGTGTCACGCGATTCATGTAAGCATAGATCATAGGATTCAAAATACTGCTAGAAAACAGGAAGCAAATTGCAGCAGCGCTAAAGTTCGGATTGCGTGTTTCTTTTCGCAGCGTCAGGAAACAATCAATGTAATATGGCACCCAACAGGCAATATATACAGCTGCAATAAGAAAAATGGTCCGTACAGCTTTACACTCGATTGAGTAGCTTTTACCATCGTCATCAAAGTCACTACTATTGGTACTTGCGTCGCTCCGGTAGTCACAAGACGAACTAGCAGTGACTGACACTATTCGTGAGCGACGATTCCCCAATGGTCTAACTTTTGAACTTCTTTTCGAATGTCCAACTGCCGCAAAGAATATTTTAATGTAACAAAAGCTTTCTATTACAACTGGCAATGCAAATGTCAGAATGCTAAATACTAACAAGTACGGCATATCTTTGTCCCAATTTAGTCCGCACAAGAACTGATTCCGGTGAAAGGAGTATTCGCCCATTCCGGAATGGAGTAACGGTGGAATGCTTATAATCACTGAAAACAGCCAAGATAATCCAATTAAAGCTGCACAAAGAGTCTGTGTGAAAACGGTTGGGTAACGTAACGAGTTCATAATGGCGTAGTTTCTGTCTATGGAGATAGTCAACAACGCGAGCTGCTGTGTAACTAAGACGACGGTGAAGAAGAAGCCCTGTGCCGCACACCAATGACCATCATACACCCAATCCTGGGACACCACAGCAAACAGACTAAATGGTAACACCAACAGAGACATACCTGTAATAGATGAAATACGTAAATATACAATCGCTGTGTCTGTACTGTTGGCTACAATGGTGTAAATGTGTGATTATCAGCTCTATCAGATTGTATGCTGAATGGCGGGTGCAAAGCAGTGTAACTAAGGGCACAGAGCAATGTAACCAATGGTACAAAGCAATGTTACCAAGGACACAAAGCAGTGTTACCATGAGCAAAACGCAATGTAACTAAGGGTACAAAGAAGTGTAACCAAGGACACAAAGCAATGTAACCAATAGCACACAACAGTGTAACCAAGGGTACAAAGCAATGTAACTAAGGACACAAAGCAGTGTAACCAATAGCACACAATAGTGTAACCAAGGGCACAAAGCAATGTAACCAAGGGCACAAAACAATTTAACCAAGGGCACAAAGCAGTGTTACCATGAGCAAAACGCAATGTAACTAAGGACACAAAGAAGTGTAACCAATGACACAAAGCAATGTAACCAATAGCACAAAGCAATGTAACCAAGGACATAAATCAATGTAACTAAGGACACAAAGCAGTGTAACCAATAACACACAGCAGTGTAACCAAGGACACAAAGCAATGTAACCAATAGCACACAACAGTGTAACCAAGGGTACAAAGCAATGTAACTAAGGACACAAAGCAGTGTAACCAATAGCACACAATAGTGTAACCAAGGGCACAAAGCAATGTAACCAATGACACAAAGCAATGTAACCAATAGCACAAAGCAATGTAACCAAGGACATAAATCAATGTAACTAAGGACACAAAGCAGTGTAACCAATAGCACACAGCAGTGTAACCAAGGGCGCAAAGCAATGTAACCAAGGGCACAAAACAATTTAACCAAGGGCACAAAGCAATGTAACCAAGGACACAAAGCAATGTAACTAAGGACACAAAGCAGTGTAACCAATAGCACACAACAGTGTAACCAAGGGCACAAAGCAATGTAACCAAGGGCACAAAACAATTTAACCAAAGGTACAAAGCAATGTAACCGAGGACACAAAGCAATGTAACCAAGGGCACAAAACAATTTAACCAAGGGTACAAAGCAATGTAACCAATGACACAAAGCAATGTAACCAATGACACAAAGCAATGTAACCAAGGACACAAAGCAATGTAACCAAGGACACGAAGTACATACATTATATATTATACTTGTATACTAGTATATATATATAGTATCACAGTATGTTGAATATATCCGACGGTCTACGGGCATGAGACATACCCATTCCAAAATTATAGCTTCAATAGTGGGTAACGCAGGATCACTATCAGATTGTTTTGGCGTTCCTAATGCAACATGGCTGACATTATCTGTGCGAGTAAACAGTTAATTTTCTTCTACAATATATGAGTTCGTACGTACAAACAGTTCGCGTGACAACCAAGCTTTATCTGATTTAGTTACTAAAACATCACGAAACAAAGCGGACTACAACTATAACAAACGTTTACCCTAATGGAATGACCAGGTTAGACTAAAGTGTTGCTGGTGTTAATGAGTTTATATGCGTGATCAGCCCAATTATCTTTTATTCTATCTACAGTAATAGATGAGTATGTTGTTTCCTTGCTCTTTAATGGTGTTACGTTTACTTTATTAGACACCACTATCACATCCGGTCTTGATTAGAGCAGATTATATATGGCGGGATTTACTGTTTTCTAACTGATGTTTGTAATTTATCTTATATGTCTAATTATTCGTTCTGTTTAACATTCCGGGGACTATTCATTGTGTCACATCATTGTACAGGTATACATGTATACATCGTCAGTCTTACGTACGGACGTTGTTAATTTGTCTTTTATCTATCTGGATATTGCGCCATGCTGTTTTATTGCTTTTCGAAATGCAAAGATACGACATAGTGACGAAAAAGCGAACATACGACAGAACAAAGATATAAATAAACAACGATTGCAAAGATGTACCAAATCTCACAATATCTCAAGGCAGTCTTCTGAAATCTCGTGAAATCTCGTTTGATCTAAATTCCTTATATCTCCTGATTTAAAGTACATAAGCAAAAACGAATAAGTTCATGCATCATATTTACTATTCAGCTTTAAAATGATATATCATTTATTGAAATCAGTCAAGAAATAAAACAGGAGTTCGCAAAGAGCTAGCCTATTGATGGAAATTCTACGTTTATCAGAAAAAAACAGATTTGCCTCATTCAAATCATAATTTTCTGAATTATATAAGAGGTAGACACACACGAGTTACATCATGCAGTAGAAGAAACTTAGATCTTCCAAATAAGACATTGGTCATTAAAAAGGATTAAAACTAACAGAATCTGCTGCATGCTATATTGCATGTCGACTCGAAAAATGTGCCGTGTTTTCGCATTACATATGATGAGCCAGTCTCCAGGAAAACCTGCTATATTGACATAATGAAATTACTATAATTATGTAACAAGGTTTCGATAAAGCTCCAAAATAAGGAAAAATACATATCTATTGGCCCATGTAGTACTATATCTTAGCTTTAAATTGTTCTATGAATTATGTCGAAATCACATACTTCGTTGCTATGGTGACAAATTTCAGAAAAGTACTCCGATTGAGAAAAGCGAGAAGTTGGTTGCAAACAATTTCGATTTTGATGTATACATATTTTGAAAAGTGAAACATAATTATAGAATTTGGTACTATTTTGATTAGTTTATGTCAAGAATTGATCAAATGGTGTAATAATAAAATACTTATTTCAGGTTTGAATGACGTTTGTGACGTCACACAAAAAGCTCCGAATAGGGACTCTACAAAAACAGCTGTAACTTCCTTAAAACTCAAGATATGAACATCATTTCTTTTGCAATTGGCTTATTTAACATTATCCTGTAATACTATGGAAAATCTTAAAGTCAATATTTTTGTCAAAATAGCAGGTTTTCCTGGAGACTGGCTCATATATTTTTGAAATAATATTATTATTATACATGTATAAAGATGTTCGGATATTTCGAACTTGATATAATAATTCACAATTGAAATGATAGGAACGATGATGTATAGCTCTTCGTAAGATGTAATACCTTCAAGACAATCATAGTGACTACATCACGCTTCAGAATTGCTTCATCGTGTTATTTTGACCTTTGAAATTATACTCGTCAACTGTTATAGGGAAATAGTTGGCGCATTCGTTCGTGGTCATGGCAACCTGATACAACATCACAGTAAGAAGTGAGAGTGTAATGGTAATTGTTTTCTATCGACATTTATATAACATTACTATCTATGTATTTTTAGATGTGTCACCTGTGTCACATGTAATGTAGGCCTATAAACATATTATTATCTACCATTATGTAGCTAGGTATTTGTTCGAAACATTTTTTTTCAGCGTTAGCTGTTTAGCTCGATATTTGACCTGCTTTTGACCAGTTTAAAAACCAATGAAATGTTTGCAAATAAATTACGAGTATATATCGTCGGCTTAGGATTATTTTGAGCTATCTACAAAAAATCATTTTTTGAGATAATTACACCCCTTGATTCCTAATATGTTGAGCTATCTGATGCACCCATTATTATCAAAATGGAAGCATCCGTTACGAAGTTTGCGCGTCAGACCTTGCGCTAACTCAACATTTCACACTCGAAAGTAAGGGTTATTTTGAGCTATCTACGTGAGATAGCGCACTATAATCCTAACAAATGTTGAACAACCAATCAAAAAGAAGCATTTCGTCACGTGATTTGACACAAAAATTCTTAACTTGTAGATAGCTCAAAATAGACATGAAAATGATCAACAATAAAGGAAACCATATCTCAATCTTTGATATTAATGTTGTTTTTCATTAGTAGTGCAAGTATTTCGGCACAAAGAATGAAAATGTAAGGGGATAGGGGGTCGCCCTGACGACAGCCTCGTTCAATATTGAACCAGTCTGACATATGTCCATTAATGTTAACACATGATTGAATATTTGTGTAAAACAGTTTTACCCACTTGATAAAATTTTCACCTAAATTAAAATAGCTAAATACCTTATACATAAAAGACCATGAGACAGAATCAAATGCAGTAGCAAAATCAATTAGTAATATCATTCCCGGTATGTTTTGTTCTTCCGTCAACTGCATTATGTCATATACTAGTCTAATATTATCACCTATAAATCTACCTGACAAAAAGCCAGTTTGGTCTTCACTGATAAGTTTATGTAAAAAAGTTTTCAGGCGTTGTGCAATGCATGCAGACGCTATTTTGTACGAAACATTGAGTAAAGAGATTGGACGCCAATTTTTTATGTATTGTTTATCCTTTCCACCTTTAGGTATACAAGTTATTACACCTTGTTTAAGGGTGTAAGATAATTCACCGGAATCAAATGCATAATTGATAGATCTGACTAAAAATTGACCGATGTCTTTCCAAAAGAATTTAAAGAAAGCTGATGTAAAACCACTACTGCCAGGTGATGAGTCATTAGACATGCGCTTAAGGCATGCCAACATTTCACTTGAGTTTAAATGATTTCCGAGGTAGTTTTTGTCATCTTCAGTCAATTTGGGGGATTCTATATCATGAAGTAAGGTTTCGGGGTCAAAATTTTCACATTCTCTTAACGAGTACAATGTTTTATAGTGTTTAGCCACTTCATCTAATATATCTTGTTGACTTTGAAGTAAGGTACCCGAAGAAGAGTATAACGAGTTCATAACCTTTGAAATGTTATGCCTGTTTTCTAAATTACAAAAATATTTGGATGGCTTTTCTCCCTCAGAAATCCATTTTGCTCTAGATCTAATAAAAACACCCTGCATTTTCTTTGTTCTGAGTTCGTTTAAATCATGCTTTTTAGTTTCTAACAATGGGTAGTCAATATTATGTTGTTTTTCAAGAGAGCTTATTTGTGATATTAATTTTTCTTCCTGTTTTTCTTCTTGTTTCTTTTTACATTCGTTGTATTAATATATTTATTTTAAGCCTAACTCCAATGGTAAAGGTAGTACATTGTACTGCTATGCTGACAGTACGTAGTGTATACATGACTACTAACTTACTAAGTGTCCCTTAAAATATGAGTAGCAACTTGTGTCAAAATATTTGTAGCCATTGTGGTATTTGAACTGTGTATATGATATTACAGAGACCTGAAAAGGCATAGGAGGAGGTGTCTAGACAGGCAATCAATTGTTCACGCCAATCTCAGATCACGCCTTCGACTATCGCCATCTCAGATCACGCCTTCGACTATCGCCATCTCAGATCACGCCCTTGACCTATCACCATCTCAGATCACGCCATTGACCTATCACCACCTCCGATCACGCCTTTGACTATCACCATCTCAGATCACGACTTCGACTATCGCCATCTCAGATTACGCCCTCGACGATCGCCGTCTACAACAACACTAGGATCATTGACATTTTTACAGAACTAGACACAGTCTCACATATGCCTCAAACACATTATTTTTTATTTGTATTGTTTGCATTCTTGGTGATGCACTTTATCGTGTGTATTTAATTACAGTGCTTCCTCCTCAACAAGAGTAGAACCCATAAGTGATCTCGCGTGTATCGGTGTTGTATACCGGGTACGTTAACAAACCAAGTAGTCTATTCGGAAAGAGCTATGTTAGCGCACCCGGGTTCCTTGTACATGCATCACAAACTTTCTTCTCCCCCGTAGTTACATTGAAACCACGAATGGCCATGCATTTAGACTATCTCAGTCAAATTCAAACAACAGTTACATGTACATATTGCTTGCTCAGAATTAGAAGGTCGTAAGTACAAAATCAATATTTTGAGAAAACAAGAAAAAACTGTCTGAAAACTACTCTTTACGTATGGAAAAACAACCTTTTTAAACTTCAGTTTGGTCTTCATGACCACTTCTGATTTTCATGAAAATAGGCTCATAAGAAGTGCATTGAGATGCAGATTTCAAATATGCATGAGTCTAATAAGTCTTATAAGTCTAAGCCAGTGATATACCAGTCAGAATCGAAAGTATTAATTGTAAATACTGTAAACGACCATCTTTATAGAAGATTATGTCCCCACAAACGATCGACATTTTTATCTGGAGCAACATGGTGGATTTCCACGAATCGTGTTCGTTTAATGTTGACTTATCCGTATTGTTGATACAAATGTAGTTCCTTCTGTGCTAGGCAAACAAATACCGGCTATATCTGCACTCGGTCAAGGGACTTTATCGTCTTATCTGAATGTATGCCATTTTTGTTTTAATCTATCAATGGGGAGAGTTTTCCTCGGTTAAGTAAATATGTCAATGCAGTTATAGAGTTCACTTTACAAGAGCTGGGATTTACTAGATATGTGCTACGAGTATTACAAACAAGATGAATGATTGGATTCCGAAACAAATTATTTAAATTGTACGGTTAATTGCCGAGCGAAGTGACGAAATCGACGCAAAGTTCTTGTCGAAATCTAATATGTCAGATAATTCTGTCACGTAGAATGTGTCTACATCTATAACCCCTACCACAAACACAATATTATCACTATCACTAAAGGAGTATAAACATTTTTTTAATTACAATAACTGTCAGCCAATTCATTACCTGAACCAGCTATATAATTATGGAACAGGCGAGTCGAGAGCGCCTCGGGTTTCCTCTAAATATCACCAATGGCAACCATTAGCTATCGTATTTACTTTGCCATTGAATCTATAAAATTGTTAAGCCCTTAAGAAGTAAATCGAAATGCCAGACTCGCATAGTAAAATTGAATCAACAGTCAATAGTGTGTCATAACATATCATTCCCTTAGCGCGAAATAGCACGTGATAATAATAATTAATTGCTGGCAATCGTCGCCGCTAATGTATGTGTGCAGCGTACGAATTCCAGCATTATACAAGTCATGTAGTTCTATAGAACCTAGCATATGCAGTGATACATTATTACAGACTAAATTAAATGTCAATGCAATTATTATTATGTCAGATATTTAAGGAATGTTAAGTTTCACTGATTAACGTAACTAGTGTTTATGAACACGCACGTGTGTGACATAGTGGAGGACCGATTTAGATTGTTTACGATTGACAAGGTTTATACGATGATCATCCTTCTATAAATAATGACAATGTTGTCTTTCCGTAGAAGTTTGCCGTACAAAGGACTCGTGGTTTACAAGGATGATACACGAATACCTTCTTGATACTTCTGCCAAAATACAATCGTCTGTGTAAGGTATACATGCAGTCAAAATGTGCCGATCACAAACTGAATTTAGAGCAAATATTAAATGTTTTGGTTTTAGAAAGAATCACGAAGTATATAATTAAGGCCATATGTACATGTTTCAAATTATCTGAGTGTACTATCTGAGTGTATCCTATATTGAGAAAGGTTTATGCGCAGCGGCCATGTTAAGCCGCAACGGATATGACGTTACGAACGCTGGTACCCAGTTTTTCTACAATTGTCACAGTAAACACGGACACCAGTTCCTGTGACGTCATATTCGTTGTGGCTAAACATGGCCGCTGCACAACCTTCTATTTATATAGGATACACTAAAATAATTTCAAATAATGCGCCTATGTTCAAGGTTCAGGCAGGCATTCTGTTCGGTTGAAAGTCAAGTAACTGTCCATTCCTGTGATATAATGGAGATGAGAACGCGAAGGTGGGCAGGAACGCGAACTTCTCTGGCTTAAAATACATCCTGATATTTACTGGTGCACATTATTAACAATCATTGACATTTTTTGAACTTTTGCATCTTACATAAAAATGCAATTGCAGTGTTTAATCGCTCACTACCGACATAATACAATATCTCTCCAATACTGAAAAATGGGCAGTTATTGAAAGGCTTACTCCCTTGGGTGTATTTGAACCACAGGCCTCAGAAATTATATCACAAAATACTGAGTTTTGAAATTCCCCATCATCCCGTCATTACTATAATAATAGATATATAGTAATGACGGGATGATGGGGAATTTCAAAACTCAGTATTTTGTGATGATTTCTTAGGCCTGTGATTTGAACAAAGGTTGTTGATAGGCACGCTAAGACATAATCCATGAATGTTTTTTGTATAACAATATCTACGTGCGTGACTGATAAGACCAAGTTCTATCAATTTTCAAATCAACCATGGTGTTGTTAATGTGTAGCGGGCGTAACTATAAGCTTATTGAGAACGGGAAACGATTTCCTGGATCAGTAATGTCGCCAATATCGGCGTATTGACGTAAGTCTTGTTGAACATTGTGCATCTTTTAAAGAACACCTTCGTTAACATTCTGATCACCTCGGTCTTTATGCATATTCACCAGAGACAAACGGAAATGACCGAGTTTCACAATTGCTTCGTTCATATACAAAATGTACATGTATTTGATATACTGATTGATTGACACCATGCTACGTGTTCTTTGTTCACCAAAATCCATTTCTTGATAGACAAAATGATTTAATCGTGTAGGTAAAGTTCTTATGGATAATGTCGGGAGTTTGGCCATGTGGTTTATATACATCAGGTCCTTCCACAGAGTTTTAAGGCGCTGGGATATTGCTAGGATTTGAGCTTACACATATCCATGAGAATGGCTAAATTATTTTTAAAATTGATAACTGCAGGGGATCCTTAATTTAAAGGCTAATTTAAGAACGGTTTACGCAATACAAGCCGTAATCAGTCAAATAATACAAAACAGACTAAACATTTAACACCCATACTGATTTAAAGACATCATTCCAAAATTTAAGGCGCTGGAGGAAAACAGATTCGGCTTTAAGGCGCTGGTTTACCCCCAGCACCTTCTGCCCCGGGGAAGGGCCTGTACATACATGGTGCAGTACATGTAAATGTGCAAGTGGTTGATTTTTAACGGGCGTGTTTTGTTCGGTTGTCGATTCGTTAGTCCATTTAAGACGAGCCAAAACATGGTAAAAATTGAAAACCGAGTGTCAGTTTACGCAGTTCGTTACCCGGAACTTACTATGTCGAGCGTCAAGCAGGGGGGTATGTACCAGTACAATGTTAACGACGTATGTCGCGGCCTGGGATCGTCTCGAACACATGACCTCTCGCACTCGAAGCAGACGCTCATCATGGCGGACCGTTTTGGAAAATACATTTCCTGACATTTTATTCAAGATAAGAAAAACTTCTATTACTAATAAACTAGACATTTTTTGCGAAGTAAAGGAATTCTATTTTAAACTACAAAGCGTGGTATGTAATACAAATGCGCTCGAGAGAAATATAGTTAACAGAATTTAATTAGGCTTCGGAATCGATATAGCTCATGGTTGGTAATAGTGTACTGAGCTGGAGTATTATGTAATAAACTGTTACAAACTACATTAACGTCAATATGATTCTAATGAATAGAAATACAAATTTATACTCTGGCAAAATAATAATTCAGTACTGATTACTTTGATCTTTGCGTCTTTAGTTAATTAGTTAATTCCATTGGTCGAATGTGCTGTGGTCTTCATTTTAATGCTAATTATAGATACACCTAATAAAACTGACACTGTGCTCAGACTTATTCCTTGTGTTAGTTGGGACATTAACATTGTCTAATGAATTGTTGAAATGGTTTAGTATTTATAAACGAACTAGTCGAGATTTCTCTACCCACGTGTAGCAGCTCAATCTTTAAATGAAGGCAGATCGATATTAAACATCACTCTCTCTCTCTTGAAGTAATAAACCAAGATAATTGGCTCTGATTTATGCAAATGCACGTTAAAAATGTATTGAGAGTATGCACATGTTAGTGTACTAGGTAACCCGTATCTATCGGCTATGGAAGCCCTGGAGGGCACTTTTGACTTATGACTAATGACTTATGACTTGTGACTTGCGTAGGCCCCAGGGTGCACTTTTGACTTGTGACTTATAACTTGTGACTTGTGACTTAGGAGTTGTGACCAAACAAACTATAAATATATTTGCATGCTTTATTTTTCCCTTACGCCCAACAATAACGTGGATAAAAACAGATGATACGTGAATCGGATTTTAATATATATAGCAAGACAGGTAAGTCAGTTTTAGTTGTTTGATTAAATAACAATTGTTCACGGAATTACACTCATTCTACTACATAAGAGTTAGGTTTAAAATTCTTCTTTATCGATATGTTATTGCAAACAAAGTTAGCGTTGACGTTGCTATAATATATTTCCAACTTTAGATTATAATTTTAGCGTCACAATCGTGACGAATATTTAGGTTAAGAGGAGTGAATAGAATGACCAGTGTAATTAAAATGTTTGTTTGTTTTTGCAGGTGGAGATAAATGAAATAGCTGTCGTGGAATCCTGAAAATATCTCTTGTGGAATATTGCATAAAAGGCTGTGAACAACTCTCTTACTGTAATGGACAGAACTGCATATACTTACAATAAACCCACACAAGTTGAGCACAATATTATTGTCTCGTTATGAACCTTCATATACTCAAATAGAAGTTATGGTTGATATAGTCGAGAGAGAAATACAAACCGATCTGGACTGACTTGCACAAAATAAGAATGTTTATGATATAGGATCTCTAAGACCCTGTACCATGATATAGTACAACACCAAAACCTTGATGATATACATGTACTCCAATTGATTTTGGGATGTTGGAAAGGCGTGTGTTTAATTCAGAAGTTCACCAATTTACAGCATATTCAATGATTTAAAATATTTGTATAACTAATTATGGCATGTTGTAAGTCGGTATTGTTATGCTGAGCCACTTGAGTATAATTTCATATGTATGTTGCTCTATTAATTTTGACATGCATGTCTAATGCTTCATTTAATCGTAAAGTAAAGCATGGTTATAACGTCTGTTTTATTTCTGCATTTCAATTAAGATTTTGATTTGTGACTTATGACTTGTGACTTGTAACTTGTGACTTGTAACTTGTGACTTGTGACTTGTAACTTGTGACTTGTGACTTGTAACTTGTGACTTGTGACTTGTGACTTGTAACTTGTGACTTGTGACTTGTGACTTGTGACTTGTGACTTGTGACTTGTAACTTGTGACTTGTGACTTGTGACTTGAGACTTGAGACTTGAGACTTATGATGTGTAAAATGTGACATACACACTACCTTTGATAAAATTATAGACAGCAAAATGTATCATTATAAGTGTTATTATTATAAATGTTGTAATTTAATATGAGTTTGTTATCCTTCGTTTGTTATCAGTATCCATTAAAGCCAAAATCTTGGAATGATATTTAATCATGTAATTGACAGTGTTTTGGGTCTTTGCTTTATATTGTATACAAAGTTAACTGAAATGCAGTATTATGTTATAAAAGATGAACGGTAGACAAAAACACATTTGCAAATGACAACTTTGAGTCTGTTGCATTACAAAGTTTATTCAAAATAAATTCTACATAAATCAATATAAGATTGTTTAGGTCACATGTATTTCAAAACATGACAAAATGGCGTATTATTTCTAAACATGTCTGACCGACATTACATCTATGAAATTAAACTTATGCGAATAATATAAAGCCATCTTGAAAAGCTTAGTTCGTAGGCGCCATAAATGTTAATGTTTTGATATCCACAACTTGGAATTGTCCGCAAAACCTTATAATGTTCTACTTCTAAATTATGGTACATACATGTAACACAATCACATTCAAAATCTATTATAGCCCATAGTGTCACACAATTGCCAAGTTTACATTTGAGCCGGTTGCTTTGCTGGGTTTTAAGACATACAGGTAATTAGGTTTGCACCGCCACATCATTTGTCGAACCAAACGCACCGAACACAGACACGGACATTCCATTTTCTTCACCTGGAAAAATGTAGATGAACATATAATTATTAATACATGTACATCAACAAACCTTAAAGTCTAATTCATTATACCATGTATGATCCGAACTATCCATCACAAATGATAACGAAAAGGAAGCAAACCATATTACTTATGTACATGTACTCGTATAAGACACAGCTATGCCCGGGGAAATTATGCTATTACATGAAGGGTATTCTAGTTAATTCTGTTAACAATTCAGAATAACGTGTCGGGGCCTTCAACAATGATGATTTCAATCAAACAAAACTAATACCGACTTACCTGACTCTCTATAGACTATTATCAGGTAATTCCGATTTAGACATCATCCTTTACCATCCACGCTGTCCAAAGAAGTGCGCGCGCAGATTTATTTATAAAATGTAAGTCACAAGTCGTAAGTCTCAAGTCATTAGTCACAAGTTCTAAGTCACAAGTCACAAGTCACAAGTCATAAGTTACAAGTCACAACACCTAAGTCAAAAGTGCCCTCCAGGGCTTCCATAATCGGCATTATTACTATGCTGTATATTATTATGCTTATTTTAATGTAGATTCCGATGATAACTCTTGACCTTGTTTACAAATATAAATGTCAACTTAATGCATTTTCATTGTTCCATCTTGATGAAGCCTGGTAAAATCCGAAGCGTTTGTCAATGATAAAGTCTGTGTAGCTACATTTACACTTCAGTGTCCTAGTAGAATGTTCAATTTTGTTCAATCTTGTGCATATTCACTCTAAGTGATATACTCTTAAATCGTCACTGATAATAAGTGGTTAGTTGACCTTTCAGTGTTTATATTATGCATGTTTGTTTATTGATAGGTCTAGAGTTATCTCGGGCGAACTATACATGTATGCATGTTTTCATTGTTAACTTGTTGTTTATTATGTTGGATATTTATTATGTTGTTGTTAATCTGTTTCTCTTTTTCAGTGGACCATATTGAAAATTGATATTACTGTCAAATATGTAATCCACAATAAATAAAGTCGTTATTATTATTATATTATTATTATTATTATTATTATTATTATTATTATACTACATGCAGTATTCATTTCAGCAGACGATATGTAAGTTGTGTCGCTGAAGACTAAATTTGGTAGTGCTACGTTCGACCTTATACATATTTGGATATTTAGAATCTACATCGCAATGCGCATCTTATGAACCCTTTTTTCAAGGAAATCGGAAAAGGCAATGTTGACCAAACGGAAGTATTATAAGAACCTCTTGTTTTCTTGAAGAAATTGTTTACATTTTTCAGACTAGTTTTTCACAAAAGCATGTTTGACCTTATGTAACGACCTTATTGTTCTACACCAGAGATGTAGTTTAGGGACATCGAGAGCTCTGAACTCAACTTTAACATAAAATACATTCACCAAATGTAAAACAAAGAAAAAAACATCACGCATTTCATCGTATTGTAAGAACTTGTCCTACAGAAATGAGTACACGTTTGTCAGAGGTCAGGCTGAATGACTACAAATGAACTTGCGAATGCACAACTCCTAGACCAGTTTGCGACGGAAATAGAACTCGCTGTTATTCGGCGGCGCATTTTATTTTTGCTTTTCTTTCTAAGTGTCAGTTCTAACCTCACGAAAGCTTCAACCCGTTCTCAACCCACAGCGATATGACAGGTACAACATATAAAATTGAATAACACAAGAACCCAACATGCAGATGTTTAAAAATCGAACTAAACGTACACGTATTTAATATTGCATACAAACAGTGAACAGTCGTGATGACTTTATTCATTAAAACAGCATTATTAGCCCTGATAGATTTTGACATTTAAGAAAATAAAAATGTAATTGATTTTGTAATTACTAGTAATTGTGTTACATTGGGCATGCGGGAATCATATTGTAATAAAACAAAATACTCACATAGTTGACAGCATATCAGGTTCAGTACAAAACAGTTGGAAACACTGAGAAGATGTGATTTCTTGTAGAATAATAGACAAACTGTCCCATTGAATATCAAGGACAAAAACAAAATGGCGCCCTGGTACACCGCCATTAACGTCCGCCATACCTCCACGTTATATTCCGGTCCACATATCCCAGTGCTGTTGCATGCAGACGGCATCGTTGTTAGATTCTGTGTGGATTTTAATTATGAAGCCACGAGGTTCACGCCATGCTTATAAAGACTGGTTTTCATAAGTACACTGATAGAGTCTAGGTTATCATAATCGAATCCGGGAGGTAACTGTTCCGTTTCACGCCAATGTGTTGAAATGTAATTTATCTTTTTTTTATATAAGTCTCATATTTGTATATTATATTATATGCAATGTAGTATTAACTACATATATACATGTAGAGTATACAGTGTAGGCGTACTATGGTTGTAGTATTCTTTTTCTGAACAACAGGGTGTCTCGTAGACGTCTTGCTCTCAAATTGAAGTTGAACCTGCAAAAGGTAATATTATATTTATTAATATGACATGACAGATTATTTGTCTGGATTAGAGGGGTTTCCGGATTAGAGGGGTCCGGATTAGAGGGGTTCCACTGTATCTAAGATAACATAGATTTTATTAAAGAAATATTTTTTTTGCTCTTTATCAATGATAACTCTATATCAATGATACAGTTACCTGTGGTCTCAACTAATAGACAAACCATATGGAACAATGTGTTACTTGGCGTATTAGTCCATAGGCACATGGTTTCAAATTATCTGTGTTTACCCTATGTATATCAAATAATGTCAGTGTATTTTATGTATAGAGAAAGTTGTGCAGCGGCCATGTTTAGCCGCAACGGATATGACGTTACGACAGCTGCTACCCAGTTTATCTACAGTTGTCAACGCAAACACTGATACCAGGTCCTGTGACGTCATATCCGTTGCGGCTATCATGGCTGCTGCACAACCTAGGGTACACATTTAGAAAAAGTGTAACCATGTGCCTATGTATTAGTCAGCTGAGTAAAGTAGTGACCATGATGCACAGAACCTACTGCAGTGTCATTTGAATAATGTATACTATTTTATATACGTCAATATACAAAGTCAATAGTTTTTCAATGAAACAATAACATACTCGCGGTAGAAAAGCCTGTGTAAAATGACATCAATCTTGGACCTTTTTCAGAAACAATTTAGGGCTAAGGTTTAGACTTCAAACCATTAAATGTTCTTTGTATCCAACAATAATATATAAATATAGAGTAAACTTCAATGAAAAGAAGCAAAAATATTCAAAATCTTAAGTTGTTTCACTGGCGAATATACTCAGTACATTTGTATGTGTGAACTAGGCCCAAGTAGCCACAGGTAACTGTATCATCGCAAAATAGTAAAAAAAGTTCCTTTATACATTTAATGTTATCTTAGAAAGGTGGATTTGTACTAAAGTGGTCAGATTTGCATGGTATCAACAACAAGAATTGGCCATCGAAATCTTCATAAAGTAACTATATTCATACACAACATTGTTAGAACTACATCCATGCAAAATACCATCGAATGTATACCACGGTGTCCAGTCGGTCACTGAGTTACATTTAATATAAACGACAATGCTATTCTAAACATAAAAAAGAAAGTGATTTTCTTGTTTATAAACGGATTTTTAAAATATTGGTATCAAATTAAAGACGAAGCTCTCTAGTTTCAAATTATGTTATAATATTTACAATAGCACAAATATTAATAACATGTTTATTAAAAACAAACTGTACCTCAGTGACTGTGTGATCAAGTTCCCATGTTATTAACCTTTCTAAGATATTATAAATTTTATAAAGAAAAAACATTGTTTGTTTACTCTTTATTAATGATACAATTACCTTTGCATGTAGCCACGAAGTTTTATCAATTTAATTTAATTAACGTGCGTGATGTAGCTAGACAATTTATTTGTACCTTAGTATATAGCTGCTGGCTAGTAGTAGATGCGCCTTGAATCAATCTTATCTCAGATTATTTACACTTAAAAAAAGACATCATTTAAAGAGGCAATACAGTTTGGTATACCTATGATTTCATATGAACCTCATACATGTATAACGTAGATTCGAATATAATTCCATTCTTAGACTTGGTCCATGTAGAATATAGTCCAAGTAAAATACAGTATCACACTTAGAAAAACTTAAACGATTCCACATTGTATACAATAAAGAGTTTCCATAGCAACATGTATCTGTATATTCTGTCGTAGACTTTTATAGCATTAGTAAGTGTTGTACTTAGTCAAATCATTCAGTTCCAGTATTTTTGTAATGGTCTATTGTCTTTAAGAGTACAGTCGTTGTGAAATATACCGTATTTACTAAAATGACGCACCGTGACTTTGTCAGATATGGGATTACTGTCCGCTATTACATTTGATTTAATGTAAATGTTGAATGTGTAAAGAAGGCAGAAAGAAAATGACGATTTTACGACTTTCGATGGTTTCGTTTTCGTTGATTTCGCTTGAGAAAAAAGTAGATTCTTGACGAGTTTCTATGTGAGTCACATGAAGCATTGGACGACTGTTGAGCCAAACGTTTGATCTCCCGAATCATCTCAATCTGAGTTGGGATAAATCTCAAATATTGTCATGTGTCTTTGAGATAATTTCCATGGGAGACAATACTCTGAAAGTTGGCACCACAAAACAGATACATTGAGTTTATTACAGTAAATATTTTGAGCATAAAACTTACGAATGATCTCATAGTTATACTCTTGACTTGAGTAAAATCTCAATTTGAGTTGAGATTTCTACTTGAGATGCTTCGGGAGATTGGGGCCTGGCATCGAATTTTTCGTGTTACTCCCATACAGAATCATCAATAATCCATTTCCCGTGTGACAGATATAGGACCCTGTGGTTTTGTGTTCTCTGTATCAGCTATAAAAACTGGTCATAAAGTGCCCGGTGAAAAGCACTGATACACAGCTTCCTGATACCTTTAATTAGATACTTTACAGTCCAAACGGTCAGATATAGCGTGAAAAACAGAATAGAGTTTCCAGAAATGTCCAGTTTCCATGCCTGGGAAATGAACCCATGACCTCTGGATTGACAGCCTATAGTACGTTACAAATGAGCTATCGCCGCTATGTCACTAGAGAAATGACATTCACGAAGTCGGAATTTATTGACCATCAGTCGTTGTTTCCAAAGTTGGGAAATAATCGCAATGTTTACTTTGTTATATTAATATAAGAAGGTCATATTACAAAATGTCAATGTCTGTCTAGAGAGTACTTTACGGGGATATTTCATTATTAATTAATTATTTTGCATAAAACGATACGGTTAATGTTGGAACATCAATTAGTTTGTGTAAATGAGACATTGTAATCGTAAGATGAAGAGTGATACATGTATTTTTATGGAATTGCATACACCGTTTAAGTAATTTTCAATTAACTTCCACAGTGTATAAACGAGTCAACTTCCGATTGTCGCAATAAGGAGAGTACACGTTGAGTTATAGAGTCTTGCAATAAGTCACACAGTGATAGGAAATCACCGGATGTTTCAATTACAATAAATCATACAAGTTGAATTGTATAGTATCCCAATACGTCGTACAGTGATTTGGTTTATACGCGTTGACTTCGAAGTAGGTGAGGTAGTCAAATCAGCAAAATATATAAGAAAGTAATGCGTCAGAAACTGTTCTTAATGAATGTACATGTTTCTATAAAATTGCACATGTGCAATAGGAGGCCAACGTTATGATGTTTTAGCTTCAATAGAAGCATTAAAAAAGTCTTAGCTCTTTGTCGTCAAGGTGATATTTTAGACCAAACCATGTCGGGTGTTAGGTGATCCACAGACATCAGCATCCCTAGTGTGATCCATGGTTTACTACCGGTCTCTTCAGTACAGCTTCTCAAATGTCATGAACCTCGCTCGAGCTTTGCATCTACGATATCCAGACTCGGACAACACTTACGTTATAAGAATCAGACGGAACAAAAAGTGGACTAATCATCTCGGGAACTGTTTTATCAAATCATTTACGAATACCTTAAAGTTACACTAAAATTTAATTTAACAACTGCAAATTGGTGATGGATACGGTCAGTAGGGTTTCAGTTACTGAATCATTATTAGTAATGCAGCTCCATTTACCAGACTTTCTAATTGTAAACAAATTATGAAGAAAGTTTAAGATTTCCGTAAATGATTAAACAGTACCCTAGAGTGAAACTCACCTGGCCCCGATCTGCCGAAACATCTCAATCTGAGCTCAATCACGACTCATATTTAGTCACCCATTGTTTGATATTGTTTGCATGTGAAGTTGTACTCGAAATTGGTTTAACAAAACAGAAATATTATTCTGAGTTTATTACAGTAAAATTTTGAGAGCTTGAGTTTCATAAAGTTTATCTAAGTCAAATTCAGAATCTGATTTAAGAAAAATCACAATTTGAGTTGGAGATTTCTACTTGAGATGCATCAGGAGATCGGGGCCTGGGGTGGTATTCAATATTGATCTTATTTAATTGGAGAATAAGGACAGCCAATCATATCGCCTGTTACTGACCAAGAGTTTAATACGGTGTGATCTGATTGGTTGTCCTTATCCTTAAGTCAAGTAAGATCAATATTGAATACCACCCCTGGTGTGTGACCTGTACATTATATACAACAAATATGGTAACTGTCTAATCTCGCTACTACTCATACTTAACGTATTATAAGTCACATAAATTGTCACCATAAATTGCTCATATCTTCAACGTGACCCCGAAATAGTTCCTTTGATACGTGCGTATATCTTTCCAATTGTTCAGTAAACATGACTATTTAAAATCAGTGCAAATAAACACTATTAATTTATTTGACAACAGATAGCTAGACTGGTAATGATTGGAGAGTTGTAAACTTCAGGTCAAATAGCACAGACTGAATGCACACATACATGTATACATCAATTCCTTTGTAGAAGAGCTCTATAATAGTGCAAGTTAGTAAAAAAATATGAATCGATAACGAATAATTATTTATAAACTTGTGATCACACAAATACATTAACTCGTAGGAAAATACATTCCGTAATGTCACACTTTTAGTGACAAGTGCATCATGTCTAGCTCGGATGAATTGGCTGTGTATAAAGTACATGGTTAAAATCTTAAGGCGCTCAAAATTCAGATGTACTAGCAGTACTGGGTGTTCCTCCAGTAAAAACTATTCGGATGGAATAAAACTAGTATAGCTGATACATTCATTTTGTTTCCTATCAAAAATATCCCGCCAATGATGAGAACCCCACCAAAAGATTATAACCCCGCCAAATGATGAGAACCCCGCCGAGGTAAACACTTTCAAAAATGTCCCGCCAAATGATGAGAACCCCGCCAATGATGAGAACCCCGCCGAGGTAAACACTTTCAAAAATGTCCCGCCAAATGATGAGAACCCCGCCAAATGATGAGAACCCCGCCGAGGTAAACACTTTCAAAAATGTCCCGCCAAATGATGAAAACCCCGCCAAATGATGAGAACCCCGCCGAGGTAAACACTTTCAAAAATGTCCCGCCAAATGATGAGAACCCCGCCAAATAATGAGAACCCCGCCGAGGTAAACACTTTCAAAAATGTCCCGCCAAATGATGAGAACCCGGCCAAATGATGAGAACCCCGCCGAGGTAAACACTTTCAAAAATGTCCCGCCAAATGATGAGAACCCCGCCAAATGATGAGAACCGCGCCGAGGTAAACACTTTCAAAAATGTCCCGCCAAATGATGAGAACCCGGCCAAATGATGAGAACCCCGCCGAGGTAAACACTTTCAAAAATGTCCCGCCAAATGATGAGATCCCAGCCAAATGATGAGAACCCCGCCAAATGATGAGAACCCCGCCGAGGTAAACACTTTCAAAAATGTCCCGCCAAATGATGAGAACCCCGACAAATGATGAGAACCCCACCGAGGTAAACATTGATGAGTAGTGAGTTGTGGTGTTAGATTTCTTACCAGCAATGTCGAAATTTCTCTTAGATCTGAATGTTATTTACAATCTGCAATAAATGAACGAAACAAACTACATATTTCTATAGAAATAACCAAATTGATGAATATAAAATTCAAAGAAATAAAATTTACAGTATGATAAAGAAAAGTAAAAAGAACTTTTATAACGACGCTATAGAAAATAATACACCACCTAGTGATTTATGGAAAAGTATTAAGACTATTTCTGACGGTGACTCGGAGCAGAGTGTGATACCTACCACACTATTTTACCATAATCATCTTTTTACAGACCGAATGCAAATAATAGATGCAATGAATGAACACTTCACAAATATTTCGAATATCATTGAAAAGACTCAGTTTGTGAAAAAGAACTATTCCAAGCTTCAAAATATTCTCAATAAAAAACTTGGGTATAACATCTTTGATATTGACTATATTTCAGCTTTTGAAGTCAAGAAAATTATGGACAAACTAAATCCTAACAAATCAACAGGTATTGATTGAATTGGGCCGAAAATAATCAAACAGTGTGGTGACTATATTACTCCTGCCATAGCACATATCATAAATCAAAGTATACGTCTGGGAATATTTCCAGATGCATTTAAGGAGGCATTTGTTATTCCAAAATTCAAAAATGGTGATAGAAAAGATCCCAATAATTATCGACCAATATCTATTTTACCAACTCTGTCTAAAATATTTGAACGGCACATTGGTGCTCAACTTCAAAATTATTTCAAGTCAACTGACATAATTCATTCGACCCAGTCGGGATTCCGTCCGAAACATTCATGTCATACTGCCCTAATTCATCTAATCGATACGTGGCTGAACGATATAGATTCTGGGAAATACGTCGGTGCTGTTTTTTTTTGGATTTAAGGAAAGCATTTGATCTGGTTGATCATAAAATCCTTTTACATAAACTTGAACTGTATCATTTTTCTAGTCAATCTATCAAACTATTTGAATCCTATTTATCGAATAGATTTCAAGTAATCAAATCTGATCTTAAGACTTCGAAGAAACTCAAAATTATATCAGGAGTTCCTCAGGGCTCTATACTTGGACCACTTTTATTTCTCCTTTATATAAACGACATTACATTTGAATCTGAAACATGCAATATTGATTTATATGCTGACGATTCTACCCTCTATGAATCGGACAATGACATACATATCCTACAAAACAAACTTCAAAGAAACTTAACCGCTGTTACTAACTGGTGTCAAACAAACAATATGTCACTTCATCCAACAAAAACAAACTGTATGATAATAACTACCAAACAAAGATTAAGAAATCAACCAGACTTACATCTGAAATTGAAAATAGGGGACTCATATATAAAAAATGTAGCTGTTCAAAAGATACTAGGAATCTATGTAGACAATGTGCTCTCATGGAATTTACAGCTTAAAGAAGTATGTTCTAAAATAAATAATAAGATTGCCCTGTTTAAGAAAATAAGTTATTTTCTAAATGAAGTTATGAAAAAGATGTTTTATAACGCATACATTTCGTCGATTCTAGATTATTGCTGCGCGGTATGGGGAACAGGCACTTAGAGCAAAAATCTCATATATAAATTACAGACAAGAATGGCGAAATTGATCATTACTAAGGACTCAAAAAGACATGGCTCAGAGTTACTAAATGAGCTCGAATGGCTATCTTTTACTAATCGTTGTCATTATCATACAGTGGTAATGGTTTACAAAGTCCATAAGAATCTTGCTCCTAATTATCTTTCAAATGTATTGACATTTTCCAGTAATAATACATACACCCTTAGATCAGTTAGTAACAATGACTTAGTGACACCTAAACACAACATAAACTACATGGAAGTGTCCTTCTCATATTTGTCTGCATTTATGTGGAATGTAACCCCAACAAACATTCGTCTGCTTACATCACTTAATTCGTTCAAAAAATCAGTAAAACATTTCTTATTACACAAACAAAAATAATAATACCATATATGTATGACTTCAATTATCTATGTTGGAAATAACGAAATTGAATATTTAAATTGTTTACTAATAGTATGTGTGTACTTTGAGTGATTATCAAAATAACATGTATTGTTGTTGTTTGTTTTATAGAAGGCCTTGTTTTAATTAAGATGTATGTGAATTTGTCTATTGCATATGTCTGTACATGTTACCTTCTCTAAATAAAGATATTATTATTATTATTATTATTATAATGTTTACGAATGATCACGAAGGGGAAATCTTTTATTCAAACATACACATACTAAATAATGTATGTTCTACATGCATTAAGAATGTACATATTAAAGCATTTAGCGAGAACCACTAACCCATAAGCTATCTTTACCATTCTTCATTTCCGCTCAATAATCGTGATGACAATGCGTTCTGTGTTACCGACCCCCATGTCACCATGGAAATAACAATCTCGAAACTGGGTCCAAATGTTAGAATTGCTAATTACCGCTGCCCAGACAGCTAGTAAATGCGCATGATAGTTAATGTTGCAGTCATGTCTCTTCAAGGGAAACCGAGAAAGTTATCAGTCAACACGCACATTACATGAATTGTAAAGAATATAGACTTGAACAAAAAAGATAAAAATCTCGCATTCAGTTATTATAATTTGTTTTCACGTAACAACTAATTATAAATGTATAACATTATATGATATGTAATCACAATTTACATTCTAATTCACAATACGCGTGTGTGTTTAAACCTTTTAATTAGACATGGTGGGTACAGAGGAAGTAACCCAAGTTACATTAATTACTATGGTAATACCCAAATGACCAACGTCTTATCAATAACTTAATTGTTCTTTCTTGTATTATATAATAGCTATTAGCGCGGAAAAGAGTAGAATTAAACCTAACACAACAAGAAGTTTCAGCTAGATAAACATAGAGGAAATCAATGTGTGCATAAATTACCTTTAAAATACTGCTACGGGGAATCACTTAATAGCCTTTCGAGGAAGAATATAACGCAGTGATAAAAATGTCTTGATGTGTAGTCAAATATGGAATATTGGTTATGTTATAGTATGTGATAACTGACATGTCACGGTGTAACTTACACATAACTGTAATACTGTACGTATGACTTACATATAACTGTAATACTGTACGTATGACTTACATATAACTGTAATACTGTACGTATGACTTACATACAACTGTAATACTGTACGTGTGACTTACATACAACTGTAATACTGTACGTGTGACTTACATACAACTGTAATACTGTACGTGTGACTTACATATAACTGTAATACTGTACGTATGACTTACATATAACTGTAATACTGTACGTATGACTTACATACAACTGTAATACTGTACGTGTGACTTACATACAACTGTAATACTGTACGTATGACTTACATATAACTGTAATACTGTACGTATGACTTACATATAACTGTAATACTGTACGTATGACTTACATACAACTGTAATACTGTACGTGTGATTTACATATAACTGTAATACTGTACGTATGGCTTACGTATATCTGTAATACTGTACTACATGTGTCTTTATTTTACCACCATTTAAGCCCTCAGTTGAACTAAACAAAATACTACGCAACGTACCAACCAACAACCAGCCGACCTAGAGATCATCCAAAGACGCTAGAGATTGATAAGACATACACTGCGCTAATCAGCTTCAAACACAGATATACCATTTCATGGAACACCCAATGGAAGACATTTCATGGAACACCCAATGGAAGAGAATATCTCAAAACAGTCGGTGCCGTGACCAGGACACAGACACTAAGAAGACAGGCCACTCCTTGACCTAGTTGTGGTGGCTGGTACAGGACCGGTATGCATGGAGAACACTTGTCAGTAGCTTATGCTCCAGGAGTGGTAACAGGCGAACGTAAAGTAAGATTAACAATTCTAGCAAATTCAGACAGAACTCGTCATGTCTTCTCCTGCAATATTATCCAATTATCAATCATTATTTTTGTAAACGTAAAATCATACAATTGCTCCTATACAGTAGTATGCCCTCCTCATTCGCATCACCTTGGCCTTTATGCTGTGATTTGTTTCATTTTTTAAAATGTTTTTGTCACATGCTTTAAGAACATACAGGCGGAATTTTATTGGGGCCGTGTGCATTGTTACTGCGTGGATTATAGATACAATACTTCAGGGATAGCATGCGCATATCCATGATGCGTGGGGCTGTCTAAAATAATAATGATGAATATGTCCAAAGTGTTTTCCGTTTCACCAATAACAAAAATGCATATGTACCATTCCAACGGAGATAGATTGTTAAAACAGATTGACACCAAAATGTGCTCCAACATAGCTGTACTGCCTTTTCGTGGACGCTTTCAATTCAGCGTTACCACAACGTCGTTTAATTTTGCGGGGTTTTTTATTTAAGACTAGCAAAACGTCTGTAATACCAAAATGACAAGGGTAATATTGAAAAGAATTATATGTCCGTACTTGGTATACGATGAACATTCAATATTTGACACGATTAATATAAAATTAGCATTAATGTGCAACTCGTAAGCGAACAAAATGGCAAGAACGTGCCGTAAATCACGCCTTTTTTACTTTTTAAGACTCAGAAAAATCTGAAAATTTCTATTTTAGAAATATTATTTTAAAAAAATATTTCCAGACAGTAATTAAGAAGCTATGAACATTATTACTCTTTATTAAAATACAGATGATATCAACGGAACAGAAAATATAATCATTTGAATAAGAAAAACGGGTCAAAATGTCGCAAAAAATGAAAATCTTTCATACAGGAAAACTGGCCGTTTTCCGCCGCCCTTCTGGTTCCTGTGAGATGATGTCACTGAAACTACGGAAAATGACGACGTTGACCTATTGAACATCATACCGCAAAATTTCGTTGGAATTGGACAATGTTTTCTAGCTTAATTTTCATTGTAATGTCGGTACCGTGTGTACGGATGTTACATCTTACAACGTCAAGAATTTGATTTTTAAGGACTGATTCGCTTGTCACAATAATCCGCTGTAACATGTCATTATCATTTATATATTATTAAAGTGAGAATTCTTTAAGCTTTCTAACGATAAAAAATGTTGGTGGTTTAAAATATTCCGATTGGAAGGACAATGATTTTCAATAGCGTTAGTAACGTAAAATGTCGATGAGCACGAATAGCTTGTGATGTATTTACCGGAGAAAAACAGAAATGGTCGAGCTTTCATCACGATTGTCCTTCTATGATAGTGCTTATAACTGAAGGTTTGCGTGATACTGTGTACTATTCTTAGATAATGTTGATCAATCAGTGTTCCTGATTCCCAGACAAACATTCTAGATAGTGACTTTTATACAAGAAATAACAATTGAGTGCATTTATACAAACATTTCTCCAACAATCAATGACGTTCGCTTTGTATATAATTATTTTGTTCCATATTTTTCTTGTTAATTTTGTGTTTGTCTTTATGACTTGCACCCTCTGTGTTCTTTGCGTTTCTTGTCTGGTTCCCCTTCCCAAATCTTGCATTACATGCGAAGATTGTGAAGATCGACAACCAGACTATTTGCCTTTCGTGCTGTGCTGTCTCTGTAAATGCTGACTTCCCTGGCCGATTGGTCATTATCAGTTTGTAATTTTACAAAAAACGTTCGAGAAAATTGTTCGTATACTTTGATATCGAGCAAAGTACACGACTCAATATTGGATTTGTTATCGTTTTCAAACATTACAAAAGAAGTTTAAAAACCCATATTGCTTGTCCGTTAGTCAAATGTTTAGTAGCAATCCAGTATATCACATAGGCACATGGTTTCAAAGTTTTGTATATCAAATTATCGTAGTGTATCCTAAGTATAGGGCTCTATACATAGTTCACGCTCAGAAAATTTGAAACCATGTGCCTATGGTCACAGGTAACTGTATCATTAAACATGTGTTTATGTTATAAAATTTATAATATCTTAGAAAGGTTTATAACAGGGGAAATTGACCACACAGTCACTGAGGTGCAGTTTGTTTTTAATAAATATTTCATTAATACTGGTGTTATTTTAAATATATTTACATAACCAGAAACTAGAGAGCTTCGTCTTTAATTTGATATCAATATTTTAAAAATCCGTCCATAAATAAGAAAATAAACCCATTGCACGTGAAATCACTTTCATTTTTCTTGTTTAGAATAGCATTGTCGTTTCTATTGAATGCACCTCATTGATTGACTGGACACCGTGGTATACATTTCATAATATAACTTTTTAACTAGTAAATCAATTTCGATGGGAGATTGCGTGGAGGTAGTACTAACGATGTTGTCAATGGATGCAATTACTTTATGAAGGTATCGAAAGCCAATTCTTGTTTTTAATACCATGAAAATCTGACCACTTTAGTACAAATGCACCTTTCTAAGATAACACAAATTTCATAAAATATTTATTTTTTACTCTATCAATGATACAGTTACCTGAGTGTGCAAATGGTATATAATTGGCAAAATATGTCTCTGAAATACGAAGCCTGTCTTTTATAAAAACAATCATCGCATTATACTGGAAATTACTGAAACATGATTTTTTTACTGAGAAAAAAGGTTAAGTAGAGATGGAGGTTGTCGTTGTTTTATGTTAGTTTTTATCCAAAAAGTATGTTTATGGAATTTTCATATAGCATCAAGTCTAACCACCCTTCATTTTATAAATAATTGTCAAGGAAATCTAGCGTAGATACATAGGGTACTGTTGAATCAAAGCGCTAACGAAAATCTTAAATTAACTCTCAAATTTTAATTCTTTATAATTCTTAAACAAATACACATTGTGGTCATTGGAACAGCGATATTAATAATGTGTCAGTTAGGCATTCCTACAAACCATATAATACATGTTCCTACAATGTACGATTTGTTCAATAATTATAAAGAATTTAAATGTTTGCGTAATTTGACGATTTCCGTAAATGCTTTGATAAACAGTACCCCGTTGAACAAGTTTTTAAAATGACATTTCAAATATACACGTACAATAGAAAAATGTAAATACCTTCGGTATATTGGAGTTCTATAGTTTCAGATGATAGCCATCTGTCGCAGACGCTGTCGTGTATCCATATTCGCCACTGCCAAGCTTTACCTGGTTATCTCGATTTAAAAGATTTTTCCGTTGCTGAGGTAACTCGGAGAATTCTTATCTCCAGCTACCAACTGATTTCCGATATCAAGTCATACGTATGGTGTATGACCAATCATATAATAGAATCCTAAATGTCAAACTTTCCGTATTTGGTTTAGTTATTCACCAGTCAGTTTAAACCACGGCAAAGGCGATGATTTTTACTTTTGCCTTTTCAAACCCCTGGTAAAACCCCTGCTCCCAGGGCATACAGATGGTAAAATCCCCGAAATTGTCCGCCTCACAGATATAGTCACGGCTATTTTGGCAATATCGAAAGATACTATAGATACTAAGGACTAAATCAGATTCGCCTAATACTGAATGTCCCGACGCCTAAAAGGTTCCAAACGGGTTTTGGCCAGGAAAGCCCCCCCCCCCAACTCTTGCACATTATTTAGCTTAATTCATTTTTACCTTTCAATTATGTACAGAAAGATATGCGGGGTAACGCGCTAAGCTGGATTTGTAGTTGTTAAACCTATTGGATGATCTGTCCTGTATCGGCAACTGCGAAAAAGGCAAACAACTCACTGGCCTTCTTCAATCGAAACCTTGCTAGTTGCCCCAAGGACATTGATTTTAAATCACAGAGCTAGCAATCCATATTGAGACTGATACTTGAGTATGCCAGTACAGTCTGGGGCCTAACACCCAAGTGATCATCAACCAACTTAAGGTTGTTCAACGACGTACTGCAAGGTTTGTCAATGACGACTATAGAACCACCAGCAGCACCAGTCAAATGCTGAAGGACCTCCATTGGCAACCCCTACAAGAGCGCCGATCCCACTCTAAGCTGGTGATGGTGTACTGGATAGCACAGGATAGTACATGGGCTTGTCGATATCCCATGAACATACTACTAGGGCAACCCCTCAACCCTGAGCACTCGAGGTCATTCTCTGAAGTTCCTGGTACCCTTCTGCCAGAGTGCATCGCCACGGTCGACTCGCTAGAGGCCTTCAATGGAGCACTAGCCAACATGCTGTAGAAGGACAGCCAGATTTTATTGTTTTAAGCCCATGTATATATTTGCGTCACATTTCAACCTCATTTGTAAGACGATGCCTCAGAGGGGATTTAGTACTCCATCGGAAGAAGAAGCACGAGACATCATGACTTTGCCTCCCGGAAATCCAAAATGGTTTCACATCAGTTAGAACAGTATATGCCGTGTAAACCTTTTTGGTGGCCCGTCGACGGCAACATGCAGTATATTACTAGTCAGATTTCAAGAGATTTTATCAGACAAAAATCGTCCAAAAATAGTGTAGTGGGTATGCTACTGTTTTCCTCATTTCGTACCTGCCTACTATACATATTTCAGGCTTTATGAGGTATCTTAATGGGTATGAATGGGTACCAGAGAGGATCAAAAGTCAATGTGCTGTGGCTGCTAGCGGCGCCCTGTAACAATTCATGCCATACCAATTCAAGTGTCTTTCTCAGCCACACCATGTTAAAGTAAAATTATTTTCCAATGTATTTAAAATTGCTCATTTCGTATAGACGTCGAGTGAACTGTATTGCAAGAAATGGTATTACAATGTCATGGACTATAGCACAGATAATTTGACATGATCCTGACCTTTATGCATGAATATATTACAAGGTACTTGCGTTGAATATATAAATTTCCGCGAGCTAATCGTGCAATATCGGTTCTTTAGATTTGTGTTGGTATTACACCTCGAGCATCTTCGTGATACCCCCGCTTATGAAAACATACAACCGGAATTATAAATATAGACAATATATCAACTGTTAAATAATGCTAATTGAAGGTCGAGTCGTGTCAAATTCTCTGGACTATACAACTTGCAGTCGTCATAGCATTACGTTTACTTGCATGTATTTTTTTCCCTACCTGTGTCCATCGGAGAGCTATACTTATTGGGTTGTTTTTATAAGATAGGCCAATCCATCGCCAGCGTTTTCGTTTTTGTATGATCCTCATGTTTGTTGTCTTGGCTGGATTACGCAGGCCTTTGTGATTTTTCTAGGCCAAATTAATAATACTATGTTAATAATCTTCAAGATATTTCTTTATTAATAGGGTTTCCGTTGTGAAAACTTCATAATTTCGCTCAATTAAATAAGAGGGATAGAACCCTCCCCCTGTTGTATGATTATATTTTAGTGTTCCTGCTGATGTTGTCTGTTTCCATATGGTGTTGAGCTTCATGGTTCCAGGCATCTCTGACTTTTTCTATTCTTGCTGTGATATCTTTGTCAGCACCTCCATCTGATGCTATCAAAGTATGTAAAAGTCAATATTTTTTCATTCAAATATTATTTTGGGCGCTTCATTTGTATTGAGGTGCATACTTTCTATTTTCTTGATATTGTTCTAAAAGCTGCTTTTAGTGGTACTTCTTTGAAATTTGGTTGTCTTGCTATGCATGTGTGTCTCTAGATGTGAGAGCAATCTGGTAATCTGCATAATCTAGTCAAAACCATCCAAACTGATGATGTTTGACCCTATGTGACCCATATTCAAACTAGAACTAGATTTCACCTAGCCAATCTAACAACTTTCACAAAGATCAAGTGAACAGTACAGCCTCTATGTCATAATTATACAAGACCCGTCTTTGATTTGACCGAGTGATCTATTTATTGATCCCAGGTGACCCAAGTTCATACATCAAACCTCTTTCGACTACACAAGGTTTATAAATATATTATTTGACCTAGTGCCCTAGTTTTTGATCCCATATGACCCAATATAGAATTTGTCCCCATTTGACCCAATATGGAATTTGACCAACATTTGATCAGATGATTTCTGTGACCAATTTTCAGACTGATAAGCCCAAAATTGTGACCTCGGGTGTCTACACAAGCAAATTTTGGAAAACGGACAACAAGTGATCACAAAAGCTCACACCTTGTCACTTTGTGATAAGTGAGCATGACCTCTAGAGTGTTGATAAAAGTCAAATTGTTGACAACAGGCGACAAACAACGCACATGGTGTCGTCATAATACAGCTCAGTTCAGCATGTTGTACTCAGGTGAGCTAAAAACATATTCTATTGAAAACCAAGCACTAATTGTCTGGAAAAATTCCAGTTACTGAAAACCTAAATTTTCTATTGAAGTATCTATGCGACATGCTTGAAGCAATTAGAGCCTGCATGAGTGGTTGTATGCTGGTAACTATGACTGACAAACGAGTATATCCAAGAAGTAATGTTTTATTTCATGAGTAATATATGGGTTTTTTCACATTAACACCATATTCTGACAATGCTGGTGTAAGATCATCCATGGTAAGAACCAGCTTCTTATCCTGAAACAACAAAAATAACACAATCATTATCACATGCAGCTCCTGATTTCAAGAAAAGATTTTACATTTCGCTGGCTTAGAATGAGAAGGTCATTAGTGCTACTCAAGATCTTATAAGACTCATGCATCACAAGGCGCTTCCTATGAGCCTATTTTCATGAAAATCGGAACAGGTCATGTTGATCAAACTGAAGTTGAAAAAGCTTCTTTTCCCATAATTTAAGATTTGTTTTCTGACAATTTTGTCTTTTTTTTTCTCAAAATATCGATTTTGGACTTACACCCTTCTCATTCTAAGCCAGCTATTTGATTATTTCTCCATTTTTTCCAATGTAACTAATGACACTCATATCACAGTTGTTAATGCATGCTGAATAAACCTAGCTGTTGATGCATCTTAAAACAACGTCAACTAAACAAGAGAACCCAAATGGCCCTAGGTCACTAACCTGATCTAGTTGACCTAGTTTTAAACCCCAGATGACCCACTATTGAACTTTCCCTACATTTCGCTGAGATGATCATTGTGACACAGTTTAATAAAGATTATGCCAAAATTGTGAACTCTAGTGTGTACACAAGGTTTTTCTGTATTTGACCTAGTTGCCAAGTTTTTTTTAACTTGGATGACCAACTATTGAACTTGGCCTAGATTTTGTTGAGATGATCATTGTGACCAAGTTTAATAAAGATCAGTCCAAAATAGGGCCTTCTAGAGTCTACGCAATCAAATTGTGAACGGACAGGCGACAGACAAAGAGTGATCAGAAAAGCTCACTCTTGTCACTTTGATACAGGTGAGCTAAAAAGAAGTGTACTGTAGTGTATAGAACTTGTAATCATTGACAACTACATGTAGTTATTTGTAAGTGACCTTGAACTTAAACATCAATAGAGCCATCTACTGGTCACAATCAACCATTTCACCAAGTTTGAGGCTCCTATAGCCTAACTAGGAAACAACTTTAACTTGGTCTACAGACAGAAGGGTCGAGTTTATGTGTATGTACAATAACCCCCTCCCATACCATTGTAACCAGCACTTTTAACTTCTAACTTTATTGCAGCAAAATACGTGGATGATTGACTACAAAATTATATTTCCAAATTAATCAAAATCATTCCAATATAATTGTTAAAATCCACAAATTCAAAATCCTAAGAAATTGTAATTTTTAACTATAAAATAGCTGCTTAAATTTTCCATATCCACCATAAATAACAATTTGTTTAACATATTGTATACATGTACAGTCCAGTTAGGATATTGTGACAGTGACGTTGCAGTTTATGTGTACGCAAAAGATTACTACCATTGTCTGATCAGGTAGAGCGAATATAGTACATTGTATGTTAGCTTAGCATTGAAATTATAGTTGTTTGTTCAGTATAAGCCTTTATAATTGGTTTTACATCTTTATAGTGGACTCGACCGCTGCGTCACTGGATTCTTACCCTGACTGGACTATATGTATAACTTACTTTTCCCTTGTTTTTGTTTGCACCTCCCTTCATCTTGCAATGTTGTAAGGCATCATTAGCGATATCAGAGATAAACTTCTGTGCAGCCAAAGACACCAATCTGACACTGTAAATACAGGAAGGTCATTAGCCTATGATATCCTATGATAATTACCCAACATTCAAAACCACTCACACTACCCAACATTATGATAATAAAGATGTAATTACATAATAATTAGCAGAATAATTACTACTAAGCATGATCACAGATGGCCAACTCGTTTTGTAGAGTCTAGGTGACAAGTGTTAAAAAGTCTAATTCCAATACTTGCAGGGGCGTAGCCAGGCTTGAATTGATGTTAGACACACAAGCCTTCAAGTTGGTGGTTATGGTTCGGAGGTCCTCATGATTGAAGAGATTTTGAACTTTAATGCCATTTTGTCCAAATTTTTGTTTTACTTTTCAAAACAATATTATGCATGTGCGTACGTCAATATTGCTGACTGCGCCCCCGACTTGTGTACCTTGTCTTAATAGAAATAAAATCTAATCCTGAGCATTCAGCATTCTAAAAAGGAATGATTTTGTGGTTCATTGGTGGTAACCGTGTCAAAATTCCATGATGTATCAGTGAGAAAAAGCATGATTTTATATCTTAACATGTTTGATTTTATGATATTATTTGAAGGTTGACGGTCAGTTTAGCCACCTGATATAGTTTCACAAAAAGTACAAAGTTGTGCAAAATAAAATTGCCACCTGTGAGCATGATGCATGCACTTTTGTTATGTCATACAAATGCTTTATATTCCATCGATTAATGTCATAAAAGTGATTCATATTCCATAATTAATGTCATAAAGTGATTCATATTCCATAAATTAATGTCAAGGCTACTTTCTAATGTCACTCATTAAAGTAGCATAATTATTCTAACATAATGATCAATGCATGTTTCATGTGATAGCACAATTACTGAAACTAATGGTGATCAGGGTAGCTGCTCCTAAAGTCTCACAAGTAAATCTATATTGCTCTAAGACACCAAACAAATTAATTAGAAACATTAATTCAGCTTCCTACGCTCCGTATTACGCAATAATATCATCCTATCCCTTTCAGCTGTCTTCAACCTAATATTTTCACAACACAAAATCTTGTTTTAGTTTATACAAATTTATTTAAGGTGGATTGTTTTTCCAGCTTATATTTATAACTCTCAATACCTCATTCCTGATGGTAAAAGAAGAGAATCCAATTTCTAATTGATGCCAAGTGTCTAGCACATAGGGAATTTCTGGTATCATTTTTATTTCGTCTTTCATATGACGCTGTCTGGGATCAAACCTGGGACCTTCTGCACTCAAAGCGGACACAATACCACTTGGCTATTGAGGCGGTATAAAAAGACTTAAAAATTCAGTTAAAAGTCAATTTATATTGATGGAACTTTTCAACGAATGGTGTATTACATGTATGAACATTCATACTTACATTCGGGGATCTGATGCTTCAAAGCCTGACCTGCCAAGATAGTAACCAGTCACTGAATCAGGAATCTGTAAATATATGTATATATAACTTTAAGTATAATACGTGTACAGTACAACCTCCGTAGAGCAACACTTTTTGCGAGCTGCAAATATTGGGCATTGTTTAGAGGTTGCTGTTTTACAAAGGTTAAATTTATAGTAAACAGCGGCTTAGGTAAATATTGAAGGTATTGTTATAGAGAGGTTGTTGCTTTACAGACAGTCACTCTGGAGAGGATGTAACTGCACACTATTATATGCAACAATACTGAAAACCAATAGATAATACACAGTACATTAACACACTCAAATACAAACATAAAGACATGGATCTTAAGGGGTCAAAACAAATATTATTTCAGCTGGTGTTTTAGGAGAATACTAGTTTTGTAACAATTGGTCAACACATCTGCTGAAATCAGGCTTAAGCAACAATTAATCCCCACGCTGATAAAACAATTTGTGACATTTTTAATAAATAGCCTCAGGCTGAAATCTACATAAACTTTGATATAGAAATAAAACAAATAATATTTGTATTCTATGTGCATGCATGTATAGATAAACCATGTTTTTTGAGCCGTGACTAATTTATGCAGCAAAGTTTATTCACCCTAAAAGGGTAGGTTTATATAAGCAATACCAATATAAGTTAAATAAGTTGTTTCATTCACTAACTGAATACGTGGTCCAATGGATAAGGCGATGATCTATAAGACTTACTTTTCTAGGTTCTATCCTTGGTAGAGTCGCTTTTTATATTTTTTTCAAATCCCTTGTTCAAGTAATATTACACAAAAAAGTAATGCATTTCCTGGTATTTATTTAATAATGAGTATTTATTAGTCAAAATTAAGTGTCCTTAGTCATAGTAACCATGCGTAATTATAAAAGTTTGGCTGCGACTAGTAAAAATACTGGTGAAGATGCTCGTATGATAAAGAATATTTAACATGGTTCATATTTACAGAAATTTTGCAAGGAGTTTATATATAAAATAGTGTATGTGTATTGAACTTGTATTGCCAGCAGGACACAAACACTGACGTTAGATATTGCAATAAACTGTCTTTAAACACCCACTATATATTCAAATGCACCATCCGACTATGAGACAGACACAACTGACGAATAGCCAACCAATACACCAAGTCGAAAATCTTTGACACACGTTTAAGTATTGGATCCAGTAAAAGGGTAAATTAATACTGGGTCCGTGGAAAGAAATGAAAACAGTGAAACATGAAAACCCATTGCTTGTAGATTGAAAAATCATAATAATAAAATGACTTTTAAACAATGTCTTCATGTTCTTGATGAAAAAGAAACAAAAATATGTAGTTGAGAAAAAAGTGCAGTTATCAGGACTTGAACCCGCATGTCTTAGACTGAAAATCAAGCTCTCTACCGATTGAGCCAGCGATACTGACAATGTCATGTCATACAAAAATATATATCAACGCATTTTAATTGCATCCCAACCAGTATATTCACATACCATGACTAAATAGTGTAATCTCCCGTTACGGCTCAAAACTCGTGGTTGATCTATAGCTACCAATATGCAAATATGTGGCTGAATCCACATAATTCTGAGCAAAAATAAATATTCAGTTGCCTTACTGACTACTTGCTCCATGAATATGAAATATTCCATGTGGTTTCTCTGCTGAATATAACAATATACACAAAATATAACCATTCTGAAAGTGGAATCTGAAATTTTCAGAAAAAACATCTGCTCGGAAAAACAAATCTGCTGCGTAAAGGTTGATTTATGATCTAAACCTTGGAGTCTAGACCACATCCCCTCCTACTACGCGTCTGGAAATATTTTTTATGTTTATTATATATCCAGACCTATTCACTAATCACACAAACATTTTGTTGGATGTATTTGATATAAGTAAAAAAATCTATGTAATTCCTCTATGGCTAAATTAACACACAATTTAAGCTAGAGAGACATTTAGAGAATATTTTTAATTTGTCCAAAGTAGATACGTTTAATCACGTTTGTGTGATTAGTGTATGGGTCTGGGTATACAATGTTGAGATAAAGATATGTCCAGGTGGGTAGCTGGGGGTGGGGGCTGGGTCCAGATCCCAAGTATCTGTGTAATGATATACTTACTGTTGGTGTGTATTCCTCAAGTTGTTGTACAAAGTCGACCAGCGGCATTGTTGGGGGCTTGCTATCCTGTCTCTGAACCTGTGGCCCCGATGGTGGCCCCTGAACACTCGGGCTCATCATTGATGAACTCCCACTATCCTCTGAAATACAAAGCAAAATAAGTGTCATGTGATACTTACAAATGAGTCAAGGAAAATAAGGGACATGTCGTGAAACAATGTACGTTCAAATGTGTTACATGCCGTGATACAATGTACGTACAAATGTGTGAAGGAAGATTAGGGGCACTCAAACCAAAATCATATGTTATTGTACTAATCTTGACCATTACAGTTTGACTAAGGTTGTTAAACATGTGTAGCAAGTTTCAATACAATATCATCAATCATTAAGAGATATGGCCTCAAACATAGCAACTTTCATGCAAACTTTTGACCAAAGTGTGACTCTTGAGCGAGTGCAGAAGCTGTCCTTATTCTTCATATAGTCATGCAACTTTCATCAACTCGTTTTTCTGTTGGTCGAATAGGTAAGATTTATTCATTTTAAAAGAGAGATAACTCCAACAAGGTTTCAAAACTCTCCATAGCAATTACTTCCCTTTGCATTTAGGGAATAATTGGAAGCAGCTTTCAAATTAATTACATATAGATTGTATGCAGCTTGCCTCAAGTGAACAAAATAATGATCTGTTATGAGTTAATTTGTTAAAAACTAGGCAAACATGATAGATAACTGTTTTGATTAGTCCAACTCCATTATTTCCATTTTGATGAGGAACACTCAGATCAATCACACTTGAGTGAAAGTAATTAGGATGTGACATGATTGCTCTATGTACAGTGCCGTGCCATAAGCGAACGTCACATTGTCATGTACTTGTATGTGATACGTTTGCGCAAAGTGCATCTGTGAAAACATTCACAGAATATTTTTCACTGAATAGTGTGTCTAGAGATCGCTAAATCTCTCCTGGTTGAAAATACTTGCAATGTCAGACAAAATACACTTTCTCTTCTCTTTAACTGGCATCAAAAGTCGGCAAACATGGTAATTTTTACGAAATTTTCCTGGCATCTTCTCTGCATTACCATGTTGCCGAAATTTATTAATAATGCATGTTGTGGTAGTCCTAGGTATGCCTATAGTGCCCAGGATAATGCGATATTTACAAACATGAATCGCTTTGGTTAACTGTGGCAAAATTGGTTTTACAAATCACTTAAATAAACAGATAAGGTCAGTATTGTACTCAAAACATCACTGATAATTGGAGCACATAATCGTAATCCACCTTTGTGGACGATACCAAATTTTCCCGCCTTTCACATTATCCTAGGCGCACTATAACTTATGTGATATATCTGTTTGTCTGATTTCTCAGTAGTACATGTGATACAGAGGCTTCTTTTGAACCATGGCTGTGTTCATACTGCCTTCCAAACATGTTTGTTTACCTCAAAACGAAAGCACACCATAGGCGCTTCTTTGATGTTTATTGTCTCAATAGGTCGTCATTATTTAGACAAATGATACTATGGTCTAAATGACACAATCCTTAAACCATTTAAAGTTCAGAACGCTATTTAGTTATACACTCAAAACCAAGCGTCATTTGGAAACAACGTTATGACATTCACTTGTGGCACAACTCTGTACTTTTGTAACTTCTTTGTAGTGTTTTATCATAATTACCTCCCTTGACCAAAATATTAAAGCATTATACACAACTAGGCTTGGTACCAAGCATTGACCAAAAAACACATCCAGTTAGCTCAAGAGGCCAAGCACTAGACTGTCATATGGCAGTTCTGGGCTCAAGTCTTCAGTTGGACATTTTAATTGTCTTGGATGGTTAGATCATATCATTCACATGTGGAGAAGTTGCCAAAGACTACCGGAGGAGTAAGTTTGTACTGGTTGATAATGATCCAAATGTGGAGAGGTTATAAATTACTCGTAGAGAAGCAACCAAGTTCTCACAGATTCAAGTAAATAGTCATCCACATGTGGAGAAGTTGTCAGTTACTTGCCGAGGGGTAATTTCATACTAGTTGATAATCTAGTTTATTATATATCTAACACTGTATTGTCACGAATACATGCCAAATCGCTCAGTGAAATACATCGCGACAGATTGCATTTTCCGTATCATACATGTCTGGTTTTCTGAATCCGTATCATGCATGTCTGACGTGTTATATGCCGAACATATGCCAACTTCAATGACGTCACGACGTAAACAATTGCCTTTTTATGAATGGGCATTGCGTTATATGCCGAAAATATGCTGACATTCATGACGTCAATGTATACACACCAAACGCATTTTCGCGCGTAAAAGCGCTTTTTTCACTTTTGAAGGTATATAATAAAAGGAATATTACTGCAGTGGTGTTGATCCGTTAAGCCGTATTACCTCTCGTTGCTTGCGCCATACCGCATCTCATAGCGGTCTCATGAGATACGGCATTACACAAGCAACTCGAGGTGATACGGCCCAACGAATCAACACACTGCAGTGATATTCCGTATGTCCAACAAAACAGTAGGGAAGATATAAGACAAACCAATCAAAGTTTATATCTAAAAAGTTATTTTATTGTCCGATACAGAGGGTAAAAGATCTTAAAAAATATGCTAAATAAAAAATAAAGTACTGACTAAACACAAAATATATGTAAGCAACTAAAAGTCACACACAACACTATAGTAACTTTACAAAATGTCCTGCACATCACAACAACCTTACAATATACACACACTATTAGATTGTTCTCATTACAGTAACCAAGGACGCACACTCATCAGTGGACCTGAGAATTTTTTTTATTTACCTGTAAGTTTTTTTTTAAACAAAAATGATTTAAGGTGTAATACAAACATAACTCTAAATTAGAGATAATGCACAAATTGCTAGCAAAAATTGAAATATTCAATGCAAGAACCTAGTAATGTATTCATGCACAATAGAGGTTAGAATCTACTTTACTACTGTATAGTATCAGTAACAGGGTAGCAATACCATGTGGCCTTTGGCTACAGTTACAAGTAGAAATTTGTAAACATTGGAACACAAACACAGCCATAAGTATTTTATTTCTTCGTCGATTTCTAAAAAATATACGCCACGCTAAGGGGCAAAACATTTCCTTTCCGTGAAATATAAGATCTTTTTCAGGAGTATTACCGATTTTTCCATTACCCTGTGAAACCTACACGTTTCACAAGGTAATGAACAAAACAGCACAGCCGCTGAAAAAGATTTTATATTTAGCGTGGTGTATATTTCATAGAAATCGATGAAGAAATGAAATATTTATGGCTTTTTTATTTTCCAATGTGTACAAATTTCTTCTTGTAACTGTAGTCAAAAATCACGTGGTATTGCTACACTGAGTAATCTGAACTGATAATTTTCCCTGTGGATTTCAGGATAAAATGTTGTTTCAAAATTTTCAAGCTTCTCCCTCGAGTCTGAAATACTTCTCTGTAACCAAGCAACTAAAAAATTCTACATTTCAAAACAAACAAGAGACAAAATATCAAAGAAATAAATATACACGAAACGATAACAGAAATTTGTACAACTTGGAATTTAGGCTTAAAATTGCGTAAAAATGAAGACTAACTCCAAACTAAGTTCATCTTTTTTAAATTGGTCTTTTTATCCCATCATTTAATGAGGAAGTCACGATAGAATATGTGTCTTGTTGCGATTTTAGACTAGAAGGAACATTGCCAAAAATAAGTTTGATTAGAATAAAATAATACTAAAAGAAATAAAATAAAAATTCTTAATAAAAATCTTCATGACAAAATAAAACTAACATAGTGTATCTGACTAGATATAAGTAACAACCTATACTTGTATAAAATACCTTAAACATAATCACTAGTACAATATGCATATATAAATAAAGATTTTAAAAAAATGTAGGCAAGTGTTTTTGTTCAACGACTAAAATAGCAGTAATACATTCAGACGCGTAGAATACAAGATAATTTCTAAAGATATTATAAAATAATAAAAGATTTCTAAAACTCAACCATGGATTTCTAAAAATCAGACTTAAGTCTTCTGAAAGTCATACTTAAAGACTTCTGAAAATTAGACTTAAGACTTCTGAAAATCATACTCAAGCCTTCTGAAAAACAGACTTTGACTTCTGAAAATCAAAATTATTATAAGTTTTATATACAATTAACTTAAAATGCAAGTATATAGGCAATCATTGGATTTCATAAATATGTTGTACCCACATAATTTGTGTCACTCATAAAATACTGACTACTAGCAAATGATATACAAGAATAATTGATACAGAATAGAACTGAGATTAAACATCGTTATACAGGGGTCCTACCGAGGCCTAATGCCCAATCCTGAAAACGAGTGTCAAGTATATTTCGGACGCCATTAGCCCACATCCCTAGACCTTAACTAGGTTTTAAACATTGTTTTATTGTTAAAATTCAGATGATCAAACTTTAAATGACCATAATTTTGTCAATTTTTGGAATTTTTTCATCAAATAACTTTTATTTCGTGCAGATATAATAATTCTTTCTAATGCAGCAAATGGATTTCCAGACTATTCGGGAATTGTAGGACTCCTTGTTATATTGTTTCACGCAATATCAGGAAATTACAGGAAACAAAACAACCCCACCAGTGCATATAATAATAACTATCAATCCATATCTCCCTGTGACCTATACTATTCTGATAAGATATGTGCTACAATTTGTACAAATTCATCTCATGTACAGCTTTTTGGGACAAACATCAAGAATGATCTCCCTTGATATGGATTCTTGTTTTAGTCCATTTTCATAACTAGATTGTCTCCCCTGTCTACAAACTAATTGATGATAGACATAAGATAGGGGCATAAATTGATGTGTCAATAGAATCAAAACATTAAGATACAAATGTAGCAAGGTCATTAGAAAGTACAAAACATTTTAGCAGACACTCATTAATCCTTGAATGTTTTCGTTATTGTACCTGACTCGTTAAAATTACAAATCTGATAGGACAATGGATAAACAAAACAAATTCATGGGAATCATGTTAAATGTTCTAAACTATACTTATTGTGCCAAATTGCCAATATTAACAAGCCTTTTCCTATGACTGTTGCAGGTTCAACATCTGTAGCAGTCTACTGTACATAACGATGTGGATATGTGTTGGTGATGCTTTCTAGTATATATACGGTAGCCAACGGCAGCAATAATTATTATATTTGTGATTATGATACATAACAAGAATTGCTCGCAAGCTGGTACTCCTTGGTATAAATAATCATCAAACAATTTATGTTCAAACCATAATATGTTGACAATAAACAGTAAGGTAACAGCCTGTATTACCTAGCCAGACGGGCCTTCAGAGACCTCAATATATGTCTCTATACTGTGTTATATAGAGGGAATTAACTGTGAAATCACTGCACAATTCCTTGTTTTATCGACAAATGTAGAGTACACACACTAGCAAATTTACAAAGTTGAGAGTGCTATTTTAAATTGTAAATCAGAGTTGAATAATACTTGAAGAATGGAGCTAACAATACAGCCTGTGACTGACATGCCTCCAGCATAGCATAATACAGTGGTTTCTGCTAATACTGTAAAATCATTATTTTTCGAGTACAGTTTTGTTGATTTGGCTGTTGCACTCAACTAGAAATTCTAATCGCAACAATAAATCAACCTCTCAAATATCAAACATGAGTTAACCCTTACATGTTTTGTAATTTACAAATTACCGACCCCACGAAAAAAGTATTTTTATCAAAATTCACAAAATTTAATACCCTCAGTATTATGTGATTTTACTGTAAGACGTTTCTTAAAAAAAGTTGATACTTTCGTTCTTTTCAATTGCAAAAATCTGACAGCATAATTTCAAAATGATCAAAGTGGTCTTATTAGTGGAATTTTACTGTGTATCTAAATGAAAACTTATAATGGGGTATAGACATACAGTCAGACACCACTGTGAATCACCTGTTATTTTATTAAGCATTTTCATCAAAATCAATTTAGTACAGATAAGATGATGAGAAGCAGCCAGGGTGATTGTATATACCAGACCACGACTGGTGTTAACAACCTTAGAACTAACAAATAATAATAGCACTAACTCAAATCAATGAACTAAAAATAAACACTAGCACTTAAACAACAAACAACAGACAAACACAGACCAGTTTAACCAACAAACAGTCTCATTCAGCCAGCAGTAATCTATATTCAATATATATACTCCCCACAAACAACAACACCATTGATGTTATCATATGTTTTCTCAGTTGACCAATAATGGGATTATATTTTGTGGTATACGATTGCACATAATTGCGTAAGCCAATGAATTCATTTGAATAGTTATACCTTCGACAAACAACCTTTGACATATAGGGCAAAATGTCTATTCTAGCTTGACAGCTATGGTGACCCAATTCTCAAAACCAATGATGTCAAAATTTCAACTAGCATTGATGCTATCCCATGCAAAGGTGATCAATTCCCAGCCAGCCCCTGTCCATTCCCAGCGTAACAGACAGCTAGTCCTTCCAAACTTCTACCAAATCCATTTCTAGCCCTACCCACTCCAGCCAGCCCTGCGTACCCCCAGTCAGGACCACCTTACTCCCAGCCCGTCCCTCCTTTCTTCTAATCAATCCATTTCCAGAAAACCCAACTCCCAGCAAACCCAGCTAGCCCTGCCCACTTCCAATAAACAATGAATAGCAATCTGCATACCATACCATTACAATGACACAAAACCAACCACTCTGTCAAACTGATGAGTGTTTCTCATGGAACAAAACCTACAGAAATATTGCAGGTATAACCAACCTATAAATACAGCTAAGAATGAACACCTGATAATACAACATGTATAGCATATGCCATTCATATTACAGTATAACCGAATGTAAGATCTGTAATTCAATGACATAGTACATGTAGATCGGCAATGTTTTATTATATAATTAAGCAAATGAGTACCTAGTTACTCATAATTACAATAAACATGAAAAGATTTCTACTAACATGAAATAACAAAGCATTTTTGTAGTTCCACAAACACAAACAATAATGTGTACATAGCTTTCTATGATTACTGTATTTTATCAGTATGTTATGGTGGCATGACGTCCCAACTTGCAATAAATAACACAAAATGTATACTTTATGATATAAAATATCAATACCAACAAGGCATAAATACCCGTCCAAAAACTGCAAAGTCAAGCGCATCATCAAGAGTTACTGTACATTGTATATAATATATTTATCAGGTGCATTTCAAGTGCATTTCAATTTAAACCGTCTGTATTTATAAACTTTAAGTTTGAAAATTTAAATTCGAAAATCCATCTTAACCATTTTCAACAACAAAATTAATACTTATTATCATAAAAACAAATAAATTGATAGGCAACATGCAACTAAATGTTTGTTACTACACCCCTAAATTTTACGGCAGAACATCAATTAGTCAATAATGGCAGCAAATGGGACTGACAATTCTGAATGAAGAGGAATTAATGGTAAATGGCTGGCAATTGTTCAACTTATGATAGAGCTGACATGCAAATCATATTGTACGCTGCATGCTATACAGATATCCAGTATTGGAATCCTCCCAGAAACTGACATCAATATAAATCACAATGTATTCAAACTGTTGAATGTCAGCAATCAGGATAGAGTGCAGGCACGCAGTGTGTGTGTGTGCATTGGTTGATCAACATCAATAAAACACTATAACATTATGTGTGTGTTGGTTGGTTAATATACAACACTATAACAATACACTGACACATGTTGCACAGTGGAATGTCACTTCACATGTAAATAACTAACTTTGCACCACAAGTTGAAGTGTATATAGCTAACATTGCTCCATAAACTACCTTATCCTAGCAATTCCTTTATAATGTCAAACAGCAAACAGCTCCACAAGTGACCTTGTCCCACATAAATAGCTAACATTGCTCCATGGACAACCTAGTCCTAGCAATTCCTTTATTTGTAAATAGCAAACACTGCTCTACAAGTACAATTGACCTTGACCTTTAGTGATACAGAAGTACCAATGTAGTCAATACTTGATGTTGTGATTCAGTCATCAGGGAAAGATGTTGTACTTGACAATATAGAAGAGTAGCCTAATAATATAAACACAATACTGTAGTAAAAGGTAATTGCGTAGTTAACTTGGCACTTCAAAAAATGTTTGATGAACACAATAAGTGAATAACATAATTTTGACAAGAAAGGAATACAATATGGAATGGCAAATATACTGGTAACTTCTGAAAAGATGTGTTGCCTCAACTAGCTTCGGTGGCATCAATAAATAAACTTTTTTTACGACTTAGAATGTATCTAAAATATGACCCATTGTTAACTGTCCAGAAACAGCTCACACAATACAATGTATAGGAACTGCTGCGATGCAATTAGTGGGTAGGGCAATATACCAAAATTACAAATTTTCATTGATCACCTTAATAGGCTTATATTGATTTTTCTCAAAATTAACTCATACTTTCAATACAGACAAAAAAGCTGCACCCCTTTAGCCCACACACAAGTATCGCCTTATCTTAAAACAACTTTCCATTCAACAACAAGTATTGCAATGAACACACCATATATATACTTAGCATAACACAGTAACTAGGTGTGTGAAAAAAACACTTAGCATCATCAAATATGTACACTCGAGTTTTATCAAAAACATTTCAAATTTATTACAAACAGGACAATTAAAGTGTAAAATAATTACTTGGATACCATCTTTCACCTTTGTGTAATACGTGAGACCGCCAGAAAGTGGATTTTTATACGACGGATTAGCGTAATTTAGTAAAAATTGTAGTCCGACCATTTGAATGGTGTGACAGCAAGAAGGTCTGACAAGAGACAGATTTCAACCAAAACAGGACATAAGTAGGATCACATAATGAAATAAATGAGACTTTATCCGCTAAGCAGATTACACATTCAATATCACTGAAAACAGTCTGAAGGGTGATAAAAATTAGAATTGGTGGTTTTTGCAGACAGGTTTTGTAAAAGTAGTGTTTGTTCAGAGGTGGTCATTAACACTGGTTTCACTGGAGAGGTTGTACTGTATATATTTAATTTAGTGTACAAAACATTTGCTAAACATGAACTACATTTCCATTATAATTCCATTCAGAGACTTGAGAGTTTTTGACACATCTTGCAAATATTTAATCAAAATATATTTTTTCAGGGAACTGATCGTTCAAATTTTTTTTTATTGATGCTTATCTTTTTTCATAAGTTCTTAAATTTTGGCAAAAACACAAAATCAAAGCGCACATTAATCCTTGATACCTGGGATGTTTTTTTATAAACAGACAGGCTGGTGTCGGATACATGTTGCAACATCTTGCATTTACGGTAGTCCAGTTTCTTCTTTTACAACAGCATTATTTGACAAGTCATCAATTTCATCTAATTCTTCCAAATCATGAATTTCAGAATATTGATTATTACTTAACTGATATTCAGAACATTTTATACACAAACAGACTGACAGATATATGTTGCAAAATGCAATATCTCGCATGTAGGGTACTCGGTGCCATTTCTTAATTCATTTTAACATTATGTGACATGTTGAGTCATCGAATTCCGACACATCAAATTCTCCCAAATCATGAATTTCAGAATATCGACTATAACTGATCATTTCTGAGTATCCAAACTTCAGTAAATGCTTCAATATAGTGTAAGTTATTTATGATGTCCTGTGATGATTATAAACCACAGAATATGAATCCGATTATATATGGTATATATAGTTACATGACGTAGAATAAACCTACATTATAACAGCATGAACTCTATGAAAAGGTACTGTCAGTATTGTTTTCAATGCTTATTCACTATCATTTATATGTAACATTGTATAAATGGCAACTAGTCACTCTTGGTGCTATAAATGTAAGTTTTTGAAGGCATATGATATAAGGTGCGTGTGCCTGTATACACTGTGGGTCATACACGCAGGAATTATTCCAAGGCTGGTATGTCGATAGAGAATTTGGGCTCTTTGTCTGTAGAATATTCCTTCATCTTTTCGTCGCTAAGATGCGGTGTTTCTGCTTTCTGACTCCAGTGGTGAACAATTTCTTGATCGGAAGGACACGTCTTTCTGAATGTTGTACTCGTGTATGCCTGACCCATGTACCGCCAGATGGCTTTCATGCTCGACGGAATGTCAAAATCCTTCAGTGCTTTGGATGCTACACGAATATGTTGCAATTTAGGCAACACTAGACAATCCAGGTTTGAAATGGTATCGCCACACAGATAGCGAGTTCCTACTCGTTCCAGGAAGTCATTTATTGCCGATAACTCCTTCGACAAACTGTTGGGACTGTTTTTCACTTGTTTGACATAAAACGAAAACTTAGAGAAGAAATTCAAGACGACAGCATTGGCTTCTTCATTATCGTACCTCAAGTCAGGGTACGGGAAATTCACATCCAAGTATTGTATAATTTCATCATTGTCCGACAAGATTTCATCACCATGTTTTAAGACAGGTAATCGGTTGGCCAGCTTCTTGAACTCCTCTGGTGGCCGTGACATACTGACAGTAACCACATCATATGTAAGCTCACCCTCGCGAGCTTTCAAATCTAGAATCATATAGATCATCTGACAGAATGGACACGCTCCGTAATTTTTACCATTTTCACCTGCTTTTACATATAACTGCAGAAAGTTCGAAGGAGCACCGTTTTCACCATTGGTTTCCATATTGTAGTCCGATTTTAATGAACTTATTCCACGGTTTATCAGGAAGTATTGATCAATTATCCTTATTCCACGTCAGAAGTGAAATAACACACAAATGTAATCCAGGAAAGTTTGTCACATAAGAATCAGAAATGTATATTTTTTCCTGTCTCTTCAAGCCTCAATAACAATGTTCAAGGGAGAGAACTATCCCAACTCCTAATAGTTCAAGAAAGACAACTCTAGGACAGCAACCTCAACAGTCAGCACAGAGTTACTGGACCTGAAGAGACAGGAAAAGTACAAGTTAGTAAAACAGAAGTAAATACTAAGATATATAGTTAAATTAATCAAATGTAATACAATATTCAAACCACAGAGTGTCAGACACAAATTGTTTTTCTTCATTCAATAAAGATGATACCAGATCAAATCAAATATTTCTATTTCTCATAGGCTTTAATATCTGCCATCAACATAAAACTTGGCCCATTAAACAGATGTGAGGCAAACAGGTAGCTCATAAACCTCAACTGATGAAATAAACAATCCAAAACAGTTTGAACAAAAAATGACAGAAAGAAAATTAAACCAAAGACATATATCATACCACAAAGAGCAATAAAATGAACCCTGGAAGCAAATAAACATGATGAAAGAGTGGAATGCAGCAGACAGGAAATACATGAATGTATGCATGTATGAATTCTTTCAGCCTGGAAATCTCAGAGAAAGCTTCCTACGATTACATAATCTAAACTGCAATCACTACCACCTAATCAAGAAGCAAGTACAATTTATATACAAATGTATTCAGGAGGGGAGTCTAACATTCATGGGGAGAAAAGTGAATTGATTGTTACAATTACTAGTAAATCACTTAAGTTTATTACATTTAAGGTAAAAGGTTTGATTCTATTTTGTTATCAGCTGAATCTCTTAACTATCGATTTTATTTGAGTCATTCATTGTACACTAGGCAACATTTTAGGGCAGCGAACTGCATTACAAAATGAGTTGTGGTTTCATGGTATCTGTATAGGACATTACAAAATGAATTTTCCCTTCATGATAGCTGTATGTTATAATACATGTAGTTATACAACAGGGGTTATGTTGTATTATAAGTGCAGCTGTGGAGACAACACTTGAGTTTTAACGTCCCTATAGAGCTGTCTCACTAAAAGACACAACTTGCGCTGTAACATCCTTTAGAGTTGTCTGTCTGAGGACAAAAACTAGGTCAACTGCTGTAGTTCCCAACTAAAGAACTGGCACAGTGTATAATACTTGTTACTGATAATAAGCTTGCACCCCCCCCCCCCCCAAAAACTTCGACTACAAAAGTGACAATAAACTTTGAAATGTTATACTATTAAAATGAGTCTAATTTATTTTAGGTCAATAGTGAAACAAGTTCAACCACTTTAATCAATATGGCCCTAATTCCTGAAGGTTATCCATCCCACGAGGGTATGAGATAAGTCAGAAGTCCGCGCTTTCAGTTATATACAAAAAGTTAAACAATTACAAATCGGAGGAGATTCCAATTAAAATTACATTATTTAACCTCAAAGACAAAATTATACACCAAAGATATAAATATAGAATCTACACTCATTTTAATATGTTGTAATTTATTTTTTGTAATTCATTTTAAATATACAAAATAATAAAAACCTACACATATTTATTTCCTCTATAAATCACACAAATTCCAAAGCTAAGTCATACAATAAATATAAGCTTCCTTTAAAAAAGCAAGAAAATCTATACCAGATGTTTATACTAAGACTGAATGAATTTAAAATCCACCATCCCAGATGTTTCCTCTATATGAATCATTCTACCATTTACCTCATTCACAAAAACTAAACTTGAAGCTCCAAAATAATTAGACCCTTTAGCACTGATTATAATCACTGTAGAGAAAGTGTTCTGCATTTTATTAAACTATCCGAACTGACTTGACAGTATAAAACTCACTGTAGTGAATACTGAACATCTTCAGATAAGATTTTGACAAATTTATTGAACATGCTTTTCTGACTGTATATGACAACACAATGCAGTAAATTTCAAATAGAATCGTTGCACTGACTGCAAGCTGTTGAGGCCCACAAGGAAGCTAGGGACACAAAATGAGAAGCCTCATTAAATAAAGTCTTTATTAATTACTTTTTACTTCCTTGCTCCATAAATATTGAAAATACCAAAATACCAAACCACCTGCATTATTTAGCACTGGACGTTAAGCAAAGGTTATGGCCAATACAACCAAGCGCATACAACATTGTACATGATAATAATACTTAGTTTTAAGTCTATTCAAATATCTTGAGTTGACCTCCAGAGCATACAGAGAATTTCAGAAAGCTCCAATATTTCAAAATGAAATAGCGGACCAGTTTCACCACAGTGTCGGACATGTGTCATCACAGTGTCTCTCATCTCCCTGTTTGCTTCATTAAAGCCTTATAATACATGTAAATCTCAAGCCAGTAAAACTGGTTACTATAAACTATCCATAAACAGGTATAATATCCCCCTGGCATTTCACATACCTGATCATTCACCAGAATTAACAAGCTGTAACCTATACCTGAAATTACTAGGCCAATCTCATTAATAAACCTTTATCACTGTTATTTTCTTAAGCTTTCCTGAATTTATTCACCACAATAAGTTATCTGTATCCAAACAAGGCAACATTCACATGCTAATTTGCATTACTAAAACAGTTTCTACCTGTTTGATGTCAATATCCAAAGATAGATCAAAACATTTTACAATACACAGTTAGGATCAGTAACTGTTGTTAAATAGATCACTCTCTTGATACAGGGGTGTCAACAGAGCCAAATTCAAAATCCTGAAAATCATATGCTGCCGACCATTTTTGCCAAACAAAACAACATTGTTTCCATATCTAACACAGTTTTAATTGAACAAAATCCTTCAGAGCAGATTAAATTGACCATAACTTTGCCATTTCTTGAGATGTTTTCATCAAATAACTTTTATTTTGGACAGAAATCATAGCTCTTTCAGAATAGATATTAAAATCCGAAATTCCTGATTAATCAGGAATATTGACACTCCTGTTGATACCATATTCCTGATGGTATCCATTGCAATGAGGATATGCGAGAAAAGAAGCCAGTAGCTGAGAACAATGGACACATTCAGGTGTGGTACCAACACCGCCCCATAAGGAGCACAGGCAGCAAATAAACCCTATAATGCCTCATACACACCTCAGACATACTTCAAAAGTACTTCTAATCATAAAAACCAGCTCCATAGTTGACGTGGGCCACTGAGCAAACCCAGACCCCCCACACTGGAAGCGAACATCCTAACCACTAGACTATAATAGAAGCTGATATCCAACTTAAATGTTAATTATCATAAAACTCATTAGAACAACAGTAGCAAGGCTTAAGTCATCAAAGACAAAATAATTCAACCCATCATGCATCCAAAGGTATGATAACCAGTTAAGGTACTAGGCTTGCATCCTGACTTTGACAAGGTGGAGGTCGACTGTGAGGGCCAGTGATCAGACTCCAAATCATCCAAGGCAGTTTTTTTCTGGCAAGGCAATGTACAATTACGTAGCATGCATAACAAATAGGAAATAACTGATAACATAAATATGGCTTAATTATAGGGGTGACTATTGAGTCAAATTTTGACTATTGCAATACTATTGGTATTGCTGAAAGTACTATTGCGATACTATTGTATTGCTGGAAACTATTGCGATACTATTCCAATAGTTATTGCCAAGATTTGAAAACCAGATATTAACTTGTAAATGCAAATTTGCACTGTGTAAGATATCACATTTTGTACAACATAAAAATCTACTATTTGTGGAAATGATTTAAAATGAATTCGACAGAAGTAGATTTATAAAATTAAGGTTATATTGGTCCATTGTGCCAATTTGTGGCTGTTTTGATACGCGTGGTTATTTACAATTAGTTTTTTAACGAAAACGGAAGTTGTTTTTTATTAATAATCAACTTTATTTATAAAACGGGAACTATCGTAATTATCGATTGTTGAGCTAACTATCGGCGATAGTTATTGGATCGAGACTTTTACTATCGATCCATACTATCGGGACCCTCGGAATCGCAATGCATCGATATTTCGATGCATCGGCCCACTCCTACTTAATTATCAAAGAAGTATAACGTATCAATATTGTCAAGAGTGATTCATAAAATTACAAGCTATAAACATCTTACACAGTTATTATATCCTATATAATAGGTTGGCCCATTATATCCTCCCTGTAGTGCAATATCACAAACAACCCAGCAAAATTTCCAAACATATTACAGCACAATTCAATATTTTCACACTCTAACAAAGTCCAGTAAGTTAAACAAAGAACAAGGAACAATATAAACAACAGAGTGGCATCATACAAATATTATCCTAACGCTACATTCTTCCCCATTCTATACTGCCAAGTTACTGTACAGTAGCATATACATACAGTCCTGCATGCTAGAATATTGATCACAGCTGATGTAACAGTCTACAGCACATCTCTTTCCTTCCGCACAACAAGGTTGTATCTGATAGTCTAAAGCTATAACCACTATAAGACATCTCTTTCCTGCCGCACAACAAGGTTGTATCTGATACAAGTCTACAGGTAACCACTATATAATACATTTCTTTCCTTTGGCGTCGACTATTTTAGTCAAATAGTAGGTACATTGTATACAACCTTGTTGCACCAAGGTACACATTGTTACCACCACTCACCTCTACCAGCTACCCTGAGCAGATTCATTCATATTCATGATGAGAGAAAATCTTATATAAATGAGTTCTGACAGACAGACAGACGGAGTGAACAGGTTTCTCTTTCATGTCTGTTCAGTTCTATTCAGATTCCAAAGATTTGATGGAAAGTGAAACACTGGATCATGCTGGTGTATATATACCCACAGTGCTTGACGTGATAATCCAATAGTCGGAATCTGAAACCTTTTTAAAGATTACATAAAAAAACTTTTGCCACCTCATGATCCTGACTCACTAATCTACATTTTGGGGAAAGTATGTGCGGTGGGGTAAACACCAGGGCAAAAAATAATGGACTCTTATTATGGGCATATAATATTAAGCAATGACAGGCGAAGATTAAGATAATCCCCTAGATTTCTTGAAAACTCAGGATACATGTAGCATCCATGAGATAATTTATGGATAATATGTTGAGACTATGATAGTTCTCTGTAGATCCTACAGCTTATATCTAAATATGTTACGCGTGTGTTTCCCCATCAGTAACACCTACTTATAATGCACACAATTTACATAAGGAGACAGCATAATTACTATGTAAGGACATGATTTGCAGCTTTGTTTATAGTTGTTTATGTTTACGAATTAATATTATGGGACGGGGAGTTGAGTGGCATGGCGGACTGGAGCAGAGCAGAGCAGACAAGACAAAGACATTTTAAGAAAGTTTAAGTATTTGCCTGTCCAGGTGAGGAGATTACAAACATCCACAAATTATCACCTGTTCACTAATGCCTTCAGATTACCACAGGATATCTTCTTTATCAAAATATCTATATATATATAATATTGTAATATCAATATACCACATTCACCTCCCAGTACCATCCCTAGATATTACAACGATAACATAAAACATAGCCGCCATTCCCTGCCACTATCATACATAATATACCACATGTCTACACGATTAACCCTAAGTACCATTAGCACTTTCAGGATCCAAGTATCAGCTGACACCCGCTATGACAGAATTAGCTTGGAACTAAAGTAATACAGACAAACCTGTGAACAGAAGGACCTAAGGACCCTGAGATAGCCAGTTCTATGAACAATCTCAACTTTACTACCCTGAGTGTGTACTGCATAAGTGATTATATCAGTGTGTCAAAAAGTTAGCAGATTTAAATTTTTGACATTTCGGTTCTTATTATTAGTGCCAAGAGGAAATGAAAGTGGGATATTTATAGTATCATTTTTAATGACTTTTGATATGTTGCGGCCCCCAGGGATCAAGCTTGAGACAGAGACTTCTCTCACTGTAAGTGGGCACTCTACCACTTAGTTAATAAGCTAGGCTATGATATCAATCGAGGCAGATCCAGCAATGTATAAAACAACTCAGGATGATGATTGTATTGAGTTTCTATCAAATCTAAACCTTTAAAATATTCAAACAAGAGAAAAGCTTTGACCTTCAGTAACCAACACTTGCCAGCTAGATTGTATGAATCACTTCAATATGCATAACAATCGATGATCGAGATAAACCTATATTTCACTTCTGACATTTCAGCAGCATCCCCCCCAGCATAAACGTCTAATACATAAATACATTATACAACTGTATATGTACCAGAAAGCCAAAACAGCACCAGACAGCTATGTATTTAAAACCTTACTTAATTATACACCATATATAGACTCTAGCACAGTGAAATGTCATTATACCACGGGGAATCCAGAGATATCAATAATTCTAATAGCCTGAAAACGTTACCTACATGTACAATATGAATAATTGTCTGTCTGTGATATACACATGATTAACTTGGGAAATTTGTCTTAGACAGTTGACAGAAACTGTTTCAAAAACTGATTTAATTGTAAACAACAAATTACATGAACAAATTCAATGTCAACGAACTGAAACAATCTATCCAAAGCAATGTAAAGAATTGAAACAAGTCAAATAGTTCCTGCGAGCAAATGATGTACCGACTTCATTTGACAGAGAATTGACAGGATCCTCGACCTTCTATCTGCATATTTCAACAGCAGATGTGTATAAAATTAAGCATGAAAATCTCAAAATTGTGAGAGAGAAATAAGCGCGATAGGCCGGTAGCTTTCAAATTGGGAAAACTATATGCACGATAATTTGACATACAAAATTTATCAACAAATTGTTAAATAATTTCATGTATAACAAACCAATTTTCAAGACACTTAATTGCATATTATGACTCCCTTGTTCCATATAATATTTATATGCTTATAAATAAAACCTCGTATCAGTCCATTAAAAGGTATAATCATAAGACATGTTTTCAGTGTTCAACAATATCAAAGATCATAAACCAATTCCGATAATTCCATGACAATTGACTGGGAAGCGCTGTGCTTTATATGCAGCTGCAGTCACCTGCTGTTTAGATCCATGGTCTCAATATTGCCTAGCGCTCACTGAAATTTCGGACAGTTCTGATTTCTTCAGTAAATAAACTATTGCAATGCGACAAAGACCGATGTTATCCGCATGGAATTAGTCTGGTTCACGACATTCTTACAAAATGCATCTTTTTTTGGATTTTTTTTTTGAAATCGTAAACCATCGAGAACTGGTCACGTGCCCCTCCATGGAGTTTTTACTTTATGCTATCCAATATACCTGCTCGCTCAAGGCTCGCAGGAAATAACAAAATCCATAACTCTGCAGAAACTCAGTTCCCAAGAAAACAAGAAAGTTTGATGAATGCAATTACATTGATGAGTAAAATGAATTAGGTTTCTTACCACATTGGTAGTTCAAGTTTTATTCCATATAGACATAGTATCAAAAGTGAACTATAGTCATAAAGTAGTCAAGTATTGGCGACCATTCAAATCATATTAAGATTAGATTTCATTGACATGTAGGCTCAATACACTTCATTCAGGTACAGCATTATGTACTGTGCATAATTTTATAGAGTTATTTTAACCTCATACATGTGTGACAAAGATTGGTGAGCAACTTAAACCACACAAACACACCCACAGCTACTAAGTATACACTTAATTTAATAGAAAGCAATTAATTAATTAACCAGGAAAAAGCAATTGTGTCATAGGTTACTTTTAAAATTTACATAATAGACAGTTAACTGTTTGAAGTTACCTGAACTAAAAAACGGTTTTCAAGACTCATATTTTATATAAATGTGATAGAACACCCTGATCCTCACTCTGACAAGTCTTCCAATCTATTCCATCACATCGCTCACCTTAAAGCATTTCTTATTGATATGTTATAGTCTTCAAAGGTAGGATATAGCTGTATATTGTAGTTACCGAAGTATTAGTCCCTGCAGTTGTGTATTAGATGAAGAAAAAATGACAGAAGATTCAGACGAAAAAAATTTAAGCAAAACCAGTATAAATCGTGAAAATCTGACAAACTGCCGCCATTTTGTTTTTCTGATTCCTTGTATTGGATAATCACACAGCTAGGTTACTTAAGTAATAAAGAGTGTACTTTTATTTCAATAATACACACTCACTGCTTCATTATTAATTTAACAGCAGATAGTATTTAGCATGCAATATACAGACATACTTCTTGATAGATTTATGCTGATATCAAGGCCAAACACTAAAGAGTACAACTAGGTCAAAGTTGACAAGTCCTCCGGAATGCATGTTTTCTACTTTGTTATTCACTACTATGTTGATAACTGGCTGATGACAAACATTTTTAGAATCGCAAGACAATGTTCCTGCAAACATCCAGATGGCTGCTGTACAGTCAGTGTTCACCCTTTCCCAATGTTGTATTAGTGTAAGTGTTTTCCCCAGTCTTTTTTCCCAATGTTGTATTAGTGTAAGTGTTTTCCCCAGTCCTTTTTCCCAATGTTGTATTAGTTTAAGTGTTTTCCCCAGTCCTTTTTCCCAATGTTGTATTAGTGTTAGTGTTTTCCCCAGTCCTTTTTCCCAATGTTGTATTAATGTTTTCCCCAATCCTTTTTCCCAATGTTGTATTAATGTAAGTGTTTTCCCCAGTCCTTTTTCCCAATGTATTAGTGCAAGCGTTTTCCCCAGTCCTTTTTCCCAATGTTGTATTAGTGTAAGTGTTTTCCCCAGTCCTTTTTCCCAATGTTGTATTAGTGTAAGTGTTTTCCCCAGTCCTTTTTCCCAATGTTGTATTAGTGTAAGTGTTTTCCCCAGTCCTTTTTCCCAATGTTGTATTAGTGTAAGTGTTTTCCCCAGTCCTTTTTCCCAATGTTGTATTAGTGTAAGTGTTTTAGTGTGACCTAAGCCAGCTCGGTAAATATCGGCAAATATCAGCTAGCTTAATTTGTGCAGCCTCCTGACATAGACATTCTACAGACCATTAATTCATTGCCAGAGGGATTTGAACCACCAACAATCAGAAGCAGTCATGTTGAAGGTGTAGAGTATTATACCACTGTATATACAGCCGACATGATGTGGGTGAGTATTATACCACTGTATATACAGCCGACATGATGTGGGTGAGTATTATACCACTGTATATACAGCCGACATGATGTGGGTGAGTATTATACCACTGTATATACAGCCGACATGATGTGGGTGAGTATTATACCACTGTATATACAGCCGACATGATGTGGGTGAGTATTATACCACTGTATATACAGCCGACATGATGTGGGTGAGTATTATACCACTGTATATACAGCCGACATGATGTGGGTGAGTATTATACCACTGTATATACAGCCGACATGATGTGGTCAGGATTTGATGCTAAGTTCACATAGTAATTCTGTTACAAAATGAACTCATCAGAAAACTTAACATTTTATTACAAAGCTACGACCAGGCTGCTTTAAATTCATCAGGAAAAGTACATGTAGAAAAGCCAACAGGAGAAATGGCAAATGTTCAACTGGTCAACACTGATATACTAGCAGGGAAGGTTGATATGTTAGTGAGATATGTTATAGATATTAGATACGTAGGTGGATATATAGAAATGCCAAACATTTACAGTAGGTTGTCATCTGTCAAACTTTATACTAGATTATTCACACAGGTAGATAATTAATTAGGTAAATCAATTAATCAATTACAGGTGGATATGATCAATTAATCAATTACAGGTGGATATAATTAACTTCATTAAGTGCATGCTCTATCTACTAGATATAGTGTTTACTACCATGCAACATTCTATGTCAACTCAACATTATAATATCAAGTACGAAAATAATCTTGACATTCATTCATGAAACACATGTTTAACTGGAACACTTGTTGTTGTAATGTAATGTGCACTGAATACTTTTAGTTATATCAAAATAGTAGACCTTTTCATGATTCTACGATTGTATTATCGGCTGAACTTTGATTTTATTTATCCTGACAGTATCTATATAATGAGATTTGTTTCTATCATGCTGATCCAATCTGCACATACAATGTCAAGATCAGGCATGCTATACCAGACCTCAATGCAGACTTAAACTTGTAGACAAAATGTTTATATCTATGGAGTACATGCATTACTCAATGTAACACCTTCACAATGCTCTTGTCAAACACATGCCCTCCAAGCTATAATTGAAATGAAAATTTGGTCTGAAAGTGTAGCAGCAGATTCCAAGCAATGAATGGTTATGGGGCAAACTATTCAGGGAGTTGAAGTGTAATTCAACTCCACTAGTGAGTTTAGAAAATCCAAAAAAGATGCCAGTCGGCCATCTTGACTATGATTTTAACAAGTCCAAGAGCATTAACTCTGCAAAACCTGGATAGACACACATGTAATCAACAAGAGCTACAATCTACTGTCCAGTTAGGATAAGAATAGAGTGATGCGGTGGTGGAGTCCAGTATTATGGTGTAAAACCAATTATAAAGGCTTATCCACGCATCTATAATTTCAATGCTGTACTATATTTGCTCTACCTGTTCAGACAATGTTTGTTATAGTATTTTGTGTATAACATAATGGCAACATCACTCTCACAATATCCTAACTGGACTGAAACCACAAGCAGTTTAAAAGATCATGACATCATCCATATCATGGTATCTTATTTATAAACAGGAAAAGCATTATATTATTCTTTTCAGATTCTAATTTTAAGCAAGTTTCAAGCAATTTTGCTAGGAAACAAGTGACTATCTCAGCTATAGGCTAGATTGTTAATGCTTCAGAATGTGCTATGTGTGGGTCTGTTTGGATTTTTAAGGAATTGTAATTTTAATCCCATTGATTATGATATATGAGTCTACCCTACTCACATCCTGGAAGAAATTGAGCAAACCAGACCTCAATCTACCTGTACATGAACAATAATGGGAGCTAATACACCCAATTTCAATGACTTCGGAATGTTGTGGTCTGGGACCGAACCTGCTTACTGAGACAAGACACCTTCAACCACAACATCACATTCCATGATGGAGTCAGAGGCGTGGTTGATATCTAGGCTTCGTGTTAACATGATTAGAGAGGCTCTACTATGACAGTCATACATGTAACCAAAAACAAACAATCCAAACCACATAACATCCAACTACAACAGTAAATATGTAAGATTCATTCAGTCTACCCATCAAACATAAGGTGTTTATGGTATTTGAGAACTTATTTACTCAAAATGTAGCAAACAGACAAGTTATCTAAAATATTTGATAAGAAATACAGTTTGGGTAAATAAATCAAGTGTTTACCATACTTAAATCAAACTACGACAGGTATTTACATTTCCAGAAATTAAAAACTTTTATGGTTTAACACAATAATGTTGTAACTTTCAACTGAACATGTAATAGAGTTATAGTGATCTTGCGTTTAATTGTAGAAATTAGATATCAATATATGAATTTACAAGGTTTCAAGATGAAAGATTAAAGGATATCTGTACTGTTTATGAGTTCTAGAGAGGGTCATAATCCATAAATTCCAATGGTTAAGTTGACAACAAGCACACTTCAATGGACTGACAACTCAGGACAAGACGAAACAGAAACCTGATTGAACAGAATGAACAGCTGCAGGCTAGACAAGACTGCATGCACACTGTCGAGTGTTGTTTGTGAGTTGTCCTTGAGGTGTGTGGTCGTCCTTTTGGCTTGTTCTTAATTGTCTACTGGACTTTGCTCCATATTTGTTTGAATGACTGAGGTGACAGGCTGTCGGAATGTAAAGTCGTGATTTTGTAGCTGTTCTGTATTCTGTACTCTGCTGTTTCTGATGAGTGCTGCCTTCCCCGATTATTGTTTTCTTTTTTAGTCAGGAGTGTTTCTGAGTATGTTATAGAGTTGTAGTTCAAGCCTTTCAAAATAGTCATAGCCACATATCTGATAAGACAACCACAGAATTCAACTTAAAAATTGAAGCTGTCTTAATTCTAAATTGAACATAATTATAATAGAGGTGGTCATAAAGTGAAGATTTTTAACGTAGCTCATCTGTCTGTTCTTGGGGTGGTCTTTTAGTGAGGTTTTACAGTACAGATATATCTTGTCTGTTCAAGTGTCTATTATTCTTATCAATAAAAATTTATCATTATACAAATACATTTATCAGCAAAAACTGTTGGGAGTTTTTCTATCACAATATTTATCAAGGAACTACTCAGAAAAGGCATGGTTTTCCTTACATGAATTCAATGTGGAAAGTCATCACCTAAGAGACCTAGAAGGAAAATACTTGAGATGAAATTAAGAGAGTGCAGGCTTCCCTGTCAATAGAGCTGTCATTGATTCCACCTGAGGAATGAGATTACAGACGATTCCGAAATATCGGAAGAAAAGTATCAATGATATATCGATTTACACATATAGACGAACATGAGAAACAGGCCAATCAGTCATGATTCACTTATTTAGTCATTTTACACTGTATAAGTTGGGTATAGATTCAGTTTTTGAAAATAGCACCTTTGGTTTGAGTTTAGATTTGATCCATTGTGACAACTTCCATTTTAACAAACAAAATGTTGTCTGCAAGAAAATGAGGATTTTGGGCATTTCCATTCATTTACCCATGTATCGATATTTCAAAATGTGAATCGATAATCGATCAGGTAAAAATTATCATCAATATCGCTTCGATCAATGACAGCTCTACCTGTCAGACTAAGTTATCATCTCTTATTAATTATCATTACAATGCAATATCTCGGTAACATGATATAAACCTTTTGGAGATAGAAATCCATCCAAAATTTCAGTCCAAAATTCTGGGTAATGACCGACTTATTGTTGACTGATGAGTAAGACAGAACTATCAGCATGGTAGATTTTAAGATATACTTGATAGATCATTTTATATGTAACATAAATATACAAAAAATCTCTACATAATAAAAGAACAAAACATTACTTTGATGTTTCATTTTTTTTCATAATCTGAACAGATGCCAACATCTCCTGAAGATATAGAACCGACTGTCATTGTTGACTACTACCAAATAACTACCCTGTAACTCTGCAATACATATAGCACAGTTTTATCTTGTATTGTATTATATTTTTGTTTACACCAGAGAAATTCTGAGTTATTCTGTCCCGAAAAAAGACCTTGTTTTTACTTTCGCTATTATTCCCTAATTGATGATCAGTTTCTCAAGTATTCATAAATCTCATACATGTATATACATATAAATATTGTTTCGTAACATTGAATACCAAAACTTGAATATACGACCATCAATTTGTGAATCCAAAGACCAAAAAATATTTCTTTTTTAAATCTTTGGTGAATCCATGAAAAAAGTTTGTAGCTGAAATTCGCAAATTAAAGATAACAAGTTAAAGAACTTGAAGTATTGCTGAAAGTCCCTTTGGAAAAGCTGGAGAACTCCTAGTAGAATATCCAAATTATATCTATCTACAGACGTAAAACATTGTTTATATAGAAATAATTGAATTGCCATTTCTATAGATTCTAAAATCTGACCTCTGAGGTGTAACTTTTTGATATACAGTATATATAGACTACAAACTGGTAGAGTCTATAATTAAAAGTGCAATCACGGCTCAATACTGGTTCGATCTATAATCTATAAGACTTGAAAATAAACATGATGTCATTGGACATAATGCAACATGAAATGACTAAATAAATCACAAAACAGCAGCCACACAATAAAGATGCAAGACTTAAAAGCCATAATATATTCACGGCAAAATAACGAAAGTATTATAGCTACCTGTAATCTCCCATTTACAGACATCACATCCAAGTCCAAACTATATATCAGCTTGTTCATTAAACAATTTACTGTTTCATCAAGTTGGATCTGACTCAAACACCTACACCAGAGGTTGCGGTTGTAAATTATTAAACAATATGACTAAATGAGACAAGCAGTCCAATGAAGAGTTTATACACACAGAGCATGCCTCCTAATCTAGGTACTTAGACAATATATCTCACTCAGAGGGTAGCAAAGATAAAGAGTTTCCCAAACACGACCAAGATCATGTAGGCTACACTACATGTATTATGAATTCGCTCACTACTTTATGTGTTAACATGATAAGTTCATTAAACTTGAGTAGTGAAATTTGTTTAAGTGATTCAAACCAGGCAATTAATTAAAGTGAATCTGACTGATAAACCTTGAGGGCGTAATCCATGCACTTACAAGTTAACAACAACACTCGCTGTTGGATACCGCAAGTCCCCTCATATACACCCACTTTTTACATAACATACAATAATTCTCGCATTATAAACTTTACGACAATTAAGTGCTTTTGAAGAAACACATGTGGGGGCCGCAATTTCATACCCATTCCCCCTCCAAAACGATAAAAAAATTCTCGTATCCCAGAAAACAGTCCGATCCCAAACCGGCCTTTTCCCTGATGTTTAAATTCTAACCCTCCCGGGCACTCAGATACCCCTATCTTACATTGTCATCCATAATGGATTAAAAAAATCCTTTCTGACATCAATGAACAAACTTCAACAAATGATATCAACACAAGTTTGACTTCTTGCTTGACAGTCGAGTGTTGCACAATGTTCCAAATTGGATTTTCAATTAAAACATACTTCAATCTGATACATGCAAGCCATAAATAAAATTACTCAAACAACATTTCTTATTTTTCCCACATCAAGTTTATGAAAATATCACACAAAAAATACATCCACTTAATAAATGTAAATCTTGATAGACAATTTCCGATCAAACGATTGACACATTTTGGTTACAGATGATATAAATAAGATAGATCTATCAATTATTGCCTTGAAGCATATATTTAACAAACTATCAACTGTATTAAGAAAAAAAAAGTTGCAAACAAAAACTTAACAGTTGAGTAAAAACAAAACTGTGTCAAGAAATGACTCATGATTTTGAGAATTTTCCACAGGAATGTTTTGTATTCAAACACGATTTTTGTACAAAGAAATCAAATCATTTAAAATGAATAGCGACATAATTTCCAGTTTCAAATAGGTTAACAGATCTTCAATGTAACCATACTGGAAGGATTTAAGGAAAAAATTATGCATACGGCTTAAAAAAATATATGTTTATCTAAAGTGAAAAAAATGCTTTGGGGTACATAATGTATGATCAGAGGTATATACAAACTGAAAAGTGACAACCATATCTTAAAATATGTTGAGACAAAATGTGATACAAAATCATTTTAATATTTTTTTCCAGTAAATTTTATACCAATAGGTGTTTATAACAAAATTATGATGCTGGCAAAGTGAAAGCAGCTCAATCAAGAACATCTGTGGCCTTGAAAGGTCACCCAATCTTCATATAAACAAGTTACATATTGAATTATGACATTATGAGTCAAAAGTTTAAATCAAAGGTCAATAAACCAATGGACATACCAGTATGGATATAATTTTATGACAATTTATAAATTAATATACATAAATATGTCAAAGCTTGCTGACAGGTAGCAAGTTGATTAATATAATCAACAAATGAACTTTTCACATTTATGATTAAGTCAGTTATTCTGAGTAACAGTATAATAACTCTGCCTTAAGTTTAGGTAAGTGCAAACTGCCATTAATTTCTAAGGTAAAACAAAAGATCTATTTTTGCCAAGCTCTGTGCAAAATCCACAATCACATTGTGATCATTGAAACCACATAACGTCTTAAAATCTCCAATTTTTTAGTTAGTATCTTCGTTGCGATGTCATCCATACTTTTCAAAGTAGTCGCAAGCAATATGAATGGAATGATCCAAACATTAATTTGGTTTACTGAAGTTGTACGAATTTCCATACATGTGTCAAAATGAAAGATAATATGCAATATCTACTTGAGTATTTCAAAACTTGCAGATTTATGACCAATATAATTTATTATCAAACTAAAACATGGACGAAATGATATACTAGCTATAGGCCCGGGTCTATAATCTGCATAGAGATGGGAGTATCTTGGTATGTGAAGTAACAAATATGGCATGTATACATTAGAGCAGACTAGGTGGCAACTTTAAACTTGAGTAAATTAAGATAATTTGACAAAATGAGCATGATGCAATGTTCTTAACCAATCAAAGAACTGACAAGAGTACTTCAGTCTCAATGATCTGCAGCGAGCACATGCAGAAATTGACGTCTGCTTTTAATGGCCATTTTGTAGCATTTGTCGACATTTCTGCTGTAAAATCTTTTCTATCAAGCATCAGTTTGTAGACATCAATCAAAGTCCAAGGACACCACAATCAGAGGAATGGCCAGAATCTACCAAGGACACCACAATCAGAGGAAAGGCCAGAATCTACCAAGGACACCACAATCAGAGGAAAGGCAAGAATCTACCAAGGACACCACAATCAGAGGAATGGCCAGCATCTACCAAGGACACCACAATCAGAGGAAAGGCCAGCATCTACCAAGGAAACCACAATCAGAGGAAAGGTCAGAATCTACCAAGGAAACCACAATCAGGGGAAAGGCCAGCATCTACCAAGGACACCATAATCAGACTAAAGGCCAGAATCTACCAAGGACACCACAATCAAGAGGAAAGGTCAGAATCTACCAAGGACACCACAATCAGAGGAAAGGCCAGCATCTACCAAGGACACCATAATCAGAGGAATGGCCAGAATCTACCAAGGAAACCACAATCAGAGGAAATGCAAGAATCTACCAAGGAAACCACAATCAGAGGAAAGGCAAGAATCTACCACGGAAACCACAATCTGAATCAGAGGAAAGGCCAGAATCTACCAAGGACACGACAATCAGAGGAAAGGCCAGAATCTACCAAGGACACCACAATCAGAGGAAAGGCCAGAATCTACCAAGTGAATACCAATACTGTAGCGCACAGACAATCTAAAGCCACACAGAAACAACAGCAGCGGCTAGCCATCCACGCAAGAGTCAGACATACAATGTAGAACTAACCATCCATATCCCCAAAAATGGATATTTCAAGCAAGCCTATGTACTCACCCCGCAATGAATGACATACTGTGGACTTCGAATTTTGTGCAAAATTAACCATAAAGGGAGATAATGATGAATGGTAACTACACTAAGTAACTACAAAAATGTCCTGAATGGTTCTGAGTCAGCTCTGGTTGGTCACTGTGCAGATAACACAAACCTGCTGTAGCTAAATTTATGAATACAGATTTTACCAGCTAGTAGGATAATGGTTGTACCAGTTCATAGATCACAACACATATATATCATTTGACTCCCAGGCCCTCATCACGGAAAGTGATGACGATTTCTTGACCTCTGTTAGGATGCCCAGAATAACATTAATTATGAAGCAAGCTCAAATAATCATAATTTACATGCAACTACCATAACTTTGTAAAGCTATCGTTATTACAGTCTATGTCAAAATGCTCATCAAGGGAGATAACAAATCTTACCATCAACAAAGAGTTATAAGAGTGTGCTGACTAACTCCCTTGAATATAAAACCTAATTTTGTTTGTAAAAATTAAGAACAATTTGAATCAGAAAAACAGACAGATATTGTTGATACATTGAATAATGATATATCAATCAGTGATGTTTTTTGCCTCTTTGGGAAAGGGTCCGGGTCAATTCAGATTGGGAATTTCCGTGTCCTGACAGCTTGAAATTGGGAATTTCCATGGAGCAAAAAGGCAAAATAAAACAGAAAAAGAGATGACATGTGAATGTTTACTGGTTTCTTTGAACTTTTATGCTTGACCTCTTGTAAAAAATGGTCATAACTTTTATCATTTTACGTCTGATTTTGAAAATATTTTTTTTAAATTGTTTATTGGGAATTTCTCCATTCAAATTTGTTAAATTATAGCCTATTTGCAATTGGGAAAGGGTCCGTTTTCCAGACCCTAATAAAGAAGGGAAAAAATCACTGTCAATTCTATCAATGCATACATGCCAAATCTCACGCATCATGCTAGAGTCTCATGCATTTGTGACTCTACCATAGTTGTCAAGGCCTTAGACATGGTCAGAGTGAGATTGGGGTTCCAAGGGACGGTTGCCCTGTGGTCAGGGGGACTTAGGGGGCTAAGCCCCCCAGAAGCCAACGGTGTACACAGGATAAAAGTTCAAATTCTACTGGATATTGACTATTATCAATTACCATGATGATACTAAATGAACTGGGTCGTAAAAATAGACTTTATACATGAGGCAAGTTCAGAAGTATAAAATTTTAATCAGGGTTCTAAACAGGATTTTAAGATTTGAGTCCCAGGACTCCCTCCTGTCTAAGAGGTGGGAATTTTTTATTTTTGGAACCTTACATCCTGCATTCTGGTGCATTTTGGAGTAAGGCTACAGATCTACTTATGATATCAAAAATATGTGTATCAGACTTTGTTAAAATGTATGAGTTTTGAAGAGTTGAGCGTGAGAGAGTGAGTTCGGGTTCAAATCGAGTCTCACGGCGAATACGTGAGACTTGACAGGTAGGCCAGCCATTTGATCAAATCTCACACATTTCTTGGACTTACTGGAACCTGACATTTTTTGTTTACATAATGAAAATGATCACAAATATTTTAATGTCTTAATTGCTTCATGAAGCATCAGCATGGTATTGTAATAAAAGTAAATTAAGTGAAAACTGCATATAAACTTCAAATGAAATAACAGGTATTTCCATCACCAATCTCACGCAAAGCCTTTTTTAAAGGGTCCATACCTGTCAAGTCTCACACATTCGCCGTGAGACTCACGCATTTGAACCCTAACTCACACTCTCACACTTATCTGTTCAAATCTCACCCATTTTAACCAAGTCTGATGTACATATTTTAAAAAAGTTAATTTACGAGATACTAACTTCTAAGTGCATCAGAATGCAGGATGTACAGTAAGGTTCCAAAAATAAAAGTTTTCTCCACACCACTTTGGTGGGAGTGAGTCCTGTGCATACATGCCATATCTCCCATATCGTGCGTGAGTCTACCGCATTTGAGCCTCAACTCACGCACTCCCGCATTTTGATAAAATCTCCCGGATTTGACAAAAATCCGCGTAAGAATCTGAGAATTATTAAAGTTTCACTTTCCTCGTAATTTCCGGTGATAAACTTACAATTAATCAACAAGTCATTACATAACAAACCTTTATAACACCCCAGGAGAGTGGTCACTCCAATAAACAATCGATAATTGTCCCGATAAGAGTATGCTAAGGCGTCATAAACTGATAAACATCTTCCCAAGCAGCCGAAAATATGTTTGTTTACTGGTTAGGTTAAAAGCCCACACATGACCGTACATTACAGAAATAAACTCGTAGCAGTTACTTCCCTTTGCAGTTACAGTCTCAAAGGAAAAGGCCTCAAAAAGTTTTAGTTTGTAATTTGGAATTTGCATGATATTCAGTCCACATCAATTTCAGATACATTTTTAAGCTTTATAAATTAACTGAATTGATTTTATTTCTGTATTATCAATGCATTTTTGAGTTTGAATTAATATGTTAGCACCATTTGGACATATGAGTTCTTTTCTATGTTTTTTTATCAGGTAATCTTCTGCTTGACATGTCTTCTTTTCAGATGTATGATAAATGAACTGATATAGCATAAATGTAACAAGAACTAATACATGTCCAGTCAGCATTTGGTTTGGTAACTTACAAATGTTTTAACTATGAGTCATAAGACTTGAACATACTGGACATTTGTTGTTTGCATCATGAATATCATCCCAAACACTAGATTAAATTACTTCACGAAGCATGTATGCATGCATGGTATTGTCATACAAGTAAAATAAGTGCAAACTGCATATAAACTTCATTAATTTTAGTCGATAGTTCGAGCAAAAAAAAATCTCCTGCATTTTATTGAAATCTCCTGCATTTCCATCACCAATCTCCTGCAAATGGTTCAGCAAAGTATGGCATGTATGCCTGTGACTAAAACTGTTGAGAACCCTGATTATAACCTTATACTACATAACATGCTTCATGTATAAGGTCGATTTTTAGGGCCTCTGGCCAGTTCATGTAATCCATATCCAGTAGGACTTGAACTTTCATCCTACTTACACTGTTGGCTTCTGACCTCTGACCACAGGGCAACCGCCCCTTGCAACCACAATCTCACTCTGACAATGTCTAACTAAGGCCTTGACAGCTATGGGTGTCTGTGAAACATGGCAATGACAGTTCTAATAATCAGTACTTCAAATTGGCGAGACGTTTCAGTATCAAGCAAAGACCTGCCTTGCGTTCAAGGAAACATTATGTGACGTACGTTTCGCACCTGGTACGCACCTGTTATTCGTTGAACAGTATGTTTAAAAAACATGTTTGTCACGTATGCCAAGTTTGGCTAACCATATCCGGAGGTGGTGAGCGTGTATTTGTGTTATTAAACAAAATGGCAGACAGAGGCAAACAAAAGAATGTGAATAGTAAAATCCGTGCATCCGTGCATCCGTACATATTTTGAACTGAGAACGGAAAAAATGGGAATTAGTACTTACAAATTGTATGCAAATGAAGCGTACTACGAAGTATTATATTGACAAAAACCCGTGATTGTTAAACATGTTTGCAGGTTACTTTCCTTGAACATAGGGCTGTTCTATTTAGGTCTTTGTATCAAACCTTCAAGTTCAATGACTCACAAACACAAAGTGAGTAATTCTATAAACCATGGCGGAAAAATAAAATATGGTGAAATGTTGAAGCACCTTTCATATGTTGTACAAATATCTCACATTCTCTTCATCTGGAACATTCAGCTTGTAACTCGGAAAACGTTGACACAATTGGTTTCATTATTCGATTAACAATGAAAACAAGTCGCGAAAACACATTGCATTGCATAAATTTCCACAATAATAAACCGCAATCATTGCGCTTGATGTATATGCAAAGGGATCAAAACGGTAGTTTTAAGCCTAACTAAGATAATCTTCTATTTATGTTGTAGAAAATTTTGAAATTGTCACAAATTACACTTACCGGAGTTGTTCATTTTCGGTTTCCAATTACTTCATTTTTCTGTGCTCGATTCAGCACTTTCCCTGTTTATGAAAGATGGGCAGGTATAAAACATGGCGCCTCGCTAGATTTTAGCACAAAAACATGGCTCCCCCTATTAACTTTTATGTTTCTGGTTGGATATTAATAATTTTGACATCATATTAAAGCTAATGTTCTGTCGTTTAAGAATACGTAATTAGATATGGAAATTAGTGTTGTTTTTATGAATTTATATCTGGTTAAAGATTGGTAAGAAATGAAAAAAATTATCACATAATTTTGTGTTGGGAAACATGGCGCCCCCTCTTAACTATTTTATTTCACAATATATCTTTTAATAATTAATACTGTTAGAACGCTAAAGCTCTATAGTTTTCAAAACTGTAAACTGAACTGAAATTGAGTTGGTAAAACGTTTTTTTATCGCATGTTGAATTCGACTTTTTTTAAAAATTTTGTTCGAAAAACATGGCTCTCCCCCCTCCTACATATTTGAAAAGGGCACGTAATCTAGTTTTAATAAGGTAAATATATTAAAAATCGATTTAGTAAAACGTGATTTATAATGAGTTAAAGTAGACGCATTTTTTTCATATTTTTTCATGCGCTCGATCGGCTTTTGTAATAATATAAACAGTGTAAGTATATCCGTTACCATGCGTGACAGTCGTGTGCTGATTTGATCATTTGATATTTTATAGTGGAATAGCTTTACCGTAAATAATCACTCAAAAGTCGCATTTGGTCATAAGTCGTATATATGTGTATTTCTTAACCCTTTCATACGTCGGGTGTAGACTTTTCAATTATTGAGTCCATGCTGAATGCTTGTGTGCAGTGATATCCAAGTACCGATGTGCAAGTTCACATTTTGACGACCATAAATGAATGTGTGACGGTAACATGAAGTTAAAAACAATATTTGCTGTGTCCCATGTATAAAGTTAAAGTATATCTTATTTTGTATAGGAGACAACAAACATTGTTTTTAGTCCATGCTAAATCCTTGTTGTGATATTTTGTGAAAGTCAGGTGTAGACTTATCCAATTGTTGAGTCCATGCTGAATCCTTGTGTGTGTAGACCATGCTGAATCCTTGTGTGCAGTGATATCAAAGTTTGTGTAAGTTCACATTTTGACGACCATAATTAAATGTATTAACATGAAATTAAAAACAATATTTGCTGTGTCCCATGTATAAAGTTAAAGTAGAAACATTTTATTTTGTATAAGAGACAGCAAACATTGTTTTAATTTTGGTAACAAACAAACTTCAATGTAAGTCTTCATAAATTTTAATTGCACATGATAACCAAGGGCGTAGCTTCCTAAAGGCCGTATAGGCCGCGGCCTACATTTTTTGACAGAAAGTCGAAAAAATAAATATGCCTAAAGTGCAATAAAACTCAATGGGGATATGGGGTCTACGTGTGTCAAACCTACGTGGACTGCCCTGGTTTTGTGCTCGGCCTTTAGGGGTTTTTATCTATAATAAAAGATATAAGTTCTTTGTCCAATTCCCAAATCAATTTATTTCAAGTTCACGTAGATCTAGAATTTTACAAGTTCTGATACTGCGACCTTGGGGAAAAGGACTTTAAGGAATCATAATTGTTGCATGCTGTTAATCTCTAGCCAACCAAAAAAGAGTATTCTATAAGTTACTAGGGCAATCAGACAATACTTTAATGTTCCTGACCAATCAAAAATGTGGGCGTAAACTTTCGGACCTCTGCGTTACCTAAACAGACCGCGTTCCTATGTGACGTAAGATCTGTACTTAATCGGTTTGTTAATTCGGAATATACAATAAACGTGTCATCAGTCATATCTGTATTACATAAAATTCTGTAATAAAATTGCCAGGTACAACTTAGTTCCCTGATAATCTAATCGTTAAGCCTGCAGAAGTGGAATTTGCATAATTGTAAAGTCTGTAAAAGGTGATAAAAATCTTTCAAGTAGAATTATAAGAGGTTGTCAGCGTGATAGCTTATCTGTTTCTATCTTTCTTTGTTTCATACATTTCTGTTCATTTCCTGTTTTCTTTCTATTTCTAATATGTACAAAATATCAATTTAAAGAATACAAAACACAAAATCTATTTACAAAATGTCCTCAAAAACTTACACACAAAAATGGCCCGAAAATGCCGCATTACATTTACTCCCTCTCCTAATTAACTTCATTCCTATGAAGTTGCATAAATAGGCTTAAAGACTTAAGTAATATTCTCTAATGGAATTTATTACCTTATATGTCTATTTTCTGCAAGTATTTTATGTCAATTCTACAGTTCTATAATTAAAATATCCTCAATAAGCTGAAAACTATGTTTCAATCTGGCATATATGCAGCAAACAACAAATTAAATGCTTTATACATCAACCTCTGTATAACAATCATCTCTTTTAAGCAACAACTGCAAAATGTATACATACAAAAGTAAGATTTCAATATCATATATACAACATACAACTTTTACAAACAGAGTTCAATATTCATCCTATTTACTTGTCTCCAATGGACACTTGCGTAAAACAGCCAGTATTCATATTTTCAAATATGAAGAATTGTACATATGAGTTCATAAGTCAAATGTATGGTAGATCTCATACTGTCCTTTCTATAATTTGTTTAAGATAAACATCACAATATAACTTCGCAATATAATGTCACATGTAAATCGTTCAGTATTCTGTTGCACAAAATGTTCATTTATCAATTTGTAGGTAACATTTCATCATTCATGTCTGGTTTAAATCTTGGCTCATGGTCTTATAGGAATAAGGTATTTGTCAAAACACAAGTAAAAGTGAGCTGAGTATGTACGAGAAGTTATGTTTCTAACTTTGCTACCCTGAAATGGTGATAAACAAATAGTGGAACTAGCAGTCTCAATTTTGTCAGTTTCTGCCAGTTTGATTTCTAGTCCCTGCCAATCAACATGAAGAATAGGAAACAGTTTACCAGATATACTCAAAGAATTAATGGAAACAGGGACTTTTACCTTCCAAAAAGATGGGCTCAGTGATAAATTAATTACAGGAATAAATATTTGATCTTCACTGGTAGCAAGTTCCATAATCAAAGTTGTGCGTCTAGACTTTGAGTTGTAAACAGAGTACAGTATTGTCAACGTTGTGATAAGTATACCTATACACAGCATAAGAATGTAGTGCTCAATTTCTACATTTACAACAGTAGATGGATTTTCAGTAGACTTTGGAGCTTTGTAATTAAATGACTTCATTGGAGCCGCAGAGCATTGCTGTATACCCTTTGTTTGTAGCACACTTACAATAATCATAACTTTCCTTAGCTTTACTGCAGTAAGAATTAACAAAAATAGAGAGAGAATGGCTACAGTCATAGTAATGTATAGTAAAATATCAGTCGTTGTAGGCCATTCTGTTTCAATAGAAATGTAACCAGACAATAATGGTTCAGACAATGATTGAAAAACAGTAGCATCTTTCTTAGCAGCCTCCGCCATTTTCTCTAAACTTAAGTGACTTTTTCTATCATCAGCAATTACATTCATCATAGAGTGATTATATAGCACAAAATTTGGGATATTTACATCCAGAGGCTGATCAAACAAAGTATGTGCTTCAATATCTGCCAAAATAGAGTGATTGAAAAAATGCTGCATCAATGCCAAGTTAACTGGGTAAAGTGCAGATGTACTGACATTATGACATTTAGACAATCTAGGAGGCAAATAAAATGTTGGTGTAGTAACTGAACAGTGGCATGGTACTTTAATAACACAGAATTTGCATCCCTTGATCATTTGTTTCTTTTGTTTACAACTGAGTTCTAATAAATCAACATTATACACCAAAATAGATGTGTCATCTAAATCAAAAATTTCAGATTGAAGATGGTTTGACAAAAATCTAAAATCACATGTTTCTTTTATCAAAGCTTTGTCATTTGTAAACAGTGAAAATATACATGATGAGTGTGTCTTAGGATATGTTACTGGGTTTCTCTCACAAGACACCACTGAAGAGTGCTTACAGCTATTTAAGTCTTCATAATCTAATGGAACATAGTACTCCTCATTATGAGACACAGCTAACAATGGTTTTAAATTTAAGATTTGTGTTGCATGATTTGAACTATCATTTACAGGTAAAGGCAGCGATTTTACCTTGTATAAAGTCAGTGGTCTTGGATATGGAGAAATTGGAAATTTAACAGAAATATACAATTTGCTACCGTGTCTAGCAAATATAGTTTTTGCATTACTGTAAATATCAGCTGAATTTGTGTATACCAAATGGAATCCATTATATTTCTTATTTAACAAATTTTGAATTTGATACAATGTCTTCTCCATATCCTGAACTGAAATGAATGCAGGTGATAACTTGCCTTCAACAAGATCATAAACTCCATTTAGAAGTTCCGTAAAAATTATCTCAAGCTTTCTTGACTTTTCTAGCTGCTCAGTAATAAGAATATTTGTTTGAACAAAATTATTTTGAAGTGTTTTATAAGATTCTTCAACCTCATTCTGAACATTTAATATTGCCTCTTCATTATTCTTAATTCCTGTCATAAGATTTGTCATTCTCCTATCAGCAGCCTGAATATATGAGGATAAATGCTCTTCATGTTGCTGAATAGAAGAAACTATAGCTTTATTAGACCTTTTCAATGCATTTATGTGCTTTGCTAACAGTTCAACGTCCCCCATTGTAGCAGTACCAAATAGTGATTTACTCAGAGATCCAATAAATGGCAGAATGGCTCTCCTAGATCTACTGTGTACAATCTTAACACTTTCCGGGATAAGTCTTTCAATGTTATCTATCGTTTCATTTATCATTATTTCCGTATCCTTTCTGATTTTAGTAAGTTCACTGAGTATCTCGTTAACGACCGAGCATACTTGTTTCTTATTGCTGCAGACTTCCGTGTCTGTAAATGTAAGCTGTTCAGGTAGCTGAATTTCAAACGTATGAATCCAGCTCTCTTGTGACAACTGAAGATGAGACAATTTCTCAAAGACTATTCCATAGTTCAATCTTTGCACGCTTGTAGCAGACACTGTTATAGCTGTCCATGACCAGAACATTAGGATCATTATTGAAATGAAGCTGTACCCAGGGACTAAAAATATAAAATGAAACGTGGTCAGTCAGTGATTGTCTAGGTGGCCATCTATAACAATCTAGCACTTATATACAGAAATGAAATTTTACAATTTTACATCAGCTATGGAGAAATAAAATAAGTGCAATTTGCAGAAATTTGCTCAATATCTATATCTGGCAAAAATTATTGACTTTATATAATTATTTATCCATAACTGCCTACATTTCTTTTAGAATTTGACCATCCAACATATAATTTTATACTTTTAAGATGAATTTTACCGGTACAATTCATCCAAGCTCCTGCAGCATTCATTCATGAATTTAAAATGCAGTCAATGGACAATTTACTGTAACATAGTACATGCTTTAATGCAACCGAATGATTAATTTATTTAAGCTCTTCATTATAGAGTTGTCTCTCTTTGGTCTAACTCTTTCCTTTATTCATCTCATTTTTATTTTTATTTTACCTCATTTAAATCTTAAGTTGGATCTTTAATATTTCACCTCTATTTTACTCATTTATTTATTTATTTCCTATTTGACATTTTACTTATTTTCTGTCCTTCTTTACTTCCAATGTGACAATTATTAATATACTAAGTATCATCTAAATCAATGTACAAAATGTAAAGTGACTACTTAAGTTACATGACTTAGTTTTGATCAAAGTATTTATACGGTCTTTTTCTGCGATTTCCAGTCTTCGTGTGAGTAGCAAAATACTCTCTCTTCAAATACGAGGTAACATCCTCCTCTGCTACCTAACTTGGTTTGTATTTCAGGTTCTTCCATTTAGCTAGGAATTCCCTCTGTCCATTTCTAATTCTTGTCTTCAATAGTTTGGTTACTGTAAACCATTCCTCAATTACCTCGTTTTTCTCCTGTGTGCTATCACCCTGTTCCTCAGTGTGCCTGTTATTTCTGTTTGTCTCTCTGGCCGTTTGATGCTCTTCATTTATTACCTGCTCTTGAATATTGGGTGGCTGTACCTCTATTTCTGTGTCAGCTTCAATGTCCTGACTATCATCATCCAACATTCTGTAGTCTCTTGGATCCAGGTACTTCTTTAAGTTTTTCGCATTCACATATGGCTTCATCACCTTGTCTGTTTCACATTCAGCAATTTTGTATGAATCATGTGGTCCTCTGAACTTGATGTAGTACGGTCCCTTCCATTTTTCAGTCAGCTTACTTGAAATTCCTGGCTTTGATTTGTGTACCTTAAGCAGTACCTGTTCTCCTGGTAGAAAGTCTGACTCCCTTGCATTTCTGTCATGCTTCTCTTTGCTTTCTGTCTGTGTTAATTCCGTATTCTCCTTCGCTCTTTCCCTGATCAGCTTCAACCGACACAATAATTCATCGATATGTGCTTTAGCTTGTAGTCCTAGTGATTCCCTTGGAATTAAGGTCGTGTCATACGGCAATCGCATGTCTGTTCCGAATAACATCTTGAATGGACTATAACCTGAAGTCTCTGTATTTGGTGATGACCGCATAGCCATCATGATTGTTGGAAGAAGAAGATGCCAGTTTGAGTGATCATCTTTAATGTACATCCTGATAGCTTGTTTAATTGTACCATTTTGCTTTTCAACAGCACCATTACATTGTGGGTTATAGCTGGCAGTGTGATGACGTCTTACCTTGTAAATTTCACAGATGGCGTTGACAAGTTTTGACAAGAAGGCTTGTCCCCTGTCAGTTACGATAGCTATTGGGCTACCATAGCGACAGAAGATCTCATCATGCAAAACGCGCGCAACTTCAACGGCAGACTGTGATTTTACAGGAAATGTTTCCGTCCAACGCGTGAAACTGTCAACAACAACCAATATATGTTCATGACCTTCTGACGTCTTGTTGAGTGGACCTATGAAATCAAGATGTAACCGTCCAAAGACATCCGCTACAGGTAATGGATTCAGGGGTGTTGGTTTCGCTCCATGGTTCCTCTTGCAGCGCTGGCAAACATCACACGACCGAACATATAAGTCAATGTTGTTATACATTCTTGGCCAATAATACTTGGACTGTATGGATGCATGGGTCTTCTTAACTCCGAAGTGTCCATTTCCATCATGGTGTGCCTCCAAAACAGTTTTCCTTAGTTTCCTAGGTAGTGCTGTTTGTATGATTACATCTTCATCTAATGACTTTTTCTTCCTCCTTGGGTGGTACATGTGAATTAACAGCTGTTGGTCTACAATATCATAGTACTTACTCTCATATACCACATGCTTGGCTTTGCTTTCATCCAAAGGAAGCTCATTTTTCAAGAGATATTGGTAAATATCCTTGAAATCTGGGCATTCCTTCTGCATTTGAGCAATTTCCAATTTGTCCTCAATTTCATCCTTTTCCAACTTGTCCTCAGTGATATCCTGTCCTTTCGAGCCGTCAGCCTCTATTGAGTTGACCGAACATTGCACGTCGTACTCAAAAGAAGTGACAAGCCACTCTTTATTTTCTACGGTAGCCATAATGACCTTTGGATCCACTGGTTCCATATTCCTTACTTCCTGTTCCTGTATTCCATGCTCGTCATAATCCACTAACCTTGAAAGTGCATCCGCTTGATTCTTTGAGCCTTCCCTGTACACAACCTTATACTTATATCCTTGTAAAAGGATTGACCACCTAGCAAGTCTCCCATTCGTTGAAGTATGAACACTATTCAAACAAGTGAGAGCCTTGTGATCAGTGACCAGCGTAAAAGGAATATCTGTACTTAAGTATGACTTAAAATGTTGAATTCCAGATACCAGACCTAAGCATTCCAACTCCGATACTCCGTAGTTTTGTTCTGCTCCTCTGAGTGCACGACTCCCATATTCCACGACGTGTTCCTTTCCATGTTCTCCTATTTGTCCTAATACAAATCCTAATCCTTTCCTTGATCCGTCACATGTTAATATGAAAGGTTTGTTCATATCAGGGAATTTCAAAACTGGCGCCGAAGTAAGAGCTCTCTTCAATTGATCTAGTGCAGTATCACACTCAGCTGACCAAATGAAAGGAGTCTCCTTCTTCAACAAATTTATTATTGGAGCGCAAATGTTAGTGTAGCCCTTTACAAACTTCTTGTAATAATTTGTTAATCCTAACAAACTTTTGACATCACTTCTGTCCTTGGGGATTTGCAAGTTTGAATTTTCTCTATTTTCTTAGGATCAGTTTGAATGCCATCTTTACTTATGACATGCCCCAAATAGTGAAGTTCTTTTTGTGCAAAATGACATTTTTGAGGAGATAATTTTAACCCCGCTGAGCGCAACCTTTCGAAGACCTCGGAGAGATGCGACAGGTGATCCCGAAAAGAGGAGCTATATATTAAACAGTCATCTACGTAACACAAGACGTACTGCCAACATATACCAGAAAACACCCTCATCATTAATTTCTGAAAAGTTGCGCTAGCCCCTTGAAGTCCAAAAGGCATGGTTTCCCATTCAAAAACCCCATCATATGTAATGAAAGCAGCTTTTCTTTTGCTTTCTTGACTTAAAGGAACTTGCCAAAATGCTTTACCAAGATCTAAACTTGTATAGTACTTAGCTTTAGCTTCCCCAAGAGCATCCATGACATCAGAAAGACGTGGGATGGGATATGAAATATGTTCTGAAATTTTGTTCAATTTACGATAATCACATGCAAATCTAAAATCATTTGAACCTTCGCGCTTGACAAGAACTACAGGCGAATGCCAATTAGAGTCGCTCTCCTTTATGATTTTACTATCCTGTAATTTGTCCGTATATTCCTTTGTCCATCTCCGCATTTCCGGGTTTTGCTTGTAGTAAGGTGATTTTACTGGTCCGGAAGCTGTTGTGTGAATCACATGTTCAGCAAGATTTGTCTTACCTAAATCATGCAATCCTTCTGAAAAGATATCTTCATTTTCATGCAATAACTTCAATAATTGTTCCTTTTCACTCTCATTTAAATCAGAGTTTGACAAGTCGAAATTCATTTTTGGTGAACCTGAGCTATTTAGTTCCTTATTATTTGACTTATGTTCAGAATCTGAAGTACATTCAAACTCATCCCAATTTAAAATCTGATCCTGATCAATACTCGAGACAATAGCAAGAACTTTGTTACTTTTTAAGTATACATCATCATCAGTCGGGTTTACAATCCGAAACCTTGCTTTGCTCTTCTTTACTGATACCAGACAACGAGCACCTGCTATATTATCTTTCGCTAAATTTGCCATAGGTTCTAATAAAACTGATTTATTTAGATTTTTAGACCTAGCAACTTTGACTTGAATGTCTGCATATGAGTTAGCACTTATTTTTACAGGTTTTGTCGTTCTCGCATAGCTTTTGCTAGTTACTAAGTTGCACACAGCAGCACCATCTGACAATGACAAGAGTTTAGATCGGACATCTATTGTGACCCTATGTCTGTTCATAAAATCAAAGCCTAAGATCAAGGAATGATGCAAGTCTGCTATGATATAAAAATCAAATGCAAGTGTCTTCTTGCCAATGCATACATCTAGCCTAATTTTTCCAAAAATATCATGCTTCGTGCCACCTACACCTAAAATTGAAGGAATGTCTGATGGTTTTAATAAGTCAGTACCATTTGGAAAAATCCTATCAAAATATGACTTACTAGCACAACTCACTGATGCTCCTGTATCACAGAGTGCATTTGTACGTTTCTGCAGAACAGATACGCTAACTGTGTTTTTGTTCATTTCTGCAGTAAAGTTCGCATTTACACTCGGTGATACATTAGCACTTCTACTTCGGAACTTGTTAGTGTAAAGATTTTCATTTCCACTAAATTTATCACTACTTTTCAATTTCTTTGTTTTTAGCTTGGAAGCTCTATCACTGTGCCCACCCGCCGGAAACTCAAATTGACCCCTGCGGACAGGCGCGAATCCCTATTGCCTATTATAATTATTTGATTGAAAACTGTTTCGGTACCTATCTCGTACAAACTTAGCTGATTTACATTGTGAGCCAAAGTGGTCTAATTTACCACATTCATAACATTTTTGACCAAGAGCCGGACATGAATTATGAAAATGTGACCTACCACATCGTCCACATTTGTTGGTTGTTTCCTGTCTAGAACTGGCTGGTCCGGGGTTAGGTCTTCCTTCCTGCCTGGCTGGATGGTTGTACACATCTTGTTGTTTCGCACTCATTTGGGCCACGGTTTTTGTCAGGGCGTTGACAGCTTCCAGAAGTGCTGGATCCGTAGTTGTGGCTGCAACGACGGATGTAGTTGTTACTGTCTTTGACGCCAATTTTCTGACGTCATCTAGGGATTCTGGGCAGTGCGTTGATATTGCTGAGCCTACTGATGAATGCAGGCCCTTCAATGCTATCTGTACCGCGATTTCTTCGTTTATGCGGCCATTGTTCAATATGGCTGTTTCCAGCCGGTCAAGGAACATATCTGTGGTTTCCGATACATTTTGACTCATCGAAAATATGCTTAAGTCAATTTTATTGTCTTTCTTGTACTTGTCTGTCAGTGCCGTTTTCAAGGCATCATATGTGGTTGGAGGTGTGTCTTGCTTTTCAAACCACAACCGCGCATTCCCATCTAAATGCCAAATTAACGATGCTAATGACTGTTCATCTGACATTTTGGTGACTGTTTTATACTGGTCAAAACGGCTTAAGTACCTTTCAATGTTGGTCGTTCCGTTGAAGGTTTCCATTTTGATGTTAGTCGTCATGATTGTTTGTTCTTGTTCAACGTCCGATTGGTCTTGTTGTGGAATGTTTTCTTCTTGCTCTTCTTGTTGTACTATTGGTCCCGTCGAACGCGTTCTGTAATTCGACGGCTGTGTAGTAAGGGTCATGTGTTGGGGATCTCTCGCTTGCCTGTGAGATGTACTGGAACAATTCGATCCTACCCACCAGGTTTTGTGCTCGGCCTTTAGGGGTTTTTATCTATAATAAAAGATATAAGTTCTTTGTCCAATTCCCAAATCAATTTATTTCAAGTTCACGTAGATCTAGAATTTTACAAGTTCTGATACTGCGACCTTGGGGAAAAGGACTTTAAGGAATCATAATTGTTGCATGCTGTTAATCTCTAGCCAACCAAAAAAGAGTATTCTATAAGTTACTAGGGCAATCAGACAATACTTTAATGTTCCTGACCAATCAAAAATGTGGGCGTAAACTTTCGGACCTCTGCGTTACCTAAACAGACCGCGTTCCTATGTGACGTAAGATCTGTACTTAATCGGTTTGTTAATTCGGAATATACAATAAACGTGTCATCAGTCATATCTGTATTACATAAAATTCTGTAATAAAATTGCCAGGTACAACTTAGTTCCCTGATAATCTAATCGTTAAGCCTGCAGAAGTGGAATTTGCATAATTGTAAAGTCTGTAAAAGGTGATAAAAATCTTTCAAGTAGAATTATAAGAGGTTGTCAGCGTGATAGCTTATCTGTTTCTATCTTTCTTTGTTTCATACATTTCTGTTCATTTCCTGTTTTCTTTCTATTTCTAATATGTACAAAATATCAATTTAAAGAATACAAAACACAAAATCTATTTACAAAATGTCCTCAAAAACTTACACACAAAAATGGCCCGAAAATGCCGCATTACACTATCACAATTGAGAGTCATGTTTTTTCTTTTTAGTCCGAAATCTGTCGAGGATGTACCTGCGACGATATAGAAATTAACCCTCCGAACACCCCAGAACCCCCCCCCCCAAAAAAATAACTTGGCCTACACATTGATTGTAGACCAAGCTACGCCCCTGATAACAATAATGAGTCAACAGCATTGATAATTAATTTATAGTACCGGTATTAAAGAATCATTCAGATTAGCATTGCTATTAGATTGTCTACTTTCATAAATCCCTCATACTGAGAATTATCACCATCAATTAACACTTATCACTCAGTTCAACATTTAAAATCCCTCAAACTCAGAATCACAGCGCATCGTCTTCAGTTCCATCAGGGTCATTGGAAATTCCACACTGTAGGAAGGATTTCATAACTATCTCACTTGGAATCTCATCCCACGCGTTGACTATCCAGTTAGTCACAGTCACAAGATCAGGTCATTTGAGGTTGCCAGCCATGGTAAGAATCCTTGGTCTGTTGATCATCCAATCACTCCACTGCCTGCGTACATTAAGCACACATCCAGTGGCTGTAGAATGGAGGTTGTTAATGTAAATTGTAATATGAAAAATATTTATAATGTTGCTGTATACATATATCATATAAATTAATAATTAACAATACAGTAAAATCCCGCTAATGAGACCAGTAAAAACAGCTTCTAATATCGAATCTGTCTTATAATAATTGAAGTACATGTAGTCAAAGATTACGGGAAGATCTTTGATGTAGTCTTATTAGCGAAATGTTATTGTATTGAGAATAAAACGCTCATCTGATCATTGTCACTGTAACAAAGGCCCATTATCCTTGCATAAAGTAGGGCAGTGTTATGAGTCTTGCTTAAAAAAGTGAGGAATTGATGGTGAAAAAAAGGGACAATAATTCTTGCAAAATGCTGATCAGAGTTATGGGTCATTCTTGACATGGTCAGGTATTGATGGTGAATAAGTGTTGAAAGTTTCAAAGCAATAACTCAGATAGTTTAGGAGAAAAGTGGACCTAAATACAAAACTTAACCAAGGAATTTACTAAGTCGAAAAAGGGGCAATAACTCTTGCACAATAAAGATCAAAGTTATGGTTCTGGCTTGACATGGTCAGGTGTTGATGGTGAACAAGTGTTGAAAGTTTCAAAGCAATAGCCCACATAGTGTATGAGAAAAATGAACCTAAACACCAAACTTAACCAAGGAATTTTCTGAGTCCAAAAAGGGGCAATAACTCACACAAAATGCAGATCAGAGTTCTGGTTCTTGCTTGACATGGTCAGGTATTGATTGTGAACAAGTATTGAAAGTTTCAAAGCAATAGCCCACATAGTGTATGAGAAAAGTGGATATAAACACAAAACTTAACCAAGAAATGTCCAACAAGGGACAATAACCAATGCAAAATGCAGATAAGAGTTATGAGTATTGCTTGACCTGGTCAGGTATTGATGGTGAACAAGTGTTGTAAGTTTCAAAGCAATAGCCCACAAAGTGTATGAGAAAAGTGGACCTAAACACAAAACTTAACCAAGGAATTGTCTAAGTCCAATAAGGGGCAATAACTCATGCAAAATGCAGATCAGAGTTATGAGTCTTGCTTGACAGGGTCAAGTATTGATGGTGAACAAGTGTTGAAAGTTTAGGAGAAAAGTGGACCTAAACGCAAAATCAAGGCATTTTATTTTCCAAGTCCAAAAAGGGGCAATAATTCTTACAAAATGCAGATCAGAATTATGGGTCTTGCTTTACAGGCTCAGGTATTGATGGTGAACAAGTGTTGCATGTTTCAATGCAATAGCTTTGATAGTTTATGAAAAACACAAAACTTAACCATGCAACGCCGACACCGACGACAATCAAGTGATGACAATAACTCATCTTTTTTTTCAAAAATCAGATGAGCTAAAAACTACAAATAATGGTTCATATAAATCACAACAAGAGCCATGATCACATGGCATCCCCCGCCGTATATGATTGCCACTAATGTGCGTTAAATAGAAACAGGACTAGATATAAAAAGAAGGGAGGAGATGTTAGGGAAAATAAATAAGGAGTTAATTAATGAAATGGAACCAGGCAGAATTCAATAGAAGGGAAAATGGTTAATCACCCCAATAATTGCAATTTGTCGGAAAAAATGTGAGGACTATACTGACAAAAATATTTATAAAATCATAAAATTTAATAAATTTTTAAAATGAAATGATTTCCCATGTGTCTAATAGTTATATCAATAAAAACAAAATCAATAACAAGCAGAAGATGGATTTAAGATAGTAATGTTCATATATATTACCAACGTAGTTGTAAAATTAAAACATTCTACAAAATATATAATGTCTAAATTCCTTAATAAAATATTTTCCACCATATTTTTTATCAAAACAGTATAAATGCACGATTGAATTACAAAATATTACAATAACACTTTAAAAGAAAGAAAAAAAGAAAAAAAGAATTGGTCGCAGTGGGGTTTGAACCCACGACCCTCAGGAATATGTCAAAATTATTTCAAATTTAAACAAAGGGAGATAATTTCAAAACTAGGCCATATAGAGTTATGGTTCTTGGTCACTGCACTTCTCCTAGTTGCTGTCTATTCACCTACCAAATTCAAGTCAATACCTCAAATAGTTTAAGAATTATGCTCTGGACAAAAAAAGAAGGGGAGATAATTTCAAAACCATCTATTTACATACCAAGTTGCAAGTCAATACCTAGTATAGTATCAACTGTATGTAGATGCATAAAATATTTCCCGAGTAAATACAGTACAGAAACAATTTAAGGGAGAGTAAAATTGTAGTAGTTGTCTCCCTTGGATATATACAAAATATTTAAGTATAATGGAAACTACAATAATCTGACAACTCATGATAACATCGATTTGGTCAATACATGAAGAGTCAAAAGGCTGAACATCGCAAAAGGGATATATACTGGGCGTCACTGAAAAGTCACCACTAACATTTACTCAGTCGTCCGTTAAATGAAAGATTTTTATTCAAACTGGTGGAATGGTCTGACTAATGCAAATTACTTTTAATAGACAGGGAGGGTTTTTCGGAACAAAACAACTTATCAACATTTAAAAAAATCTATTTACGTTCCTGCCATGAGCATTCCAAAAACTTGAGCAAGCTTTTTTGCAGACGACATAAGACAAATGACGCAATCTGTGGTTACTAAGGTGCGTGCGCATACATCATGTAGGTCTAAAAATCTAGAAATGTTTTTTAAATTTTAGATTGTTGGCGTGCTGTATCCTGAAATTGTCTCCAGTTTCCGGGCCCCGTTTTCAAAAATAATCAGTTTTCAAGATCAAGCTCAAGCTCAAAAATCGTTTTATCAAAGAATGCTTAATAATTTGATCTTTGGTTTTATTTTACTTACACAGAAAATATACGTATTAAAATAGAAATATTACCGTATTTCTTTTACAAAGTTTTTAAAGTCTTTAAGACACGATGTAAATATAGTTTTAAGTATTATCTTATGTTTTGTCCGTTAAAGACCGAGCATCATTATACCAAGTTTATTAATTTCATGTTGGAACGGTAATTGTCTGACAGTTGTGATGAATTGCGTCACATGCGTTTTCTTGTTTCACCTTCAAGTTGTTCGATATTTCATAACAATGACATGGTTTTACTTATAGATTTTTGTAACTGGGTTGACGTTAATTAATATAATTAAGGGTTTATTTGTAATATTTTGTATAACAAACCGTGTTAGACACATGTAAAATATGATGCAAGGAAGGTAATCTGCTGTTTTGTATGTAATTAGTTTGTACGAGTTGTCTCTCTTTGCTCTGTATTTGTTGGCTTCAATTGATGGTAAAGAATACCTGGAACTGCCTACCATTACAGAATGTGACATGATTCCAGACAACCGCAGAGACATCCCCACTCCTCAGGTTGAAGCGAGCTATCCCCATTTGTCTAGTGTAGCAAAGTTTATACCTCCCTTGGACAGTCATGCCGACATACTTCTTCTTATTGGCAGAGACCTGATATCAGCTCACTATGTTTTAGATCAGAGACTAGGAGGTGATGATAAACCCTTTGCCCAGAGACTCAAACTTGGCTGGGTTATAATAGGTGATAGCTGTCTGGATGGTGTACATATACCTCGTGTTGGAACTTGCATGAAAACACACGTTCTGATCAATGGACACCCATCGTTATTGAGCCATGTGATCATTCTTTAGAGAGTGAAATTCTATTTGCCACATCCAAGAATGATAACCAAGTTGGCTTGTCGTTGGAAGACAAACAGTTCAACAAGTTAATGTCTATAGAAATGACACAAAACCATAGAGGAAACTGGGAGGCGCCACTACCGTTTAAAGAATCTAGACCCAACTTACCGAACAACCGACCGTATGCAGTGAAAAGGACGAGCAGTTACCTTTCATCTCTCCACAAGGACTCGGTTAAAAGGAAACACACATTGGACTTCATGCGGGCCTTGTCAGATAACGGCCATCCTGAAAGAGCACCTGGTGTGAAACCCACAGACGATATATGGTACCTTTCGTTGTTTGGAGTCTACCACCCTAAGAAAAGAGACAAAATAAGAATGGTTTTCGATTCTTCTGCTAAGTTTGGTGGACAATCGTTGAACGACGTCTTGATGAAAGGTCCTAACCTTACAAATAACCTTCTAGGAGTTCTATTGAAATTCAGACAGGATCTACAATTTCTTGGTGAGATCAGACCACAGAAACTATCTACGATTTGTTTGGCCTGAGGACAACGACCTCGACAAGGGTTTGGTGGACTACAGAATGAACGTCCACGTTTTTGGGAACAGCCCGTCTCCAGCTGTTGCAACATTCGGTCTCCGCAGGATAGCAGAATCTGCCGAAGATACTGTCGGTACTGACGTGAAACAGTTTATTGAACGCAACTTCTATGTCGACGATGCTCTATCATCACACCAGCCAGTACTCGAGCCATTGATTTGTTTAATAGAGCCCAGACGGCATTGCAAAACTATGGCAACCTACGTCTGCACAGGATTTCAATAAAGAAGACATTGCTAATGACCTGAAGTACTTGGACTTTGATGATGAGTGTCCCCTACAAAGGAGCATTGGGGTCAGTTGGAACGTCCAATCTGATACTTTCACATTTAAAGTAGATCAAGGCGCTGGAGTTTTCACACGACACGATGTTTTGTCAACAATCAACGGGTTATACGATCCTCTTGGAGTAGCGGCCGCCTTAACGATTACATCTACAACCAGACCAAGAGGTTCTACGTTTATGTAAACAACCGTATTGACCGCATAAGGAAGTGCACAAACCCCGATCAATGGAACTACGTCCCTTCAGTTCGAAACCCTGCGGATGAGGCAACCAGAGGGGTTGGAGCAGAAGAACTGCCTGACAGCAAATGGCTAAATGGACCAGGTTACTTGCCAAATCAGAGTTAATGGGCGTGTATTAAGACTGTTCTATCTATCTATCTATCTGCCTTTGATGTCAAACCCCTTACGGGGACGTAGACATTTCGCGCGTAAAAACTGCCAAGACGAGTAAAAGAACAGTAAATAAATATAGGACAGTATAATACAGAGATAAAAGTAGAAAGATAGGTTTAAAAAGTAGTAAAAACAGATTTCAGAAGACTGACTTATGGTGAAACATGCTCAATGCGACTGACAGCCGCATTGAACGATGCTATGGTGGGAAGACTGACTACTTGGTATGGTAGGCTATTCCAGTGGTGAATGGTCCTGGGGTAGAAGGCAAACTTATCGTAGTCAGTCGTAGCGCCAATTAACCTATATGCTAGGGGGTGTGTTGATCTTGACGAGCGAGAAAGGGGCACTAGATAACCTCCGATAGGGATAGCTACAAGTTTGTAGGTGATTTTACACATGAGGGATATCCGACTGTCAATTCTTCTAAGGTCAAGGCGCCTCAAGTTAAGAGAGCTCAGCATATCAGATACACTAGCAGTTCTATAGTAATTTGCCTTGATCCATCTGGCTGCCCGCCTTTGGACAGCCTCGATTGATCCATCTGGCTTTGGGTATGTGGGACCAAACCTCGGAGGCATATTATAGCTGGGGTCTGACTAGAGTCTGGTAAGCGAGGGACTTAATGGATTCAGACTTGACCTTTATGTTCCTGCGAAGAAAACCCAGTGTTGGTTCGCAGTTTTCGTTGACCTATTTATATGATCATCCCGGGATACATTATTTGAGATGTCCACGCCCAGGTATTTGACCGATGTGACTGATTCTAGTAATACTCCATGGAGATAATATCTGATTGGTATAGGATGTTTCCTATGGGTGACGTGGACAACCTGACATTTGGAGGGGTTGAATTCCATATCCCACTCCAGCTCCCACTTTTCTAGTGTTTTAAGGTCATTCTGGAGGGTTGTAGACTCCTTTGCGGATGATAATGATAGGTATACTGCTGTATCATCTGCAAAAAGGCGGACATTCGAGTTGATATTATGTGGGAGGTCATTCATATACGCTAGAAAGAGGAGAGGACCCAGCACTGACCCCTGGGGCACTCCTGAAGAAACAGGGATAGCATCCAATCTAGTGCCATTCAAAACTACAGTTGTCCCCAGTACCGGGCGTATTTCGTCATCATACTACATGTAGTACATTTGTATATATAGTTTGCCGAGATTTTGAAACATGCGTGAGACCAGACTGAGTGTTCACTTAAAAGGAGATTAGAAAATCGGACAGGGAAGACAGCACTCGCATTAATTGTAATCAGACGATGTCTATATTTACCTATAGCTCGATCAGTACTTGTATAACCATGGCTTCCTGGAATTTTCAACATAATTATGTAGCTAAAATATGTGGTATGACAATTCAATTGATTTTATTACGATCTGATCTCATAATTTGTCAATTAGTAAATGCACTGAGCTTTGTATCTGCTTTGCTGACAAAAGTTCGTGTTTGTGCTTAGCACCTACGTTGACAGAAATAAAGAAAATAATGATAAAAAAGCTCAATTTAGGTATAAAACACCGACTTTTGCCCACTCAACGACACATTTCTAACGGATAACACCTCACCCCTTGACTATAAAATAATAGTAGTAGTATTTAAAGTCTAAGACCACCATGTTGCTGAGTGGAAAGCCGTCTTATTTTTATGGGTTTTTAAAATTTATCTAGTTATCTAAAAAATCCCATTGACCAAAACATCAAAAGAATTTGAACCAACCCGTCAATACTTCGTACATTTTACCTTTTTATAACATGTCGTTTCTTGGTTCAATGCACCGTTGTTTTTAATTTTGACGGAATTTAAACTATCAGATCTTGTTGCAAACAATCTTTGGGTAGTCAATAGCATACATACAAAATTTTGTGCAGAAATGCGTGAGTTAACGGACTCCGCTTTTAAAAAGATATTTCTTTAATTATCTATTGGTAATTGAGAATATAGTTCTGTTGGTGGTAATTTTTATCACCAAGCACTCTCATAAAAGAAGTCCGCTCATGAATCAGCTTTGGCCAATCAAAATCTTTAAATTTAGAAATGACATAAATACAAAATAGTCCGTTGATAATATGATAATAATTCTTCTAACTAGGCACAATTATTCTTAACTATGTAATTATGTTCAATTTGTAGAATTAATCAACTTAAACTATGCAATATTAGCATAAAAAACCGTGTCAAAAGTGCTTTAATGTAATAAGTCTCACGCGTATCAAGACGAATTTCGTTGAAATTACGTTTGTTCAAGATGGCGGAGACGAAAGGCCCCACGATGGAGAGAGATTTCAGTAAAGTTATTTTAACGCTTGAAAATGTCCTTATACCTGATGATAAATTGTCGCCTTCACCTTCAATGCAAGATGGTCTAGATTTAGAAACCGAAACAGACTTGAGAATCCTCGGCTGTGAGCTAATTCAGACGTCGGGAATTTTGCTCAAGTTACCGCAGGTTCGTTTCCTTTTGTTCTTGAATTTCAAAATGTTCGACGTATTTCTGTTTTTATTGTGATAACCATAATGGTATTTGTTTGTTTCGATAATGATCATGTGAACGTTACAATTTCAGGTGGCTATGGCAACCGGTCAAGTCCTGTTCCAGAGGTTCTTCTATTCGAAGTCATTCTTGAAACACAACATGGAGGTGAGTGGATCACGAGGGAAGGGCGTGATAAAAGAAAACAGGAAAATAATACAATTAAACCAAAGTTCACCCTTCTTGTTTTCTCAATATATAAACCTGACATTTACTCCACAACTTTGTGCATTACAAGATTATGCATTTTATTTTTAGTGATACAAATTGAATTTAAAGTTATTTAGAAGACATTTTTATCTATCTGAATAATGCAAAATCAATGTTTCAAAAACCGTAGCTATCTGACGACTGACAGTGTGGCCTTCCGAAAGTGCCTCTGCCATCAAACTTGGAAGTAAATCATAAATCACACAACCATGCAGAAAGAGTACCTGTACGTGGCCAACGGGCAGCCCCACACATTACAAAACTGAATTTGTATCTTAATTAAATGCCAACTTCATTTATGTTTCTAGGTCAGGTGACATTGCCTGATAATGTATAGTGAATTTACTGAAACACTGTGTTCAAACAGTCATTCATATTCAGCATGTTCTATACTAAACTTTAGAACGCTTTTATGCCCCCCCATCTTTGATGAGGGGTATATTGCTTTGCACATGTCTTGTCGGTCGTATAAAATAGTTTCCCTTCAATAACTTAAGAACGCTTTGACCTAGGATCTTCAAACTTTACATGCAGATTGGTCAGCAAGGGTAGATGACCCCTATTGATTTAAAGGTCAGTAGGTCAAAGGTAAAGGTCACTGTGACCTTTACCATTTCTGACTTTTTAAATGGTTTCCGTTCAATAACTCAAAAGTGCTTTGACCTAGGATCTTCAAACCTTATATGGAGGTTGGTCAGCAAACATAGATTACCCCTGTTGAGGACAGTAGGTCAAAGGTCAAGGTCACTGCAACCTCCACCATTTGTGACTATTGGGCTGCCATGTGGGCATATGTGTTTTACAAACATCTCTTGTGTATGTTAAAACTCGTGTTCAATTTCAGGTATTCAATGATTTGTTCTTTCTTTAAAGGTTTTGGCTATTGCATGTGTAAACCTTGCATCGAAGATAGAAGAATGCCCTCGGAGAATCAGAGACGTAATTAACACATTCCACCACATAAAGCAAGTCCGAAATCAGAAGTAAGATTATTTGAATATTTCAACTTTTGATCAACATGCTGTTATACTGGCATTTAACTCAATCTTTAAACAAAAAGGGAAATGTTAATGATGTGTATGTTTTATAGATCCTTCCACTGCGCAATGTCGGAGAGGTAAATGTCAGGCATGTGTCTGATTTCACAATTTTGAATCCTTCAATTTGCCTATGTTGTATATATTGAAAAATAGAATTTCAGGTTTTGTAACTGAGATTTTCAGACCTGAGAATGATTGCTACTTACCTGGCCTGAAAATGTACAACTTTGATGTAGAAACTAAATAACATGTTGTTATTTGTAAAGAGGCTCTGCACATTTCGATTATTATTATCTTTTTCAGGTGGGTTTTGCATAAGAATTGCATGTTTTTAATTTTATTCCAGGAACATACATGCATTAGTGTTGGACCAGAACTATATCAACCTAAAAAATCAAGTGATCAAAGCAGAAAGAAGAGTGCTGAAAGAACTTGGATTCTGTGTTCATGTGAAACATCCTCATAAGGTAATTATATAATTGAACTATTTTATTTTGTTGATATCATTGTATAACACTTGCTGTTTTCATGGTATCATTTTGAGCTCGAACAAATGTTGGGTTTTCGGGATTGATATTGAACGTGCCCTGTGTGATTTCCTTTGCCATGTTTATTCTTTTAGACCTTTAGCTTGCTGATAGGCAGAATGGGACTTGGCTTGAATCTAAAATAGAAGTAAAACAGTTTTGATGTTGTCCGGTATATCCAGTGATCATAGGCAGGTGGTATGTACTACACAGTCACAGTTGAATGCACGATATGCTGCGTGCGGTTCAAGGGCATTCCCCTTGTGTTGTTGAATAAATGTAAACTTGTAGTTAATTTCTTGCAGGTTATTGTGATGTATTTGCAAGTGTTGGAATCTAACCAAAACCAAAAATTGGCGCAGTGTGCTTGGTAAGTTGAAGTGTTTCTAAATATTTGTTTTTTCTTGTATGCAAGTTGTTCAAAGTTAAGACTCGAGCAGGAATTGTGGTAAAACATGACATACACATTAAACTACCTCAAAAGTACATAATTGTACAGTTTAAAAGACGTTTTTTTAACTTTATATATTTTGAAAACTGTGCTTAGCATATAATTCCAATTGCATTGTGTTTATTGTAGAACTTTATTGACCTGTCAAAGATACATTATTACACAAAAGCTGCACATTATACACTTGTCTTCTCCAGAAAGGCTGGGCTATCCATAAAATAAAATGTAGCCAGTGATTGTGACATTTAATTGTTATTTTATCAATCGACCATTAATTTTTTATTTTAAACATCAAACTCGTTCAGTTTAAGAAAAGTAGTTAGAGGTAAATCCCTCAAAAATCAGTGAAACCACTGGGGCTTGTGGAGAGTGCTAGATTACTAATCTATAGTGTGGGGCTACTGTGTAATTATGTATTAGACAGTTCAATAAAACTCTACCACAGATGCTTTGATATGATCCCTGCTTTGGTAATGGCTTTGGAACAATGCTATTTTGTATCTAATATGTTTGACCTTTTTGTAGTCATTGTTTTTTCTCTGATAGGCACACACACAAGTTTTGGAAAATATTTATTCAAATGTTTTGAATTTCCCTATCTAGTGCAGGGTTGGAGAATTTTGTTAGTGAACTAAACAATATCGTTTAGTGGAAATGAGTTCAGACATTAAAAGAATGTGCATATTCTTATTTTCTGAACTGGGGTGAACACATTTTATAGCTTGTTTCTTTTTATCAGGCCTGCTAATTTTCGGGACTATTCCTGACTTAGACTTTGATTGTTTTGGATTCCTTGGTACAACAGCTGACTCAGCAATCCATAATCTAGGTTCAGGCTTCAAAACATACAAAGTTCAGGACTAGGCCTTTAGCAGGCCTGTTTATTGTGTACAAATGATACAGTCTAGGGGGTTATTATTTGATCCTGAATGGAGGACTCGTCAGGTATCAACCAAATTTATCATTTCCCTATAGTCCTGGGAATATTGATTCTTTGGCGTTAGATGGAGTTTAGGGTTAGGTATGCAGTGGTATTGATAGTAAGTAAGTACTGAAAACTTTTGTTAACAATTTTTTGCCAAAATATTGTATCCAAATTGTATTTAGATGATGTGTTTAATTCTATTTATGTATAGAAAGCTATTTTGAACCATTTTCATGAATATTTTAAGTTTTGATGTATTGTTCTGTTTACATATTAACTCTCATTTTTCCTTTTTGCCTACCCCTTATTAGGTGGGTAGCCAGAAAACTTGTCACCCCCAAATTGCCAATGTCAGAGCAAGGTGAAATGCAGCATTGCTCTTGATGCAAAAGGCCTCCGCTCACAGTGTGTGACAGACGGAAGTTATCACCAGTCTGCCTACATGATTCAATACTACAGAACAGCTGTGCCTCGTATCGGAACTGTGAAGTAAGCTATACTGGGACAATCGTAGTGGATGGACACTTGCCACGGGACAACCGTCCTCGGATGTTACTTTCAAGGAGAAATTAGTGTTAAAATATCAGTGGATTAAATCAAAGGAATTCAGAAGGATATCAGAGAACTGCCCTTTACAATGATCTTTCATGTAAAATGCACTGTTAATATCGTTTTTCGTAAGCATTTATATGCAAAACTAGTAACTCTCTTTGAAAAGTAATGATAAGCCTAAAAGATAAAGCATAGCTAGGGATGGAAATTTTAAGTACATTTAAACGGCCATGAAAGGTTAGTTAGCCAAACATGTGCTTTTAATATTTCAGTCATTATAGAATTTCAGATTGACTGAGAAAACTGTGGCACTGTGTGCAGTGATGACGACAGTTTGCCAACAGAAAGGAACCTGATGTGATGGTTTGACTGGTAACTTTTATACGGAGAGTATTGGTTCAAAGTGAACTTAACGTGTGTCAGAGGCAAACTTGTAGCAATGGCAACTGGGTGGAATATGTTATTTTTAGTTGGACTTGCATGTTTAATCGCTTTTTGTTTTCTAGTGATTTTGGATGTATTCGCTTCATGCGATAATTAAAAACAGGTGAGCAAATTATTTTGTTACTTGTTTGAAAATGTTTGTTTTCATAATAGTGTATTTTCATGTATTCAAATTGAAAAACATGATAAAAAACTATTTTATTCGTGAAACTGGTTCAAAATCTTTCATAAATTATCAAGTAGAAATCTAGCTTTTCTGTTTTAGCTCTTGGCTTTGACAATTCAAGAAGAAAATTACTGGAAATTAATGACAACAATTTCACAAGAAACTAAATCTCTAGTCATTGTGAAAGTTTGTCACATATTTGACCATTTTGAAGCCAAAATACCTAATAATGTTTAAAAGGATTTTCACTAAAAATTGACCCCTTTATGTCTGCAAATTCCGAGGATCGTAATGTGGCATTTTAGAAATATTGGGAACAGTGGTTAAATTTGATGAACATCAACTGCTGCCATTAACGATGATCTCTCTATCAAGTTTAAAACCTAAAGCATTTACATAAAAGGAAGCTTTCTGCTGTTTGATTGAATGATCTATGTTTTACTTTGGCAGATATCTGACATTGTGTACACTTGATGTTATTACATTATATCTGTCTCTTCAGGAATTACATGAATGACAGTTTTAGAACGGATGTGTTTGTTCGATATGATCCAGAGACAATTGCCTGTGCTTGTATCTGGCTAGCTGCTCGTCAATTACAGGTAATCTTGGTAGTTCTTGTATAATATTATATTACATAATTTCTCATCATATATCCGCATTTGTATACTCAATTGTATCATTGTTGTTTTGTAAAAAGTCATTTTCAAAATGCAAATAAACTATATCATAAAGTTCATGAACATAGCTAATGAACATAAAATCTAATTTTGTAGCTTGACATGCCTACTTTGAACATGCACGTGTAATTCTTCTCATAGTTGCTGAGCTACTGTTGCTGACTTGCCAAACGTTTCCTATCCTTAAGTTTTCTTTTCATCGCTTGAGTAATAATTTCATTGAAAAAAAATACAGTTGTAGACATTGCTTTTTCTTGCAGGTGCCTTTACCTAACAATCCTCCATGGTTTGAATTGTTTGGCGTGGAAGAAGACGATATAAAAGAAATCTGTCTGACAATTCTCCGACTGTATGCCAGGAAGAAGGTATGTATCAAAGAGACCTTTCTTTTCCTGTATGCAATAAAATGCAGGGGTCCTACAATTCAGAAAAAGTTAAGGTTTACTCACTAAAAAGAATGAATTTTCCTGCAGAAAATAAAGTTAATTGATGAACAAATATAACGTTTTAACCGAGTCATATGCAATTTGAAATTTGACACGCTGAATTTAGAGATAAAACAATATTTGAATTTGTAGGGCTGTGTAAAAATGGCCAAAGCTGACTTGCATCTTATTCTCAGGTTTTGGCATTTTGTATAGGATCCGTGACAGAGAGAAATTAACTGTTTAGCTGTGCTTATAAAAATACATGTAATACCAATGTGCCTATTGATAGGTATACTGTTTCTATGTGAAATATTAAAAAAACAGGCATCAGTGATGTGCATTTTTATTGACTCACTAAAGTTTATTCTGATTCAAATTAAGTTTGTTGAGAAAAGGTAGAATATGCCTACCTAATGTTGGGCTGTTATAAAATATATTTGATATTTCTATTCAGCCTAATCCTGACTCCCTGGAGAAGAAGTTAAATGTTGCCAGAAGTTTACAACAGGAAGCCAAGCAGAAAGCTAAAGGCCTTTTCTCAGAGAGAGATACTCCAAATTCTACCTCAAGACAAGGTAATACACTTGCACATATATCTATATGCAAAGATGTCAGTAGGGGTTGAATCTCAAAGTTAATTTCAATATTTTTACGCTGGAGTTTACCAGTTTAAAGCTAGAATACATATATGGCCTAAAGAAAAGTTCATCCTGGCAATCTAAAGATTGTCACCTTGCAATTCCAGGAATAAAAATTGGTTGATTATAAATTAGTATTGACATAGTTATAACGAAATTTCAGTTTGTAGGGATGTGGTGCGCGTGTGTTTTAAGTGTGTTCTAAGTTCTAACAGTACCTGAGACAGACTTGCATCTTATTTCCAAGATTGGAAGTTATGCCTCTGTAGTGTATAACCATAATAACATTAGATACTAATTGCTGTACTTGTTATATGTATAGGTTCCCCGAAGAATGTCAGTCCTAACCCGAATACATTGATAGGAGAGTTGAAGAAACGCATTAAGAAGGAAAAAGATGAGAAAGATGAAAGGTGAGTTGTTTGTTAGAATGTTATAATGAAACGTCATCCAGTCTCATCTAGTCATACAAAACATGGTGCATTCTGATACAGGATTTTCTTAATCTACATAAATTTGGGGAAGTATTCCCTACTAATGGTGCTATTAACATCCCCAAATTACCTTCCAAATAGTAAGTCTATGACTTAATTTTTTTTCTGAAGTAAAAATCTTAGCAAATAAACACACAGGAATGTTGGAAATGCCCAAAGATTGATTTCTTCAACTACACTTCTATGATTTTGCTACTTATGATGTGTGTGTGTGTGTGTGTGTGTGTGACTTAAAAAATGTTGACTTTCTTCCTAATGTGGAGAAGTTGCTGAGTCCTTGTGGTGGTGAATCTGCCACTGTGTATAATTGAACAATTGTTGAGAAATGGCATTATACCTGAATAATCAAACATAAACAATTTGATAATTAAATTTCAGTGATAGACAAAAGAAAAGAAGAAATGGTTTGTCCAGAAGTCGGTCAAGAAGTCATTCTCGGTAAGTAGTTGTATAGTATTGGGAATTAAGACATTATTATTTAATCAATCAAATGACATTTTAATGTACCAACTTCCAAACCAGACCTAAATGAATGGAGTGTATGGATGAAATACTATTTTTCGGTCATTTATGAATAGTCGTATGTCTGGCTATAATATTGCCCCGTCTCTGATGAGAGAGTATATATTGCTTTACCCAGGTCAGCCTCTTAGTGTTGGTCAGTTGTTGCAATCCAAACACACTTGGCTCTAGTTAGCTCAAATTATACATAGAGGGTAGTCATTAACTTTAGATGACCCTTATTGATCTTGTGGATGAAGGTCAATGTCGCTGTGACCTTAAATATGAATGAATAGACCAAATGATTTCCGATCAATAACTCAAATGGTTGAGGTCAAGCTCTACATGTCTAACATTTCTGACCATTTGTCTACAATTGTTAAGGGGGCATATATGTTCTACAAACACTTCTTGCTTATTTACACTTTAAACCCATAGTCTGCTGAAGTGGCGAATGAGTATACTTAAAGTCTAAATGACGATGTTCATTAGAAAGTTAGATCCACTTTCATTGTCAAAAGTGACTTTATTACCTGGGGAATCTTTCATGGTGTAATTACATTTATTTGATGTTTTAGCTCATCACGTTCTAGGTCCAGTAGAAGTTACAGTCCCCAACCAAAGAAGAGAAAACGTCATAGTCAAAGTCCCTCCAGAAAATCTAAGAAAGACAAATACTCACCAGATAGAAGAGGTGGTAAAGATACTCACAAATCGAGAAAGAGGAAACATCGTTCACGCAGCAGGAGTTACTCATACAGTCCGTCCCCTGACCACAAATCTAGTCATAAAAAGAGGTCAAAAGATAAGGAACGTGATTACAAAGACCGTGACTATAAAGAAAACAAAGACAGATATTATTCACCTGATAGACATTCGCGTAAACATCGCAATGGACACCATCTTAGTCCGCCTCGTGATCGTCTTGACAAATATGATAAATACGACAAGTACAGAAGATGATGCTGGTCATTGTGTTAGGGACTTCATGACAATTCAATGTGATAACTTGTAAATAAGCATATACATATATGTGGCAAAAGTGCTGGCAATCTTTGATATCATCATGTACATCATCATTTTACAGAAATGAAATATGTCATTAATTAAGAAAATTGTGAAGTTTGTCATATAGACTGCTTCCGTAGTAGTTTGAAAGTTGCAAATTACTATATTCCATCATCAGCTGAAAATAATTTGAAGATCAATTTCGTTCTTCCAAGCATAAAATGCTATATATTCATTCAGTTTTTTCTTTACATTTTAGCAGATAATAGCATGGTTTGACGGAATTGGCCCGAGACTGGGTATCAATTGTCTGTTGTTAGAACGGGTCGGCATGTTTATTCTAACATGTGATTAACAAGGAAATGTCTGATGCCAAATTTGTCAAACCATACTGATCATAGTAATAACTATTTGTTATGTTAGTATCTACATTCAGTACCTTGTAATGCCTACAGCTGTATTGTTTGTGTACATAAATATACTGAAGGCTGGTTTGATCTTCACTTTCAATAGTTTCTTAGTTCTTGACTCATTCCATTGACTGTTACTGTTAGCAAGTGTTCTACCTACTCAGGGCTTCATCTTGATAGATCATGTAACCACAGGTAATAGGTTATATCGCTTGATACATTATGTTTTTAGAACTAGTTTATTATCCCCCATCTTTAATAATGGGGTTTATTGCTTTGCACATGTCATTTGGTAGATCGCCTCTGTAGTAGATGACCCCTATTGATTTGGGGTCAGCTGGTTAAGGCACTGTGATCTTCCAATATGAATAACTATACCAAATGGTTTCCTATTAAAAACAGTTGTGCATAGGGTCTACAAACTTTCTAGGGAGGTTGGTCACAATCAGTAGATTTTATTATCAAGGTGGCTTTGACATTGAACGCAAAACATTATAAATGACGATTTGGCTGCTAGGGGGCATTTGTGTTATACAAACATGTCTTGTTTTCATTTTGTCTCAGTTTTGTTGCTATTACATAGCAGTGTGTGTGCAATTCAGATAAATGTGTAGATATATCTGCATAAATGTTTTATTGGCCAGTATTTCCACCAGGAAATAACTGGTTATGTGACTGGTGAATTCAATGGCTGGACAATGACAGTTTTTGTAGCGTGCATCTCAAATGTGTGTAAGTCCTATTAGGCAATGGTTATGAACTATACTGAATTGTTCATCAGCATATCGATTGGTACATCTGATTTTGTTTGATGTTCAGTTGTCCAATACAATGAAGGATTTTGTTTGCCTATCTGGTTTTCGTGGAATTTTCATGTTAAATGTTAGAATTTTTAACTTCAGTCAATAAAATATTGGCCTTACTTTCCTTTATGACAGATTTGCTATATCTGTTCTTTTAAATTGAAATATATGCATCCAGCTTACCTGTTTTGGTAAGAGGTTAGTTTTCATTGGCTTTTTGTGAAACTATTAAACCTATATGAAAATGGGTAATATCATTGTACAAATATATGTATGAAATACCAACAAATATATATTAAATTATGTTTTGTACATAATACAAAGTTAAACAAACTTTAAAAAAAAATGTCTTACTTAAAACATGAGTTGTTATATTTCGTTAATAGGGAGGATGTGAAACAGAATAGTACAGAAACATGTGTAGCTACCCATGCTCTTACACGTAAAAGTTGAAAGTTTAATTTTACGAAAATGTATGTGAAAAATAGTTGAAGCTTATTTTTGATCTTGAATCGCCGTGTGTGAATAAAATGTCAGTGTTGGGGGTGAAATAATTTTCTTGTGCCGTATGCATAACTGATTGATGTAGTACACAAACTTATTTACTTGTAGAAACTACTCATACCTAGATTGAGTAATGCACATCATGTATAGTATATACACATATCCAAACATGTACTGTTTCACAACTTCCCTATTAACACATGTTTGCACAAAAATCAGTCTTTGACTGAACTGGGTTGATTATTTTCATAGTAATTCTGGAAGTCAACAAGTATGAATATTGTACGGTAGGTAGAACTATTCCCCAACTTTCAAAGTAACTTATAACAAAAGATACCAAAATTCTGCTAAAAAGCAGTCATTTGAAAAGTGAACTTCTTGGTAAGGTCTCCCAACTGTCTTTACCCTTAAATTCATTTTTGCCATTAGTAGACCCTGTCTTTTCTCAAAAGGTCAGCATTAAAGATTATTAACACTAAACATCAGTGGGTGTGCATCAAACCCATGTATATGGTGTTCTTCTCCGAATTATGTATACATATTTCAACATAAGTAGTGTTGAGTCCAAGCCATGGTTCCATGGAGTTGAATGTGTATACCTCGTGATTTGATACATAGCATGTAGTACAGCTAGGTTGGCATTTCTATGATATGGTCTAGATGTGAGAAGAGAAGATCTTTATGTACTGTCTGATTACATACAGCACACATCTGTGAGCACTGTGATGGTCCTGTAACAATAAAACGCGCATTAAGACGAGAGGCAGAAGATCCACATACTTTACAACAATGACCACGTCCACCCAAAGACGAAACAACAGGAATATAGTCATTGGGACACTCACGAAGACTGGGGAATGTGTAAGAACATGCAGATAAACAATACAATAATATTTTCTAATCGGTATAAATAATGTTTTGAGACGTTTCCCTTGCATGTCACACTTGCTCCATTCAAATGGTGCCATGCGACTGAGAGCAGCTAATTGCAATCAGTTGTTTACAATACGACTATGTTAAAATTTAAATAAAAGAAATGTAAGAAATAAAAAGACGGAATTTATCAGTAGACTGTCTCTGGTATGGATTTAAACAAGATTTCGCTGATGCCATGACCCATTCTGAAAACGAATATTGCAGCCAGTTCGTATAGTTTAGAGCTCGGGAGTATCATATAGATACTAAGCTTTGTCGCTTCTTAGATCCATTAAGTTTGTTTTCCCTTGCAGTTTCAATTTCATATTAATCGTGGAAAAGTTAACTTCATACTTCTTAAATGATATTCCAACAATATCATTGGTTTTGGCTCGGTCCGAACAGACACTATCGCCCTCAATCCATTGCCCGACTATGAGCAAAACTAGTCTCCTGCATAATTATACTACTCAAAATTTGATAAGGGTCAAGAAATTTCCATCTTAGTGATCTAAATATTTCGCAAATTGAATAAGATTGACTGGTAGAATTTCAGAAACATGCTATATCTGCATTATTGCAAACAAATAAAGGTTACTTTAAAATTTAATGTCTAAGTGCTGACCTCATTAAAATGTTCGTGCTGCATTCAAGCTTCTGTAATAACAAAATGCGGTCAATTTCTTGGCATTTTGGGTCTTACACGATATGCGAATATAAACGGGACAACAATTTCCATGTTATTTGGGCCCTGCAAATAAGGTTTATCAGTTACCTCGAAAACGACGTCATTTTAACAATGCTTGTCAAATGCCAGACATATGTTTCGAAATTTAGCAGCAGATAAGATGATATTTTCATAATTGCACAGCATTTTCTAATCGGGTTTGTTCAGTTGACATAAGACAGACATGCAAATTGATTTATTGACCCTTAGCAAAGTTGGAGTAGTATATATGGTTAAAATATAAACACTTTCGCTTTTAATTTGTAAGATGAGCATACCCACCTGAACATTGGGGACACACAATCACAGCCTCGTTTTGAAAGCAGCGATCACAGAGTCTGTCGTTGGATCTTATTGCTGTCATTTGACTGTAACATGTTGGATGGAATCGTTTATGACACGTCTTGCACATCGTCAGAGTGATCCCTAAAGATTTACGAACAAAAATTATATTTCTACGGAATATATCAGGATTTTATCACGCCGCTCGGGTAGGTATCTGTACTGTCTGCAGACTTGACCACAATTAATACAACGGTTTAAAGAAAACAGGTAATTTGTAGAACAAAAACACGAAATTGGAAGGTGGAAGCGAACCAGTAAATATACGTAGTGTTGCTAAGAGAAAAAAGGTTGAAGTATCAACTGGTGAAAGCGAGCTGTGCCGAAAGGGTCTAATGCAGCAGTTGCCTGATGGATAGTTTCCCTTGGAATGATCGGATTCAAAGCTCTCTCGTGAAGATTGCTGTGAACAAAGACGCCTGGTAAGTCAGAACATGTAAGCAGTAAGTAAGTAAAGTCTTTATGTTACGAGGCTAACATATTTACAATAATGCAATCTTCTGTATGGGCCTCAACAAGTTTACATAATATTATATGTACAGATGCTGGTAGCTTATTCCGTGTTGGTATAACTTCCGAGGAAAGAAGCTGTACTGTACAGGCCCTACCACTGTTGGTGATTGAAAATCAAGACCAAAATAGAGAAGGTTGAAACGACGAAACAATTATCGCGTGTAACATGTTAATTTTGACAGGTTAACAACTACATCTTATCTATAAAGATGCCCTACAGTCAACGTTTAATATTTCGCGTATGTATGATCTACTTCTTACTAAAAAAGTATTACAAAATTATATTTTTTTAACTTTTTATGACTGTCCTTGTAATCACACCATACAGGCGGTTGTACTTGTGATTTGATCTCGTTATTGTCCGGCTGATCAATGCGGCAGGCTGTCGGAATGCCAAAAGGATAATAGAAAATCAGACAAAGAAGGCAGCACTCGTGTTTTTGTCACTTCCATTTCGTCTAGCTACTCGCGCTGCTCGTTGTCGTGCTTATCTGTTGGTGAATGCTGCGTTCCTCTCCGATTGGTTTTACTGAAATTCTGCTCAACCCATTGGATATACAATCACAGGTTGTACTCTGCATCTTTCTTCTTGTGAAATCGGAATGATGCCTGTAATAGTTTTCTTTCGTAGCTGTACTGCAGAGCTTTCTTGTAGTGTAAGAGATGGTGTTCGGACAGAATATACACATTTAAGTTTCGTTCTCATTAGGCATGTCCACTGGCTAGTAAGTCGATATCTAATCTGTTGCATCTCAACATCGTGGAGACGGGGAAGATGCAGGCATTATGAACTAAGACTAGTGGGCTGCATGTTGCAGTACGTCTTGATGTTAATTATTCAAGATTCGATAAGTATTTATTTAATTCAAAGGTCTAAATGTTTTTAGATTTAGAACTAATTAATAAAACTTGCTAGACATAGAATCTACCAGTATCATGATGACATTGAGTCTAGATACTACGGAATCCTATTAGTGCCATTTTAAATATCGTGTATCGCCCTCCAAGAATTTTTAATTCTCGTGTCTCGTTTTAGGCCTCGCGCAATTCTCGTGTCTCGTTTTAAATATCGCGTCTAATTCTCGTGTCTCGTTTCTTATCTCGCGCAATTCTCGTGTCTCGCCCTTGGAGGGCGATATAGCCCGTTTGCAGCGAAAAAAATCGTCTAAATTTAAAATTTCTGTAAATCTATTCATCAGATGTTGATAAAAAATTACATAGGGCCATAATTACATTCTACCTACTCCCATTTTAAATTTCATAATTTTCAATTAATTATTTAAACAAGTTTATTCTTTATTGTATATAGATATTACAGGCATTTGGACACTTTAACGCAGGGAGGTAATCTGGTATTCCATTGATGTTTTACTGTCATTTATTTAACTGTTATAATCCGTGATCTGCGAGATTGACATTGCTGTGATGAAAGCGAAATCTATGAGGCCCGTATAAGTCGTTTTGGTTAGGTATGTCGCTGTTGTGTGTGTGTATAAACAGACAATGTATAATAATATCACGAAAAAGCAGTGAAAACCCCATCCTTATTCACTAAGCCACATACATACTCATACATGTACATATTTAATAATGTTAAATTAAGAACTTATTTGAGCATTGTAATGTTTATGTACACAAAGACATGTAGTCATATGACTGGACCAGTTCTAAATAATTGGGTTATATACATCTACCCAAACCTTAAATAATGGTCTTAAATCGACCTTCACACGTTTGAAGCCCTAATATTAAGCAGTCAAATCGTTCAAAGACGCTGTAAAATCCGTGTATTATATTTAGAGAAGGAGGCTGCAAGTCGCAAACTATGTTTACGTTTAGACCCGAACATATGATACAAACAAACAGTACAGATGCACAGACGGGCCTCGTATATGCTATATTAAATAGGTTACAAACACGTAAATCTACCGTTAGACGTGTCATGTGACCATAAAATTGGCTGTTGCGTGTATCGAGTCTTCTAACATGAAGTTTCATTGTAAACTACAAATATTTTACATAGAACTTATGAACAAAACTTTTTTCACACATGACTGATGCTGCTTAAATTTAATTGTATATTAGGTAGATACATATCATTCACTCGAGCAAAATCTCATACTTGTAGGTGCAGTAAATACTAAGTAATCTTCATTTTAGACGATTTTTTTCGCCGCAAACGGACTATACACGATATTTGAAATGGCACTAACAGGATTCCGTAAGATACAGTAATCAGTTAGCGCTAATAATTAAGCGCTTAGATTCTATAATATATGTTGAAAATTTAGAGTTATTGTACCAATAATATTATTCATTGTATGGTCTAATTTAAATAAAAAAATGGAATAGAATCTAATTTATTAAAACAAAAATTGAATATAGATCTTTAGAAATCTTCTCGTTCACGACACAGGTAACTGTATAATTGATAAAGAGTAAAATTGTCTTTTATAAAGTTTATGTTATCTTAGAAATGTGCATTTGTACTAAAGTGGTCAGAATTTCAAGGTGCCAAAAACAAGAATTGGCTTTCGGTATCTTCATCAAGTAATTCCACTCATAGACAACATCATTAGAACTACCTCCATGCAAAATCCAATCGATGTTGATCAACTAGTAAAAAAGTTATACCATGAAATGTACTATACCACAGTGTCCAGTCAGTCACCGAGGTGTATTCAATATAAACGACAACGCTATTCTAAACAAGATATAAACAAGAAAACAGTAAGTGACTTCACGCCCAATGAGTTTATTTTCTTATTTATGGACGGATTTTAAAATATTGACATCAAATTAAAGACGAATTATAAGCTCTCTCGTTTCTGATTATGTAAATATATGTAAAATAACACCAGTATCAATGAAATGTTTATTAAAAACAAACTGAATCGCAGTGACTGTGTAGCCAATTTCCCGTGTTATGAACCTTTCTAAGATATACTGTACAGTAGATCTAATAAATTTTATAAAAAAAAATTGTTTTGTTTACTCTTTATTAATGATACAATTACCTGTGGTTCACGACGGCGCAGTTATTATCATTTTCACAATGTAAATACTCACCTAGTATTGTGTTGTCGCATTTTAAAATTGCTACGTTTGGAAATGAAGCAGAGCACCTTGCACATGATAAGCGACCCTTTTCACGCATTTTTTTGTTTTTATGGTTTTCGTGACGTCATATTTACCAGCAGACGTGACGTAACGTAGACGCAACGTTGACCGCCAGCTATTCCCGTATTTCTTACGTGTGACGTTTGCGATAGAAAATTAAAAGCTTTATCAAAAATATAATTCTTTGGCTTATTTCCAATGAATGTCAAGAAAGTCCCTTTGAATGCTTTATAGACGACCCCCGTTGAGTTTTACATGGGAATGGGCCAAGTTTTATACTTTACCCTAAAACCGGATGCGATGAATAATCGTGTGTGTATTTGCTTTCTCTTTGTAGTTTTAGCGTAGTTGTATGTGTTTTGTAGAAAGTCATAGCACGTTCTAGAAAATTAACAAAATGCATCTCACAATTACTACCTTAGACGACCGTATTATAAATATTGATGTCGGGGAAGACCTCGAAATTGAGAATTTGAAGGCACAATGTGAGTTCGAGCTCGGAATCCCGTCTGCTCAAATTCAACTGACATGGAACGGCCGTCCACTTCACGACGACAAGATGACCATACAGAGTTATGGTATCAAGCATGGTGATATTCTATTGTTGCAACAGATGAGAGGTCAAAACCAACGACAAACGCCGCAGGCTTCGGGTAGTGGAATGGGAACAGGTGGGTGTTAGACTAACCAGGATGAATCATGCCTTCATCAAGTTCATGGCCTTCGGTCTGTTACGTCTGTATTATTGTAAATTATCGCGAAATGGTCAAGTGTGACCGCATCGAGGTACAATGTAGATATAGACTAATGTGTGCTTTTCCGGCATGTATTTTACTTCTAATGCCATGAAGGGAGTGGTTGTTTTGGTTGAATAGGGCCTGGTCAAGCGCCATACTGGTATAAGGGGTCTGTGGGTTCAAACTCATCATCGAGGACCACTTTTCCCCTAAGTGAAGTTTAGGTTTAACAGTTAGCAGTGATTGGTCATTTGAAGCCCAACCACTGCAGGCTGTCAAACACTGCCACTATCATTTAAAGTAAATTTTGGAGAAGGAATTAGTGTACCAATTTAGGCTCGAACCTCTGACCCCAAACATGAAGTATGCCATGCTTCCTATAGAGATATATAACATCATTACACTGACTCAAGTTGATCAGAGTGCTGAACTTATGCTTTGGGTTGATGGTTTTGTTATGATAGGTGACACACAACCATCTTGCGAGAGAGCTAGCTAGAGGAAGAAGTAAATCACCACAAATCTTCCATTTAAAGAGTTTGGAGCCACGCGTCAATGGCATCAGTCTGTGCAATTTCTAGCCTGTTTATTAATACCCTCCTCTAAATTCTAAATGCCAAGCATAGCCTTTATTTGCCAGTCAGCTTTCTGCTGAAATATGGCAGGCATATATATGTGGGTATCGGGTCAAAAAGGCCCATTTACCAGAAAGGCCCAGTATAAATGAACCAAAAAGGCCCACAAAGGTGTACCAGAAAGGCCCACTTAGGTGTACCAGAAAGGCCCATTTGATCTATACAGATACAGATAGATCATAATTATACAGTATCAAAATTTCGTTCAGTTAACGGACACATGTAAGCATTGTTCATGCCACTTTCACAAATGCGTGATTTTGCACGTAAATTTCGTTCATATCGATTTTAAGCTAAACATTTGATTTCCTTATTAATTGACACATGAGATAAACATAAGTTGACTGCTTTGTTCTTTACATTTCACAGATAACCTCTTAATCGCATATTCCTTAATTGCGTGGTTAACCGCATGTTTGATATCGTAATAATGACAAATAAATAATTTATTCCAATTTGAAAACATTTTTTATTTGTCAGTAGTTACACGGAAATACATTAGTATATCCGTGGTAGTTACTATTATGATATCAAATTTCAAATTACATGTTACTTTAAGAACATGCAACAAATGGTCAAATATGTATACTTGGAAATGATAACACACTAAGATCTACTATGTAAAGCATTAAATTGAAAATGGGCCTTTCTGGGCTTTTTAAATGGGCCTTTCTGGTCCGGTCCTTCTTGGTAACCGGGCCTTTCTTGTAACTGGGCCTTTCTGGTAAGTGGGCCTTTTTGACCCTGATTCTATATGTGTGCCTCCACCCGGATTTGAACCCGGGTCGCCAGATTAGACGGCAAGCACGCTTACCATTGAGCTACGGAGGCCTCCAGTAGCTCCGGGTTTGAAAATGGCTTATACAGGGTCAGAAACTAGGTCACAAGATATAAATAACTTGTGAGCACACCTGAGGTCACATTATTGCTCCATTGATGAATCTATGTGAAGTATAGTCAGAATGATAATGCTTATTCATGCCTTGGAAGTCTGATATCAGTCATCCCGAAATTTGCTGGTCTGACGGACATGTCTGGAAGATTTTGATTTGCACTGCTGTTTTTCAATTTCAGAATTGGTCCAACTGACCAGCCTTTATCCACAACTGTCATTTATCAAAATGGCGTTGTTCAGCATCTTTGACTAGGCTCAATCATATAAAAAGATCAAACTAAATGCGGTTGAAAACACAGAGTATATAGAAATAGGAAAACAATAATTTCCATGAAATGTCCGACCACTGTGCTATTTAAATTAATTAAGACTGATCATTTTCCAGGTAGTATAGCACAAATTGACTTTAGCGGAATCCAGATGCCAGGATCCAGACCACCGCCAAAACCTGATCTAGAGGACCCGTTAGTTATTCTGGAACTGATAAAAAACAATCCTCATGAAAGAGCTTTGTTAAAGGAAAGAAACCCACCCCTATCAGATGCATTAGAGAGCGGCAATACAGGTAATTTGTTATCTGCTTAATTATTATTAATATTATTATCAGTAAATTGTTTTTTCAACTTGAGCACTCATAGGTAGTGTTTTACTAATTATTACATATGATACCTAGTTTTACTTTAACTGACACTAAGTGTAAAGCTTTGCTTAAAGTTTTTTAAACTATGCAGTTTTTCCACTAGATATATTAATTTGATTGTGACTTAAATTTATTCAGAAAAGTTTCTGGATGTTTACCGGAAACAGAGAGAGCAAAGACTGGACAAAGAGAGGGAGAAAATGCGTGTATTACAGATGGATCCATTCAGTGCGGAAGCTCAGAAACTTATCGCTGAAGAAATCAGGTTAGTGTTCTGTAACAGGATAAGAAAAATGAGCAACCAGAACGAGGCTGGAACTCAGGACCCTCTACAAACTACTACATAACCCCCTCCTTTGAAGAAATTATCCTCTAATTCCTGGAGTTATCAGAACCTCTTTGCGACATTCTAAGGAGGGTAATGCGGGTTGTTGTTAATTTTGGGCGCCAAATGTAACAGGATGAGAAAAATGTGCAACCAGACCGGGACTTGAACCCGGGACCCTTCGCTAACAGTTCAAATGCTCTACCGATTGAGCTAGCCGGCTGCCTACACAAGATTCTCTCCTATTAGTAATTAAATCCTATACACACTACAGTCCTACTAAATCTTCTATTTGACGAATAAGTAATGTAATGTAATGCACAGTATGTCAAATCAAAACTTGTGTAACATTTTATTGTCATTTACCTGTTTCATAAATTGCCTACGATGCTTTACTTGAACTTCTCATTTCAAAATGAAAACTATGAGTGGATCGATGGTCAAGTAGTAACACACTGGTTTGGTAAACCAGGGGTCGCTAGTTCGTCTCGCCCTCTCAACCACTGAAGCTACTAACAATGTTTTCTGTTGACACTTAACTAGGGTCCTGTTCTTTACATGGGCATGTTACATGGAACCAGAGATGCTTCTTGAACTGGGGAAACTTCTGTGCAATGCACTAGTTATTCTTAAATAAAATCTAAAAAGAGTAACCTTATCCTGGCAACATGGTTTGCATGGATTGGAACTCTCAGAGGTGACAGAAGTAAAGCAAATAACAACTTAAATTTGTTTATTACCATTTTTTCGTCATGTATGTTTGATTTTATGTTATTTGAATATCATGTTTAGTTTATTGTGGTCTTTTTTCCAGGTTGAAGAATGTTGAAAGCAATATGGAGTCAGCAATAGAATTTGTTCCGGAAAGTTTTGGTCAAGTGATTATGTTATATGTTGATTGTAAAGTAAATGGACATCATGTAAAGGCATTTGTTGACTCTGGTAAGTTTGCCTCTCATCTCTTGTTTATAGAACATACTAAATTGCTTTAACAGTTGTCACAGAGTTATATCAAAAAGAGTGGCGACACTTTGATTTTGTGATTTTCATCCATCTGTCTGTCTGTCAGTCTTTCCGTCAAGATTGGTTTGTTTGCCCCTTATCTTGACGTTTCTGCAGATTATAAGTGTAATAAACGTTTGACTAAATTTTGGTCCTTTGAAATATCATATGCTGAATTATAACTATAGGACAGTGTTTAAAAGAGTTCTGTGCGGGAGGCGTGCTAATGGTATCCAGAACTGACTTAATATCTTATTTTCAGGATCGTGCACTTTGCCTCAGTGTTTTTTTTCCGCTGACATATATATTACGCCCTTTCCCCTCTCTGCAGAGAATATATTCCTCCCAAGTTTGCCAAATGTTCTCCGGGGGTCTCGTTCCATTGTTCCCACTTAAATAAAAGAAAATTACGTTGATAAAAGAATGCAGAATTAAATGGAGAAAAATAGTTTGTTTTCAGCTGCAATGCATAAAATACCACTAATAAACTCTGAAACAGACTATTTAGGAGAATTTACCATCTAAGTGAAAATTAACTTGTCTGTGCGCTGATGTCCCCTTCCTATAGGCCGGACATTATTCTCCCAAAAAGTGAGAGAAGAACCACTGTACCTACATTGGACCGGTGTATGTTATGAAATATTCTATTACAGGTGCTCAAATGACTATCATGAGTCAAGCATGCGCGGAACGGTGTAATATCATGAGACTTGTAGATACAAGATGGGCTGGCATCGCTAAAGGTGTGGGAACTCAAAATATCATAGGACGAGTACATCTAGGTATGTCCTCCTTATGTATTCTTAGATTTTCCTCTGTTTCTTTTCAGCTTTTATAACTATTACTAAAAGTGTCATTAGTTATTATAGATGTATACTACATAAGCCAACCAAATTTGTATCATAAAATTAATACTTGATAAAGATTTGTTAAAGACAAAGTTTTCAGCTGTTTAAATAAATTTTTATAAAAATGTTGGCTTGTTGTCTGGGCTTGTTGTTTAAACACATGAATAACAAAAACCTTCAATGTGAGAACAAATCATGGAACAATGTTCTCCAATGTGTGTGATAACAAATAAGTGACGTTACCAGCTTTTTGGCGCACAAATGTAACGTTGCTGGCTTAAATTTGTTATTTCTGACATTGTTTTGACCCGATAAATATGGTAATGTGATAAAAAGAAATCGCCACTCGTTGTCTTTGAAATCAACATTTCTTAAACAAGTCTAGAAAACACAGGTTATTTATTGAGCCTTTGGCGAGCTTAATAATTTGTTTTCGTGACACGTTTATGAAAGACAACTTATGACGGAACCATTTTTTCTAGGTCAGTGTATAAAATGTTGTATTTTCAGGTCAGATACAAATAGGTAAAGATTTCCTTCAATCGTCATTTTCTATATTAGAGAATCAACCTATGGATATGCTGCTGGGACTTGACATGTTGAAAAGACATCAGGTATGTGTTATAGAGCTTTCATTGAATTAATCTGATGCATAACGGCGATTCCAATATCTCGAAAGACAAGTATCGACGATACATTGAGATATCAATTTGCACATATTGGTGAATCAGTAGCAGGCCAATCAGTCATGATTCACTTATTTAGTCATTCTACACTGTGTATATTTGGTACAGACTCAGCTTTTAAAAAAAGCAGCTTCCATTTGAATTTTAGACTTGACCCATTTTGACAATTCGTTTTGTGCAGGAAAATTGAGGATTTTGTTTTGTTAGTACAGCGTGTTATAGACTTGACGTTATATTTCCATGTGTTATAGACTTGACGTTATATTTCAGTGTGTTATAGACTTGTGCTATAGACTTAACATTATATTTCAGTGTGTTATAGACTTGGTGTTATATTTCAGTGTGTTATAGACTTGATGTTATATTTCAGTGTGTTATTGACTTACAAAAGAATGAGTTAATCATTGGAACCACAGGGACCAGAACTACATTCTTACCAGAAAATCAGCTGCCTACACATGCTCGTATAAATGCATCATCTCAGGAACCTATAGAAGATTCAGAAGATCATCAGCTTGCTAAGGCATTACAAAAATCAGCTGACGAAGCTGCTGGTATGTCAAAGAATTGTTTTTTATATATGGCTGCTAGTGTCTTGTTATTAAGTACACTTACTGTAAAATCACATTTTCATGGGTATTAAATTTCATGGATTTCAATAAAAATCCATTTTTAGTGGGTTCGCAAATTCGTGGATTACAAAACATGGAAGGCTAAAACCATATTGTGTATTTAGGAGTTTGTTAAATTGTGGGCATTCGATTTTGTGGTCAAGTTTAACAACAAAATCAATGAAAATTAAACTCCCTCAAACATTTTTTTTTACAGTATTATATCTGACAGCCTGACCTGTATGGTGAAATAATTCTGCTTATAAATGAATTTGTCAATAATCTTTTTATGTCTGGTAAAAACTACTATAAATATAGAATTTAATTATTTTTAGGTAAAAATATACTATAGATGAAGGATTAATGTTAATTATTTTAATGTGTGGTAAAAATTTACTTTACACAAAAAATTTACTTAAATAAGCTTGTTTTCAATGTGAATGGTTGTTTTTCACTTGTTTGATCTGTGTGCAGTTCTTTTAACAGTGTATGTTATTATGGGCATTTATTTTACATAGTACATGCACTTTATGTATCTTGTAATTAATCCTATCTAGCATGCTTTGCTTGTAACAGCTGCATCTAATATGACTTGCTTGGTAGCTTCAGTAATCCAGTAGAAGATGGTATACATCTTCTCTTTGCAATCCTCTGCACTGCCTCTTGTACTGACCACATATCTTCCTGTTGCAAGCATAATGATACTGATAGCACACTCATTTATTCTCTATTATATAGATACGTAGATATGCTCAAAGATATATCAGGGGTCTGTTCCCTAAGCAAGTGCTAGGGAGTGCATTTATTCAGTTACCTCACGCTCAATTAGATATAGAAGGCATGGATTATCTCCCGTGGAAAGCGCTACATAGCACTCACCCATGTTGACGGTCTTCTTGTACTTCAAAGGTTTTAGAACCTCCAAACTGCATGTTGTGTGTTAAAACAGTTTGAACTTGCATGGTGCTTCTTCCTAGAGAAATAAGAGGTTGCATTACTTGACTTTGAGCTCAAATTGGAACTCACCAGAAACTTAGCCCATTGTTAGAATGTTGACCTAACAAGTTCTCCAGGAGTCTATTATCAACCAGTACTGATACACTCCTCCACTAGCAACTGACAACTTCTCCACATGTGGAAGACATTATCTTACCAATTGTCTCAGAATAACCTGCCCGACCAGGTTACCGGTATCAAACCTGTGTGGTCTGGGTAACAGTTACACACTCTGCCTACTGTGTTAGCTGGCGGACTAAGAAGCTTTAACTAGCCAGGCTAACTGACATCAAGTTTTATATAAATAGAAACTCATGTTATTTGAGTGTTCCAATTGTTTGTAAGGAGAATTCATTATATTTTCAGCAATGAACAAGAAGTAATTGGTTGTTGATGTTTTGTTTGTGTGTTTGTTTTTAGGTATTTATGTTTACCTTCATAGTTTCTGCTTCTCTTCATGTGAATGAAAATTTGACCATTTACTCCAATCTTGTTCAACTCTACTGTATTCTATCATGTATTGCTCACACTATTATAAACCCAGAATTGTAACCACTTATTGGACGCATCCTTTATGCAGTTTAAAACATTTTTCAAGTCTCCATAGTCAAATTGTGAACAGCCATATAGTTTGTCGTATTTTTACAAATTTACATCAGATTTATTTCTCTTTATTTATTTTGTATCTGCATCCAGTACACAGCTGTGTGCACTACTTGGTGAAATACAGTTAATTTTCTGGTCCTGAAATCAGCAAATTTTTATTAGATATAGGACTATAGGTTTGCCCTCCATCCGTCCGTCCGTCTATCCGTCAAAACATCTGGATCCTGACATAACTCGAACAGTTTCCAAGCTAGGTTTATGAAACTTGGTATGTGGATAGGGGGCAATAAGGGGATAATGCACGTCCAAACATATTTTGCTATGGCAACAGAAACATTGAAAATGGCTTAAAACCGGTAGGGGACTTCTGTATTGCTTGCAATTCTTATTTACTTGTTTTCTAGCACTTTTGATTTGGTATTTTGTCATGCACATTATAATAGAATTCTTCACAATTCATGGTTAACTGTTAATTGCAGACTTTTCTGGTTTTGAGATAGTTTTTATGGGACTGAACATGTTGGAATAAATGATTATTGGTTAAGGTAACATCATAACAGCACAGTGTTATTTGAAACTGTTTCAGTTTTGCAAATTTATTGGACGTTGACCTTGCACAATTTTATAGTTAAGTTGTGTTTTATAAAAATCTTTCCGTGGAATGAAAATATGTAAAATAAATGTGCTAGCATGGCTTTCACGTAAGAAATGATTTTATTAGCTCACCTGTCACAAAGTGACAAGGTGAGCTATTGTGATCACTCTTCGTCCGTCCGTCCGTCCGTGCGTCAACATTTCATTCAAACGACTTCTCCTCCTAAACCACTTGACCAATTTCAACCAAACTTCACAGGAATGTTCCTTGGGTGGTCCTTTCTAAAAATAGCTAAAAGAATTGTAATCTATAAATAACTCTGGTTGCCATGGCAACCGATAGGACAATTTAAAAAAAAATCATAAAAAATCAACCGCTTGCTAGATTTCAAAATAATTTTACAGAAATAGTTGTTGGGTGACCCTCTTACAAAATTGACATATTTGTCTTGATTCGTCAAAAAACATGGCCGCCAGTGGGTGTGGTGCTGTTTTTCCCTATATATCTATAGTAAAATCTTTAAAATCTTCTCCTCTAAAAGTACTGGTTGGATTTCATTATAAATTGGTTAAATTGTTCCTTGGGTGGTCCTTTCTTAAAATAGCTAAAAAAATTGTATTCCATGCAGTACTCTGGTTGCCATGGCAACCAATAGGAAAATCATAAAAAATCAACCGCTTTCCTGATTTCAAAATAATTTTACAGAAATAGTTGTTGGGTAACCCTCTTACAAAATTGACATATGTGTCTTGATTCGTCAAAAAACATGGCCGCCAGAGGGTGGGGCACTGTTTTTCCCTATATATCCATAGTAAAATCTTCTCCTCTGAAAGTACTGGTTGAATTTCATATTAAATGGGTAATAATATTCCTTGGGTTATCCTTTCTAAAAATAGTTAAAAGATTATAACCCATGCAGAACTCTGGTTGCCATGACAACTGATTGGAAACAACTTTTAAAAAAAACATGGTTCTACTTGATCAATGTGCACAGGTGAGCGACCTAGGGCCCTGTGGGCCCTCTTGTATTTAGATTTTGTCAGCATGTTTCATTTGTTTGAACTAAGTCTGAATGTTTCCAGCATATTTACTCGGCGTCAATAAAAAGTTACCTCCCTATTGACTCTTTTTTTTTTAAAATTTACTACACTTTGTTAAAAGCCAAACAGGACTTTGTTTTGACCTTACTGTGTAGTCACAGCTATCCTATTTAACAATATTCAAATGCACACACTATAAAACTTTTGTACCAATAGGTCGTATTGTATACAAAATACAGAGGTATATATAAGTGGTAACTTTTCAGTGATGTCCAGTATATATTTAAACTGGAGTATTGTTGGTTTGACTACTAACTACTAAATGTATCTTTGTGAAAGCTCAATTCTATACAGCATTATTTATTGTTATGTTGCATACTTATTCTGCATTAGTTTAAAGAAGTTTAAATTAGGGGTATCATTGTAAGAAACGATATGAATCAGAATACGATATCATAAAAACTGATATGATAAGATATAGGGCATCCTTAGTTTTCTTGTTAAATTAACAGAATTTTATTGTTCAATATCATTGAGTAAAAGTATTGATACAAACTTGACCATCAATGACATCACTTATTTTAACTTGTTATAATATAGAATGTGATATTACGACTAACACTCTTTCATATACTTAATCTATAATTATGTGGTGTTGATAAATTAACAAAAGCACACACAAGTAAAACAACTAACAATCATTACAATCAATTTGCAATCGGCTCATACACTCGTGTGTGGTGTACAGCTCTGACCCTCTGATACATACGAGACTATCCCAAAGTCACCAACCAGTTCATCTCTAGTTGGGAATACTGAAAAGTGTTGTAGAAAAGACCAAGTTCCCCGGCCGAGAAGGAACCAGGGTCTACTTGATCACCATGCTACAGTTGCTACCCACATTGCTGTTTCATAATCTAAAATATATACATTGTATATCACTTACAGTATTCCCTCAGTATTGGATTCCAAACTGTATTACCACTTCATTATTTAACTTACTAGTACCTGAATGATTTATCTACCCTTTGTCAGCCTCACCACTGTTATAACCATACTACTTTGTACTTATGTTAAATGATTAGCAATACAATATTATACAACATGTGCACAGGGATTCCACTAGCTTCTGAATCTGAATGGTCATTTTAATACTTTTAATGAAATTTTACAATGATTTACAATTTTATAGGCAAAGTGCCCATGATTTTAAGGGTAGATGACCTGTCTATCCAAAATATTTGGGGTCAAACTGTGGCGTTTTGGAAATTGCAAGGGTAAAAACCCTACTCCCAAGCCAAATGGAACCCCTGTGTACATGTAAATTCAAATATGTCCATTTTTCATTAGCATAATTAAGAGAATATTTGTTACGATATATTGATATGTTGGTATTATAGTATCAGAGGCAGGATGTAAATGTGTTCAAATTCTAGGTGTATCATTTTATTGTGTAATTTGATGTGATAATGTCCAAACAAAGCGACTTCCTCTAAGGAGAGTGCTAATATAGGCTAAGCCTGTTGCCCAATATTATTTCACTACAAATAAAATACATATTAAATTTAACGACTTACTTTACTGGTGTTATGCTAAAATGATACACATCAGAATAGCATTGAGCATATTTACTATTCCTTAAGTTTACTGTTCCGAAGACTAAACAGTCACTGGTTAGCAAATTGACCGAATAATAATATCCGTACTCAAAAGTCCAACTGGCCCTTTAAATAGGTTGACACTGTAAAGTAGTAAATATGCAATTTTTAAATGTAGGTTACTTTACTTCTGTAATATTCTCTATGTTTATATTACCTATGTTTATTTCAGGCGTGTCAAACATAAGCACAGGAAGTGATATACACGCTTCTAACAGTTCTGTTCCATCAACTAGTTCATCATCGTCAGCAAACAGTCAACCATCCCAGCCACAACAACAACAACAACAACCAACCATTGAAGCCTCGTCACCTCAGGGCGCTACTTCATCTTCTGTTCAAAGTTCATTTCCCGAGTCTGTGATTCAACAATTAATTTCTCAAGGATATCAACGTCACGATGTACTCGAAGCATTGACAAACTCGGACGGCGATCCACAAAAAGCTTCTGTGGCATTATTTGCAAAATTTGTGAAATTTTGACGGAAAGTTGATGGCAATGTTCTTATATAATTTTTTTATGTTATATTCTGTATACATGCTCTAATGTTAATCATTCCTGTACTTGTTACTTATACCAAAGGCTTACAGCTATAAGTGTTAAAAATGGTCTCAGTTTACACACATGTTGCTCATAGAAGGTCTTTTGATGCTATTTAATGTCTATGCAGTTTGAAAACCAAGAATATTTAAGTACCGGTAGATTTCTTAATACCATCAGCTGATTTTTGGTTAAAATGTTCTAATTTTGTCAGTTGCCATGGCATGTTTTAGACATGTGCTTCTGCTGTGGCATTGATACTCGACACTTTGCTTTAAAGAAATGTGTAACTGGGAGATTTTTATTGCAATAAAATGTTCATGTTCATACTGGAACAACTTGCTGATTGTAAATTTATTACATACAGGGTGATCATTAATATATGGTAACAAAAATAACTTTAATAACTTTGTCAGTTGTTAAGATACTATATATTGTTATATACCTTTGATTAACATTCATATGTAAGTTTTATTCTACACCTAAATAATTTTCAAATGTCACATACTTTTTTCACAGCATAAGTTCGAAACGTTTCCTTTTATTCTGCAAAACTGCAAAACCAGCCCAAAAATATGTCTTAAATAACCAATTGAAACCTTGCATGTTACACCACCGATGCTACAAATTTCACACTGTATTGAAGTTTTCAATCAAATATTGTTTCTGCTTTTGGAGTATTCATTCCTTCCTCTAGGCAACCACATTAAAATAAACCCAAATGGTTTAAGTCTGGTGAGTGTAGAGGACTAGTAAATATATGGTTTTCGGCGAAATGATACAGTGGCCAAATTTCTTGAAATCACTTAAAATGTATGGCAACATCAAGGAGGGTATGGACGTCACCTTTATATCTCATGCATTTGTTTGTCATATCCAAAACAAAACTTGGGCTCTTTAGCTTTTTAACAAGGGTCAAACCACTTCTCTATCATAAAATCTGACAAAGTTATTAAAGTTATTTATGTTACCATATATTAATGATCACCCTCTGTTATTGACTTACAATCTATTAGTAGCGACCAAAACACTTACGAAAACCTTGAAAGTTACGCTCAATTCTAAATTCTTCATAATTCTTTAACAACTATGAATTGGTGACATATATGGGTCATTCAGCTTGTTAGTAGGTCATCCCACTATACGGGCCTTTCAACGTTTTAATACTGTTATTTAACTTTGAGACTAAAGGCTGCTATAACTATGTAGTTCAGCAGTTTTACTGTTGTTACTAGGTCATTCAGCGTAGGCATTCCGCCTTTTGGTTGCTGTATCTTTTCTACTGGGTCATTCAGCTAGTTATAATTTATTATACTTTTCAACAGCTTGGACTTGGGCGGATCTGCGCTTGTTTAGTTGGGCATTGTGCTTTGTGTGTTTTTAATGTTTTCTGTGCTCGGCTGGTTAAGTTGAGTGCTGCCTTCCCTGTCTGACTTAATATACTCTTTTTGTAGGAGTTCATTAGCTGAATCAGTGTTGTAATTGCAGCTCCATTCACCACACTTCATAATTGTAAATGAATTATAAAGAATTTAAATTTGATCATAAGTTTGCGATTTCTAAGTGCTTTGATAAAACAGTACCCTGGACCCAGAATTACAATGACTACACTCGGCACTTAAATATACAAAATGTGATATAATGAGCTAATAATTTGTCATAAATTGCAAATCAAGATGAGCCAAATGTATGAAATAGCTATATCAGTGTTAAAAATAACGTTTGGCACATTTTCTTTGCCATGTATACTATTTATGAGGTATAGATGTAATTATTGAACAGGGTACACTTAGACTGGCAAATTACAAATACAGCTTACGGTACAAACACACTAAATTGCACAAGAAAATAAGCCACAAAGAATATTTAGAACCAATTAACATGATCACTTGTTCTTATTCTCAAGAAATGTCCCTTTGAACCTCAAAAGAGTGACTTTTCATATTTGAGTGCCAAGTGTAAATATTTGTTGTACTTCCAGGGCCAAGGTCTTACTGTTAGTAGGATAGTGTACTTCAGTCAGATCGCACACAACAACTTGCCTTTTCACTCATTCATTGTCAAGAGAGCATACTGTAATTTCAAGAGTATCAAAGTGACTTTATTATTATTAACATTGTAATCAGATGTAGAATATACTATCAGGTCTTTATGGGTAACACTATACGGGCGTAGTCACAAGTAAAACGTGATTTTATTTTTATAAGAATCAATGTCTATCTGAAAACCTATCTTTTTTAAGATGTTATTTTTTATAAATCTTGAATTGAAATCAAGAAAAAAAGTATTTATTGTCTGCATGTTTAGGGTAACGTAGTTTATCAATAATGTGTACTGGGTACATAGAAATTGGGCTCAAATTACATTTAAAAAAGTTAAAATGGTTGGTTTCAGTTACCTGCTTGACTTAACCATCAGTGCTTCAACTCCATCATAATAGCCTCCGTATATCAGTAGTAGTTAGAGCGCTTGTTATTTAATCTGGCGACCCGGGTTCAAATCCGGGTGGAGACACACATATGCCTGACATGTTTCAGCAGAAAAACTGACTGGCAAATTAAGGCTATGCTCGGTATCGATAACATATGGTTTGAACTGTTTAAAATATGCTGGTAAAAATTTAACTTGAAGAATCACTTAAGATCAATTTTTGGTGATGGTTATTCTTGTACAGTGTATCTTGCTGACTGATTTATATATTTGAGACCATACATTGATGTCAGCTAAGATTCGAAATACAATGGTTGCTTGGTAAGGCTGCACTCATGTTTGATTAAGTTATTGTGTTATTATGAAGTGGTTCTACCACAGCAAAGAATATATTCCTTCAAGAGATTTATACTTGAATGTGTATAATCACCTATGGATAAGATCTGTTCCTTATGTATAAAATACCATAGTGAAAAGGCAGCATTACAAAAATGTACTATACTTTTAAAAAAAGTCAGCTTTCTGCTGAAATATGACAGGCATATACTGAATATACGTTTTAATTAAATTGATTGAATTGTTTGTTGCCCTTCATAAGAATTGTAAGTATTCAAATGTTGCCCACAGTTTTGGTAGATTTTCCTGAAATTTTGTCATGCATACTGAACTTGACAGTTGTACATCTGAACAAATATTTAATTATGAATGTGTATTCAAATATTTCTACCTTAGTCTGTTTCAAACTCTTTCTTATTTAAACTTACTGTCTTTCTTTGTAAAATGTAATGTTAGTGATCAACTTTCCATGAAAACAGGGTCTTAGCACTTCCATTGGAGCATGGAGCATTGTTGAAAATATCATGAAATTACAGGGTCTAAACTAGCCTCGTCCATATATCAGTTGTTTTCTATAATATTAAACAGGAGAAACTTCCAAGCCATAAATATATATTAACCATTATTTGAATTTGCCTTTTCAATCAGATTAGCAATAATATTATAGAGCACAATATTGGCCTTCTTTGTTTTGTGTGGGAGAGAAAGTGTGCATCCTGACAGAGGATTTCATCTATTGATATTGGAGATAATCTCCAGTATTCATTAAGGAGGTACAGTGCAACCTCTCCAAAGTGGCGCCCATAGAGCAACAACTTCTCTGAAGCACCATATTCATTTTGTCCTGGAAGTAATCATTTAAAGTAAATTTTACCTCTCGAGGGTACTGTTTTATCAAAGCACTAATGGAAATTGTAAACTTACGATCAAATAGAAATTCTTTATAATTTGTTTACAATAATAAAGTGTGGTAAATGGAGCTGCAAAACTAATAATGATTCAGTTAATGAACTCCTACAAACCACATCTGTCACCAATTTGCAGTTGTTAAAAAACTATAAGTAACTTTAATTTGAGTGTAACTTTAATATTTCCGTAAGTGCTTTGATAAAACAGCACCCAAGGGCAACAACCTGCCCTCTGTACAGCAATCTAACTCAATGTTTCCTAAAGGATGTTTCGCTAGAGAGGTTGTACTATACATGTATATTGAAAGACAACTGGGTATCTAATTGTATATATAGGAAGTTTTTGTATAAATTGATGCATGGATTCATAATAAGTGCTATAGTTTCTGTGTTCACCACTGTATATTTCTTTGCTCTGTGGTTGTATTAATTTTGAAGACATTAAAATATTGAATGACTTATATTTCTTTCCTCTATGTCCACCCGCGGCTCAGTTTAGAGCAAGTTAGAACTGGCTGAAAGTTTATTCGTGCAAAACTTTTATTAAGGTCAAATGTTTTCCATACATGACTAAAAGCAGTGCAATCAATATAGGATACACTCAGATAATTTTGACTCAGGTGATTTAAAACCATGTGCCTATGATGCATGCAACCATGCTAAAAATGTCTGCACTATCTTTGGAAGAAGAATTGTTAATTTAGTTATAATAACCATGGAATTTGTGCGACTAAAAACATGTCTGTATTGGGCATATATGGCCCAAGTTGTGTCCCCCAGTTTTTTCAGTTTGGGCCATATCTAGTATTGGGGCCTCATGTGTTGAAATTTTAAGATTTGTGTTTAAAAAAAAGTTAATTTGGAGTTGTACCGTCAAAATGGTTTTTTCAATTTGAGTGTTATAATACACAATATGTGGTGATAGAGAAAATGCATATTGAAAATGGCATTGATGATTCCAAATAATACAGTTGAAGAATACCATTTGGAATAATTACTACCCGTATTTACCTCGTCGTCAAGGTGACAACTATGATGCGTATATAGTCCAAAATGACTGTCTCAATTGATACAGACTATTTGTGTAATGATGATTTTGTGTAATTTTACTATAATGACAATGCAGCGCATATGTAAGAGCTTAATTAAACCAAGCACGGATTTCAGGAGAAGAGACACAAGTATATTTTCATCAAACCAATAAGTGTGATTCAGGAGTACAGCATTCCTTTTCATAATATTCAAATGCATTTTAAATACACACGTCTTATTCAATTTTGAGTATTAAACCTAAAACTAGTTTATAGATATATCACAAAATTGATTCATCCATCCATCCACATACAACTTTGTGACCACAACGATTTGCAATAACATTCGCCATTATTGCAATCATGGCGGAGAACGGTATGAGGTCAGAAGATGTTCTTGGGCAAAAATGGGATCGTTGCTTAGCAGATACTACTGTTAAAGTTGGTATGTAGTCACTGGCATTATGTTCTGATTGTTATAATTTTTTCTTTCACTGCCACAATGAATTAACGCTTCTTAAGCGAGTGTTTATACTTTGTTTACTGGTGCCGGTTTATTCGGACTCGGTAACTTTCGTACTTGAGTCATTCTAGTATGATGACTACTGTACCATAGGCTTCATTTATGTTTTTGAGTGACAAGACTTGTGCTATTGGAAAGTATAATTTTTATTTCATTGTTTGCGTTTAAATAAGACAGTTGTAAGTGCATGGTAATTTGGTTAATACCAGCTAGACTGGCTAAATTGAAGTTTGACTTCAAATTCAAGGGAATGCGATACAAGGAATCTGGGTACCCTACCGAATAGACTTAAACGTTCCTGATGAGCAGCACAGTATACGCGTCTTGGTGTGCAGCAACAGTATACGTGAGACTAGCTCAGGGTAACCATTTTACCATCCTCATACATCAGTGGTTAGTCAAGTTCCCAGACTATATTTCAGACGAAGAATACTCTGGTGAACGAGAATGCCATTTTACAAAACGCTACGTTTTAAACGTCTTGGTATCTGGGTACTATATTTTACTAACATATATAAGTTTTGATGATAAAACATGTTTTTATTGCTAAGAGTGACTATAACAACAAGTGATTGTCAAAAATCAACAGTGCAAAAACCCCTCACTACGTACATATCTGCTATTTACAGTTACTCTGACCTTGCGTAGAATTACGACAGAACATGAGAAAAAATATCTTAGTAAAATGTATTTGCGCAAATATTATTGACATATGCAATATTTACGGAAAACCTAGAGTTACGCTAACATAAATACCCAGATATCTAGACATTACGTAGAGAAAGTTTTGTAAAATTATAGTTAATGCTAGCAAATTACAAGACACAAGTGATTAAGTTAGCTCATTTGACAAAGACTTATTACAGGTATCTCATACTATTGACTACATTCACTTCCATCTGATTGTACAACTTGCAAGATATATATATTCATTATTTCCTGCTCCTGTTCTTTTTATTGCAGCGTATTCCTTGGCAAGATTCCAAATTACAACTTTAAAGATGAACCAGTCAACTGCTTCATTCATTACTTTATTATTAATGATTTTATGATAACTATTTCAGCATCTGGAGCTGCTGTAGGATTGATGTTTTCATTGCTGTTTTTTAAAAGTAAGTGGATTTTCTATTAGGTGTTTTACCGAGTATGCCATTACCTGTATTCTGTCCGCCTTCTAGGGAGATGCGTATGTCAAATGTATGATAGCTATAATTGGCTTAGAGGTAGGGATCCAGTGTTTCCGGGTTTGATCCTTGTCTGCGCCACTGCTAAATTTCTTAAGAGCAAGAATTACCCAAATGCTCCACTGTACCCCAATGTATGAATGGGTACCTGATGTGCCAATGTGTTGTGACTGCCAATGGCGTCGAGTGTTACAGCCTAGATGTGACCAATAGTCACCACAGACTGTCAGTTGACATACCGTAATGTTTATAATGTGATGAGACATTGTTGCGACTTAGTACGGAAATTGACATGACTCCATAAATACATGTAATAACTTCAATATTTGTATGGATAAGATGTGCTTTACTTTAAATATTTTACCAATAGCAGAGTTATGGCCCTTGAACTTCCTGCTTTGTCTAAGGTTTGTGACAAAGGTACTAAATGGCGTAGAAATCTGTGACTTTCATTAGGTTTATGTTACCGATGTTGTGTAGCCGTTCTCCAGGAAAACCAGGGCTTAGTGACAAAATTGTGAAAATCATGATAATATAGTATTAGAAAAACAAGACTCTTTTGAACAGTTTACAAAGTTACAGGCCTTTAAAAATAACCTCCTCGGCCTACTATGTTAGTGACGTCGCAAACGTCATTCAAATGTTATTTGACGTTACGTTAACAAGAAATTCACAAATACAGTATTTGATTAGTTCTTGATGTAAACTTTTCAAAATTGCATCACATTTTAGAATTATATTTTTATTTTAATAAAACGTATCTAAATTGTGAATGTTAGCTTTTAGAGAAAAGTAGCTACTGCTTTAACCACTAATCCTTTGTTTTCTCAATTTTGATGCTCTTCAGAAGTTGGTCACCATAGCAACAACAGAAGATATTTTAACATGATTCATGAGAAAAAATAAATCTAAGCCATATTAGCCAAGAACTTAAAAATTAAATCAAAGAGCATGACTTTTTTCTCTTTTAAGAGAGTTTTCTAAACCTTATTACATAATAACTAATACAATGTCACTAAGCCCGGTTTTCCTGGAGAATGGCTCATGTGTGTTTCAGTTTGTGAATATGATATCAATGAACAAGATGTAAAAGTGACTTTGTCAATAAACAATATGTTCTGTTTTGTATTCTATAAATTACCAATGAATTGATACATGTAATTATCCTGTATTATTGTGTTTCAGGAAGACCATGGCCAGTCACTCTGTTTGCTGGTATTGGTCTGGGGATGGGTTATGCAAACTGTCAACATGATTTTCAATCACCGTATATTTTACATGGAAAACTTGTAAAAGTATGTATCTAACTTGTAATATTATTCATACAGCCCTTATCCATATTTTGCCCTTCTGACAGGCAAAATGTACATCTTAGGTTCAGCCAGATAATAAAAATGTCATGTGTTCTAATTAATTTCACTATGACAATTTTATTTGCTTTTCAATAATAGTTAATAGGCAAAATACGAGGGCTACTCAAAAATTACTGGAAAAGTGCTCAGAAATCTTTATCATACTTCACCATTAAGCTGAAACCTCCATTACAATATGCAAAAGAAGTCAGATAATATATTGGTGTATTACAAATTCAAAGCATAGGGTCGAGTGATGTTGCCATTGGAAAACGCATTAGTTCAAACTCTGTTGAACTTTTACTTAAATTAGTTCAAACTAAATCTGAGCATTTTTCTGGGTATTTATATTGTTTGAATTCCGATGGTGAGTGTTTCAGTAATATGGTGACTACCCAGTCATATTATCCTGACCCTGGACAAACCAGTAGTGAGCTGGAACTAACTACTAGGAGCATCAAGCAAGGAAGATATACAAGTACTTTGGCATGTTGCGGCCTTGGATAGAACCCAATATATCTTGCACTCAAAGCAGATACTCCACCACTGGGCATGACAATGGAAAACTTCTTGAGCAGCTGAAATAAGATACATGTTGGCACTATATGTATTTATCCATTTATAATATTTGCTGCTATTATAGTGCGCCCAGGATAATGTGAAAGGCGGGAAAATTTGGTATATTCCACAAAGGTGGATTAAAACTATGCGCACAATTTATCAGAGTGATGTTTTGAGTACATTTCTGACCTTATCTGTTTATTTAAGTGATTTGTAAAACCAATTTTGCCACAGTTGACCAAACCAATTCATGTTTTTAAATATCACATTATCCTTGGCGGACTATAGTAGACCACATTAACCTGAGACTCACCAGACTTTAAGGAGCATAGGCTCGGAGTCTCAGATTAATGTGGTCAGCTGAAGATATTACTTGCTCTGTTTAATGTGGTCAGCTGAAGATATTACTTGCTCTGATTAATGTGGTCAGCTGAAGATATTACTTGCTGAACGGTCTGTGATTATTTATATTTTGTCAATTTCAGGACACAGAAAATGGAAATGGAAGTTAGGCTCAAAGCAAGATCATTAGTTGTTATGGTATATTTGTGTATCATTTGGAAAAATAAAACATACTGATCTTATAGTGTGTAAAATAGAGTATTACTAGTATACTCTTAAACATTCAAATAATTGAAACGATCTGCTTTCGAACTTTAAACATGTAATATGTACAGACCGTACAGTGCATGTACATATATGTATGAAACTATAGATACAAAATAAATACAGTATTTGTGTTAATTGTGAAAATGTTTTTAGACGTATAGATGAATATTTCAACTGTCACTTATTATTTGCTTTCTGTCTCTACTTAATTCTGATGGAACACTATAATCCTTATAAGACCAACGGTTCATGATTAACCAATTGCTGATAAAAGCACATGATAAAAATTCAGTTTCAAAAAGAAATTGTTAACACTACAATAGATAAGGTCTTAGTCCTGTCTGTTGTTTTTCGTGCCTATCTGTTGTCAATATTAATAACAAAAACCCTATAAGAAGCTTTTAAAGGCTTATTGTTTAAACCACCTTGGTTACTAAATTGTATGTGTTTGCATTCAAAATAAGTCTGGTTAGTTTGATTTCGGTGGCTTTAAATATTACATTTTTAGATGTCTTGAACATTAATTTTTTTCTTTTGCAGCTACAGTTGTCTTGACATTGTAAACACCAGGCTAGAGAGTATCATTTCACTATAAATACACAAAGGAATTTTGGTCTTGTTATTTTTTCGGTGTTTGAAAATAACACTATACATTTACAGTGTGTCCGTTGACATCCGCTCAGCTGGGGACATTTGACATTATTGTTTTTCGTACTGTTTAATTGTTGTGGTGCTCCTTCTTGAGTTGAAATTATGACAAGTTTTTACAGGCTATATTATATGTATGACAGTACCTCTCAACTGTAAGGTAGAAATGGTGTAGTCACTAAATATAATGTTATAAGGGTGTTGTAAAAATTTCATAATTTGTTCTGTATTTATTGTTTGAACAGTATGATTCAGGTTGAATATAATGGAAACTATACAGACTTAAATAAGTGACAACTCAGAATTTAGAACTATCAGGAATGAGGTTTCAAAGAGTATTTATAAATATAAGTTTTGTAAAGTTTGTTTCACAAGTTGTGACACATATAATACATGTACATGTATCACAATATATGAGATTTTTGTATGTATGTAATATTAGTATGTTCTATTCTTATTCGTTTACTACCACAGACAATGTCAGACATACAATGATAGATTACCCCTGTTATTGCAAACTCCTGTGAAAGCTTATTACGCCTTATTATTAGATCATGGGGTAAGACAAAGTCTGTATTAGTCTTAATATACCAATAGAGATGTTTTGAAGCCCCTCTCTCTTATGAGCCATGTTTCTATCAAATCCTGATTGATATTATATGTATAAAAATTCTAAGAACACGTTAACTTATATGCCTTCTCTTAATTTTTCAGCTTAGAAACTCATATCCGTCTTAAACTTTGAATGTATTTTTACTACAATTATTTTATTAAGATTGTAGAATTTGAATAAGCCATAAAGCAAATTTTCCAGAAAAACAAGAATTTTCTATCCATCATTTTACAATAATCAATCTACAACATGTATACATGGCATCACTGAAAAGTTTCCACTTATATATCCCTCTGTATTTTGTATACAATATGACCTATCAGTACAAAAGTTTTATATTGTGTGCATTTGAATATTGTTAAATAGGATAGCTGTGACTGCAAAGTATGGTCAAAACATAGTCGTGTTCGACTTTTAACACAGTGTAACGTGAATTTTGAAATATAAGAGTTGATAGGATTGAAACTTTTCATTGATGCTGAGTATATATGTTTGTAAATTGTATGACTAGAAGTTGTATACACTATTGCATTGTCTGATTTAAATGTCCATGTAGCTGATATATTGCTGTGTTTCTGTATGTAGTCATAAATTTGTACTTACATTGTATGCAAGAATAGTTGGTAAGAGCATGGCTGTTGTATGATATTTATGCTTGGTGTTGAAATAAAATCAGGAAACCCATTAATTATTGTTCAGTTATTTGTACAACTCTGACTCCAACTTCAACCGTATTATTAGTCTGGTTCCCGGCGTACTATGTGTTTTAGTAACATAGTGATCTAGGGGAGGTAAGCCAGACTACCGTATTATGAGATGAGAAGTGAATATTCATGTGTTAATAATATTTCAACAGGATTTATCTGCTCTTTATTACTCTACTGGTCTGCATCCTCGCTGAGCATGTAGTTGAGTAGGTATACTGCGGTACAAGTAAACGGACTGGATTTAAATATTTTGTTAGAACCATGTGAATTCATCCCCCATTCTTTAGTGTAGGCAATTACTCACCTGGCCCAATTCGACGAAAATACTTAAGTTATCGAAGTTATCGCTTAGCTAAGACTTATTTTTAAACCATATTTTATGTCCCCACCTTGCACATGTCTAAAAATCTGAAAGTCTTCGGAATAGATGAAACATTGGATGATACGAATATCGAAGACATGTTAAAAGACAATCAATGAAGAACTACAACTAAATGAAGATGGTGCTTCCTTTGACTACATATATAGACTTCCCAGTAAAGAAAATCCGCGTCCAATAATGGTCCGTTGCTCGGGGTGAAAGCAAAGAAGAGAATCATTAGCGCATTTCGGGCTAAACGCAGATCAGGTGCGGCAATGGCGATACGAACAGGCGATGACTTGCCAGAGCATGTAGCAAAAGCACGTACAAAGCTCTACCCATTCTTCAAACAGTGTCTAGATAGTGGTAAAAATACTTACTTTAAGCGCGATTATCTTGTTGTCGACGATACGAAATACATTTACGATTACGATGAAAATAAGCCTGTTACTGTAGACGAATAGGGGTGTGGCCAAGGCCCAAAATACACGTTCAATAGACAACTAAAAGTATGCTCCCTTAATATCCATGGTTTAAGTAAGTTAAGAAATTGTGATATGTTTCAAATCTTTTCTCTGCAATATGACATTATCGGTTTCTGCGAAACATGGCAGACAAAAAATGACAGTTTCGAAGAGTTTCTACTTCAGTACATTAACTTCAACAGTCCGAGATCCCTGTGTAGAGGATACAGAGGTTCAGGTGGGGTATCAGTCTTTGTAAAATGTTGGCTTATAGACAATATGCTGGTAAAGCGAATTTATAGTGAACTCGAGGAATGTGTTATGCTGTTTATTGGCAAAGAAGTAAGCAACTCTACAAAAAATATTGTACTATGTTTTGTGTATGTACCACCAGACAAATCGCCAGTATACAATGATAATAATGAAAATGGAATCGACATTCTAGGAGAGAAACTGACACTTGTAGAATCTGACTTTGGTGATGTTTCTTTCATTATTGCAGGCGATTTGAACTCTCGAGTGAACGATATACAAGACTTTATTCCTGACGATAATATCGATTATGTGTTTGGTGGCGAAGTCGACTACCCAGGTGACTCCTTCTGTCAGCCCCGCAAAAACCGTTATAACGAAGCAAACAAATTTGGCCTTTCCTTGATAGAAATGTGTCGTACAAGAGATATACACATGCTAAATGGTAGATTTAGTGATTCTGACCGAGCTTACACATGTACTGCAAACAATGGCTGTAGTGTTGTTGACTGTATTTTAGCTTCGACCGACATATTCCAACTAGTACAAGATTTCCATGTCGGAAATTTTGATATGTCAGATCACTTTCCCCTATCTTGTACTATTGAGCTGTTTGATTCTGTAGAGACGCATGATACCAGAAATGAGATTGAATCTATACTATCACCGTATCATAAGTTTACATGGAACGAAAACCATAAGCATTCATTCAAAAATAAATTCAAACAGTTATTTGCAGACTTTGTCGACAGCTTGGACGAATCTAATATTGAAGGCAGTCAAACCACCTTTGTTGCCTTGTTCCAACAAGCAGGAAATGACATGAAAGTGAAATCATCTAATTAAGGTATTCGAAACGCTAATGTTAAGAACCAACAAGACTGGTGGGATAAAGACTGTGCCAAAGCGAAATACGAGAAACACTCGAAAATTTCGTATAACCTATGCGAAATCTGATCTACAAAACTATATAAACAGCAAAAATATATTCAAGAACTTGTGTCGTGCGAAGCGACTTACACTTGAACGTGAACGCCGTGCACATCTTGTTAAAATTAGAAACAAACCTGCTGAATTCTGGAAGTGTATAAAAGCTGCTAAGAAACCTGTAAAGAGTGACATTGACACTATACCCCATCGGAATGGCTATCGTACTTTAAGGGATTATTCGCTAGCTCAGATCCAACTGACAACTCGAGAGAACCCAATAACAGTATAGTCGATAACGCTTTTGCCGAAATTGATAATACAATTTTAGACATCCCCATTGAAGATGATGAAATAATAAACAGTATTCATTCATTAAGGAGTTCATGTGCAGTTGGTTCCGACGGAACTTGCATGTATATGTATAAACAAACACTGGATATAACACTGACGTACTTGAAGAAATTGTTTAATTCTACTTTAAATACGGGCCGATTCCCATGTGAATGGTGCAAAAGTCTTATATCTCCAGTCCATAAAAAAGGTTTACGCGATGATCTAAATAACTTTCGAGCTATATCCGTGACGAATAGTTTGAGTAAGATTTTCATGAAAATATTAAGCAACAGATTGACATTCTGGGCTGAAACGTTTTCTATGTCGTGTCACTTCAAGGACAGAGTGGCACCCTAAACGCAGGACAGGGTGGAGTTTTCCAGGTACAAATTCAGTGTTCATAGACTTGAGGGTAGAGTATGTAGAAGCTTTTTTTTTCAATTTGGTCTTTCCAGTATAATACTACTTTGCGATGTACCGAACTTTTCCATTGAGTTTTGTCAAGAGGGGATTGTAGGTAGTCCTCTATATCACCGAGTTCATATTTTGATAGCAGGGTTGGCACTGAGTTAACCCATGAGCAAGAATTATCAGACTTCACAGTTATCTGTCTAATGAAGATTTCACGCTCGACACTTGTTTGATGCTGTCTACAGATGTTATTAAAGAAATTCAATATCTTCAGGTGATAAATAGCCTGCATTGGAAGGAGGCCTGTGAGTATATATACACAGGAATCTGCCGCATTAGTAGGTAACGATAAGATTTGTTTGATAGTTTTCTTATGGAATAACTCCAACTGTGCAATTAGAGAGTCCCTTGGAATGAAGACCTCAATACCATAAGTAAGTATGGGTAAGATAAATTATCTATATTGATCAAGGCAAGACTCGTGGTCAAGTCCATTATGACCATGCAGTCCCGCCCCCATTAGACCATACAGTGCACGTCTGGCCTTTTTAATATTTCCTTCAATGTTTAGCTTAGCAGTCTGTTGTATCGATGTTGTTCTGGTGATACCAAGGTGAACTGATGAATCAACATTTTTGAGAGTTTGCTCTCCCATTGTGAATTTCTCACTTGGAATGTCTTTCGCCCTTTCCGAATGCTTCACCTTGAGGGCAACTGTTTTGGTAGGTTGCAGGAGGTAGCGTTCTTCACAAGCAAAGGACATGTCTATCATGAGCTGGGTGTCACAATGGTCTCTACTCATGATGCAAACATCATCTGCACAGACAGAGCTATTTGCAACCACAGTTCCTATACGACCTCCACGGCCAGCGCTAGTGAGACGGTCAAGAAGGGGATTTACATATAGTTTATAAAGATCAGTAGACAAGATGCCACCTTGTCTCACACCCTGCAGTATCTCAAAGGAATCACTGAACTTGTTTTGGTATTTAACAACACTTGAAGAGTTTTCGTGCAGTGACTTCAAAAGTAGCCAGTGTCCGTCATTTATCCCAGCATGGTATACACGACGCAAGAGGTGAGAATGATCCACGACGTCGAATGCAGTTTTCTGTTACTAAAAACGAAATGGGTTTTAACAGAACCGGAAACATCATAACCAGCTAAAACCATGCCCTTTTCTCCATATCTTTGTTTATGTGTGTTTATTACGTTGAAATCAAAGGCCACTACAATGTAGCGTTGTTTCCCTTTTTTCATATATGAGATATAAGGCGGTCCCACACGCATAAAATAATATGCGTCAATACCCTGTGGTCGGTTGTGCCATTTATTTTCCTGATGCGCAAGACGGTTGTGCCAATAATTGAATTATTTTCCTTACTTGCACGATGATTATACCGATTAATTTTCTTATCCGCACGTCGGTTGTGCCGATTATTTTCCTTATCCACTTGACAGTCAAGCCAATAATTTTCCTTATCCATATGGCGGTCAAAATGTTGTCAGTCCGAATGAATACTTGTCAGTCTGAATGAACATTTGTCAGTTCTAAAAAAATATTAAAATGAAAATAGACCTTTGTACCTTTTTTAATTGCTATAGTGAGAGCTAAATAATTTAGAAATGCATGTGTAGCTTTTAACATATTTAATAAGTGATTGCCAAAGGACCTAATTTGTTGTTTACCTTTTTACAATAACCTGAATGAGCATAGCTATAAATTTAACCTCTGTAAAGCTGAAATACCTCAAAATGACAGCCAATATTTTCAGCTCCCAGAGTGAAGTAGAAAAATCCCTAGGTACAATGTAACTGCACCGTCATCGAATCCCAAGTCCTCATTTAAATTGCAGGAGGGCCTAATTGTGTATTTTTTTGCTCCCCGAAGGGTGAGCATATAGTCGCTGCTTTGTCCGTCCGTCTGTCCGACCGTCACACTTTTGTCCGGGCCATAACTTGAAGAGTATTAGAGATATCAATTTGAAACGTCTTAGGTGAATAGACCTCATTGAGGGGAAGTGCAGTGCACAAGAACCATAACTCTTGGTTGCATATTTTTTAGTTATTCCCCTTTGTAATTTTTCATACTTAATTCTTGTCTGGGCCATAACTCATACAGTATTAGAGATATCAATTTGAAAAATCATAGGTAAATAGACCTCATTAATGGGAAGTGCAGTGTGAAAGAACCATAACCCTACATTATATATTTTTTTAGTTATTTCCCTTTGTAATTTTTCATACTTAATTCTTGTCTGGGCCATAACTCATACAGTATTAGAGATATCAATTTGAAACTTCATATGTGAATAGATCTCATTGACAGGAAGTTCGGTGCATAAGAAACATAACTCTTTATTGTAAATTGTTGGAGTTATGGCCTTTTGTACTTTATACTTACTTCTTGTCTAGGTCATAACTCCTTCATTATGGGAGTTGATGATTTGAAACTTTATAGGTGAATAAATCTCATTGAGGAGAAGTGCAGTGCCACAAAAACATAACTGTACCTTTATTGTTTTTTAATTATCTCCCTTTTTCATACAAATTAATGCTTGGCAGGTCCCTAACTTGAACAGTATTGATGGCATTTGATTGAAACTTCACATAATGATAGAGACCTTCAAGAGGAAGTGCGGTGTCAAAGAACCATAATTCTCCATTATTTTCTTTTTTTACCTGTATCTGTATTATGTTATTTCCAATTTTGGGAAGCATAATTCGGTTTTACCGATTCCTTGTATTCTACTTTTACTTTAATCCAATAAATATGTGGAACTATCAAGTACTTTAAATTTATTTTGAATTATGTTAATAATCTGGTGACATTGCAACACTGCACATCTAATTGGTCAAAGGAATGATGACTAGTTTCCAATGCCAGTAAGCTATTTAGAATGGTCACATAATAATGTTTCAGTGATTTATAATGTGCTTGTAATTGTATATATGCGAGGGTTGCATGCTACATGTACATTTTTTGTACTTACGTTTTTTTACTTCATATCGTGCAGCACGTGTATATTAGAACGGTTTGTGCGTCCATATAGAAATGCATTTGTAAACGAAATTGCTGTTAAACAATAAGTAGAAATTAAAAGATCTAGATCTATTATACACTTTACTTATACTCAGCGTCAATGAATAGTTAGATACCATCCTATCAATTGACTCTTATATTTAAATTTCACGTTACACTGTGTTAAAAGCCGAACACTACTATGTTTTTTGACCTTACTGAGTAGTCACAGCTATCCTATTTAACAATATTCAAATGCACACACTAGAAAACTTTTGTACCGATAGGTCATAGTGTATACAAAATACTGAGATATATATAAGTGGTAACTTTTCAGTGACTCCCAGTATATAATGTCAAATACCTGTGTATATTGGAATATTTTCCGCTCAATTTGATTCTATCTGAAACGTTAGAGATTTCAGTTGTTTAGAATAATTTATAACAGGGTTATAGTTTATGCTTGATATAACAGTATTCATGCCATGTAAACCACAAAATTGCGGCTACTTTGATGCATTGCATCAAAAATTTGTCTTGTACCCTAATTTAATACGTCCGTATATTTCGTTAAAACTTGTCATCATGATTTATCATGGGGATTCGTTGTATATAACCCCTGATTGTTTTGAATAAAATATTCTTATCTTTCTTACCCTTATTCCCCGTATGACGAGGAAAGCCCTACGATAATTGGGTTTTGAAGGTTGTACTACTTCTCGTTGTTAGGCAAAGGCGGCGTAAATACGAGTAACTTTAAAAGCGAATGTATCGATGCGTATTTGTACAAAAACTTGAACTGATACCAACTTACAACGTTTAATGATAAAGAATTGATGGCGATTGTAAGTAGCTGTAAAACACTGACGCACTGAGGACATTAGTTGTGGAATTGTACGAGTGTACTGCTGTACAAAATGGGAATTTTATCACCATTAGCGGGTTTAAACCGTCGTAGAGTTATTCAGAATGCACAGTATGTTGTTTTTCTGGCTTTAGTTGGATTTTATATCAAGCTTGGCTTCATACTTAGTAATGCCATGTACAATGAGGATGGACCAGGGTTATACGAGATTGTTGGTCAGTACGGATTTATCAAAACTGTATTTTTATATGCGTGCCTCAGTGCAACAGTTTATGTATCGGCTCCTATTGCATTTTTAAATGTATTCAGTATGATAATCTCAAATCCTTTCAGCAACCAAACTAACCATGGACAAGTCACAATAGAAACACCGTTTATATGTTTCCGTGTTGTAACAAAAGGGATGTATCCTAGGTTAGTCGCTGAGGTTACCCAGAAGAACTTAGAAACGTGTCGAAAAGTAGGACTGAAAAATTTTAAATTTGAAATTGTTACGGATAGAACTTTAAATTTGAATACATCTACTGATATCCGTGAAATTGTTGTTCCAAGTAGTTATCGCACGCCAAATCATACATTGTTCAAAGCTAGAGCTTTACATTACTGCCTGGAACAAAATATAAATATTCTATCTAGCGATGATTGGGTTACACATCTTGACGAAGAAACATTGCTCACTGAAAGTGTTATACATGGAATAATTGAATTCATTACAAAACCGGAATCCAATGTTGGACAAGGTGTGATTACTTACGGAAGTTGTGGTATTGAAAACTGGATTACTACATTGTTAGACGGTGTTCGTGTGTCCATTGACTATGGTTTGTTCAGATTTGGACTTGAGTATTTACACAGACCAGTGTTCGGTTTTAAAGGATCTTTCGTCGTTGTTAAGATGCAAATTGAGAAAAGAATTGGATTCGATTTTGGACCGAAAGAAAGCATAGCTGAAGATCTCAGATTTGCATTAACGGCATGGCATAATGGATACAGATTTGATTATGTGAAAGGTACCATGGAGGAAAAAAGTACTTTCAGTTTGGTCGACTACATAAAACAACGAAAACGTTGGTTTATTGGTCACTTTCATGTGCTTTGGTCCAATTCTTTGCCTCCATATTGCAAGGTTGTGGTTCTTATTATGAATGTCACTAATGTATTTCTGTGGACCAATATTGTAAATTTCATTGGCTCTGTCATATACCCAGTCCCGCTAATGAAATGGCAGCTCAATTTGTTCTTTCTCATGACAAGCAACATTCTCTTTATGCTCGCGTTTGGTAACTTTATGTCCATTTCACATTCAAGATATGCTCTAGGTACAAGGTTAGCTTTGTGTTTTATTTCACAATGTCTTGTTCCAGTACTGGGTGTTGTTGAGGCATTAGCCTGTTTACAAGGGTTTTTCCAGAGAAACAAGTTATCTTTTGATATTGTCCAGAAGGAGACAGTAGTTAGCAATCATCAAAATGCGAAACCAAACGAATCATTGAAGGCAAGTGTTTAAGCATGCGCAAAATTTACATAATCGGTCTTGTCTATCGATACCCCTATGGCGACCCATTTCTATTTCTAAGTTATGAGAGCTGGTTCTGAAACGCGTTAGTTGTATCCTCTGAGAGTCATTTTTAACAACATCTAAGTATTTTTCATATCCATATTCAGTTTTAAAAAGACTGTAATACCTAAGTTTATTTGTACTGTGAATGGATGTATTCCAGTTTTGAATGTATTGATCTCGTAATCGTTGCTTGAACATGGGATTGTAGTTAAAATCGGGATCAAAATGTAACCATACATTACTGAAACCAAGATTATAAAGTAGGGATTTAATTTGGTGTGTCCAAGAGGAACTGTTCTGCCTGTTCAGTTGTTCGGTATAGATTCTATGCCTGGGCATATCATTATTATTCATTATTTTTACCCAATATTTTAAGGCTCTTTCTTTCATGATTATAGACAATGGGTAAACACCCAGCTCGCCAAATGTAGCGTAACTTGGAGTTTATTTTCGCACACCTAAGATATTTTTGTAGAATTTAAGTTGTATTTTGTCAATTTCTTTGAAGTCATATATACCCCAAATTTCAGATGAATATAGTAATATGGGAACAACCATAGAATCAAACAGAGCTAATTTAGTCTTGGTATCTAGAGTTATTCTACTAAAGATTGAATGCAAACTATTATAAGCCCTTAGAGCTTGGTCACATAAGGTTTTCACTGCATTTCTTAGGTTTCCCGTGTAGTTAAAATTTATACCAAGATAGCAAAAATTATCAACAATCTCAAGTTTTTCATTGTTCACATACCATTCATAATTGTTTATTTGCTTTCGTGTTTCAAAAATGCAAATTTTAGTCTTTTTAGTATTTATTTTTAATCCCCCAACTTCCCGAATATTGTGATATACAGTCAAGTTGTTTTTGCAGACTAAGTGGATCAGTCGTGAATAATACAATGTCATCTGCAAAAATAAGCATGTACATACATAATTGCGTCAAATCGTTTGGAGTGAGATTATTGAGATCTATGGATTCACTTATATCATTCAAAAATAAAATAAACATTAAAGGGGAGAGTGGTTCCCCTTGTTTTAATCCAATAGTGACATCAAAGAAGTCCGACATATTCATATTAGCGGATAGTTTGACACACGATTTAACATTTGCATAAATTGATTTTAACATCTTAATCATTTTACAGCTAATACCTGAATTACATAATTTTATCCATAAAGCATCACGGATAACAGAGTCAAAGGCTTTTTCGTAGTCGATAAAAGCGCAATATAGTTTATGTTTATTAAATAGGACGTTTTGGGTGATAGTATGTAACAAAAATATACAGTCACTTGTACTATGGTTATCTCTGAAACCGAATTGCCATTCATTAAAAATGTCATTAGTTTCACACCATTTGTTAATTCTGTTTCTAAGCACCAGTGAGAAAATCTTAGCTAAAACATTTACGAGCGTTATTCGCCTGTAGTTACCCGGAATTGACATATCCCCTTCTTTAAAAATCGGTATAATAACACCTTTATTCCATGATAAATTTGGTTAAATATTATAACAAGATAAGGACTAATAAATGAACTTGAGTCTATGAAAAAGTCCGCTACGTTGTTTTCATAATCGCAACTTTTGTGTCTTTTAAGATTTCGTATCACTTTAATTATTTTCTCTAATGAAATTTTACAATCAAGTTCCTCAGATAAGCTTATATTATTTGAGTTTTTATTGTGCTTCCTGTTGAATTTCTTTACATATTTCCAGAATTTTCGTGGATTATGTTTACTTAAATCTGAGATTTTAAACTTCTCTGTATTATAAAATCTTTGTTTGGCCTTTCTTTTAGATTGGTTAAATTTAATATAATGGTAATAGTAATATATTTATTTATCGAAGATGGAACATTAAGATTTTACGAATTATACTGTATAATATGATTGTATTTTTTACAATGCTTTCTGCTTAACATTTATATATATTCATAAAAATATTCAAACATATTCAAACATATATTCAAACATACATACATGTATGCAGACTTAACGCACCCAATACGACAGTAAATATTTAGAATAAAAATAATTACAATAGGAACGTTAATGCACTTATTATCTATTATAGAGAAACATGAACTTAGCATTTATTATAAATATTTCTTGCATCAGAGATGCCTTGTATGTACACAGGTATATGTTTAAAACCTGATAATAAATTGTTATTTCGAACAGGGAGGTATGCTGTTCCCCAATTCCATTGAAACTTATGACAATGTTTTCTTTATGTGTGGAATATTATGCTTATTAAGCGTGCTGGAGAAGGCAAATGTAAACCAGTTTTTGACATGTGATGAAAAATTAAAATTACACAAATGTAGTAAGTTGTTGTTGATCTATTTTATTTAATAATATCAACTGTCTCAAATTTTCGACCTGGGGCAATATACTTTATAATTGTGTTATTTTCAGCAGATGATCAAAACTTTGTTTTATGATGTATAATAAAAATGGGGTATACAGTTATACAATGGATTGGGATATAAAGTTATACAGGGTGATTTTGTAAAAGTGATTTTAAGAGATTGTCATTGTATTGATGTCTTGTACCATTGCATCAAACTTCATTGGTTTAGTTCCAATGTATACAATGTCTATTTTAGGGTTCACGATGTAGTGTATATAAACCATTAGATTAGGTTTTCTAACAATGTCAATCAATTATCGAAACAAGGTAATGATCATATCGATTTTGTGTATACCTATATAGCTCGGACATCACTATTCTTTCTGTAGCTTCCCCTAGGCACTGAATCCCTTACAATAACTTGCCTTTTTGTGTCTACACAATACTACTTTCGTTTGGATGACGATTGACTTCGGGATAATTTTTCTTTAACCTGCCACCTGCAAATCTCGTATAAATTTCACCTGCGAATCTCGTATAAATTTCAATTTCAAAACCTGCCTACAATAAGGTTTCATACACATTTATTTTAACCAACAGAGAAAAAAATTAATGTATTATTTTAAGTCTGATAATTCCTATTCTATTGGTACTCAACTATTTCGATTTATATGCTTTTATTTATCCTCGCCACCGGAAATCAATATGGGCGAGGCCCCCAGAAGAGGCTAGTCACTTTCGTTTTTGGGTGATTGTGCAGAGGTTCCGGAAGCATTCCTGGTTCTTTTACGTGCCAATGTAAAGAATCATACACGGGACCTCGCTTAACGTCTCGTCCACAAGAATGTTAGTACATGTATTTTAGTTACGTTAGGTGGGAAACACTGAAAAAAAGTCTGTTTTTTGACCTGGCTGGAGGAGGGATCGAACCCACAACCTTCAGATAGGCAGTAGCACTAACCACTAGACCACTTGTCCACCTAGTAAGAGTGTGTCGTATTTATACATTTAATGAATATTTAACTATTTACAGACACATTATCATTACTTCTAAAATGCACCTCGTATGCACACCCGTGTAGATAAACGAATAAGAAATTGAGTGCTTGTGATTAAAATAAAGTATTTATGGTTTTATAAACAGAACGTAACATTTGTTGTGTGTGTTTGTTGTTAATGTGGCAAATACGTATATACTCGTATGAGTCAGTCTCCAAGAAAAATTGCTATTTTGACATTATTGTATGCAATATGGTATTGAAAAAGCTCTATAATAAGTAACGTTTTTGATTTATTATTAAATAAATGTCTTCGCTTAAATTTGTTAATGAACAAGTAATTAAGAATTGCAAGCAATACAGAAGTCCCCTACCGGTTTGAAGCCATTTTCAATGTTTCTGTTGCCATAGTAACCAAAAATTTTTTTCAGAATCAAAATATTTAGACGTGCATAATCCCCTTATTGCCACCAACCCACATACCAAGTTTCATAAATCTAGCTTGGGAACTCTATGAGTTATGTCAGGATCCAGATTTGGGCATATTTTTACTCTTTCTGTCGCCATAGCAACCACCATTTTTGTCAGAATCAAAATATTTTTAGACGGCATAATCCGCTTATTGCCACCCACCCACATACCAAGTTTCATAAACCTAGCTTGGAAACTGTTTGAGTTAGTCAGGATCCAGATTTTTGACAGACGGACGGACGGACAGACAGACAGACAGACAGACTGACTGACTGACGGACGGACGGACGGACGGACGGACGGACGTTCCAACATTTGGGATTTACGGGGCTTTTCCTTTGATCTTTATGTGGTTTTTTTCCACATAAACCGACTGGTTTATGTGGATTTCCTTCTTTATTTAACTTAAATTATGGACGGAATGAACCTCATAAACCATTGGATGTTGGCCCGGACAGACAGACAAACAGACGGACGGCAAACCTATAGTCCCCTCCGGTCAAAAACCGGTAGGGGACTAATTATGCTAAAATAAATTGCTTGGTTAGTATCAATTTCGGGACGGTACTTCGATTGGGAAAAACAAAGAGTTAGTTGTTTAAAAAAGTACAAATGTATACATAATGGTCTTTCTTTAAATGTGAACATTCATGATTTTGATAAATAAATGTGAGCCAGTCTCCAGGAAAACCTGCTATAATGACATTATGTAGTTACTGCATTTAACAAGGTTTTAAAAAAGCTTTCAAATAAGAAAAAATTACATATCTATAGATTCAATTTTAGCTTTAAAATTTTGTATGAATTATATCGAAATCACATACTTCGTTGCTATGGTGACCAATGTCGGAAATGTACTCCGATTGAGAAAAACGAGGAGTTAGTTGTTTAAAACATTAGTAGTCTTTCGCTGAATACAAACACTTCTGATTTTGATACGTATTTTAAAAATTAAAACATAATTCTAGCACATGATACTATTTTGAACAATTTATGTTAAGAATTGATCAAATGGTGTAATTATGAAACACTTGTTACAGTGACGTTGAATGACGTTACAATGACGTTTGCGACATCACACAAAAAACACCAAATAGGGACTGTAACTTTCTTAAAATTCAAGATATTAACAAAATTTCTTTTGCATTTTGCTGCATTAACATTATCCTTTACAACTATTGAAAATCTCATATTCAATATTTTTGTCAAAATAGCAGGTTTTGCTGGAGACTGGCTCATGTATTTTAAGAATTAAAATATAATTCTAAAACAAGATAATATTTTGAACAGTTTATGTCTTTAATTGATCGAATACTGTATTACTATTTATTCGACGTCACGCATATTATTATATTAAAGGCTCCGAACAGGGCATCAACAAAGCAGCTGTAACTGCATTAAAATCAAGACATAAACACAATTTCTTTTGCATATTACTTCATTATGATTATTTTTTTAAAAGCTGAAAAGAAAAGATTCAGCAAACAAATTTAAAGGGCGGAATGCCTACGCTGAATGACCTAGTACCACAGTAAAACTGCTGAACTACATAGTTTTAGCAGCCTTTAGTCTCAAGAGTTAAATAACAGTATTAAAACTTTGAAAGGCCCGTATAGTCGGATGACCTAGTTTTAATAAGTAAAATGACGTAATTGAACAAATCGAGATATGACGTAATGAACTAGTCATTAAGAATTGCAAGCAATACAGAAGTCCTTCTTACACTGGCAGTTTTACTGCCATGATTTTGGATACTAACCTGCGACATTATCCTACCACTGAACCAACCAGCCCAGACTCTGATCTCCCAAAGCATCTCAAGGAGAAATCTCAGCTCAAATTGAGATTTTGCTCAAATAAGAATCTGAGTTTAAGACAAATATCAAGTTTGAGCACTTGAAATGTTGCTGATATATATAATGCTCTAACAATGTTTTCATTTTGGTGATACCAATTTTGAGTCTGATCTCGAATGCTCGGAAATTTACTCATAAGACAATCGACAAAATTGAGCTAAGATTTATCTCAAATTGAAATGTTTCGGGAGATCTGAACCAGAACTACGCCTTTACGTTACAGTATGTCCTTTTCTCTGCTATTTTTCAATAAAAGTGACGTCGCAAAAAAACTGAAAAGGAACGAGTCTAGCAATTACAGATCATTATAAAATACTCATGAAAGTTTAACGACTGGTCTGTTATGGGACCGACAACGTCCCAGTTCTAATACCGGCGCTCTAATCACTGTGGTTATGTGCCGGGTGAATGGTATGACGTAACGTCAAAAGACCCATGCTTAAAATCGTTGCTGTCAGGCGCGTAGCTAGCCCATAATCATGTGGATTCACTATTGTTCTAGGGGGTCGGGGTCATGCTCCCACGGAAATTTTGAAAACAATGGTGTAATCTGGTGCATTTGAAGCGTTCCCGAGGTGCTTTATTTAGTTCTAACAACCACGAAGATTTAATCAACGTGCGTGTAACAACGTAATTTATAGAATCATTAATTTGTTGATAAACGCTAAATTTGGCCGAGTACTTCTCTGTTTAAAAGAAAGCTAACACATAAATCAAACAAAATAATTTAATGTTCCCATTTTCAAAGATTATGTTCACATAAGCTCCAGATATGCTTATAAAAGTCTATTTGCTCGTCCCTTTTCAGGGCAGCAAAGTTCTTTCTGTATGATAACATTGTTAACCAATGTTCATATGTCTGTAGCTACTAGTAAGCGAAATATGGCAGACCAGACCGACGTTCAGTGGTTATGATAGATCGCATATATTTTACACTTCTTATACTACTAATACTACCTCTCAGCTTAGGCTCTGGAGACCCGTATGGTGATTAGTAAATCAAAGGAACAGTTAGAACAGTGACATATTCTATGTTTCCGAGAGGCGATCAGTGCCTGGGAACGTTGCCACGGTGTCGTTGGTGACGAGCTGCTTTTGCTTTGAAGGCTCCATTTACTTGAATTCGGCCATGGCCAGAGCTTTGCCGTACTTTTCACGACGGCGCCTGCTGCTAGCATGCGTGTAACCTAGCACTCCGTAACTGCTTCAACTAAGTCGATGTTTTGCTTCTGTGACAACTATGTAAAGAGACGATAAAGGTGTACCTCAGAATGTTACACTTGTAGGTGGAATCGCCTTTTCGCTATAGATAGCACTTCAATTGTAAGCTAACATAGTGGTGTAGCCGCTTTAAAATTTTAGATCGAGTCCGCACGACTGGTACATCACATAGACTGCAGACGGAATCGGTTCGAAATTCATCATTTCTTTTCTAGCAACAGCGTAGTTTCCTGTCTTTTCTTGAAAGTCGTTTTGCAGATTACCGATTTACTGCACTAAGTTTAGAAGGTTACTAACGTGTACTGCTCCGCAGGCGTACACGCATAATCCATTGATTCAAGTTATGGACTTTGCAGTTAACATTGCTTGTGAAACTAGTTGCTTGCACCTTTGCCTGGTCACACGTCGTAATGACTCTCAATGAACTTCATAACTAGAGATTCCATATACGCGGTTGTACTGGGGCGAGTTTGTTACTGCAAGCCAACAACTACAGTATGGTAGGTTGGTAGTGTCAGACACCAGTACAGTTTATAAAAGTAGAAAAAGAAACACAAACAGTCTTGCGTAAATAACCGGCACGATGTCTGAGAATATCACAATGTGAATTCTAAAGAAATTTGGAATACAGACACGACAAAGAAGGAAAGCGTTTAAAGTGAATTATGTTTGAACTTTTCCTGAAAAATATTTTTGTCAGAATCATGTGGATTCAGCTGCGTACTCGCGTATAGGTAGCTACGCGCCTGGCTGTGATAAATAATAATGTGAATTATTTCATTACTATTCGCCCTACTTTTTTAAACAAATCATGTACAACAATATCGCTTATCCAATTAACGCATAATCGCTCAGAATGGCCATCGTCGACACTATAGAATATAGAGGGACCAGTGTAGTTATTTTTCTCATAACGTTTTTATTGTTTAAACGATATAATTTCTTTAGGGTGATTTAAAAACTGCAATTTATTATCCTTTTATTATTGCAAAACTATTTAGATTATTTTGATGTTTAGACGGGGGAATTAGCGTTAAGAAATTACCACCCGTTCATACCCAAGTTTCCATCCCATGACTGTACATTCATGTAGTTACAGTATTTTTTGCATCAACTAGCGATAGGCAGTTATACCATTACTGTAGCAGTATATTTCCGGGTGTTTTATTGCTCCGCCCAGCATGGCGAACAGATTTAAGATAAGATAGTGCAATATATTAAGATCGATACAATACATGTACGCGTATGCATATTTATCCATTAGTGAAAGTTATACATGTATATAGTAACTGGTATTTGTTGAAAGATTTAATTTTTGGAATTTAACTTGATAAATCTTAATATCATAAAGATAATTTATATGATTATATGATTTCAAAATACTCCATTATATAATTATGTTATTACTTAAGCCATGTCTAATTTAATTCTTTGAGTTTATAGTATTTACTGTAAAAAATAGTTGTTTTATAAAACTAGTAACAAATGCTGATGTCTTTTCGAAGTGAAATGTTAGCGCTTTTAGATGACGCGAAAACTGCTGGCCACATATAGAATGTTAAAATTACCCCATCGGTATTTCTAAGTCATCCATCGACTTTGCCTTTGATAATGTCTAGATTTGAATAATCACAATTGGATTAAATAACAAATCGAAGTACTGAAGTAGTGTTACTTGGGGATAACGCAAATCTTAGTAATCTATTTAAATTACCTTAAATGGTATTGGATTAACAAGTGTGAATATTGTGAAAAAAATTCAGAAATATCGCGGATAGCTGACTCATTTAATTTCATGTAACAAACCTATTTAGGCAATCCGTCCATGAAAAACTCAATGAACTAGTTTCAACTATCTAACTAACCTAGTTTTAGCTGAGAAAAAGTATTAAAAAGACTAAGAATAACAGTAAATGGTTATATCATGCATCTGCATAAATAATGTTTGACGACAGTAAACAAAAAGAATATAAGTAATTGGATAGGGGATAAATTGGCGCAAAAAACCCAACTTAAAACTACACTTAGTCAAAATTCCATAACTCGGGTACGAATAGCGCGAACGATTCATAAAGTGGACGAAACAATATGGGGCGCGAAATGTGTAAACAACACCGCTTGGAAAAGGATCGTTCTAACGATAGACGCAAAATATTTAGCCGAAGATCTGAGGTTAATTTAATAGATGAAACGTCGATCAATACTATTTATCAATGCAAAATATTGAAAATAGTAAAAAATAAATACATTATAACAGGAGTTTGGTGCTAAAATGAAAAAATGAACGTTATGAAACCAAACAGTGTAAATTTCGTCTGCTTAACCTGGTACTTAACAGCGACATTTTTATCAACCCTCAAAAATCATTAGTCATTTTACAGCGCGTAGGAATTTATTCGCACAAAAACATTAACTCACAGAAGAAACATTCCAAAATTTCTCGCAATACAAAGAAATAAAAAATAATTCAATTGCTTAGGGACAAATGTTCTTAAAAATGTTTGAAAATTATGATTTTGGTTAGATTGGCTGGAACTCCTTTTTTGCTCGGATGAATTAGTTGTGGAGAAATCACATGGGTAAAATCGTAGTGATTTCAAAAGTTGGTATACAACAATACTTGGAAGAAATCCCCCAAGTAAAAACTAGCACGATTTACGAGTAGTTACCAATTCTGCCAAAGTGTATGGTTGATAATAATGCTACATTCGGATCATGTTCGGATCCCTGACACTGAATTTAGTCGCGCGCATTAATTAGTCGTAACTCTTTAACTATATCATATTCATATTAAGCATGCACTTGTCTTGAGCGTTCAATTTTGCTAATCGAACAAATATAGCAAACTGGACCCGTGTATCCGTATATAGGCAATCATCTGTTTAAGCAACCAATGTTGTTATGTGATTGAATACAGCCTGATGGACCCGTGTATCCGTATCAAGCAACCATCTGTTTTAAGCGTCCAGTGTCGTCATGTGATTAAATACCGCCAGATGGACCCATGTATCCGTATCAAGCAACCATCTGTTTTAAGCGTCCGATGTTGTTAAGTGATTGAATAAAACATAAAACTGTTCTCGTGCTTCACTCTATGTGTAACTTGATTTACATTGTAACAATTAAGAATATAGTTTAAACTTTCACACAAATGCATGGATCTATTTATTACAAGCGTACTTCCAAGCAAATAGCTAAAGATTTTTCACGATAAAACTTTATGCTTCAAAGCTTGCGCTTTTTCTACAATCAAATTAATAGAATAATATGTGAATTTAATTTGTGTTTTATTTAATAATATAATGTGATTTACATAATCGTATATGGCTGATATTTGCAATTTTCAAGAAAAGTGTAAATCTTATACTTTCACAAATGTTGGACTTCTTCATTGGTATTTCTCGCTTGCGCGAATTATAATTAATAGTGACATTTCCCAATATTGTGTTTGTATATTTTATTATTCAATTCCACACAATTTATATTACTACACCAGTCTGGTTTAAACTGAAATGCCCTCAACCAGTCAACGACTACACAATTACATAGATATTGGCAGACAAGGTGTACACAGTGATCAATTTCATTTACATCGACATTTATAGGTCATATTGATTTAGTTAGGTTCTTGTTAATTTTACTACAATATACACTGGATAGAATAACTCAAGACTTATTAAATGCAGTTATTCAACAAATGATACATATACACATACAATTATTTATTAGTCAATATAAACGGCACTTCAATTGTACTTAAACATATCATTAATAATATATACATGTACATGAATATTGTCCGCAGCTATACCATTTATGATTAACGCGAATTAAACCAACCCATATAATACAAAATCTTCGAATCTAAAAATCATAATCTAGCAAACATGAAATATATAGCAGTTTTACAACCCCTCAGGCGAATCTATAATTACTATTAATTACACCGCATGTTGAGACGATCGCAGCGGGAAGGGCCATAACAAAATTAACCGGGTTATTACGTAATCTGTATCGGTAAAAAATGGAAGGAAAAAATGGTATTTTTTCCCAAAAACATCAAAATGGACCAAAATCGTTTTAAAATAAATTCTTACGAATTACATTATTGGAAAGATAATTTATTTTCTTAAACGAAGCCGTTCGCATACAGATGATGTGATTTTTATTAAAATAATAAACGACCTGACAGTGTAACGACTATTTCCAATTCATTCTTTATCTATATGAATGAAAGTGACTATAAAAAACATTAAAAAGGACCAAAATGTTTTTATTTTATTTTTTCCAAATTAAGACTGTTTGAAAGATGAATAATTAAACTAAATCAGCCCGTACGCATACGGTCGATAGTTATAACGGTTATTAATTTATAAGCTTTTTCTAAATCTCCCCTCTATAACTCTATATAGATCTGAGCGTCTTATCGGTCGCTGTTCATGTGACCCAAAGTTGGACACGTTACGGTTAAAATACACAGAAATAATAACTAAGTGCTCTTATAAATTAACAGTAATGTTTGATCACATCAATAAGTGCAACACACCAATTGCTTGTAAGAATGCCTAAAAAGCGTATACGTAATTTGTAACATTTATTTTAAAGACGCAATAGCTATTTTAAATGATATTTTTTGCGCGTTTGAAATTTCAGGAATTTTAACATGCTTTGTCTTTGAACATGACTACGTTAGTGACCAGTGTAATTTTGACGGTTGTGCATAACGATTATTAAAAAATGTTTTAATGTTAGTATGTTATGTATTGATAATATTACATTAAATAACAATACGCCTGATCAGATAGATAACGACTGACATATAGAGCGTTAAATGGAATAAACGGCAGAAAATTCGACCGAAAGACACATACATTATTGAATTAAAGAACAATGTAATTGATTGATAAATGTACCGTCGTTTTCGACATAGTAAAATATTGCAGAGTTTAACAGGTACATTTGATCATGAACAAGTAAATATGTACAGTTCTTATATAGCCTAAGAGCTGAGGGTGATTTATTCAAAATTGGAGCCCATCTCTTAAACTTGCACTACAATTGGACATATGACCGAACATTAAGAAAATCCATTTCTTACAAATTTCCTCTTTCACAACCGCTAAGCATCCAAGATGGCGTCCAAGATGGCCGCCATTTTTAGGCGAAATGGTACTGAACGCTTATTTGTGCATGAAATGAATAGTTTTCTCACAAATATGTTTCAAAATGTACTTATAAGTTGAAAAATGAATGGAAGACACACTTTTAACTGTTTTGATAGTAAATTTTGACATTTTGGAAAAACTATGACCCATATAGAGGCCTAAAATTGGCTATTTTAGGGTATTTTTCTTAATTTTGTGTTGTTAATAACATAAAAATACATTTATAACTGTAAATTTTACCTTTAAATGGTTTTATTTATTTTATAAATTTAGTGTGAAAAATATGAGGGTGTAAGATGTACAACTTTTTCAGTTTTATGCTATCCCTAAGGGTGTGAAGTGGGTGGGGTAAATTCACATCAAAAGTGAAAAAATAAGAAGCTGCCTCTTTTTAACTAATTCTTTATGTATTAAGACCATATTGGGTTGACTTGTATAATGTGAATGAAATTATGTATGTTTAAAATCTGTTACGGTTGCTCGTGCTCTATTTTACGAAGTGGGTGGGGTAAAATTTCATAAATAGTTTTAAAGATTTAATAACGAGATTTACCAATGATTGTTTTTAAACTCTGTTCTCTGTTTTTCTTCTGACCAATGATAAACTATTCTGAAATGTTCTTCAAGTTACTTTTGTATATAATAAATGAGAGATTGTACAAATAAACACGTTACATGACTTCGCCTGTTAAAAGTTGGTGGGGTAAAAAACTGCAAAAATGAGAATAATGACTGTTTGCAGAAATTGCATTCTATGAATTATTTTGATTAATATAGACAGTACAAGTCTCTTTGGTTTTATAAGATATATCTATTGCAGCATTTCGCTGTTTTAAAAGTGATCATGCTTAATATTGTGAAGTGGGTGAGGTAAAATCACGTAAATAGCGAAACTTCATAATGGGCGCCATTATAAGCTAAAACCAATGGGTAGGCGATCAGAAGAACTTTCATACAAACCGTCATGATCAGAAGTACAACCGCAACAATTGACAATAAACCGAATCAAATGAGACTCTTAAATTTCATACATGTAAATGATGTTGAATATTTTCATTCTGGTATATCTCATGATATGCAGCAAATTGCCTTGCAACACTGACCATTTCTAGGTCAAGGTTAGGGTCAATGTAGTTATAAGGTCAAAGTACAGAAAAAGGAAATTAATAATATTTTCTCACGTTTCAGGTGATGTTTGAAATATTGATTCGATTTTATAATGCTTAATAATGAAATTATTTTAAATATAGGTCTATATACAAAATGTATAAATAAATGTTTGTGTAAAAAGGACAATTATACATATTGTAATACGAAATAAAAGACGCGATTGCTCGTACTACAACTAGATAAACTCCCAACAAGCATATAAAGCCATTTCTAGCCTTATGGAGTAGTCACTACCAGTGGATGAAGCCATTTCTAGCCTTATGGAGTAGTCACTACCAGTGGATGAAGCCATTTCTAGCCTTGTGTAGTAGTCACCACCAGTGGATGAAGCCATTTCTAGACTTATTGAGTAGTCACCACCAGTGGATGAAGCCATGTCTAGCTTTATGGAGGAGTAACAACCAGTGGATGAAGCCATTTCTAGCCTTATGGAGTAGTCATCACCAGCGGATGAAGCCATTCCTGGCCTTATGGAGGAGTCACCATCAGTGGATGAAGCCATTTCCAGCCTTATTGAGTAGTCACCACCAGTGGATTGAGCCATTTCTAGCCTTATGGAGGAGTAACCACCAGTGGATGAAGCCATGTCTAGCCTTATGGAGTAGTCATCACCAGTGGATGAAGCCATTTCTAGCCTTTTGGAATAGTAACCACCAGTGGATGAAGCCATGTCTAACCTTATGGAGGAGTCACCACCAGTGGATGAAGCCATGTCTGGTGTTATGGAGGAGTAACCACCAGTGGATGAAGCCATGTCTGGCCTTAAGGAGGAGTAACAACCAGTGGATGAAGCCATGTCTAGCCTTATGGAGGAGTAACCACCAGTGGATGAAGCCATGTCTAGCCTTATGGAGGAGTAACAACCAGTGGATGAAGCCATGTCTAGTCTTATGGAGGAGTAACCACCAGTGGATGAAGCCATGTCTAGCCTTATGGAGGAGTAACCACCAGTGAATGGAGCCATTTCTAGCCTTATGGAGGCTAAACCACCAGTGAATGAAGCCATTTCTAGCCTTATGGAGTAGTAACCACCAGTGAATGGAGCCATTTCTAGCCCCGTGGAGTAGTCACCACCAGTGGATGAAGCCATTTCTAACCTTATGGAATGTTCACCACCAGCGGATGAAGCCATGTCTAACCTTATGGAGGAGTCACCAACAGTGGATGAAGCCATTTCTAGCCTTATGGAATGGTCACCACCAGCGGATGAAGCCATTTTTATCCTTATGGAGGAATCACCACCAGTGGATGAAGCTATTTCTAGCCTTATGAAGGAGTCATCACCAGTGGAAGAAGCCATTTCTAGCCTCGTGGAGTAGTCATCACCAGTGTTAAAGCCATTTCTAGTCTCGTGGAGTAGTCATCACCAGTGGATGAAGTCATTTCTAGCCTCGTGGAGTAGTCATAACCAGTGGATAAAGCCATTTCTAGCCTCGTAGAGTAGTCATCACCAGTGGATGAAGCCAATTCTAGCCTCGTTGAGTAGTCATAACCAGTGGATAAAGCCATTTCTAGCCTCGTAGAGTAGTCATCACCAGTGGATGAAGTCATTTCTAGCCTCGTGGAGTAGTCCTCACCAGTGGATGAAGCCATTTCTAGTCTTATGGAATAGTCACCACCGGCAGATGAAGACATTTTACGCCTTATGTAACAGTCACTTCCGGCGGATGAAGACATTTCTAATCTTATGGAGGAGTCACCTCGGCGGATGAAGCCATTTCTAGCCTCACGGTGTACTCCCCACCAGCGGATAAGCAATTTCTAGCCTAAATTAGTAGTCGCCACCAGTGGATGAAGCCATTTCTAGCCTTATGGAGTAGTCACTCCCAGTGGATGAAGCCATGTCTAGCGTTATGGAGTAGTCACCAACGGCGGATGAAGCCATTTCTAGCCTTATGGAGTAGTCACCAACGGCGGATGGAGCCATTCTAGCCTTATGGAGTAGTCACCAACGGCGGATGGAGCCATTCTAGCCTTATGGAGGAGTCACCACCATTGGATAGGGCCATTCTAGCCTTATTAAGTACTCCCCTTCTGCGTATGAAGACATTTCTAGCCTTATTGAGTACTCCCCTTCTGCGTATGAAGACCGTTCTAGCCTTATGGAGTACTCCCCTACTGCGTATGAAGACATTTCTTGCCTTATGGAGTACTCTTCACCAGCGAAAAAAAGCCATTTATAGCCTTATGGGGTACATGTATTCTCAATCAGCGGATAAAGACATTCCTTGCCAGATAGAGTACTTGTCACAAGTGGATATGTCATTCCAAGGCCTATAAGAAACTCAATACTGCTAGCAAAAGCCATTCATATCCATTTGTAGAACTCCCAACCCGTGGTAAACTGATTCCCAGTCCTGTGAGGGTATGCACCACCACTAGAAAAAACATTCCTAGCAGTATGGAGTACTCACCACCAACGTATCAAGCAATTACTAGCCAAATGTTTACTAACTACTCCTAGCAAAAGCCATTCTTAGACATATTAAGTATGGAGTATGTATGAAAACGCTAGTTTTACTCTTATGTTTGCCTATACATTGGTTTTAGGCTTTTAGCCTATAAAGTCGCCACACTATAAACGCTATATTATCAGATATTTTACCCAACCCACCCTATAAACTAAGCATGGTCGATAAACATCTAGTTTAGAAACAACAATAGGTCATAGCAAAAAGTATTTTATAAAGAAAGAGCTGGGTACTGTTTATATTGAGCAAAATAATACATAGAATGCAATTTCTGCAAATATCCATTATTCTCATTTTTGCAGTTTTTTACCCCACCCACTTTGTACAAGCAAAGTCATGTAACGTACTAATTTTTAAAACTCGTCTATTATCTACACAAGAAACTTATTGAACATTTCAGAATAGTTTATCATAGGTAAGAAGAAAAACAGAGGTCAGAGTTTAAACAACCATCGGTTAATCTTGTTGTTTAGTTTTTTTGATTATTTGTGAAATTTTACCCCACCCACTTCGTAAAAAAGAGCAAGTGCAACCAAAACTAATTTCAAAAACACACCATTCCATGCACGTTGTACAACAAGTCAACCCATGATGCTCTAAATACATAAATGTAGTCAAAATTATGTAATTTCTTAATTTTTTCACTTTGGGGTATATTTACCCCACCCACTTCAAACCCTTAGCGATAGCATACAACTAAAAAGTTGTAAATCTTACACCCTCATTTTCTTCATACTAAATTTACAAAATAAATAAAATCATTTAAATGTAAAATTTACAGTCATAAATGTACTTTTAAGTTATTGACAATACAAAATTAAGAAAAATACCCTAAAAATAGCCAATTTTGGACCTCTATATGGGTCATAGCTTTTCCAAAATGTCAAAATTTACTATCAAAACAGATAAAAGTGTGTCTTCCATTAATTTTTCAACTTATAAGTACAGTTTGAAACATATTTGTGAGAAAACAATTTATTTCATGCACAAATAAGCGTTCAGTACCATTTTCGCGTAAAAATGGCGGCCATCTTGGACGCCATCTTGGATGCTTACCGGTTGTGAAAGAGGAAATTTGTAAGAACTGGGTTTTCTTAATGTTCGGTCATATGTCCAACTGTGGTGCAACTTTAAGAGATGGGCTCCAATTTTGAATAAATCGCCCTCAGCTCTTAGGCTATTATGTTGACGTACATGACGTTAGACAAACGTACCCAGTACCGTGCGTTACGTCTGATGTGAAACTTTAACATTTATGACTAAGGTGACCCCTTTTACCATGTATTAACTACATATTTTGACAAAATTGCGTGTTTTATGTTACGCTTATAGGTCGCAACTTTTGATGTTACGTCTATACAAAACACTCAACTGAACTCATGGTCACACCTATAGTACGGTAAATCGTCATATACCTTATATAGTATAGTTACATAGACGCATGTCTCTCAATAGACTGGTGCCTCGGTCCGATTGCTTTCTGACGTCGCAATATACGAACGGGTACCAGTCTAGTCTCTCAATGCTGCTGGTTCGAAACATGGTTCCTTTACTCATATGGTCGGACACCATGGTTCTTACACCATAACCTACATTCGGAACACCTCGAACAATTCTCTTCAGAATCATAAAATTTAATTAGAAATTTGCCGAGGAATTCCGAATGCATAAACTACGAGACACAGTCACTATTTCAGCTCAACTTGAACAGACACTGTGAGCTTTTGTGATCACTTTTTGTCCATCGTCCGTATGTTCGCCCGTCAATTTTTTTCTTATCCGCACGATAACACTGTGGACATACCACGTGACAAAATGTTGTGTTGGTGAGCTCAAAACGGGTGAAAATCGCTCGACTCAGGTAACATTTTTCCTTTTTTATTTCTTATTACTAGATGAATATTCATGAAACAAAGACGAGAGCCGTCTCCGTAGCGAGATACACATTGTGTAGTTTCAAATATGTACCAAAATCCCTTTATTTTGTCAGAAAGTGCAACCGCGCATTTCCAAACTGAAAACGGAATACTGTGTTGGTGAGGAAAACACAAAAACATGCCAAAATGAGCGGCTTTTTGACTTTTCTAGTGATTCTGTGGACAAACTATCTTGCGATGCATTGTATTTTATATTTATACGACTCAAGAGTCACATGTTTTCTCAATATATGCATGTATTCGCGAATTTTTTTTTAAAAACATCAAAATGCTGTGTGGGTGAGCTATTTCTGAAGGGCTGTGTGGGTGAGCAGTTTCAGAAATAATACATAGATGAACATATTTCTCTTACTCGATATTAATTGGTAACATATACTTAATACATTAATGCATTGCTACTTATTGCATATATTTTCATAGCCACGTCATGGTTTCTCATTAAACCCATCCAATTCTGTTTCCTTCAACAAAACTTGTTCTTCCTATTCATTCCCTTGTAAACACTTTTTTACTGACGGACAACAGCTTTGTCATTTATCTCTATTACAGCATAGGTTTCAAATGACCTGTTGATTAATGATAGTTTTGCTTTATTTTCAGGGACTCTTCTTTCGATTCAAGCCAGGACAAGAGTAAAGGGGCGAAACCGCGAAGAAACTTTGTCGAAAAGCCGTATTGTTGTCCTCCGATGATCATTATGTGGTCTAGCGGTTCAAGCCCGTAGAAACGACTGCATGTTATTGCCAACCAATAGAAAGAGCATTGGCGGGAACAGCGACTCGTAATTGATGTTCATATGTCAAGACTAACAAAAGTTCAAATACAAAGATGTCTATCTGCTTAATTAGTTGTCTGTTTTGTTTATCACTGCCAACTTGTTTCATGTACGAGGGGTGTTTCAGAATTACGTGGACATTTGCTCTTAAAATTTTATTTTAGGCCAGCTTGATATGGAAGTTACACAAAAGCGGGTTTTCCATAAGTGGCATACACCTAACATGAATTTTAAAACAAGAATTTGCATCACATAAATGTTTCACGGATCACAGATTTTTTCAGTAAACCTTGTTACAATATTGCTGATTGTTACTGTGTTCCTTCATTTACAAATTGAGAAATATTTTTACACCTTGTCTAATATCGTATTGACACCTGCATGGAATTTCAAGGTTAAATTTGGTATACGTTTAATTCATAACCATACCGTAAGTACAGAAGCTGTATGGACGTAATTTATGATCATATCCGAATGAAATTTGGTACACTTAACGTTGTGCAATAAATATCAATATTACATTGTCTACAGATGTGTAACTGTAAGTATAATGTTTTTAATTAGAGCAAAATTTCACGTAATTCTGGATCACCCTCTTACATTATTGAGCTACGGTAATAGATTGACCAAAAACATATTTATAATAATTATGTAAATTAATGGATCACAAACAGTTTAATCATAGATAAGAATCACAGTAAAACCATTCTCAAAGTAAAAACAAGCATTTTCCCGAAGACACGAATTTACACACTACGTATTATACAGAAGAGAAAAATGTTCTGAGAGTGAACGGTGTGTAAGTACAAAGTCGGGGATAATGTTGCAATGAATGGACACATTGCTACACACAGTTCATCATCGTCCCACACATGTGGCATATTTGGAAAGGTGTATAACACCAAAGCAGTCTTAAACCTATGTCCCACTGAAGAAGGCGATGAGGAATTACACATACTTTCCCCGTTTGTGTAACATCCATACCAAGCTGGCCTAAAATAAACTTTTAAGAGCAAATATCCACGTACTTCTAGATCACCCCTCGTACATGAAACAAGTTAGCAGTGATAAACAAAACAGACAAGTAATTAAGTAGATCGATATCGTTATATTTTAACTTTTGTTAGTTTTGACATATGCACATCAATTACGAGTCGTTGTTCCCGCCAATGTCCTATTTCTTTTGGTTGGTAATAACATGCAGTCCTTTCTACGGGCTTGTCCCGATAGACCACATAATGAACATCGGGGGAAAACAATACGGCTTTTCGACAAAGTTTCTTCGCGGTTTCGCCCCTTTACTCTTGTCCTGGCTTGAATCGAAAGAAGGGTCCCTGAAATCAAGCAAAACTATCATTAATCAACAGGTCATTTGAAAACTATGCTGTTATAGAGATAAATGACAAAGCTGTTGTCCGTCAGTAAAAAAGAGTTTACAAGGGCGTGAATGGGAAGAACAAGTTTTGCTGAAGGAAACAGAATTGGATGGGTTTAATGAGAAACCATGACCTAGCTATGAAAATATATGCAATTAGTAACAATGCATTAATGTATTAAGTATATGTTACCAATTAATATCGAGTAAGGGAGAAGAGAAATATGTTCATATACGTATTATTTCTGAAACTGCTCACCCACACAGCATTTCAGAAATAGCTCACCCACACAGCATTTTGATGTTTTTAAAAAAAATGTCGCTATTACATGCATATATTGAGAAAACATGTGACTCTCGAGTCGTATAAATATAAAATACGATACATCGCAAGATAGTTTGTCCACATAATCACTAGAAAAGGCAAAGAGTCGCTCATTTTGGCATGTTTTTGTGTTTTCCTCACCAACACAGCATTCCGTTTTCAGTTTTGGAAATGCGCGGTTGCACTTTCTGACAAAATAAAGGGATTTTGGTACATATTTGAAACTACACAATGTGTATCTCGCTACGGAGACGGCTCTCGTCTTTGTTTCATGAAAATTCATCCAGTAATAAGAAATATAGAAAGGAAAAATGTTACCTGAGTCGAGCGATTTTCACCCGTTTTGAGCTCACCAACACAGCATTTTGTCACGTGGTATGTCCACAGTGGATACTGTAGGTGTTTTATTTAAAGCGACTGTCTCACGTATCAAATTTGTGTATTGCAAAAATAAAATTAAATTGTCAAATAATCATGTAATTTGGTATAGTTTCCTGTGTATGCCATACACAACCACATTGACATAAAAAATAACTTGGGAAACATCGGCATTTTGTAGTTATTTAGCATTTTTACACCCAAAATTCAATAGGGTATTAATACCCTATATATTTAGCATTACTATCACTTAACTTGTCTGAAATTTGTTTGCATTCGATGAAAACGAATTGCGAAATGAACCGAATACCTCACAGATGTTTCGGCTTTAGTTTGTTGATGTTACAGTTTGAATTACATAATTCACAGAACATTTTGGAAGGAAACTCTGCGATATTTTCAAACAGAAAACTACTGAGTGCCAAATATCAAGAGTGATTTAAATGCTGATATGTATGGTGTCATATTTCTGCCACCAGATAGCAGCATACTTATCTAGATAATTAAGTGGTTAACACGTTAGGTAACTAGATAATAAGTTAATTCATAAACAGTATCTTATCTAGAAAAAAACACATGATACTGCCACCAACTGCCAGTTCTTACCTCTTTAGAAAAGTGTTAACTTGTCAACGTGTTATGTATCTAGTTAGCATGATAATTAACTAGATAATTAAGTTGTTATCTAGTTACATAACGCGTTAACCACTTAATTATCTAGAAAATTAAGTTGTTATGGTATAAACGCGTAAGGTTAGGTAGGAAAATTACGTCATACAAATTTTTAGCCCGATCTGTGAGGCAGCACCTTTACGATTCAAGTTTAACCCACCTTGCACACCAGTTGGATCATCGGAAGATCTCGGTTTCTTTCTTGACATGCCACAAACTATTCCAGAGTTATGATCTTTACATTTAAATGAAATATGCTACGTTGGTCTTGTCTGCACGAATGAGGTTTTACTTTACTGTTTTGATCTTTTTAAACGTATATAATGCAAGGTGTGGTTCTGTACTTGTTTCTTGAACTAGCAACAAATGTATATCCCACCATCGGTTCCATACCCACGTACCAAAAATGACCTGACATTGGCTACTTCGAAGGGTCTACATTGTATAAATACAGGCTATACAGTTATGTTTTGCATTTAACAAAACTAGCACTTAACTTGTGTTAGCATAATTTATTTGTTCCGTTCCCAAACCAGTTACATTTGTATATCCCACAAATTGTTGCACAGTTACGACCATTCAAAGGACAAGAAAGGGCTACATGTATTTTGGTATTATATACGTGATATATGTAAACAGTTTTATTTATGATTCAGTTTTAACATAAACTGCGCACAACTTTTATCACGATATGATCTCAGGTCCTGTCTTGAAATGGCTATATCCAACAAACTGTTCCAGCGTTTCTAGACTACCCTTTGAATGACCAAACAAATGGACTATTTTGGTCTTATCTACGTGATAGATGTTTCATTTATGAATCGATTTGGTACAAGCATTCTAGTTTTTTTTGGCTAAAATTAAATTCGATAATTAAACTTGAGTTTGACATCGAACGTTGTTGTTTCTTGATCTTTGGTCCCGGATTAGATACGAAATTCATAGATAGTATAGAAAATACACAGCTGGTCGCATTATCCTACAAACACATACTTTAATGACAAAAACGGGGATGGATAGTGACAAAGGAATTGGGCATTTGAACTATTAGCTGATGTGTCATTGCTCATTGATTAGTTGTGGTAAGAGATATACATGTACCAGTTTGACAATATTACTGTTAGATAATGAAAGCAAATCGTATCAAATCTTGTTATTGGTTGTGGGGATGGGTTAATACGATTAGATTTAAGTTTAATGACCCGTCGTTTGACCTACTTAACAAATAAGCATGTGTATATTGAGAAATGAAAAGTCGGTACAAGTTCAGACATATTAATGTGAACACACAGTCTAACCTAGTAGCCAATAAACGGATGAGGCTACTTTAAGACGAATGTTCAATATAGCCGCATAATTAAGAGACACACAATTAAAACGTAGATGACCAGAATTGGTAATGCTAGATTGTATTTAAAAGATATGTTAAATGGTGCTTTAAAAAGGCGCATGTAAAATGTCAACTGGTGACTTTAAAGCCTGTAAATGACCCTGAATTTGTGCTTTACCAACCAGATGAATATATTTTATATTTAAATAAAAGATATTTGAATAGTGAAATGGTTATTATGTTTATGTAATTGAATACAATTGTATACCATTTATAGAATTAATAAAAAAAAATATGAAAACCCGTTGTATACCGGCTGTTATACAATGGTTTGGAGTTCTGACGCGTAGGTTAATAACAAACGTCAGAACGACAAACCATTGTGTAACAGCCGGTATACAACGGGTTTTCATAGTTTATTTCGATTCTGACATAATTTAAACTCGGAATTATATATAAAGCCAGTGTTATTTTGCGAGATATATGTTGCTTAGGTTACTTGTTTACCTGCATGACGTCACTTTCATTGTATATCGGCCGATATACAACGTTATGATTTGTTCTATGTCTATATAGGGAAAATCGCCGGTCATGTTAGAATTAAGCCCAAACATTCTAAAACAATAATTAATTGGAATCATCTTAAAATGAAAATGTACTACAACACCCTGGCCCTTTGGTCCACAGGGTGTCCCAAAAAAACGGAGACCTAGGTCAAACATTCGTAACTTTGTGTCTCTTATCAATGACACATTGTCAATATGAAAAACATTAAGGGATAAACATAGTTCAAAGTATTAACATAATAATTGTGATTATTTACTCCTATACCCAGAGTTACCTCCCTTGTTTTCAATCACGTGTTTCAGTTTATTAGCATACAGTGAAAAAGGAATTTCAGCATGTTCAAAGAGAATGATTTACATGCTGACCCCAAATGACATCTCAGGTGTCCCATATTCAAGGAAAATGGATCTGCATGCATTAATGATCATCATGTATGGCAAACAGATTTACTATATAACTCGCGATATGATCATGTCCGAGCTATATCTAGGCACCTTGCCCTTAGGTTTGAGGTCAAATGTCAGTAATTGTGTGCACATATCATGTTTTTGCAGCTAATTTGTTGTAATAAGTGGTTTTTGCTTTCTTATAAATGCTGACACACTAAATGGTTCTGATATATATCTATGAACTGTTTATTTAGATAAAAGTTCACCTTATTACCTTTTACTTCTAACTAAGCTTTCTTGTTGATTGTTTTCAATAATTATAACTTAATATTGATATGTTGCTTCTTGTGAATGTTATGAATATTTTAGGTAGCCTGCTTCACTTCTAGTAAGTAAACTCGCAACTTTCTCCCCGCTTTTATTATTACATTGCGAAGTTCTTAGTTTTTCACAAAATTGTCATCACTTCTGTGACTTAAAAACCTAGTTATTTCTGAAAATGAACGCTCAGACAACAATGTCTTATCAAATGATGAAATTTTCCTCGTAATTCGGCAAAAAAACCCAGGAAATATCACCAAAGTTAAAATGATGACGCCACTTCCTGTTTTAACGCAAAACATGTTAATGAAAACCTATTTTAGAAGAAGAGATCACTTTTACACACTCTCACAAAAAAATCAGTCAAATTCATTACAAATTAAATAAGTTAATTATAAGGGTTTTAGGTAGGTCCCCGGTTTTTTTTGGGACACCCTGTATATGCATTAAAAACAATTCAATCGAAGAAATAATTTCGGTTGCTTTCGATTTGAACGTCATAGGTTATGGTTTGGGCTTGGAAACAATGTACATGTACCACACATATGGTTTATGTAGAGTTTAATTTGGTATTTTAAAAATGGGTTATCTCTATAAAAAAAATTATATTCGTTATCATAATCAGGTCCCTTTTCAATGAAAATTGCGGTAAACGGGCGCAAAAAAGGACACAATTAGTACATTTTGTACATAATTTCTAGTCTTGTCATAATTTATATTGGGTTAAGGATGTTGATTAAAGTGTACTTTATCTAAAATTAAAATAGAACTTTTTAACTACTTTTTGTGCTATTATGACATAATTATCTTCACTTTTCTAATCAGTTTGCAGTGAAGTCGCATTTCAGATAGAAAGGGTGCACAGTTTGGTCCTGGATCGCTCACCGGAATAATCTTCACAAGTTTGGTCAAGAGATCATTAATTCATTCTCTATATATAAGTAACCTTTTAGGGGATCCGGGTAGTCTCAGGTAATATAAACACTCATCTAAATGGGTACAGTTAACCCCAGTAATAATACCTAATTTTACAAAAATTGTATGAAAATGTAGCCTCTATTTCACGAAGTGCGTTTTCATTTTATTTATTCCGTGACTTAATTTTTTAACCAAATTATCCATATTTACACTAAACCAAGATGGTATCATATCACGACAAACATTTTGACAAATTTTCATGACGATCCATTTCTAAAACACAGCCTCTACGGCTCTCAGTCGTACGCAACAAAAATGGATCCAAACAGAAAATAACAGAAAAATCAAACATATACTAGTACAGTTACATGTATATGCGTAGAGAGGCTACAGGTTTCACTATAGTTTGATATAACTCAGCGTTTCGAGGACTCATCGATGGTTTATGAGTTCACATTTATCTGTGTCTGATTTGAGTATCATTCATACCTTCCTCAAGCAATTGATAATAAAGATAGGTGGTGGTAATACCTTCCTCAAGCAATTGATAATAAAGATAGGTGGTGGTAACACGTTTATCGGTAATGGTACGAGTAGTCACAGCTATAAACTAGGTCATCCATTTAATAGCATTTATTTGACATAACCATAGCTACTAAAGAAAATGAGCCCTACTCAGAAAATCGTTTAGTCTGCAAGGATGTAGCCAGGCTTGAATGGATGTTACGCACACAATCATTGAAGTGTATAGTTGGCAGAGATGGGGTGAATTACTTATGCATTACATTACATTAACATTTTCCAAATAACATTGACCAGTGCATTGAATTACAATTACTTTGATTTTATACTGAGTAATGCATTACATTACAATAACAATAAAATAGTGCATTAAATTACCAATACTTTTACATGGGTACTAGTAATGCATTAACTTATAATTATCTTGTCGTAGTTATGCATTGCATTACAATTACTTTTCAATTCTGATGATTGAATCACCATAAAATATTATAAAACCTGTCTGAAAGACAAATATTTTATAGATATAGACTATACATGTATACCATTTTCAATTAAATCACAGGAACTTGCATTTATTTTTTGAAAAAAAAATAAAAAAAATTTCACTAGGCCTACTGTACTATTAAAAATTTTTTTTTTCATTTTTTTCAAATTATAAATGCAAGTTCCTATGATTAAATCTAGACTGTGAAGAATTGTTAAAAGAGACCACCAGGCAACAGTTGTTACAGCAAACACGGATCCAGATCCTGTAACGTCATATCCGTTGAGGCTAAACATGGCCGCTACACAACCCTTCTATATATATAGGGTACACTCACATAATTTGAAACCATGTGCCTATGATTTTTGCTGTACAAATAGTTGGTCTTCAGAGACAGAATGTGACCAAACATTTAAAAATGTTCATATCAGAATCGATAAATATTAGGTAAAATTAGGTAAAATTAACATAACTTGTTTTAAAAATTCTTAAGCCCCTCTAACCTTTGGTGGGAAGCACAAACTTACATGTTTATTATTATAAATGCACATTTTACAGCATTATCAAGTTATTTGATGAAGTTTGATGTAACGCAGTTACTTTCTGATATCATGGGCCTACAAAAATTCTCATTGCGGTATATAACATATTTTGGAATATCAAACTATAGTTCCAAGTTTGTAATGAAAATTATGTAATTTCGTGCAGAGAAGCTGACTGAATCTACACTTTCTGATACAAAGGACTAACGCCCTTAGCTTTCGATTTTAATGCCATTTTTGGCCATATTTATGATTTTACTGTTAAATGTTATGTTACGCACGTGCGTATCGATGGCTTCGCCTCAGTTAGGAATCTAAAAGGGAGTTTTTAATCTGTCATATTATGTGTATTGTTATTATTATTTATTGTTCAGAATACTGAGCCCTTATTGTTCTGCTACATGTACTGAATTGTAAACATGTTACATTCGGGAGTTCTGGTCCTTATAGGATATTGGCGATTATCATATCAGCAAAGGAATTGCAAGTTTAGTCCCAGTTCTTACGTCTTTAACTACACAATGTACAATGGTAACTAATATGAACAAATGCACTGCATCCAGTGGGGATTTCTGGGCGAGGAAAAATAATGACTTTGGAATTGTTTTGCTCCGCAGAGACTATACATCTAGCCTCTGGCTGCCAGGCAACACCACATAGAATACCAGGCAAACAAATACTTAGAACAGAGTGTTTTCCGATCTAGGAGACGGGTTGCACAGATATGCACACACGTCTTTTATTTGCTATTTATATTTCAATTCAACATATTCACAAGTTGGCTCGCTATGCCGTTCGACGACGTCGCGTTAACATGCGATGACGTCATTTCCGACGTCGCCATATTTTTTTATGTTGGATTAAATAAGATATGTATTTTTTCAATAATGTTCACGGTTGAATCAGGCTTATATTTCGAAACGTTATTTAAAGAGTGGAACTGTATTGATATGTTATATTGGAAAACATAAATTAAACAAGATTGGTTCTCAAATCTTGAGCAACAACTTGCCTCTACCGGAAGTGGAACGTGAAATTCAGTCTACCGAATCATTATTCTGCATACGGTCTGTCAAAAAACAGGCCATAGCCAATGCAACTACAACAACAACAATGACGTGTTGTTTGCATGTAATCGTTAATGGGGATTTTCCCGGCCGATAACAACCCTGATTATAAGGGACAAAACTCTGGTTGATAAAAAAGTCTTCCTGTTGACTTTTTCACGTAACCTCCCATTGGAGAACGTAATATACCGGACCATATATAACGTAACGTTGTCTTGTTCATTGACAACCTTCATGTATTAGCTGAAAATCGCTTTTGTCCAAAGTGTACCCTTTTATATGCAACAAGGGTTTGGTTTCTTGGCATTAGAAAATACAGTGAGTTGTACTGCAGACAGGCTGCTTTCTTTGAAAAAGGAGTCTATAATAGTTTTGCTTGTTAAGCTGAGTGCTGCCTTCCTTGTTTGACTTAATATTATCTTTTTGATTCTGATGATATGATACAGTTCATGGCAACATGATGTATTTATAGTCAAATTGGTTAAATTATAAAAAATACATGTTCATTGTATATCAAACCAGCCTTTTTTAACCAGGTCATATTCTTGAAATACCCGTTGTATATATTTATTTATTTATTTATTTGAGTCTCATCTATATTTACAACATATATTGCACACGACATAAACACAAATCATATATAGCCACTCTTATTAAGAGTAACAGTGTATAAGAGACATTATCTACATTATAATAAAACATCAGCTATCACAAGGTACATGTACCGTATATAAAAATATGATATAACACATTTTTACATAGTATATGTTTAAAACTGAAAAACAGTTGTTAATCCTTATTAAAATATAAATTAAAAAAGGAAGTATTAAGATACTGAGAGTTACCGTGCACTATAGCGCATATTTAAGAAATGACTCATGAAATCTACTTAGGACCGATCAGATTGGTTCTAATTTGATTAACAACTGTTCTTCAGACGAACTAAAATATTATAATTTAATCAAATACGTACATTATTTACAAAGACAAAAAGAACGACGCTGTAAAATATTGTAGCAGGTTTTGGCACTTATACGTATATATACAATGTACTTTGTACGAATATTTTACAATTTGTCAATACATTTGTCAGCTCCGAGCCAAATAATTGTGACCGCACGGCAATGTGTCGTCAATGTTTTGCCTTGTATTTGAAACTAGCAGAAAACATATCTTTGATAAAATAAATTATATTATTAAGAATTTTGTAATATTGTCTAATACTCAGAAATTTGCATGGCTTGAATGTCCTCATAAGATCATGATGTTGTAACTAATTTTGCCAACTTTCTATTCAATATAAATACCAACATTTTTACGAGTAAAATTAATTATCAAACATATTCGTAAGGTATCAACCTCTTCATGCTGTTGTTAAGTGTCTTTTTAGTTGTTTAAGATGTATACTCTCTATTTAAGTTGTGTTTGACCAATACCAATTAAGCCTTATTTCCATTAATACCCTAATTTAATATGTACGTATATTTTGTTGAAACTTGTCATCATGTTTTATCATGGGGATTCACCATCTCGTTGTATATGACCCCTGATTGGTTGAATAAAATATTTTCCGTCGCACGACGGTCGCACGATGCAGAAATTTCTTAAGTCCGTCGTGCGACGGACACACGATAGTCCCCAAATTTGCATCGTAGACCCGTCGCACGTCCGTCGTACGACAATTGTGAAAGGGGTTTAAAGGCGGCGTAAATAAGAGTAGCTTTAAAAGCGAATGGATCGAGACGTATCTGTACGAAAACTTGAACTTGAAAAATATTCTTATCTTTCTTACCCTTATTTTTCGTATGACGAAGAAAGCCCTACGACAATTATGAAAGGGTTTTGAAGGGTGCGCTATATCTCTTTGTTAGGCAAAGACGGCGTAAATAGCGAATTAATCGGTGCGTATTTGTACAAAAACTTGAACTGATACCAACTTACAACGTTTAATGATAACGAATTGATAACGACAGAGCACGGACACACTGATAACATTAGTTGTGGAATTGTACGAGTGTACTGCTGTACAAAATGGGAATTTTATCACCATTGGCGATTTTCAACCGCCGTAGAGTTATCCAGAATGCACAGTTTGTTGTTTTTCTGGCTTTAGTTGGATTTTATATCAAGCTTGGCTTCATACTTAGTAATGCCATGTACAATGCGGATGGACCAGGATTATACGAGATTATTGGTCAGTACGGAGTTATCAAAACTTTATTTTTATATGCGTGTCTCAGTGCAACAGTTTATGTATCAGCTCCTATTGCATTTTTAAATGTATTCGGTATGATCATCTCAAATCCTTTCAGCAACCAAACTAACCATGGACAAGTCACAATGGAAACACCGTTTATATGTTTCCGTGTTGTAACAAAAGGGATGTATCCTAGGTTAGTCGCTGAGGTTACCCAGAAGAACTTAGAAACGTGTCGAAAAGTAGGACTGAAACACTTTAAATTTGAAATTGTTACGGATACAACTTTGAATTTGAATACATCTAATGATGTCCGTGAAATTGTTGTTCCAGGTAGTTATCGCACGCCAAATCGTACATTGTTCAAAGCTAGAGCCTTACATTACTGTCTGGAACAAAATATAAATATTCTATCTAGCGATGATTGGATTACACATCTTGACGAAGAAACATTGCTCACTGAAAGTGTTATACATGGCATAATTGAATTCATTACAAAACCGGAATCTAATGTTGGACAAGGTGTGATTACTTACGGAAGTTGTGGTATTGAAAACTGGATTACTACATTGTTAGACGGTGTTCGTGTGTCCATTGACTATGGTTTGTTCAGATTTGGACTTGAGTATTTACACAGACCAATGTTCGGTTTTAAAGGATCTTTCGTCGTTGTTAAGATGCAAATTGAGAAAAGAATTGGATTTGATTTTGGACCGAAAGAAAGCATAGCTGAAGATCTCAGATTCGCATTAACGGCCTGGCATAATGGATATAGATTTGATTATGTGAAAGGTACCATGGAGGAAAAAAGTACTTTTAGTTTGGTAGACTACATGAAACAACGAAAACGTTGGTTTATTGGTCACTTTCATGTGCTTTGGTCCAATTCTTTGCCTCCATATTGCAAGGTTGTGGTTCTTATTATGAATGTCACTAATGTATTTCTGTGGACCAATATTGTAAATTTCATTGGCTCTACCATATACCCAGTCCCGCTAATGAAATGGCAGCTCAATTTGTACTTTCTCATGACAAGCAACATTCTCTTTATGCTCGCGTTTGGTAACTTTATGTCCATTTCACATTCAAGATATGCTCTAGGTACAAGGTTAGCTTTATGTTTTATTTCACAATGTCTTGTTCCAGTACTGGGTGTTGTTGAGGCATTAGCCTGTTTACAAGGTTTTTTCCAGAGAAACAAGTTATCTTTTGATATTGTCCAGAAGGAGACAGTAGTTAGCAATGATCAAAATGTGAAATCAAACGAATCATTGAAGGCAAGTGTTTAAGCTCTGAATATAGCTCATATCAAATAAGGTTCACGTATATTGTGAGTCATATTTGGTGATGAGGCACTCTCTCAACAAATATGGTTCACTGTGAGCTTTATTCGGCACAATGTGATTTTCTCCCATGAAATGGCGGAAGGGCATATAGTGTTCACCCTGTCCGTGTGTGCGTGTGTGTGTGTTCGAAAATTGCGAAATCGTGTCCGCTCTATAACTTTGTCATGTCTTATCGGATATTTCTAATATTTGGTACAAATTTTCACCACATCAAGACAATGTGGCATGCGCAAATCTCAGGTCCATAGCTCAAGGTCAAGGTCACACTTAGAGGTCAAAGTTTAAAAGGTTCAAATATGCATGTGATTCGTGTCCGCTCTGTAAGTATGTCATTTATCATTGGATATTTAGAATACTTGGTACAAATGTTCACCACTTCAAGACGATGTGTCATGCGCAAGACCCAGGTCCATTGCTCAAAAGTCAATGTCACACTTACAGATCAAAGGTTAAAAGGCTCAAACAGCCATGTGATTCGTGTCCGCTCTGTAACTATGTCATTTCTTATCGGATATTGATATAACTTGGCACAAATCCTCATCACATCAAGACGATGTGTCATGCGGGAGACGCATGTCCCTTACTCAAAGGTCAAGGTCACACGTAGTGGTCAAATGTTAAAAGGTTCAAACCCGTCATTTAAATCGTGCCCAATCTGTAACTATGTTATATCTAATTGGATATTTAAATAATTTTGTACAGATGTTCATCGCATCAAGACAATGTGTCATGTGCAAAACCCAGGGCCCTAGATCATAGGTCAAGGTCATACTTAGAGATTAAAAGTTAAAAGGCACAAGTCTACAAAATTTGTCTGCTTTGTTACTTTGTTATTTTATTAATGACTTGGTAACATTCACATTCACACCCTGAGATCCCTATCTCAAATGTCAAGGTCACACTTACAGACACAGCTCTTGTCTTCTGGTCAAGGTCACATTTAAGCAATTACAAACTTTATTTCAAATTATTCCATTTGCATGACTATATATTTGGGTGTCTGATGACTGTTTTTAGCGGGGGCATCCGTGTCCTGTGGACACATTTCTAGTTAGAAACTCCAATATACTCTCGTAACTAAGTTTCATAAAAACTTCGGATAGTCAATGCATTTATATTTTTCATTTCATGAAATAGATACCCTATACTTGTGTTATTAAAACTGTTTCAATGTTTAAAAAGTGTTATATTTCCTCAGAATATCAGAAATTTACAAAGGTCGCTTTCATTAACGAGGGAGGTAATTGTACCAGCTAATAAGCCACCCAATTTCAGCGTGGAATTATGTTCAGTGTCAAATGGGTGAAAATCGAATGCGCGCAGTTAAATAGTACGGGATATTATCGTATTTAGAATCGAAATAAAAACTCTGTTCTTGTATTTTGTCGGTGAATAAAACACGGACACTCGTTCGGATGCGGAAAATTAAATTAATTTTTCCGCATCCCAACTCCTGCCCGTGTTTTATTCACCGACAAAATACAAGAACAAATGTTTATTTCTTAAAAAATATTACATTTAATAAAAATATGCCTGATCAGATAGATCTCTCAATGCTGCTGATTCGAAACGTGGTTCCTCCACTCATATGGCAGGACAACTTGGTTCTTACACCATAAACTACATTCGGAACACCTCGTACAACGCCTTCAGAATCAAAAATTTAATTTGTAAATTGCCGAGTAGTTCCGAATGCATAAACTACGTGACGAAGTCGTCATTTCAACTCACCTTTTACGGACACTGAGCTTTTGTGATCACTCTTTGTCCGTTGTCCGTGAGCCCGTCCGTCAACAATTTTCTTATCTTCACGATATTGTAGGGGTTTCATTTAAGATTCAATTTTAACCCAATTTGCACACAGTTTGGATCATCGTAAGACCTCGGTTTCTTTATTGAAATGATTATACACCCCAAACTGTTCCAGAGTTACGGCCTCTACATTGGAAAGTAATTTGCTACTTTGGTTTACATCGGTTGCATATATACTCACGAACCAAAAATACCTGACATTGTCTACTTCGAATGGTCTATATTGTTTAACAGAGGCTATGGGATGTTTTGCATTTAACAAAACTAGCACTTAACTCGTATCAGCATAAAATATTTGTTCCGTTCTTAAACCAGCTATATTCTACCAACTGTTCCACAGTTACGACCCTTCAATGGACAAGAAATGGGCTACATTTGTACATGTATTTTAGTCTTATATGCGTGATATATGTAAACAGTTTTATTTATGATTCGGTTTTAACATAAACTACACACAACTCGTATCACTATAAGATCATAGTTCCTGTCTTGAAATGGCTATATCCCAAAAACTGTTCCAGCTTTACTATGCTATCTCTTAAAGGGACTGCCTCACGTTTTTGTTAATTGTAAAAATAAAATAAAATTGTCAAATATTCGCGTTATTTTGGTATAGTTGCCTGTATATGCCATAAACAACCACACTGACATCTAAAATAGATTTGTAGTTATTCAGTATCTTTACATCAAAAATTCTATAGGGTATTAATACTACTACAGTGAAGTTCCGCTAATAAGACCAGTCAAAAAGGTGGTCTTAATAGCGAATCGGTCTTATTAGCAGACCTTTTTTGTTCTAAATTTAATACTTTGGGACCTTAAACTGGCAACAATCTGCATGATTTCAAAATAATCCAAGTGGTCTTATTAGCGAAACTTTACTGTATTACTTAAATTGCCTGAAATTTGTTCGCATTTGATGAAAACGAATGGAAAAATGAACCAAATCCCTCACTGATGTATACGCTGTAGTTTGCCGATGTTACAGTTCGATCACGTGTGAATTACATAATTCACAACGCATGTTGGAAGGAAACTTAGCGCATTTTTTTCAAGAAAAAAATACTCAGTGGGCGATATCGAGAGTGGTAAAAATTGCTTATTTGTACCAAATCTTTCATAAAGCAACCGTCAGTGGCTTTCTATTATATAAATACTTGGTAAGGTTAGAAAATCACGATATACAAAATGTTTAGCCAAATCTGTGAGGCAGCACCTTTAAATGACAAAAATGGAGTATTTTGGTACCCACTATTATCTACGTGAGAAATGTTTCATTTACGAGCATTCTAGATTGTTTCCTTAACTTAAATTCGATAATTGAACTTGAGTTTGACATCAAACTCTGTTGTTTCATAATCTTCGGTCCCGGATTTCCAATCCGATTAGATACGAAATTCAATAATATGGATAATACACAGCTGGTGGCATTATCCTTCATATACAGGGTGATCCAAAAAACATGTCCCACAAACAATTCTTTATAACTTTGCGAATTATGGTTGTATAGTAGTTGTCTTGGTGTTGACAGAAAGAATATTGAATCAAGTTTTTGTTGAATATAAAAAGACCATCATATAATGTCATAGTAACCATGGTAACACCATCAGCAATGTCATCATATTCTAAGAGGTCCAAGATGGCTGAAAACACAGAAATTGTAAATTTGTACTGTAAAGTAGACAAATAGCCTGCATTTGATAGAAGGAAACTTAAATTCAGAATTCAAAGTAATCAGTATCATATAGAAAGCAAATTAAAAGACATGTGTCAAACTTGAAGACACAATGGACTATGAGGAACATGAGAACTTGAAGGTATGGTAGACGTCGTAGTGGATGTATGTATGAGAATGTTTAGCATATTCTTCAAGTTGTTGAGGACCCCCCACCCCCCACCCCCCAATTATATGTTAGAGGTGTTATGAAGGATATACGTTGTGTATCTAACACTACAGCAGATCTAGTGTATTGAATTGAAAAGATGACTGGTGCAAAGATGGTTTCACACACGGCGAATGTTGTGATGGACAATTTACGACGGACATTAGTTTTTGATGATCGGTGATTGCTCATAAGACAATACATGCATGGCCTCCACATTCGCCCGCTCTCAATCCATTGCACTTCTTCTTATAGAGAAATGTGTTATCCCAAACCAACCACCTTACTTGATTTCACAGACTCAATTACCAGAAAAATGGGTTGGATCATTCTATGAGCGTGTACAGTGACGTCATTCAGAACTTTCGACGTCGTCTTACGCTGGTATGGAAAATGTGGTGGTCACTTCGTACATGTCTTGTAAAGTTGTTTGTTAAAACTACGGTTGAAAGTTATGTTTGACAAAATCTTACATGTATGTGCTTTAATTGTGTAAAGTTAAAAGTTACATTTTTTAAACAGTATTTTTTTTTATTACGCATTGTTTGTGGGACATGTTTTTTGGATCACCCTGTTCATATTTTAATGACAAAAACGAGGATGAATAATAATAATAATAGTGACAACAAAGGATTTGGGCATATGACCTATTAGCTGGTGTTATTGCTCATTGATTAGTTGTCGTAAGAGATATATACATGTATCAGTATGACAATATTACTGATAGGGAAATAAAAGAAAATCTTGTCCAATCTTGTTTTTTGGTTATGGGGATGGTTTAATACGAAGATTAGATTTAAGTTTAATAATCCGTCGTTTGACCTGCTTAACTGATACCCGCGTTCAAATGACCGTGTGTATATTGAGAAACGATGGACTAAGTCTGGTACAAGTTTAGACATGTTCAAATGCGAACACACTGTCTAACCTGGCAGTCAATAAACGGATGAGGCTGCTTTAAGACTGTTCAATATAGTCGCATCTAAGACAAATAAAAAGGAGATGGGCAGATTTAGTAATGAAAGATTTTATTAAAAAGTATGTAAATAGTGTTTTAAAAGGTGCATGTAAACTGACTACTTTAATTTTAAAGCCTGTAAATGACCCTGAGCCTGTGCTTTACCAACCAGATGAAGATATTTTATATTTAAATAAAAGATATTTGAATAGTGAAATGGTTATTATATGTTAATAATGGAATTTAATACAATTGTATACTACATTTTTATTTGATAAAGCCCAAAAATCCAAAACAATATTGAATTGGTTTCATCCTAAAATGAAAATATAAAAATTGAATTTAAATTGAATAAAAAAAAAATGAAAATATAGTACAAAACCCTGACCATTTGATCTATGGGCATTACAACAGAAATAATTTCGGTTGTTTTCGACTTGAATGTCATAGGTTACGGTTTGTGCTTGGCAATCCCGATAAAGCAATACGCAGTCCAAGATACGCTAAATGTCGACATATAACTAACCATTAATGACATTACATTTACATCATTGTATTATCTATATAATCGGATACAATTCATTAGTGAAATGTTTGAAACAATGTACAGACACATGGTTTATGAAGAGTTTATTTTGGTATTTTAAAAATAGGTTTTCTTTAATTAAAATCCAGTTATAATATAATTATTTATTTTAGATTCTCTACAATATTGCTTTCAAAAACGTTATTTAATTGTGGATAAGTGCGTTAAAAGTAAGAATGCATTTGTCACATATATAAATATACGTATTATATTTCACTTGTTCTGTACGACGATGTATTGCCTGTACAAGTCTGAAATCAAGTTCTGTTCTGTTCTGTGGCAAAATACAGTGCTTGGAAGCTTGGTGATAAGGTACATTTAATATTGCATCTCACTCGAAGCCGGAGGCCATTGGCCAATTAGGCAGGGATAAAACAGAATGACCACGCACTATGGATTTCTCGGTCTAACGCGAAAGTAGAACCAAACAGAAAATAAACATACATATACCAGTATAGTTACATGTATATGCTTAAAGAGGCTACAGGTTTCAGTATAGTTTGATATAATTCAGCGTTTCGAGGACTCGTCGATGGTTTAGTAAGATCACATTTATCTATAGATGTCTGTTTTGAGTATCATTGAATCATCAAGCAATTGATAATGACGATAGGTGGTGGTAATACCTTCCTCAAGCAATTGATAATAAAGATAGGTGGTGATAACACGTTTATCAGTAATGGTACGAGTTATCACAGCGTTTAACTAGGTCATCCATTTGATATAATTCAGCGTTTCGAGGACTCGTCGATGGTTCAGTAAGTTCACATTTATCTATAGATGTCTGATTTGAGTATTATTGAATCATCAAGCAATTGATAATGACGATAGGTGGTGGTAATAGCGGACAATACGCAGGCCGCAAGGCCTGCGGATGTCGTTCCGCTTTACGATAACACGTGTGCACGTGGTTTGGTCAGAGTTTGAATTCACTAATGGATCTAAAAATGTGTGTTAAAATCCCGCACTGAAGCAAAGATACTAGAAAATGGCTGCTAATAGAATAACAAAAAAAGTTAAAATGCGATATTCGGCAGCTGATAAATTTCCTTTATTTTTTAATGATGTTTAAAAATATTCCAAAAACTAGCGTAGGCCCCTGTCTAGAAAAGAAAAGATAATAATTATCAGTCTTCCATGGTTGCTATGCAACCAATCTTTTTATATGGGGAGGGCTATTTCCTAAATGTTTGGACACAAAAAAGGCAGCCATTTTTTGCCCACTTCGGAAGGAAATTTTAACATTTTCAGTGCATAAACGATGCTACAAACTGTTATGAGACACATGATTACTCTGTTTGCAATACAATTAATTAAAGTCCGTTTCGGGTATTTACGTATCTAGACCGGACGGTGATAATCCACATCGTAGTTGTAGGTTATTGTAAAGAAAGTAAAACAAATGCATTTTCGTAATTCCTCGCCGAGATGTAATTAAATAATCCCTCCAAAATCGTCAAAAAATATTCGCGGGATGAAGGTCGCGAAAACTAATTACATGTTGTTGTTGTCGTTATTGGATACAATAAAACCCGTAATTTTCCGTCTAAATCTCTTTTATGTTGTGACGATTTGCAGGGTTTATTTAACGAAAAAGGTGATTAAGATTAAAGATGTTTGATATTTAATCGTAATATGATTAATTGAAATGAAAATAGCCTTTTCTTTTGAACAAAAGTACTATCTGGTATGCTCATGCAACCCATTAAAAAAAGATAAAATATCAAATAAGGCCTAGAAATCAGTTGTTATCTGTGTTTATATCTAATTATTCATTTTTAAATTAGTTACCCCTGAATTAAGTAGACCTAGAATTAAACAAATTGAAAAACGTGTATTATTCGTGTTCATTCGGACTGACAAACGATAGCAGGTTTGTATCGTCTTTCGTTACTTTGTACCCAATATTTCGTATCAAACCGCTATCGCGCGCTTTCTTGTGCAACGAACCGCTTCGATAGGTTGCATAGACGTAGGAAAGCGCTCGGTAGCGCCTTTTGGAAATGGCTTGCTCCAGATTCGTAACTTCGTAACCAAACAATTGTTTGTGAAGTTATGCATCACCAAAAAATCCAGTACTAGATGAGCATGTTACAAATAATGTAGGACAACTGACATAGTCCGCTACATATGCTGTGCATTAGTTCATATTACCTTCCTCAAGCAATTGATAATAAAGATAGGTAGTGGTAACACGTTTATCAGTAACGGTACGAGTAATCACAGCGTTTAACTAGGTCATTCATTTGATATAATTCAGCGTTTCGAGGACTCGTCGATGGTTCAGTAAGATCACATTTATCTATAGATGTCTGATTTGAGTATCATTGAATCCTCAAGCAATTGATAATGACGATAGGTTGTGGTAACACGTTATCAGTAATGATATGAGTTAAAGTCACAGCTATAAACTAGGCCATACATTCAATAGTATTTGTTTGACATAACCATAGCTACAAATGAAAATGAGCCCTACTCAGAAAATCGTTTGGCCTGCAAGGATGTAGCCAGGCTTGAATGGATGTTACGCACACAATCATTGAAGTGTATAGTTGAAAGACATGGTGTGAATTACTTGTGCATTACATTACAATAACATTTCCTAAATAACATTGACCAGTGCATTGAATTACAATTATTTTGATTTTATACTGAGTAATGCATTATATTAAAATAACATTGCCGAACTAGTGCATTAAATTACCATTCCTTTGATTTTACATGGATACTAGTCATGCATTAAATTACAATTACATTGTCGTAGTTATGCATTACATTACAATTACTTTTCAAATCTGATTATTTAATCACCATAAAAATATTACAAAACCTCGTCCCTTTGGCACAACAAGGTTTTATCTCCCTATATACTGTATAGTGAGATACAACCTTGTTACACCAAAGGGACGACATGTCTGAAAGACTAATGTTTTATAGATGTAGACTTTACATGTATACCATTTTCAATTAAATCTAAACTGTGAAGATCTGTTACGGAGACCACCTGCCAACAAATACCATTTTTGTTGTACAAATAGTTGGTATAAAGAGACAGATGTGACCAAACATTAATGTTCTTATCGGAATCGATAAATATTTATTACTATTTACAATACATGTATATAACTATTCTCATTTCGGTATATAAACTACATGTATTTTGGAATATCAAACTATAGTTCCAAGTTTGTAATGAAAATGATGTAATTTCGTGCAGAGAAGCTGACTGAATATACACATTCTGATACAAAGGACTAACGCCCTTAGCTTTCGATTTTGATGCCATTTTTGGCCATATTTATGATTTTACTGTTAAATGTTATGTTACGCACGTGCGTGTCGATGGCTTCGCCCCAGTTAGGGATCTAAAAGGGAGTTTTTAAACTGTCATAATATGTTAATTGTTATTATTATTTATTGTTCAGAATACGGAGCCCTTATTGTTCTGCTACATGTACTGAATTGTAAACATGTTACACTCGGGAGTTCTGGTCCTTATAGGCTATTGACGATTATCATAATAATCACAGGAATTGGAAATTGAGTCCTATTTCTTACGCCTACAACTACACATGTACAATGGTAACTATAGATTACGCTTTAAGAGTCTTACTTTGATTGACTACGGTTATCTTGCACATTCATAAATCACTTTGATAAATGCGTAAACATTTTCACGTAAGTACCACCTCATTCAAAAAGCTTTCAAGTTCCCTTCCATCGTACTGATTTTTATTCAAACTCAACACTAAGACCCCATTATTCGAAGAGTGGTTTTCGAGTTCCCAAACTTGTGTTTTTTTATTATCTACGGAACGCCCCTACTCGTATAACTAGTGCAGCAATACCACGCGATATTTGGCTCCACAGGCTACAGGTCCAAGACGAAAGCAGCTGTGTCGTTTTGTCCAACACCCTGTGAAACCTTGGAAAAGAAGAGGCTTAAAACTGTAGTCCGATCGCATACAGGTTTCATAGGGTGCTGGAAAAAACCGGCCAAGCAGCTTAAAAAGATCAACATTTTCATGGAAAGCAAATACTATTTCATAGAGATCGATGAAAAAATAAAATACTTATGGCTATTTTTGTTTTCAAAGTGAAGCAATTTACGTCTTGGACCTGTAGTCAAACGTCACGTGGTATTGTCACTATGATTACCACTATACAAAGACCATTGGGTCGGTATCGCATGACAACGTTTCAGTCAATGTTTAGTATTTAAAACCATACTTATTGATTTCTTTATCTGAGATTATCACTCACAACAAATAATAATAAAATGTTATCAGCGACACAGGGAATATAAAATCGTTGAACAGCAGCAGGTCAAGTGTTTCGTACTCAGCTTTTTCATTCATGCTTCGACATTTCGTCCAATCTATTTTGCATTTCGCTGGCTTAGTATTAGAAGGTCGTAAGAACAAAATTTATTATAGTCCGCCCAGGATAATGTGATATTTACAAACATGAATCGGGTTGGTCAACTTTGGCAAAATTGGTTTTACAAATCTCTTAAATAAACAGATAAGGTCAGTATTGTACCCAAAACATCACTGATAAATGGTGCAAATAACTGTAATCCACCGTTGTAGACTATACCAAATTTTCCCGCCTATCACATTATCCTGGGCGCACTATACTGTACTGTACGCCACATACCATACACATGGTGTTTTCATTTTGTACGTACTCAGAAGCGATAGCTTATCCATTTCTGTCTCGGTTTGTATACGGCTTACCCAGGACCGCCTACTATAGAGAAGCACTTCTCAATTGTAAACCCATGTACCTACATTTTAAAAGTCGACAGCTACGCCATTGTAAAAAGAGACTACATGTAGGTAAAGAGTAGTTTTCAGGCAGTTTCTTCTTGTTTTCTAAAAAATATTTATTTTGTTCTTACGACCTTCTAATACTAAGCCAGCGAAATGCAAAATAGATTGGACGAAATGTCGAAGCATGAATGAAAATGTCGATGGCACCACTCAAAAATGCCAAAACTACAAAATCCTACCCTTTCAGGGGCTATATATTTCTCTGTGAAATCTTATCATACGAAACTTCAACTTATACAGTGAAAGTTTTAATATGCATGGATGTTATCTTGCAAACTTTTGGGAAAAGGAGCTGAGCTTTTGTAAAACATGGCATGTTCGGTATTCTCCTTGAAACATTATGTACTCGTGCATTTCGGCCTTAATCAAATAAATTTACCAGATTTATATAGAGCATTTTTCGTGCGAACACACGTTCACAGGCACTGTATACATTATAGTGTTGCAGCCACAAGGGCACAGGGCATCCTCTACCAGTGCAGATACAGCATGATCTGACCTGAGGGACAAACTGAGAGAAAGCCCCTGAAGGGATAGAGAGAGACATTAGATACAGACATATCCGGCGCTGCAGAATTGCGCCTATCTCTTATTTCGAACAGACAGCCTGGTTCTTCAAAAGACGAACGTGCACCTTTCTAAAATGCCAAAGCGTTAAGTAGGTTCGGTATTACAAGTTTTAGGCTTTTCTGATTGGGCGATCGGTTTGGTATTTTGCAGAAAGATGCGGCTCGTCTTTATTATAATGATGTAAAATTACCAAACACCGGAAAAAATTTATAATCGGCATTTAAAAGTGATGTCATCGTTGTAGTGGAGTGTGCAATGAAAACGTAGCTAAACGTAAATACATGTATGTATGGTACACACACACTTCAACAATAACATCGAGTGGAAAAATGAAATCCTGTTGCTGTTCGATGGCAAGTGTCACGTACACGTTTCATTCCAGGATCTAAGATCACGTGACCATTCCAATACGTTCATAACTGTAACATGCGTCAATATCCTGTGAGTCTTTACCTGTAACATGCGTCAATATCCTGTGAGTCTATACCTGTAACATGCGTCAATATCCTGTGAGTCTATACCTGTAACATGCGTCAATATCCTGTGAGTCTATACTTGTAACATGCGTCAATACCCTGTGAGTCTATACCTGTAACATGCGTCAATATCCTGTGAGTCTATACCTGTAACATGCGTCAATATCCTGTGAGTCTATACCTGTAACATGCATCAATATCCTGTGAGTCTATAACTGTAACATGCGTCAATATCCTGTGAGTCTATACCTGTAACATTATAAACATATAAATCGTCTAGTGAACGTCTACTACAGTCATGCAGCGTAGGCCAGAGATATGTGGCCAGATACAATTTATTGTCCGAATATATACATTGCTTTCTAATTTATTATCTGCAATATATCTTTAGGCAAGAGGAATATCCAATTTGAAATCATCGTAAATTGAGATACACACAAAGACTGACAGATATTTCATTTGTAAGATAAAATAGTGTCATCGTCGTGTTCAAAGCGATGTCAACGCCTTTATAATATCGACGTACCCGAAGGGAGGCATTATAATCGCGTATACTCAATACATTATAAATCATACAACACCACCTCTTAGACATTATGAATGGAAACAATGCCCAATTTCAAGGCAAGTGTCATATACACAATGTATAAATCACTGGCTTTGAATTACAACTATTATAATTAGAACTTACGACCTTTTAATTCTTAGCCAGCGACATCTTTACCTATCAGTGAGATGTGTCACATCAAATTAGTATTTAGCCGGTAGCCAAACTCGTATTTAACCATGTTGACCAATTGTGTTATTGCAATTTATCAATATCGAGTACAATAAAGACTTGAGAGTGTATTGAATGATACAATGGATGCAATTACGTTGCATACCATTCAAAACCACCTTATATTGTTAGATACATTCCCATTTCGTCAATGCACGAAATGATATACGAGACTGGTCAATTGTACACATTGTTTTAAACAAGTCTAAACTACATGTGTTTTCGATTGAAACAAACTGCAGGTGGGTTTTCATTTTTTTATTCCCATTGGAAAAAAATGTAATCTCAACCATACGCAACTATAGCCAAGAGATTGATTTGTTATTGGGCTGGTATTCACAAGGCATATTTATTTAGTGGAAATAGTTATTTGGTTAACTCTGCTCACAACTGCATCCGATTGTTTAAACGTTGGTTAAAGTTATCCAGTGGTTACATATTGGTTAGTATAAATTTGGTCAAACTTTGGATAACTTTGTCGAAACCCATTTGTATAAAAAGCTTGGACATAGTTATTCATAGGGTAACCTTTAGCCAATTGATAGTTGAAAATGAGCTTTACTAATGTGTAACATAGGGTGTAGGTTCAACACAAATCGAATAAGTTTATTTTGTGTGACTTGTAGTAACTGTATGAAGTACTGCATCAAGTCATGATACATGTATACGTGACAAAGAAATTTTAATTCATTAACATTCAAAGAGATCAGTTATTCAGAAAAGTATCAATAACCCTCATGGTTAAAACACGAATGGTCATTGTGGTTTGACGGGTTGAAACGGATCGATCACAGTCCAGTTAGTTTATTTCTAACTATTTCTTGAGTTATGTCCAAGCCCTACAAATTGCAAAAATCACGTTTTCATAGTGAATAATACTGATTATAGCAGATCGTTACACAATGCTTGTAAACGATGAAAAAAACACAGTCTATCAATGACTGATTTTATTTTTAGCTAGAAATAAGACCTTGAGAACATTTTATGTTTTCTTCGGAGATTATTTGTGTGACAGATCTGTCAATTACCTATATAATTTTTTCTTACGTCTAGTATAAAATATTTGTGTGTTAACACATCTTCTTGGAAAATAGTATGTGAACCCCTAGAATTGATAACATCTCCATTCTAACGCATGCTCATCTCAAAGAACTCGTTACTCAACTATGTGACAATATCAAAGGGACGATACCAACCAAGGGAGACAATACCTGTTTAAGCATGCTAATCTCCGAGCGGAGTTGTGGTTCTTTGCTCCCATATAACACATTGTTTGCATTGGATCCAGCCAAACATGTATTTACAGTCAAGTTAGGATATGGTGAGAGTGACGTAGTCGTTTATGTGTACACAAAATATTACAACCATTATATGAACAGGTAGTGCGAATATAATATGTTACTTTAGCATTTGAATTATAGCTGTCTGTATACGCTTTTATAATTGGTTTTATACCGTAACAGTGGACTCGACAGCTGCGTCACTCTATACTTACCCTTACTGGACTATATTCCCTTTTTTACGATTTTCTTTAAAGCATCTACCTATATTCACGATTATATATATTCAAATATCAACACTCCTGATACCTTTTTGAACAAACTTTGTATTGTTTTCTTTCACGCTGAGAAACATAAACTTTCATACTAATCACCAGTACCACAGACTCTGACATACAGCTAACGCCTGTATTGTGATGGGTACTGGGTTAATATTCTTAAAGCATCTTAAAAAAAAAATATATATATATATATATATATACCAGATTTATATAGCGCCTTTTCATGCGAACGCACGTTCAAAGGCACTTTACCCATGTTGCAGCAACAAGGGCGCAGGTGCATCATCTACCATAGCAGATACAGCATGATCTGACCTGAGGGACAGACTGAGAGAAAGCCCCTGAAGGGAGAGAGAAACATTAGATACAGGCATGTCCGGCGCTGTAGAGGTGCGCCTAGCTCTTATTTCGAATATACAGCCTGGTTCTTTAATGTGCCCGGTGTATAGCACCGATACACAGCTTCCTGGCACTTCCAGATACTTTGCAGACCACACGGCCAGAAATAGCGGGAAATATTATATAAATATTTCAGAAATGTCAAGTTCCGATGCCAGGGATTGAACCCACGACCTCTGGATTGACAGCCCAGTGCGTTACCACCGAGCTAAATCCGCTTATATTATCTTAAGGGAAAGCATAGAATTTCCTTAAAATCTTATATGTTCCTTAAGTGTATCAGCTAAACAGAAAAATCAAGAGCATCAACTTTTCACATAGCATTATGTAAAGACCTAAAATACTCACAAAGAAAACACGGGTTATTCTTCGTTTCTTGGGAAATGTGTACAGCTCAATTGTTTAACTAATGTCAAAGTATTATAGTTTTCGCTTAAGATGTTTTGTGAATATCACCCCAGTACCGGAACGTGACGATGTGAAATATGTCTTCACAAAGATCCGAGTTGGTCTTCACGTGTATATCTTGTACATGTATACATGTATATCTTACAACAATATACTCTGGATCTGCGTGAAATCATTGATGATAATTTCTGCGACCTAAATCTTTCACTCGTCCTATACGCCCAACAGTGCAAGGCCCAACAGTGCAAGGCGGAAACCCCATTGCGGACACGGGATTCCGTATATATGGGTTTATAATAGTTTAATCTTAGGTTGTTTACAAGCTATATTTATAATCTCGGTTCCTCATAGTCGATGGTATCAATTACCACGTGGTTATGAGAGAGGAGAAGTCAGATTCTATCCATGTCAAAAAAACAGTCAAGTTCCACTTTCATTTTAATATCTTTGATATGACGGGGTCAATACAATGTAATTGAGATGTGTAGACCAGCCCGAGGGTGAAATATTAAAACATTTTAATATTAAATAAACAAACTTTATTAAAATATAAAATGCATTCAACATATAAACATGAACTAATGTAAATATTCGTAAAAATGTGATCATGGAAGACTTGATTGTCACAGCCAGAAAATATACCCCAAATTGCGACACGTACGGACAGACATGATGATAGCGATAATGCATAAATACTTCACTTTAGATCCGCAACAAAGAACAAATAAACAAAAAAATAACAATGTACAGGAGTATCAATGAAAGATAAATATAACAACAATAACAAAGTATCGGCGATAAAATTTGGTTTTACATAGCGAAGGAAATCGTCTTATATCAACGGTATGACATTAACAAGTTTCAAGTTTTGTTAGCAAAATCGGCAAATTATTTACCTTTGGCCTATTTACAACATGTATATACAAGTACATATAAATAATATACAAACACATGACATATTATTTTACATAGATATATAACAATTTACGAAGCGACTGCATCAATGACTATGTACGGCGTCTTAAAACATAACTTATAAGTAAAATTAAGCTTGAATATGTAATGATACATGTACAAGAACTAGTAATAGTATTCATCAGCGACATTAAACATACAATATTGTTCAATGTATTCAAAGATCTCGGAATATTATACTTAATACTTAATTATATTTAAGAAATAAAAATCTGTTCGCGTTTTTTGTCGGTGAATAAAACACGGGCAGGAGTTCGGATGTTTTATTCACCGACAAAATACAAGAACAAGTTTTTATTTCGATTCTAAACACGATAATACCCCGTACTATTTAACTGCGCGCATTCCATTTTCACCCATTTGGCATTGAACATAGTTCCACGCTGAAATTGAGTGGCTTATTAGCTGGTACAATTACCCCCTCGTAAATGAAAACGACCTTCGTAATTTTCTGAAGGAATTAACACATTTTATACATTGAAACAATTTTTATAACACGAGTATAGGGTATCTATTTCATGAAATGAAAAATTTAAATGAATTGATTATCAGAAGTTTTTATGAAACTTAGTTTCGAGATTATATTGGAGTTTCTAAAAATAGATGCGTCATAGCTGTAACACTGGATACTCATGCAACCTGCCTTGTCATCGCGTCTCGTTGGAGTTTTTACTATAAAGTTTACGTTCATTCATTCATAAATATGTCACGTGATACGGGGCGTAAATAGTAACAGCCAATTTGATGGGTATGTTTTATGGGGGTAATAATACATGCCCTAGTTTGCTCTATGTGTATATGGATTAATCCGCAGATTGTATTAGAATAACAAGCATACTATACGGGGCGTTGGGTCAAAGTTTAACTTCGTTTAAACTTGGCCCCTTTTGTGGCGTTATGTTTTCGCCCAGATATGTATAACATGTATATATTATTGTTCTGGCAAATTAAAATTGCCCATTTTCAAGTCAAATTGGTGTTTCTTGTATATTTTGCTTTATAACTGTTTCATATACATAGTCACATGTTTCAGTTCTTTTGGGGTAAAACAGATGTACATGTACAATGGAACATAAGATAGAAAAAACATGCAAATGTACGCATTTGCTGAAGTGCTGAATCACAGGGCGAACTAAACATTTTGCATAATGTAATTTCCCTACCTAACTAAGTACTTATGTAATTTACCCTACATAATTTTAGATGAATATGGACTACAAACTGCTGATGTTTCACAAGTTATGTTCAATGTCAATGTGCTTGTTTAAAGACTATACAAGCAACGATATCAGAATAATGCGAATATTTGACAATTTTCTTTAAGTTTTTGCAATACGACAATAACTAATTCAGCATCTTAGAATATACAAAACACAAAATAAAAGGAATGAGTACTGTCCAGTTAGGATACTAATAGAGTGACACAGTGGTTGAGTCCACTATTACGGTGTAAAAACCTATTACAAAGGTTTATCAAGACATCTACATGTATAGTTTCAATGCTAAACTAAAATACTTTACCCGTTCAGACAACGGTTGTAATATTTTGTGTACACAATTCTCACGTTAAGTATCCTAACTGGACCATCCTCATACATCAGTTGTTAGTCAAGTTCCCAGACTATGTTTCGGACGAAGAATACTCTGGTGAACGAGAATGAACTGGACAGAACCTAAATTATTCTCCCAACTGGGTGTCATCTATTATTATAGCTATTCTAAATATGACCCGTCACCAGACAGTCCTTCCCTATTGCTATTGTATCCAGAAGTGTTACAGCTTTGGCTGGAATTCTCATAAGGAAGTGCTTCGAAACCATTACTGATGGAACTAGACAACTCTCGTACAGGGTCTCTGTCTAACTGTGAATCTCTGCAATTACCATCTCGTTGGTACGGAATGTGACTGGCTCCGTAGAGTTCTTTTGGTTGCGTGTTCCCACTTTGTAGTATTCTGTCCGAATTCTGATCTTGCGTTCTTCCAAAATAGCAATTACTAGTAGACGATTCTCCCACGGGGACATGATCATTTAATGGCTGTTTCGGATATGTGTTACTTTTATTCTCCATGATTTGGTGACTGTCATGGTGGAATGGTGGCGGATTTATGTGACTATTAGCGTCCAACTGGAGAGGTCCCATTGTTTGCTCTTGTGGTTTGCATTGGAGATCTTCCTCTGTGTCCTTACTGATAGCAGACAAATCTTTATAGCCATCATTTGGCGTTTGAATGTCATTTCGACAATCCCATTCGTTAACACATTTCACTGAAGTGTTATCGTTGTCCTGTATATTAGACTGAATAGGGCTCGCATTCCTTTCAGGCTTACTGTAATCATTTTCACATTTACTATTATTTGATAATGGGTTGGTGTGCTGTTGCGTCGGTACCTGTCCGATAAGCTCATTTGGAACTACTTCATGTTCTCCGCGTGCTTGGGTATATTCTGCAGGCATTACAGAAACTGTTTGAAAATCAGCTGTAAATGATGAAGCCGGAGGCAAAACTTGATTTGCAAGAACTAATTCCGGGTTTTCATCATTTGTATCGGTATTTGGCTCATTACGCTGATTTCCATTAAGATCTGGGCTACTACTTGATCTGTCTTCCGTAGGTTGTGATGTGGTGTTGACGATCGGTCCGACCGTTCTCTCAACATCATCGTAAGGATGTTCTGTCTCAGTCAGTGACACAGTTTCATCATACCGCACTTCACGTGATTTAAATGTGCTGTCGGTGTAGGACAGTAAATCAAGTTCACGTCGCGCTGCGTTGTATGTATAAACTGCATTTGGTGTGCGATTGTTTTTGCATAAACGTCCAATGTTATCGAATATATTATGGGCTCGGAGGTAATGTATCAGGAACCCAATAAAAGTAGAAAAAACAATTACCACCATGGCAACGAAAAGCCATTTGTATATGATCGGTGTTCCTGAAATACATATATTAGAACCAACAGTGAGTAGTGTTTTGAATGAAGGCGGTAATTAGAGGTCCTCTGAAATAAACAACCACCTGTCTTGGGTGGCCAATATTATTGAATTCGTAAACGTAATTATACATGTATGTTTTAAACAGTCACATTATTATAACATTAACGCGAGATGTACAAGCCCTGTCCCTTGAATCATTTTTTAAAACTCGTTTAACTGTACAAGTGTACGCTTTGGGCACCTGCATTTCGACTGCATTTTCATTTGATCCTTTAACAGGGCGGGTGCACATAACTTGCTAATGTACATACTAAAATGTACAATTATGCTAAATAACAATAATGCAGCAGCTATTTTGGCTGCATTAGCTACTTTGGTTCTTTCAGGTTTCCAGAAACGCACGGCCCGTTGGTTGTCCATTGATGCTAACTGGTAAGGTGTAACGAGAAACGTGTTATTAATTTTGTGCTGGTCTTATTTACTTAGATGGTCATGGATCAGTGAGGTGTTACTGTCTCGGTATATTTAGGCAACAACTTATTACATACCATTGTCGCATTCGTTTTGATTGTTCTGCAGAAATTGATCTGAAAAGAAATTGATGAAACAACCTCAGCATCATGACAGTCAGGGTGTTATATATGCGTACATAATTACGATATTCAACGCCTTTAAAAGCGCGAAACAAATCAAACTCTAGCGCATGAGTAAAAGAACTATGAAACTTGATAAACTCGAGTTTGTATGGTGTAATCATTTGGCGATGCGAATTTTGACCGGCATCAGATGGTTAGTAATATTGATGTGACTGGCAATACATTAAAAGAAATCAAAACTTGTTTAACAGGCTTAATTGTACTGTACAGTCATGCTGATTAGAGTTTAAGACATTTAAATTTCATACGATGTTTTGTACCGCAAACGACCTATATACCAGAAATGTATTTGAAAATACGAATTGTCTGGACATGAAAGGATGTGACCATAGAATATAGGGCTATGATCAGTGTCATGCATGGTCCTTTTCTGAAGACATTCTAAATTAAATGTTGTTAAAAATATAATTATTATTTTATGTATAACTCGATAAATCAGGTCAGTCATTTGTTTACATAACATCGTGTATATAAACATTATTCTCTTATTAATTTCTGATTTTAATAGATACAGTATAATGTATATTAGTATTGGGCTTCGTGTATGAGAGTATTTTTCACTGCCTTTTTTTTAAATTAAAATGTTTACAACTTTAAAAATACAATGTGATGGTATTGCAATGTGTGTACACAAGTGACAGACCTGAATTAACGCACAGTCCAGATAAAATCTGACCTCTGAACCGTATTCCTTGTGTATCCGCTATAATTATAACATATTAGCTAAAAGTGCAGTTACGACTCAATACTCGTTTGCGATCATGAGTCGATTAAAAACAGTGGTTCTTACCCATACAATATTGTGTGCAGTTGGTTTGTTGATAATACGTGAAGCATGCATTGAAGTAATCACTACAAGTCGTACATCTTCGTTCTGCGTCGTTACAAAAGTGTAACCCGTCACGACATATGTCAACATAGCACGTGTAATGCTTCCCAGGGATAACTTTTGTCGGAAACTCTGAAATAACAAGATTTATGCAATTTTCACTGTTTTATTCTTCGTTTAGCGACAATATTTTGACTAACTAAATAAGGACAGCAGTTTCTTTTTAGCTTTTGTTTTGGTATTGGGGTTTGACTGTACATGAAAATCGGCATTAATAGAAACTGTTTAAATTAAATCCACAAGATAACGTTATTGAGGGCGAATATTTTGCCTACACAACCTCTATAGATCAACATGCACTGGAAGCTGCAAAATTGTGGCCGATGTCAAAGGTTGTTGATCTACAGAGGTTAAATTCAGTATAGTAAATGTCAGCTATGTGAAAAGTTTGAAGGCAAAGGAGAAGAGGTTGTTGCTCTTCAGAGGGCCGCTCTGGATAGGTTGTACAGTACTAGTATATTATACTCGCACGTTTTAGGTCGGTCCTCATGTTTCATATTCACCAGATGAAAACATACGGGAAAAACAAATAATTGTAGACCATTCAAATGACGAAAAACGCGTTTATTAAACTTAATACACTTAATTTTGGTGGATTTTTGGGAGGCGTTTAAGCCTCTCATTATGGGAGGCGTTTAAGCCTCTCATTACTACCATTGCCCATTTCTTAATACAAAATTAACCGCCTTTAGGCTGCTATGTGAATCCGCATTCAAGTAGTTCCAGAAACTGTCAACATTCCCAATACTGCTACATATGTTTCTCCAAATTTTTTAACTGATTTAAGACAATCAGCAACATTTGTTCATTCTAAGATCAAAAATTATTGTGAAACTGTTCGTTAAATCGATATTTTTGCCAAAAAATCACTACACCGGCCGATACCGAATATATTTCATCATACGAAAATGACGTGTTCATCAAATGTCCCGGCTGTAAAGCTATTTTTAGAAACTTCAGACTACGGTCAAGTGACGGTTTTATCAATGAATCGTATACGGTCTGCAAAGTACTGTTATGCAATCATATGGTGTCGCTGTACTAGCTAGCCGCTTTCTATAGACTGTCTCACGCTGTGAGGGAAGTGATTACAAGACGGTACTGTAGAATCTGATAAATAGGCGCGTAGTATTATTTTAAAGCCACTTTTGATATACGCATTCAATACACGTATTACATATAAATTGATATGCACCTTTTAACAATTATTTAGATACCCAACATGCATATATAGTCACATATGCCTATTTTGACATTCAAGACAAGATCGGCAGTAAGAAAACGAACATTAAACGTGTAAAGTCGGTTTAAGCTTTAGTAGCAGAAACCAGATCGCCTCCCAGTAGTACTCTCAGTGCTTTGATTTATGTAAGGTCTGTTCTGTTCTATCAAAAAACGATTTATCTAGATCAAATAAACCCCACCTCAAATTTCGAAACTATCGCGGCCAATTTTATCGACAAGTGTTTACATTTAAATTATGACACAATGATTTGTCATAAGTTTAATATAAGAAACTTATGTAATAAGTAGGTGCACCTTAAAATAATAAATTTGGGAAGCCATAACATTAACCTATTTTGTCACCAATTGTATCGTACTGTAATTTGAGCCTATTGACACTGAAAACAAGCACTTAGATCAACCGGTATCAACTGGTTGTAGACATTTTAAGATCGCTCATTTTAGTAACGATTAAATACACAGTCAAACCTCACATAAATATCACCTCAATTATAAGACCACCTCCAAATAAAGACCAACATTCGACCTCTATAAAATACACATTTCAAGAGGCTTTATAGTGTGCTATCAGTATGTTAAATACTATTATTAATATACATTTTGGAGGGGGACACGTTGGTCGTGTGGGTACACTCTCCACTACGGATATTCCAACTAGAGATGAACTGGTTGGACATTCAGAGGTAGTCAGTTGTATCGGTGCTGTACACCGGGCACGTAATAGAACCAATGAGTCTATTCAGAAAGAGCTAGTGAAGCACGTCTGGATTCATTGGCCAAATAGACAGGGATAAAACTGAATGGCCACACACTCACGACTGTCTCAGTTGAAAAGAAAAGTGCAAACTATCTATCCAGGTACTTGTACTTTATTATCAGTATGATCAAACAAGCTTATCCAAGTTGGTGTATATTTCAAATACAATCAAGTTTTTAGTTTCATCGTGTACGAAGCAAAATATATTATAAACTGATTTACCTTTAAGATTGAGATCCATCTTCCATACTCAGTGTGCATTCTCTGTTACAGGACAAGACAAGAATAGTATAGACATACCATCTGGGAAACCAAATACATGTATATAAACATTTTCCTGTTATACACGAGCTGTACATTGCATATGTAAAGTACCCAGGTAAAAAAATAAAAATAAAAAAACATTTGGAAATTTACTTATCTATGACCTATCAAAAGTAAATTAACCCTTATCAGACTGGTGACTAAAATTGGTGTATAAGACAATAATTTCCATTAATGTTCTTAAATTGTCTAGAAACCACAAATGTGATAAAATACATTTTTTCTCACTAATGGCAGAGTATAATTATTCAAGTAAATGAACATTTAATGATGTATCTTGTGCTTGTTAGCGATCGACCGAGGCAGTTTTACGTGCGAGTGTGGCCATCCTACGGGTTTTCTTGACAGATAGGCCCATTACCTCAGACTCCGAGAGAAGAGACAGCGGTACAATATTAGTAGAAGGAAGTCGGGTGCCGTACCCTGGCTCTTTCCTAATAGAATCAATGTTGGTGTATAGCACCGGTACAGTGGTACACGCGGCACTATATCTGTATTACCAATCATTTCATCTCTATTTGTGTGGGAGACACTGAAATCACCAAGCATGTGAAATCAAATTTTACCTTAGACGGACGTTTTAGATTTTCATTCATAAAAAGCAGATCATAGTTCTACACATGATTTCAAATTAGAGAAGGTTGTGATGCGGCCTTGTTTAGCCGCATCGGATATGACGTTTCGAAAGCAGGTACCCAGTTTTTCTACAGTTGTCCAAAGATGTATTTTTAGGTCTTTGAGTTGTCACAGCAAACACGGATAACAGTTCCTGTCCTGTAACGTCACATCCATTGCGGCTAAACATGGCCGCTGCACAACATGCTCCATATATCGGGTACACTCAGATGATTTGCGACCATGTGCCTATGACGCACTAACCAGTTTAAATATCAAATCAAAGCGCAATTTCATAAAATTATTGAGTACATGACTCTAGCCATAACCTGTCCCAGGTGAAAATCGAGCGCCCTATACCAATTGAGCTAACATATAGACGAGCTTTGCGCTTTGTTCATCAATATGTATGACATTTTGAACCCTAATGTTTTGTCACATACTAGGTATAGTTTTCTTCTTTATATACGACTTAACTTCCGCAAAGTTGCGCATGCGCCCTGTAAAGAGCATTTTATAAAACCTCTCCTCAAGTTATTTGTAGCTGGGAAGTTAATAGAGACAGACATGTTTCACAAAATGAGAGATATGTTTATTCAATCACTGCCGTTTCTTCTTGCTTTCTATGGGTACTGCCTCGCTGAAGAACCAGTATGCGGTTCAAAGTTTGAGGTGGAATTTAAACTGATAGAAAAATATCTACAAATGGAGAGGGAAATTTCGACATTGAAGGATAGATTGGCTGGTCAAGAGATGTCGATCAGAAATTTGGAATACAAATCTGCAGGTAGGTGTACTCTATGTGCCGTAGATACAAATGTAGTTTATTTCAGTAAGCCATAGGCCTATGTGACATTACAAATAACACAATATAGACTTCAGTTATTACATTGTTCATTAATGTAGATAGGTAGTCAGTTTAGATAATAATTAGACATATTATAAATGTATACGTATATGCATTTAAATAAAATAGAAACTAACTACGCGTTAGCGTTATTAATTTATATATATACGACATGCATATTGAAGGAGTCGAGAGGACATGGTGTCCGCGTGTGCATGAGCGGGAGGTCAAATGTACGAAACCGTGTATGTGTCCGTTCTAACATGACCGGTGTATGAACGACCAGATATTTAGTTACTAAACCTTCAACTTACAAATGTACGTTCAACTTTAAAATATTAATCGTTCTATTAAAACTACGACCCTTTACCACAATTTGTAGATGTCAAAGAATTATTAAGAATTTAAATTTGAAAGTAAATCTTAGGCTTCCGTAAGTGCTTTGATAAACATTAGGCTACCCATGGGTTTTGCCAAAATATTACGCGAATACCGCGGTTTCCTTTACTATTTAATCTGGACATTGGTTTACATATGAATGACAATCAGTAATAAAATAATAACTTAATGTTCAATTAAAGTTCAGTTAAATACGTGACGAAAGAAAGGATAACCATTTGTCAAGGAGATAAAATGTCTCTTAGAAGAATAGGCAATCTGATCATGTCCGCCACGAAGTGCTTCAAATACTGAACTATATTGTAAAAACAAAAACATTACAGCCAAAAAGCGCTTTACGATCCAAATGACTACTCAATAGTTTCATAGGACGTTAGGTAATATTGGACGAGATGAAAAATGGGCACATATCTCACTGATCAATATTTGATACTGTCAAAGCCAGCCGACGATTATTATTGTATCCGACCATATGACATAAAATGCCTGTATATAGCCAAAGATTAAATTGTGAAAAAAGGGACAAATCCCTCACTGTTAAAAAGAAAATAATATTGGAGACTGTCAAATCCAACCGACGATTATTATTGAATCCGACATTGTACATAGGCTATGAGTAGTATGATACCTTGCAACGTTTGAATACCACCCCTGATGTATCCATAGGTACATGTAGTGGAATATGCACACGATTTTTCTCTAGAGACAATGGTTAAATAAAACAGTGCATTATTTCAGTTGGAGGGAGCAAATACATTCGTTGGGGAAGGACTGAGTGTCCTGGTAATGGAACGTCGCTGTTATATTCGGGTAAGTACACTACATACATTATATACTTTGACCCGACACGCAGGTGTAGAAATTACACGCTTGTTCTAGTATATAATTCAATAATGGTGATGTAAATGTTTGTTAAATCTGTAGTTAATTATAAAATGTGTGTATTTTTCTGCCAGAGAGGGCCAAAAATTGGCACAAAAACTTTATCATATTCTGTTCTGTATACGGTAGCCGATTAATAGAACCAGTTTTGCTGGACTGTATCCTAACCAGTACTAACTTACCCTATCACACGGATCTAACACCTTCTCAACATATTGAGAAAATCGATTAAGTTGTCAAATTTGCATGGAAGGGTATGACCTACAGTCACCGAAATTAGAACTAGGATTGCCTGGTTGCAGATCCAGCACTACGCACTGGAACACAACCCTGAATCGTCCATACAATTAAGCAAACCTACCAAATATGGTCAAGTGCCCTTTTTCGTGACGGCACCCTTACCTCAAAGAAATGTTCCTATAGATGAATACTAAAATTTAATAGTTACCAATGTTAGAATACAGATGTACTTGATAGAAAATGTTTGTAAAATTGATCTATATTTTTACAGGTTACATGGCGGGCTCTAATAAAGAACATCCTGGAACTGGGGCCAATTATTTGTGTTTACCAAATCAACCTTTATGGGGTCACTATGACGTATCTCGGGAAAGTTTAGGCAAAATCACTGGTGTCGAGTTTCAGTTTTATCGCCACAAGGATGATGGGGCAAAGATGTTCCTTGGAGACAACATGTACAATCACAACGCACCATGTGCAGTATGCCACGCCTCTAGAGGAGTTTCCATCATGATACCAGGACGAAATGCGTGCTATGATGGCTGGACAATGGAATATTCGGGCTATCTAGTGTCTGGGAATTATGGAGACAAGAGTGCCACTGAGTATACTTGCCTTGACCAACGCCCAGAAAAAGTAACAAACGGAAATGGTAATGATGAGGATAATAGGTTATATTTTGTTGAACCAATGTGTGGTACAAGCAGCCTAGCATGCCCACCGTATATTGCTGGTCGAGAACTTACCTGTGTTGTCTGTACCATATAATTAAAGCCACATTATCTACCCCAAGACCTTTTTTCCGATCGTCCAGTTAATAGACTAATTACAAGGAATTGGGATAAAAAATCCAATAATTGACGATAGAATGTTAAATGTATCTGTCGAAATAGTATGTCAAAAATCTCATTTAAGGTGATTCCAAACTTTTCAGTTGAGCGGAAGTTTAGAAATCAGTGTAAATAAGACGTATTGAAAGCGTCTGACTACCATGATGAAACAGTGTGAAAAACTTAAAATTGATGTGTCAGCATGATCTCATGTCTTAAAATCGCGAATTTACTGTATAGTTATTACTATATTATACTATTATAAGCTTGCAGAATAAAGATATAGCTGAAATTTTATGTGCCATTTATTCCAAACGTTGAAACACCAACACTCGCGAATACTAGCTATAACGTATGTGAAACGTAATATAATGCGCCTACACAAATTTTTATCCAATTTTTAATATTTGTTTAGCAAGCATCCCGACTACTTTAGAGGAAGGTTCTTATATAGACTAGCTAATGCAAAAGAGCATGGGCTCATCTTTAAATATACACATTTTTCAATAAAAATTATCGCGAAAACTGGATACAACGTATTCAAAACGTTGATGTATATATATTTTGTAAACTCTCCTGGTTTTCGACATTTCTGAAATCACTAAAGTGTCAATTACAAAAATCTAGCCGAGCAACTGCCATGAAATTTGGGATAAAACTTCTATAATAGTTACTCTACTGGTTGCATGTACGAAAACAGTATGTTGTTCAACTATTGTTTTCGTATAACTTAAAAATGAAAAATCACATATTTTAAAATATCATTTAAAAATACATATAACATGCATAGTCTAAAACAAAAGTTATCGTGTGATTCCGTATATACGAAATTTCGTGCATGCCAAGTTTCATGTAATTAAATGTCAAACTTTTTCGGTGAAATGCAAATATCAGTTTTTAGGTGGGGTCCCCAAAATCTAAAAATATATCTTGAAAACTAGCCGAGCAAAACTGTTATGGGTTTGCACAATCACTATCATGAGTGTGTTCTTCATAAAAATCAGGTGTTTGATACCTCTTGTACAGAAAAAGAGTTGGGAATCACCTTAAGTAAAATGAATGGATGACAAAATACTAATTATGCAAGAGTTGCTTCCCTTAGATTATAAATTGTGATTTTTTTTTGTTTACAATTCATTATTTTGTAAACAAACCAACTGGTGGTTTTATTTCGTTTCTTCCATCTTATGGTATTTTCCACCTTTGGGACTCAACTAAAGTGCTCAAAATCCACGGCTCTTCTAATGTGGCTGTAAAGTTGCTATATATTGCAATATAATCAAGTATAACTGATATGATGTTCGTCATGCATTACACAATTTGTAAGGAATTCGATCACTTTGTGATGCAATATACGTGTGAGTGTATTAACACAGGAAAAAAATATATAAAGTATAACTTTCATATGCAATATTCGGAATTAAGGTGGAACATCACAGTAACGTCATGAACATACGCACCGAGATATAAGACGCGACGTTGAATCGGGATTAAACTAAGGTTTACTGTGATACCAAATTTTGAATTAAATTTATAAGGTTGTTCCAAAGGTACTTTGGCTGTCACAGAGTGTACATAGTTTCGCGATATGTGGTCTCACTTAGTACCTACGAAGTGTTTCTGTACATGAATCTCATGAGAGAGCACCGCCTGTGCGAACGTGTGGGTTAACTGAAATGTACCTTCCAAGTCGTCATCATTTTTCTTTTCGTATAAACAACAATCTTGGAGAGGAGATTTTTCAAACTTGTTTTCCCATCCATTACCTTGTTCCATGTATGTATTATTGTATATATGTCGTATGACTATTGAAAATAAATACAATTTAAACTAATGTTGTTCCACTGCATCGATAATGGCACAACATGGAATTTAATTTACTTATTTACGTTATTGAAAGAAAAGCACAGATAAAATGGCATTTTCTTTCCAGTTCATCCGTTGAAAAATCAGTTTCGGTTCAATACATTTAGTTAGGAATAATAATATATATTTTGTTGAAATTTGCTGTTTAGTTAGTTAGTGTGAGGTCTGATCTAACGCCATCTATATACATGAGTATACACATATCCCCAAAGATTTTAATGTATTAATTTTGTTTGCTATCGCTTGAACTGAGTAATTTGGTGTATAGAAATGTCCACTCCTTGCAGAGACTATAGAGAACACAGATTGTCATCTAGACTGCCAACTGAAATAGATAGCACGCGTGTGCTAACTTACACAATTTGTGAACATATTATTGACGTACGCAATATTCATGGACAACTTAGAGTTACACTAGCGTATATGCTTCGATAAAACAGTAGGCCTGCCTGGGCTGGTATTCACAAAGCATCTTAGTAGAAAACTTAGAATTTTCTTTAAAACATAAAAGATCCTTAAGTGTGTCAGCTAAGCATGACAATCAAGATTAAGGAATGTTTGCATAGGTTTAAAGCATTGTGTAAAGAGCTACAATAATCACTAAGAAAACATGGATAGTTCTTCAATTTTCGGGAAATATGAGCTACACAAATATTTAACTTAAGTCAAAATATTTAAGTTTTCCACTAAGATGCTTTGTGAATACCAGCCCTGCAGGTTTTCAAAGTCGTCTGTAACTTGATGTTGGCGTGACAAATGGTGATTATATACGAATTGCTGTTGTACTTATCAACTGTAACATCAAAACACTGTAATTGTAGTAGTGTCGGTGTTTTGTATTATTTAAGGAAGAAGATGAAAATAAAGATACAGTTTGTTAAAATGTTTTACATGAATTTCTATTTGTTCACTGCGGACATTCCTTAATCTCAAATTCTTCCTGTTTACAGGTTTCGAGTTTACAGATATGTCTATGTTTTATGCAGGTAAACAAAAAGCCAGCCGAAATCTCATTTACAATACAATAGTCACACAAGAAGCGATGATTATTTTGTGGGATCTAATTGCGCACGGCCTATATGCGAAGCTGCACTTTGTATGGACCGTACAATCGATACTAGGGAGGTTGCGATGCGAACGTGTACGACTACGTGTACGTGTAGCTACCCGTACATGTATACGTACGCGTTGCAATTGTATTTGTTTATATAAATTCAATGAAACCATGGGTGATGAATTATTGGTTTCCTCGTGCATACGTATACCTGTGTGACATAGTACAAATTAAATATTCGTTTGGCACACGTCGGTTACTTGTAGAAACTACACATACATGGATGACGAAATACTCAAAAGTAGAATTTACGTACAAGTTGACTTTCGCAACCTCTCTACTTTTTACTATTCCTGGCCATCGTGGGCCCGTGGTTGGGACTCGAAGTATTGGTTCTGTGGAGCATGGGACTGGTTCCCTTAATAGCAGTTGGTCCCTAATCATACAAACCATTCTAGTGGTATTCTGTTTTCTATTGGTTAGTTCTGTTAAACATTTTCTTTCTCCAATCTCTCTATTTTAAGTTTTTAACCTTTAAAAGCTTTGTTTATTACATTTATAGTGGTCATCCCTATTGAACGGGAAAGTCCTTTTTGACTTATGAGACACCTACCTTTTGTGGTCACAGTTCCTCCCGAATCCCTTCTCTTTCCTTCTCTCCGGGCGCCTGGCAGAGATGTGCCTACGGTATCCGTTCTTTAACCATCTGGCGGCCGACCGCATCAGCTCTAATCAGCTTCCACCGGCATTCGAACCTTCGAATTCCTGGTTTCAATCCATGATGACAGTAAGCACTCTTCTACATTCAGTCCAGTCCTTAAGATGATCAGATCCCTTTCGTTCAGTGTCTATCTGTATTGCAAGTCAACCGATTAACCGTTTCATGCATTATGTACAGCGTTGTTCATAGGATTTAGAGGAAGGTCGATAATTCTTAATTCGGCCCAATGTTAATAATACGTACCCTTACTTCGTGTGCATGTCTGTAATCACGTTTAGGGGCAATGTGTTCAGGTGAGCGATTAACAACAATCAGAGCCCTTTTGTCTGAAAGCAAATGGATGAAGCACGAATAACTCCTATTTCATCATTAGGCTCACACAACGCGTGAACAGGTCGCACTACCGTAACTGCTATCGGGTACTTTGAGACAGACAATATACAAGTAAGTAATACTTCAGCATCGTCATATCATCCCATAATTTCGTCGTCCTTAATTTAAATGTGACAAATAAAAAATATAAAAAATACCAGATTTACATAGCGCCTTTTTCATGCGAACACACATTCAAAGGCACTTTACATTATAGTGTTGCAGCCACCAGGGCACAGGTTCATCCTCTACCAGTGCAGATACAGAATGATCTGACCTAAGAGACAGACCGAGAGAAAGTCCATGAAGAGGGGGATAGACAAAAGAAAAAGGCATGTCCGGCGCTGCATAAGTGCGCCTAGCTCTTATTTCGAATAGACAGTCTGGTTCTTTAATGAGCCCGGTGTATTGCACCGGTGCACAGCTTCCTGGCATCTTTATCCAGATACTTTGCATTGCACATGGTCAGATATAGCGGGAAATATTATAAATATTTCAGAAATGTCAAGTTCCGGTGCCTGGTATTGAACCCACGAGCTCTGGATTGTCCAGTGCGTTACCAATGAGCTAAATCTGCTTAAGGTAATTGCTTACTCTTAAATTTTTCTGTACAAGAGGTATCAAACACGTGATTTTTATGAAGAACACACTCATGAGAGTAATTTTGCAAACCCGTAACAGTTTTGCTCGGCTAGTTTTTAAGATATTTTAAGATTTTGGGAAAACCCCTAAAAGTGATATTCGCATTTTACCGAAAAAGTTTGTCATTTATTTACATGAAACGTGGCATGCACGAAATTTTGTATATACGGAATCACACGATAACGTTTGTTTTAGAATATGCATGTTATATGTACATGTATTTTAAATTATATTTTAAAATATGATTTTTAAGTTTTACGAAAAAAATTGTTGAACAACATACTGTTTACGTACATGCAACCAGTAGAGTAACTATAATAGAAGCTTTATCCCAAATTTCATGGCAGTTGCTCGGCAAGAATTTTATAATTGACACTTTAGTGGTTTCGGAAATGTCGAAATCCAGGAGTTTACAAAATACATCAACGTTTTGAATACGTTGTATCCAGTTTTCGCGATAATTTGTTTTTCATTCTTTTGCATTACCTTTTCTATATTCTTACGAAATAAATGCGAAAGAACATTCCTCTAAAGTGGTCGGGATGCTTGCTATACACAAATATTAAAACTTGAATAAAATTTTGTGTGGGCTCATTATAAAACGTTTCACATACGTTGTAGCTAGTATTCGCGAGTATTGGTGTTTCTAATATTTGGAATAAATGGCACGTACAATTTCCGCTATAGCTTTATTCTGCAAGCTTATTATAGTATAATATAGTAATAACTATACAGTAAATTCGCGATTTTAAGACATGAAAACATGCTGACACACCAATTTTAAGTTTTTCGTACTATTTCATGATGATAGTCAGACGCTTTCAATACGTCTTATTTACACCGATTTCTAAACTTCCGCTCAACTGAAGAGTATGCAATCACCTTAAAGCAACGTACGATTGTGATACAACACCGCCTCTGTTGTTGTTTCTTGTACTTCTCTCCAGTAGTTGTTGAATCGCTCCACCAAGCATATAGAGGACGAATATTGATTTTCTTAACAAAAATACTTTCTATATAAACGATCAAAACAAATGTCTATGCTGTTGCATATTTGCGAACAAGTACTATACATGTACGTTCAAGTACTCACGCGGCCTATAATTTCGTAACTTTATTAATAAGGATATTACGCTCCATACGGCGCTTTGATTTCACTATATATACCTTCATGCATTATGGTTCTCGAAAAATGTAGAGAAATGGAATTTTCGGGCAAGGCAATTGGAGAGTATACGTGTGTAACCCTTAAAGAGTAACGCGAGAGGACCAGTATATTTATTTGCGCAGTTATATACTCTTTATTTCCACTTTCCAGTGATTTACTATTACATATTATATACGAGGGCCACTTAAAAAGTATTAATCAGTGGCCAATAACATGTTTAATATCCACTTAATGTGTATAAAAGTGGACATTTTCAGAAAGATACAACCTTTGCCTAGCTAACCAATAAAACAATATAGCAATCGGAAAACTATCCATTCATCGATATGACATTTAACCAGTAGGGGTATGGAACACTGGAATGTCGAGAAAATGAGGTATATTAGCAGTCGAAAGGGTAGATATTAATGTTCATAATTTCTACAATTTTATTCCGATTGCTTTGAAATATGCACATTAGATGCATCATATACTTGTTTAATTAGTGGTAAATCAAAATTATTGTTTGGATATTCTACATGGCTTAAGTTGTACAAGGAATCTGCCATGTTCCAGTATTTTACTAGGACTAGGCCCTAAGCGCTGTTACTGTATTGTACTATTGGACGTCTTAAGTGGAACAGTTAAACATGTTGCTATTTTAAACATTTATATATGTTACTATCTATTACATAATAAATAAACTCTGAATTATTCATAATTTGTCCTTTACAACAGCTCAAAGAACATGATCGCGTGACCAAAAAATACGTATTTTGGATTTATGACGTCATATTCCTAAAACAATATTACAGAAAACAAAAATAAAAACACATGGTGGTAATTTTATATAAAAGAATACATGAAATGGACAACAGGGTTGAAAAAAAGTTTGTTGTCATAATTTGGGGGTATTACATTACCCCACCCACTTTTTCAAAGATGAGGTGGAACATAAAATGGTTGTAAAAAAATAAAATTGAGTTTAAAGGATTAAAATCGCCCGACGAATAATTCTACATACCACAATCTAGAAATTTTGACTTATTCAGAATAAATTAGTGTTAATTTAACAGGTAGATATCTAGTATTAATTAGGATGTATATGTGGTAGGTTGGGTCTCGGATATGACTTGTTTATATAGCTATAAATTGGTAATAATTTAACATTTTTAAAATTATGAATCGCCATTTAAGAGTTCAATGATACATATTGCAAATAATGTCAATTTAATTTTAATCAGCCTGGATGACATTTGAAAACGACGCTCAGTAACCGTAGGAGTCCATATAAAACAATTTTCTTACGCGTTTATGAGAGATTTTTTGTCAAGTGCATTAAACTATGTCCTGTTTGAATATCAATAAAATGGAAATGTATTCATATAAAATGATGAAAATACCACGAATGTCTAGCTGAAAGATTGATCTTTAAGAAAATGTACACTTTTAATATAGTCAGGGGCATTGATATTGATTTATCGCCCACTGATTAATACTTTTTAAGTGGCCCTCGTTATCCATTATTGCAACAGTATGAATAGAGGATCCATACACGACTAGGGATGTTGTGTTCACAATAGACTTGCGACCATCTTTCGATGTGCACCAGTTGCTGTCTGAATAATGGTACTATGCCAATCACCTCATTGTGTGTACAATCCATAATTGTCTTGATAAGCAGTTCTATGTGATGGCGGTCTTCAATGATGTTTGCCCGTTTAAGCAAGCTGTCTGTCCTTATATTCATATGTATAGACTGGTGAGGGACAGCAAGAAGAAGAGAAAGATTGTGGTACAAGGAATCCGGATGTGTTACCATAGCTAGTTCCGAAAAGACTCTCTGGTTCTTTAAAAGCGTTTCAGAAAGGACAAAGTGTACATGTAACGTATTATTAAAAGTTTTTTTCCTTATAAATTGTGTAATGCATGACGACATCATATCAGTAAACATGTACTTGATTATTTTGCAATAATATAACAACTGTAATTATATAGTACATACAACGCAGGTAAGTTCTCGACCAGCAATATACGGTGGGCATGCTAGGCTTTTCCCACACATTGGCTCAACAAAATATAACCTATTATCGTCATCATCACCATTTCCGTTTGTTACTTTTTCTGGGCGTTGGTCAAGGCAAGTATACTCAGTGGCACTCTTGTCTCCATAATACCCAGTCACCAGATAGCCCGAATATTCCATTGTCCAGCCATCATAGCACGCATTCCTTCCTGGTATCATGATGGAAACTGCTCTAGAGGCGTGGCATACTGCACATGGTGCGTTGTGATTGTACATATTATCTCCCAAGAACTTCTTTGCCCCATCATCCTTGTGGTTATAAAACTGATACTCGACACCAGTGATTTTGCCTAAACTTTCCCGAGAAACGTCATAGTGACTCCATAAAGGTTGATTTGGTAAACATAAATAATTGGCCCCAGTTCCAGGATGTTCTTTATTAGAGCCCGCCATGTAACCTGTAAAAATATAGGTCACTTTCACAAACATTTTCAATCAAGTACATCGGTATACTATCATTGCTGGCTGTTAAATTAAAATTCATCTAAAGGAATGTTGTTTTGAGCGCTCAATTGACGGGGCTATAAGCTAAGGGTGTCGTCATGCAAAAGGGCACTTGGACATATTTGGTGGGTTTGTTTGATTGTATTGGCGATTCAGGGTTGCGGTCAAGTGCGTAGTGCTGGATTTGTAACCCGGCTATCCTGGTCCTAATTCCGGTGACTGCATGTCATACCCTTCCATGCAAATTTGACAACTTAGTCGATTTTTTCAACATGTGAAGAAAGTGTTTGATCCGTGTGGTAGGGTAAGTTGGTACTGGTCATAGGCATTTTGGTTTCAACTGGCCGTGAATTATTGATTTGCACTAGTCAAAGATCGACCGGGTACTGAAGTATTCTCTTCAGTACCCGGTCGATCTTTGACTAGAGCAAATCTATAATTTACGGCGAGTTGAAACCAAATGCCTATGGTACTGGTTAGGATACAGTCCAGCAAAACTGGTTTGATAAATCGGCTACCGTATACAGGACAGAATATGATAATGTTGTATTTGCCAATTTGGGCCCTCTCTGGCATAAAAATGAAGGTATATACACAAGTTTATAATTAACTACATAATTAACTAACATTAACATCACCATTATCGAATTAAATACTAGAACAAGCGTGTAATGTTTACACCTGTTTGGCGGGTCAAAGTATATAATGTATGTAGTGTACTTACCCGAATATAACAGCGACGTTCCATTACCGGGACATTCAGTCCTCCCCCAACGAATGTATTTGCTCCCTCCAACTGAAATAATACATAGTTTTGTTTAACCATATTAGCTACAGAAAAATCGTGTGTAAATTACGCTACAATTGTTTGTACCTATGGATACATCATGGTCAGTCTTCAAACGTGGCAAGGTATCATAATACTCATAGCCTACCAACAAGGTCGGATACAATGATAATCGTCGGCTGGCTTTGACAGTCTCCAATATTCTTTTCTTTTTAACCGTGAGAGCTTTGTCCCTTTTTTCATCTCGTCCGATATCACCTAACGTCCTATGAAAATACCAAGTAGTAATTTCGATCATAAAGCGGTTTTTTGTACTGAATTGTTATTCAGTATTTGAATCACTTCGTGGCGAACATGATCAGATTGCCAAGTCTTCTAAGAGTAACTTTAAACTTCTGGACAAATTGGCATCCTTTATTTTGTCACGTGTTTAACGGAACTTTCATTAAACATTAAGTTATCATTTTATTACTGATTGTCATTATTATATAAACAAATGTCCAGATTAATTAGTGAATGAAACCCCGGCATTCTTGTAATATTTCGCCTTATTCGTGTATTTTTATCAAAACACTTACGGAAGCCTTAGATTTACTTTCAAATTTAAATTCTTTATAATTTTAACAGCTACACATTGGATAAAGGGTCGTTCGAACTCGTACTCCTACAGACCATATCTGCACCCACTGTGTAGGTTTTAAAGAATATTAAAATTAATAATTTAAAGTTGAACGTTTGAAGGTTTATTAACTAAATATCTGGTGGTTCATACACCGGTCATATTATAACGGACACACACACGGTTTCGTACATTTGACCTCAAGCTCATGCACAACGCAGATACCATGTACTCTCGACCACTTAAATATGCATGTATACCGGTGTATGAAAATTAATATACTGGAGTTTTATTTAAATGTATATATGTATATATTTATAGTACACAAACCGATGTCTAAAATTATTACCTAATGTCTAACTGAAGTATGTGCTGGATGGTTGCGTGTTGCGTTGAGACGGTCAAAGCAATTAAGCTGATGTCCAACCACAAGGCACCAGGAGCTGATGCAATTCCGGCAGGGATATGTATTTATACATGTCATTGACCAACTGCTGTCAAAAGCCTCACAATCCACTTCAATGTTATGTGGGAGAAAGGGGACATGCCACAATACTTCAAGGACGCTCCATGGTACACTTATACAAAAGAAAAGGTAACAGATAATCCTGTGATATCCACCGTGGTATGTATTTCCTTGCTGTCTATTGCTGGAACATCTTGGCTCCAATTCTCCTTAACCGCCTCAGACGACACCTAGAGAACGGACTGCTACCAGAAAGTCAATGTGGTTTCCAGGCTGGTCGAGGCACTATTGATAAGATGTTTTGCTGCTAAACAGCTCCAAGAAATATGTCAAGAGCAGAACACTAACCTGTACACTACATTCGTGAACCTTACAAAAGCGTTTGATACAGAGAGTCAAACTGGACTTTGGCAGATCATGGCAAAGTCTAGATGCCCCCCAAAGTGCATAACGATGGTGTGCCAATTCAAAGGCATGAAAGCCCATTTACTCGACGATGGCGAACAAAGTGTCCCTTTTGTGTTAACAAATGGATTAAAGGAAGGGTCAGTTCTGGCTCCCACACTCTTCAGTTTGATGTTTTCGGCAATTATCTGTGATGCATACACCGACTTTAATCCAGGAATCGACATCCAGTACCAAACGGAAGACGGAATCGTCAACCTCAGACGCATTGAAGCAAAGACCAAGGAACACTTAACCCGCATGCGTGACCTAATGTTTGCAGACGATTGTGCGCTAAACGTACACACACTCACACATGCAACACAGCCTCAACAAGTTCTCTCACAGCCTCACAATCAGCACAAGAAGGACTATCAAAGTGATGCTCAAAACTGCTGCACGCTCAACACACTCTGAACCTACGATACATATGAAAGGTCAGACACTAGCTTCTGTCGACAAGTTCACATACCTTGGAAATACCCTGTCAAGAACAGTCCACATTGAAGAAGAAATAAACTCACGTATAGCCAAGGCAAGTGCCGCTTACGGGCGCCTGAACGAAGTATTGCAACAAAGAGGAATCACCACCAAGACAAAGCTAAGTGTCTACAGAGCTGTCGTCCTTACAACACTGCTCTATGCCAGTGAAACATGGACGTTATACCAACGATATTCAGTTCCAAACAGTATGCCTGTGAAAGATACAAGGCATAAAATGGCCAGACAAATTAAGTTCCGGATACAGAGATCCTACATCTAACAGGTATGAGCACCGTTCACACACTAAGAACTGCGCCAGAACAACTTCGCAGGGCAGGCCACGTCCACAGGATGTCAGGCGCTCGGATACCAAAGTAACTATTGTATGTAGAATCGGAGTCAGTACAACGTAAGCCTGGTGGCCAACGAAAGCGCTACAATGACTCGTTGAAAGTCTCACTGGAGCTCTTTGGCACTGATCCCGGACAGCTGAGAGCAAATGGCTGAGGACAGAAGTGTTTGGCGCAGCATGTCCAAAGGAGTGCAACACCTCATGAACACAACCTGACTCTGAAAGCCATCCAAAAAACGAGCCGTACGCAAATCACGAACCTCCTCTACTGATGTGGCGAAGGTCCAAGATGTCCAAAGTGCAATCGTGTGTTCTGTGTCGGGATTGGTCTTATCAGTCACCTCCGCACTCACAAAAACACTCACACACAACACTGAGACGAGATATGGTCATCTTCGATTACGAAGAACGAACATCATAACTGAAGTATAGTTTGCCACTTATTACTGTCATATTAAAACTGTAGTGTGTTATTTTATGTTCACATAAGCCTATGGCTTACTGAAATTTTAATAATTTAAAACTATCCACCTACCTGCCGATTTGTATTCCAAATTGCTGATTGACTTCTCTTGACCAGACAATCTGTCTTTCAATATCGAAAGTTCCCTCTCCATTTGTAGGTATCGTTCTATTAGTTTAAGTTCCACCTCAAACTTGGAACCGCATACTGGTTCTTCAGCGTGACAGTACACATAGAAAGCAAGAAGAAATGTCAGTGATCGAATAAACATATCTCTCATCTTGTAAAGTTTGTATTGCACCAACTTCTCTCTTAACTTCCCAGCTACAAACAACTCGAGGAGAGGTTTTGTGTAATGCTCTTGACAGGGCGCATGCGCAACTTCGTGATAGTTAAGTAGCTTTAACTTGTCCGGAAATAAATAGGAGGAGCCGCTTAGAATAATACTTACAATATAAGTATGTGACAAAAACATTAGAGGTGGACAAGTGGTCTAGTGGTAAGGGCTACTGACTGCTGATCTGAAGGTGGTGGGTTCGATCCCTACTCCAGACGGTCAAAAACAGAAATGCTTTTCAGTATTTCCCACCTAACATAACTAAAACTACTAACAGTCTTTGGACGAGACGTTAAGCGAGGTCTCGTGTATGGTGCTTTACATTGGCACGTAAAAGAACCAGGGATGCTTCTGGAACTGTATCATGCACTATCCCGTTGAAATTTGACAGTCTTTCTGTATTTAAAATTGCATGGCAGGATTAATAGAAATATACTGAGTTAAAATGTGATACCATATACTTCAATAGTTTAATTATAATTTGATTCTTATGAGAAAATGCTTTGCGTGTATTGCATTTTGGGTTGCTAGGCAATTTTAGAACGCAGACGATTGTGCGCTAAACGTATTCACACACTCAGACATGCAACTACAATCAGCATAAGAAAGACTGAAGTGATGCTCCAAAGTGCTGCAGGTTTAACACACTCTGAACCTACCATACTTTTCAAAGGTCAGACACTAGCTGATATCGACAATTTCGAATTCTAGAATGAAAATTCATGACTTATGGATTAAGTCTGGTTGCCGTGCCATGATGGTTACAAACTTTCAGAATTATGTTGATCTATCATACAGAAACGTAAAGGAATAATTGTCATTCAGTTAAGTTTAGTATATTCCTTATTAACATGTCAGTTTGTCAAACGGCAAGTTTTTTAAACTGAAAGTAGTAAAACACAAAATATGCATGGTTCTCATTGACTCCCATGTAAATTTGGTCATTTTATTGTTAGAAAATACTAGTATCAATGTACAATTTATAAGCTTGTCATTTTCATCTATAAGAATTCAGATTTTTCTTCAAATTTTTTACTGAAACTTAGTAATACAACCTCTTGTTGTTACAGACAACATTAATTTAGAATTGTTAGTTGTTTGTGTAGCATAGATAAGTAATGTGCATTACGGTTTTGTCAGGAATTGATCATAATATTATATGCCAATACATACGAGGGTGGTCCGCAAAGTCGCGAACATTTTTTATTTTTATTGTATTTTCTTGTCCAGTGTATTCACAATTTGCATACATTGCCTTTTACGACATATGTTATCATTGTAATTGCTTAATTTGGTGTTGATATCTTAAAGCATAAAAATCTGTGTGGTTTTATTGCATCAGCAGTAGGTCCTATCGGCGCACACTATACGACGTCAACGACGTCGTTTCTTTTGTTTCAGCACCCTGGCGTCATTGACTGGTGCAATTTTGGATAAATGCGACGCATTCTCGTAAATCAAACACGACAGTCAAAGTTCAGAGCGATACTCCGACACGTATATTAATTTTCCGAAAAGATTTTATGTGCAACAGTTTAACACATACCATGTTTAGCCTCCACAATTAACCGTCTGACGCCATTCTTAGTGGATGGCGTTTTCGCTCTGTTAACTAGGACCGAGTTTTCCTTTTAGGCTTGGCAGTCTTCATTTTGTCGCAAAATTCACTTTAAAACATTTACACCAGGTGTAGAAAAGAGTCCTACATACATTCCCTCGATTATTTGTATGTTTGACTTCTGTTTTGATTATGCGGGTGTCAGACCATAGACCAGCAGTAAATTCATAGAATTGCTGTTAATGACTTTATCGATCTTAAATTTCGCATAAAAACGTGCGAAACTATGGTCTCGACATTGGCAAATTTTTAATGCACAAATAAGAACACTTATTAAGTTATAAGCTCTTGAATAAAAGCCGATACGTTTTTACAAAATATAAAAGGGCATGCGCCGACTCTATCCAACTCGCATAAGTTAATCAAGTATAATTACCAAAATTAAGAAGGCAATTAATTTTCAATATCACACATATGTAAAGAAATAACTAATTAATATGTGAAAGATTTTCTGGAAAATTATGCGTAGTGTTGAAATGGGAGACAAAGTTCGCGACTTTGGTGGACAACACTCATAATGATAGTTAACACCACCAGATAAGGGTTGGTTTACTTTTGTTATGCTGTTTTAGTCATTGAATTTTATCTTAAATTGATTAAATTTCGTGGTTTAGCTAAGTAAATTTACCATTGTTTGTACATTTTGTATTTTGTGAACTTTAATTTGACACATGAGTGTTTACAACCATGTTAGAAATCTAGTATAGGCGATTTAATTCCGTTGTACAACTAAAACTAACATTTTGCATCAAATCATTCTCGTTCATCAGAGTATGCTTCGCCTGTGATATCTAGTCTGGGAACTTGACTAACCATGTGCACTGATGTATGAGGATGCATCAAATACACTTTAAGTCGCAAAGAAAAGTGTAGTATTGCATTTATTGACTTGTTATTTATTGATCTTAAAATCTCAGATTAACATACTATTTACTTTCTTTCAACCTCAGATGAAATAATTTCAATTAATAAACAATGTATACTTTCTTTTGTGACTGAGTGTAGATCTATGTAGGCCTACTAATTTTTTCAGCGTTAGCTGTCTAGCTTGGATGTTGACGTACTTTAACAACCAATGAAATCTTTATAAATTTCTCAGGGGTGAATGAAATTCCACAATTTGATAGAATATAATATTTTATTCTTTTCACAAAAGGTTATGCTCGATTTAAAATTATTGCACTGTTCTCTTGTGCTAAACTTATAGTACTATACTCGCCTTTCAGTTATTCCATAGCTTTAGTTAATTGTGCAATATACTCTAAGCAAGAACAAGGTTGAACTTTAAGCGACCTGTTACTATACCAACTGCAGGTAATGTGAAGGTCGGTCAAGTAATGTAAACAAGCTAGGGCGGTTTAGTGTTAAAAATACTATTGTTTTAAATTGTATTCTAAACACAAAATAAAATGCAAATAATTAGTTTGTTGGAAAAAATGTTTGATTACATGAATACTCCGATACGGAATAAATTAACATTATTTTGTATATTGTAAAAACAACATGCATAATTAACAATATCTGTGACCATGTTTTATCCTAAGCTTTCATTAAACTTCTTGACGTCAATAGATCATGTACTTCAAAATCAAAAAATATATATATTTTATCATACATATAAACTTAGGGTTTTCACTGAGTTTTTTAATGAGAAGAATACAATAACGTGAACATGCAGGTTTCTAGGGTAAACTGCACAAATGTCATGGACCATTCTTAAGACTTTATTTGGTATATTAAGTGTGCAGTCAACTTAATTGTCTGTAAGTTATGATAGCATATTTTATAATTTTATAACAGTATTTTGTAATGTCTATGTTCATCCCAATTATTCAGGGTAGTTTTTTTTATAATTATACAGGTGGATAAAAATTATCAAAGGTTGACAAAACCCCTCCGCTCGGCCACATGTGTGGTAGACAAACTTTTAGCTCATTCTTTTCAAAGTTAATTTTTTAATATGCGCATGTTTTCCAGTCAGTATCCCCCATAAACTGTTACTTCATATTATATAGCCTAAGTAACGGGAACTGCCTGTCTTGATACAAAAATGTACAGCGTTTCGTTTGGTATATAAACCTAATTAAAACTAACTATTACATTCGCAAATGTATTGAACAAATACATGTAACAATCACAGACTGTCATTAAACTCAACGATGTATATCTTTTTTAAAGATATTTCTTGTTATTTCCATGAAACGAAAAAGTATGGCTAGTAGGGCTGTTTTGGAACAAAGTAAGTCTCAGATAAATAAGAAGGAATGGATCGACATTTGTAGGGCCCAGTTACTCTGCTATTCCAGCAAGATGCCATACAGCCAGGCGCGTAGCTACCTATACGCGAGTACGCGGCTGAATCCACATGATTCTGACAAAAAAAAATTTCAGGCAAAGTTCGAACTTAATTCACTTTAAACTCTTTCATTCTTTGTCGTGTCTGTATTCCGAATTTCAGAAGAATTCGCATTGTGATATCGTCAGATATCGAGCCGGTTATTTACGAAAGAATGTCGGTGTTACTTTTGTTACTTTTATAAGCTATAGTGTGTCTGACACTAACAACCTACCATACTGTATGTGTTGCAGTAGACTAGTCTTTGACGTTAACAAACTCGTCCCAGTACAACCGCGTACAGGATCGCGTTTGGTTTAATCAAGTAGAGTCAACAACTAGAGAATCTCTGGTTGTTAAGTTCATTGAGAGCCATTAAATGTTGGGTTGTTTATTACTAAGACATATGCCCAGGGCAATGATGGAGCCAGTAATTTGTCAGGTTGTCATCGTCGTGTACAAGCTTGGATAAAACAACTAGTTTCATAAGCAATGTTCACTGAACAGTCCATAACTTGAATCATTACGTGTACGCCTACAGAGAAGCACACATTAGAAACTTACTTAACCCAGTGCAGCAAATCGGTTATCTGCAAAATGTCTTTCAAGAAGAGACGGGAAACTACGCTGTTGCTGAAGAAAAAAAGATGAACCGACACCGTCTGCATACTCTATATGCTGGACCAGTCATGTTGACATACTCCACACTTTTAAAGTGTCATACAACACTTTATATATAACCTACCATTGAAGTACTACTAGTATCAAGAGCAAGAAGGCGATTCCACCTCCACCTAATGTAACATCATGAGGTTTTACTTTATCGTCATTTTGCATAGTTGCTTTTGGGTTCATGGTTCAGGGTGCTAGACCACCGAATAAACTTTCACAGAAGCAAAACATCGACTAAGTTGAAGTAGCTACGGAGCGCTAGGTTTCCCCCGTGTTAGGGTAGCAGATGCTGCCGTGAGGGGTGAGTTGTACGGCAAAGCTATGGCTGCATTCCAGTATATGGAGCCTTCAAATCCAAAAGCAGCACGCCACCCACGACAATGTGGCAACGTTCCCATGCACCGATCGCATCTCGGAAAACTGAAAAAGGTCGTTCCTTTGTTGTGCTAATAACTATATGGGTCTCTAAGGCTTGAGCTGAGAGGTAGTTTTAGGTATTATAAGAAAGGTAAAAGATATAACCACTGAACGTCTGTCTGGACTGGCAATTTCGCTTACTAGTAGCTACAAATATATGGAAATTGGTTGACAATGTTATCATACAGAAAGAACTTTGCTGCCCTGAAAAGGGACGGGCAACTATAGACTTCTATAAGCCTATCTGAAGAGTTTGTGAACATAATAAACTGGGACTCGTAGATCTGCATTTGTTGATTTATATTTTAGATTTATTTGAACAGAGAAATACTCTATTTACAAACTATCGTTTATTTACAAATTAATGATGTTAAGAACTTAATAAAGCACATTGAGAACGCTACATTTGCACCAGATAACACCATTGTTTTTAAAAAAATCCGGGAGTGGGGTTGCCCCGACCCTCCCCCCCTAGCACAATAGTGAATCCACATGATTATAGGCTAGCTACGCGCCTGACAGCGCTTTGATTCTGATATTTGTTAATTCTACCAACGGATACACTAGAAAGTATTCTTTGATTCTACGCACTTTTATAGCAATATACTCGCAGTGTGTTTAAAATCTTGATTACAACAACCTGTCAGAGGTGACACTCCTCTTGAATACATGCATAATGCTTATATTGACATTTTCCAAGTGCGTGATCACAAGTCACCTTCAGGTTTCCGTAGACAATTTGTCAAAGGTCAAGGACACCTTACCAAGATGGCTGCCTCCAGCAAAAGTGGAAATTCGCCGGCGACGATTCCGAAATCAATACGATTTCTTTTCGGTGGAACTGCCGGGTAATATTTAATTTTCATCACTCTGGTATAACTTCGGTCGTCGCAAATGAATTATAGTTTTTGCGCCTTTGGTTTAGAATAATTATCAGTTTTATTTAACCTTCTTTCTCCACCCAGTCATTTCTTAAATGTTATTGTTTCGTACTCAGTTATTTTCGTCTTTCGTACTATTTTTTCCTTTTGAGTTAGATAAAATATTGTAAATGGCCATGCTGGAAGAATTCAAAGCTTGTTTAACTATGGTATACTGAAAATGTATCGGTGTATCTATTTACATTGCTATTTCTTTCTAAGTTCATTAATAATTCTTAATTGGACAGGTGCTCAGTATGGATTTACTTTTAGAAAAATGGAGGTTTTGTAAAACACATCTAATCCAGACCACTCATAGCAAGCCTCACGAATTCCGGAGGCCAAATTGGTGTCATAATTATTATGGGACTTGGGAGACTTGATTCGAGACAGGCACCTGACTGACATAATTGGCAAAGCCACAGACTGTCGCTAGTAGTAGTAGTAATATAGAGTGGGTTGTAGGTTCGAGTCCCCCATCAGTAGCACTTTTTCCTCCTTTATTTACTTTAATGGTGTCAGAAATGTTTCAAGGACTAATGCAGAGGCATGCGTCAGGAGGGGTTGTAGTGACTATGGAGACTCGACTTAATCACTTAAGTTAAGCTGGACTGGCTCAGTTTGCAATTCAAAGCTACATACTTGTATACCGGGGGTCATTTGTTCAAGTCTCAAATTAGGTGTACTTTTGCCTCCTCTATTTACCTAAGACTTTTCAAGAGCTTTCAACAAGGTGTCACACCTGCTTCTTATTTCGAAAATCCACAACTATAGGATTGATGAGGAACAACGTACCCTTCTTTTTCCAATTATTTGCATGACTCACTGTGTGGTATTATCGCAAATTTCAACTTGTCATATTTTGTCTGACAAGGGCAGACGTTATTCAATGGAGAGATAGAGGTGTGATACAAGGAATCCGGGTGAGTTACCCTTGCTCTTTTCAAAAAGATTCCTTGGTTCTTTTACGTGCCTGGTGTACAGCACCGATACACGCAAGACTACCTCTGGGTTTCCTACCAGTTTCGTCTCTAGTTGGGTGGGAAACACTGCAAAGCGTTTCAGAAATGACCAAGTGCCCCAGCCGAAATTCGAACCAGGGACCTCTCGATCAGTAGTCAAGAGCGTTAACCGCTCGACCACCATGCCACCTACCCTAGTGGTTCCGCAGTTTTTCTAGATGGCGTACATTCTGCTCAGGGGTCAGTACATACAGGTTTCCCACAAGGTAGTGTCCTAGGACCTTTATTGTTCCGACTATAGATTCATTGAATGACCTACCCAAATGTATGTCACATGAGTCCACCTCACGAATGTTTGCAAATGATTGTGTCCTTAGTATATTGCAATATTCGCTCATAAAAGGACGCCATTGCCTCACAAAAAGGTTTAGATCTATGACCTCAACACTGAGAAAGATACAAGCTGGCAAACTTCCACCCTCATAAATGTCAGATTATGCGCATAACCCACAATGATCGAGTCACCCGACAACATCCATAGATAAATTTCACAAGATGCAGATACAGCAAAATATTTAGGCAGCAACTTAAAAAAAACCCCCAAGTTCTCAACACCATCACAAAAAGAGCTTTCTGAACAACACTAGTTCCTTCCTGGAGAGAAACATCAGTTAATGTTCCAGCCTCCTAGCTTTGCTATCAGACCCTATTGTATTCATCATTTATCTGGGATCCCATCACTGATAGTGAAGTAAGAGATAGTGTTCTCAGATGGGCACAGTATCTATGTTGCAGCAGCTCCAGTGGCTGTCACGCCAAAAATGCTTGGCACCAGCAAGATGACCATCTCTATTAATTACCCAGTCAGTCCTCAACTGCCTCTTCATTGACAAGCTTCAAGAGGGAAGGGCTGTTAATGAACCTATACTAGACTCCTATTGGACAGTTTTAACTGCACTACCAGGGGTGTTCCAGTAAATCGTGTACTTTGCTAATAATTTTCTTTTGTGATCTCGGATGATCATGAAAAAAGCTGAATGCCCAAGCCGAATAACCCAGTTCCAACAGTAAAACAGCTGAAATACCTAATTTTAACTGTCGGGTATCCTAAAAAGTTGAAAGTAACAGTATAATGTCTAGTGAATTCATGCTGCATGCAGTATAGTCACCTCTTTCACCACTACTGTGCCAGTATGAGTAGATGCCAGGTGGCATCTGTCGTAGAACTCTGTACTATGATAGTGTTGTCTACACGACTTGAGATGAACAGGCCCTGATCTCCCGAAGCATCTCAATCTGAGCTGAGATAAATCTCAAATACTGTCATGTGTCTTTGAGATAATTTCCATGGGAGACAAGACTCTGAAAGTGGGCACCACAAAACAGATACATTGTTCTGAGTTTATTACAGTAAATATTTTGAACATAAAACTTAACACTGATCTTATATTTATACTCTTGACTTGAGCAAAATCTCAATTTGAGTTGAGATTTCTACTTGAGATGCTTCGGGAGATTGGTTGGTCTCATGTGTATCAGTGCTACCTGTAAATACTGGGGGCATATTAAAGAATCAGCAGCGCCCGGATTCCTTTTATAACACAAACTTTCCGTCAAAGCCCGATGTTATTGGGCAATTGGGCAGGAGTTCAACCGTATAACCATGCACTACAACTTTTTCGGTCAAATGCAAAGGTCCCAAAAACATTGGTACATAAACAGGTCATACAGAAATCTACTCTCTATATTTCAGAATGGCTGCCACACTGTTCGTACAACCATTGGATCTTGTCAAAAACAGAATGCAGCTGAGCGGTAAATTTCAGTACTTTTCAATACTTTTCCAATCATTGTTTTATTCTGCGATAAGTTTATAATGCAATTCATTTAGCTCTGAAGTACATGTGCAATTTATTATGTCTCCAACATTATTACATATTGTGGGAGAGACATACCGGTATTGATTTTGTGCTGGACATGTGGATTGATGTCACAAAGTTTGTCCATGCTTGTTTGTTTGGTCGGATTTCATTAAAACTTCACATGAATAGTTGGTACCAAGGCTAGTTGTGCTTATTGTCAGAAATTACAGGTATGATAAATATTTCAGAGTTACGGCCCTTTGTTGGAGATATATGATATCGGCGTGTGAAGCTGTTCAACCAGGTTTGTCATCGAAGTTACGGCCCTTGGTTGTAAAGATTATTGTTGTAGATGAATGTCTATGTTTCTTGATTTTATGACATAAAGTTATAAGTCTGTATTGAGCTGAAATGATCATCAAACTAGATGGAGATGGGAGATGCTTGTAAGTTATTGATAATTGGCCACACGCCAGTTGTAAATTAAGTATCAAGTCAATGAATAAAGGGATTTGATTTCGGTTGTAAAAACATTTTGAATATGTTTGCATTTATGATCCAATAGATTTGCTAGAAAGCCTCCGTCAAACAAATGGGCGGAGCAATCTTTACACTGATGCCTGGTCAGTTGTATACATGTATGAACCAGAGTGGACTATGTTTGATATTATATATAGGTGAAGGAGGAGCTAAACGACAGTACAAGACAAGTTTCCATGCATTACGTTCTATCGTTGCTAGTGAAGGTGTCATTGCTGTATATACAGGGTAAACGTTCCTTTATAAATATTATTCAGGGGTGTGGAAATTCCCAAATTTTTTCACTTGCCCATGGGTAAGTTGGACAAAGAATCCTCAAAAAATCCAGGAAAACACAAAAAAGCAACAAAATTTCAGTTTTTTAATTTTTCATGTCAAGGATAAGAGTACTAGATTTAATTCAATGATTGTTAATTAAATCATTTTAGGTCAGTAATTTAGGAATTCATCTGTTTTAAGGAAAAATAGGGCACTTAATACTATTTTTCTCGTGATAATTTTGCACTTGCCAAAGGGCAAGCTGGATGGAAAAAGTCGGACATAGGAATTCCACACCCCTGTTATTGTGTAAAGATATTAATATTACTGCTGACAATATATTTCATTGTGACACGTAGACCTGTACAAAGCGTAAGTAAAGACATTAGTCTGACATCCATATCTGCTCCAGAGCCATAACACAAGAAATTGGTCCTTACAGGGGCTCAATCTAAGGGGTCATTTTGATAATTGTCTACTGAATTTAACTGATTATTTAGCTCACCTGTCACAAAGTGACAGAGTGAGCTTTTGTGATCACTCTTCGTCCGTCGTCCGTCAACAATTGGCTTGTGTAGACACTAGAGGTCACAATTTTGACTTAATCTTTATGAAACTTGGTCAAAATGATCATATCAACAAAATCTAGGCCAAGTTCGATATTGGGTCATCTGGGGTCAAAAACTAGGTCACTAGGTCAAATCATAGAAAAACCTTGTGTAGTCACTAGAGGTCACACTTTTGACTTAATCTTTATGAAACTTGGTCACAATGATCATGTCAACAAAATCTAGGTCCAGTTCGATATTGGGTGATCCAGGGTCAAAAACTAGGTCACCAGGTCAAATCATAGAAAAACCTTGTGTAGTCACTACATGTCATAGTTTCGACCTTATCTTCATGAAATTTAGTCACAGTAATCATGTCAACAAAATTTAGGCCAAGTTCGATATTGGGTCATCTGGGGTCAAAAACTAGGTCACTAGGTCAAATCATAGAAAAACCTTGTGTAGTCACTAGAGGTCACACTTTTGACTTAATCTTTATGACACTTGGTCACAATGATCATGTCAACAAACTCTAGGTCAAGTTCGATATTGGGTCATCTAGGGTCAAAAACTAGGTCACCAGGTCAAATCATAGAAAAACCTTGTGTAGTCACTAGAGGTCATAGTTTCGACCTTATCTTTACGAATCTTGGTCACAATGATCATCCCAACAAAATCTAGGTCAAGTTCGATATTGGGTCATCCTGGGTCAAAAACTAGGTCAGTAGGTCAAATCATAAAAAAAAACTTGTGTAGTCACTAGAGGTCACAATTTCAACTTTATCTTCATGAAATTTAGTCACAATAATCATGTCAACAAAATATAGGCCAAGTTCGATTTTGGGTCATCCAGGTTAAAAAACTAGGTCACCAGGTCAAATAATAGAAAAACCTTGTGCAGTCACTAGAGGTCATTATTTCGACCTCATCTTTATGAAACTTGGTCACAATGAAGATATCAATAAAATCTTGGTCAAGTTTGATATTGGGTCATCCAGAGTCAAAAACTAGGTCACTAGGTCAAATCATAGAAAAACCTTGTGGGGTCACTAGAGGTCACAATGTTGACTTAATCTTTAAGAAACTTGATCACAATGGTCATCTCAACAAAATCTAGGTCAAGTTTGATATTGTGCCATCAGGGGTCAAAATCTAGGTCACATGGTCAAGTCATAAGAAAACTTGCAATGGAGGCTTAATTTTCTTGAATCTTACTCAGTAAAATGTAAATGATTACCTAGGTCGCCATTGGGGTGTACATGTGCAACTACGACAGGTGAGCGACCTAGGGCCCTCTTGTTAAAATTTTGTACCCAATTTAACCTGTTATTACTTTTAAGCCAAAATACAAACTCAATTATCTGAGAACTATATCAGGGTTCTGTATGTAAATTGATTATATTTCCAATATAAGTGTCAGTATATTATTTCTCAGTACATTGTTTCAGGTTGTCGGCTGGTTTACTTCGACAAGCTACATACACCACAACTAGACTGGGTATATATACATCACTGTTTGAGTATGCTTCAAGGTAACCACAGTCATTGGTATACACTACGCCAAAGTTCTAATTGGCCACCTAGATTTTATCATATTTTGGGAAATATTTTCAAAGAATAATAAACATAACCAAATGTTAGTTTAATACATTGTATTCTTCATATGTAAGACAAAAATCATTGAAATTCGATTACGGGGAGATACTTAACAGAGAGAGTTAACACGGGCACCCAAAAAACAACAATATCAAAACAAATCACATCGAAACTGATTCCAGTTTAATATTTTGTGTGTCCGCCTGCTGCAACAATTACTGCACGATACCATGTCTTCGTTGATACAATGTGTCTCTGAAGATATTGTTGCGAAATGGCAGCCCATGTCTCGTTGATGACACGCTTGTGCTCTATCAAATTGGGTTGCTACGACCGACGATACAACACCATACCTTAAATTGAAGATAATTCTGTTGGCTATTATTGATCATAAAATCCACTTATATTGATAGAAAATGCATTTCTTTTAAAACATTGTCCTAAAATACAAGTTATTCAAGACACATGCATTTTTTATAACGACGAATAACATACCTGTCGGATTGTAGTGCAAGAACCAATCATCCCGACAGCTTGAGCTCACTCCGCATAGCTTATTCTCTCCATGTTTGATGTTTTTCAAATGCAGCAATACATAGAGAACAAATTCCAATCATATACGATAATGTCCCATGTTGTGCAGGATGACCACGTGTACATAAGCCATTTCGCACCAACTGTTCCGCATGGACGATTCAGTGCATGAATACATTTTTTTATTGAAATCAATATATTAGTGCGTGGAATGAAAACAAACCACAACTTATTGTTTATTGATTGGATATATCACATAATATAATATGTTATAGGGTGGCCAATTAGAAATTTCGGCGTAGTGTAGATACATAACACTCTCTGCTAGATTTTTTCGAGGCGTTTTCGAATAGGGTCGGATTCTTCCACTTTTGCCTTTATTCCAATTCTCTGATGAATTGTTGACATCCCAGGTCTCTGAGGAACTTATAACATGCCATTCACTTGCATTGAGATGTCACCCGGGTTATCTAGCTCACCCGACTAAAGGTTGCTTGTGTAGTGACTAGGGGCCACAGTTTTGGCCTAATCGTCAAGAAACTTTGTCACAATCATCATCTCAACAAAATCTAGGTCAAGTATGATATCAGTAGTGGCGGTAACAGACTTGCATCTTATTTTTAGCTAGAATTTTAGATAGAGCTATTGTCGTGATGGCATCGTGTGCCTCTGCGTGTGCTTGTGCGTTGGTATATTGTCAGAGTCATTTTCTCAGGGACTATCAACGGTATCATCTTGGAACTCTACATAGTTATCCACCATCACAAGGAGAGTCCATACTGACATGGCTGGTAACCCTGTGACCTATATTTTGATAGAGTTATCTGCCCGCGTGTTTAGACTTAGTACATAGAAATAGTGTCAAATTGTACACATAAACTAAATTTTCTCAAACCCTATCAAAGTTTTCAACTTGAAAGTCAATATACTAGTGGAATGTGATGACCTACATCTGTTAACAAGAGGCAACAAATCTACCCAGCATTTTATAAGAGTTTTTCCCCTTTTCCCCTGTTACTCTTAAAATTTACACTCACAGGTAAGCAAGGTTACTATCAAGTTCGAGAAGTCGAGCGTCCAGCACTCGTAGGCGGTGCTCTTGTTAGGATTGGGCATTATGCCTCAATTGGACTTATTATACCTTACATGCTCAATGTATGCAACGTCATAAATATTTTTAAGTTCAAAAATTTGATTTTACAGTAATGTTCAAATTTCATGAAACATATTCTGTTTTATTATTACAGAGATAGTAAAAGTCCGAACTTTTTTATGAAAGCAGCTATAGGCATGACAGCAGGTGGTATAGGTGCCTTTGTTGGTACACCAGCTGAAATCTCACTGATCAGGATGACTGCAGATGGAAGGTTTGTTTGATATCATACAGTAAAACCTCAATAATAACATTACCTAAGAATTATGGACTCAAATTGTCAGTCCAATAAAAATTGCTGCTCCAATAAAATTAGAGGACAGAAATTGCTGGTCCAATCAAAATTGAGGACACAAATTGTCAGTCTAATAAGAATTCAGGACACAATTGCTGGTCCGATAAAAATTGAAGACACGTATTACCAGTTCAATAAAAATTTAGGACATACATTGCTGGTCCAATCAAAATTGAGGACACAAATTGCCAGTCCAAATAAAAATTGAGGACACAAATTGCAAGTCCAAAAATATTTAAGGAAACAAATTGCTGGTTTGCTTTTTATTCCTACCCGGTAGCCTCAGAGGTAGTCTTGCATGTATCGATACTCTCCGCTGAGCACATTAGATAACCAATGAATCAATTTGAAAAGAACTACGGTATAGCACCCATATTTTATGGCGATTGCAAATAAAGAAAACCAACTGGATAAAATAACCATGTTTTGTGCTTATGTTTTTGTTCTTAGGTACCGTATTTGTTCCTATGTAATATTATATATACAGGTTACCACCAGCAGAGAGACGAGGCTATACTAATGTATTTAATGCTATAGCGAGAATTAGCAAGGAAGAAGGAGTAGCCACTCTATGGAGGGTAGGTTCAACAATAGTAGATCATGTTAAATATAGAATATAACAGGTTGATGATATTCACTGGTCAGTGGGCACCACAGAAACAAGTGGTTGTCGTGATTGTCACTGGTTAGTGGGCACCACGGAAACAAGAGTTTGTAGTCGCTGGTTAGTGGGTTACCACGGAAACAAGAGGTTGTCTTGATAGTCACTGGTTAGTTGGTCTCCACGGAAACAAGAGGTTGTCATGTAAGTCACTGGTTAGTGGGTTACCACGGAAACAAGAGATTGTCGTGTTAGTCACTGGTTAGTGGGTTACCACTGAAATAAGAGACTGTTGTGTTAGACACTGGTTAGTGGGTTACCACGGAAACAAGAGATTGTCGTGTTAGTTACTGGTTAGTGGGTTACCACAGAAACAAGAGGTTGTCATGTTAGTGGGTTACCACGGAAACAAGAGATTGTCATGTTAGTCACTGGTTAGTGGGTTACCACGGAAACAAGAGGTTGTCATGTTAGTGGGTTACCACTGAAACAAGAGATTGTCGATTTAGTCACTGGTTAGTGGGTTACCACGGAAACAAGAGATTGTCTTGTTAGTCACTGGTTAGTGGGTTACCACGGAAACAAGAGGTTGTCATGTTAGTCACTGGTTAGTGGGTTACCACTGAAACAAGAGATTGTCGTGTTAGTCACTGGTTAGTGGGTTACCACGGAAACAAGAGGTTGTCGTGTTAGTGGGTTACCACAGAAACACGAGATTGTCGTGTTAGTCACTGGTTAGGGGGTTACCACGGAAACAAGAGGTTGTCATGTAAGTCACTGGTTAGTGGGTTACCACTGAAACAAGAGATTGTCGTGTTAGTCACTGGTTAGTGGGTTACCACAGAAACAAGAGGTTGTCGTGTTAGTCACTGGTTAGTGGGTTACCACAGAAACAAGAGATTGTTGTGTTAGTCACTGGTTAGTGGGTTACCACAGAAACAAGAGATTGTCGTGTTAGTCACTGGTTAGTGGGTTACCACGGAAACGAGGTTGTCAAGTTAGTGGGTTACCACAGAAACAAGAGGTTGTCGTATTAGTCACTGGTTAGTGGGTTACCACGGAAACAAGAGGTTGTCGTGTTAGTGGGTTACCATGGACACAAGAGGTTGTCATGATAGTCACTGGTTAGTGGGTTACCACAGAAACAAGAGGTTGTCGTGTTAGTCACTGGTTAGTGGGTTACCACGGATACAAGAGATTGTCGTGATAGTCACTGGTTAGTGGGTTACCACGGAAACAAGAGATTGTCATGTTAGTCACTGGTTAGTGGGTTACCGCGGAAACAAGAGATGGTCGTGTTAGTCACAGGTTAGTGGGTTACCACTGAAACAAGAGATTGTCGTGTTAGTCACTGGTTAGTGGGTTACCACGGAAACAAGAGATTGTCGTGTTAGTCACTGGTTAGTGGGTTACCACAGAAACAAGAGATTGTCGTGTTAGTGGGTTACCACGGAAACAAGAGATTGTCGTGTTAGTCACTGGTTAGTGGGTTACCACGGAAACAAGAGATTGTCGTGTTAGTCACTGGTTATTGGGTTACCACAGAAACAAGAGATTGTCGTGTTAGTCACTGGTTAGTGGGTTACCACGGAAACAAGAGATTGTCGTGTTAGTCACTGGTTAGTGGGTTACCACAGAAACAAGAGATGGTCGTGTTAGTCACTGGTTAGTGGGTTACCACAGAAACAAGAGATTGTCGTGTTAGTGGGTTACCACGGAAACAAGAGATTGTCGTGTTAGTCACTGGTTAGTGGGTTACCACGGAAACAAGAGATTGTCGTGTTAGTCACTGGTTAGTGGGTAACCACGGAAACAAGAGATTGTCGTGTTAGTCACTGGTTAGTGGGTTACCACTGAAACAAGAGATTGTCGTGTTAGTGGGTTACCACATAAACAAGAGATTGTCGTGTTAGTCACTGGTTAGTGGGTTACCTAGGAAACAAGAGGTTGTCATGATAGTCACTGGTTAGTGGGTTATCACCGAAACAAGAGGTTGTCATGATAGTCACTGGTTAGTGGGTTACCACAGAAACAAGAGGTTGTCATGATAGTCACTGGTTAGTGGGTTACCACAGAAACAAGAGGTTGTCATGATAGTCACTGGTTAGTGGGTTACCACAGAAACAAGAGGTTGTCATGATAGTCACTGGTTAGTGGGTTACCACAGAAACAAGAGGTTGTCATGATAGTCACTGGTTAGTGGGTTACCACAGAAACAAGAGGTTGTCATGATAGTCACTGGTTAGTGGGTTACCACAGAAACAAGAGGTTGTCATGATAGTCACTGGTTAGTGGGTTACCACGGAAACAAGAGGTTGTCGTTATGATATATTTTATGTACTAGGCTGTGACATACTGAAATTTCTATTAACAGTTTATAGCTCCTATGCTTGGCGATCAACTTACCAGTACAGCTCTTAAAATGATTATTGCCAGGTGTATAAATAATAGACTAGGTGGTCTCCATGTGATCACAATAAGTTTACTAATGTTCTGGACAGTGGCAATATCAAACATAGTGTTACTTAGTAGTGATTGCACTTAAGCTCTTCACAATCATATAACTGGTAAAAATGGATAAAAAGTTATGTTCAGTTACTGCTGTTTATGGATACAACAGAGCCTTATGTATGCCATGAGTTTGTGTGACTTGACAGCATGTATACCTCTGTCTCATAATTTCGTGCCTTCTCCTGAAATTCGTGCCTGGTTTATTTCAGCTCTAATATATGCGCTACGTTGTATTTTTACTAAAATAACCCCAAATAATATTCACACAAATGGCCTGTATCAATTGGGGCAGTCATTTTGGACGACTCGTCATTGTTGTCACCTTGACGACGAGGAACAATACGGGTATTGCTTATTCCAATTGGGATTCTTCAACTGGTGTTAATTGTTTTGCATACCATTTTTATTACGCATTTTATTTAGCGCCACAGTTTATTACACTCAAAATGAAAACAGATTATGACGAGAACTACTCCAAATTTATTTAATTTAAACACAAATACAAAAATTTACTCCATGGGGCCCCAGTACAGACAAGTTTTTAAGGAGGCACGGATTTCATGGTTACCAGTCAACAGGATTCAGAGTACCGACCTAGACATACAAAATCAATAATTTTATGTATTTTCATAATCATTTTGTCATTGCTATTGTTTTTATTTGTTAAGTTAAAAAATTTTCTTCCAAGATTGGTGAAGATAATTTTTGAACTTATATGCGCGAGTGCGCATGCGCAAATGAAACTGTTAAGAAGCACGGATATACGAGACAGCAGCATACTATATGCAGGGGTGTCAATTCTTCTGATTTATCCTGATTTCCGGATTTTTTATCATTCCTGAAAGAGCAATGTCTTCTGATCAAAAAGTGATTTGATGAAAATATCTTAAGAAAGGGCAAAGTTATGGTATTTTTAATCTGCTCTAACGGATTTTACTTAATTCAAACTGAGTTAATTATGGAAACAATGTCATTGGAGGCCTCTTGTTTGGCAAAAATGTTCAAACGCATAAGATTTTCTTGATTTTTAATTTGGCCCTGTTGACACCCCTGTATATGGGAAGACAGTTTAAAGTTTGGCAAATATGTCTACAGCTATCAGATAAAATTTTGTCCTGAAAAAACACATTCGTGAGTCTCATATTTTGTCCTAAATATATTTCATTTCAGCACCTAAGATTTTGTTCTAAATAACACATTTCAGCAATTATTAACCTCTTGATGATCCAGTATTATACATTACTTGCCTGATGTTATTTTCATGTATATAACAGGGATGTTGGCCGACTGTAGCACGTGCAATGGTAGTTAATGCTGCCCAGCTCGCTTCATACTCACAAGCTAAGGAAGGTCTGAAAAATACAGGTAGGTAACAGTTTATTCCTCATATCACTAAAGCCAGGTGGTTCCTCATATCACTGGCAAACTAGTGCCCCAACATCCACATAGGAACAGGAGTTTGTGTGTTAATCACAGTGTATAACATACCAAATGTATTCATTAGAATTGTACTGGAATGGCTCCCATGTTGAATACTCCCTTGTAGAATGGCTGGTCCACGACTGGTTGGCCTAGTGTTAGGGTACTTTGACTGTGTCTCCATATCACTCGGGTACAATCCAGCCTGTGCCAAACTATAACCGTCACCTATTAACAGCGACCAAATTAATTCCCCATCCTCCCTCAAAGCCGAGGTCATTGGTCAGTTAGGCAGGGTAAAACCAAATGGCCATGCACTACGACTGTCTCAGTCGAACGCAAAAAGAATTTCCCATCCACAGTTACTCTTAAAACAATCACAAATATTCATCAACTGTCCTATCTGACCAGCTGCCTTCTTGTTACCTTCCCTTCTTGCTTGGTGTGAACAAAGGTCACTGGAAATTTCATGATAAAGCTGTATTGTAGCAGGCACCTGGAAGATAAAAGCTGAGGGCAAGGTGACCACGAAAGGTGCTAAAGTTTGCACTTAACTTGAATCATTGAAGACAATACCAACTTAAAAAAATTATGCTAACTTTTCCGAAGCAGCTGTTGTGTAATGGTTCTGTTTGTGTATTGGCTTTGACACTGTTATATGGTTTGTGACTGTGTGAGTCTAATGTCAGCATGTGCTGAAGTTTGTGAATGCTTTTACATGTGTTTTGACACTTTTGACAGACCTGTCTTACTTCCTATATGTTTTCTGTTTTACAGGTTATTTCAAAGAAGGTTTATTTCTACATTTTGTTGCCAGTATGATAAGTGGCTTAGTAACCACTTTCTTCTCCATGCCAGTAGATATTGCTAAAACTAGGTACGTCATTTCTTTGATTAAACTGCCATTCATCACATGACAGCCCATGTGACAGGAAATATTTGTCTATAAGTGAAAATATTGGTAGAGTCCACTTTTGAGTGCAGAAACTGAAATTCGATTCTGAAAATATCTATTTTTTTTGGAAAATTTTCAGTACTTTTGGCAGTACTGTGCCTAACCATATACAGAATTCTTTAACCACTACTTGTAATACAGTTGAAATTGAAGGATACATCAACACCTACGGTATCTTAAATAGCAAGCATCACGTAACAATTCCTGAATTTGAAAGGAAGTCTTTTTGGATTTTACCCTTATCCTGAAAACTACTCCTTTGTGTATGCATAGCTTGAATTAAGCAACAACTTGTCATGAGCAGCCAAAATGATCAAATGTCTTATGAGTGGAATGATGGCCGAGTGTTAAGCGCTCTGGACTACCGATCCGAAGGTCCCTGGTTTGAATCTCAGACGGGGCACTGCAGTTTCAGAAACGCATTTTCAGAAACGCATTTTCAGTGTTTCCCACCTCACTAGAGAAGAACTGATTGAAAACCCAGAGGTTGTGTCGTGTTTGGTAGTGCTATACAGTACTATATATATACTGCTTTCTCATGGAGTCGATCCCCTAAGAGATAATAACCTAGCATGCACACTTCAAATTGCTTGGTCTGCAACTAAATTTAATTTTCTGACAGAGAAATTACTAAACTACAGTAAAATGAACCATTTCTGCAATAAAAAAGCTTTTATCTTAAAATATTTACTATGAAGCAAGTACCAGTCAAGAGGCTCCGTCATTCAGAAACTTTCTCATCGACCCGATCCCTCTGATTGGTCGGTCTATAATTAACCCAAAGACTGAATTATTTTATGAAACACATTGGTAACATAAAGTTTGTTTGTCATAGATACTATTCACAGAATTTATTTAATGTGGACAAGTATGTTGACAAAAATATGGACAAAAACAAAAACCCATGGTTACAAGCTTAGGTAATACTGCTCACAAAAAAGGATTTTTCAGGGTTGGTTTTAAATCAGTCAAAGAATACGAGAGAATGGAAAAGACACTTCGCTGAATTCCCCATTTTTGAAAAAAATGAGGCGATCGGCGTACGTCAGTAGCGATAAATGCCGTACCGACCGTTCGGATTGTTTTTCCTCTAGTCGCCGCCATCTTGGATATTTAAATTTTTTAACCTGTGAAATATTTTGGATTAATTTAAAGCAACCCTTGGTCAAACATAGTGAAGGTGGGTTTTTATTTCGTCCATTATATGTTTGGAATGATGTTGCATCAATAATTTAGACAATTCATCCATAAATTGTGAAATAAACCAATTTTTTTCTGTGACCTTTCCGGGTCGATGATTTTTCAATCGACATGTTTTTGGATTGCTTCCGAAATTTAATTTTCTGATCCCTAAGGAAACTTATTTACGGCTGCTATTCTTATAAATTATGATTTTTTGTAATCTTTGGGGTGTTCTCTATCTGTTGTAAATGATCAAACCACTTCGTTTTTTGGTTTTAACACGAAAACACAATTTCTTTTCGATACACTACTACGGTAACTATAATGACGGAAAGAGACGGAGTTAACCGAATGCAGTTAAACCTTTGATAAAACGGACACTGCCGATAATTGCCGAAGCACGCGCAATGCATTATGGGTATTCAAGTCATAATTCGGCTTATATAGGGAATTCAGCGAAGTGTCTTTTCCATTCTCTCGTATTCTTTGAATCAGTCCACAAAAATTGTTTACATGCGCTTTTATGCACATTTTTTTGCTGTGATGACAGGAAAAGGTCCACTTTCAACCTTGCATATATTTTGGAAAGGAACCATCGCTGTGGATGTTTATATTCTGCCAAAATAATTAGGGCTCGGGTCGATGAGAAGGATCGGGTCGATGAGAATCAAGTATAGTGCTTCATCTACTGGTATAAAATTTCTCATTACAACATTTCAGGGTACAAAACATGAAGATAATTGATGGCAAACCAGAGTATAAAAGTGCTGTGGTAAGATATGCTACATTCTCTCATCTTCTTTGCTTCTTTATATTCAGTTGATTTTCAATATCTTGTTGAGTGAACTTTTTCTACAGATCTTGAATGAATCTAGAACCTTCTCACAAATAATTGACAAAGAAGTAAAATTCAGATTCAAAATGGCCAGCCGGATATAAACTACCTCTATGGCTATATCTACTGCATGTAGTGAGGAGACATTGATGTTGGTCTGGATGGATGTCAGAAAGTTTGTATGCACTTGTTCTCCTTCACCACTGGTCCTATTTCAATGAAACTTCACACAAATAGTTGTGACCAAACCTTGTTGTGCATATTGTCAGGAAGTTTAAATACGATGAATAGAGTTATGGCCCTTTATGGGAGACATACATTTTTGTGTTAAACACATTCTGTTGTTGCGATGATTTTTATTTTAATACAAATACGGTATATCGGGTAATTTTCGCGCGTACCTAATTTTCGCTTTATTCGCGTCCAAACCAATTCGCTAAAATTGAAAACAGCGAAAAATGCATACCAGAATTTCGCGATTGTCAGAAGATGAATGTTTCTACTTTCGTTTTAGTCTACCGGCGTGTAATATTAACACGTGATGAAAATCGATAGTTTATACTAATGTCTAGTACTATACGATAACAAAATCCGTATAAATCATACATAAGCTTTTAGTAAAACTAATTTAACTAAACCACCTATAAAGTTCAAAGTTTAAACAATTATGTTGTTTAAGATGCTATTACACCAACAAGCGTATTATCACTTATTCATCAGTCTTGAATGTAAACAAACAAGGGCCAATTTAACAAAAGAATTTTCCCGTCTATTGTATGAAACAATTGAAAATAAATGACGAGGTGTGAAATACATATCTCTGTAGATCTATTTCACCTGTGAAAATATCTTTTATACATATGACAACGCGGTACCTACTGGTTTTTAATAATATGCGATCCCGCTGTTGACAACAAAATACGCACGCCGGTACCAACCGGTCCATACTGGCTTTTAGCTGCACTAAAACAATCATGTTGGATTAATCTCCCCTTACAAGATGGAAAACGCGAAAAAAACAAACAGAGGTTAGAAATCGCTAAAATTAGCTTCGCTAAAATTTGATTTTGCCGAAAATCGCGAAATTTGCAGTACGCGAAAATTACCCGATATACGGTAATCATCAATGTGTATGGTGCATGTTCTAACATTACTTTCTATTACTGTATCAGATTCACATTCAAGATGGCCGACCAGTGATGGCCATGTTGAATTCATATTTTTGGTACTCTCTTCAGGACTGAAGTTCTTTCTGTGGATTTTAAACTTCAAAAAGTAAATGGATTATCTCAGTATTATCTGGTATAAAGAGTATATCTGTGTTATTCTTTTAGGATGTTGTGGTAAAAGTTGTCAAAAATGAAGGAGTATTCAGCCTGTGGAAGGGATTTACACCATACTACGCTAGACTGGGACCCCATACTGTACTCACATTTATATTCTTAGAACAGATGAATAAATACTACAAACGTATTGTGTTGAAAGACATGTCAGCTGGGGGTGGTGGACTTTAATCAGTATAGTCTCCTAGGCAACTAGAGAACTTGTTTGTTATGATGCTGTCACTCTACAACGTATCATAATAATGTATGCCAAAATAGGGAGAATTTGATGCAAGACGCTGTCATCGCTAGTATATACTGAGGTTGACTTAAAACCATGATCAGAAGGTTCCTCGGATGTACACAATGTTTAAAATATTGGGTAACTTAATGCTAACTTGTCTGTATTTACCTTATACAACTTGCCCAAGTGTATTACTGCATGTGTCCAGCATATCGATAGTGTTCCTTACATATGTGTACATTGTAACTTAGTCTAAATTATACCTATCGTATACATGATTACATGACCTGGCGATCAGGTATATCATTTTGGCCAGTGTCGGCATCCGGCAACTTATACCAGCGTACTTCAGAATGCTTATAACTTGTGTAAAACTTGCCGCCAGCGTATTGATGTACACCAGCTTTTTTGCCCAAATTCTCATATGTTTGGCATACATTGTTGTTATAAGCTGTAGTGTGACAGCACTATTACATAATTGTCTGTCACTTTAGTGCTATACAGCATAACCAGACATCTTGCACCACTTTTATTTTACTGCCATTTGTTTTCATCCTATTTTATGTATGGTGTAAGAAATATATTAAGGAGTTCCTAACTAAGTGTATCAGCGATTGCTATCATCTTACTGGAGTTTTTGTTTAATTTGATGTAAAAAAATTTAACAGTACTCGTTTGATAGGCAAGAAATTTTACTTTGTATGATCTTTTTGTGACTTTTTTAAACTCGCAAAATTTACGAATATTTCCAAGTTGCTGCCACAGCCATAAATACAGTAATTTTATGAGTCTTATTGTAAGTTACTGGTACTGTATATCAAAAAAAATTTGAGGGATTAATATATTTGCAAATTTAGTAAATTCACAAAAAATCATGTTCCTGAACTTAAAATATGGCAGTAAAACAACAGAAAGTAGTTCTTCATAACTTAAAAAATCCCAAAGATTTAACCTTGCCAACAACTTAATAATAACAAAATCATCAAATTTGAACCTCATGAAATTACTGATTTTACAGTCAATGCCCTCATTTTTCAGGGTTACTTTGCATTTTGATATATATTTGTGGAGTGTTATGTTGATTAGTTATCGTATGAACTAGTCTACATACTTTTAATGTTAGTGAGACTTGCCTGTGTTATGTATGTATTTTGTGTCCTGATAGTTTTTTTGTGGTGGTTATGTATTATTTATGTCCCCTTCAGGTGGTTGGGGTTTATTGCTATGTACGTGACGGTCGGTCCGTGAGTTAACCAAACAGTATCTTAGAGATAACTTGAGCCTTTGGTCCTCTAACTTTGTAGGAAGTTTAATCATGGCCTGCTACAGGTATTGCTTTTGAAATCAATGGTCCAAAGCACTTGACTATTTCGCTATTCGGGGCATATATTTTTCACTTATATATTTGTTTAATTATGAACATTTTTCTCTTGTGCTAACATTTTAACAGAAATGTAACTATTCTAGACAATTTTCTACTTGATTTCAATCTTTTTTACGCTCACCGCCATCATTACTTAGATCAATGTAAATCCAAATGCCAAGTTGTAAGAAAGCCTCAAATGGGGTACCCATATGTTCATTTTTTTTCCGAGTAATTCCACAGAGTTTTAACAGATTTGTTTATAGAGCTATTTATTGGTTGTTTATTCAGTCTGAGTCTTTAGCACTGGATTGCTGCTCATTTTACTTGTTCAATCTCGTCCCTGCATTTACTTTTAGCCAATTTATTTAAAATTATTATTTGTTGCTTTTGCTAGATTTTCTGTAATTCTAGTTGAGTATATGTCCGTTTTGTATACTTATCTCATATTGTTCTGCTAGTCAGATGTTTATATACCCGTAAACAAAAGGGTTATGTACCTACAAATATTTATACCAGGGGGTAGTGGGCAGACTGGTAATCACCTTCTGTCTAGAGTCTTGTATATGCCAGCTGCCCCTTGTTTGAAGTGTTGAAATCATAAAATAATTAGTAGATAATGTTTCTGTTTTGTGATGCCAATTTAGAGTCTGCAAGCCTCCCGTAGAAATTAACCCAAAGACTCGTGACAATATTTGGATAAAGATTTAGCTTATTCTTCTAAAGCCAGCCAATTGTGTATTATTGAACTTTTTATATGGTCATGTTTTGGTTATAGTTGATGCTGCATAGATTATGTCCACCATTTTGTGGTGTATGTTCCCCAGTTTCCATGGACTTATTATGTCATATAGGGTTGATCCCTGTAGAACTGGTAGATCAGGATAGATTTGATAAATTCTAAGTTTCGTGTATTCTATTTTTACGGTTGAATGCTTTTTCACAACAACTTTTCTGCTATGTACAGCGGCAGATTTACTGTACCAGATTTCCTGGGCTATGCTAGTATCCTATCCAGTACTAACTTACCCTTCCACAATCAACCAGCAACTTCTCCACATGTAGAGGAAAATCAACATTGTTGTCAAATTTTTTCCTGGCTGGATCCTTCAGGAAGGGTAAATTAATAATGATTTGGATACAGTCCATGAAACTTGTTAGGTGAATCTGCCACATACTGTTCATAACTGAAAATATTTTGAGAAACAACATTTTACCTGAAGAAATATATGATATATAATCATTGTAGGAAAATGGTCAATGTATATACATGAAAATCTGGGGAAATGCACTGACATACATCTAAATAAAATCAGTGTGTTTCTATGGAGTTGCGGGTTAAAGAATTTTATCTATTAGAATAAAATGAACTGTTGTAGCATATTCCGATATCATGTTGTATATTGATTGTTTCTAAACAAACAACATGTGTGCTGTAACATAGAAAAATGAAGAATTTATTACAATATATTTTTTACTGTATTTAAAATTAGAATATTCTATAGATTTAAGATGTCATTTATATTTAGAGTACCATGCATTAGACAGACTTCTGAAATTTGTCAGACATTTGTACTGACTAAACACTTGTCAGTCGAAACAGGAATAAACACCAATACCAGCAGACTTACTAAAATATGGGGCCAGACATTTTGACTGATGGTCGAAAATGTGTCAGCCAAAATTTGATTTTACAAGATATGTTTGTGGGACTAACATGTATCGAGAGTCTGTTAAACTATCTAACCCCTTTACACATACACACCCTCTGAGAGCTACAAGCGCTATATATGTCTATGTTATTATATCTACACAAATATATCAAAAGTTTATCACTCAAGCCACTGTACTTGTTAAATTATTTACTTCAATGTCTTACAGTGTTTTTGCAATAAAGTGTTGTTATATACAGGATCATTGTGTGAATGTCATAATAAACATTGTTAAATTTTTACATTGTTTGTTCTTATTGTTTAAATGATACTATACGACTGTGTAGGGCGAGGTCTAGATAATCGGCCCACAGGAAGCATTATCACCTGAGTGGCTTTAGCCCGAGGGTGATTATGCGAACCGAGGGCCAATTATCAAGACCCCTGCCCGCTATATTGTGTATTGTCATTATTAATACATATTTTAAAATTTCATTTCAAGGCACAATTTCCCAAACCATGATTAATATGATTTGTTCCTATTTCTGTGTCTGTTTATGCTTGATGAACATGTTATTCATTCTTAAACTTAAAAGTAAATAATTGCGACGTCAGTTGCGTGCCATTTTATGTCGCATAATTCTTTCTACCGGCCATTATCAGCATAAATCGGCCCTGTTGTGAGGGCCAGTTACGTTACAATGGCCTGACGAAGTATATAATCAGAGAAAAACTGCTCTAATCTGTTACTATTTATAGTAACATATGTTTTATATACATTTATAGTACGAAAAAGAACCTGGTCCTCAACCTTTATGCATGAATTTATTTTAAGGTTCTTGTGTGGATTATATGAATTTCGAAATACAGTCATGGCAGGTCATACCTTTCCATGAAAAATTGATAGCAATGATGCACTTGATTGCACCAGATGTGTTTGCTACACATGTGGAGAAGTTGCCGGTTCCATGTGGAAAGGCCGATTAGTACCGGTTAGGATACAGTTCAGTTAAACTGGTTAGGTGGATCAATGCTGTATATATCAGAAAAATTGTTAAAAAAGTCGTTCAACCTAATTAACAAATGTATTTTGAATGTCGTGATAACGAGTACTGGATTGTTTCCACAATGTGGTGGCCACCCTCAGATTTCAGCCTTGGCTACTGGATTGTCTAATATCTTAATGTGTATATCTTCCCCTTCAGTACATAGCCTCTCAGTAGACAAGCGCCCACAAACGTATACTTAGGTGGCTACTTTTTATGGTCAAACCATGTGAAAATAGTTAAAACGAAAGTAGAATTTACGTTTACATGGCTAAAATTTTCTCTTATGTGGCTATAATTAGACACATAACTACTCTTCATTCCGTAAAGTAGCCACATAAATACCATCTCGTTAGAACGTCCGTCCTTAGTACTACCGGTATAGTCCAATCAGGATAAGAATGGAGTGACACAGTGGTCGAGTCCAGTATTATGGTGTAAAACCAATTATAAAGGCTTATCCAGACAGCTATTATTTCAATGCTAAACTAACATACTATATTTGCTCTACCTGTTCAGACAATTGTGTAATATTTTGTGTACACATAAATGTCAAGGTCACTCTCACAATATCCTAACTGGACTATACTAAGTATCTCCTAGATGACAACACGCGGAAACTGACTATTCAGCGCTTTGTTTCCTGGGGTTAAACTGCAAGTTAGGGTCTTGAAGAAGGTAAGTTCCTAGACAGATCGTATACCAGGCCAACAAGCAAGATGCTAAGATGCTAAGACAAGTATCCCATGTGTTCCATGGATTGGATATGGATTCGGAACTAAGGGTGAAGTAACCCAAACATAATATAGAATTAAAGTCAGAAGTGCTGGACCATTGGTATTCTTCTCACAAACTTCAGCCCTGTAATTATTGTCATGAGTAAATAACCATCTAGTATATTTATGTGCTAAGTCTGGAGCTCCCTTGAATGGTCCACAGGCGACAGTCGATCTCCCTGCAAAGAGCTTCAGACTTGAGGCCCATCTAATCAACATCCATTCTACAACAAGGGAAGATATAAGTTCTCAACTAGCTACCACAAGTCAAGGTGGTCTAACAGTTTGTATCGAACTGTGTCTTCTGCATTAAAGGATAGCTACCACAACAAGCCATCGAGTCGTGTCTTCTGCATTAAAGGCATAGCTACCACAACAAACCATCGTGTCGTGTCTTCTGCATTAAAGGCATAGCTACCACAACAAGCCATCGTGTCGTGTCTTCTGCATTAAAGGCATAGCTACCACAACAAACGAGTCATGTCTTCTGCATTAAAGGCATACATGGACATGTCTAGAGAGAAGTTGATCAACTACTTGGTGGTCATGTCACCACCTCCTTTCCACTTTTAAAAAAAGTTACCAATTTTCTAGGGCTGCTTTCAGCAGTTCAGCCGTTCAGCCACCCTTTCACATTTAAACTTCCCCTGGCCATTGGGCTACCTATGGAAACCTGCGTTCGAGTCTCCCTGGGGAGACTATTTCTCTCCTGGTGGGTGTGCAGCCAACATTGATCTTCGGCGCCAAGGACTATCGAACATGTTCAGACACAGCCCTCACAGGTACCAATTCACACCTTGGTCGAGTGGAGCATGTGGGTTATTCGTGCTCAGAGAAATTAAGCAGTGGTCCAGACGGGGGTTGAACCCGGAACCTCTCGATCCCGAAGCGCGCGCCCTACCTCTAGGCCACCGCTCCCCACTTTTGTAAGGACCAAAGCATCCTTACATCATCCATCATTCCCAGATGGAAACTACAACATGATCAAGTGGAACATGTACAAAGGTCTGAGTGTGGCTCTCTGCAAAGACATACCCGTAGATAGAAGAAGGTAGAGACATCTAAACAGTTGCTCAAGACTTAAACAATTATATACATGTACTATATACTAGTAATCAGAAGGCAGACTGGACACAGTCCCACATAACCTAGCTTTATCTACAATGGGCCAAGCTACTCTGGTACAAACATGTAGCACAGATGAAAAGCTGGAGAAACAAAACAACCTTCCTCAACTTGGAGAGAGACGGTCACAAACTGTGGAGTTTGTCAAAACAGCTGAATGGTGAAGGTACGGGAAGAGGCACGGTAACTTTGAAAGAACATGGTGAATTGAAAAGCGAGGAGCGAACACAGTAGCCAAAAATTGAGAGCGACACCTCTTTCATTGCGCAGGATTCATGAGCAATTTAGACCATATAAACATCTTTTGGTATTCAGTACGCAAAATTTCCTAACACAAGGGGTTTTGGACATTAATTTACTGAAGTTTTAACATTTTAAACGCCAACAATGCCACGAACATGCTTTATTAAAGCGCATTCGGGACTTGGTGAAAAAATAAGAAGTATTTGGGATTCATAGGGGTGTAGGCAACATTTTCATCAACAAGGAACGACAACTGAAAGCCAAAAGAGGACAAATGGAGGGAAGCACGTGGTGTGGTATCAGTGGGCACGAATTGGATCCTGAAACTGCAGGAACTACTGGTACTTTTCAGGCAAAGAAAACAAAGAACGACACAGGACTTAACGATCACAATAAAATACTTTCCCGTTTAGGCAACACAGCCTTGTGCAACCACCTGGACATCCGCAACACAACTAGTCAGCTGGTCTCATGTAGGAAAAATGCATAACTGTCCCTATTCATAAGAAAGTTAAGTATCTAAAGCATACCAGAAGTTATCGTCCTATAAGCATCACCAGTTGCATTGGAAAGTCCACAGAAATTATTGAAATGCAGGAATATAAATGGTGTTTTAACACCAAGTTTATGACCGATCTAACAAGCTATACAACACACTGACTTCAGACAATGTCCATCATTTGATAATCAAAATATGCACCTATCATAGGATATCGTAGTCAAACCATTTCGACGCTAACAGTACCTGTGGCTGGACCGTCAGAATTAATAAGTAGCCACTTGGAGACAGCTTTGCGTCTAAGGATATCGATGTTACCTTTCAAAGTCAGAAGGTTGCCCTAGCAGCGTAGATTGACTTAAAACGTGCCTTTGGCAATGTTTGAACAGGTGGACTGGATCACACTGACGAGAATTAGAGTTGGAGGCAACAATTTGACCAAGTCATGCACAAAAGTCAGCTTGTACCAAGCTAAAAGTCTAAAGTTTTTGTTCAGTCCCCAACACTATTCCTGCCTGACACACTAAAATGAGTGAAGCCACAATCTTGGTATTCACCTCACTGATTCACGCTCTGGAAGAGAACCACTACCCACAAATCATCACCGCTAGCCAAATTGATATAACTATGATCTTAGCACCAACTGTTTGTCATGATTCCTGCCCACCGTGGAATGTTCGACGCGCAATAAAGAAGCAGACCACTTTGGACATTTAGCTTGAACGTTTTGAACCCCATTCAGAGCAACCAACAGGAAAACTGAAAATCTTGAGGAACTGGAGTGACTGTGGTATTTCGCTTGTCATCTAAACCTAGCAGAACATGTGGTGATAGTTTAACTACGTTCATGGCACGAATGGAACAGGTTAAATGTACACATTCACCAGATAAAAAACATTACAACGGAGCATGATTATATTAAATGTTTGTAACTATACAACTGCTGCGTACCCAGGGGTGTCCCGGGGCTGAGGCTATCAATACTCTGCATTTACGTTTCTGCTAGGTCGTTTGACAAGAACTGAAGCGTTTCTGCTAGGTCGTTTGACAAGAACTAAAGATAACGTTTCTGCTAGGTCGATTGGCAAGAACTGAAGAAATAGTTCGAAACATTTCCAAGAAGCAATGCATATTATTCACTTAAATTAAGAAAAATGGGTGAAAACAGAACAGGTAAAATCGCAATGGAACCGTGATGGTGTGTACAAAATTTTGTATTTACATGGATTTGTGACTGCGACAAGAAGTAAGTTCATGATTGGGGAGATAATTCTAGAAATACTAAATCGGTTGCTTACAATGATTGATTATGAGTTATCTATCCGTATAATTACCGCGAGTATATTTATTCCTTGCTCAAATGAAGTGTGAACACTGAAAATAATGTAGACGACTTGAGAAAAGTATGAACGTTATTTGATTAAAATATCTCAAGAAATGGCAAAGATATGGTCAAGTTAATCTGAATTTATTCAATACAAACTGAGTTAGATATGGAAACAATGTGGTTAAAGTGAAATCATAATGTCAAAGAAGATATTGTGTTCAGCTTCTTTACAAATATTAATTATTATTAATGTGCGTATTTGTTTAAATTGTGAAAATATCAGCTGTCATCAATACTAATGTTTCAAGTCAAGAATAAATATACCACATTTATATATCGCCTTTTTCATGCGAATACACACGTCCAAAGGTACTTTACAGCCACAAGGGAGCAGGTACATCCTCTACCAGTGTAGATACAGCATGATCTGACCAGAGGGACACACTGAGAGTAAGAGTGGTTGAGACATTAGATACAGTCAGGCATGTCCGGCGCTGCAGAAGTGCGCCTAGCTCTTATTTCGGATAGATACTCTGGTTCGTTAATGTGCCCGGTGTATAGCACCGGTACACAGCTAACTGGCACCTTTACCCAGATACTTTGCAGACCATACGGTCAGATATAGCGGGAGATAATATTATAAATATTTCAGAAATGTCAAGTTCCTATGCCAGGGATTGAACCAATGACCTCTGGATTGACAGTCCAGTGCGTTACATTTGTACCACTGAGCTAAATCCGCAAGAGACATATTTACAGCAGTTCAAATATCGATGATCTTATGACATATTGCCATGGACGGTTCCAATAATGCGACAACACTATATAACAACGTGATTGTTGGGATATTGAAACTACATGTACATAGTATGTCCTAAATTGGCTAAAATGGTGATATCGCGAACTTTCAATGCATGCAGCCATTTAAGAATTAAGTTGTAAATGATAGGTAGATGTTTATAGTACATTGTATCACAGGCCTAAGAAATTATATCACACAATACATATATCACAAAATACAGAGTTTTAAAATTCTGTATTTTGTGATATAATTTCTTAGGCCTGTGATTGTATACTGGACAATCTGTTTGTGAAATTGACGACGTCAAATTGTGATTGCACACCGGGTGGCTATTCCCGTCGTTACCATCCAGATACTTGCATTTTGTATAAATTTCGTTTCGACAAGATGTATTAAGTTAGTGTCTTGCTAAAATTTCGCATTATAAACTCTAAAAATGTATTATAATTATGTGTTACGTTACTATATTATTATGGCATGTGCTTACATTTGTTATTATAAAAATAAGATGTCGTGACGGTGCTGTTTAGTGTATTTGTATGTTTGTATGTATCCGTTATATGCCCTTTTAAAGGACACATACAATTGGAAAGATGTTACTCCAGAGAATTACACGTTATAATTTATATATTATATATGATGGCAAAGTTATCTAATATAGTCTCTGGTATTGGTATCTTCGTCGCGGGATGCCAGAAATACATGGAACATTCATTTTACACGAAAGCTGTTGTAGGTTTGAATCCGCGTGTTTATAAATACAAAGTTATATTCTAATTGGACATTACAGTTCATTCGCGTGAATCGTGAGAAAACACCCAGGCTTGGAATTTAGGTCGAGCTTAATTCTTGCCGTGGAATCGTCTTGGGTAACCATAGCAACATAAAGTTAGCTGTCAAGTTTTTAAAGTTTAAATCCTGATTCCGGAAAGCAATAAAACGTGAAAAAGAGAGTAAAAGATATAAATATTAACAAATAAACACGTTCAGAGAACCCCCTATTACGCACACTAAGAGCTAATTGTCAATCACGCGCTTTATGCAATTAACCCACTTAATTGGTTTTATTCGTAAGGATTTATGTTTGCCTCATTTCCGATAATAATCTGAGTATAAGTTGGATTACTTTCTCGTATATGTTAGATGGGGATTAAACACGATTACTGCTGTGCTTTTATCTTTTAAAATAATTAATTGATACGCACGATTAGCACCGAAACTCAAATGTTAGAATCATAAAACTAATTTAATCGGAATTGAAAGTGAAAGTGACACAACGAATCCTTTCGATATCTACGATACACTTTTCACGACGGGCGAATATCAGTAACGTCACTTCGGAAAATCTACTTGTTATGAATGGAGTATCGTGAGCAATGAAAAATGTAAACGCTACATGCAACTTGTGAACTGTGTGTGTTTTATTATTGTTTTATAACTATGGCAACTAAAGTGATATATTTTACAATTGTCGGAATTCCTGAACAAGCGGAATTTAGAAGTGACGACCCAAGTGACGATGTTAAAGGTAACGGTTTAATGTTTATATTGACTGACAGAACTGTCAAAGTTACGAAAGTTGATTGTCATTCGCCCGTCACCCATTGTTCTTTGATTGTGTCATCGATTTATAACACCTGAATCCGTATCATGGTTAACAAATGCTCGTTTCATGCATATGAGTATTTTGTTTCTTTTAAAACTAGCTGAAAGTTGAGTGACTTTTATGAGAAGTTTTGATTAAGTTTTGAATAATTTCTCACATGTTTACTGACTCAGGGTGTTGCATTAGATCTATGTTATATGAACTGTTTCTCAATATGTATACTATTCTGTATGCTACTAGGGTGTATGTTTGTTTTTTTAAATGCATACAGTATGGTATTTCACACATCTTGCAATTAAAGGGGATGTAACCTGTATACTTTCATCCTTAAAATTGTGATTTAACTACTATGAAACTAGTAATTACTCGTCTAATTCTTACAAAATATTCATAGGTAGAACCTACAATTGATAATTAAATTATATAATTATATAAGATTTTATGGATCGTTTATTCCAAATTCTTCCAAACTCCAAAAAGTGAATATATATACAATGTACAGTATACTGCTAACAACACATACATATCGTCGCCATATGAGTATTATCTTGCGCTAACTACACAACTTCGCTTTTCGAGAAAAAGCGTTTCAAAGATTCAGATATGATAATCTCACTTAACATTGGTCGATTTGCAAGAAATAAAAAAGATTATTATTTGTACTAGAATAAGCTACCTTCACTATGAATTTTAATACCCCATAAGCAACAGTTCACTCTAAAATTGAAAAAGTATTTTAGAGATAGCTCATAAAGTGTAACAATATTTTGATTTTCTTTAGTATTATACTGAGCTATCAGAAAATAGCACTTGAAATAGGAACGTTTTAAGCGAAACTGTTTCCTTTATTGTTGATCATTTTCCTGTCTATTTTGAGCTATCTACAAGGAATGACTTCATTTTAAGAATTTTTGTGTCAAATCACGTGACGAAATGCTTCTTTTTGATTGGTTGTTCAACATTTGTTAGGCTTATAGTGCGCTATCTCATGTAGATAGCTCAAAATAACCCTTACTTTTGAGTGTGAAATGTTGAGTTAGCGCAAGGTGTGACGTGCAAACTTCGTAACGGATGCTTCCATTTTGATAACAATGGGTACATTAGATAGCTCAACATATTAGGAATCCAGGGGTGTAATTATCTCAAAAAATGATTTTTTGTAGATAGCTCAAAATAATCCTAAGCCGACGATATGAGCCGTTCTCCAGGAAAGCTGGGCTTAGTGACATTGTATTAGTATTTATGTAATAAGGTTAAGAAAACCCTCTTAAATGACAAAATGGTCATGCTCTTTGATTTAAGTTTAAGTTCTTGGATAATATAAAACTATGTCTTAGATTTATTTTTTCTCATGAATCATGTTAAAATATCTTCTGTCGTTGCTATGGTGACAAATTTCTGAAGAGTATCCATATTGAGAAAATGAGAGGTTAGTGGTTGAAAACAGTAGCTACGTTTCTCTAAAAGCTAAAATTCACTATTTAGACATGTTTTATTAAAAAAGTAATATAATTCTAAAATGTGATACAATTTTGAAAAGTTTACCCCAAGAACTCATCAAATACTGGATGTTAACGTAACGTCAAATAACTTTTGAATGACGTTTGCGACGTCACTAGCAAAGTAGGGGGTGGCGGGGAGGGGTAGTTTTAAAAGTCTGTAACTTAGTAAGTTGATGTTATATTTTGCTAAAATGTTCAGAAACTGTTCAAAAGAGTCTTGTCTTTGAAATACTAAATTGTCATGATTTTCAGATTTTTGTCACTAAGCCCGGTTTTCCTGGAGAACGGCTCATATGTAATATTTATGCTCTCTAGCTTCCCAAAATAAATCAAAGTACAATGTATTTTAATTTTTTTTGAAAAAGCATTCGTAATAAATGTTCCGTACTTTAATTTTTGTTCTTAATAATAAAAACTATATATAAGTGTATAGTAATTCCTATAAGATTAAATTGCTATTTTAATATTAATTTTGTAAAAATACGGCAAATCCACTTTAATTTATAATTGTTTTTCATTAAATTTCCTTACTAACTTAATTTAATTAACTTGAAAAAAGACAACCTGTATAAACTATACATTGAATGGAAATATATCAACCATTTTCATGGTGACATTAATGCTCCTTGACAAAAACATAAATTTGTCAAACATTTTTTTATTTTGTTCACATTTTAATCAAAGACCAACATTAAGGTCTTTGTTTTAATTGCCTCCATCAGAGATCTTCACACTCCTTTAAAACAGTGAACATTATGTGCGCAGAATATTTGTGTGTCCACAGCATGCCTTTTCATAATATACTAAGAAAATTCAATAAAAAAATAAATAACTCATGAACCTGTTGTTTTTCTCAAAAACCAGAACTGGTGCTTTTCAAAAGATCCCGCAAACCCTGACCAGAAGGGCCCCGAGTACTTTCTTCTTACAGCATGTAGCGTGGGATTCCCCATTCAATACTTCTGCCTACGCACCTGCCGTGTTATTTACAATAGTAATGATGTTGTCTGACGACTGATAAATTGAATCTGCAGAATGGTTTGGAGAGTAACAAAATGAGATTGTAAGAGTAAAGTATCAGCGATGTCCCTGTAAAGTACTTCCCTAAAAGGCTATATTAGTCGCCCCTGGTCGTTGCTGCCAAATTTTTATCTTCCTGGACATTCTAAATCTAAGTGCTGTAAAAAACTTACTTAATGTAACGAATTTAAGGGAACCTGGGTATCTAGTTCCTTTAACTAACTTATATTATTTAAGTAAAAGTAAGCAATAATCTGAAAAATCTTTGAATAATTATATTTCCCTTAAAATCAAAGTGTTCAGTTAAGAATAACAGTTACAGGGTTAAAAAGAAAATTTGCAAATAATTTTAAAATGCCTTCGTTTAATTCTGTAGCTTGCAACACAGGCCTGTGTGTTCTGCAATTATTCATTTGTCTTAATTCAAGAATACGAAAATTTAAAACATTTTTGCAAATTTTCAAGAGTCAAAACTTGCACTTTTGTCAAACTAGAGACTCTAAATGCATACATTTTCAAGAATGAAAGCACTAAAAGTATTTATTATACATGTAAGGTAATTGATAGACAGTTACCAGCGTAATGTCTACAAGAAACTGATGTTAAAACTAACTCAGTGTCTGAAGATTTTCCCACTATCATTGATCTTGTTAAGTTCTATAAATGAAAAGATAGTGCTACAGTGCTAATGAGGGGCATTGATTTTTCCATGCAAACATTTTGTCATGGTTCATATTTTTTTTTTATAAGGAAACTGCTAAACATATAATTGTCCTTCACACATTTTGTCAATATTAGGCTTTTTAGCATGTTTAGTGCTTGGAACAATGCATTAATAAACACTTTAAATGTCACTTTATATGTGATAATACTGTATTCCTAGAAATGGTTTCGCGCATTTTAAGTGAGCGACTTTCGCGGGAGTCATCATTTCGCTAAGTTCAATAGCCGCGAAAATGTTACCTCCAACGAATCCGCGAACGTTTCTAGCTTCTTCATACTAAAATCGCAAAATCATTCGACGAAGGATAATTGTACTTGCGCATACATGACATGGGCATTTCTGTCAATAAATACAGCTTTATAAAATCTAAGATTAATTGCGTTAATTATCTCAATTTAAACATCAATTTCGATCCTGTAAGAATCGTGCATATTTTAGGCAGTGTAGACATAAACACTGATGACGTAGCGCGTAATGTGCTCAATGTAAACAAGCACGGGGGTACATGGGTGGGGTGTTAACATTCAGTTTACTTCTACATACGAAAGTTTGTTTTTGTCATGATTGAAGTCAATGTATTCCTGTACAGGTATTTACAATAATCATTTCACAGTTATTTGTTTAACATATGTTTGGTGGTTAATTTATAATATTATAATAACTATTTACTGGTTTATGTTGATAACACCTAGTGAAAACACTTTATGAAATCCTTTGTTATGAAGAGATTAATTGATCATCGTAATTGTTATCAGGTCAGTTAAGGTCACAATCAATTGAATTTGATCGTGTATACACGGATGGTGATGACAAACAGTCCAATTAAAATTGCGAGATGTGTCAAACATACCTTTATGCCGTAGCGACTTTAGTTTCGCTGAATTCGCGGGCCTTATGATTCCGTGAAAATTTGTAGCCGCGAATATGCCGACGGTATGAAAAACGCGAAATATTGTATCCGCGAAAGTATCTAGGAATACAGTATGATTGTGGTTATAATGACAATGACATGATATATTCCATATTCATCACTGTCCTAGATCTGTCATTGAAATAACAATTGTTTTCTTGTACATGGGTTCCACTAGCTTCTTAATCTGATGGTTCATTTCTAAACTTTTGACTAAAGTAAATCTGACCATTTATAGTGGCAAAATACATCTACCCATTTTTTTAAGAGAAAATGACCCTTCAAACCAAAATCTTGAGGGTTAGGAAATTTGAAGGGTCAAAACCTCTACTCAGGAGTCAAATGGAACCCCTGTTGTGGCTGAGTGGTTTAACTTGCATCCCCTAAGGAGGTCAAATGTTTAAATCTTTATATGGGTCCATTCTGATATATGGTCAGTTATAGTGAGTTGCCAGCTTGTTAAATGTATGATAATCTTTTATCTCTATCTGCCTGCTGTTGTTTGTTGTCTGGCATTTTAAAGGATAGGGATTGTGTTCTGAGAATGTGTATACAGGGGTTGCACTAGCTTCTAAATCTGAAGGGTCATTTTGATACTTTTGACTAAATTTTAACATTTTATCGACAAAATACCCATGATTTTAAGACAAAATGACCCTTCAATCAAAAATCTTAAGGGTCAAAATGTGGCTTTCAGAAATTTCAAGGGTCAAAACCCCTACTCACGAGTCAAATGGAACCCCTGATATGTGTCTTTTTGTCTTGTTTAACCATTTAAGATACAATGTACAGGTACTGGTATTTTCCCCTGAATTTACAAGTAGAGCCCAATTCCTAAAGTTGGAATTATAGCCCTGATATTGAAACATTTAAATAGTATATTATTATTTAAGCAGTGTCATATTATTCTCACCTGTCTGTTTATGGGTCCTATATATCTGGGGAGGCAATGTAATTAACTGATGTGGTGGTTTTTATTTTTGTTTACAGAGTAATTATAACATCTGTCAACGCTTGCATTCTTGTCAAAATAGTTTTTTTTCCATTTATGAAATATTTTTGTCAAGGTTGGTAAAATATTGCTCCACTAAAGGTAATTTCACTTTTGCGGAAATTATTCAAGAATCAAGATTGTGCAAGAGGCAGAAATTCAGTTATTATAGAATATACCAGCATCAAATGATTTAACACGTTTTGTCAAATGATTTCATGTAATGGCACTGCTATTCTGAAAGGCATGTTTTCACTTGTTGTGCCTGTAGACAATAAACACATTATATTTTTTATGCGGTAATGAACACAGTGACCATGTGAGTGTGATCTCAATACATGAACACTATTACGTCCAAGATAAATAAATTTCCATATGTATTCAATGGATTATGGACTTTTTAAAGTCAGGGGTGTAGCCAGGTTTGAATTGATGTTACACGTACAGCCTTTGAGTTTGGTGGTTCATAATGGTTGGGGTCCTCACGATTGTGGAATTTTTGGATTTTAATATCATTTTCAATTTTTGGCCATATTTATATTTTTACTTTTCAAATTAATGTTACGCACTTGTGTATGTCTGTATCCCTGGCTACTGCACATCCCTGAAAGAATATAGGTCACTCTGCTGCTGTAAGAACATCTTGATGAGTTTTAAATCACATTTATTATATGGCCCATAATTTGAATGAGGTTCTATTTCAGTAAAATATTTGTATTAATTGTCATGGAAACAGTCAAGTCAGTCTAGTCTGCTCATATCACATTTTATGGATGTGCAAAGTTTATTTAGATCAATAGACTCATAAAATGATGTCAGAACTTTGAAATATTTATAATGTATAGTAATCTAAGATGAAACATTATTGGGTTAAGTTATGGGTTGAGTATTGTTAAGCGAGTATTATGGACTAAGAGATAATACATGGACGTCATTGTACATACGCATTTTCTTGTTGCTAGTATACAGAACAATTGACTCACTCGTCGTTGATAAATCATACTCACAAGAGGTACTACCGGTGTATGACAACTAATGACATATATCCTCTACTTCATATATCTTCGATATGTGACAAGTTTCAATATTTTGGTGACTTTGCCGTTTTTAAAGTTACAAAAGTCATCAAAAAAGATACCATACATTCAAGCATGAAAATGAAGCCATACCTGCAGTTGTTCTGTTGTTCTGTTAGGGGTTTTATTTGACACTTGAAATCTGACTCTTTAACTGCTGAAAATGTTTGACCCTCAAGATTTTGACTAAAGGATCACATCCACATTTAAATTTTAGGTATTTTGCTATAAAATTGTACGGTTCAAAACAAAATTATCAAAATGACCTCTGATAATCAGCCCCTAGTGGAACCCCTGTTTAGGACGGTATGAGCATTGATCTTGGGATTTTATTTGTCAGAGTATCTAGGATAGGGGTTTGAGGAGGTACATGTACCTTAGTTCTTGATACATTTAATTTGGTCTAGCTAGCTACATGTAACATAATGTTCATTTACTCTGTATATCAATTGAGACTTCAATTTAGTGTCCATCCACAAAATCTGTGGTTATCTGGCCCCTTTCCCGGAAACATCTCAGTCTGAGCTCGATCTCAACTCAAATTTTCTGACCTTAAGTTTGATATAGTTTCTATGTGTAATTTTACTCTGAATTGGTACAACAAAACAGAAACATTTGAGTCTCATATTTATCTCAAATTCATACTCTGATTTGAGCAAAATCTCTTATTTGAGTTGAGATTTCTACTTGAGATGCTTCAGGAGATCGGGGCCTGTTTGTAACAAATCAAACAGGGCCGGTATTTATAAAGCATCTTAGGAGAAAACTAAGATTTTTCTTAAAATTTTAAAAATTTCTTCAGTGTATCAGCTAAATAATACAATTCTGATTATGAATTATTTACATACATTCTATGCATTATGCAGAGAGCTACTATAATCACTTAGGAAACATGAGGTATTCTTCAATTTGCAGGAAATATGTGCATTGTAAATTTTTTACTTAAGTCAAAATATTTAAGTTTTCCACTAAGATGCTTTATAAATACCAGCCCTGATCTACAATATGTAGCTTACACAGCCAGATATTTCATTTTAACTTACACCGATATTTGATTCAATACCGGTAGTACAAATAGGTGAACGTCTTATCATCGCATGACATTTGTAATCTTAGAATTTATATCAAGTGATTTTTTGTTTCATAATAAAAGTATAAGATATTTTTGTAGTAGCGTATTTTTAGAATGTTCTCAAGATGCCAATTAAGATTTGCTTTAACATGCTTCTGCAATTACAGTAATGCATAACCAGGCTCAATAAATCTACTTGTCCGCTTGTCCTGCCAATTGTTTTCCTTCTTTATTTATTTAGCAGGACGATTTCTTCTTTGTCTATATTTCAGGACAAGTGCTTTTAAAAATATTTGTTGAGGCCTGATAACATTAGGCGCTCTGCAATTTATGAAAGAATTTTTTATATAATTTTAACTAAACAGAACATATTTCATTTAGATTTGTACAACTTACATTGTCTTGGTTGCATACAGTTACATGTTCCTCCATTAATGCTAGTTACGATATCAGGGTAGCAATATCACGTGGCTTTTGGCTACAGTTACAAGTAGAAATTTGTAAACATTAGAACACAAATATAGCCATAAGTATTTTATTTCTTCATCGATTTCTATAAAATATACGCCACGCTAAGGGGGAAAGTATTTGCTTTCCTTGAAATATAATATCTTTTTCAGCATTTTTACCGATTTTTCCATTACCCTGTGAAACCTACAAGTTCCACGGTTTCACAAGGTAATGGACAAAACGTCACAGCCGCTATAAAAGATTGTATATTTCATGGAAAGCAAATAATTGTCCCCTTAGCGTGGCGTATATTTCATAGAAATCGATGAAGAAATAAAATACTTATGGCTATTTTATTTTCAAATTTTTACAAATTTCTTCTTGTAACTGTAGTCAAAGGTCACGTGGTATTGCTACACTGAATATACCAGGTACCAGTGAGTTAATTGATGATTGAATCCCAAAGAACTTAAATATAGTATAATATCAAGGGATGGTACATTTTGTATAAGATCTGATAATTAAATAGAATGTTCAATTAGTTCTATTGATATATATAATCACAACCTCCAAATAGAAATAAAAGTGGTCTTATTTTATAATGATTTTTTTTAATGCCACGTAAAAGCTGGGATATGTTTTTATTGGTAAATTCAATTTCAAATAATAAAATATTGCATAAAAACCAATTACTTGACCCACTGATCTGCACACTTAAAGTTTGCTATAAGGTTAAAGATAAGTGCTGTTTATTGCCAAACACTATTTTAATTAGCCCTATTAAAGTTATCCGACTTAGACTTTATTTAATAGTTCATATACTGGATTTTTCTGCCTTACAATATAAATGCTACCTGATGACGTCTTTCAGATACATGTAGTAGGTTTTAAATATTACTGCTGAAGCTTAAAACTTGGCAAAAACTTTCATTAATTTTTTGCGAATGTATGTTTTTAAGTTCCTTGTAATATTTAAATGAAGGCACTTTAAATTTTATTTTCAAAAAAAAGTATGTCCATTGGCAGGATAATTATATAATTATATAGATATTGAAATAAAAATAATTTTGCATTAACAGGTGTTGAGTCTCTTATTAGAGGGTCATTGTGACCCTGAAATGTGAATGTTTGGAAATTTCAGGGTGTTTACGTGAGGTTATAATGCCCCCCTCCGTTTAACTGGAATATTTGTTTTCTTTTGTCTTTCAAATATATGCTTATTGGTAGAACCATTGTTAAAGTTCCTGGTTAATTTTGCACAGTTTACGGGCGGAAATAGAACCATCATCCCAGCGGATCATTTATGCTGCCCAAATGTATCTGATTATCATATAATCTGCGTAGGTATATAGGTATATATATATATATATGACTTTCAGACTTTTTCTGACAAAAACCATTTACCAAGGCGATTCTAGAATTTCTGAATCTGCTTGAGGCTGGATATCAGTATGTTATTGTGATAAGCACTCAGGTACCTACGTGTAATTCTATTTACTAGGTGAAACTACTTGATGCCAATCGAATGTTTATTACAATAAAGGGTACCAGCTTCCATTTACAGAATATAGTTATTGGTTCCATGATCGTGTCTGGGTATATGCCAGGAGCCTTTATCTAAACTAGTTGATTTATGGATTTAATCTTTCTCCGAACTTTTGTTCAAGTATTATTGTTCATAATACAAGTATTTTTGTTCATGATTACAAATTTCACTATTTCTTTCTATATTATGTGATTTATACTTAGTAACCAAGTTGCAGCCTTGGTTCAGTTACAGGTTTTTAAGTGTGCTGTATTTGTAACCTGGCCACAGGATGGCACAGTGGTTGAGTGGATAACGCCCTCGACTATATAGATTGAGAGGCCCTGAGTGGTTTAATTCTCGGCTGGGACACTTGGTCATTTCTGATTTGCTTTTTCAGTGTTTGAGTTTTCATTTGGTCTCATGTTCACCATTTTCTAAAGAAATTACCAATTGTCTGTTCATGCAGGGTTTTCTTTATTTATTATATTGACAGATACACGTAGCTGGTTGAAAACATTGTTTCAAATTCTGTTTGGGACATCATCAAAATGAATTAAGAAGGAATAAAATTCTTTTCATCTGGCTTTGGAATTTTAGTGTAGTTCATATAAATAAGCAAAATTCTCCATTTGCAAAAAACCCTTGCAAATGCAATATGACTTTTACCGTATCTAATAAAAAAAACATGAATTCTGAATTTATCAACAGCCTCTGATTGTTATGATTGTACAAGACTCGGCATACATCAAGCTTAAAAGCTTACAAAAATTTAATTAAGGAAAATTGATATTTCTTGCTCTGATTGAAAAGCCATTAATCATTACTGAACACATTATACATTGAATACATTACAATAATAAGCATTGATTGATTCTCAGGTGTGAGTTCCAGGGGTTCCACAGGTGTTAGTTCAAGGGGTTCCACAGACCTGTGTTAGTTCCAGGGGTTCCACAGGTGTTAGTTCCAGGGGTTTCACTAGTTTCTGAATCATAAGGATCATTTTGATACTTTTTACTATCTTTTACCATTTTATAGGCAATACAATACCCATGATTTTTAGAGAAAATGACCCTTCAAACCAAAATCTTCAGGGTCATATTGAGGCTTTTTGGAAATTTCAAGGGTCAAAACCCATTTTCTTAAGTCAAATGGAACCCCTGAGTTCCATCCTATATACAAAGTCATTTATACAGTACCTGAGACTCTTATGAGCAACACACTTCTGGAAACTAGAAGATCATACCTATGATAGGCTACCCCAGACTTCCTCTTTCCTCCAGTCAGTGTAATGCAACCTTTTGTGATGGAATTGTTTTCCATTCTTGTCACTTGCGCTAAAGCCATTTCCATCTCCTTCTATCTTCTAAATGTGTGATATTACTATGTGGTTGGTAATATATTGTACTCTGTGACATGTTCCATAATCTAGGACTGTATTAAAGAGACCATATTAAAGAGTCTGATATCAGCTGCATGTCATCAAGTACACTGTAACCTGATAGTCTGTACATTATGTGTTATAAGTGGTTTATTTGTTATTAAGAAGCATTATAGATATCTATTACCCAGCCATTCAGTTGGTTGGATGAACCTTAATTAGAAAAAAAAAATGTTTAACTTGCCCGAGCTGGACTGTCTAAGTGCTACAAACTTGCTGCTGGGTAACTGCTGTGCTGCACCAGCCGTCATCAGGCCTGGGTGGTATTTAATATTGATATTATTTAATTGGAGAGTAAGAATAGCCAATGATATGGCCTGTTACTGACGAAGAGTTAATATGGTGTGATCTGATTGGTTGTCCTTATTCTTAAGTCAAGTATGATCAATATTGAAGACCACCCCAGCCCTCTTCAAGTTGAGAAAGTTGTCAATCACTTAAAGAAGAGAAAGAGTCAATATGGGTTGATAATAAATTTCAGAAAACCAGTAGGAATTTTAGTAACTTTATAGTCAAAGAGTCGCTGTTATTATATCACTAAAAATAATTAAAAATTTATAGTATAGATTAATTTCTTAGTCAGATCTTTTAAAAGACAATGTATCAATCTTGCAACAGTATTATACATGATAGCAATGTATTGTTTTTTTATGTCCCGGCATCTACTAGCTGATACATATAGTGATTGTCCGTTTGTTTGTTCCTGGATTCGTGCGTTCGTCTGAATAAGTTGACCAAGACATCAATGCATTGCTTTCAAACTAATGGCATCTCGTTTTCCATCATAAGCACCTTAAATTGTCAAAGCCATGTAACACTTACCAACATTTCAACAGAATTACGGCGCTTGATTGACTTAGCTAGTTTTTATGGACAATTTGCTTCCACCGGGGCGTAAGCATTTATTAAACGCAGTCTTGTCATTATCTTTTTTCACTATCTTATGATTGAGTTTTATTATAACAGTTAAAATTGATTGACTGTCAAATCACATTTGGAGAAAAACTAATTCAAGCTCCAGACCGTGAGCTGCTCCCTACATATTAAAGAACAAAAGTAGAATGTAAAAAGAATTGATGACTTACTAGAATGAACTGAGAAGTATACTAACTAACTGTAATAAACCAGTCCCCAAGTTGACTGTTACAATTATATATGATTACTAAAAACGTCTGTTAATTAAGTCTCATTAAACTAAAAACTATAATGGCTGCATGAAGATGATTAGCTACATCAAAGACAGATATTAAACTTTTTTTTGTCAAATATCTTATCAGCACACCAGTGTTTCCTGGACACAGTGGCTCTCAGGGGCGTAGCCAGGCTTGAACTGATGATATGCACACAAGTCTTGAAGTTGGTGGTTTAATATGGTTGGAGAGCCTCATGATAGTGGAAATTTGGAACTATAATGACATTTTAGTCATATTTATATTTTTACTTTTCAAATTAATGTTACACATGTGCTTATCGCTCGCTCCGTCCCTGGTTTTTGATTGCATCTAGTACACAATGGTGTCAGATTGATGCATTTTTTTTCGGGATTGGCTAATAAAACTAATGATATTGTTCTTTAAATAAATGTAAAAACTGTTCTGCTTGAGCATGCATTAAATTGTTGTTGCATACAGCGCTTGATTTATCATTGTCTACAGGTTATTCAACTTTAAATATCGGTATAAATATTTATAGACTGTAAACCAATTAACTTTTGTGTTTTGCTGAACGTCAGCATATTCGCGACTATAAATTTTGCGTTTTTAAGTTTCCTGCAATGTCCATATTTATGTTTTCAGCACTTTCGCAGCAACTTAATCAGGGTAGCAATACCACGTGGATTTTGGCTACAGTTACAAGTAAAACATTTTAAACATTGGATCACAAATATAGCCATAAGTATTTTATTTCTTCATCGATTTCTATAAAATATACCCCACGCTAAGGGCAAAAGTATTTGCTTTCCATAAAGCATAAGATCTTTTTCAGCAGTATTACCGATTTTTCCATTACCCTGTGAAACCTACACATTTCACGTTTTCACAAGGTAATGGACAAAACGGCACAGCGGCTGAAAAATATTTTATATTTAATGGAAAGCAAATAATTGTCTCCTTAGCGTGGCGTATATTTCATAGAAATCGATGAAGAAATAAAATACTTATGGCTATTTTATTTTCCAATGTTTACAAATTTCTTCTTGTAACTGTAGTCAAAAGTCACGTGGTATTGCTACACTGTTTATTTCGCAAAATTCTAATACTAGCGAACTCCCTAAATTGAATTGCGCGAAATAATTTCATTGTTAACAGTACATATCTGCTTCAATAATTGGAACATGAATGAAAGGTGTATGTTGACATTGGGATACATTATCATGATATAAACAACCCTCAGCTGATATAAGGAAATAAGTTACTATCAATATAATATATATATATATAGATGATTTGTTGCCGTTAGTTTATTCATGTTTTATTGTTAACCTGATCAATTCTTGTCATAACCTGACAGCCAGCTTGATTAATGTAATTATTTAATCAGTATACATCTTGGCATGATCTTTAACAGTCTGCATTCACTGTGTGTCCATCAACAGAAAATATGTCCACCTAAATCATTGAGCATTAGTTTACCGGTAACCATTGACTATCAATTTTAGTAAGTAAATAAGTAAGTTATTAAGTAAAGCCTTTATTTAAATTTTTATGGCAGGCTAACATATTTTGAATAATGCAATCTTCCATATGGGCATGAAACCAACTTTATTCAATTGGTCACTTTAGGATTTGAACCAACTATGGTCACTTTCTTTTATAGACCATGGTTTAAGTCTTGCTTCCATGGTTGACTATGTTTGACTCAGTCCATGGTTAACATATTATGATCTTACCTGAGGCTCAAACAGCCCTGACTATCTGCAATCGAAATTACTGTCCTGCTTCATACTTTATGGTTAATTAATTACAATGCTCCTTTTTACAGGGGAAACGTAATGTAGTGATGTAACAGTTTCTCAATCAACTTTATAATGTCACTACTTATAGTTCATAATTGCTGAAGCTGTGTGTCCATCACAGAAATTGCTCCAAAATGCTCATGTCCTGCTTGAAAGTCAAGCAGTAGATATACATATGTTAAAATGCTCATGTCCTGCTCGAAAGTCACTCAGTAGATATACATATGTTAAAATGTTCATGTCCTGCACGAAGGTGACTCAGTAGATATACATAAGTTAAAATGCTCATGTCTTGCTCGAAATTCACACAGTAGATATATTATAAATACGTTAAAATGTTCATGTCTTGCTCGAAATTCACACAGTAGATATATTATAAATACGTTAAAATGTTCATGTATTGCTCGAAATTCACACAGTAGATAATTATATTATAAAAACGTTAAAATGTTCATGTATTGCTCGAAATTCACACAGTAGATAATTATATTATAAATACGTTAAAATGTTTTTGTCCTGCTGGAAAGTCATGCAGTTAAGGTATACATTTGTATGTTATTATCACCATAGAGATGGGTTAAAGTTAACTTCAGCTGCCAACTGAAGTTTTAAATGACAATTTGAATATAATTTACAAGACATCAATAATTTAAACAAATTAGGTTAAATTATATTAGTTAAATTTCCGTATTTAATTACAGTTATTCAAAACTTTTTATATGGACATATTTGTATCATGCACATTTGTCAATATGTTTTACACCCATATTAAATTTATTGAACCAAAAATTGCTGAAACTTTATAACTAATGTTTTTTTATTCAAATTGGATATTAATTTGTTCTGTCAAATAGTTTCAGACTTCACCGATCACTTTTGCATTTATATTTTTAATCCACAAATTTCAATTCAATCAGGGTATTCGTTTTACTGAATAGCATCAAATGTTTCTGTTGATCTCTGATTACTGGGCTGATTAATAGCGTAGAAAACTATTTCTGTTTTCCATCGACATATTTCTACAGAGAGAGATGTTCTTTCTACGTGATCGTGTGACATTTAATAAGATTTATTGACGATACATTTGTACCTCATGTTGAGTTTTTATCGATTCATAATCAGATTACTATAAATATGTGATTGATATTCATTATACACGGCAGAATACACGTCCTCAGATAGCAGGCTGAATGACAGCAGGCACTGGACTATTCAATTTGCTGTTTGGTATTTCAGCAAAACTTAATACTAGGAATAACCATAATAAATTAATAAACATTGTAAGCTTATTTTTGCACATGTTTTTTTCCTGGTGGTCTTGGTGTCTGTTTTTTTGGACAATGACAGTGTACATAGTTACATGACACATCAGTACATACAACATGATTGTGCATAAGTGACAACATGACATTGACATGTCTATTTTGATTTATTTGGCTGGTGCACCATTGTTGGTCAATATTCTCAGAAACAACCAATCAGATGTGTGCATTTTGAAACTGAATCAGTTTGACTATGCAGCCTTTTCATTGGTCAGGAATCTCAGAAACAACCAATCAGATGTATGCATTTTGAAACTGAATCCTTTGACTATGTAGCCTTTTAATTGGTCAGGAATCTCAGAAACCACCGATCAGATGTGTGCATTTTGAAACTGAATCAGTTTGTCTATGCAGCCTTTTCATTGGTCAGGCATCTCAGAAACAACCAATCAGAGCTCAGCTACATTGTATTGAATATGACAACTCTCCAAATTAGGAAACAGCCGATAGAACTTCTTTACCGACAGTGAAGACAAGTGAATTTTTCTGAGCCAGCCAAAAATTCTATAAAAGATACCAGTAATGAATATTACATCAATGCCATTCATTTCTGACATTTTGTTCCTGTATTCCTGTAAATGAGGACATTAACATTTCTACGAGAATATGAGCGCGTCAGTTAAGAAGTGGTATTTACAGTTAACAAGGTCGTTATTGCAACTTCATGGTGATTAATGTAAAATTTTATGTCCCCATAATTTGATATAATGTTTGTTATTTCCCATAAGGCTTTTGGTATTATTGAAAGTTTTTCAGCATTTCTGTTAGATGATTATGTTTATTATTTGCTTTCATTGTAGCTATATAATGTATACTATGTGATATGAAATATTGGTTTCATTGGAACCTTTGACCCCTGAATTTTCCAAACAGGTACATATTGACCCTTCAGAGTTTGTCAAAGATGGTATATAATTTTAATGTCTTTGAATTATATAATCAGTGTTTGGTTATTTAAGAAGTAAATCTCTGGAAAAGATTAAAAAACTATCAAAATGACCATTGACTGTGAAAAACCCCTAGCACCATGCAATATCAGGGTGGACATACCATGTGACTTGCATGGATATAGCGGTTGAGTTGGTTCTGGGCAAAACTGTGACCTTCTGTTGAAACATATTAAGTTAATGGCACGAGTATTACAGTGCTCATGCATTTTCAGCTTGAGCGTCGAATAGGTCTCGTTAAAATCAATCAAAGAATAAAATACTTATGATTGCTTTTAACTTTTTGTTGACTGACTTACACTTGCTTGTATAGTCATAGCCAAAATGGCACGTGTTATGTCCACCCTGAATACGAATATGATATATTGATACGAAAGTATCATAATTGAAATGATGTCACATTGTTTACATGATCACCATAGTATGGTTACTGTATACAGTGTATCATAGTGCCTTAACTGTTATCAATAAAAACGATTGTAACCGGGTCAATATAGACATAGGTAGAAAGTAAATAAAACCTAATATAAATTATTACATTGCAAGTAGGTGTTATTTGAGACTTAAATTAATTCTGTTTGATATCGATGATTGTGATAACCATTAAATTAATCTTATATGGACCGGTACGATTTTGGTTCATTCATTTAGTTGGGGATTATTCTGTATTGTGTACTCAATGTCTATTGGTCAATTATTTGTTAAACATGTTTTCATTGGCTAACTCACTTTGATAGTTGGTTTGCAACCATTAATTAGTTCTTAAGTAAATTAAACCAAGGTAGTATTCACAAACCATCTTAGTAGAAAACTAAATATTTTCTTAAAGTCGTAAAAATTTCCTTAACAAGGTGATCGAGATAGTATTTTTGACACAGTTTTCAAGCAATCTGTTAAGAGCTAATATTATTATGATCACTAAGAAAACATTGGTTGTTCTTCAATGTGCGGGATAATTTATATGCGGCAACAAATTTTAAAAATTTCCAGTACCCTAGCCGAGATTCGAACATGGGATCTCCAGATTGGTAGTCAAGAACGCTAATCTGGTACTCAGCCTGGCCATGCCACCCTATGACTCTTTCAAACGGCAGCAACCAAGCAATATACCATTATATACAGGTAATATATTCATAATAATTACATTGTACCACGTATGCATACAAAATGTATTAAGTTCATAATAATATATGTAATTCTTACCTCTTTGAGATTCACATACTTAGTTGATTTGGTCATTGAATGACTATAATTCTATCGAATAGCACAGTCTTAAAAATGGAAACAGCCAAATCTGAAAACATAACTGGATATTTTGAGATCTTTTTCTGTATTTTACTCTAATATCACAATATATTATCTAATATCTGATATCACAATATCACAAAAAGCCCATTTTGTTCATTTACTGGAACTTAATTATTTTGTCTGCAGAAATAATCATAAAACTCTCAGAAATAAATGCAATCATTTTCGATTGTTACACTGAGTTTACTAGATAATATTTCTGATAATTGTTTAGTGATTTAATAGACATGGGAATCTGGCTATATTTACAATTATTGTCCATATTTACAATAATTGCAAGATATTTAATTCTTTAGTCCCTGGCATGCCTGCCAAGTGACTTTTTAACTCTTGAAAATGATGACTTAAAATACATACTTTGTTACTAAGTCTTCTTCGTACCCATTGGGGACAAAAATAAGGCTACAATGATCTGTCCTTCAATGCACCAGTCTTCGGCTGTTTTCTTAAAAGACAACCTTAGCTCAATAGTTAGCATGCTTGCCATTTAATCTGGCCAACCAGCTTCAAATAGGGGTGGAGGCACTCATAATGCCTGCCATATTTTAGCAGAGAGCTGACTGGCAAATAAAGGCTATGCTTGTCATTAAGAGAAAATTTAGAGGGAAGGCCCTGATAGTTTTGAAGACATTTTTGTCAGACCCTATGAATTATACTGTATATTACATTGCAATTCCTTCTGGGTGTTTTCTGAAGACAGATATTTTGATGTAGACAAGTTATTATATATATAGACTGTTTGCTTCATTCTGACTGTAAAACAACCTCTGGTAATGGTACACATGTCACAATGTGCATACATCTTAGTGTTATATTGTCTAGTGAGATGATTTATAGTCTAATCTCTTTCTATCACTTGTCCGATTTTATGCAATAATTTTACCCTGTTTTGTTTTCTCGCTTAAATGATTGATAACTTCTACCAGACCTTTAAATCTGTCAGTTTCTTCTTTAATGTTGTGTTCCAGGGTTAGAAATGACTCGATTGCGAGATGCTTCCTGAATAATATGAATTACTGAATATGAATATTCCACCACAATCAGTACATCAAGTACATGTATGCTCAGTATTTGTGCAAATTGTAATGTCGTAATAGTGCATAATAAGTTCTTGAAATTATCCAAATTTTACTTTTAAGTCTAGTTTTGATGTTTAAGGTGTATTTTGCAAACTTATATATAATTTAAACAGATTATTTTTCTTAAATGGCTGATATTTCAGTGCAGGCTTATAGTTTGAAGTAAATATTTTTGTGACATTTGAACACAAGAAACTTTCAAAGAATGTCTGTGAATTTCACAAATTATGAAAATCTGTCTTAGATATTTAGTGATTTATGGGTTTGTGTATGTACCAATAAATCATAGATTTTAAATTTTCTTATCATAATCAACAGGTGCACCCTTGTATTACCTTGAACAGTTCATAAAGTACTTGATTATATTACAATATCTAGATTCTGAGTACATTTTTTCAATGTATTTTGTGTTGGCTGATACAGGTTTGCGTGTGTTTACATATTATGCTGTTTTAAATTACATTCATTTACATTATTTTTCATTCAAGGTTTCCCAAGTACTGTATCTGAAGTCTTCACAATGACAAGTACTAATTTTGGTTCTCGTTGCCATCCTAACCACATTTTAAAAAAAAAATTCCAGGGTTTCCGATCCCCCCAATTGCCCCATCTGAATCTGAGAATGAAAAATGGCTTGAAACCTGACAAAAGACATTTGCATCAGACTTGCATTTTGGGTACTCAGACACAGTAACTGCACTACATGTATCTGAGTATAATCATGCATATAATATCTTAAAGTTGCTCTGATTGTGATAAAGCCCACAGTGTCGCTAATTGTCTTCGACCTTATTTCCATTGCATGCATCAACATTGGCTATTGATTTTCCATTATTCTCATATTGTAAATCAGATTTCTTCTTGGAAATATCAATAAAATGGCAAAGTATATTATATTTTACACCAATAAAACAGTGAAGAACTGCATGGTCTTTTCAGAGTTTATAATTCATGTTCACAGTTTATAATTCATGTTCGCTTTTCAGATGATGAAATTGATATCTAATAGTAAATGTACAATTATTTATGACGTTTCATTGTCCCAGGCTTCTCTATATGTTGAATACAGATTGGTTTTCATAATATTGAACACAGGTTCGGTGATTAATTAATGACTCTATCAGTTAGCAAATCCATTTATGGGTTTTTTTCTGCCCATAAAACAGCAGGAAAAGCTGTTCCCTCAGGATTGTGTTGCACAAAGTGCAGAATAGTTTTATTATCATTAAATTACAGTCAAAAATAAATGTTTTGTTTTGTTGTAAAAATGAAAATTATTGGGTTTAATCACAATCCATGAACAAGTACATGTAGCTACCATTTATGATGTGCTTAGCTGTGATTTATTAATAACGCCAGGGAAATTAATTTCCTCCCGTAGTGATTTGTTCTTAATTAAGTTTGATTGTCTGTATGAATCTGTCCTCTACCCCTCTACTCCAAACACCCTACATTGTTCTGTGCAGCTTATTAGGACAAAGAACAAGAGTTATCTCCCTTGATAAGGTGTCAATTTGTGTGATTTGGTTCTCTCCCCTACATTTAATTGTTACTGGAAAATGAAAGATGTTATGAATTTTAGCAGTAATTTTTCTTGAACAAAATGAAACAGCCTGTGCCCATGAAATTGGGACGTTTTAGTGCGACGATTCACAAAATTATGAATTAAAAAAAAGATTGTTTTTGTTATGAATTTTTCTACTGATTAAACTCAAACTTTGTATGAATGCTTAGTACTAAGCGTTAAAGTTGTGCATAATATTATATTGTCAGAAAATTTACTAAGGAGGATTTTTGTCAGAGTTTAAGGCCTCTTGTGGGGAGACATATTTTTGTGTCAAAAATCCTTCTAGTCACTTTTTAGATTGCTACTCAGAAAAACACTACCTTTGCAAAAGAACTTCATTAATTTTCTCCAGTTTTCAAAAAAAAATCGAAATTCCCTTGACATGCAGTGTGGCATCTCATCAATTTTGTTTTCTTTAAATTGAAGATTGAATTTTCTCCCTGTCTTCAAATGATTTATCCTCTGATAATATTAATCCAAAATGGCTGAAAAAGAAGACAGTTGCTAATACTGTGAGATAATACCTTCCATTTCAGAAAATCTAGTCTTATATCGTTCTTGGATCATGCATAGCTTTAAGTTGTGAAGTTTTGTACTTTAACGGAAATATTTTAGAATTATTTACAGCATGAGTATACTTATAGGGGATGATTTTGGTGTAATTGGCTGGTAGTTGATAGTGTGTTATAGTTATAAATTATATCAAGTTGTGTGTGTACAAGTTTTAGCTAAGCCTCAATTGGTGCTTTAATTCAACACTAACTGTATAGTAAAATTGTCCCAGTCTGGATCAGTAGATAATGATTGTATTATTTCGCTGATAATTCAAAACAGGAGAAATCTTCTATAAAATGAAAAGTCAATGCTGAATGGAACTCGTATCAAAATTAATGTGTATCGAAGTGAAAAGAAATTATTAATTATGCATACCCGGTAGTAGATCGCAAGCTTCTGACAATGAAAAGTGAATGTTTCCCCAAAATCACATGAAAACCCATCATAATTATGGTAAACATGAAATGATAATTATGCATAGTAGATTGCAAGCTTTTGACAATGAAAAGTGAATATTTCCCCAAAATTTCATGTAAATACATCATATTGTAAACATGAAATCTGGTCTGTAACAGTATAAAAGCAGGTTGGCAACAAGTGGTGCACTGTGGCTGAGTGAATTTGTTCCCATAGAAATACTGACTATTTGTTTACAAATGGTAGTGCCAAGTCTCATGGAGAAAGATAAATGCTTCATAAACTTGCTACAGGTCCACATTCTGCATTCATCCAATTATTTATCTATAAGATTTAAGGGCATTTACTGCCAAAAGTTTTCTCTAACCTGAAACTTGAAAGTGGATGCTAACTTGGAAGTGAAAGTGGATGCTTTAAATGCCATCATGCACACTTTCTAGCATGAATTTGATTGGTTGAAAAAGGTCATGTTAGAGGTATAAATATTTTGTAGTAGAGTTGTGTTAAAATACAATTTTTTGGGAGGCGTTTAAGCCTCTCATTACTACCATTGTCCATTTCTTATTTATTTGTGGAATAAAAATTACATGTTTATTTGTGGAAGAAATATAGGATCCGTCATGAGTCGTTTTTGGAGATCAACATTTCTTAAACGAGTCTAGAAAACACAGGTTGTACAGCGAGCCTTTGGCTAGCTTAATAATTTATTTTCGTGAAGAGTTAAAGAAAAATTGATCTCAAAGACAACGAGTGACAGATTCTTTTTATCACATTACCATAGTTATCGAGTCAATACAACATCAATAAGAAAAGAACATATTTAAGCCGGCAACGTTACGTTTTCACGCTGAAAAGCTGGTGAAGTCACACATTTGTTATCACAGGTGTTGGAGAACACTGTTCCGTCATTTGTACTCACATGGAATATCAGGGTATTTATGTGATAAAAGTACAGTAAACTCCCTCAAAACCGGACTCCCTCAAAACCGGAATCCCCATAAAATCGGACGATTTCCTAAGTCCCGTATTTTCTTCTTATAAAGTTAACTTAAAAAGCTCCCGCAATACCGGACTCTCATAATTCCGGATTCCGGACGGCATTTTCGGTCCGCTGACAAGATTTTCAACGATAGTTACTTGCGGAATACCGGACGCGTATATTTGTCTCACCTGACGGAAAACTTAACGCGTACATTTTTCTTGTCTAAAATGTCACTTTGTTAATTGTTAGTTAAAGAACGTGTCATAACAAAAGGTGCAATTAACAAGTCGTGTTTTTAATGTTTACTCTTAAACGGTATTGCGTGTAATTTGCACAGGCGTGAAAAATACTTTGTGAAATTCGCCGCGATGAAATTAAATAATTGCCTAATTACGAACGTAATAAGAAAACGGTCCTTCCATTTGATGTTTTGTTCTTGAGGTAGGTATTGCAACAAACATTTACTGGAACAAAGGATCGTTTAGCTCATCAAAATGTTGTAATTACGACAAACACTGCACTCAATCGTATTTAATTAATATGTCTCCAATTAGCTAACACTTGCATTTCGGGATTTGTAAGATTGCACTGTCTATTTCATTGGATTGTTTTGATGGCCAATGAAAAAATGAGCAATTTGAGTACTCATCGATGTTAGAATTGAAATATTTGCAGCTCCCTTAATGGTGATGCTCTTCAAAGGTTGCACTGTACATGTAACGTAATATGTATCATGAAACACACAGTATATTCCCTATGATAACATATCAAAGTGTACATGATACAGAACTCCCTTAAAACCGGACCTCCCACAAAACCGGACTTTCGAACCGGTCCGGACAGGGTCCGGTTTTGAGGGAGTTTACTGTACATGATATGTGTAAATTGATTGAAACAAATTCCTGGAAAACTGAGATTCAGGTTGAATTGTTTGCTGTTTTAATGACTTTTGTTGAACATTACCATGATACAATATTGTTGTGATCTGCTGCTTAATTATGTTGTATTCCCAACTGCAATGAAGTTACCTGAGATGATCTGCAATGTTGTTACCTGAGATGATCTGCAATGTTGTTACCTGAGATGATCTGCAATGAAGTTGCCTGTTGAAACCTCAGATGTTTGTGTTATGTGATTGAACTTTATTGTTGGAGATACTGTAATTCCATTACGCTGACTTTGACTGTTATGGACAAGTTCACTATTAATTCAAGATTGGTGTTCTTAGGTTTCTGTTAAATGAATCTCCAGTGTTAACTTTATTGAAGTCAATGCTGAGTGGTTTTTCATGTTGTATTGTAATTAAATGTGTTATCAGAGTATCTACATATAAATACAGCTTTATAGTCCCAGAAAGATAGATGAACTGAGGGCAGGTTGAAACCCGGTAGGCTACCATTTTTTACCCGAGAGTCTTAGGTTTGCCCTCTGTCCATCCATCTTCCTGTCCTTCGTCCGTCAGTCAGTCCAGTCGTCAAAAAACTTAATTGGATCCTAACATAATTCAAACAGTTTTGAAGCTTAATTTGGTTTATGAAACTTGGTATGAGGGTATTAGAGCATAATTTGGTTTTACCGATTCCTTTTTTATTCTGATTTGCTTGATCAATATTTTTTATTGTCCTGTATGACGTCATATGTGCGCTTAATTGTTAAAGCTGTTATAAGGTGCAAGTAAGTCTTTGAGACGGGCAAGTAGATAATTAAGGTTGACCTGCCATGATGGTGAAAAAAACTGATAATTCTACACACCCTGCTTCAATTTCGCGTACAATGGTGCAGTAATTGGATTCTTTGTGAATACCGCCCCTGTTTCATAATGAATGCCAGCGAAAATGGTAAGCATAATAATGGCTGAAAATTGTTGAAAAACAGAGCTCTTAAACGATTAAAACAAACACGCAGACAAAACATAAATCATTTTTAATCAATTTCTGAATGTCATTTTGTCTGTGAAGGAGACAATTTCAAACACGTGTTTATTTGCTTCAATTGCTGAGGCTATATAGTTATCATAGTAGACATACAGAAATGAGTTACAAACTTGTCAACTGGAGGGTATGGATAGGTAGAAATACAAACTGTAGAGATAATACAAAGTAGTGATTATCATTGTAAGAGAAGCAATTGAAAAGTATTGAAGTACTAGGTGTTGAGATTTGAACTGATAATGTACGGGGAATATCATGGCGGTGATATACTTATCTAGTATAGTGCAAACAAATTAACTTGGTCCTCTCACTTCAGCTAGACTTAAAGTTATAAATATATATGCTTGTAAGTCATGTGACAAGGGAGGGGATATCAGGGCGATGATATACTTGTGTAGTATTGTGCAAACAAATTAACTTGGTCCTCAAACTTCAGCTAGACCAAGTTATGAGCATATATGCTAGAAGTCATGTGACGGGGGTGGGGGTATCAGGGCGATGATATACTTGTCTAGTATAGTGCAAACATAATAACCTGGTCCTCAAACTTCAGCTAAACCAAGTTATGAATATATATGCTAGGCAGTCATGTGACCACACTATTACATAATTATGACACATCTCAGGAAGTGACATAATTCATCCCGTAAGCTCCCCTTACTTTGTTCATGTTGGCCTAACCTTTTTTTATTTCCATGATAAACAGTCTGTCTGTCAGTTAAGTATTTAAATTTAGTGTGATTTTATTTCAGTTTAAAAATATCGAAATTTTAGTTTGTATCATTTACTGCAACTTGCAAGAAATACAATAAATTATATTGTAATATGATAGTATACATTGTGTCAATATCAGAGTACAAAAATGTTCTTCTCTTTCTTAGTTTATACAAATCATCTCCACTAGAATTCTATGTATGCATGTAAAAATTACACTTTTATGTAAGATTTATCGGATTTAACATTTTTTTTACTGAAGTTGAGCGAAAAGTTATCAATGAAATTTATCTAAAAGTGTGTATTATAGCTCACTTTAGATAAGACGGCTAATTGGAGCTCAGTCTCATACTCCTGACAGTAACACGTTGTACCCAGACTGTAGGAATCACTGCTTGCTTGTTATTCATACGTTTTTTTAGCAAGTTGATGTTGTAGATACAGCAGGTGTCTCTTGGTGATAAACGACCAGAACTTGTGTTTTTTTTGTGGTATATAATTATATGTGATATGACATTGGTTGCTCCCTGACTTGTTGTTGATTTCTTAATAGATAAATCTCTGAACGTTCCTCACTGGAGTTTGTTACTGTTACAGATACTTATTGTGTCACCGACTGTTGCTATGTGATGCGACTGACATCTTTCATTATAATAAGCCTACTTATAAGAATTAAGTCTTAGCACCAAAAAAGAGCACCTAGGTATAAATTCATACCAAAAGGATTATATTAAGTTGGAAAGGAAAGGCAGCACTCAACTTAACCAGCCAAGCACAGAAAACATAAACACATACAAGGTATGGCTTTTTGACTGAATGCTGCAACTATTTATTATCAAAACATGTCAGGACTTCTATAAAGAAGAAAAGAACAACACTGCCTTTCATAATTTTCAAAACTATTAAAAAATAGGTTAACATTTCATTGTCTTTTAAAACATTTCAAATCTTTTAAAAATAAGGGCAAATTTGATTGTTTCATAAAATGTTTTATTGAAAAAATAGGGAAACATTTGATTGTCTTTTAAAATATACTATTGAAAAAATAGGGCAACATTTGATTATCTTTTAAAATAGAGAAACATTTGATTATCTTTTAAAATGTACTATTGAAAAAATAGGGCAACATTTGATTATCTTTTAAAATGTACTATTGAAAAAATAGGGCAACATTTGATTATCTTTTAAAATAGAGAAACATTTGATTATCTTTTAAAATGTACTATTGAAAAAATAGGGCAACATTTGATTATCTTTTAAAATGTACTATTGAAAAAATAGGGAAACATTTGATTGTCTTTTAAAATGTGTTAAAAGTATCAATACAAAGGATATGATACTGTACCAGTATTAAAGTATTCATAGTATCCTATTTACGTTGTGCTGACGTTGACTGTGGATTTATTGAATAGTGAGAAATGCCAAAGGTCTACCAGTATACGTAGTGTAGCATTGATTTCAATAAAGTAGCAAATAAATCAGGGTGTCATTGAAAAGAAGTATGCCAATGAATTTAGAATTTGCAAACTTTATGTCTTAAAGTATAAGTTTGGTTGTTGGAATGTTGGCGAATAATTGGTCACCTGGGCTTCTTGTGTGATAAAAATGCCACCCGGCCTGCAGATTCTTGCTCATGCCTTGGATACAAAAACTGATCCATACTGTGTGTGACCACGATCATTCTTGTCATTATCGTTTTGTGTTGAGAAATTATATACAATCAACAATCACTATTCCATCATTTCTACTCCAGTGCAAATTGAATAAAGCAATTGATTGACTGTGTCAGTCATCTTAGAGATTCTGTCAATGCTCATTGATCAACAAAAGAATCGGCCAAACAGCACTAATACTCGTCCGTCATACTAAGTATTTAGTCCGTTATTATTTATTATAATTACACAATTTTCTACTAATGGTATTTTATAGATGACAAGTCTCTGATTTAATTATATGATTGTTTGATTCTGTGGGAGATATTGATTTATTCCACTTGATTGATTGATTCGTCTTGGTTGATTGATTCCATTTGATTGATTGTTCGGACATTGTTGATTGAGTCCACTTGATTGATTGTTCCAATATGGTTGATTGAGTCCACTTGTTTGTTTGTTTCAACATGATTGATTTAATGATTGATTCCACTAGCTTGATTGTTTAATATGGTTGATTGATCCTGTAGCCGTATTGATTGATTCCATGCGTATTAATTCCTTGATATATTTTTTTCCTTGATTTAATTTTTCCTTGATTGATTCTTGATTGCTTAATAAAATTCATGATTGTTTAGCTTAAATAAGCTGCCTTCTCTGTACCTACCAGATGAATCAGATGTATATATATATCATTTTATATTAATACTTTGTAATCCTGGAACCTAACTATTGAACTATATAATTACATATACACAGTTACACTTCTGAGAGCTTAAAATGTTTTGTACTTACATAATTATAAACTTTGGTGGGTATAACAAAGGCTTTACGGGGTGAAGTACTTATCTAACCTCTTTTTATTGACCTTATTCTTGATAGAGTTTGTGCTTGGAATAATAAAGCTAAGTAAATAATCCCTTCTCTGAGAGTGAGAGAAGAGCTGAGTTTATAATGTCCTGTTAAAAGGCAACATACTGTGAACAACAGAGGAATTCCATACAAGACTGAAATGTCCTCGATGGCCTCTATCATGTTGTATAAGTTGTGACATGATGCTTCAGATAGACAAACTAATCAGTGCCATGTAAATCCTAGGTCCCACTGAGCATTTTTTGCCTCGGCGATGTTCTCCCGATGGAAATTAATAAGCTATCAGGACATCGGGAACAGATTTCTCGTGGTCTAGGGGAAGCTTCGGGAAAGTCATGAGACAGTGTATGATATCGGAAGGAATTGTGATCATCTGGTGGCATCGGAAGAAATCGGGATAACATCGCCGATGTGGAATTCCTCAGTGGGACCTAGGCTTTAATGTACGCATTTTGACTATTATTGAAAGTGCTAGATTTCGATCCATGCATCGATCTATTTCAACACAACAATTTGTACTATTTAGTATTTAAAATTGTATAGAATCTATAATATTAAAAGTGCACAACAAACTCCTCAAAGTTCAAAGCTCTGTGATCTTAATATTGCATGTCATTTTGTTGACTTTTATTGGTCAAGAGAGTGACCTAGCATGATGACCAATTAAAATCCACTTAGGGTTAGAACACTTTGTTAGATATGTTTGTCCATTAAAGAACATCAATATTTGCTATACAATAATATAAAGAAGACCATTATAATGACTGTTTGTATTATATGAAAAGTGAAACTTTATTACAGGATCAATTATTGATGGGTCTAGTTCAAATATCATAGAAAGGCAAAAGTCAACATGCCTTTACATAAGGCCAAAGTTTTTTTATTTTTTGGTTTATTGGATTTTATTTTGGAACATTTTACTATATAACGGAACTAATGGGTCGTAGATCACTCCCCTGCCACAATGTGTGAGCAACCTTAGGACCACAAACATTCATCTTGTATTTTTAGCTTGACTTTTCCAAGGAAAACAGTCGAGCTATTGTCGTAATGGGACTGTGTGCTTGTACGTTGGTTAAGTTTATTGTCAGAGTCATTTTCTCAAAGGCTATCAAAGGTATCAACTTGAAACTCAACATAGTTATTCACCATCACAAGGGGAGTCCATACTGACAAGGCTGCTAACCCTGTGACCTATATTTATGAGTTATCTGTCCTCGTTACTCTTAGAAGTTCAATCACAGATGAGCCAGGTTACTATCAAGTACGAGAAAGTTGAGCGTCCAGCACTCGTAGGCAGTGCTCTTGTTCCATTTGGGAGAGGTCCCAGTTAACAGCAAAATTTTCAAAATATGCCTGTGAACCGAGAGATAAAAAACTTTGGCCTTTCTCTTCTATATGCTATAGTTCAATTTTGAACTCTGAGCCATGACCTATCCGACTAGTCCATGTTGACGGGTAGACTATCATTTATTACGCTCGGAGTGCATTTTTTAATGATATGATTCTTACAGACATCTGTTTATAACCAGATTACAGTTTAGTGCAGTCGGCAAGGTTCAGAATTTCTAACCCATAAGTCGGTGGTTCGATTCCCTGATTTGCTCATTTTTTTTAATTCGTTGTTTTATGTTATGTGAAGAGATTGTAAGTTAAAGATTTTGTTTATATTTTTAATTTATCCATTGAAAGTTGTCGATTCAATATATTTATCATTTCACTAATTTCGATCATTGGTGTATTTCGAGCTTACTGACATCCTTTATTCAGTTGATTAGCCTTCAAAACGTTCTACAATATACATGTAACAAATGTGGTTTGTCACATATACTAGTTTTACACGGATTTGACAAGTTGTGAGCATTAAAAAAATATAATAAAAATGAAAAACTATTTTGGTGGGATTCGAACTCGCCCTGATCGGACAAAAGTTATTTTACAATGTATCAAGCGCTTTACCGTCACGACCAACCAGCACTTGAAATATTTGGCCTTAATTGTATTACTTATCGTACTGGTCAAACCTATACCAACCTATATCGATTAGTGGTTAAAACCTTAAAAGTGCAGTCACGGCTCAATGCTCGAAATCGACTATACAGCCGGTATAGTTAATATTATTGTTCTCCTGTGACTTTATAGTTTCCTGATTTCTTTCTTTTAATTCCATAAATGACAAACATTTAATTGTGACTTCAATAAGTTAAGTAATAGTTTACCCTACTTTTTGTCCAATCAAAAGCCAGGGATAATTTCAAAGTTGTGGACCTTTATAGAATAATTAGGTGACACATTATATAATACACAAAATGTATATTGTCATCAAAAAGACCGTTTAAATGGCCTATTGACACTAAAACTATTCTCCTTCATGATGATTATGTTGCATTTCTTAATTTCTTAAAAATGTGTCGTAAAAATTCGATGATTCATAAAAGTGACAGCAGATGGTTGCTCAGATGATCAGACCCTCAGTATGGTACAATAACTGTCTCTTTAAATGTCTGTCAGTTTTAATGATCCTACATAATGTTAAGTAACTTAAGTTTTATAATAATAATTTTCCTATATGTTTGTGGTCAGTGAGGATGTGATGAGTAATATAATTAAAATACATACAGTAAAACTGTAACAGGGTGAGAAAATGTGCAACTAGATTGGAGCTCAAACTCGGGACCGTTCGCTTACAGGGCGAATGCTCTACCAAATGAGCTAGCTGGCTGCCTACACAAGTTTCTCCCCTTTTAATAATTAAATCTACAACAACTACTACAAAACAAGTCTTGACATCATGATCTCCTCAATAATTATATTAAGTCCATACTCAACTGAACCCCGTCAGAATGCAGTCCATTACGAACGTCCAGCATATATTTTGGCTTACATCGACCAGCAATCAAAGGACACGATGTCATGAACAGTAGCCTGACCACTGTGTGAGTAAATACTCTAATACTTTATTGACAGGCAAAGAGTCAACATTACACTGAAACCAACTATATTAAACAAGCACCTGGTTTAAAAGGCCACATTTGATGTTATAAATATCTTCATAGTGCTATGGCTCAGGTGTAAACAGGTTTGTTGTATAGAATGTGTTCCTTCCCATTATTGTTGCGAAATCATGTGCTCAGAAATTCAACTACAGAAAAAAATGACTGTCGTTTATTTCTTTTTGACGCTTTTTATATCATGGTCATTAATGTTACTTTTTTGACATCAATAAAAAAAAATATGTGTACCATTATTAAATTTCATACATTATAAAGTATTGTTTTGTTGGTAACTACGGTGTTCTATGCCAGTCATTCACGCGTCTGATTTTATCTGCCATGTGCTCATATTTTTTTGTGTGGTGTATAACATAATTTTGTTTCATTGAAACCTCCAGTGACATTTTAAATTCCTGTGGTAATGAATTTCCAAGAATCAATGTGCATTTTTCTTGTGTCATTGATGTGTCACTATAATTCATTTATTTTCTAAATGTTTCTTTGAAGTTGTTAACATTTTCTCGGTGATAGGTGATGTGTTCCTGCTGATGAGTGAGAATCACACTCTGGTACAGTAAAGCTGTGTTAGGTGTCATTGTCACAGTCTCAATTGTTTTAATTGTTAATTAATTGTAGATTTGTATACCGACTTTACTTAATTATAAACAAATGAAACACAAGGTGTTTTATTTGATTTATTTTCAAGGGTTTTGAATTTAATTTGTTGTGTGAGACACTGAGAGCTGACTGCCATCATAAATGAAATGGTTCATTACTTTGGCAGGACACCCTGTTCCACTGTAAAATGGCAGGGGTTTATAATGGGTACCTTATCTGGAGTTTCACTAGCTCCTGAATCTGAAGGGTCATTTTGATATTTTTGACTAAATTTTACAATTTTATTGGCAAAATACCCACGATTATAAGAGAAAATTACCCTTTAAACCAAAATCTTGAGGGTCAAAATGTGATTTTTTGGAAATTTCAATGATCAAAACCCCTACTCCTGAGTCAAGTGGAACCCCTGCTTTATAATGGTCATGTAGAGGTGTGCCATGGCCTAGTGGTAGAGCAAAAGCTTTTGGATTAAGAGGTCCTTGATCCCGATAAGCCAGAAAGTTCCTCATTACCCTGGTATTTTGAATGGGTAACCAGTGAGAGGGTCGAAAACCAATGAGGTGTGGCTGCCATGGGTGTCGAGTGTAACAGCTGATTTAATTTGTGACTCAATGTTAGGTGGATAAATGTACAGTAACTGTTGGGTGAACGGACACTGTGTCGATCATGTTTGCAAGTAGATTGTATTTGTATTTGTAAATTTGTTCTGTTTATTTCGGTAACACAGAGGTTAAAATAATAGTAATACATTTCCCTGTGTCACCTTTGATCATTAGGGTACCACCAGCAATAACAAAAACAACAAATAACAGAAACACTTGCATGGAGACTATAGTAACCATGATGGTAATTTGTTTAAAAACACCATAATAATGCGGGAGTATTGAACTTTGTGCTTTTTTGCAAAATTTAGATCACATTATTTTTTTGATAAAATTTATCTTATTTTCAATCTTTCAGATTACCATTATATCCGGGTATAGCCATGCTTTAAGGAGACTTGAGTATATTGTGAAGAGTTTTATGTTGCTTAGCTTTGACAATTCATCCTTTAATTCAATATTTTCAGTATCCTACAAAAGTCTTGTGTATTATATGCCCAAGTCAACTGAAACCCTGCCCCCCCCCCCCCCCCAACCCGGGAATAGGCAGGGGGTAGTGGGAGAACAGTCTCATGTTTTTACCTTTCTGATATCCCCTGCTGGGTGAGTGCGGGGCTTTTGTTTAGCGACCTTGTGGGCATGCAGGGATTTTACCTGGGTTTGAAAGAGCAAAAGTAAACACTCCCTGCTTTTCCCTGGGGGGGGGGGGGGGGGGCGTGGTTTCAATTGACTGCATGATGGTGCATTAAAGATAACAGATACAGGTTGACTCACTGTGGAACAGAATACAAAATAACTCTTCCATAGATATTAGATTTTATTTCATGGATCCAGTGTTTTATAGTGCTGATATTATAATAATCACATTTTGCATCCAGAAGAAGTGTTGTATGCCATTAATCATGGAACCAAATTTGACAGTTTTTTAAGTGCTGGCGATTATATACGGAAGTAAAGGTTGCTCTATTGCTGTATCATTGGTAGAAGCCCAGACAATGTGCATTAGCTTAAGAAAAAAAGAATATGTTCCTGTGTTTTATCGTAGAATAAAATACAGTCACGAGTTTGGATGCGTAGTAGTTAAATCATGAGTGCGTAGATAAAACACAGATACATATTCATTATTTTGATTCCAACATGACCAATTTTCGGCATTTTACAACTTCCTATTAACACATAATATCGCTGCACTATTTTCTTCCTCGTAAGGCTATTTAAGTGATTTGCCTTATCTGTGTTTAATCAGGAGTTCATGCACATTGTGGTTTCCTTTGTGTGTATATAGCTAAAACGGCTAGTTAAACGTGTTAAAATTCTTCTTTTACATCATAACAAGTTTTGTAGGTAATTGCTTTATATTAGATATAATAATAGTGATACAGTATACCTTACTTTGGGTAAAGGGCATTGTCAAGAACAGGTTAATACACTCCTACCGCCCAAACACCCCTCTTTCATCATAACATGGAATATTTATCACAGAATTCTGAGTCTCTAAAGCAATATTTACTCTGTAGATAAAACCAAATATATACAGATCAGATAGGATACAAATTATTTTCCAAACATTTCTTGATAATCTAACACTTGTATCCCTAGTGAGAGGATAATTAGAGAGAAAAACTTAAAAATTGGCAATGTTTACCAGCAGTAAGTGTCTCAATTTGGAGAATTTGGGAAATAAGATCCATTATAAGCGTATAATTTGATAGCATTTTATAACTATGGTGACCCAATAATACATAATTCAGAAATAGATGAAAATGGTATAATGTCTATGAACTCGATCACTCTAAGGTCATTATCAAGATACTAAAAATATATAAACCGTAGCATTATTATATAAGTAACAACATTTTCCAACAGAAAAAACTGGATATTAGATTGATGATTTTGGCGGCAAGATGGGCTGCCTTGGATGGGTGGCCAGGCTTGCATCCACAATTGGTTTTTGATTAATAACTTGAGTTAGGAATGAGATATCATGATGAAACTTGCTGTGTAGGTAGCTCATGTGAAAAGCCTTGCTGGAGATTGCATGAAAGTTGGGCAGACGGGGTCAAGGTCACTGTTACTAAAACTAGAATTAGTCTTGGCAGACAGGAACATCTGGTTTTCATGGAATTTCCATGTCTTGTTAAACTATGTATATATCATTGGTGTTTTCTTTCATTTATTTGACTATCGTCGATGCCTTGTGTTAAATTAATGTGTTTTGTTGCTATGTACATATTCTGTTAATGTTTATTTCACAAGAGGCTCACAAGGAAGATTGGGCAATTGTCTTACCCTTTATAAATAAAGTCTTTATTATTATTTTTTTATTTTATTATTTTTTCAGAAACGTTTCGTTCAGCAGCTGAAGCCGGGCCCAATGACATTCTGAAACTTTATAATGCCAAAGGCAATCTCATCAATATATCACCTCGTATACCTGACAATACTCCGGAGACTCGGTATCGACTTGACGTCGTGGCAGCCCAGTGTCCAGGTAAGATGTCTTATGTATCCATGGTAACATGTCATCAGTATAGATGCATGTGTTTTGTGGTCATCCATAGTGATTAGAAAATCTCATTAAATCAAATCCTAACATTTGCTACATTCTTTTACGCTGTAAGAGATCTGACTACACTCCGTAAGAGGTCATGTTCATTATGACCTCTTTGGCACACAATGACGTCACATAGTTTGTTCAATGAAATTATATCTAGCCTCCTCAGCAGACTTTCACTGCACTTTCAGATTTGTGAAAGAAGTGATTTGATTGCATGACGTAAAATTCACATCGACATGACCCCATGCGTAGATCCTATATTGGCGTAAAGTAGTAAAGCGTAATAAGGGTCTGATTTAAATGAGATTGAGTAATTAGACTGCATGACCCGAGTTAAAATCCCTGCATTATTAGTCTCCTAGCTGCCTAATATGAATATTTATTTTGAAGTTTGAATTATGTGCTGTTATAACTTGGGGCTTGGGTTAGCTATACTATTTAAATAACAGTCTGGATCTGTTCAGTGTTGCAAAGTCAGCCTTTGTACAAATTTACCTCCTTGAATAATGTCGCGTCTTCATGCAGTGCATGCATGGTGTCATTATCAGGAAGTCATGATTAAAGCACCGGAATATTGCATATAAAGACTCGTTTGTCGATGGTGATTATATTCTCTTTATGGCACTGCAAGGATAGCGCTGTAACAGACAATGAAATTAAAACTGTTTGTTGCTGCTACAGATAATGGAGACAACGAATGCGATGATAAAAATGTTGGTTGCTGCCTCAGACATTGTATTCAAACTGTTGGTTGCTGCCTCAGACATTGTATTCAAACTGTTGGTTGTTGCCTCAGACAATGTATTCAAACTGTTGGTTGCTGCTTCTTTAGACGATGAATTTCAATAATTGGTTGCTATTTAACTGCAGACCGTAAATTAAGACTGTTGGTTGCTGCCTCAGACAATGAAATTAAAACTGTTGGTTGCTGCCTCAGACAATGAAATTAAAACTGTTGGTTGCTGCCTCAGACAATGTAACTCAAACTGTTGGTTGTTGCTACAGACAATGTACTAGAACTGTTGGTTGCTGTTCCTTTAGACGATGAATTGCTGTTTTTGGTTGCTACTGCAGCAGTAAATTAAAACTGTTGGTTGCTGCCTCAGACAATTGTTTACAATTATTAGTTAGCTGTTGTAGACCATTAGAATTAATTGTTGTTTGCTGCTACTATATTTGATATTGTTTGTTTGTTTGCTATTGATTGTGAATGACTGAGGTAGTAGTAATAGTCTTCCATTTGTTTCGGCCAATGTCCTCCAACCTCAAGGGAAAAAGACATTTATGGGATACATGGAGTCCGAAAAGACCGTGTCTGAAAATAATTTTGAGTGCCCCATGCAGTCAAGATTCAAATGAGGGAACTCCCGATTGGTAGTCGAGAGCGTTGACCACTCGGTCACCGTGCCACCACTGTGATATTTAATGAATTCAAATATCTGACTGGTGCTGTAACAAAAATTCAAAATAAAGTAGAATTGTATAAGTATTTGCTTTCACTGTGAAGTATTGTCTGTTCATGTTTATAGTACCTTACAGGAAAGAACCTGTCAACATCAGTTTTAAACTGAAGTAATTTAGTTTAGGAACATAATGTATTAATCAGCCTCTAACTTATCTTTTTTCATGACAATATTTTGCTGTTATTATAGCCGGCATTTGGCTTCAGTTTCTCAAAAATTAGTTTCAGAAATGTCTGATTCTTTACCTATACTGACACTTAAACACAGAAATTGAAAATTTCTCTTGCTACGGGAAGTTTTAATTGCCAATAAATATTTTAAAAACTCTCCAAATTTATTGCTTAAAGAATCATGAAGAATTGTTAAGTTGTTTGTACATCTGTACTAAGTCTTCATTTTGGGATTAAATAGTTTACTAACACATTTTGGGAATAAGGAATATATGTATACAAGACATTTTGCGCTGCTTGAAATATTTGGTTCTTTTTTATCCAGTTTTATGAGACTTGAGAATACCCTATTACAACTAATCAAATTAGAACTGCATTTAATCCAGGATGTTAAATAACTCAAGTAACCTCAAATGCGATCGATGCACTGATGCAATTCAGATAGCTAAGTACAGACGTTAAACTACGTAGAAGAAATTTAAACATCATGCTGATGAATGCAACAATAAATATTTCTTTGATATATTTGGCATAGATAAACAAATCAAATATGATAGATCAGCAAATTGATAGCATTACGATTTGTTTCAGATTTCAATTAAGATCTTTTACTATTGCAATATCCGAGCAACAAAACAGACAGACCAGGATTTAAATCTTTTGGGTAACCCATATTCTCTACAACAGAGAATTTGATTAATTGGATTTATAACCAATTTTAAATCACAATTTATTTGTTTCGACCATGAGTTCCAACTGATTCTTGTCAGCTAGTGTATTTAGACTGCAATGCTTACTTTCTGGTAAATATAGCAACAAAAGATATGTGTAGAGGGCTTGGCTTTTGATTTATAATGCTTCCTCAAATCAAAGTGGGAAAGATTTGCCTTGCACATAACTGTTGGTATCAATGACTCTGCCAGATGCAACTCGCATTAGTCCCTTCATAATGGTAGACCCAATATAACCAAAGAAGACTTAAAGTTTAATGGAGAAATTCAGGTGAAAACCTACAAATGGACCACACTGCTTTTGAGGTCAAAACGATAATGAAAATGGGGTAGGCACAAGGCAGCACTCAACATAAACAGGCTTAGCTGAGCATGAAAAATGCTATACAGCAAAATGTTACACAGTCACTCCATCAATGAGTCAAATTTAGAAGACCAATATGGCACAGTAATGGACTGTAAACTTAGCTTAGTAACATCAGAGGCTTTAACTTTATGAATTTGGTAGAACTTGTGTTGAGCTTTCTAATTTCCTGTTTTGAATGTCATCTGTTTGTTGGTACCCGTTTGTTGGTAACTTGTGTGTTTCATTTCTAGAACTTAGTGATTTACCCAAGTGTGTCTTTATGTTGTATGTTTTTCTCTTACAGATTGTTCTATTTGACTATATATAGTACAAACTCTGAAGAGCAATGTAACCCTCAATGGGGCTTCAAATATTATTGGCCGTTGTTTAGAAAATACTGTAGCACACAGACATTCCATATAGAACCGGCGGCAGCGCCTAGCCACACTCTAAGATTCAGAGATAGAACGCACCATCCATCATCCCCGAGAAGTTGTTGCCCTACAAGCGTTAAATTTATAGTAAAGATTGGCTTTGAGAAATTTTGAAAGTGTTGTTATAGAGGTTGTTGCTCCATACTGAGGGCTTCTCTTGTTGCTCCATACTGAGGGCTTCTCTGGAGAGGTTGTACTAAATAATAAATTACAGCCTAAGTACAGCTTTTTGTGTCGCCTGAAATGGCGACATATAGGTGTTACCTTTGCGTCAGCGGCAGCAGCGGTTGCGGCGGCGGCATCCGAATTTTCTTGTCCGGAGCATAACTTTGTCACCTAGAGATCAAATGACTCAAGATTGTGTATGCATGTTTCTTGCAATAAGCCGAAGTGCAGTGGGCAAGAACCATAACTCTGCTTTGCATTGTTTTTGAATTATTTCCCTTT